>OV743448.1:15114879-16498213 GCA_928269145.1 Agriphila tristella | reverse complement strand
ACCTAACCTAACCTAACCTAACCTAACCTAACCTAACCTAACCTAACCTAACCTAACCTAACCTAACCTAACCTAACCTAACCTAACCTAACCAACCAGTGCACAGTGTAACTAGACACCCCAGTGCCAGAATCTCGCCTGACTTCACTTGTGCCACCAGCCAAGAACAGGTGGACCGACTTCTCAACAGCGGAGCGCATACCATTTATACAGACGGGAGCAAGCAAGAAGACGGAACTGTCGGCGCTGCTCTCGTCTGTTATGCCCCTGCCGCTGAGCGACCCACAATAACAAGAAAATTCAAATTGCATGACGTCTGCAGCGTCTTTCAGGCGGAGCTTTTCGCCCTGAATCAGGCCTGCAGGCTCATTGAGCTCAAAAACTACCCTAAAACGTACGTACTGTCAGACTCCATGTCGTCCTTACAGGCTCTACGCGACCGGAGTAGCAAATACCATCTAGTTGCCGAAATCCATGACATTCTGGCCAGGCACTCCGGCCGAGTGGAGTTCATATGGGTCAAAGCTCACGTTGGCATCACGGGAAATGAAGCGGCTGATCAGGCGGCGGGACAGGCTGCTGGACTCCGACGCAGCATGGCTTATGATCAGTTCGCCATTTCTTATGCGAAATCATGTGCCCGACATAAAAGCCGAAACCTATGGCGCGAGCGATACGAGCAAGCTCCTCAAGCGAGTCATACAAAATCACTTATGCCCACCTTAGATGACTGTTGGAATGCCATGCAGGCGCTGGGAGTGTCGTTCGCAGTCACCCAAATCCTTACCAACCACGGGTACCACAAGGAATATTTACACCGATTTAAAATCACGGAAAACAATTTGTGCCCCTGCGACGACACCTCAGTGCAGAGCATTAAACACCTTCTGCAGACCTGCCCACGCTTCGGTGTCATGCGACTGGAGCATGAGTATATATGTCGGTCATTGAAGATCGACCCATATGAGATCAATAAAATCATCGAGAAGGAATCTTCTAGGTGTAGTTTTATCAAATTCGTGACATATATTGTTAACAACCTAAAACAATTCAACAAAACCTGATTCATGCTACAAAGAGTATATAAAAAATAACAAACTATTATAAGTGTATATGTATATATTTAAATCATAATATATATAAAACAAAAACTTACCATAATAAAACTGATGGTCAGTATCAAATCGCTGCCATTTCACCCTCTGAAACATAAGAAAACCCAATGAGAATAACAATAAAATAGAGAACTAAAAAATATTACAAAAAAAACCAACCTAACCTAACCTAACCTAACCTAACCTAACCTTTTTTTTTTTTTTTTTTTTTTTTTTTTTTTTTTTTTTTTTTTTTTTTTTTTTTTTTTTTTTTTTTTTTTTTTTTTTTTTTAACGATAGGAAAAATGCTTTTCGCACTTCCCGGCACCGGGTCAGTGCCGGGGGTATGTGGGACTCACCATGGAAGCCGCCGCTTGACGTAGCGGCGACACCACTCTCCGCCCAGCCGATCCCCCACCCAGCCCCTAGTGGGCTCGATGGGGGGCCGGAGGGGGGGCATACCCACTAAAAAACCTATCGATGTGCCCTCTTCCGTTTTCCAGTTTTGCATGGGAACTGTGTGATCTGCCTCCATACATCACCGGCGGCAGGTTCGGTTTCCCAGACCCCCTCACTTTGTTGGAGATGCCCGAGCACATTTAGGCATCTCCCCAGACGGACGAGGCCGTGCAAGGCGAACGAGGAACTACCCAATCCCTCGCCCGCTGGCCACGTTAAGAAGGAATGCGGTTGACAAACTGCCGCCGCCTTCCCCCTAACCGTCTGCGTCGGATCGGATCCGCCTGGACGTCGTCCTCGCGGTCCCTTTCCGAGGCCTCCTTCTGCGCCACAACCTCTTCACAGAAGGAGACCGTGGCCTCCCACGACCTGTCGCTGTCCAGCATAGCCTCGACTACGCTGGGCAGGGAGAGGTCCCCTCCCACCTCGGCCACGAGGCCTCGGCGTTGTTGGCTCCAGGCCGCGCACACCTCTAAAGTGTGCTGCGCTGAGTCATCAGCCGCGCCACATTCATAACACTCTGGTGTTGTTTCCCTCCGCGCAATTTTATGTAGGTAGTCGCCGAAGCAACCATGCCCCGTTAGAATTTGCACTAATCTAAAGGTGAGCGCTCCATGCACTCTTCCCACCCACTGTTCCAACACTGGGCGGATCGCATTAATTGTCCTCACGCCCGCATTGGGAGACTCCAAGTCTAACGACCACTCTTGCATCATGGCCTCTGACGCCCGATTTCTGGCGCCCTGAATCTCTTCAAGGGCCAGGCGGTCTCCTCGGTTCCTTGCTTCGATCTTGAACTGGAACGTGTCCGCCAACACTTGGGCTTCCAGTTCCCAAGGTGGGGTTCCTGCGAGGACGCAAGCCGCCGCCCAGGAAATTGTGCGGTATCCTCTGATCGCCCTTATCGCCATGATTCTTTGGGGCTGACGCAGCAGAGCCTTGTTTTTCCGGTCAAGGCAGTCTACCCAGACCGGCGCTCCATACATCGCCATGCTCTTAATTACCATCATGTGGAGCCGACGACATTTGGCATTTGGGCCTCCAATGTTGGGTAGGAGTCTTCCCAGTGCCATTCCCGTTTTGACTAATTTAGGAGCGAGCTTTTGGAAGTGCTCCGTAAACTTCCATCTCGAGTCGAGAATCAAGATTCTTTGTCCGTCTACAATTATGTGGGGCCCAGCGGGGAGCCTGCCTTGGGAGCCATGGAAAAGTATAGCTTCCGTCTTCGGCAGGGCCACCTCGAGACCCAGTGCCCTTATACGTCTTACGACTAGAGACGTGCCTACCGTTGCTAGTCGTGCTGCGTCCGCGTAGTTTTTGCCACGTGCGGTAATCAGGGTGTCGTCAGCGTAGCAGACCATGTCCATTCGTGGCAATAGAGAAGCTCGCAGAACAACATCGTAACCCATATTCCAAAGCAGAGGCCCAAGGACGGAACCTTGTGGCACTCCGCAACCCACGCTTCGTTTCTGGATTTGCCCTTGGTGATTGGCAAAAAGCACAGCCCTGTCCTCTAGGTAGCTGTGTATGAGTCTACACAGGTAATGCGGCACCTGATGGTATTGGAGCGCATCCCTGATGCATTGAAAGGGGAGGGTGTTAAAGGCATTAGCAATATCCAATGATACCGCCAGGACAACCTCCTCTCTCTCTGCCGCCTCCTCTGTTATTCGACGGAGAGAAAGAATAGCGTCTATCGTCGAAAGACCACGTCGAAAGCCAAACTGTCGCTCGGAAATGTCCGGCCCCTCCGTCTCCAAGTGCTGTGTGATGCGGTCAGCGAGCAATCGCTCCAGCATCTTAGCCGCTTCAGCCAGCAGAACTATAGGCCTATACCCGGAAGGGGAATCAGGTGGTCGTCCCTCCTTCCGTAGCAGACAGAGTCGGCCTTCCTTCCAGATTTTGGGAAATCGTCCCGTCTTTAGGCATTTGTTAAACAGCTCTCGGAGCCGGTCCCCCAAGTGCTTACAGGCCAGCAGCAAAACACGGCTTGGAACCCCGTCCGGCCCTGGTGCTGTCTTTTTTCGACGTAGTCTTTCAAGCAAGATCTCCATTTCGCCGTCAGTGACAACAGGAATGTTTTGCGGCTCTAAAACAGCGTGAGTCAACTGAGAACGAGGATCTTCTTGGATAGGGAAGAGTCCATTCACCACTTGCACAAGTAATTCAGGGCAAAAAGATTCCGTCGGTGGAGCTGGTTGCCGTAACTTGTTACAGACCGTACGATACGGCCGCCCCCAAGGGTCTCTATTCAGTTCATCTAAAAAACGGTCCCAAGCCTCGTCCTTTGCCTTTCGGATCGCTAGTTGGAATGTTTCTCTGGCTTCAGCGTAGGCCGCATAAAGCTGCTCTTCCTCTCCTTGATGCTGTCTTCGACGCCTCCGACATCTTTGTAAAGCACGCCGGTGAGCAATACAGTTGGCTTTCATTCTCGCGAGCGATGGGGACCACCAGTAAACTTGATCTTTCCTTGGTGGGCCGTATCTCACTCGGGGCATAGCCGTGTCACAGATGGTAGACAGAGTACCTCGAAATAAGTCAGCCTGTTCATCCACGCCCAGATGTTCAGGTGGTGCGGCATGCCAGCTTTCCACAATGGCGGCCTCCTCAGCCAACTCTTTGTCCAATTTTGTAAGGGACCATCTAGGGAACAGATGCAGCCCTCTCTGCACTGATGTTGGTGCAGTTGACCCTGACGATGGAGAGATCTCAAACCGAATATACTGGTGATCGGAAAGAGACTCTTCTACTTCCAGGACGCGCCAGTCAGCTATGCGTGTGGCTATTGACGGAGTGGCGAATGTGAGATCCACCTTGGACCCTCCCTGCCGCCTCACGCATGTATTGGCTATGCCCGTGTTCAGTAGAACTAAACCTAAGGATGCTGCCCATTCTTCAACAAGTTCTCCCCGACAATCGGTCGAGGGAGACCCCCAAGCTGTAGATTTGGCGTTGAAGTCGCCCATTACAATTATTTGGTTAGGTGTAAGACGCCGGACCATGACCGCAAGATTTTCGAGGAAAGGCTCGTATTCCACCAAGCTACGATTTGGGGAGAAGTATATCCCAATCAGGATGATCTCACCCCAGGTGGCAGCAACATAGCCAGGACCCTTCTCCCTGCTAGTGATGAGTGGGGTATGAGAGGCTGCGTCAGTCACGATGGCTGCAGTGCCGTTGGTGTCCCCGACCCAGTATGAACGAAGGGGGACCGAGTAAGGCTCTGCGATTACGGCAACGTCAATCGACCACTCTGCCATGTTTTGGAGTAGCAGGTCTTGTGAGCTGGCACAGTGGTTGATATTCGCTTGGAGTATTTTGAACTGTCGCGACCTATCCATTGAGATCGGACATTTCTACCTCTTCCACTTGTTGTGTGGAGCTTTCTTCAGTTGTTGATGCCTGGGTCCTTGGAATCATCTTATCTTTCCCCTTACTGGCTGGGGGATTACAACTTTTCCCGCCCATTATATGACCAGCTGGTTTACCTGCTGTAGCACATATGGCACATTTCATATCTGCATTGCAGCTTGCAACCTTATGACCTTCTTTGCCACAACGGTAGCAGAGTTCACTGCGGTCTTCCTGTGCTGTGCAGCGTTGTCGGGTGTGTCCCACTCCCATGCATCTAAAGCACCGCATTGGGAGGGGGTTGAGCCTACCAATATACGACCCGCTTCGACCAATTTCTTCGCCGCTGTGACAGGGCACCTGACTATTGAGGTTCCTGTACCTCCGGCGCCAAGTCTTACGTCGCCAGCCCGGACCTGATCCAGAGGGCAGCCACCCTTCTCAGCAACGGCAGCAGCTAGTTCGTCCTTCCCTACCGAGTCATCCAAGCCCGACACCCTGAGGTCGACACTCTTGCAGGGTCGCGTGATCCTCGCAACATCCCCAATTACCGCCTTAAGTTTTTCTGCCAGAGCATCAGCTTTTGGGCCACTGGTCGCACCTGGGATCTCAAACATGCGCGCCCCAGTCGCTGTTTTTTTGACACGAACTCCCTCCAAGCCCAACTCCTCCAACTTAAATGCTGATCTAGCCCTACCTATGACGTCTGCATAAGAAGCCCCCTTCTCTACCGCTTCAGAGTCCAGCGTTAGGACTACTGCTGTCGTTTTGGGAGCAATCAGCTTGCGAGACTTCTTCTTCTTTTTCTTTTTCGCTGCCCCATTCTGCGCTTGGGGCTGCTTCGACACTGGTTGTGGAGGTTGACTCCTTGCCGACACTTTTTGGGAAGCTGCTCGCTGTTGCTGCTGCTTTACCTTCTTCTTCTTGCCCTTAGGCACAACTTCTTCCCACCCATCACCTTCGAGGTCAGTTGCCACAGAGTCCTGGGGTCTGCTTGTACCGGCCTGAGAAGCTGCAGGCGTATCAGTTGGGGCAGCAGATTGTTTGGCTGCCGGTTTCTTCTTTGAAATAGAGGCGGGTGGACCCGACTCCTTTTTCTTGTCTCCCGCCAATGGTGGTCGTACTATTGGCAAAGGTGGCAGCCTCTTCTCGAGACTAGCAAATCTCACATTGAAAATTTCTCCGACTGAGTCGATTACCACCCGCTTCAGCTTTTCAACTACATCGGCAGCAACCGGAGAAGGTTCCTCGCGAAGTGTTGACCTGTTTTCTGTGTATGCCTGCTTAAAGGCTTTAAGGTCCGTTCTGAGAAGATCTACCTCATGGCGAAGGCGCGCATTGTCAGCACGCAATTTTCGCGTCTCTTCTTCGACTGTGCGTGAGGACAGAACCTCGATGATCTCTTTCAAAGCGCTTGAGGCGTCCACAAGGGCTTTGTGGTCGGTACCCTTGATATTTTTTGCCTTTCGCGTTATGTCAACTATAGAGTCCGCCATTTTGACCCCCTTTTGCCGGAGCGTCTCCATATCCAGCAGCAGGGGTTCATTTATGGGCGGTGTTACATCTTCTTTGTTAGACGGAACTCCTCCTCTTGTTTTTGTGATGACGGTATCCGTCACAGCGCTCGTCTCTAGTTTGTCTTCCGCCTTTTGGAGTCGGTAGTCCTCTCTGGCCTTTCCAACTCCAATATACCGACCATGCGTTGGTGGTCGACCTCGTCCTCTACGGGCTTTAGGGATTTTCGCACCAGATTTTTCATCAACGTCTGACCCAAAGGTCAGCGTAAGGGGTCTTTTCCGCCTCACCACATTTCTTCTGTCTACGCTCCCGGAAACAGAAGCACTCTCATCTCCTGAGGCTGAGTATGCCGAATTAACCGACATCTGGTCGTCCTCGGCCGAAAACATAAGCTCATTTACGCCTGAGCTAGGCCCTTTCTCTCCTTGAAGAGTACGCTCGCTTCCGCCTGAGCTAGGCCCACCATCATCATAACGGTTTTTTGTTTCATTTTCCATTTTATTCCCACGAGTAATGGAACACGGTTGAACCACCCGAGCAGAGGCTCCATACCCGGGTGAACCTGGGGTTCACGAAGCAGGGGGTCGGCAGTTCCCCTGCTCCGTTGTCGCGTAGAGACCGATATCCCACCGGCCATACACCCTCTCGCCTTGCACGACAACGAGCTTAGGGTTGGGGATTTTTTATGGAGGTTGTCTCCTCGCGGGGACACCCAATTAAGGGCAGCCCCACCGGCCCTAAGACGTGACTAGGTCACCGGTTTGGCCGGCGGTTGGCAAGAATGCCCGTCCGCCGATCACGTTTTACCGCGACCGGACGAACCCGCCGCCCACGCTCGCACTGCCACTTCCCGGAATCTCCAGGGCGCCAGCCGATCCTGAACCGAGTCGCCGCTACCCAGAATACGTCTGGGACGCCGACTCAGAGCCCACACTATCCGCCGAAGCGGACAGGACCGTTAGGTCCCCCTCCGTAATTTTTTAGAGAGGTTTTCTTCCTCGCAGCCCCCATCCATTGGGATGGCGGCCCTCGCTCCCGCACCACGTACGGGGTAACGAGCGGATGACGCCGGGACAGAACCAGCGCCATCTCCTACTGCCAGACCATTAGCCGTCACCATATCAAAAAAGGTGACGCCCAGGGTGCACCACGTGGAGGTTGTCTGGCGTGGCACCCCAACCTAACCTAACCTAACCTAACCTAACCTAACCCAACCTAACCTAACCAAGCCCTTTTTGAAACATCCAGAGTGCCCCTACACGTCTGTGATTTTTTGCGCGGTCGCTTTTGATTTTTCCGAACCTTACATTTTTTGCCCGACGGGGTTATCTTCTTTAGTTTTCTCAAAATTAATTATTTCTTTTTTTCTCATACATCTTAGTACAAAATATATTTTTCGCCAGCACGCGTTGATGTCTTTTGTACTAGGACAGGTCAAAAATCCGGACCTTAGGTAAACTTTTTCACCCTCAAAATATTTGAAAAATTCCTAATAAATTCAATTTTTATCTTTTTGCAAATCTGTTTTTAAAATAAAATTTCTTAGCCAATAAGGCTTATTTAATAGCAATTTAAGTTTACCTATCTTTAAAATCCACTTAATTATTCAAATTTTTCAAATCTTTTCACAAAAAATCTTTATTTTTGCCCATATTCTGCTAATAACTTTTTTCCATTTGAACGAATTTTAAATTTCAAAATTTTAATAAATAATTCTTACCGTTTGGCGTTTTTCTTTAGTACAAAGTCTCTCTCTAGTTTCTATAGTTTTCGCAGAAATAAATTTTTAAATTTGCAATTTTTGATCAATTTTAATCCTAAAAATTTAATTTTAGCAAACGTTGTATCTTTTGTTCCCGTAGTTCTTTTTTAGTTCTGTTAACAGTATAACATTGCTCTAACCTTTATCTATCTTAATAATATTCAAGTAAAACTTTAACTTTAAAATTCAATTTTTGGCCAGTGTTCCAATGTCCTTAGGTTTACCAAACCTAACTTGGACAACTCTTTTTAAATTATCTTTTATAATATTGAAGCAACTACTGTTTTGAGTTTATATCCAATTAGAACTCTGCGCGGCGTTTGTTTTGAGTCTATTAACGCGTCTGTAGCGGGTCTTTTGGATTTATTATTTCATTTTTAATTTTTGAATTTTAATATTTTTATCTTATTAATAAAAACTTAAATATAGTACTAAGCAGTATTTTTCTTTGTGTTTCTAATAGATTTTGCTAAAACCTACTTAGTTTTAATAAAAACAAAAAATTAGCTATAATAGATAAGAAAATATCAACTAACCTAACTTGTAAATTACTTATCTTAACTTAGACCACTTGTTTGTGTTTATCTTTTGTAATTTTTGTGGTACTGTTATATTGTGATAAATTTCAAATAAAACTCTGCGCGGCGCTTGTTTAGAGTTTACAAACGCGTCTGTAGCGGGTCATTTGGATTTTTAATTCTACTTTTAAATTTTTTTATTTTTAAATCTCATTTTATTGATAGGAATTTTTTTGCAGCTTATAGCAGTGTGATTTTTCTTGTTTAATATAGAATTTGCTGAGTCCTACTACTTACTTTTTACAAAATTTAATTAACTGCAATAAGCTGAAAAATATCTCCTAACCTAACTTTTAGCATAACCTAACCTAACTTTTTGACGTTTTTCTTAATATTTCTGAGAATTTGCATGACAGAAACATAGTTTTTAGTTTAAAACACGTTTTTTGGTGAGTTTTACTTGATTCATGTACAATATTTAATCTAACTTGCTTAGCTTCTAAGATCTCGGCGATCGTAAAAAAAATATTTTTCCTCCAAATCTTTTCTTAGTTATCCAAACTGTATTTATTGAAAAATTTATATCTCAGTAAATATATGTAATAAAAACGCCATCCTTTTTTATTATAGTAGTATACCTTTGCGCCTACGTGATAACATATTAAATTGAAACCCGATTGCCTAAGGTTAAACGTGAGGCGGTGTGGCGTAACAGGCAAAAATTGTGTAAATTTCTTTAGTTTTTAGATAACAACTTTGTGGTTCTCCAAGCAATTTCTAATTTGTTTTTAAACAAGCATTGTGCTCAGCGCGGCGCTTGTTTTGAGTATACAAACGTGACTGTAGCGAGCCAACTGTCGAATCTTTTTGAACAAATTTCTTTTAAAATAAATTTCTTTTGGAAAGTTTATATTCTTATGGAAAACTATAACTTATAGGTATTAATTAATAACAAAAATGGGTACTCCAAGAACTCCCACTAAGAAAGCGTCAGCAAAATTATCAGACAAGTTAATTGCGGATGAGTTGATTCATGAAAATCAATTTTCACTGCTCGAATCAACTTTAGAGCCCAGTTCACAAGAAACCAATACCGACAAATCATGCGACGACTCAATAACAGCCGAAGCACCACAAGATCTGGACCCAGACTTAGATGCTCTCTCCAGGCGCATTAACCGCAACAATGCACGCGTTATTGCGATGAAAAAGAACATCGTTGACTTAGCAGAGAAAATCAAGGAATCCTTGCAAGTAGGAGCAAACAGGACATCCGTTACAAAGGAGAATCATCCGTTACAAAGGAGAATAGAGAGCGAGCGTCCAAATACAGTGAACAGATCGGGAAGATTGCATCAGAAACAATTGATGCCTTTAACAGGGAGTGCAATGAAATTGCAAAAGTAATCAAGACCCAGGAACGAAACAGGATTAACACGGAGGACAGAGGTAGCTTGCAACAGGATGTAGCCAGAATGGTTCATAAATCACTCTCCAATGAGCTGTCTAACATTAAGGAAACGGTCAGAGAGGCAATAAGGGAAAATACGGCAATAAGCGCACCTACAAATATTCCTTCCTATGCCAACATCACCGCTCAGAAAAGCAACTCTTTTGCTGCACCTAAAACTGTCCCCAATAGTAAACCAGCAATTATAGTGACACCCAAGGTGGAAATTAAGAGCCGTCAAGATGCAGTTAATGTTCTCAAAAAGAGCGTCAACTTCAGAGAATTGTCATTTGCTCCATCCAGAGTCCAAACTATTTCAAACAACAAAATGAGGATTGAATTTGACAATAATGAGCAGGCGAATCAGATACTTGACAAAATGCGGCAATCTGAGTTTGTTGACGCAGAGCCGGCGAAGCGTCTTAAACCGATGATTATTTTAAAAGGTATAATGAATGACACCCCCGCTGAGGAAATAGTCGACAACATATTACGGCAAAACCCCTCACTATCATGTCACAAGGAAGATGAAATGACCCTCCGTTTTAAGCGAAACAACCGCAACCCGCAGCTTTACAACGCAGTGTTTTGTGTCAGTCCGGAGATGTATCGCAAACTTATCTCCATTGAAAGGGTGTGCATCGAGTGGCAGCGAGTCAGAGTGGCTGAATTTTCCCCGTTTCTGCAATGCCACAAATGCCTTCAATTCGGCCACACGAAAAATCATTGCAAAACAGAGGAAACACCGTGCTCTCACTGCGCTTCAACTAAACACACCTACGAAAACTGCCCGGACAAAGAGAACGGCAAGCCCAAGTGCTACAATTGTACACAACATAATAACAAATTCAAAGCTAATACTGACGCCCAACACTCTGCAACATCTGAGAAGTGTCCTAGGTTACGTGCAATGAAAGAAAGAATAAATACTAAAGTGGACTACGGTTGTCATCCTCTTCAACTATAAACTTCAGATATTACAGTGCAACATAGACAGATCGCGAGACAGTTCACACGAATTTATTCTTTCTTTCTTGCAGGGACCTTATATGATAGGACTTATCCAGGAGCCCTACGTGGGCAACCAATTAGAAATGAAAAACATACAAGGTCTTGAAATTCATCAATTTGGAAAAGGAAATAGGGTTAAAGCTTGCATTATTACAAAGCCACAAGTGGGAAATGTGATTGGCGAAACACAATACTCATCCGCTAATCTTAGTGTTATTACGATTAATCATAACAATCGTCCCATCACCATCGCATCAGCCTACGTTGAACCAAGAGAAGATCCAGATAACACATTTGACAAGCTGGAATATTTAGCAAGACAAACCAACAATCAGTGTCTAATCATTGGAGGGGATCTGAATGGTTGGAATCCACTATGGGGCAGTGCAACCTCTAATGCAAGAGGTGACGAGATCATGGAACTTATACTCGCTAACGACCTTAATGTATGCAATGAAGGCAATACCCCGACATTTGAGACTACGACTCACGGCCAAAGGCGAAGTTCGATTATCGACTTAACTCTTGCCTCAAACTCAGTCTATTACAGCATCGCTAATTGGAGAGTAAATTTGGCGGCCTGCTCCTCCTCCCAACATCATGCCGTCGAGTTCTCGATTAACAACGCACTTTCTACCCCTCAAATACCACCAAGAACATCAACTTTTCTGTACAAGACAGAAAAAGCCAACTGGGCACTATTTAAAGAGAAATTGGACGACATGATGCGATCGAGCAATATATTGGAGATTGACGTCGGAGGCACTAGTGTCCCAGAATTAGAAGCTCTTATTGACGACCTCACGAGTGTCATTCAGGAAGCATGTAGTGCCTCTATGCCGACTAGGAAAAGCGGTACCAAACCTAAAGCGCCCTGGTGGTCGGAAAAGCTAGAAAATCTTAAAACACAAGTCATCACGCTACACCGCAAGATTCACGCTGCTAAAAGACAGAGACTACCACTTGAAGAACTATTGGATAAGCAGAAGAAAGCCAAGGAAGAGTATGCTGCAGAAATGAGAACTGAATCGACAAAACATTTCCGCAACTTCTGCCAGTTGCAGACCAAAGAGAATGTTTGGTCGCTCACAAATCGCCTACTCAAAGAATCAGCTCCTAGACGCCCTCCTGCTACTGTTAAAGTAGGGGACAAATATACCACCAATGCCACCGAAACCGCAGAAGCACTTCTTGACCACTTTTTTCCAGCAGATACTAAGGATGATGATTCGCCTTACCACACAAGATTACGCTCACAACAGACGCAAGTACCGCAAACCCAGGATGATCCCCCATTTACTGTGGAAGAGGTGCAGGAGTGTTTAGAACATATTAACCCGAAAAAGGCCCCGGGACTTGATCACCTCACGGCTGACATTTGTAAACAAGTTGCAAAATCGTATCCGGACCTATTAGTTGATATACTCAACCGATGCCTTACACTCCGGCACTTCCCCAAGCGGTGGAAAGAGGCATATATAAAAATCATCCCCAAACCGGGAAAAGCCGACTCTACATCACTTAACTCATTCAGACCAATTGGATTAATCTCGGTGTTTGGCAAGCTCCTGGAAAAACTTTTTATCCGCCGAGTGAATTATGCGGCTACCAAGGCCGGGAAAACCAATCCTCAACAATTCGGCTTTACAGAACAACGCGGAACAGTCGACGCTCTAAACATGGCTATTGAAACTATTCGAAATAAAAAATCCAAAGGAGAAATTACAATGGCAGTATCTTTGGATATAAAGTCTGCATTTAATAATGCATGGTGGCCCATTATGTTCTACCAACTGAGAAACAAGAAATGCCCTAGCAACATATTCGAACTAATCCAAAGTTATGTCACTGACCGAACAATTACTCTCGACTTTTCGGGTACGCGCATAACTAAGGATATGACTAAGGGCTGCATTCAAGGCTCGGCATGTGGACCCATACTGTGGAACATCACGTTAGATGATTTATTTGAAACAACATTACCCGAAGGATGTCACATGCAAGCATTTGCCGACGATGTGTTACTCATCGTGTCGGCTAAAACGGTAACACAACTCCAGGACAGAGTAAACACAGCATTGGAGCGCATCACTGCATGGGGAGCCAAAGCAAAATTAACTTTCGGCCCTGAGAAAACACAACTCATTGCATTTAGCCAAAAAGCTGAAACTGCGAAGATTGTCATGTCCGGAAAACCCCTTAGTTTCTCAGACGAGATCAAACTTTTGGGAGTTATTATAGACAAAGGTCTGCTATTTAGCTCCCATGTGAAATACGTGGTTGCAAAGGCCACCAGAATTTTCCAGCGTCTCTGTGTCTTTACAAGGCCAACCTGGGGAACCCACCCAGAGAACATAAGCACCATTTATAAGCAGGTGATAGAGCCCATCATTACCTACGCCGCTGGAATCTGGGGCTCTGTAGCAAACAAGCAATACATACGCCAAAAATTAGAAAGTGTCCAAAGACTTTTTGCAATCAAAGCAATACGTGGCTTTCGCACAATATCAGCAACAGCGGCAATCGCTTTAGCCCAATTTGTGCCTCTGGATCTTAGAATTTTAGAGGTACACAATATGGAAAAGACACGCCTCAATGGATTCTTTACTGAACTCCCCCATGATATCCAATATGAAAATAGAGTACCAACATCTGAATTACCGCATCCAAGCGAAAGAATCTCACCTCGATTCACAACAGTGACAACACAGGAGCAAGTAGATCAACTACACCGAGGCACAGCACACACTATTTTCACCGACGGAAGTAAACAAGAAGATGACACTGTCGGCGCTGCCTTCGTTTACTACAAACCCGGAGCAAATCAACCTACATTTACTGGCAAGCTCAAATTACACGACGTTTGCAGCGTTTTCCAGGCGGAGTTATTGGCCATTTTACACGCATGCAAATACATAGAGAAAAAGAGACTTCCAGACACAATCATCTTCTCTGACTCCATGTCATCGCTGCAAGCGATACAAGACCGAAGTAGCACCAACCAGCTAGTCGCAGAGATCCATGGAGTCTTGCGAAGACACACCGGAGTAATAAGGCTGTCCTGGGTGCGCAGCCACGTCGGAATCATAGGCAACGAGGCAGCTGACGTCGCAGCTGGGCAGGCAGCGAAACTCAAACGCAGCCTAACGTACGATCAGTTTGCTTCGTCCTATGTAAAAAGACAACTGAGAATAAAATCACTCGCTGAATGGCAACATAGGTACACCACAGCCACCCAGGGCAGCACAACTAAAGAGTGGCTACCTACAATCGAAGATTGTCAAACTGTCATGAAAACGACAGGCGTGACCTTCAGCCTCACTCAAATCCTAACAGGTCATGGTTATCACAAAGCCTACCTACACAAATTCAAGATAACGGATGACAACCTATGCCCTTGTGATGAAATCAGTATTCAAAGTATTAAACACTTGTTAGAAGACTGCCCCCGCTTCGAAAGAGCGCGTTTTACGCACGGCATGATATGCCGCAACTTGCGAACCAATCCCTACAATTTAAGAGAACTAATTAAAAAAGAATCTGCTATCGAATCATTCCTAAACTACATAAATCATATTGTTAATAATCTCAAAGAATTCAACCAAACATAAAAACCACCACAGTATTATCACATTTAAATATTAACATTTTATAACAACACCTATGCAAATCTTCACTAATATTCATAAATTCCCAAAATCCGGAGTAAGTATCAAATTGCTACTCTCGGTTTATAATAAACATACAACTAAATAACTTAACAAAACCACATTGCGAATCAAATAAATACAATAAAAAAAAAAAAAAAAACCTAACCTAACCTAACCTAACCTAACCTAACCTAACCTAACCTAACCTAACCTAACCTAACCTAACCTAACCTAACCTAACCTAACCTAACCTAACCTAACCTAACCTAACCTAACCTAACCTAACCTAACCTAACCTAACCTAACCTAACCTAACCTAACCTAACCTAACCTAACCTAACCTAACCTAACCTAACCTAACCAGTCTGCTCCCGACCTCCGTAGAGAGCAGATGTGTCCGGTCGCACCTGGTCGCAGGTGGTCGCAGGTGGTCGCAGGTGGTCGCGGGTGGTCGCGGGTGGTCGCAGGTGGTCGCAGGTGGTCGCACCTGACCATCGGTCGCGGGTGGTCGCAGCTGGTCGCACCTGACCATCGGTCGCGGGTGGTCGCAGGTGGTCGCAGGTGGTCGCACCTGATCATCGGTCGCAGGTGGTCGCACCTGACCATCGGTCGCGGGTGGTCGCAGGTGGTCGCACCTGACCATCGGTCGCGGGTGGTCGCAGGTGGTCGCAGGTGGTCGCACCTGATCATCGGTCGCGGGTGGTCGCAGGTGGTCGCACCTGATCATCGGTCGCAGGTGGTCGCAGGTGGTCGCGGGTGGTCGCGGGTGGTCGCAGGTCGCACCTGGTCGCGGGTGGTCGCACCTGGTCGCAGGTTGCACCTGATCGTGCCGCCACCACTGCAGCTGATCGTGCATCGCCGCAGCCCTCAAATTGGTGCCGCCCTCACTGCTGCTGCTGCCGTGACGTGTCTTTCTTCGCGCGTTGTGACGGTGCTTGTGCTCGTGTTTGTGCGCTAGTGCTGAATTGGATTAACCCTTACTCCAGTAAGTTTATTGACCTTTTGTGCATCACCATCAAAGATTGAACTGAGCTTTACACCTAGCTTCAAGATGCCACTCATCCACTCCCCAACACGTACCCCAGAGAAGAAGGACGAGAGGACCGGGCCGGGGGAAGAGATCTCTCTCCGTCCGGTTTCGCCATCGAATCTTCCTCCGGACAGGTCACTGAACCCAACATACATGCTGGCCAAAAAAATACAGTCACTGATTGACACGCACACTAATAAAATTAAAACTATCATAGATACACAACCGTCACTCAAGAAAACAGGCAAAAAGGATATCAAAGATACATGTGAACAGCTCCGGAACATGACCCAAATGCTTTTTGAACAACTTATCACCTCACTGCCAACCTCACGGTTTGAGCCTGTCAGTGCTGTCGCCAACACTTCAAACACTGACACCTTGGAAATGCGCAGCACCCCCCCGCTTAGGTACAATGACACCCCTTTAAATCTTTCACCTCCTGCATCCATGATCGATAAACAACTGAGCCAAGAGGTCACTACCATATTGCATGATGTGAAAGAAATCAAGTACCTGTTACTAAATGACAAAAAGTCTCTCCGAGAAGAAAGTAGAAATGCCTCACAGATGAACGAGGTGGCTCCACTCAACAACTCGGTGCAAACCTACGCCTCAGTCCTGGCGGGAGCCCCCCCGCCAGCGCCCTTACTGCCGGCCTTAGTGGTCTCGTCTACAGGCAACGTCCCTCCAACGAAACTCTTCGACACCTTGAAGCAAGTCTTGGGCACGTCACATCAGGATGGAATCAGGCCGGTCAGGGTTTCCCGCCTCTCCAAAGGAAAGGTAAGGCTTGCCTTCAGCGATCAAGAGCGTGCGACAGCTGCGGAAAACATGATCAAGGAGGCTCCACCGTCCTCGGGTTTGAAGGCAGAACGGGAAAATAAGCTGCGGCCCCTTGTGATTGTTAAAGGCATTCACAGGGCTCATAGCGAAGATAACCTAGCAACCATTATTATGCAGCAGAACCTCGACGCAACCAACACCGAAGCCGACGACATCAGGCTTCTGTTCACAAGAAGAAACAAGAACCCAGAGCTGTACAACGCCGTCTTTAGAACATCCCCGCGGGCCTGGCGGACGCTCACCGAACTGCGAAGGGTGAATATTGAGTTTTCCTTGGTCCATGTTGAGGATTTCTCCCCACTCAAGCAGTGCCGAGACTGCCACGGCTTTGGGCACACGGTTAACAACTGTAAAGGCCAAAAAATTTGTAATAAATGCTTTAAGCCAGCCCATGGAGTCTCGGACTGCGTGGGAGGGGACGACGCCCCTAAATGTGTAAATTGTTCATTCTATAATAATCACAGTAACAGGAGGGAGAACTCCAAACCATTGCCTACAAACCACTCATCTTTTGACAGCGCTTGCCCCAGGTTGAGGGCCATGCTGCAGCGAGTTCGAGATAAGACGGATTATGGACAGTAGCTCTAATATTATTGGTAGTCCTGTTAATTCGTTTGTGAGTTCTCCCTCCCTACCTTTCAACTTTGTATCTACGGATATAATTCAAGCGAATACTGATAGATGCTTCAATAGCTTCTGTCAATTGGGGCGCTATTTGCATGCTAACCACTCGACACAGATTGCCCTTATTACGGAACCTTACACCGGCAAGAGCAACGCGGCGAAAAGTATTTCCGGGTTCATTACGTACCAGCTTCCAACACTCGACCGTAAAGTCAGAGCTGCTATTTACATCCGCGATAGATATGCGACCAACTGTAGAGCCATTCTACTTACCCAACAGTCTTCTCCGGATTTGGCCACGGTCTTGTTATCCATCGGCCGCTCTAGCCTCCAAATTTCGTCCGTGTATATTCCCCCGGAAGTCGACATCTCTCCTCACCTAAACCAGCTCTCGGCGTGCGCTCGTCCAACCGACCCTTCCACTTTCTGCATCATAGCCGGTGATTTTAACTCCTGGCACCCCATGTGGGACAGCAGCAACCGATGCAATTCTAGGGGCTCCATGGTGGCAGATTTCATCATCAACAATAATCTGACTTGCCACAATGATGGTTCTGCCACCTTCGAGTGTGTGACCCATGCTCGAGTGCGGCAGAGCGCCATTGATCTCACATTATCTACAGCTGAACTTCCTCTCTCTAATTGGAGTGTGGACGAGAGCATGCTGGAAGGCAACCAACACCTAGCTATTCGATTCTCCATCGGCTCGTCCTCGTCTCACAATCTCTCAAACCCGGCCCCCTTCTCAACCCGCAGGTACTCTACTGGCGGCAGGGTTGACTGGGAAGCATTTAGAACGGCCCTAACTACGATTGTGTTTAACTCTAACATCTCTGCCGACTCGATTTCACGAATGAGCGAGGATGAGCTGGAGAGTTGCGTTCAACATTTCACCTCCCTTATCCACCAAGCCGCCGACGAGGTGTTCGAGACTCATAACAGTACGGGGTACGGCAGACGGCCTGGTTCCGAACCCTTCTGGTCCACGGAGCTAGACAGGCTGCGAGCTGAGCTCCATTTTGCCAAAAGATCTGCCCGCGTAACACTCTCACGTCACTCTTCTCAGGAGGAAAGAACCGAGGTGCTCAGGGTCTTGCAGGAATCCAAAGATAGGTTTTCGGAATGCGTGCGTAAAACATCTAGTGATAGCTTCAGAGAATTCTGTAGTGCACAGTCCGCGGAAAAAGTCTGGTCCATCACCAACCCCGTCCTCAAAGCGGGAAAAATAAAACCAGCCCCGGCCACCATTCGTACGAATGACAGCACCTTTACCACGGGCAGTCCAGACACAGCGGAAGCCTTGCTTTCTCACTTTTACCCATCAGATCCCCCAGAATTAGATACTCCAGCCCAGGCCGCTTTGAGGCGGGATTGCGTGACGCCCCCAGATACTGACGACGACCTGCCTTTCGCCCGAGAGGAAGTTTTGGAGGCCATACAAGCCATTTCGCACAAAAAGGCCCCTGGGCACGACGGTTTGACCTCTGATATTTGCTTGTCCGTATTTAGATGCTTTCCTGATATAGTTACGAGTCTCGCCAATAGGTGTCTACAACTCGGGTACTTTCCAAAATTCTGGAAATTATCCGTCCTCCGGATTATACCCAAACCAGGCGCGAACAACCCCTCTGACCCAAAGGCCCACAGACCCATCGGCTTGATTCCGGTATTTGGCAAAATGTTGGAAAAGCTCATCACGGAGCGCATCCTGCACGCGGCCGCTACCCGTGACCAACTCAACGGCCGACAGTATGGTTTTAGGAAGAATACTTCTACGACTCACGCCCTTTATGACGCCATCGAGCACATTAAGCGACAGAAATCCAGGGGACTGCACACCATTGCAGTTTCCCTGGACATACAGGCAGCCTTCGATCGAGCGTGGTGGCCGGCTGTTCTGGACAGGCTAAAAAGAATAGGCTGCCCACATAACATTTATAATATCATCTTTAATTACCTTACTCCCAGAACAGTGGTCCTGAACCATGCTGGATCGACGGCTTCCAGGGGGACACAGCGGGGATGCGTCCAGGGATCGGCATGCGGCCCGGCCCTTTGGAATAGCGTCCTGGACGATCTGCTTGATGTGCAGCTCCCTGCTGGTTGTCGTATCCAGGCCTACGCGGACGACGTTCTACTGATCGCTTCGGCCAAAAACGCGCACCAACTGCAGGCGGTGACCAGCGGGGCGCTGGACATCATAGCGGAGTGGGGGAGGGGAGTCAAGTTGGTCTTCGGACCGGGTAAGACCAAAGCGCTTGCCTTCTCTCCCACGGCCTCGAGGGCTGCGGTGTGCATGGAGGGGGTGCATATTGCATTCAGCACCAATTTTACTATCCTGGGGGTTGTACTGGATAATCGCTTAACATTCAGGACCCATGTACAGCACGCTGTCCAAAAAGCCAAGTCCATATACAACAGGCTCAGCATATTCGTTCGCCCCACCTGGGGCCTCCACTCAGATAACATCAGTACGATTTACAAATATGTTATAGTCCCAATTGTCACATATGCGTCTGGCATCTGGGGGCATGCCGCAAAGAAAAAGTACGCCAGGCAGGCCCTAATTTCTTTACAAAGGGGATTTGCCCTTCGAATCATTAGGGGATACAGAACGGTGTCGGCAAACGCCGCCATCGCGGTCGCGGGCCTTCTTCCACTAGATCTCGAGGTTCTTAGGGTGAGGGAGATCGAATTAGCCCGAGTCACCGGTGCCACCACCTACCTCCCCTCAGATATCCGATACGAGCTCCCCACCCCTACCTCCCAGCTACTACATCCGGCTGAGCGCATCTCCATTCAGTACCGGTCTGCTCCCACCCAGGAGATGATCGATGAGGCCTGCTCGGAGCGGTGTGTGCAAGTATTTACAGACGGGAGTAAATTGGAGTCTGGTGAAGTCGGGGCCGCGTGCGTCAGGGTTGACCCTGACGCTCGCGTCCAGGACAGAACGAGACACTACAAGCACAGGCTCCACGACGCATGCACCGTCTTCCAGGCGGAGCTATTCGCAATCTACCAGGCCTGTCTCGTTGCCAGGACCGGAGGGTACCCTGAAGTCCAGATATTGTCTGACTCTAGAGCAGCCCTGGACGCCCTGGGCTGTAGAAGTAGCACTAACCCACTGGTGTCCCGTATACAAAGGGCCGTAGTAGACCATGCCCGAGTTACTTCAGGTGCTATATCATTTGTCTGGGTCAGGGGGCACTCGGGAATCCTGGGAAACGAGCTGGCTGATAACGCTGCTGGGTGCGCCGCCTCCGTGCACTCGTCCCCTTCCTACTCTAACTTCCCCATCTCTTACGTAAAACTCCAAGCGCTCCGCTCCGCCAATGCCACCTGGGAGGAGAGGTACACACTCTCCGAACAGGGAGTGCACACCAAAAACCTTCTACCCACGCCCCGAGCCTGTCTGGACCTATTGCAGCTCCTTCCGCATGACTTTCATCTTACCCAATACCTCACGGCTCATGGAGCCCACCTGGCGTACCTCCACAGGTTCCATATCGCCCCCAGTGACCTGTGCCCATGTGACCTTACCTCCTCCCAAACTCCATTTCATTTGGTCGAGGACTGCTCCCGGTTTTCCGTAGCCCGCCATAATTACCTCTCCACGGCCCCCCCGAGCTTAGATACTCCCCTGCGTTTGCCCTCCATCCTGGCGATCAAAAACCCCTCCCCGTTAATTAAGAATTTTCAAAAGCTGGTTACCTACATTTTCTCGTCATTAAAAACCTTTAACACAGCTACCAACTCCTCCTAAATTACATGTTCCTAACTCCGTGGCACCGGTCTTGGATGCTTAGCGCGCACAAACGGTTACAAGTGTATCGGGGGCGGTCGCGGGTCACGCGCGGACGCACATAGTTGTAAACCACAGGTAGTAGCGCGCGGTTGCGCGCATTGAGCCGGTCGCGGGCACCAAGTCGTGGTCGCACCTGGTCGCAGGTGGTCGCAGGTCGCGCCCGGTCGCAGGTGGTCGCGGGTGGTCGCGGGTGGTCGCGGGTGGTCGCGGGTCGCGCCCGGTCGCAGGTGGTCGCAGGTGGTCGCGGGTGGTCGCGGGTGGTCGCAGGTGGTCGCAGGTGGCCGTTGGTCGCACCTGGTCGCACCTGGTCGCAGGTGGTCGCAGGTCGCGCCCGGTCGCAGGTGGTCGCGGGTGGTCGCGGGTGGTCGCGGGTCGCGCCCGGTCGCACCTGGTCGCGGGTGGTCGCAGGTGGTCGCAGGTCGCGCCCGGTCGCAGGTGGTCGCGGGTGGTCGCGGGTCGCGCCCGGTCGCAGGTGGTCGCAGGTGGTCGCGGGTGGTCGCAGGTCGCGCCCGGTCGCAGGTGGTCGCAGGTGGCCGTTGGTCGCGCCTGGTCGCACCTGGTCGCAGGTGGTCGCAGGTCGCGCCCGGTCGCAGGTGGTCGCGGGTGGTCGCGGGTCGCGCCCGGTCGCAGGTGGTCGCAGGTGGTCGCGGGTGGTCGCGGGTGGTCGCAGGTCGCGCCCGGTCGCAGGTGGTCGCGGGTGGTCGCGGGTGGTCGCGGGTCGCGCCCGGTCGCACCTGGTCGCGGGTGGTCGCAGGTCGCGCCCGGTCGCAGGTGGTCGCGGGTGGTCGCGGGTCGCGCCCGGTCGCAGGTGGTCGCAGGTGGTCGCAGGTGGTCGCGGGTGGTCGCGGGTCGCGCCTGGTCGCAGGTGGTCGCAGGTGGTCGCGGGTGGTCGCAGGTGGTCGCGGGTGGTCGCGGGTCGCACCTGGTCGCAGGTGGTCGCAGGTCGCGCCCGGTCGCAGGTGGTCGCGGGTGGTCGCGGGTCGCGCCCGGTCGCAGGTGGTCGCGGGTGGTCGCAGGTGGTCGCGGGTCTCACCTGGTCGCACCTGGTCGCAGGTGGTCGCAGGTCGCGTCTGGTCGCGGGTGGTCGCGGGTGGTCGCGGTCGCAGGTCGCGGGTCATCGCCTGCGACCGGGCGGGACCGACGTCATAATAACATATCTCCAAAATTTTCATTTCGGTTTTACCCGGACTTACAATATGCATTTTGCAAATGGCGCCCCACCCTGACAAGTGGGGTTTGTAGCACACATTGTCTCGATTCACTGCAATAAAAACAACATGTAAATAATTGCTTTTATACCTGGTCGCAGGTTGTGTATGACGAACTATGACCCCACTTTACTGCATGCAACTTCTTTTTAACTTTGTATATAATCTTCTTTGTAAATTTCTTTGTATATCACATTTGTATTGACCATTACGCCCTCTTCATACATACCACACTTTAAATTTACATAAGTTATAATTATAACCCCATTGTGAAATCCCACATGTAAATACTTATCTCTTACACGTACTGCATTCCCTTAAATTACTTAACGTAAGCATTACATAATGTAGAAACAGAACGACACTTTGGTGAGAATTTAGAACGTCTATCAAAAGTTTAATCTTTGTAAAAAAAAAAATATATATATATCACATGTAACTTTTGTTTGTAATGCATTTCAACCTTGTAAATATCATAACAAAATTTTCAAATTATGTGACTCACTTTAATACATTAATTGTACTCCACTATTTTAAGTCATCTGCGGGCACATCTTAATGTTAGTTTACCATTCCTTTGTAGCATTAAGGATTTATTAATTGTAATTATAACCCAGGCTTAAGTGTATAACTTATATTATTTGTACGGGTGAGGGGTGTGTAAAAGAACACAACTAGCAAAAAGACTAATGCAAAAATATCAAAAAAAAAAAAAAAAAAAAAAAAAAAAAAAAAAAAAAGAATAAAAAAATAAATAAAAAAAAGAGCAATCACTACCAAATAAAAAAATTATAATAATAATTATAATAAATAAATAAAAAAGTACATGTTTAAAACAGATATATCACAGTATGTAAAAAGAACACTACATACTACCACCCCTTCACCCAAGGTTCCTTTCTTTGTGTCATCACATTAGTATTTATTTTGTATATGTTTTTGTGTTTTCAGATTAGGGTTGTTGCTAGGACCCCCCACCGATAGTTGTGCCTTACACCCCGCCTCTCGGGCTAGGCTTGCCGCCGCGGACCATTTACATGTGTCCATCTGACACTCTCCAGCCCTGTTTTCTCAGCCATGGCCCGGCGGTATTAGTCGCCTTCTTTTACTGGGGCAACATTCGTAAGAGGGGGCACTGCGACTTTGCCGCCCCTGGGGAGGGGACCGGTCCACTTTGGGCCCTACGCGCATGAGAATAGGGGGTGGCGGGTCCCAGCAGCAACCTATTATTTATAAAAACGTGTTTTATTTCTCCTTCATCTATCCCAACTCTTCCTTTCTTTCCTCTATCCTCTTCCTTTTTGTATCTTTCTATCCTTCTCTTCCTTTCTACCACTTTCTCTTCCCCCGGCCCGGCATCGGAGGGCAACAAGCCTCATCATGGGATGAGCCCAATGGTGCCGAAGCCATTTTGACAATTCCGGCTCCAATCCTTATCCAATATTAAAAATTTCCCTTCCCTTCAGATAAACTTTTAACTTAAACAAACAGTGGAAAAAAAAAAAAAAAAAAAAACCTAACCTAACCTAACCTAACCTAACCTAACCTAACCTTTTTTTTTTTTTTTTTTTTTTTTTTTTTTTTTTTTTTTTTTTTTTTTTAACGATAGGAAAAATGCTTTTCGCACTTCCCGGCACCGGGTCAGTGCCGGGGGTATGTGGGACTCACCATGGAAGCCGCCGCTTGACGTAGCGGCGACACCACTCTCCGCCCAGCCGATCCCCCACCCAGCCCCTAGTGGGCTCGATGGGGGGCCGGAGGGGGGGCATACCCACTAAAAAACCTATCGATGTGCCCTCTTCCGTTTTCCAGTTTTGCATGGGAACTGTGTGATCTGCCTCCATACATCACCGGCGGCAGGTTCGGTTTCCCAGACCCCCTCACTTTGTTGGAGATGCCCGAGCACATTTAGGCATCTCCCCAGACGGACGAGGCCGTGCAAGGCGAACGAGGAACTAAACCTAACCTAACCTAACCTAACCTAACCTAACCTAACCTAACCTAACCTAACCTAACCTTTTTTTTTTTTTTTTTTTTTTTTTTTTTTTTTTTTTTTTTTTTTTTTTTTTTTTTCGAGGGGACCTCGGGATTATCGACTTCTTGGCCGCTGGGATTGCGACCAAGCGAGTTCGGAGCTCTCCTCCGCACGCATCAGACAGGTCAAAGCCCGTCAGATGCGCACGGAGGCATATCCGTTAAAACCCCCCGTTGTGACTACTCTGCCGGTTGTTCGGCGAGATGGGTTCCGTTTGGGATGCAACCACCCCACCCCGGCCGACCCCGGCTTAAGAAAGCCAGGGCCACACCACGCGGGAGACGTCACGTCACAATGTAACGCCCCCCCAGACGGAAGAAGCTGTGCAATGCGGGCTCCGGAATCCCGAGCCGTCACCCGCTGCCCCAACCGTCTGCTCACCAATGGGGGAGCAGAAGGCCCCCCCTATACGGAACTGCTATTGTTGCCGCAATCACGACGCTGCTTCTCCTTAGAGAGACGCGTGGATCGGCGAGGCTGCTTTTGCTTCTGGGACTCTATCTCCACGGTCCCCTCGCTGCGCTCGCTGTGTGACGAGCGGCTCCTCTCTGTGTCATGCCCCTGGCGCTCGGGGCTATTACCCCTCATCGCTGCTGAGACGACCTGGCGCTCGGGGCGACTGCCCCTACTCGCCGCGGGATCATTACTGTTTTCGGGACGTTTGCCCTTTGTCGTCGGTGGATCACAAACTCGGCTGCCCATGACGTGATCGGCAGGCCGACCACTTCCAGCACACACTTGGCACCTGGGCTTCTCATTGCAGACCGCTGCCATGTGGCCCGGTCGTCCACATCTGAAGCAGAGGCCGCTTCGGTCTTTTTCTGATGGGCATAGCGGCTTAGTGTGCCCCACCCCCATACACCTGTAGCAGCGCAATGGGGGAGGGGCGAGAAGTTTCGCGCGGGCAATACTCCAGCCCACGCGGATTCTGCCATCGTCTTGACACATCTTTTGGGCAACGTCTATCGGGCATCTGAAGCGTACAAATCCCATACCCTCTGATCCAGTCATGATGTCATTAACCTTCAATTTGGAAGCTGGACAACCCGTTTTGGCTGTTATCTCTGCGACCACCTCTTCTTTTGAAATAGTGTCGTCCAAGTCGGAAATCTGCACGCCAACGAGCCTTTCTGGACGTCTTACATCTGCGACTTCTTTCAAAACTTCCCGGAGCTTTTCAGCAAGTATGTCCGCCTTAGTACCATCCGGGTCCTGCACCTGCAGCACTTGTGCCCCCGTCTGGGATTTCTTCATTACAACTCCCTCTTCAATTCCAGCATCTGTAAGAGAGACTTTGGCTCTGACTTTCGCCATTACTCCAGCATACGTCATTCCTCCCGCTACGGCTTCCGGCAGCAAAGTCAGCACCACCGCTGAGGTGCCAGAAGGGGGCAGTTTTGGTCGGCCTCTAAGGTTAGGCTTCTTCTTGGTCTTCAAGTTTGACTCTACGGTCTGCTTCAGCATTTCAGGAGCTATCTCCTGCCTTCGTTTCTTTCGCCCAATGACCTTATTCCAGCCATCTGCGGGAGAGATTGTTGTGTCTTCAACACGCGCCTGGGAAGGAGCTGATTCCATTGTCGGCTTTTGCGCAGCTTGTCGGCTGTTGTCCCGACACTCTAAAGCTTTCAACCGCTCATCTAGCATTTTCGTCATAGAGGCGAGCATGGAAGCCTCCCTGATTTCCATCATCTTCGTAAATGCTTCGAGATCAATAGGGCTTTGGGGAGGGAGTGGAGGAGGGAGGCTTACTTTTACCCTCAACTCTATTATCTCTTTCTCCAGAGCACTGTATTTTTCGGCTAGCTCTTTGAACTCCTCCTTAAGTTTGGAATTTTCATCGCGGAATGCGAGATATCCCTCTTCCAACTCATTATAGTCTTCATCCCTGATCTTAACGATTTCGTTCACAGCCACCTGAATTTCCTTCATACCAAGCATCACAATGCCGTGCTCTTTCTTATCGACAGCTTCCATATTTTCCGACCATTTAGCGAAGGCATCACAGGTCTCAAAGACCGTCTCTTTTAAGTCAATGACCTTTTGTTCAATAGGAGAGATACCGGTCTCCATCTCAATTGAGTTTTCACTTCGGTCATCCTCGTCAGGGCACGCTGCTTTATCAGCATTCATTACTTGTCTCCAAATAGACTCCTCTCTTGTTTTTGCACTGTTTCCACGACTCTGTGCTTTGTCTTCCACTTCTGAATCGTCTTTTGACTGCTCAATAGGATCAGCTGTACGAGCAGAAACCTTTTCCGTTCTCTTATTGGTTTTCTTGCCACAGTTTTTCTCCGGACCCTGGGCAATGTCCATCTTCTCCACCAAAACAATCGGTCTTTTATTTATTTCCTCCATCTTCGTCCCACGATTATGGGGGAAACATTCTGGTCCACTCAGGCAGAGACCCCTGTACCTGAGCAAGCAAAGGTTATCGAAGCAGGGGGGTTGCCTGTTCCCTGCTCCGTTGCCGCGTGATGACTGCACTCCCTGCAGCCATTCACCCCCTCGCCGCACGACAAAAAACTTGGGGTTGAGGTTTTTTATGGAGGTTTTCTCCTCGCGGGGACACCCAATTAAGGGCAGCCCCACCGGCCCTAAAACATGACCAGGTCACCGGTTTTGCCGACGGTTGGCAAAGATGCCCGTCCGCCGATTACGTTTTACCGCAACCGGACGGACCCGCCGCCCACGCTCGCACCGCCGCTTCCCGGAATCTCCAGGGCGCCGGCCGAGCCCGAACCACGTCGCCGCTGCCCAGAATACGTCTAGGACGCCGACCCGGAGCCTACAACACCCGCCGAAAGCGAGACAGGACCTCTTGCGGTCCCCGCCAGGTAATTTTTTCTGAGGTTGTCTTCCTCGCGGCCCCCATCCGTTGAGATGGCGGCCCTCGGTCCCGCACCACGTACGGGGTAACGAGTTAGACAGCACCAGGGCAGAACTGGCGCCGTCTTCAACTGCCAGACCATTAGCCGTCACCGTATCAAAAACGGTGACGCCCAGGGTGCACCACGTGGAGGTTGTCTGGCGTGAACCTAACCTAACCTAACCTAACCTAACCTAACCTAACCTAACCTAACCTAACCTAACCTAACCTAACCTAACCTAACCTAACCATAGAACATATCTACTCCAAACTGAAATCATTTAACAACACGCCCTAATTTATCAGTTCTCTCCTTCCCATATTTGCTTCACTAAAAATATATAGTTTTTTTTTTCTAACGTAATAAACACTAAAATCAATCGAACCAACGAAAATTAATCGCCACTTGGCAACCCATTAATTAATTATAGCTATCACTTCCTTCCTTTTCTGTCTTTCCTATCTCTCTGTCTTTCCTTTCTTTAAAACATCCGTCCTCTACCATTCTTCCACCACTTACCCTTAGGCTCGGCCGGGATGCAAGGAAAAGGAATTCCGGTCCCGAGGGGTAAAACATATAAAACCAAAATTCAGGACAACTTTTTGTCCTACATAAACACGAATCGAAAAACATTAAACGAAAGTAACTTAACAAATATACCGATTTGGATAACAAAGTTAAATACAAAAAAAAAAACCTAACCTAACCTAACCTAACCTAACCTAACCTAACCTAACCTAACCTAACCTAACCTAACCTAACCTAACCTAACCTAACCTAACCTAACCTAACCTAACCTAACCAAGCCCTTTTTGAAACATCCAGAGTGCCCCTACACGTCTGTGATTTTTTGCGCGGTCGCTTTTGATTTTTCCGAACCTTACATTTTTTGCCCGACGGGGTTATCTTCTTTAGTTTTCTCAAAATTAATTATTTCTTTTTTTCTCATACATCTTAGTACAAAATATATTTTTCGCCAGCACGCGTTGATGTCTTTTGTACTAGGACAGGTCAAAAATCCGGACCTTAGGTAAACTTTTTCACCCTCAAAATATTTGAAAAATTCCTAATAAATTCAATTTTTATCTTTTTGCAAATCTGTTTTTAAAATAAAATTTCTTAGCCAATAAGGCTTATTTAATAGCAATTTAAGTTTACCTATCTTTAAAATCCACTTAATTATTCAAATTTTTCAAATCTTTTCACAAAAAATCTTTATTTTTGCCCAAATTCTGCTAATAACTTTTTTCCATTTGAACGAATTTTAAATTTCAAAATTTTAATAAATAATTCTTACCGTTTGGCGTTTTTCTTTAGTACAAAGTCTCTCTCTAGTTTCTATAGTTTTCGCAGAAATAAATTTTTAAATTTGCAATTTTTTATCAATTTTAATCCTAAAAATTTAATTTTAGCAAACGTTGTATCTTTTGTTCCCGTAGTTCTTTTTTAGTTCTGTTAACAGTATAACATTGCTCTAACCTTTATCTATCTTAATAATATTCAAGTAAAACTTTAACTTTAAAATTCAATTTTTGGCCAGTGTTCCAATGTCCTTAGGTTTACCAAACCTAACTTGGACAACTCTTTTTGAATTATCTTTTATAATATTGAAGCAACTACTGTTTTGAGTTTATATCCAATTAGAACTCTGCGCGGCGTTTGTTTTGAATCTATTAACGCGTCTGTAGCGGGTCTTTTGGATTTATTATTTCATTTTTAATTTTTGAATTTTAATAT
This sequence comes from Agriphila tristella, assembly GCA_928269145.1. NCBI lineage: Eukaryota > Metazoa > Arthropoda > Insecta > Lepidoptera > Crambidae > Agriphila > Agriphila tristella. Next base: position 16,469,248 of record OV743448.1, on the reverse strand, counting down.
TTTTATCTTATTAATAAAAACTTAAATATAGTACTAAGCAGTATTTTTCTTTGTGTTTCTAATAGATTTTGCTAAAACCTACTTAGTTTTAATAAAAACAAAAAATTAGCTATAATAGATAAGAAAATATCAACAAACCTAACTTGTAAATTACTTATCTTAACTTAGACCACTTGTTTGTGTTTATCTTTTGTAATTTTTGTGGTACTGTTATATTGTGATAAATTTCAAATAAAACTCTGCGCGGCGCTTGTTTAGAGTTTACAAACGCGTCTGTAGCGGGTCATTTGGATTTTTAATTCTACTTTTAAATTTTTTTATTTTTAAATCTCATTTTATTGATAGGAATTTTTTTACAGCTTATAGCAGTGTGATTTTTCTTGTTTAATATAGAATTTGCTGAGTCCTACTACTTACTTTTTACAAAATTTAATTAACTGCAATAAGCTGAAAAATATCTCCTAACCTAACTTTTAGCATAACCTAACCTAACTTTTTGACGTTTTTCTTAATATTTCTGAGAATTTGCATGACAGAAACATAGTTTTTAGTTTAAAACACGTTTTTTGGTGAGTTTTACTTGATTCATGTACAATATTTAATCTAACTTGCTTAGCTTCTAAGATCTCGGCGATTGTAAAAAAAATATTTTTCCTCCAAATCTTTTCTTAGTTATCCAAACTGTATTTATTGAAAAATTTATATCTCAGTAAATATATGTAATAAAAACGCCATCCTTTTTTATTATAGTAGCATACCTTTGCGCCTACGTGATAACATATTAAATTGAAACCCGATTGCCTAAGGTTAAACGTGAGGCGGTGTGGCGTAACAGGCAAAAATTGTGTAAATTTCTTTAGTTTTTAGATAACAACTTTGTGGTTCTCCAAGCAATTTCTAATTTGTTTTTAAACAAGCATTGTGCTCAGCGCGGCGCTTGTTTTGAGTATACAAACGTGACTGTAGCGAGCCAACTGTCGAATCTTTTTGAACAAATTTCTTTTAAAATAAATTTCTTTTGGAAAGTTTATATTCTTATGGAAAACTATAACTTATAGGTATTAATTAATAACAAAAATGGGTACTCCAAGAACTCCCACTAAGAAAGCGTCAGCAAAATTATCAGACAAGTTAATTGCGGATGAGTTGATTCATGAAAATCAATTTTCACTGCTCGAATCAACTTTAGAGCCCAGTTCACAAGAAACCAATACCGACAAATCATGCGACGACTCAATAACAGCCGAAGCACCACAAGATCTGGACCCAGACTTAGATGCTCTCTCCAGGCGCATTAACCGCAACAATGCACGCGTTATTGCGATGAAAAAGAACATCGTTGACTTAGCAGAGAAAATCAAGGAATCCTTGCAAGTAGGAGCAAACAGGACATCCGTTACAAAGGAGAATAGAGAGCGAGCGTCCAAATACAGTGAACAGATCGGGAAGATTGCATCAGAAACAATTGATGCCTTTAACAGGGAGTGCAATGAAATTGCAAAAGTAATCAAGACCCAGGAACGAAACAGGATTAACACGGAGGACAGAGGTAGCTTGCAACAGGATGTAGCCAGAATGGTTCATGAATCACTCTCCAATGAGCTGTCTAACATTAAGGAAACGGTCAGAGAGGCAATAAGGGAAAATACGGCAATAAGCGCACCTACAAATATTCCTTCCTATGCCAACATCACCGCTCAGAAAAGCAACTCTTTTGCTGCACCTAAAACTGTCCCCAATAGTAAACCAGCAATTATAGTGACACCCAAGGTGGAAATTAAGAGCCGTCAAGATGCAGTTAATGTTCTCAAAAAGAGCGTCAACTTCAGAGAATTGTCATTTGCTCCATCCAGAGTCCAAACTATTTCAAACAACAAAATGAGGATTGAATTTGACAATAATGAGCAGGCGAATCAGATACTTGACAAAATGCGGCAATCTGAGTTTGTTGACGCAGAACCGGCGAAGCGTCTTAAACCGATGATTATTTTAAAAGGTATAATGAATGACACCCCCGCTGAGGAAATAGTCGACAACATATTACGGCAAAACCCCTCACTATCATGTCACAAGGAAGATGAAATGACCCTCCGTTTTAAGCGAAACAACCGCAACCCGCAGCTTTACAACGCAGTGTTTTGTGTCAGTCCGGAGATGTATCGCAAACTTATCTCCATTGAAAGGGTGTGCATCGAGTGGCAGCGAGTCAGAGTGGCTGAATTTTCCCCGTTTCTGCAATGCCACAAATGCCTTCAATTCGGCCACACGAAAAATCATTGCAAAACAGAGGAAACACCGTGCTCTCACTGCGCTTCAACTAAACACACCTACGAAAACTGCCCGGACAAAGAGAACGGCAAGCCCAAGTGCTACAATTGTACACAACATAATAACAAATTCAAAGCTAATACTGACGCCCAACACTCTGCAACATCTGAGAAGTGTCCTAGGTTACGTGCAATGAAAGAAAGAATAAATACTAAAGTGGACTACGGTTGTCATCCTCTTCAACTATAAACTTCAGATATTACAGTGCAACATAGACAGATCGCGAGACAGTTCACACGAATTTATTCTTTCTTTCTTGCAGGGACCTTATATGATAGGACTTATCCAGGAGCCCTACGTGGGCAACCAATTAGAAATGAAAAACATACAAGGTCTTGAAATTCATCAATTTGGAAAAGGAAATAGGGTTAAAGCTTGCATTATTACAAAGCCACAAGTGGGAAATGTGATTGGCGAAACACAATACTCATCCGCTAATCTTAGTGTTATTACGATTAATCATAACAATCGTCCCATCACCATCGCATCAGCCTACGTTGAACCAAGAGAAGATCCAGATAACACATTTGACAAGCTGGAATATTTAGCAAGACAAACCAACAATCAGTGTCTAATCATTGGAGGGGATCTGAATGGTTGGAATCCACTATGGGGCAGTGCAACCTCTAATGCAAGAGGTGACGAGATCATGGAATTTATACTCGCTAACGACCTTAATGTATGCAATGAAGGCAATACCCCGACATTTGAGACTACGACTCACGGCCAAAGGCGAAGTTCGATTATCGACTTAACTCTTGCCTCAAACTCAGTCTATTACAGCATCGCTAATTGGAGAGTAAATTTGGCGGCCTGCTCCTCCTCCCAACATCATGCCGTCGAGTTCTCGATTAACAACGCACTTTCTACCCCTCAAATACCACCAAGAACATCAACTTTTCTGTACAAGACAGAAAAAGCCAACTGGGCACTATTTAAAGAGAAATTGGACGACATGATGCGATCGAGCAATATATTGGAGATTGACGTCGGAGGCACTAGTGTCCCAGAATTAGAAGCTCTTATTGACGACCTCACGAGTGTCATTCAGGAAGCATGTAGTGCCTCTATGCCGACTAGGAAAAGCGGTACCAAACCTAAAGCGCCCTGGTGGTCGGAAAAGCTAGAAAATCTTAAAACACAAGTCATCACGCTACACCGCAAGATTCACGCTGCTAAAAGACAGAGACTACCACTTGAAGAACTATTGGAAAAGCAGAAGAAAGCCAAGGAAGAGTATGCTGCAGAAATGAGAACTGAATCGACAAAACATTTCCGCAACTTCTGCCAGTTGCAGACCAAAGAGAATGTTTGGTCGCTCACAAATCGCCTACTCAAAGAATCAGCTCCTAGACGCCCTCCTGCTACTGTTAAAGTAAGGGACAAATATACCACCAATGCCACCGAAACCGCAGAAGCACTTCTTGACCACTTTTTTCCAGCAGATACTAAGGATGATGATTCGCCTTACCACACAAGATTACGCTCACAACAGACGCAAGTACCGCAAACCCAGGATGATCCCCCATTTACTGTGGAAGAGGTGCAGGAGTGTTTAGAACATATTAACCCGAAAAAGGCCCCGGGACTTGATCACCTCACGGCTGACATTTGTAAACAAGTTGCAAAATCGTATCCGGACCTATTAGTTGATATACTCAACCGATGCCTTACACTCCGGCACTTCCCCAAGCGGTGGAAAGAGGCATATATAAAAATCATCCCCAAACCGGGAAAAGCCGACTCTACATCACTTAACTCATTCAGACCAATTGGATTAATCTCGGTGTTTGGCAAGCTCCTGGAAAAACTTTTTATCCGCCGAGTGAATTATGCGGCTACCAAGGCCGGGAAAACCAATCCTCAACAATTCGGCTTTACAGAACAACGCGGAACAGTCGACGCTCTAAACATGGCTATTGAAACTATTCGAAATAAAAAATCCAAAGGAGAAATTACAATGGCAGTATCTTTGGATATAAAGTCTGCATTTAATAATGCATGGTGGCCCATTATGTTCTACCAACTGAGAAACAAGAAATGCCCTAGCAACATATTCGAACTAATCCAAAGTTACGTCACTGACCGAACAATTACTCTCGACTTTTCGGGTACGCGCATAACTAAGGATATGACTAAGGGCTGCATTCAAGGCTCGGCATGTGGACCCATACTGTGGAACATCACGTTAGATGATTTATTTGAAACAACATTACCCGAAGGATGTCACATGCAAGCATTTGCCGACGATGTGTTACTCATCGTGTCGGCTAAAACGGTAACACAACTCCAGGACAGAGTAAACACAGCATTGGAGCGCATCACTGCATGGGGAGCCAAAGCAAAATTAACTTTCGGCCCTGAGAAAACACAACTCATTGCATTTAGCCAAAAAGCTGAAACTGCGAAGATTGTCATGTCCGGAAAACCCCTTAGTTTCTCAGACGAGATCAAACTTTTGGGAGTTATTATAGACAAAGGTCTGCTATTTAGCTCCCATGTGAAATACGTGGTTGCAAAGGCCACCAGAATTTTCCAGCGTCTCTGTGTCTTTACAAGGCCAACCTGGGGAACCCACCCAGAGAACATAAGCACCATTTATAAGCAGGTGATAGAGCCCATCATTACCTACGCCGCTGGAATCTGGGGCTCTGTAGCAAACAAGCAATACATACGCCAAAAATTAGAAAGTGTCCAAAGACTTTTTGCAATCAAAGCAATACGTGGCTTTCGCACAATATCAGCAACAGCGGCAATCGCTTTAGCCCAATTTGTGCCTCTGGATCTTAGAATTTTAGAGGTACACAATATGGAAAAGACACGCCTCAATGGATTCTTTACTGAACTCCCCCATGATATCCAATATGAAAATAGAGTACCAACATCTGAATTACCGCATCCAAGCGAAAGAATCTCACCTCGATTCACAACAGTGACAACACAGGAGCAAGTAGATCAACTACACCGAGGCACAGCACACACTATTTTCACCGACGGAAGTAAACAAGAAGATGACACTGTCGGCGCTGCCTTCGTTTACTACAAACCCGGAGCAAATCAACCTACATTTACTGGCAAGCTCAAATTACACGACGTTTGCAGCGTTTTCCAGGCGGAGTTATTGGCCATTTTACACGCATGCAAATACATAGAGAAAAAGAGACTTCCAGACACAATCATCTTCTCTGACTCCATGTCATCGCTGCAAGCGATACAAGACCGAAGTAGCACCAACCAGCTAGTCGCAGAGATCCATGGAGTCTTGCGAAGACACACCGGAGTAATAAGGCTGTCCTGGGTGCGCAGCCACGTCGGAATCATAGGCAACGAGGCAGCTGACGTCGCAGCTGGGCAGGCAGCGAAACTCAAACGCAGCCTAACGTACGATCAGTTTGCTTCGTCCTATGTAAAAAGACAACTGAGAATAAAATCACTCGCTGAATGGCAACATAGGTACACCACAGCCACCCAGGGCAGCACAACTAAAGAGTGGCTACCTACAATCGAAGATTGTCAAACTGTCATGAAAACGACAGGCGTGACCTTCAGCCTCACTCAAATCCTAACAGGTCATGGTTATCACAAAGCCTACCTACACAAATTCAAGATAACGGATGACAACCTATGCCCTTGTGATGACATCAGTATTCAAAGTATTAAACACTTGTTAGAAGACTGCCCCCGCTTCGAAAGAGCGCGTTTTACGCACGGCATGATATGCCGCAACTTGCGAACCAATCCCTACAATTTAAGAGAACTAATTAAAAAAGAATCTGCTATCGAATCATTCCTAAACTACATAAATCATATTGTTAATAATCTCAAAGAATTCAACCAAACATAAAAACCACCACAGTATTATCACATTTAAATATTAACATTTTATAACAACACCTATGCAAATCTTCACTAATATTCATAAATTCCCAAAATCCGGAGTAAGTATCAAATTGCTACTCTCGGTTTATAATAAACATACAACTAAATAACTTAACAAAACCACATTGCGAATCAAATAAATACAATAAAAAAAAACCTAACCTAACCTAACCTAACCTAACCTAACCTAACCTTTTTTTTTTTTTTTTTTTTTTTTTTTTTTTGGCCAGGGGGAAATGCCTTCGCATACCCCCCCGCGCGGGGAACGCGGGGGTGGTTATGTGGTGACTCCACTAAAACCCCCTGGGTGTTCCTCTGCCGCTAGTGCAACGGACCACGGGAAGACGCAAGTATACAACCGCGATCCGCCGCCGGTCGTCCAAACGGACACAAACTGACATTTTTATGTTGGGAGCACAGAAGCTCCCTCAACCGGTGAGGCACGCCGGAACACAAGGCGTGCCATGCCACCACGAGGACCCTGGATTGGGCTACGGAAGTTCCCCGCTTCCGCAGCCCGGTCCCCTCAACTAGCGCTCATTCAGGCCTGAAGCCCGCTTGAGCTCCGCTGCTTCTATGCCAATATCGTCGGCAAACTCCATCGCCTCTTCAGCCTCCACCGTTGATGGTTGGGAAGCTTCTTGCTGAGCTGTGGTTTTATTCTTCTTCTTACGCTTGGGGGGATTGCAAGATTTCCCCCCAAGCATATGATCTGCCCTTATTTCAGCAGCTGCACAGACTACGCAGCGCAACGCCCTGTCACAATCCTTGGCCTTATGCCCAGGGGTACCACACCTGAAGCACAGCTCACTCCTGTCCTTGCCCTCACACTTGGCACGGACATGTCCCAATTCGAGGCACTGGAAGCAGTGCATGCGTTTCGGCGGTAAAACATTAATTGTCGCCGAGACCCAACCCACCAGAAGTCTTCGCTTGCCGCCTTCCGACAGCTTTTTAACGGCGGATACCGGGCACCTGACTAGCGCCGTTCCCAATCCAAACCGACTTTGGCGTATTTCGCTGACTTTTACTGAATCAGTCGAACAATCTCCAACCTTTGCCACTGCTTCTTGAATGTCAACGACCGACACCGAGTCATCCAGGCCCGATACGCGGAACGCCGCGGTTTTCATGGGCCTGGTCACCTCAACCAGGCTTGGGTCGAAAATCTCTTGCAAACAAACAAGCAGCTTTTCAGCTCTCTCTGTATTGTTAACGCCCGGCACTTCTATCAAGCGAGCGCCAGTCGCTGCGACTTTGCATTTGAGGCCAGTGCCGACTATGCTTCCATCTATCTTTTGTTTAGCTCCGGCGAGAATTTCAGCGTAGCTCACCCCTTTTTCAGCTGCTTCAGGCCGCAATTTTACGACTACTGCAGCTGATTTTGGAATACGAAGTCTCGGCTTCTTCTTCTTCTTCGCTTTTGTATCAGGTTGACTAGGCCTCTTCACAGATGTTGATGGTGGGGCCTTCTTCCTCCTCTTATTATTTCGGGCCTCAGTCCAATCTCCCTCAGTCCCGTTTTGGGAGGGCTCGGCCTGCGTCGGTTGCTCTGGAGCAGGCATTGCGTTCACATTCGGCTGTTTGGCATTTTTCTCCTTTTTCTTCTTCTTCTTCGCACCCTTTCCCTCTACTGGGGCGGGGGCTATGACAGAAGGCTCAGAAGCTGGCGCAACCGATGGGACAGATTCTGCCTTTTTACCTCTTTTGGCAGCTGCTAAAGGTGGCCGCAGGTTCTCTTCAGGTGGAAGTCGACGGCTCAGGCCCTCTATCCGGGCACTGACCATCATGCCTGCTTGTTCAGCAATCAGCCTCTGCAGTTCTTCTACTGTCATATTGCCCACGGTGCTATGTGAGTGACGACCACCTTTGACGGGTACCCCTTGCAACTGTTCACGCACTAACTGTAGCTCGCGTCGGATCGCCGCCATCTCTTCCCTCAATTTCAGATTTTCTGCTGAGATGCGGGTGTTTTCCTCTATAGCGCGTTTTAGGTTAGCTTGCGTTTGGACGAAACGCTCATCTATCTTCTTCGCGCTGTCAGATGTATTCCGATCATACATCTCCCCTAACATGGTTTTGATTAAGGCCGCCGCATCCTTCAAAGCTTTAACGCTGGTGCCCTTAAGGTTTCCTGACTTTGTAGCCACTTGCAAGATGGCTTCGACCCCATCCATCCCGCGTGAGAGGACTTCGCAATTTGCCAATTGGCATGGGTCTTCTTTCTCAGGGGGATTGCCTCCCTTGGCTTTCGGAGGTTTGCGGATGTTACTTGCCGCCGCAGCGGTTTCCTTTTCCACGCGCCTTTCCAAATCCATCTTCTCAAAAGCAGCCAATTCCGCTTGGGCTGCAGCCAATCCCACATTACGGCCCAAAGACACAGGGCGCTTCCGACCACGTGGTGCTGCAACCTTCGAAGGATTGGTGATTTCCTCATCCTGACTTTCGTTAGACAAGTCCGTCACTCTTGACCGAGAACGTTTCCTCCCCAGTCCAGCCTCACGTAAAAGTTGTTCTTCGAGGTCATCATCCCCGATAGTCGAACATGATGGACTTCGACTCAAACTAATGGGGGCACAATTATTCCCCTCAGCCACCAAAGCCGCTAGTACGGCGCTTCGAGTCACCCTCACAACGGGCTCCTTTTGACTTCCAGCAGATGTTCCTGCCACCGGCTGCTTGAAAACAGCCTCATTCTCCTCTGATTTTTCCACGGACTGCTTAGTTGCAGTCTTTCGCGGCTCCTCCTTCTTCTTAGACTTTTCGTCTGCACCTCCACCAAACATATTTTTAAAATTTAAAGTTTCCATAGCTAAACCCACGAGTATGGGGGATATACACAGTCCACCCGGGCAGAGACCCCTGTACCCGGGTAACCCTAATTACACCACGGAGGGCGGGAGATATCCGTGGGTGACGCTAGCCAGCTGACCGCACTCCGCCAGCCACCCGCGCACGGGCGCCCCGACGCCGACGTTTCGCAACGCCGGGACTTTGAGGATTTATTAAAGTGGTTATCTCCACGCGACCCCCCAAAGGCGGCCCCCGTTCCTGCACCACGTGCAGGGTTACGGGTTGGCCGGAGACCGATCCCGAGACCAGTAACCGCCCCGTCCGAAAACGGACCTCATCCGCAGAGCGGATCGCAGCCCAAAGGCCACCCACCTCCGGATGCAGCATCCCGGACCTCTCTCCTGGGAGAGTAGTGGGGAGCCACACTCCCTCATCTGGTTTTGGTCCACGCCGGCCAAAGTGGCCGGTAACCCCCATATCTGGGGGCCATTCCCCTATCCGCCACCCGGGGGACGCGCCCGGTAGCAGACCCAGAAAACTGCAGCGGGAACCTAACCTAACCTAACCTAACCTAACCTAACCTAACCTAACCTAACCTAACCTAACCTAACCTAACCTAACCTAACCTAACCTAACCTAACCTAACCTAACCTAACCAAGCCCTTTTTGAAACACCCAGAGTGCTCCAATGCTTACTGGAAAAATCTACAATATCTTTCGATTTTTTCCCAACCACCAAGTTTTTGCCCGACGGGTTTATCTACAGTAGTTTTCTCATAAATAATTATTTCATTTTTTTCCATACATCTTGGTACAAAATATATTTTTCGAGTTCACGCGTTGATGTCTTTTGTACTAGGACAGGTCAAAAATTCGGACCTTAGGTAAACTTTTTCACCCTCAAAATATTTGAAAAAATCATAATAAATTCAATTTTGATATTTTTGCAATTCTGTTTTTAAAATTAAATTGGTTTGCTTTTAAGGCTTTTTTTAAGATATCTAATATTCTATTTTCTTTTAAAACCACTTAATTATAACAATTTTTCAAATTTTTTTACAAAAAATCTTTATTTTTGCCTGGAATCTGCTTGTAACTTTTTTCCATTTCAACCAAATTTAATTTTTTAAATTTTAATAAATTAACTTTGGTGTTTTACGTTTTTTCTACATACAAACATTTGCTCAGATGTCTATAGTTTTCGCACAATTTCAATTTTAAATTGACGATTTTTTCCTTAATTTTACTCATAAAAATCAATTTTTAGCAAACGTCACATCTTTTTATTCTTCAGTCCTTTTTAGATTCTGTTTAAAATAAAACATTTATCTTGTTATTACCTATCTTTTGAAATTACAATTATAGCTGCAACCTTAAAACCGGATTTTTGGCCAGCGGTTCAAAGTTCTAAGTTTTACCTAACCTAACTTGGACCACTTTTTTTTAAATATCTTTTTTAATATTAGTGCTATTGCTATTTTTTGTTAAAATCTAAATATAACTCTGCGCGGCGCTTGTTTTGAGTGTACTTGTGTGTCTGTAGCGGGTTTTTTGGATATTTTATTCCACTTTGAATTTTTTAATTTTAATATTTTTATTTCATTAATAAAAAAATAAAAAAAAAAAAAAAAAAAAATAAATAAATACAGCACTTTGCTAAGTTATTTTTCCTGTTTCTAATAGATTTTACTAAAGTCTACTCATTTTTATTCAAAACAATAAATTAACTATAATAGTTCAGAAAATATCACTTAACCTAACTTTTTATTTACTTAACCTAACTAAGAACACTTGTTTGCAAATATTTTTTTATAATCTTTGTAGAACTGATATTTTGCGACAGAATTCAATTAGAACTCTGCGCGGCGCTTGTTTTGAGTATACAAACACGTCTGTAGCGGGTCTATTGAATATTTTATTACTTTTTTAAACTATTAATTTTAAAAATTTTAATTTATTAATAAAATAACTAATACAGTACATAGCTGTATTTTTCTTTATGATTATTGTAGACTTTAATAAGCATAACACATTTCTTTTTCATTTATATAATTAGCTTCAATAGTTTAGAAAATATCTACTAACCTAACATTAAACATAAATTAACCTAACTTTTTGACATTTTTCTTAATAATTTATTTAATTTGCACAACAGAAACACAATTATTTCTTTAAAACACACTATTTAGTAAGTTTCATCTGTTTTATGTTTAATACTTAGAATAGCTAAACCAGTTCCCAAGATCTCGACGATCGTAAAAAAAATATTTTTTTTTTTTTTTTTTCTAACTCCATAAAGTGAATTAGCGGGATAATTTCTACCTCAGTAATTATAAGTCGCTTTGAAGCCATTCCTTTTTCATAGTGTAGATAACCTCTGCGCCTACGTGTTTGCACACTAAAATAAAGCTCCATTGTCTAAAACTTACCGTGAGGCGGTGCGACGCAACAGGCGAAATTAGTATCAAAAAATTTAGTTTTTAATTAATAACTTCGTTGTTTTTTAGTATATTTACGTTTAGTTTTTAGATATTTATTAGGCTCAGCGCAGCGTTTAAATCTAAGTATTAAACGCGATTGTAGCGGGTGTTTTGGGTATTTTATTGCACTTTAAATTTTTTAGATTTTAGATTTTGGCAATTTCAACATAATAAAAATACCTCACTTGAACCTTTACTGCGTTCAACCCCAACAAAATGTCTGAGCACAGCTCTCCGGCATCATCAAACTGCTCTACGCCTAGAAAAACTAGATCCTGGGCAAAGAAAGCTCAATTAGACATGGGAAGGAGCCCAGCTGATGAGAAAATGTTACCCCCTCCAGCGACGCAACCAGGGGACGTTCCTGACAGCGGCTCTGTAACCCCTCCACTCAGACTAAGCACCATCGATCAAACTCTGACTCCAACAGCTTTCTCAACCCCTCTAAGACCAGATTCTCCTCACAATGCACCAAGAGAGGAAAAAGCAACTCCCGAGCATACTGCTATCTCTCAGCTTAGTGGAAAGTATGAGAAGCGGGTCTCAAACTTAAAAGAAGACGTATACAGGAGTCTTCAACGCATTCTCGGCTGGCTTCACCAGGATAAATCTCTTACCAAGCAGAATAAATTAAAAATTGACGCCGAATGCCACATTATCGGACAAAATCTCATAAATGTGCTCGATGAATGCCGGCTGGATTGTGGCGGGACAGATAATCTTGCTAGCAGACCAGTTGACGCACATTTTATGGACAGTTTTCATGACTTAACGGCCATACCCATCCCACCAACTAAACCCACACCCAGAGCCGTACGCGAACCTGCAATTCCAGCCGCAGCTGCAATAGCCGTCGGTCTCACCCGCCAGGATGTGGTAGAGGCAGTCAAAGAGGCGTTCCGGACTGACCTTCGCAAGGACCTTCGCGCTGATTTCAAGGAAGCCCTCACCAAGGAGACAAAACGCTCTCAGGAGACCAAGTGCTCTCAGGAAACCAAGGGCCCTCGGGAAGCCAAGCGCCCTCAGGAGACCAGGCACTCTCAGGAGACCACGCGCCCTCAAGAGAGCAAGCGCACTCAGCCTTCCGACTCACGGCCTGCCCCTGACCGCTCCGGCGTCCCAAGGTTCTCCAGATCCTATGCTCAAGTGGCCTCGGAAGCCCCCGGCTCTGGTCCTTCTAGCCTTTCAGGACAGGTTGCTGGCGGTACTGCCCGGCCAACTCAACATCAACAAGAACGATCACCCATGCGGCATGCTGTCATCATCTATTGCGGAATCGCTCACCCGAAGCGAGAGGACGTAATCAGGATCCTCGACAAATACCTGAAAAATATTACGCCCCGAATTCAAGTCTCGAACATCAGCAGACTGTCCAAGGGGAAGTTCAGGGTGGAGCTAGACCGCAAAGAGGAGGTGGAGACAGCTGTCGCCCGAATTAACCAAGACACAAATGCCAAGGCTGAACCTGAGAGGAGGATTTATCCGAGGGTCATCCTCAAAGGTATAAGTAAGGACCTCCCACGTGAATCCCTCACTAACACTCTCATAGAGGACAACGACGAACTCCGGGAAGCGAGTCAGGACGACGACCTTAAACTCCTTTTTATCAGAAACAACAGGAATCCAAACTTATATAACGCCGTTCTGTCCGTCTCCCCGGAAATTTGGCAGAAGATCAAACTCATTCCACGCCTGCGCACAGGTTATCAGAGAGTGCACGTGGAGGAGTTTTCCCCTTTTGTTCAGTGCCGCAAGTGCGCGCAGTTCGGCCACACGCACTCTAGGTGCCCTGCCCCCCAAATCTGTGCCCACTGTGGCAAGACCGGACACGACGAAACCAACTGCGAGTCCAAAGCACTAAAGCCGACCTGCACCAATTGTACCAGCTATAACGCCAGATTTAAATTGAGCCGCAAAACCGACCATTCTATATTCTCCACCATATGCCCCAGAGCCCTCAGCATTAAGAATCGAATTTTAAATAAAATAGATTATGGCACAACATCACAACAATAGATCTTCCCTTCGCATCAAATTCATTCAGGCTAACTTAGATAGATCCTTGCACGGCTCCAAGGAGTATCAAAAAGTCTTCGACTGTAATTTGGTTCAGTTCGGTTTGGTGACTGAACCGTACACTGGATCCGACAACTTTGTTAAAAACATTGCAGGAGTTCACATCATGCAAAGTATTATCCCAGACAGGACCGTGAAAGCGGCCATATACCTTAAAAGAGCGGCGGCAGACAAGCTGCGCGCGCTATACCTGCCTCAATTCTCAACGCCCAACTTGGCTGCCGCCACGGTAGTCATAAATCACCGGCAGTGGGCCATCTTTTCCGTGTACCTAGAGCCCAATGAGGACAAGTACCAAACCCTAGATCGACTTTCTGACGCGGTCAACCACTTTAACAACGAGGGTGTGGCTTGTCTCATCGGAGGGGATTTCAATGGCTGGCACCCCACCTGGGACCCAACAGGTCGAATCAATCCCAGGGGTGTCGCGGTAACGGAATTCATGCACGAACACGACCTCCTGTGCTGCAACACAGGACACATCCCCACTTTCGAGACCACAACCCACGGAGTTACTCGCTCATCGTTTATCGACTTGACCTTCGTATCGGGAGACCAGGCGGGACTGGTCGCTGACTGGAAAGTAGACCCGGACGCCCTGGGATCGGTTGAGCACAAGCTCATTCAGTTTTTCATCGGCAGCGGCAACGCTGAGGAGGTGAGTCCCCCTCAGACATCTACTTACCGCTATAACATCAACAAGGAAACCGACTGGGTGGGACTAAGGGAGGCGCTTTCCCGGCGAATTATGGACGCGGGCATAGTAGACACACCTTTCGACAACTTTGATGCCACGGACCTAGACCAATTCGTTCTCACACTGACGTCTCTCATCAACGAGGCTGCCGAGGAGGCCCTCCCAGTCCGCACCAATAGAGGAGTGGCCAAATCCAAGCCCGCATGGTGGACCGACAACCTTACCGACCTAAAGCAGCAGGTAAATTTCGCCCGCCGACAATTTATTGATGCCAAAAGAACCGGGCTCCCGTCGGACGAGTGCACACGCCTCGGGGAGGCCCACGAAGACATAAAGAGGACATACGTCGACGCAATGCGTGTGCACGTGTGCACGTGTGCCGTGTATGTGCCGGCCTAGAATAGCACTACCCCCTATCATCCCGTGGGTGTCGTAAAAGGCGACTAAGGGAGCATAGCCTTCAAGAGACGGGCAGCAGCGTCTCCAAAAAACCTTGGCCTACTGCGATCGCCAACCCGCCTGCCAAGCGTGGCGATTATGGCAAACCCCCCCCCTCATGCACAATGGATCAAAAAATTGGCCCCCAGTCCCCGGCAGCCCCGCTATTCCTAGCTACGGTAGCGGCTACGGTAACGGCGGGGCAGGGGGTGCTAAGAATCCCCGGGTGCGGCTCGGCTACCAAAAACGACGACAACTGCACCTGGCAACCTATAACACGCGCACACTAAGGGAAGACGCGAAGTTAACCGAGTTGGAAGAAGTTATCAGCAAGGTACACTGGGACATTATCGGGTTATCTGAAGTCCGAAGAGCGGGAGAGGACTCGATAATCCTCAACTCCGGTAACTTGCTTTACTACCGGGAGGGCGACCAACAGTCCCAAGGTGGTGTCGGGTTCATCGTCCACAAGTCCCTTGTCAACAACGTGATTACCATCGGAAGTGTGTCGACCAGGGTGGCGTACCTTATACTCAGAATATCCAAACGGTGTTCGCTGAATGTTATACAGGTTTACGCACCGACCTCGACACACCAAGATGACGAAGTGGAGGCTATGTATGAGGAGATCTCTAAAGCCATGCATAGCTACAAAACCCACTACACTGTTGTGATGGGGGACTTCAATGCAAAGTTGGGGAAACGATGCGGTGATGAGCTGAGAGTGGGGCAATTTGGAGTTGGGCAACGGAATGACAGAGGCCAGATGCTGGCTGACTTTATGGAGAAGGAGAACCTCTTTATGATGAACTCCTTCTTCAGAAAGCCGGAAAGCCGGAAGTGGACCTGGGTCAGTCCGGACGGTAAAGTCAGAAATGAGATAGATTTTATCATGTCGACGAAAAAGCAAATATTCAATGATGTCACTGTGATCAACGCTGTTAAGACGGGGAGCGATCACCGATTGGTACGTGGCACATTGAATATCAACCCAAAGCTGGAAAGATCTCGACTGATAAAATCAACAATTCGACCATTGCCGGCCCATATTCAAAACCCCGAGAGCTTTCAACTCGAACTCCAAAACCGCTTCGAAGCCCTTGAGAACAGCATAGATGTGGACGATCTAAACAACATGGTGGTGGATACTGTCCGTACGGTAGGGTCCAAGCTCTTTAAGACCCGCCGTCCCAAGATAAAGAAACTCTCCGACCACACACTCCTACTCATGGATCAGAGACGTGAAATGAGGCTCCAGAGTTCAGTAGATGCTAATCGTTATCGGCAGCTTAATAGACAGATATCTAAGTCTTTGACGAGCGACCTTCGCCAATTTAATACGAATCGTATTAAAGAGGCTATCGAGCGGAATAAAGGCTCCAAAGTGTTCGCGAGAGATCTGTCTATTGGGCAAAGCCAGATGACGAAGCTGAAAACTGACGACGGACGCATCATTTCATCAAAGCCTGAAATCCTGAGGGAGATCGAGAGCTTCTATGGGCAGTTATATTCCACGCAGACACCTGTTGAAAGCAAGGCTAAAGACCCCAGAGCCAAGCTTACCCGACACTATACTCAAGATATCCCGGACGTCAGCCTGTACGAGATTAGTATGGCTCTCAAACAGCTGAAAAACAACAAGGCGGCGGGTGACGATGGAATCACTACAGAACTTCTGAGAGCGGGCGGTAAGCCGATACTCAAAGTCCTCCAGAAGCTCTTTAATTCCGTCATCGTCCAGGGCAGAACGCCAAAGACATGGAACATAAGTGAGGTGATCTTGTTCTTTAAAAAGGGTGACAAGTCCCTCTTAAAGAACTATAGACCCATCTCGCTTCTGAGTCATGTCTATAAGTTGTTTTCGAGAGTCCTTACGAATCGTCTCACTCGCAAGTTCGACGACTTCCAACCTCCCGAACAAGCCGGGTTCCGAAAAGGCTTTAGCACCATAGACCACATCCATACGCTGCGGCAGGTTATACAGAAGACCGAGGAGTATAATGAGCCACTTTGCTTGGCGTTCGTGGACTATGAGAAAGCCTTTGATTCGATTGAAACCTGGGCGGTGCTGCAGTCTCTCCAAAGGTGCCAAGTGGACTATAGGTATATCGAGGTGTTGAGGTACTTATACCAAAATGCCACCATGACGATCCGAGTACAGAACCAGAACACAAATCCTATCCAACTGCAGCGTGGTGTGAGACAGGGAGACGTTATTTCTCCGAAACTGTTCACAGCTGCGTTGGAGGACATCTTTAAGCTCTTGGACTGGAAAGGACTCGGCATCAACATTAATGGCGAGTACCTAACACACCTTCGTTTTGCCGATGATATAGTCCTTATGGCTGAGACCATGGAAGACCTGAACACAATGCTCGAAGATCTCCGTAGTGCTTCCCAAAGAGTGGGTCTTAGGATGAACATGGAAAAGACGAAAATTATGTCAAATGCCCATGTTGTACCCTCTCCAGTTCATGTTGGGAACACTACACTTGAAGTTGTTGACCATTACGTATACCTAGGACAGGCAGTCCAATTAGGTAGGTCCAACTTCGAGAAAGAGATCTCTCGCCGAATCCAACTCGGGTGGGCAGCATTCGGGAAGCTTCGAAAAATCTTCGCGTCCGACTTACCTCAGTGTCTCAAGACGAAAGTCTATGAACAGTGTGTGTTGCCAGTGATGACTTACGGCAGTGAAACGTGGCCGCTAACTATGGGTCTCATAAGGAGGCTCAAGGTCGCTCAGCGTGCAATGGAGAGAGCCATGCTCGGCGTTTCCCTACGTGATCAAATCAGAAACGAGGAGATCCGCAGGAGAACTAAAGTAACCGACATCGCTCGAAGGATTGCTCAGCTGAAGTGGCAATGGGCGGGACACATAGCGAGAAGAACCGATGGCCGTTGGGGCAGAAAGGTTCTGGAATGGCGACCGCGCACCGGACGACGCTCCGTGGGTAGGCCCCCGACAAGGTGGACCGACGATCTGGTGAAGGTCGCGGAAAGCCAGTGGATGCAGGCAGCGCAGGACCGATCGTCGTGGAGATCCTTAGGGGAGGCCTATACCCAGCAGTGGGTGTCGTGTGGCTGATATGATGATGATGATGATGATGACGTCGACGCAATCCGTAAGGAGTCGTCCCAAAATTTTAGGGAATTCTGCGAGCTTCAGACCGGGGAGAACGTTTGGACCATGACCAACCGCCTTCTCCGGTCTGGGGCTCCTAACCGTCCACCGTCCGCCGTCCAACTGGATGACGGAGGCTTCACATCTGACAGCGGAGCAACAGCAGATGCCCTATTGACACATTTTTTCCCCCCGGACCCAAGGTCGGAGGACACCCCGACCCAGGCCGATTTACGGCGGTCTTGCCGCAATCCACCTGACTCACCCGACGACGCCTTCTTTGTGGAAGAAGAGATTTTAGAGGCCATTCAATCTATGTGCCCCAAGAAGGCCCCGGGACTTGACGGCCTCACCTCAGACATCTGCTCACAAGTGGTGCGGAGTTTCCCAGCGTTGATCACGGGCCTCATGAATTGCTGCCTCAGACTGGGCCACTTCCCCAGGAGTTGGAAGACGGCCGTGGTAAAAATCATCCCAAAACCCGGTCTCGAGGACAGCAGCTCTATCAAAAACCACCGCCCTATTGGCCTCATCTCCGTCTTCGGGAAGCTGTTGGAGAAATTATTTACCAGCCGTATCGTTCACCATCAAGCCACCACCGGGTCCCTAAATCCACTACAGTTCGGCTTTCGGCGGCACACCTCCACTTCGCATGCTTTGCACGAAGCAGTGCAGCGTATACGAGCTGCGTCTTCAAGTAAGCTGCTGTGCGTCGCCGTTTCGCTGGACATACAATCGGCGTTCAACCGGGCCTGGTGGCCCGCAATTCTGAACCGCTTGCGCCATATCCATTGCCCCGCCAACATTTTTAAACTCGTGGCACAGTACCACAGCGACCGCGATGTGGTGCTGAATTACGCAGGGGCCAGCTCCCATCGGGTGATGGAGAGAGGATGCGTCCAGGGGTCGGCGTGCGGGCCGGCCCTCTGGAACTTACTCCTAGACGACCTGCTGGAGCGGTCCCTGCCAGACGGTTGCCACTTGCAGGCGTACGCGGATGACGTACTCCTCATTGTCTCCGCTAAAGACCCTGCATCCCTCCAGCGGGCTACCAACCAAGCTTTGGAAGTCATCTCCACTTGGGGGCAGGGGGTAGGACTCACCTTTGGCCCATCTAAAACCAAGGCGCTAGCATTCTCCAAAAAGGCTGCCACAGCATCATTAAGCATGGCGGGATCAACGATTCCTTACTCCGAGGAGTTCAAGCTTCTCGGAGTCATCATAGACCACCGACTGAATTTCAGCAACCATGTAAGGTACATAATTGCCAAAGTCCTGAGGCTATTCCACCGGCTCTGCCTGTTCGTCCGGCCCTCCTGGGGAGCTCACCCAGAGAACATCGACTCCATATACCGGTACGTCATAGCTCCCATTGTGACCTACGCGGCCGGTATATGGGGTCATGTCGCATCCAAGGAGTACATTAAAACAATGCTGGCCTCCGCGCAGAGGGGATTCGCCATCCGAGCTATCCGGGGGTACAGAACCGTCTCGACCACTGCCGCTTTGGCATTAGCACGGTTCCTCCCCCTAGACCTTGAGATCGCCCGAGTTAGGGAGGTGGAGCTGACTAGGCTCACACACGCCTGCAAATACCTCCCAAGCGACATCCCTTACGAGTCGCCAACACCACTGTCGCAGCTTCTTCATCCTGCAGAGAGAGTTACCATCAACACGGTCCACGCTCCTACACAAGAACACATCGACTCTGCCTGCGAATCTAATAGCGTGCAAATTTTTACGGACGGTAGCAAACAGGAATGCGGTGCCGTGGGTGCTGCCTTTGTCTGCGTAGATCCAGATAGCCCCGAAAACCACCGCACTACCGTTCGCAAATTTAAGTTGCACAGCTCATGCACGGTGTTCCAGGCGGAGCTTTATGCAATTCTTAGGGCCACAATGCACGCTCAGGAAAAAGGCTACCCACACACCTTGATCTTATCGGACTCTAGATCCGCCCTCGATGCACTTGGCCAGCGCAGCAGCACAGATCCCCTCGTGTCTCAGATTCACCAAATAGTGCATCAGCATCTGCCCACCGGCAAATTTAAATTCTGCTGGGTAAAGGGGCACGCGGGGATCGCGGGCAACTGCCTTGCTGACTCTGCCGCTGTCGCAGCTACTTCTCTGCGCACCAGCCCCTCATACCATCACTTCCCCATCTCCTATCCAAAAGCCCTCTCCAAATCCCAGTCCCTTGAGGCGTGGGAGGAGAGATACTCTGACTCACCCCAAGGTTCCCACACCCGCGATCTCCTTCCTACCATAAAGGATATCCAATCCCTTTTCTCATTAACATCCCCCTCGTTTTACCTCACGCAGTATCTAACTGGCCATGGCGCAAATAAATCTTACTTACATCGGTTCAAGATCGTAGATCACGATACATGTCCCTGCGACGGGACTTCCCCACAGACCCCTAAACACTTGGTCGAGGTATGCCCCAAATTCATTTTGTCTAGGCACAACTACACCTCCCAATGCCGCACTCTAGGCGGATCTCCATTCACACTGACTGACATAATAGAGAAACCCAAAATCGTCAAACTTTTCGTAAACTACATCGAAAATATTTATTCCACTCTAAAATCCTTTAACAATAATAGCATTCAATAACAAATTATTCATTAGACTCCCTAACTAGTTTTCAGTGTATAATAATTTCCTATAACACCATACATTTATCGAAAAACTAAACTCAATCGCCATAAGGCATCTCGATAATTATTTTTATCTATCACTTCTTTCCTTTCCTGCCTTTCCTATCTCTCTGTCTTTCCTCTCTTTAAAAATATCCGTCCTCTACCCTTCTTCAACCATTCACCCTGAGGTTCGGCCGGAATGCATGGAAAGGGAATTCCGGTTCCGAGGGGTGTAAACCCTAAAACAAAATCTGGGACAACGTCCAGTCCCATTACTAACTATAAATTTGAATAATACAATTCTAAAAATTCATTTTGATACATACAAACAATTTTAACAATATCGAACAACAAAGTTTATAAAAAAAAAAAAAAAAAAACCTAACCTAACCTAACCTAACCTAACCTAACCTAACCTAACCTAACCTAACCTAACCTAACCTAACCTAACCTAACCTAACCTAACCTAACCTAACCCAGTTGCAGTCCGAACGCCGACCTGTAAGCAGCTAAACCACGTGCGCTCCGCAGTTAAAAAATCGAAAAAGTGGGTTTTTCTCATCGTATAACCAAGTGCGATACATCAAAAGTTGCGCGCTGACGAGGCGCATCCGGTGGTGCAAAGTTTTTGAAAATTGGATCACAGTGCACGGCGTTATTCAGTGAAACGTGAAGTTTAAGTGCGAAAAGTGAAAATTTCGACCAGTTTTTCGCCCACTGCGTCCTCAATAGTAGAGACGCGTGGGATTTCGACATATCGGCGTGTGCGCAGCAGCGCCCTCCATCTTCTGGTGCAGTTTGCTGATTTTTATCAGCAGTATTTGCTGAATAATCAGCAAATACCTACTTAACCTCTCGCCACGAGGTCAGTCTTCCCGGGGCGGCCGGGTGGCGAAAAGGACGCAAACAGGAGGAGCGCAGCACGGCGAGTCACCCGACACTTCGCACGTCGTCGTGGGACCTATAAAAGTTAAGATTTTTAAATTTGAAATTTCAAAAACTTATATCTCGAAATTTTTCCCCATGATTAAATTTTCCAATAATTTATATAATTAGTACTTATTAGGCCCCTTAATACAAAATTTAAATTTTTGAAATCGAATTGATAAGTCCCGAGATATGATTTTTTGAAACTTAGGGTAAAAACTTCCCCTTCAATTTGTACTTCGGCGTTAAGGTCTTTTTTGAATTTGTTTTTTGTGTATGATTGCCCTGTGTATGTACTATTTATTGTTTTTTAGTTTGTATTTTTGGGGTTAATATTGTGGGAGTTATTCAAAATTTAAAGTTTTATTTTAACTTAGCTTTTTAGGGTAGGTAAATAGGGGGTAGCAGGGTCCATATTCGTTTAGGACACCTCATCGGACATCCAGAAAGCCCAAACACCAGTGGCCTAGGGCTAAAGCTACGAATTTACCCTATTTTCCGCCATTTTGTTTTTGTATCCTCACTTAGGGTAAAATTTTGGACCGTTAATAGCTCCTTAGTCCTTGGACTTAGAGAGTCGGGATTTGCAGTGTTGGGGGTCGAAAATTACCATCTTTCGGGCCCCGGGTAAATTTACCCGAAATTCCATATTGTTGGAATTTCGGGATTTCACATAGTGGACGGGGTAGCCCACAACCCCCCCACCCTCCCAGAAAAAACCCCGACTCTGTAGGCCCAATAGTCTCGGCGCTATAATTATTTGAAATTTTTTTGAAAATTTTTGAAAATTTTTTGAAATTACTCTAGCTCCCACAGTATTACTCCTAGAGACTTCGCGTCTTCAGCTAGGGTGTGTATTATTTTGTCTCCTATCCCCTCCCATTCTCCAATTTCCCAAATTCCCACTTTTATTTTTTCCCCCCCCCCTAGCGTACTTGCGAGTAAGATCTCGCCAGGGCATTCAGATAGCCCCAATCCCGGCGTTCCTAGCCCCAATAGCGGCGGAGATACGACCCTTCAAAGTTGGCGTCCGCCATCTTGGACGCCATTTTGAAAAACTTTGAACGGTCGTACCACCTAAACTATTTGGGCTACAGGGCTGGGGATTTTTGCGTAGGGATTCCCAGAGAGACCTTTGTCGACCTGGTAGGGTAAATTTACCCTACCTCTACCTGAAAATTTATTTTCAGCTGACCCCACCATCGGACAGGTCTTTGGATCCCCTATGCGAAGGTCCAAAACCCTAGTTTTAGGGGATCAATAGTTTCGGAGTTATGAGCGATTTACCCTGACTGAGGATAGTTTACCCTATTTTTACCCTAGGGATAGCTCGGAGACTATTGGTCCTAGAGGAACGAGCTTGGTACCAGACTGTAGGGCTTAGCAAGGGCTATATTTGCCCTATAGAACGTGACTCTGTCGGAGCCGCCATTTTGGCCGCCATCTTGATTTTGTGTAATTTGTTAATAACTTTAAGGGAAAAATTCCTAAAATTTTTCTTTTTCGACTTGTAGGTGTGCTTAGACGCCCCCTGTGACATTTATTAATAATAAAGACGTAGAGTCGTTTTTAACGACTCTACATAACAATAAAAAATTTTAACTTTTTCGGAAAAATTTCTTTAAAAATTAGCTTTTTTGACATATTATTCGTGACTTGTGAGTTGCGCAGGACGCATCCAAGGTTATTGACAAATATACTTTATATATACATTATATATCTTTACAATTTTTACACTTTTACATTTAACACATATACAAATTGACGACACTGCTCCCCCATTTATATTTTGATTCCCTCCCAAAATGGCGTTTGTTCATACACCTGTGGGTAAACCAGGGAAAGTCCAGAGTCCCAGACAAAAACCGGGATCTCCACCATCTGGCTCGTTAAAGCCACGGACAGAGACTCAGGACCCAACTGAGACCTTCCTGAATCGAAGGAACGTTGCACGTAAGTCAATTGACCTAAAGAGAACATATGAAAAAATTCCGGACGAGTTTGCTAGAGACACCTTCAGTGAAATTCTTCAAGAGCTGATGATCTCGATGGAAAATGTTCCTTTAAAAATCAAAGAGTACCCGCAAATGAGGAGAGATATCAAAGAACATTTAGATATACACTCGAAACGTGGTCTCTTGCTCTTATTCGAACTGAGCAAACGATACATGGACTTGGAGAATCAGATCCTCAAACTCACATTACAGGCTGCAACAACATCCAAAGCAGCCACAGCCGGAAGTGGTGACACTGTGACGAGCGAGGGGATGGAATCTCTGAAGGAGGAGTTGAGAGAAATCTCGCTGCTCGTTACAGAGTCTCACATAGACCTGAGGAAAAGACTCCAGGAACAGGGTAAAATGCTGGCAAACCAATCCCTTGCACTTGAAAATGCCCCACGGTCAACAACTCCCCAGGCGACAACATCAAGCCAAGAGGGTATCCAGCTTATGAACAAATTGGAGGAGATAGAGAGTAGTTTAGGTGATATCACCTACAACAACAATAAACACCTCGAAAAGCTGGAGGCTATGGACGCAACACTGACTACAGTCAACAAAAACATTTGTGACGCTCACAAAGATCTGAGCGAGACCGTGGGTGCAGGATTCTCGGATATGAGCATCGCTACTGGTGCGGCTAGTAATAATATTACTGATGTGGGGCACAAAGTGGAAGCCGTGCATACGCTCTTGAAACAGGCAGAACATCAGCCAACAGCAGCGACCCCAACTCGCAAGCTTTCATATGCAGCTGTCACTGCGGCCCCCAAACACCGACCACTCCCGGCGCTTCACTCTGTCGTAGTGACCTCGGATGACGCTGAGGAATCCAGCGGGGAGGTCCTCGAAAGAGTGAGGCGCGCGGTGGATGCCACGAAAGCAGGTATAAAGGTCGATAAGATTAGGAAGGCCAAAAACCAGAAAGTCATCCTGGGATGTCGGCACAAGCAAGACTTGGATCAAGTGACTGCTAGAATATCAAAGCAGGACCAAAAGTTAAAAGTTACACACATTGCTAATAAAGACCCGCTGGTGATACTTAAAGATCTAGTGTTGACAGAAGATCTTAATGACGAGGCCCTAGTTGCGGCAATTGAGGCCCAAAACTCCAACATCTGGGAAGACATAAAGGAAGAAGATAAAAGAATAAAGATAAAGTATAAGAAAAGAACTAGAAACCCGCATGCCTCTCACGTCATACTACAGGTGAGCCCCTTCCTCTGGCACGGAATGGTGGAGGCTGGTGTACTCCACGTTGACCTTCAGCGGGTCAAGGTGGAGGACCAGTCCCCACTTATCCAGTGCTCGCGATGCCTGGAATATGGTCACGGAAGGAAATACTGCACGCGAGATGCGGACAGTTGCAGCCACTGCGGGGGTCCACATTTGCGAAACAACTGTGAAGCTTGGCTCGCCATGTCTCCCCCGGAGTGCTGTAACTGTGTGCGTGCCGGGCATAAAAAGACTGACCATAGTGCCTACAGTCCGGAGTGTCCAGTTAGGCAAAAGTGGGACTACCTGGCCAGGTCTACTACATCATACTATACCGAATAATGCTATAACATCTTGCAACTCCACTACACATAACTTTCAACACAAACTATAAATTAAATTTGAGAATTTAAATTATAGTTTCAATCATATAGTTTACAAAAATTAAAATTCATATTATGGAAATATGAAATTTTGATAATATCAAACTTTTTATTAAAACAACAAAATTTAACAATAACACTTCAAATTCAAAATTATTAAAATTTATAAGTATTGAATTATATATAATAAATAATTAAAGGACAGAATAAAAACACAAATTGATAAGAATTAGGATAGGACTATATATTTTAAGAATATATACAAACTACCTTGCAAATAAGTATGAAAGTAAATAAAATAAGAATATATAAACGATATACAAAACTCATTAAAATTTAGAAACCTAGGCCAAAATAGAAAATTTTAAAAATATAAAGAAACAAATTGTTGTTATGCAATAGATAAATTCATTTATTAGAAACTTTTCAACTTAATTAGTGGAGCAATCCTATTTAATATGTAACCAGTTAGAAAAATAAGATAGCAAAAGAAATAGGTTAGTATTATATATCATTAGTATATATAGAAAACTACCTAAAAATTAAGTAAATAACAATTTTAATAGACTATAAGGATACAAGGTATATGTAAAAATCACAGACCTAAGATAGTGTGCTGTATAGAGCAGATGGATAGAAAACAATAAGATTTAATGTAATAGAATTTAAGCCAGATGTAACATATAAAGGACAATACATAAGGGTCCTGAAATTGTAAAAACTTATAAATATACTAAATTGTTAGAAATAAGAAAGAAAATGTTATAAATAATAATATACTAGAATTTGTAAGTTAAAGATGTTGCAAATAGTAAATAAGATCATAAGATAAATGTATTGTTAGAAAATAAGAAAGCAGTTGTAGCAAATAAGAATACACTAACTTGTAAGTATAAAAAAGTGTTAGAAATAGCAAATAAGAATATAAGATATATGTAAGAAAAGAAAGAAAATGTATTATAAAATGTATTATAAGTGTATTTCTCGATTTAGTCCCCAGGTCACCTTCGCGGCGCACGCCAGCTGTTTGTATATATCGGCTGCTTTTTTACACACGGCCTTCACGTGCGCGTTGAAGTTGAGATTCCTGTCTATTATGAGCCCTAGGAGTTTGATTTCATCAACAAGTGTTAGCTTAGTCCCTGACATGTAGATTTCGGGGGGACTGTAACGTAACGAAAGGGCAGACGAGTTGGCAAAGTCAGCAGCCAGTGAAACAAAACCAAACCCCGACTACGCAGCGGTACCACTCTCATACGTTAGAAGGAGGATACGTGAAGAGTCAGTCCAGAAATGGCAGGACCGGTACGATACCTCAGAGACTGGATCGGTTACAAAAGTCTTCTTTCCTAGCGTAGCAAAAGCCTACGCCATCGTAAGAAAAACAAAACCGAACCACCTCCAGATACAAATCCTAACAGGTCACGGCGGCTTTGGGGAATACCTTCACAGGTTCCACCTAAGAAGCAGTCCGGGATGCGAGTGTGACCCCGCAATAAGCGAGTCGGTATGGCACGTGCTGCTCGAATGCCCGCGCTTCCAATCGGCTAGACACAACTTAACATCGCAATTAGACCTGGACCTGACAGCAAAAAATCTACACAAAATAATGGAGTGCAAGGACTCGAGGCCTGAGCTCCTCAAATTTATCGAACTGGTGGCGGAGATAGCGTCACGACGCAACAGCACACTCAGCGCACCGCCAACCGACAACACACAAAACCCACAAGACACACAACCCACACAATCAACACAGAACTTAAACCTAACAATACTAAACAAACCCACACCAATAATAGATATTCTAACAATAGCGGAAACGGGATGCCCAGGAATAAGGCTTAGAGGTGTCGCACTCTTCATGGACAACAACACCGAACGTCTAGGAATAGCCTTCTGCAACGCAAAAGCTAAAAAAAGGGTAACCATCTCCCCGGGACTCGGAGCCCTTCTCAACGGCAGCACTCGCAAAATCACCATGCGGCGCAAAGTGTTCAACGAGTTACCGACGGTGTCGATAGAGAATCACGAGTGTAGAATAGTACGGAAGAACAACAAAACTATCGTGCTATTCTACACTGAAGACTTCTATGGCATCACGGAATTTGAACGAATGAGCGCAGCTTTAGCCAATATAGGAAACCGAGACCCACCGGGACCCCCAAAGAAGATCAGTGTGGATGCCATGGTCGTGGAGTATATCACAGGCGAAACCAAGGACTACGAAGGAGCACTTCTGGCCTCAAAGCACCACGAAATTGTGGTATACGAGGACAGAGGACAGAACCTAAGTTTCCTTGCGGCCCAAACTAGCGAACATGGAACCACACAAGTCCCTACTGACTGCTGGGACCACCCGGTTGTGAACCCTAACATAAGCGGTTCCGAACGCCTACAACAACGGGTGCAAGAAGAGAAAAGCCAAGCGACGCAGAAGACAGACGACACAGGCGACCAAAGACGCAGACTTTCTTCGGTCACAGCGACCCTCAGCAAAGCATTCCAGGCAATCCCGAACCTAATCAATAAAAAAAATACGTAACATGGGAAGAGCCCTGTCGATGGAAAAAGCAGTGGAAGAGTTCACTAAGGAGACCCCACGTCACAAATCTGAGTCACCTCAGCGTCCCCGCACAAGAGCAGACATGGGACAAGTGCAACCACCTAAACTAAGACCGGCCAACGGGCCACAGGACCACATGGTTAATGCGTTCCTTGAATTCGTGGCAGTTACCAAGGCTACACGCAAAGTTAGTACAGATATCTGCGAATCTATCTTGCAGACGTACCGCTGGAACACTCAGGAACTGCTACGAATCAAACTGGACGAGGCTGAGGCAGCCATTTACGATAACGACAAAGCACAAGTCCTAAAAGGCAGCATGTCGGGATCGTACATGGCAGCATACAGTAGGACATGTGGGTTCGTGCCCAAGGACGAAGAAAGGTCGGAGAGTCAGGGTCAAATCATCTTTCAAGCACCCCCCAATGACCCAATATTGGTGGTCGCCAAGTGCACCAAGGTGATGCTGGATGACAGGATACTTGAAATGGCGCAAGCTGTAGCAGGTGACCTGTACAAAGGCGGAAACCCGGTGCACTGGACGAGACCCAATATCACATGGGTCAATGGCGTCCCAGGATGCGGAAAGACGACGTGGGTAATGTCTCAGATAGACACTGAAAAAGACGTCATAGTGACCACAACCACGGAAGCTGCAAAAGACCTCAGGGAAAAGCTGGAACCTCGGATAGGCCACAGAGCAAAAAGACGAGTAAGAACTATGGCATCCTTATTGGTAAACGGTATGAATGAGGGCGAAACGTGTACACGCCTTATGGTGGACGAAGCCCTCATGAACCACTTTGGATCCATAGTCATGGCAATCCAACTCGCCAAAGCCAGCGAAGCCCTGCTCATAGGGGACAACAATCAACTACCCTACATCGACAGGAACAACCTCTTCCCACTTTTATACAATAGACCAAATCTGGTGACCAGCGTAACAAAGGAGCTCCTTTGTACGTACAGAAACCCACAAGACGTAGCGTATGCCCTCAGCGAAATATACAGCGGCATATACTCGTCAAAATCTCTCGTTAGATCCTTGTCGCTGAAAAGGTACACGGGCACAGTGATCCCGAAAACGGACGGTACCCTATATCTCGTCCACACCCAGGCTGAAAAGGCTCTCCTAATCAGCCAGGGTTACGGTGAACAATCGGGATCCCGAACCCTAACCATACACGAAGCACAAGGATTGACATACGAGACAGTGGTTATTGTACGTACAACTCCTCGAAAATCCCACCTCCTTGAAAGTGTCCCCCATGCCGTTGTCGCAATTTCCAGACACACAAAAACTTGCGTCTACTACACAGACTGCACCAAAGACGACGCAACAGCCCGTCTAATTCAGCGTGCGGAAATTGCGAAAACGGATAAAATTAGGGATTACAATCTAAAAATGGCAATACGACGCGGCGACACTAAGATCCGGGACCAAATGTTAAAAGATCTTAGAGGCCAGGTCAAGGTGCCAAATAAATAACATGACCAATCCAACAACATAATAAGGGAAAACGCTACATTTCGATGCAGCTGCCCGAGGGACTTACGAAGAAATCTACTAAAAATTTAAGCATACTAACAATAAGATATTGACTTATAATGTTGTAATATTAAGTTCCTATACTAACAATAAAATTAAGATTAAATTAACTGTAGCACTATCATAATACAACAAATGTAATGTTCATGAGGGCTTCGTCCACCATAAGGCGTGTACACGTTTCGCCCTCATTCATACCGTTTACCAATAAGGATGCCATAGTTCTTACTCGTCTTTTTGCTCTGTGGCCTATCCGAGGTTCCAGCTTTTCCCTGAGGTCTTTTGCAGCTTCCGTGGTTGTGGTCACTATGACGTCTTTTTCAGTGTCTATCTGAGACATTACCCACGTCGTCTTTCCGCATCCTGGGACGCCATTGACCCATGTGATATTGGGTCTCGTCCAGTGCACCGGGTTTCCGCCTTTGTACAGGTCACCTGCTACAGCTTGCGCCATTTCAAGTATCCTGTCATCCAGCATCACCTTGGTGCACTTGGCGACCACCAATATTGGGTCATTGGGGGGTGCTTGAAAGATGATTTGACCCTGACTCTCCGACCTTTCTTCGTCCTTGGGCACGAACCCACATGTCCTACTGTATGCTGCCATGTACGATCCCGACATGCTGCCTTTTAGGACTTGTGCTTTGTCGTTATCGTAAATGGCTGCCTCAGCCTCGTCCAGTTTGATTCGTAGCAGTTCCTGAGTGTTCCAGCGGTACGTCTGCAAGATAGATTCGCAGATATCTGTACTAACTTTGCGTGTAGCTTTGGTAACTGCCACGAATTCAAGGAACGCATTAACCATGTGGTCCTGTGGCCCGTTGGCCGGTCTTAGTTTAGGTGGTTGCACTTGTCCCATGTCTGCTCTTGTGCGGGGACGCTGAGGTGACTCAGATTTGTGACGTGGGGTCTCCTTAGTGAACTCTTCCACTGCTTTTTCCATCGACAGGGCTCTTCCCATGTTACGTATTTTTTTTATTGATTAGGTTCGGGATTGCCTGGAATGCTTTGCTGAGGGTCGCTGTGACCGAAGAAAGTCTGCGTCTTTGGTCGCCTGTGTCGTCTGTCTTCTGCGTCGCTTGGCTTTTCTCTTCTTGCACCCGTTGTTGTAGGCGTTCGGAACCGCTTATGTTAGGGTTCACAACCGGGTGGTCCCAGCAGTCAGTAGGGACTTGTGTGGTTCCATGTTCGCTAGTTTGGGCCGCAAGGAAACTTAGGTTCTGTCCTCTGTCCTCGTATACCACAATTTCGTGGTGCTTTGAGGCCAGAAGTGCTCCTTCGTAGTCCTTGGTTTCGCCTGTGATATACTCCACGACCATGGCATCCACACTGATCTTCTTTGGGGGTCCCGGTGGGTCTCGGTTTCCTATATTGGCTAAAGCTGCGCTCATTCGTTCAAATTCCGTGATGCCATAGAAGTCTTCAGTGTAGAATAGCACGATAGTTTTGTTGTTCTTCCGTACTATTCTACACTCGTGATTCTCTATCGACACCGTCGGTAACTCGTTGAACACTTTGCGCCGCATGGTGATTTTGCGAGTGCTGCCGTTGAGAAGGGCTCCGAGTCCCGGGGAGATGGTTACCCTTTTTTTAGCTTTTGCGTTGCAGAAGGCTATTCCTAGACGTTCGGTGTTGTTGTCCATGAAGAGTGCGACACCTCTAAGCCTTATTCCTGGGCATCCCGTTTCCGCTATTGTTAGAATATCTATTATTGGTGTGGGTTTGTTTAGTATTGTTAGGTTTAAGTTCTGTGTTGATTGTGTGGGTTGTGTGTCTTGTGGGTTTTGTGTGTTGTCGGTTGGCGGTGCGCTGAGTGTGCTGTTGCGTCGTGACGCTATCTCCGCCACCAGTTCGATAAATTTGAGGAGCTCAGGCCTCGAGTCCTTGCACTCCATTATTTTGTGTAGATTTTTTGCTGTCAGGTCCAGGTCTAATTGCGATGTTAAGTTGTGTCTAGCCGATTGGAAGCGCGGGCATTCGAGCAGCACGTGCCATACCGACTCGCTTATTGCGGGGTCACACTCGCATCCCGGACTGCTTCTTAGGTGGAACCTGTGAAGGTATTCCCCAAAGCCGCCGTGACCTGTTAGGATTTGTGTCTGGAGGTGGTTCGGTTTTGTTTTTCTTACGATGGCGTAGGCTTTTGCTACGCTAGGAAAGAAGACTTTTGTAACCGATCCAGTCTCTGAGGTATCGTACCGGTCCTGCCATTTCTGGACTGACTCTTCACGTATCCTCCTTCTAACGTATGAGAGTGGTACCGCTGCGTAGTCGGGGTTTGGTTTTGTTTCACTGGCTGCTGACTTTGCCAACTCGTCTGCCCTTTCGTTACCTGCCGTGCCTACATGTGCTCTTAGCCAGAAAAGCCTTACCTGCCTGCCTTCTTCCCTTATCCGCGCGATATCCTCCTTGATGGTTTTGGCCAGAGGATGAAGAAGCTTGGGGTTGTTCAGTAGATCGAGCGAAGATCTTGAGTCGCTTAGTATGTTGACTGTTTCCCTTTTGCTTTCTTTAGCCTTTGCTATGGCTCTGTGGAGTGCATATAATTCGGATTGAAAGACTGTGCAGGTTTGGTCAAGACTGAAGGTCTCACAGGACGTTTCTCTTCCGTCTTCCCACCACGTTAGGGCCGCACCGACCTTGCCCTCCATTTTGCTGCCGTCCGTATAAATTTGCGGGCCGTTCACTCGATGGGTCTCTACGGTCTCGGGGTCCATATTTTCGAGGAGCTCGTACTCGGTTGTTATTTGAGTTGCTGGGTGAGGGAAGTCTAGGAACTTCACCTTTTGCTCAAGCTGCCTCTCTGGTGGTAGGAATTCGGTCGAGATGCCTCTTTTTGCCTCGTATAATGCGGCGTTTTCCTGGATACGGAGGTCCAGAGGCAGGGTTCCTGATAAGACCAATGCTGATGTTAGTGATGTGGTCCTATATGCTTTGCAGATTTTCTGAGCAAAACTTCGTTGTAGCGCTTCCAATGGCTTTTTGTTTGTTTCTAGTTTTGTTGCTTCTGCCCATGCACACGCCCCATAAGTTACTATTGGCTCTATCACCGCGACGTAGATGGTTCTTACTATTTCTCGATTTAGTCCCCAGGTCACCTTCGCGGCGCACGCCAGCTGTTTGTATATATCGGCTGCTTTTTTACACACGGCCTTCACGTGCGCGTTGAAGTTGAGATTCCTGTCTATTATGAGCCCTAGGAGTTTGATTTCATCAACAAGTGTTAGCTTAGTCCCTGACATGTAGATTTCGGGGGGACTGTAACGTAACGAAAGGGCAGACGAGTTGGCAAAGTCAGCAGCCAGTGAAACAAAACCAAACCCCGACTACGCAGCGGTACCACTCTCATACGTTAGAAGGAGGATACGTGAAGAGTCAGTCCAGAAATGGCAGGACCGGTACGATACCTCAGAGACTGGATCGGTTACAAAAGTCTTCTTTCCTAGCGTAGCAAAAGCCTACGCCATCGTAAGAAAAACAAAACCGAACCACCTCCAGACACAAATCCTAACAGGTCACGGCGGCTTTGGGGAATACCTTCACAGGTTCCACCTAAGAAGCAGTCCGGGATGCGAGTGTGACCCCGCAATAAGCGAGTCGGTATGGCACGTGCTGCTCGAATGCCCGCGCTTCCAATCGGCTAGACACAACTTAACATCGCAATTAGACCTGGACCTGACAGCAAAAAATCTACACAAAATAATGGAGTGCAAGGACTCGAGGCCTGAGCTCCTCAAATTTATCGAACTGGTGGCGGAGATAGCGTCACGACGCAACAGCACACTCAGCGCACCGCCAACCGACAACACACAAAACCCACAAGACACACAACCCACACAATCAACACAGAACTTAAACCTAACAATACTAAACAAACCCACACCAATAATAGATATTCTAACAATAGCGGAAACGGGATGCCCAGGAATAAGGCTTAGAGGTGTCGCACTCTTCATGGACAACAACACCGAACGTCTAGGAATAGCCTTCTGCAACGCAAAAGCTAAAAAAAGGGTAACCATCTCCCCGGGACTCGGAGCCCTTCTCAACGGCAGCACTCGCAAAATCACCATGCGGCGCAAAGTGTTCAACGAGTTACCGACGGTGTCGATAGAGAATCACGAGTGTAGAATAGTACGGAAGAACAACAAAACTATCGTGCTATTCTACACTGAAGACTTCTATGGCATCACGGAATTTGAACGAATGAGCGCAGCTTTAGCCAATATAGGAAACCGAGACCCACCGGGACCCCCAAAGAAGATCAGTGTGGATGCCATGGTCGTGGAGTATATCACAGGCGAAACCAAGGACTACGAAGGAGCACTTCTGGCCTCAAAGCACCACGAAATTGTGGTATACGAGGACAGAGGACAGAACCTAAGTTTCCTTGCGGCCCAAACTAGCGAACATGGAACCACACAAGTCCCTACTGACTGCTGGGACCACCCGGTTGTGAACCCTAACATAAGCGGTTCCGAACGCCTACAACAACGGGTGCAAGAAGAGAAAAGCCAAGCGACGCAGAAGACAGACGACACAGGCGACCAAAGACGCAGACTTTCTTCGGTCACAGCGACCCTCAGCAAAGCATTCCAGGCAATCCCGAACCTAATCAATAAAAAAAATACGTAACATGGGAAGAGCCCTGTCGATGGAAAAAGCAGTGGAAGAGTTCACTAAGGAGACCCCACGTCACAAATCTGAGTCACCTCAGCGTCCCCGCACAAGAGCAGACATGGGACAAGTGCAACCACCTAAACTAAGACCGGCCAACGGGCCACAGGACCACATGGTTAATGCGTTCCTTGAATTCGTGGCAGTTACCAAAGCTACACGCAAAGTTAGTACAGATATCTGCGAATCTATCTTGCAGACGTACCGCTGGAACACTCAGGAACTGCTACGAATCAAACTGGACGAGGCTGAGGCAGCCATTTACGATAACGACAAAGCACAAGTCCTAAAAGGCAGCATGTCGGGATCGTACATGGCAGCATACAGTAGGACATGTGGGTTCGTGCCCAAGGACGAAGAAAGGTCGGAGAGTCAGGGTCAAATCATCTTTCAAGCACCCCCCAATGACCCAATATTGGTGGTCGCCAAGTGCACCAAGGTGATGCTGGATGACAGGATACTTGAAATGGCGCAAGCTGTAGCAGGTGACCTGTACAAAGGCGGAAACCCGGTGCACTGGACGAGACCCAATATCACATGGGTCAATGGCGTCCCAGGATGCGGAAAGACGACGTGGGTAATGTCTCAGATAGACACTGAAAAAGACGTCATAGTGACCACAACCACGGAAGCTGCAAAAGACCTCAGGGAAAAGCTGGAACCTCGGATAGGCCACAGAGCAAAAAGACGAGTAAGAACTATGGCATCCTTATTGGTAAACGGTATGAATGAGGGCGAAACGTGTACACGCCTTATGGTGGACGAAGCCCTCATGAACCACTTTGGATCCATAGTCATGGCAATCCAACTCGCCAAAGCCAGCGAAGCCCTGCTCATAGGGGACAACAATCAACTACCCTACATCGACAGGAACAACCTCTTCCCACTTTTATACAATAGACCAAATCTGGTGACCAGCGTAACAAAGGAGCTCCTTTGTACGTACAGAAACCCACAAGACGTAGCGTATGCCCTCAGCGAAATATACAGCGGCATATACTCGTCAAAATCTCTCGTTAGATCCTTGTCGCTGAAAAGGTACACGGGCACAGTGATCCCGAAAACGGACGGTACCCTATATCTCGTCCACACCCAGGCTGAAAAGGCTCTCCTAATCAGCCAGGGTTACGGTGAACAATCGGGATCCCGAACCCTAACCATACACGAAGCACAAGGATTGACATACGAGACAGTGGTTATTGTACGTACAACTCCTCGAAAATCCCACCTCCTTGAAAGTGTCCCCCATGCCGTTGTCGCAATTTCCAGACACACAAAAACTTGCGTCTACTACACAGACTGCACCAAAGACGACGCAACAGCCCGTCTAATTCAGCGTGCGGAAATTGCGAAAACGGATAAAATTAGGGATTACAATCTAAAAATGGCAATACGACGCGGCGACACTAAGATCCGGGACCAAATGTTAAAAGATCTTAGAGGCCAGGTCAAGGTGCCAAATAAATAACATGACCAATCCAACAACATAATAAGGGAAAACGCTACATTTCGATGCAGCTGCCCGAGGGACTTACGAAGAAATCTACTAAAAATTTAAGCATACTAACAATAAGATATTGACTTATAATGTTGTAATATTAAGTTCCTATACTAACAATAAAATTAAGATTAAATTAACTGTAGCACTATCATAATACAACAAATGTAATAATATTAATAATAACATAATAATAAAAAAATAAAAAAAATATAAAAAAAAAAAAAAAAAAAAAAAAAAATAAGAAGCATGACAACAAAATTGCATGACTAAATGATTAAAAAAAAAAAAAAAAAAAAAAAAAAAACAAAAAACAAAAAAAAAATGAACAAAAAAAAACAAAAAATGCAAATTAAAAAAAAAAAAAAAAAAAAAAAAAAAAAACATTGCATGCCAAAAAAAAAAAAAAAAAATAAGAAGCACTAATACTATTTTTAATGACGATATATTAGTTTAATTGTTTAATTTAGATGTATTCTATTGTAAAACGAGCTCAGCGCGGAGCAAATTGTATTTTCAAATTAACAAAATAAAGAATCAAAATAAAAAAAAAAAAAATTATGGACTACGTGTCTGTAGATTGAAGTTTAACTTATATAAAAAAAAAAAAAAACCTAACCTAACCTAACCTAACCTAACCTAACCTAACCTAACCTAACCTAACCTAACCTAACCTAACCTAACCTAACCTAACCTAACCTAACCTAACCTAACCTAACCTAACCTAACCTAACCTAACCTAACCTAACCTAACCTAACCTAACCCCCCCCCTACGGGACCACCTTGACGTGGTGGGGGGGCTTACGGGCATAGTACTTTTCTTGGTCCGACTACCTGGACTCCCTTAGACAGAGGTACTGGAATCGGTCTTTAACATCTTGACAACTCCCAAACCAAGCGTCCCAAACCCCATGGCGCAACTCACAGACAACAACCAATAATGGAACTATTTAAAAATACTTCACATAACATGCTAGGTGGCTGTTCTCGGCAATACCGTTGGTCCTGGTCCCCATTGCCCAACGCTTCAGGTGGGCGCGGGCGTTCCCATGCGGCTTACGGCCGTCGTCCGCGCTAGCCTTCCCCTATGAAGCTGTTCTCGGCAATACCATTGGTCCTGGTCCCCACTGCCATACGCCCCAGGTGGGCGCGGGCGTTCCCATGCGGCTTACGGCCGTCGTCCGCACTCGCCTTCCCCTATGAGGCTGTTGACGGCAACACCGTTGGTCCTGGTCCCCATTGCCCAACGCTCCGGGTAGGCGCGGGCGTCCCCATGCGGCTTACGGCCGTCGTCCGCGCTAGCCGTCGCCTATGTATGTAACTCACATTAAATTTACGCAACATTGTTTGGGCGCGGCAACTCGCGACCAACCTTAGCACCTACTTAACGTTTGTCTCGTCTCGGGCGTTACGCCCACCCCTTTGAGTTTCAACACAAAGCTTCGCGCCCGTTCGGGAGCGGCTGCGCCCGAACCTCTTTCATATTCACATTTTTGCGCTCAAGCGCACAAACCAACCCCCACCCCATTATAAACCCACTTAAAAATGGGAAAACCCGTCTACGTCATCGGGCCCCCTTTAATTTTTTTTTTCCACTAATGAATTGTTATAACATTCGCGCCCCGGGTGGGCGCGGGCGCTCCCATGCAGTCTACAGCTGCCGCCCGCACCTGCCTATCCTTTATGCATAACCTGCCTAAAATTGCTCCTCTCTGTCGTCTCTTTTATACTCACACTTTCGCGCTTAAACGCACCAACCTGCTCGCACATTTACTTTGCGCCACCGTGCTAGCAGACATTGTATCACCTAAACAACTCGTGACCAACCTTGGCTTCTGCCGAGCGTTTGTCTCATCTCGAGCGTTACACCCACCCCTTTGAATTTCAACACTTAATCAACTTCGCCCCATGTGGGCGCGGGTGCTCCCGGGCGGGCGCGGGTGCTCCCGAGCGGTTTCGAACTGGTCGGGCGCGGCCGCGCCCGCCCGGGAGTGGCCGCTCCCGAACCTCTCTCGCATATTCACATCGTTGCGCACAAGCGCACCAACCAATGTTTACCCCATTATAAACCCTCTTCCATTTTGGAAAACTCTTTTGTTTTTCTACCAATGTATCGTAACAACATTCACGCCCCGGGCGGGTGCGGGCGTTCCCATGCGGTTTCTTGCCGCCGTCCGCACCAGCCCTCCCATATGTACATAACTTGCATCAAATCGCACCTCTCTAAATCAACTCTACAACATATCTTTAAACATCACTCGTTCGCTTTACCGGACTGCCGCTGGGACCCTCCGCCCAACCTTTCTGCGCCACGCGACCAGCTTCTCGGGCGAGGCACGCACCCGCCAGCTACGCGGCCCTCATCTGCAGCACCGGCCCCGGCCCCGACCTCCAACGGCAGGCTGGGTGCGGACGTCGGCTCCTCACCACCGGGGCCTTCTTCAAGTGGAGAGGGGCACCTCTTCGACAGCACCACCCCTGGAGCGGTCGGATCCCCATCGGGTCCCAAGCGCGCGGAGTCTGGGCGGCGCGTTCCCGTGGCAGTCTGATCAAAGCGCTTTTTGTTTATTTATAAAAATTAATTTCTTCTCCTCCTATCCCCCTTCTTCCTCTTTCTTTCTTCTATCCTCCTACTTTTGTATCCTTCTATAACTCTCTTTCTTTCTCCCTCTTTTTCTTGCCCCGGCCCGGCACCGGAAGGCAACAAGCCTCACCAAGGGATGAGTCCGATGGTGCCGGTCCAACTCGATCCACCCCCTCCAACCTCTTATCACAGCCAAAACATTCCTGCACCCCCCCCATCGTTACTAACCATCAGTCTAAAAAAAAGAAAAAAAAAAAAACCTAACCTAACCTAACCTAACCTAACCTAACCTAACCTAACCTAACCTAACCTAACCTAACCTAACCTAACCTAACCTAACCTAACCTAACCTAACCTAACCCCCCCCCTACGGGACCACCTTGACGTGGTGGGGGGGCTTACGGGCATAGTACTTTTTTTGGTCCGACTACCTGGACTCCCTTAGACAGAGGTACTGGAATCGGTCTTTAACATCTTGACAACTCCCAAACCAAGCGTCCCAAACCCCATGGCGAAACTCACAGACAAAAACCAATAATGGAACTATTTAAAAATACTTCACATAACATGCTAGGAGGCTGTTCTCGGCAATACCGTTGGTCCTGGTCCCCATTGCCCAACGCTTCAGGTGGACGCGGGCGTTCCCATGCGGCTTACGGCCGTCGTCCGCGCTCGCCTTCCTCTATGAGGCTGTTCTCGGCAACACCGTTGGTCCTGGTCCCCATTGCCCAACGCTCCGGGTAGGCGCGGGCGTCCCCATGCGGCTCACGGCCGTCGTCCGCGCTAGCCTTCCCCTATTTCAACACAAAGCTTCGCGCCCGTTCGGGAGCGGCTGCGCCCGAACCTCTTACATATTTACATTTTTGCGCTCAAGCGCACAAACCAACCCCCACCCCATTATAAACCCACTTTAAAATGGGAAAACCCGTCTACGTCATCGGGCCCCCTTTAATTTTTTTTTTCCACTAATGAACTGTAACAACATTCGCGCCCCGGGTGGGCGCGGGCGCTCCCATGCAGTTTACGGCTGCCGCCCGCGCCTGCCTATCCTTATGAACATAACCTGCACAAAATTGCACCTCTCTGCCATCTCTTTTATACTCACATTTTCACGCTTTAACGCACCAACCTGCCCGCATATTACTTTGCGCCACCATGCTTGCAGACATTGTATCACCTTACCAACTCGTGACCAACCTTGGCTTTTGCCGAGTGTTTGTCTCATCTCGGGCGTTACACCCACCCCTTTGAATTTCAACACTTAATCAACTTCGCCCCATGTGGGCGCGGGCGCTCCCGGGCGGGCGCGGGTGCTCCCGAGCGGTTTCAAACTGGTCGGGCGCGGCCGCGCCCGCCCGGGAGTGGCCGCTCCCGAACCTCTCTCGCATATTCACATCGTTGCGCACAAGCGCACCAATCAACGTTTACCCCATTATAAACCCTCTTCCATTTTGGAAAACTCTTTAGTTTTTCCACCAATGTATCGTAACAACATTCACGCCCCGGGCGGGTGCGGGCGTTCCCATGCGGTTTCTTGCCGCCGTCCGCACCAGCCCTCCCATATGTGCATAACCTGCATCAAACCAACATTCACCCTACTATAAACCCTCTTGTTTTTCCACCAATGTATTGTAACAACATCACGGCCCGGGCGGGCGCGGGCGTTCCCATGCGGTTTCCAGCCGCCGTCCGCGCCAGACCACCCCTATGTGCATCTCAAATCGCACCTCTCTGTATCGACTCAACAACATATCTTTATACATCACTCGTTCGCTTTACCGGACTGCCGCTGGGACCCTCCGCCCAACCTTTCTGCGCCACGTGACCAGCTCCTCGGGCGAAGCACGCACCCGCCAGCTACGCGGCCCTCATGTGCAGCACCGGCCCCGGCCCCAATCTCCAACGGCAGGCTGGGTGCGGACGTCGGCTCCTCACCACCGGGGCCTTCTTCGAGTGGAGAGGGGCACCTCTTCGACAGCGCCACCCCTGGAGCGGTCGGATCTTCATCGGGTCCCATGCGCGCGGAGTCTGGGCGGCACGCCCCCGCGGCAGTCTGACTAAAGCGCTTTTTGTTTTATTTTTATTTTATTTATTTTATTTATTTTATTTATAAAAAAATATTTCTTCTCCTCCTATCCCCTTCCTTCCTCTTTCTTTCTTCTATCCTCTTTCTTTTGTATCCTTCTATAATTCTCTTTCTTTCTCCCTCTTTTTCTTGCCCTTGCCCGGCACCGGAAGGCAACAAGCCTCACCAAGGGATGAGTCCGATGGTGCCGGTCCAACTCGATCCACCCCCTCCAACCTCCAATCACAGCCTTAACATTCCAGCACCCCCCCCCCCATCCTTACTAACCATCAGTCTAAAAAAAAAAAAAAAAAAAAAAAACCTAACCTAACCTAACCTAACCTAACCTAACCTAACCTAACCTAACCTAACCTAACCTAACCTAACCTAACCTAACCCCCCCCTACGGGACCACCTTGACGTGGTGGGGGGGCTTACGGGCATAGTACTTTTCTTGGTCCGACTACCTGGACTCCCTTAGACAGAGGTACTGGAATCGGTCTTTAACATCTTGACAACTCCCAAACCAAGCGTCCCAAACCCCATGGCGTAACTCACAGACAACAACCAATAATGGTACTATTTTAAAATACTTCACATAACATGCTAGGAGGCTGTTCTCGGCAATACCGTTGGTCCTGGTCCCTATTGCCCAACGCTTTAGGTGGGCGCGGGCGTTCCCATGCGGCTTACGGCCGTCGTCCGCGCTAGCCTTCCCCTATGAAGCTGTTCTCGGCAATGCCGTTGGTCCTGGTCCCCATTGCCATACGCCCCGGGTGGGCGCGGGCGTTCCCATGCGGCTTACGGCCGTCGTCCGCGCTCGCCTTCCCCTATGAGGCTGTTCTCGGCAATACCGTTATACCGTTGGTCCTGGTCCCCATTGCCCAACGCTCCGGGCAGGCGCGGGCGTCCCCATGCGGCTTACGGCCGTCGTCCGCGCTAGCCTTCCCCTATGTATGTAACTCACATCAAATTTACGCAACATTGTTTGGGCGCGGCAACTCGCGACCAACCTTAGCACCTACTTAACGTTCGTCTAGTCTCGGGCGTTACGCCCACCCCTTTGAGTTTCAATACAAAGCTTCGCGCCCGTTCGGTAGTGGCTGCGCCCGAACCTCTTTCATATTCACATTTTTGCACTCAAGCGCACAAACCAACCCCCACCCCATTATAAACCCACTTTAAAATGGGAAAACCCGTCTACGTCATCGGGCCCCCTTTAATTTTTTTTTTTTTTCCACTAATGAATTGTTATAACATTCGCGCCCCGGGTGGGCGCGGGCGCTCCCATGCAGTTTACAGCTGCCGCCCGCGCCTGCCTATCCTTTATGCATAACCTGCCTAAAATTGCTCCACTCTGCCGTCTCTTTTATACTCACACTTTCGCGCTTAAACGCACCAACCTGCTCGCACATTTACTTTGCGCCATCGTGCTAGCAGACATTGTATCACCTAACCAACTCGTGACCAACCTTGGCTTCTGCCAAGCGTTTGTCTCATCTCGAGCGAAACCCACCCCTTTGAATTCCAACACTTAAACTTCCCATGCGGGCGCGGGCGCTCCCGGGCGGGCGCGGGTGCTCCCGAGCGGTCTCGAACTGGTCGGGCGCGGCCGCGCCTGCCCGGGAGTGGCCGCTCCCAAACCTCTATCGCATATTTACATCGTTGCGCACAAGCGCACAACCAACGTTTACCCCATTATAAACCTTCTTTATTTTGGAAAACCCTTTTGTTTTTTCTACCAATGTGTTGCAACAACATCACGCCCCGGGCGGGCGCGGGCGTTCCCATGCGGTTTCCAGCCGCCGTCCGCGCCAGCCCACCCCTATGTGCATCTCAAATCGCACCTCTCTGTATTGACTCAACAACATATCTTTATACATCACTCGTTCGCTTTACTGGACTGCCGCTGGGACCCTCCGCCCAACCTTTCTGCGCCACGTGACCAGCTCCTCGGGCGAAGCACGCACCCGCCAGCTACGCGGCCCTCATCTGCAGCACCGGCCCCGGCCCCGATCTCCAACGGCAGGCTGGGTGCGGACGTCGGCTCCTCACCACCGGGGCCTTCTTCGAGTGGAGAGGGGCATCTCTTCGGCAGCGCCACCCCTGGAGCGGTCAAATCCTCATTGGGTCCCATGCGCGCGGAGTCTGGGCGGCGCGCCCCCGCGGCAGTCTGACTAAAGCGCTTTTTGTTTTATTTTTATTTTATTTATAAAAAAATATTTCTTCTCCTCCTATCCCCCTTCTTCCTCTTTCTTTCTTCTATCCTCCTACTTTTGTATCCTTCTATAATTCTCTTTCTTTCTCCCTCTTTTTCTTGCCCCGGCCCAGCACCGGAAGGCAACAAGCCTCACCAAGGGATGAGTCCGATGGTGCCGGTCCAACTCGATCCACCCCCTCCAACCTCCAATCACAGCCTAAACATTCCTGCACCCCCCCATCCTTCCTAACCATCAGTCTAAAAAAAAAAAAAAAAAAAAAAAAAACCTAACCCCCCCCCTACGGGACCACCTTGACGTGGTGGGGGGGCTTACGGGCATAGTACTTTTCTTGGTCCGACTACCTGGACTACCTTAGACAGAGGTACTGGAATCGGTCTTTAACATCTTGACAACTCCCAAACCAAGCGTCCCAAACCCCATGGCGCAACTCACAGACAACAACTAATAATGGAACTTTTTTAAAAAATACTTCACATAACATGCTAGGAGGCTGTTCTCGGCAATACCGTTGGTCCTGGTCCCCATTGCCCAACGCTTCAGGTGGGCGCGGGCGTTCCCATGCGGCTTACGGCCGTCGTCCGCGCTAGCCTTCCCCTATGAAGCTGTTCTCGGCAATACCGTTGGTCCTGGTCCCCACTGCCATACGCCCCGGGTGGGCGCGGGCGTTCCCATGCGGCTTACGGCCGTCGTCCGCGCTTGCCTTCCCCTATGAGGCTGTTGTCGGCAACACCGTTGGTCCTGGTCCCCATTGCCCAACGCTCCGGGTAGGCGTGGGCGTCCCCATACGGCTTACGGCCGTCGTCCGCGCTAGCCTTCCCCTATGTATGTAACCCACATCAAATTTACGCAACATTGTTTGGGCGCGGCAACTCGCGACCAACCTTAGCACCTACTTAACGTTCGTCTCGTCTCGGGCGTCACGCCCACCCCTTTGAGTTTCAACACAAAGCTTCGCGCCCGTTCGGGAGCGGCTGCGCCCGAACTTCTTTCATATTCACATTTTTGCGCTCAAGCGCACAAACCAACCTCCAACCCATTATAAACCCACTTTAAAATGGGAAAACCCGTCTACGTCAGCGGGCCCCCCTTAATTTTTTATTCCACTAATGAATTGTAATAACATTCGCGCCCCGGGTGGGCGCGGGCGCTCCCATGCAGTTTACAGCTGCCGCCCGCGCCTGCCTATCCTTTATGCATAACCTGCCCAAAATTGCTCCTCTCTGCCTTCTCTTTTATACTCACACTTTTGCGCTTAAACGCACCAACCTGCTCGCACATATTCATATTGCATATTCACATCGTTGCGCACAAGCGCACAACCAACGTTTACCCCATTATAAACCTTCTTTATTTTGGAAAACCCTTTTGTTTTTTCTACCAATGTGTTGCAACAACATCACGCCCCGGGCGGGCGCGGGCGTTCCCATGCGGTTTCCAGCCGCCGTCCGCGCCAGCCCACCCCTATGTGCATCTCAAATCGCACC
The DNA here is from genome assembly GCA_928269145.1 of Agriphila tristella. NCBI lineage: Eukaryota > Metazoa > Arthropoda > Insecta > Lepidoptera > Crambidae > Agriphila > Agriphila tristella. Next base: position 16,425,623 of record OV743448.1, on the reverse strand, counting down.
TCTCTGTATTGACTCAACAACATATCTTTATACATCACTCGTTCGCTTTACTGGACTGCCGCTGGGACCCTCCGCCCAACCTTTCTGCGCCACGTGACCAGCTCCTCGGGCGAAGCACGCACCCGCCAGCTACGCGGCCCTCATCTGCAGCACCGGCCCCGGCCCCGATCTCCAACGGCAGGCTGGGTGCGGACGTCGGCTCCTCACCACCGGGGCCTTCTTCGAGTGGAGAGGGGCATCTCTTCGGCAGCGCCACCCCTGGAGCGGTCAAATCCTCATTGGGTCCCATGCGCGCGGAGTCTGGGCGGCGCGCCCCCGCGGCAGTCTGACTAAAGCGCTTTTTGTTTTATTTTTATTTTATTTATAAAAAAATATTTCTTCTCCTCCTATCCCCCTTCTTCCTCTTTCTTTCTTCTATCCTCCTACTTTTGTATCCTTCTATAATTCTCTTTCTTTCTCCCTCTTTTTCTTGCCCCGGCCCAGCACCGGAAGGCAACAAGCCTCACCAAGGGATGAGTCCGATGGTGCCGGTCCAACTCGATCCACCCCCTCCAACCTCCAATCACAGCCTAAACATTCCTGCACCCCCCCATCCTTCCTAACCATCAGTCTAAAAAAAAAAAAAAAAAAAAAAAACCTAACCCCCCCCCTACGGGACCACCTTGACGTGGTGGGGGGGCTTACGGGCATAGTACTTTTCTTGGTCCGACTACCTGGACTACCTTAGACAGAGGTACTGGAATCGGTCTTTAACATCTTGACAACTCCCAAACCAAGCGTCCCAAACCCCATGGCGCAACTCACAGACAACAACTAATAATGGAACTTTTTTAAAAAATACTTCACATAACATGCTAGGAGGCTGTTCTCGGCAATACCGTTGGTCCTGGTCCCCATTGCCCAACGCTTCAGGTGGGCGCGGGCGTTCCCATGCGGCTTACGGCCGTCGTCCGCGCTAGCCTTCCCCTATGAAGCTGTTCTCGGCAATACCGTTGGTCCTGGTCCCCACTGCCATACGCCCCGGGTGGGCGCGGGCGTTCCCATGCGGCTTACGGCCGTCGTCCGCGCTTGCCTTCCCCTATGAGGCTGTTGTCGGCAACACCGTTGGTCCTGGTCCCCATTGCCCAACGCTCCGGGTAGGCGTGGGCGTCCCCATACGGCTTACGGCCGTCGTCCGCGCTAGCCTTCCCCTATGTATGTAACCCACATCAAATTTACGCAACATTGTTTGGGCGCGGCAACTCGCGACCAACCTTAGCACCTACTTAACGTTCGTCTCGTCTCGGGCGTCACGCCCACCCCTTTGAGTTTCAACACAAAGCTTCGCGCCCGTTCGGGAGCGGCTGCGCCCGAACTTCTTTCATATTCACATTTTTGCGCTCAAGCGCACAAACCAACCTCCAACCCATTATAAACCCACTTTAAAATGGGAAAACCCGTCTACGTCAGCGGGCCCCCCTTAATTTTTTATTCCACTAATGAATTGTAATAACATTCGCGCCCCGGGTGGGCGCGGGCGCTCCCATGCAGTTTACAGCTGCCGCCCGCGCCTGCCTATCCTTTATGCATAACCTGCCCAAAATTGCTCCTCTCTGCCTTCTCTTTTATACTCACACTTTTGCGCTTAAACGCACCAACCTGCTCGCACATATTCATATTGCATATTCACATCGTTGCGCACAAGCGCACAACCAACGTTTACCCCATTATAAACCCTCTTTATTTTGGAAAACCCTATTGTTTATTTCTACCAATGTGTTGCAACAACATCACGCCCCGGGCGGGCGCGGGCGTTCCCATGCGGTTTCCAGCCGCCGTCCGCGCCAGACCACCCCTATGTGCATCTCAAATCGCACCTCTCTGTATCGACTCAACAACATATCTTTATACATTACTCGTTCGCTTTACCGGACTGCCGCTGGGACCCTCCGCCCAACCTTTCTGCGCCACGTGACCAGCTCCTCGGGCGAAGCACGCACCCGCCAGCTACGCGGCCCTCATCTGCAGCACCGGCCTCGGCCCCGATCTCCAACGGCAGGCTGGGTGCGGACGTCGGCTCCTCACCACCGGGGCCTTCTTCGAGTGGAGAGGGGCACCTCTTCGACAGCGCCACCCCTGGAGCGGTCGGATCCTCATCGGGTCCCATGCGCGCGGAGTCTGGGCGGCACGCCCCCGCGGCAGTCTGACTAAAGCGCTTTTTAATTTATTTTTATTTTATTTATTTTATTTATAAAAAAAAAAAAAAAATTTCTTCTCCTCCTATCCCCTTCCTTCCTCTTTCTTTCTTCTGTCCTCCTCCTTTTGTATCCTTCTATAATTCTCTTTCTTTCTCCCTCTTTTTCTTGCCCCGGCCCGGCACCGGAAGGCAACAAGCCTCACCAAGGGATGAGTCCGATGGTGCTGGTCCAACTCGACCCACCCCCCCCAACCTCCAACCACAGCCAAAACATTCCAGCACCCCCCCATCCTTATTAACCATCAGTCAAAAAAAAAAAAAAAACCTAACCTAACCTAACCTAACCTAACCTAACCTAACCTAACCTAACCTAACCTAACCAGTCGCGCTCGGACCTCCCTAGCGTACACACGTGTCTCTTGGAGCTCGGGCGCGCCCGAGCGGGCGCGGCCCCTCCCGGGCGGGCGCGGGTGCTCCTGAACGGCGATACTACTTTAATTCACGTGAATTCGTACTCAATTGTGCTCTTTGTGCTTCACCTGCTTCTATTGATCATCACCCCATCTTCGCGAAGTGACAGTGTTGGTGCAAGTGATAGTGCCGAGTGACCTGGCAACACATCCTGCGCCAGGCAGAAGTGGTCGTGGCCAGTGAGCAGTACGCGCCGAGTGATGGTGCTTCGGTGCTGCAGCAATTGCGCTCCTGCGCATCCTCCGTGACATCTTCAGGCGGTTTCCTGGCACGGGCGCCCCCGCGCCCGGGCGGGCGCACCTGCTCACCTCGGAAACAAGACGGCTACTCCAACCTGCACTCTTTCCTGAAACGAAGTTCAACCACAGCCCTCACCTGTAAGTCACTTGATTTATCCATGCACCCACGACACTTGGCTTAAACCCCGCTGCGGACATCGCCACCTCAATTAGACCAACCTATGTGAGAAGCCGCATTTGGTAGAAAACCTTTTTATTTAACGACGACATCCTGCTCCTTTAACGACCATCGAAACAAGGATTTTATTGACAAGCACACGACTCCAAGGCATGATCTGCATTTTACCCAAGGATGTTCAAAATGCACAACCTAATTGACGACGCACTCTCCACAATGCAGCCTGCGTAAACTGAAGTGCCCTATTTTGTACATAATGACTCTCTTAGTGGTTTTACTGACATCTCATGTTCATTTTGTAAATTGGTGTCAAATATTAGCTTACGCGTAAGCCCACATGTACATAATATATAATTACTCTACCGCGCGGGCACGGGTGCACCCAAAGGGCGCATAGCAACCATTGGGCGCGGCCGCGCCCGCGTGAGTGCCGGTGCTCTTACGCAATTGTGCTAGTTATAATCCCTAGCTAACCTCACGGTACCCTTTTATGATGTAAATAACATAATAATATGCCTTTTGGAAAATAAAATTATCGCGTTGGTAACACAACCCCTTTTGAAACTCCACAGCTAGAAGCTGTCCTTTATTGTGCCTCATGGTTTTGTACATAATGTAAATAACTATTAATTAGTAGTGTACTTTGTCCCGGCGGAGGCGCGCGCGCCCGCGCGGGCGCGGGTGCGCCCGGGAAGACTGTGCCTGGGGGGACGTAGCCGCACTTTGGGCGCGGCCGCGCCCGCGCGGGTGCGGGTGCTCCCGCAGGGTCAAATTAGTTATAGCCTAAATCTTGATTAACCTCACGATACCCTTTGGTTTATAAATCGAAGTGTTTCTTAATGTGTATAACGATTCTTTGAACACGGCTCCTTACATTCGGTGCAATGTAATTCTTTTTGATACTCCACATGTCTATATTTTATATTTAAAGCCCCTAACGTGCTGTGAATAACATAATGATATTCCTGTTTGAAAATAACATTATCGCTTAGATAACGCGACCCCTTTCGTAACTCCACAGCTATAAGCTGTCCTTTATCGTGCCTCACGGTTTTTGTACACAATGTAAATAACTAATTGTTAGTAGTTCACTTTTCTCGACGGAAGCACACGCTCCCGCGCGGGCGCGGGTGCGCCCGGGACGACTGTGCCTGGGGGGGACGTAGCCGCACTTTGGGCGCGGCCGCGCCCGCTTGGGCGCGGGTGCTTCCGCAGGGCCACATTTAGTCATTACCTAAACCTTAGTAAAATTCACGGTACCCCTTAGTTCACTTAACTCAAAGTGTTCCATAATGTACATAAAAATATAATAATATAATAATGTAAAAATATAATGTAAATAACTACTTTCCTGTTTGTGTCCTGAACCCGTGTCCGTGCGTAGGCATATCTCGCGGGCATAACCCTTATCATACATTAAGGCATATTTCCTATACTCTGCAGGCACGGCCTTTACCTTAGCTTAAGAAATCTTTTCTGTTTTTCTTTGTAACAAGTGTACTTGGTCCTGACGGGGACGCTTCTGCGCGGGTGCGGGGGCGCCTGAGGAGAATGCGCATGAGGGGGCGCAGCTGCCATCGGGCGCCGCCGCGCCCGCGCGGGAGCGGGGGCTCCCGAATGATAGTGTTAGTCATAAGACCCACTTTTGTATGGATAATCAATTGTATACATATATAAAACAAGAGCATCTATCCACTAAATATCTGCCAAAAAAAAAAAAAAAAAAAAAAAAAACACTGCATATTGCACTATTAAGCAAGGCTTTAGTTTTCTTTATCACATTCTGTGTATACCTGTAAATAAGTCACCTTTATAACTCCAATGTCACTAGTTATAGTCCTTACCATCTAACTTTATTTAGTGTCACCGTGCCTGCAAACAGAGTATCATCCATGAAACTCGTGACCAACCTTAGCTTTTGCCAAACGTTTGTTTCGTTCGAGGCGTTCTTTTCGCCCCTGTAAACTTGTATTTCAACACGATAACAGCTTCGCCCCGTGCGGGCGCGGTTGCTCCCGGGCGGTCTCTGACTGCTCGGGTGCGGACGCGCCCGCCCGGGAGCTGATGCGCCCAAGCGGGCTCTCTTTCATATTCTCGTGACCTTCGTAATTAAATTTTACACGGAAAAACAATCTCGCGGTCCCCAGTACCTAATGCCCCGGGCAGATGCGGGCGTTCCCATGCGGTTTCCCGCCGTCGCCCCCGCCAGCCCTTCCTTATGTGTACAACCAGCATTAAATTGCACCTTTGAATTGACTCAACAATATATATCTGAACAACAATCGTTTGCTTGACGTTGGTCCTGGCCCCCATTACCTAACGCCTTGGGCGGGCGCGGGTGCTTCCATGCGGTTTCCGACCGTCGCCCGCGCCAACCCTTCCCTACGTGTACAACCCGCAAAAAATTGCACTTTTGTTTTGACTCAGCAAAGCATTTTTGAACAACGTTCGTTTGCTTGACGTTGGTCCTGGTCCCCATTATCCAACACCTTGGGCGGGCGCGGGTGCTCCCATGCGGTTTCCGGCCGTCGCCCCCGCCAGCCCTTCCTTATGTGTACAACCCGCATTAAATTGCACCTTTGAATTGACTCAACAACAATATCTGAACAACAATCGTTTGCTTGACGTTGGTCCTGGTCCCCATTACCTAACGCCTTGGGCGGGCGCGGGTGCTCCCATGCGGTTTCCGACCGTCGCCCGCGCCAACCCTTCCCTACGTGTACAACCCGCATAAAATTGCATCTTTATATTGACTCAACAATACACTTTTGAACAACGTTCGTTTGCTTGACGTTGGCCCTGGTCCCCATCACCTAACGCCTCGGGCAGGCGCGGGTGCTCCCATGCGGCTTACGGCCGTCATCCGCGCTAGCCTTCCCCTATGAGGCTGTTCTCGGCAACACCGTTGGTCCTGGTCCCCATTGCCCAACGCTCCGGGTAGGCGCGGGCGTCCCCATGCGGCTTACGGCCGTCGTCCGCGCTAGCCTTCCCTATGCGTATAACCTGCATCTAATTGCACGTCTTTTCCGGCACTCTTTTATATCCACATCTTCGCGCTTTAACGCACCAACCTGCTCGCACATTTACTTTGCGCCACTGTGCTTGCAGACATTGTATCACCTAACCAGCTCGTGACAAGCCTTGGCTTTTGCCGAGCGTTTGTCTCATCTCGGGCGTTACGCCCACCCTTTGAATTTAAACACGCATTCAGCTTCGCCCCATGTGGGCGCGGGCGCTCCCTGGCGGGCGCGGGTGCTCCCAGGTGGTCTTGGACTGGTCGGGCGCGGCGGCGCCCGCCCGGGAGTGGCCGCTCCCGAACCTCTCTCGCATATTCACATCGTTGCGCACAAGTGCACCAACCAACGTGTACCCCATTATAAACCCTCTCTATTTATTTATTGAGATTGAAAATTCCCTTGATATAACCAAAAAATTAAGTGCTTTTGAATTGTCTATAATTACCTACCACCCATTCGAGACTCTTAATGGTAATCATAGTGGTGCTCTCAAAGAAAGATACCTAGGCAAACACGGAAGATCAGCGTCGGAATGTCTGCGACACCCGACACATGCTGAGTAGGTTGCCTTTTTAGTGTCACATTCTGTACCTATTTTATTTAAGCATGTACCCATGTATTTTGTGCCGCTAAATAAATCAATTTCTATTCTATTCTATTCTATTCTATTTTGGAAAACCCTTTTGTTTTTTCTACCAATGTGTTGCAACAACATCACGCCCCGGGCGGGCGTGGGCGTTCCCATGCGGTTTCCAGCCGCCGTCCGCGCCAGCCCACTTCCTATGTGCATCTCAAATCGCACCTCTCTGTTTCGACTCAACAATATTTATCTTTAAACATCATTCGTTCGCTCTACCGGACTGCCGCTGGGACCCTCCGCCCAACCCTTCTGCGCCACGCGACCAGCTCCTCGGGCGAGGCACGCACCCGCCAGCAACGCGGCCTTCATCTGTAGCACTGGCCTCGGCCCCGACCTTCAACGGCAGGCTGGGTGCGGACGTCGGCTCCTCACCACCGGGGCCTTCTTCGAGTGGAGAGGGGCACCTCTTCGACGACGCCACCCCTGGAGCGGTCGGATCCTCATCGGGTCCCATGCGCGCGGAGTCTGGGCGGCGCGTCCCCGCGGCAGTCTGATCAAAGCGCTTTTTGTTTTATTTATAAAATTTATTTCTTCTCCTCCTATCCCCCTTCTTCCTCTTTCTTTCTTCTATCCTCCTACTTTTGTATCCTTCTATAATTCTCTTTCTTTCTCCCTCTTTTTCTTGCCCCGGCCCGGCACCGGAAGGCAAAAAGCCTCACCAAGGGATGAGCCCACCGGTGCCGGTCCATCTTGCCCACCTACCCCAATCGCCTAACACTGACTCTTCACAACCCCTACCACTGACAAACAGTACAAAAAAAAAACCTAACCTAACCTAACCTAACCTAACCTAACCTAACCTTTTTTTTTTTTTTTTTTTTTTTGTTGTTACGAAAGGAGAATGCAATCTTTACGCATACCAAACGGCATGTTGGACTCGGTCATGCCCGTAGCATGTCCCTCGCCACAACCTAACCTAATCTAACCTAACCTAACCAGTCCCTCCCCGCAGGCGCGACAGAGCGGTCGTGCGCAACTGATACGCTCCGCGGTCGCAGGTGTGACAAAAGTTCGTCGCGGCTGCGACGAGCAGGTGCGACCATTCGCGTGTCGCAGGTGCGTCAGCTGCGACAAGTTGTTTATAAAGCGGTTTCAGTGCTCTTAATTAGTTATACAGTTGTCTTAAAGTAATACAGTTATAGAATCCAGGCTTTCTAGCATATTCGCGAGCGCGGAACCCACCGGGAAGCGACTTGGTCGCGGGTGCTCCGCGCCGGCCTCGCGTAGTTTTGCCGGAATAGTGCCTTAGTGTGGCTTACGGTTATAGCGCAGATATAACCGGGCTCTCCGAGTGTTGTGCGAGTGCGGAATCACCGAAAGTTCGGCCGAATTGCGTGCGTCGCGGGTGATATCTGTGTCGCGGGTGCTCAAAGTGAGTCCGGAACCACGGAAGCATACGTGTTCGTAAGTAATAGGCATAGCTAAGTGTTTCCGAGTGCTGCGCGAGTGTAAATTCATCGGGAAATTGCCTAGATCGCTTGTGTCGCGGGTGTCCAAAAGTGTCGCGGGTGCGACAAATCGGCTTTGTGAGGGAAAATAACGACTGCAACGCCTTCGGCGACAGAAACAGTGACCCGGCAATCGGAGTGTCACAAATTTGGAGCTGAAATTATCGCCGATACGCTGCGAGTCGCAGGTGACTCAGGCCGACAACCGCCTTAATTTCCGTGCGCACGTCCAGCGCACCATCACCAAGGCAAAGGCCATTTATAACAGGCTGAGTATCTTCGTGCGCCCCACCTGGGGCCTCCACTCTGAAAATGTGAAGTCCATATACAGGTTTGTAGTTGCACCCATCGTCACCTACGCAGCCGGCATCTGGGGCCACGTAGCCAAAAAAAAGTACGTAAGACAGTCCCTCACCTCCCTTCAGAGAGGTTTCGCTCTAAGAATTATAAAGGGCTACCGCACGGTGTCGGCCAACGCGGCCATCACCCTGGCGGGCCTCGTCCCCCTGGACCTGGAAGTACTGAGGGTCAGAGAGATTGAGCGGGCCCGTGTCACGGGCTCGACTCCCCTCCTTCCAACGGATATTCCATTCGAGTCCCCCACACCCATCTGCCAACTCCTCCACCCCTCGGAACGCATTACGGTCACATACAACGTCGCCCCCACTCAGACGGAGGTGGACGAAGTCTGCACCGAGAGGTGCATTCAGATCTTCACCGACGGCAGCAAATCGGAGGACGGAGACGTTGGCGCGGCTCTCGTTAGGGTCGACCCGGACGCTCGCACGGGTAACAGAGTCAGGACGTCCAAATTCAAACTCCACGATGCCTGCACGGTCTTCCAGGCGGAGCTCTACGCTATCTATAGGGCCTGCCTGGTTGCCCTGTCCGGGGGCTATCCAGAGGTCCTCATCCTGTCTGACTCCAGGTCAGCCTTGGATGCCCTGGCGCGCAGAAGCAGCACCACCCCCCTGGTTTCCATGACGCACAAGCTAATGGCGGAACACGCTCGCCTGCACGCCGGATCCATCCGTTTCTGCTGGGTCAAGGGCCACGCCGGCATCCCGGGCAATGAACTGGCTGACGACGCGGCCAAAGGCGCCGCTCTCTTGCACTCCACCCCCTCGTACTCATGTTTCCCCATCTCCTTCGTCAAGTTCCACTCGCTTCAATCAGCTCTCACGTCTTGGAAGGACAGATATTCTCTGTCCGCCCAGGGCGCCCACACCAGAGCCCTTCTGCCTACCCCCCGCGCATGCATGGACCTCGCGAGCTTCACCCCCTACGACTTCCACTTTACACAGTTCCTCACCGCCCACGGCGCCCACCTTTCGTATCTCCACAGATTTCACATCGCCCCCTCCGACTCGTGCCCGTGCGACTTGTCGCTTCCCCAAACCCCACTCCACCTAGTTGAGGTTTGTCCTCGCTTCACCAGACTGAGGCTTGATTACCTCCTCTCCATCCCCCCCAACCTTAACCTCGATCGCCCCATGCACTTACCCACCATACTGGAGTGCAGACGCCCTTCCTTGGTCGTCCAAGGCTTCCGCAAACTTGTCGTTGGTATCTTCTCGGCGCTGAAGTCCTTCAACGCTGCTTGATGCTGATCGCGGCCACCGGCCACTCTCCACTGCGCCTCCTGGCCCGCCGCGGCGTTTTTGATGCTACCGCTTCTATTTATACGCGCATGTAAGTCTCTATTGCCCGGCCTTATTAGTTACAATTATAATCGTCACCGTTATACATTCGACACTGACACTTGACGGCCAAGTGTTCGCGGGTGCGGCTGTCGCGGGCGCGGCCGTCGCGGGCGCGGCCGTCGCGGGCGCGACCGTCGCGGGCGCGACCGTCGCGGGCGCGACCGTCGCGGGCGCGGCCGTCGCGGGCGCCACCGTCGCGGGCGCGGCCGTCGCGGGCGCGGCCGTCGCCGGCGCGGCCGTCGCGGGCGCGGCCGTCGCGGGCGCGACTGCTTGTTTTTCCGATCGTCGCGGCCGCGATGGTCGCGGCCGCGGCGGTCGCGGCCGCGACCGTCGCCGCCGCTTAACACCAATGTCCCGTCGCGGCTGCGACAGAGGTAAAAAGTTCACCTGAGTAGCGTTACTGGTGGGTAAATTCACATACTACGGTCTCGTGAGGGGTCTATTTTTCGTTTCGGCACTAGTTTTCTTTTACCCCGTACCACACACACTATATGGCACGGCCACAATATTAACAAATCAACTGGTCACCTATTTTTAAGATTCCCTACTCTTGTAACCAAACTTAATTTTTACTTTAACTTTAACATCTACAAGTTTGTAACTTTATTCTAACACGTCACTGGCACCCATCTACCAATCATCACCTCATCGCCATGGACGGGCACGACTGCCGCGACCCCGGCTGCGCGAGGACCAAGGCGGAGCTGTACGGGGACCTCATGCGGGCGCTGAGGATCGTGCTGGAGGCGAAGGGATACGCGCACCCGCTCGTTCGAAAGTACCTTATTAACGTAGAGGACGTGCCCCGCGCGTTTGAAGACCTAGACGCGGGAACGCCCATGGATACTGATGCCGAATCCCAGGCCCGGCACGACCCCTCCTCGCTGGCCACCTTGTCCCTGCGTGCGGTGAGGGCCGCGATGCTGACACAGGGTACTCGAGCCGAGGACTGGCTGCCCGCGGAGAGCCTCGGCAGCTTGTATAGATCTCTCTCGCTGACGTCACTACTCGGCTCCCTCATCACGGCTGCGCCAGCGTCGCCGCCGCCATCGTCGACACCAATGCCAGCGCCGCACCGGGCCCCAGGGGTGGAGCTGGAAGCAAAGGATCTTGTTCCCGTCACTGCTGCCGCCACGTCACCGCCTCCGCCTCCCCCGCCGCCGCCGTCGCCGCTGCCTTTGCCATCGCCTCCGCCTCTCGTGGCTGCGGTGGCTTCCTCGTCGTCATCATGTCACCGTCGCCGCGGTCGTCGTCATCATCGTCCCCGTCGTCGTCGCCGCCCCCCTCCCGCCCGCCGACGCCCTTCCGCTCTCGCTCTCCGACGGGCCCCCGCGACTTGCCATCCGCCGCTACTGTGGGCGGAGCTGTTTTGTCCCCCAGAGTGGTCCTGGAGCGGGTTTCTCTCCCAGCAAGTGGGCGCCGGGCCCCCGCCTCTTTCCAATCAAGAAACCCGACGGGGGGAGGTGGGGCGAGTCGGTTCAAAATTTGCGTCCTGTGCGGGGTCGTGATCGAGGGGCGGCAGGTGCCCGACCCAATTCAGACCCCTGAAAGGCGCAATTCGAAGGGTGGCGGGCCTGAACCGGGACTTCCTGGGCCTTGAGGAGGAGGACGAGACCTCCGAGACCTCCGAAGGTGAAGCAGACCTGGAGTGATTCCGGCGGCGGGTGCGACCGGGGCAGGTGCGACCGTCGCGGGGGCGACCGTCGCGGGTGCGACCTGCCACAGGCGCGACCTGGCGCGGGTGCGACCGTCGCGGGCGCGACCTGCGACGGGTGCGACCGTCGCGGGCGCGACCTGTCGTGGGTGCGACCTGTCGCGATTGAGGCGGGGGGTAGCGGCGGTGGTCCGATGGCTGGCGCGGCAGGGCGGCTGCGATGGGCGACGACGAGGTCACTGCGATGAATAAAATCTGTAATAATACTATGTGCGCGTGTACCGCGGCTGCCTTGTCGCGGCCGCGACCGCGATCGTTGCTGCGACCACCCCGTCGTTCTCGTTGCGGGTGCGACCTGCCACAGGCGCGACCTGGCGCAGGTGCGACCGTCGCGGGCGCGACCTGCGACGGGTGCGACTGTCGCGGGCGCGACATATCATATCTTTACACAAAAGCATATCTTTACACATCACTCGTTCACTTTACTGGACTGCCGCTGGGACCCTCCGCCCAACCTTTCTGCGCCACGTGACCAGCTCCTCGGGCGAAGCACGCATCCGCCAGCTACGCGGCCCTCAACTGCAGCACCGGCCCCGGCCCCGATCTCCAACGGCAGGCTGGGTGCGGACGTCGGCTCCTAACCACCGGGGCCTTCTTCGAGTGGAGAGGGGCACCTTCCGACGGCGCCACCCCTGGAGCGGTCGGCTCCTCATCGGGTCCCATGCGCGCGGAGTCTGGGCGGCGCGTCCCTGCGGCAGTCTGTTCAAAGCATTTTTGTTACATTTATAAAAATCTTTCTTCTCTTCCTATCCCCCTTCTTATTCTTTCTTTCCGCTATCCTCCTACTTTTGTATCCTTCTATCATTCTCTTTCTTTCTCCCCCTTTCTTCTTGCCCCGGCCCGGCACTGGAAGGCAAAAAGCCTCACCAAGGGATGAGCCCACCGGTGCCGGTCCATCTTGCCCACCTACCCCAATCTCCTAACACTGACTCTTCACAACCCCTACCACTACAAACAGTTTAAAAAAAAAAAAAAAACCTAACCTAACCTAACCTAACCAGTCCCTCCCCGCAGGCGCGACAGAGCGGTCGTGCGCAGCTGATACGCTCCGCGGTCGCAGGTGTGACAAAAGTTCGTCGCGGCTGCGACGAGCAGGTGCGACCATTCGCGTGTCGCAGGTGCGTCAGTTGCGACAAGTTGTTTATAAAGCGGTTTCAGTGCACTTAATTAGTTATACAGTTGTCTTAAAGTAATACAGTTATAGAATCCAGGCTTTCTAGCATATTCGCGAGCGCGGAACCCACTAACTTAATTAATTGATTGCCCCGCTAACGTCTACAAAACACTAGCTGACTACCTCACTCCCAGAACGGTTATCCTTAACCACGCCGGTTCCACTGCCTCCTGCGCGACCCAGCGCGGGTGTGTTCAGGGGTCGGCGTGCGGTCCCGCCCTCTGGAACTGCGTCTTGGACGACCTCCTGGAGGCGTCACTCCCCTCCGGCTGCCGCATCCAGGCGTACGCCGACGACGTCCTTCTGATCGTGTCTGCCAACTGCGCGTCTAGATTGAGTTCTCTGGCCTGCGAAGCGCTCGACGGCATTGCTCGTTGGGGTAGAGGCGTGAAACTTTTCTTCGGCCCCCATAAGACCAAGGCTCTGGCCTTCTCACCTACAGCCTCTAAGGCCGTGATCTACATGGACGGCACGCGCATCTGTTTCAGCCCTAACTTCACTCTGCTCGGCGTAGTCATCGACAACCGCCTTAATTTCCGTGCGCACGTCCAGCGCACCATCACCAAGGCAAAGGCCATTTATAACAGGCTGAGTATCTTCGTGCGCCCCACCTGGGGCCTCCACTCTGAAAATGTGAAGTCCATATACAGGTTTGTAGTCGCACCCATCGTCACCTACGCAGCCGGCATCTGGGGCCACGTAGCCAAAAAAAAGTACGTAAGACAGTCCCTCACCTCCCTTCAGAGAGGTTTCGCTCTAAGAATTATAAAGGGCTACCGCACGGTGTCGGCCAACGCGGCCATCACCCTGGCGGGCCTCGTCCCCCTGGACCTGGAAGTACTGAGGGTCAGAGAGATTGAGCGGGCCCGTGTCACGGGCTCGACTCCCCTCCTTCCAACGGATATTCCATTCGAGTCCCCCACACCCATCTGCCAACTCCTCCACCCCTCGGAACGCATTACGGTCACATACAACGTCGCCCCCACTCAGATGGAGGTGGACGAAGTCTGCACCGAGAGGTGCATTCAGATCTTCACCGACGGCAGCAAATCGGAGGACGGAGACGTTGGCGCGGCTCTCGTTAGGGTCGACCCGGACGCTCGCACGGGTAGCAGAGTCAGGACGTCCAAATTCAAACTCCACGATGCCTGCACGGTCTTCCAGGCGGAGCTCTACGCTATCTATAGGGCCTGCCTGGTTGCCCTGTCCGGGGGCTATCCAGAGGTCCTCATCCTGTCTGACTCCAGGTCGGCCTTGGACGCCCTGGCGCGCAGAAGCAGCACCACCCCCCTGGTTTCCAGGACGCACAAGGTAATGGCGGAACACGCTCGCCTGCACGCCGGATCCATCCGTTTCTGCTGGGTCAAGGGCCACGCCGGCATCCCGGGCAATGAACTGGCTGACGACGCGGCCAAAGGCGCCGCTCTCTTGCACTCCACCCCCTCGTACTCATGTTTCCCCATCTCCTTCGTCAAGTTCCACTCGCTTCAATCAGCTCTCACGTCTTGGAAGGACAGATATTCTCTGTCCGCCCAGGGCGCCCACACCAGAGCCCTTCTGCCTACCCCCCGCGCATGCATGGACCTCGCGAGCTTCACCCCCTACGACTTCCACTTTACACAGTTCCTCACCGCCCACGGCGCCCACCTTTCGTATCTCCACAGATTTCACATCGCCCCCTCCGACTCGTGCCCGTGCGACTTGTCGCTTCCCCAAACCCCACTCCACCTAGTTGAGGTTTGTCCTCGCTTCACCAGACTGAGGCTTGATTACCTCCTCTCCATCCCCCCCAACCTTAACCTCGATCGCCCCATGCACTTACCCACCATCTTGGAGTGCAGACGCCCTTCCTTGGTCGTCCAAGGCTTCCGCAAACTTGTCGTTGGTATCTTCTCGGCGCTGCAGTCCTTCAACGCTGCTTGATGCTGATCGCGGCCACCGGCCACTCTCCACTGCGCCTCCTGGCCCGCCGCGGCGTTTTTGATGCTACCGCTTCTATTTATACGCGCATGTAAGTCTCTATTGCCCGGCCTTATTAGTTACAATTATAATCGTCACCGATCGGTCGGTTATACATTCGACACTGACACTTGACGGCCAAGTGTTCGCGGGCGCGGCCGTCGCGGGCGCGGCCGTCGCGGGCGCGACCGTCGCGGGTGCGACTGCTTGTTTGTCCGATCGTCGCCGCCGCTTAACACCAATGTCCCGTCGCGGCTGCGACACAGGTAAAAAGTTCACCTGAGTAGCGTTAACTGGGGGGTAAATTCACTGGCCAACAGGTGCCTCCACCTGGGCTACTTCCCGCACCTCTGGAAACTCTCAGTCCTACGCATCATACCTAAATCGGGGGCCCACCTGCTCTCCGACCCCAAGGCACAAAGACCCATAGGACTCATTCCCGTGTTCGGCAAAATGCTGGAAAAGCTCCTCACTGAACGGTTCCTACACGCGGCCGCGACGCATGGTCGCCTTAGTGACAAACAATACGGGTTCAGAAAGAACACATCAACGACGCACGCCCTGTCTGATGCTATCAATCATATTAAGCACCAGAAATCCAAAGGCCTTCACACGATCGCCGTGTCCCTCGATTTTCAGTCGGCTTTCGACATGGCCTGGTGGCCCGCCATTCTGGACAGGCTGAAACGATCTAATTGCCCCGCTAACGTCTACAAAACACTAGCTGACTACCTCACTCCCAGAACGGTTATCCTTAACCACGCCGGTTCCACTGCCTCCTGCGCGACCCAGCGCGGGTGTGTTCAGGGGTCGGCGTGCGGTCCCGCCCTCTGGAACTGCGTCTTGGACGACCTCCTGGAGGCGTCACTCCCCTCCGGCTGCCGCATCCAGGCGTACGCCGACGACGTCCTTCTGATCGTGTCTGCCAACTGCGCGTCTAGATTGAGTTCTCTGGCCTGCGAAGCGCTCGACGGCATTGCTCGTTGGGGTAGAGGCGTGAAACTTTTCTTCGGCCCCCACAAGACCAAGGCTCTGGCCTTCTCACCTACAGCCTCTAAGGCCGTGATCTACATGGACGGCACGCGCATCTGTTTCAGCCCTAACTTCACTCTGCTCGGCGTAGTCATCGACAACCGCCTTAATTTCCGTGCGCACGTCCAGCGCACCATCACCAAGGCAAAGGCCATTTATAACAGGCTGAGTATCTTCGTGCGCCCCACCTGGGGCCTCCACTCTGAAAATGTGAAGTCCATATACAGGTTTGTAGTCGCACCCATCGTCACCTACGCAGCCGGCATCTGGGGCCACGTAGCCAAAAAAAAGTACGTAAGACAGTCCCTCACCTCCCTTCAGAGAGGTTTCGCTCTAAGAATTATAAAGGGCTACCGCACGGTGTCGGCCAACGCGGCCATCACCCTGGCGGGCCTCGTCCCCCTGGACCTGGAAGTACTGAGGGTCAGAGAGATTGAGCGGGCCCGTGTCACGGGCTCGACTCCCCTCCTTCCAACGGATATTCCATTCGAGTCCCCCACACCCATCTGCCAACTCCTCCACCCCTCGGAACGCATTACGGTCACATACAACGTCGTCCCCACTCAGATGGAGGTGGACGAAGTCTGCACCGAGAGGTGCATTCAGATCTTCACCGACGGCAGCAAATCGGAGGACGGAGACGTTGGCGCGGCTCTCGTTAGGGTCGACCCGGACGCTCGCACGGGTAGCAGAGTCAGGACGTCCAAATTCAAACTCCACGATGCCTGCACGGTCTTCCAGGCGGAGCTCTACGCTATCTATAGGGCCTGCCTGGTTGCCCTGTCCGGGGGCTATCCAGAGGTCCTCATCCTGTCTGACTCCAGGTCGGCCTTGGACGCCCTGGCGCGCAGAAGCAGCACCACCCCCCTGGTTTCCAGGACGCACAAGGTAATGGCGGAACACGCTCGCCTGCACGCCGGATCCATCCGTTTCTGCTGGGTCAAGGGCCACGCCGGCATCCCGGGCAATGAACTGGCTGACGACGCGGCCAAAGGCGCCGCTCTCTTGCACTCCACCCCCTCGTACTCATGTTTCCCCATCTCCTTCGTCAAGTTCCACTCGCTTCAATCAGCTCTCACGTCTTGGAAGGACAGATATTCTCTGTCCGCCCAGGGCGCCCACACCAGAGCCCTTCTGCCTACCCCCCGCGCATGCATGGACCTCGCGAGCTTCACCCCCTACGACTTCCACTTTACACAGTTCCTCACCGCCCACGGCGCCCACCTTTCGTATCTCCACAGATTTCACATCGCCCCCTCCGACTCGTGCCCGTGCGACTTGTCGCTTCCCCAAACCCCACTCCACCTAGTTGAGGTTTGTCCTCGCTTCACCAGACTGAGGCTTGATTACCTCCTCTCCATCCCCCCCAACCTTAACCTCGATCGCCCCATGCACTTACCCACCATCTTGGAGTGCAGACGCCCTTCCTTGGTCGTCCAAGGCTTCCGCAAACTTGTCGTTGGTATCTTCTCGGCGCTGAAGTCCTTCAACGCTGCTTGATGCTGATCGCGGCCACCGGCCACTCTCCACTGCGCCTCCTGGCCCGCCGCGGCGTTTTTGATGCTACCGCTTCTATTTATACGCGCATGTAAGTCTCTATTGCCCGGCCTTATTAGTTACAATTATAATCGTCACCGTTATACATTCGACACTGACACTTGACGGCCAAGTGTTCGCGGGCGCGGCCGTCGCGGGCGCGACCGTCGCGGGCGCGACTGCTTGTTTGTCCGATCGTCGCCGCCGCTTAACACCAATGTCCCGTCGCGGCTGCGACACAGGTAAAAAGTTCACCTGAGTAGCGTTAACTGGGGGGTAAATTCACATACTACGGTCTTGTGAGGGGTCTAGTTTTCGTTTCGGCACTAGTTTTCTTTTACCCCATACCACACACACTATATGGCACGGCCACAATATTAACGAATCAACTGGTCACCTATTTTTAAGATTCCCTACTCTTGTAACCAAACTTAATTTTTACTTTAACTTTAACATCTACAAGTTTGTAACTTTATTCTAACACGTCACTGGCACCCATCTACCAATCATCACCTCATCGCCATGGACGGGCACGACTGCCGCGACCCCGGCTGCGCGAGGACCAAGGCGGAGCTGTACGGGGACCTCATGCGGGCGCTGAGGATCGTGCTGGAGGCGAAGGGATACGCGCACCCGCTCGTTCGAAAGTACCTTATTAACGTAGAGGACGTGCCCCGCGCGTTTGAAGACCTAGACGCGGGAACGCCCATGGATACTGATGCCGAATCCCAGGCCCGGCACGACCCCTCCTCGCTGGCCACCTTGTCCCTGCGTGCGGTGAGGGCCGCGATGCTGACACAGGGTACTCGAGCCGAGGACTGGCTGCCCGCGGAGAGCCTCGGCAGCTTGTATAGATCTCTCTCGCTGACGTCACTACTCGGCTCCCTCATCCCGGCAGCGAAAGCGTCACCGCCGCCATCGTCGACACCAATGCCAGCGCCGCACCGGGCCCCAGGGGTGGAGCCGGAAGCAAAGGATCTTGTTCCCGTCACTGCTGCCGCCGCGTCACCGCCTCCGCCTCCCCCGCCGCCGCCGTCGCCGCTGCCTTTGCCATCGCCTCCGCCTCTCGTGGCTGCGGTGGCTTCCTCGTCGTCATCATCGTCACCGTCGCCGCGGTCGACGTCATCATCGTCTCCGTCGTCGTCGCCGCCCCCCTCCCGCCCGCCGACGCCCTTCCGCTCTCGCTCTCCGACGGGCCCCCCGACTTGCCATCCGCCGCTGCTGTGGGCGGAGCTGTTTTGTCCCCCAGAGTGGTCCTGGAGCGAGTTTCTCTCCCAGCAAGAGGACGCCGGGCCCCCGCCTCTTTCCAATCAAGAAACCCGACGGGGGGAGGTGGGGCGAGCCGTGGGAGGGCCCTCCAGTTCAAAATTTGCGTCCTGTGCGGGGTCGTGATCGTGGGGCGGCAGGTGGGGCGCCACTTCAGGTCTAGGCATCACGGTTACCCATACGACGCGTCCCACCCCCGCTACCCGGAACCATACTACTTCAATTGCAGCCGCATGATTGGCAGGTGCCCGACCCAATTCAGACCCCTGAAAGGCGCAATTCGAGGGGTGGCGGGCCTGAACCGGGACTTCCTGGGCCTTGAGGAGGAGGGGACGGATTCTGAGTCGACGGGGGCGCGGGCCGCTGGGGACGAGACCTCTGAGACCTCCGAGGGCGAAGAAGCAGACCTGGAGTGATTCCGGCGGCGGGTGCGACCGGGGCGGGTGCGACCGGGGCGGGTGCGACCGTCGCGGGTGCGACGGTCGCGGGTGCGACCGCCGCGGGTGCGACCGTCGCGGGTGCGACCGTCGCGGGTGCGACCGTCGCGGGTGCGACCGCCGCGGGTGCGACCGCCGCGGGTGTGACCGTCGCGGGTGCGACCGCCGACCGCGCCCACCCCACCACCCCACTGCATCCCCTGAATCAACAACCACGTTTTATTAAAAAAAAAAAAAAAAAAAAAAAACCAAAAAAAAAATTTAATGAACAAAAAAAAAAAATGAATGAACCAAGTTGCACAGCGCCGCCTGCGTCGGCGGCGCTGTGCAGCTGGTTTACCGTAAAGTAAATATTTTAAAAATAAATAATTTGGACTATATTTGGACTATATATAAATAAAGTGAAGTGGGTGCTAAAAATGAACTGAAATAGAAATAAAATTATAAATATAAGAATTAAATAATTAGGAACTATTATTAAAATAAATTCTTCAAATGTCCAGTTTTTATGAACAATAATTATAATGAACTTCAAATTATCAACAATGTGAACTATTAGTGATCGTTGTCGCGTACTGATATTGCTACTGTGACGCTGGTGATGTGGAGATGATGAAGCAGGGTGCCGGGAGACGCATGGTGTCGGAAGTGGACGCTGCCGGCCGATGATGGAGTCATGAGAGTAATACTGGAGCCGAATTTACCATCGAAGAGTGGCCAAGCAGTGGGCAACAGAACTTCAAAAATGAATCAAAATTCACTTCAAATACTTTTTACGGTTTGATTTATAATATTTGGTGGAATTTCAGCTGTTCAGCCATTGTTTAAAGAAAATTATTAGAAGTATTAATGATTGATTATAGCGTAATTGTTTTTGGTTTTTCGAAATAATAATTTAGATATGTGTATTTTTTTCCCAATGAATTGAAAGTAAAAGTAAATTAGATAACGTTTGAAGAATTTATTTGAAGATTTTATTGATTATTTTATTTTGATAAGTATTGACGTTATTATTATAAAACGTGAATTAGGTATTAGTATTTTTATTAAAAATGTTTAACCACAAATGTATGAAAATTTATTTTGATGGCATAAAAATTGGTAGCTGTATCTAACTTTATGGTATATTCTACGTTATTTTTTTTAACTTGTCTTTTGTTAAATAGGTTAGATTTTTTTCTATTTTGTATTTTAGGTATACGATTGCACATAAAAAGTAACGTTATTGAATTTTGTTTGTGGTGAAGATGATTTGATGATGGTTTATATATGTCTGGTTTTTATTTCACAGCTAGTTTTCCAGAGAATCAGAGTGGTTGATAAAGGTAACTCTTAGGTTTCATTTATGAAGTTTTGATTATTTAACTTGAGATATAATTTTCGTATGAATATGGATTATTTTATTCCTTTTTCGAGGTTTTGTAGTTTAATTTTGCCATGATCTTTATTCAAAATCAAGTACTTAAGTAATTTGTGAATTACCTTTTCTCAAATACATTTTAATAATTACTTTATCGATGTCAATTATTTTAATTTGCATAAAAGTTTGGATTTCGTAATGCGTTATAAATAGGTGAACGACATCTTTATTGCTGACTTAGCGACACGTGTGATATTGTAGCAGCGAACTGAATAGGCATCATTTTGTTAAGCCAAAAGAATTGAGTTTTTTTAAAGTAAGTTTTAAATTAAGTAAGTTTGTAAAGAATGTATAAATAACGTTTTTCATTGAAATTGCAAAAAGGTTCATAACGGACTGAATAGTAGATTTGTTTCTTTAACATGACTATGTTAATAACAATTTTTATTTAGGTAGTAAATAATCGTATTTTATATAACGTGCACTGTAATTAGTGTCAAATATTTTCAGGGCTGAACATACAAGTCATAATACATAGGTCAGCAAAAAATGGGGTACTATTTGCAGGTTAGTTTACGAGATATTAAGGTAAACAACTTGGTAACCTAATCACAAAAAACATCATCCTTTACAGCTGAGCAACAACTACATTCAACGATTTACACACACTAGCCTACTGCACACATGCGCCGGGCCATCGACCGCGGGCGCTTTCAATGCACCGCAATGCCACGCGCCTGTTGTCTACACACACATAAACACCGAAGCGCGGGTTATTCCTTTTTGACGCGTGCCCGCAGACTACAGACTTTTATCGGCCGATAGTTGGCCCGATAGTTGGTTTTGTATGAAGAATCAGCGGACACCAAATCGCTGTACTGTAGTCTTCTTCATACTGATTCCAACTATCGGCCGACAGTTTAGTCTGTAGTTTGCGGGGACTCTAAAATTTTATGTCGTACGTAGGTATGTTAAAAAGTATTAAATTCGTATCAATAAACTTTGCGTTTACCTTGGATTTTGTTTATCAAAAACTATGCCCATCAAAAACTAAGCCTATGTCTAGCTATGGACCTACTTATTAGAAAAAGCGCCTTTGTTTAGAATAAGACTAGCTTTTTACGCAACATGGCTTAGTTGGCTTAAAATCAACAGTGGACTTATTAAATTCGGACTTTGCTCGACAGTGGGTACGAAAAGCGCTTCCGTAAATAAGTAGGTATCATAAATCACCTACTCAATACTTGACCTCATGTTCAGCAGATGACTAACTTTTTAATAAATGTCTAACTCAACCTTCTTTTAACAACTAAAACAAAAAGGAAGGTAAATAACTAGGACTTATTAAATTTAAGCCCAGCTGTGGATTTAATGAGTGTACTTTTATTTAAAACATCACCTGAACTGAACAACATCATAATCATATTATGACTTCATTTATTGCACACTTCGTTTGTCAAAACAAAAGTGTTAATAGGGAATAACCCTTCAAATACGCAGATACAAGATTTCGCCGATTGCCGCCGAAAGATGGCGCGTGCGGTCATCAGTGCCTGCACCGCGCCGGCCGCCCGCGCTGAATCCGAGTGCTGTAATTATTGATTGATTTAAAGATTCTTGATTGATTCATATTAATAAAATCAAGTGCACATCGAGCGTACTTTTTTAAGGTTAGCAGCTTAGGATTGGTTGTAAAGGCAATACCTACTTGATGTACAGTAATTAATGATAGGATTGATTAAATTACCTCTTAGTAATATGCAACAGATAGAAAATTATTACCCACTCTTATTTTTTTCTGAGATCAAGGGCAACTTTCTCATTTTTAGGCATAACACCATTGAAATGACATTTCGATGCAAAACACAATAAAATATTCAAAATGTAAACTGCGGGCGGTGTTTATCTTCAATCCTACTACTTATAAAATTGCGATCGTAGCGATGTTTCAACAATGTTAAACGTTTGTCAAACATGTTGATTTTGTCTGTTATAATTTTTATTTTACCATAACTTGTTATTTAGCTGATTTTATAAAAAAAAATTGAAAATGAAATCGTTAGTAGATAATAAATGACGACAATGATTCTGAATACTTAGTATTATGTGACTCTAATTGCATGTTAGTTTGCCTCCCTTTAAGATAAAAATAAAATTAAAAATAATTTAATCGTCGTTGAATCAATCAATCAATTGTGTACATCATGTCATGTCACATCTCTAGTATGTCGTAGTGTGCAGTGCAGTGCACGCGCCTCGCCTCGATTGGCCCTCGTCCGTCAGTTGCGGAGATTCTTTTCGGATGCATTGTCGTGCGTGCGTGCGTAAGGCCGTAAGCCACAAAATGCCGAACTATCGCTATAATAACGGTGATTTGAGGAAATGGTTCCGATCAAGGTGACTGATCACCCGTCCGGCTTCACTGGCGTCCCCCCTTCTTAATAATAATCATGACGCCAACTACAGCCTAGCAGATGCCGTAGGCCGTTTCGTGAGACAGGTTCATGGAATCCAAGTGTGTTTTATTGTGTGCATTGACTGACAGATTGTGCATTAACTGTCAGATACAATGGCATTTTGAAAGTTCAGTGTTATTCAGAGTCGTTCAGTGTGTCAGTTCAGTGTCATCATATCGTATCGCGGTGTTCGTGCAGCCTACCTACGAGGTGCTGTGCAGTGCAGGGGGCAACAGGACGCAATAACGCATCCGATTTTATCGCATCGACCGATGAAAACGCGCATGTAGGTGAGTGTCTTTAAGTTCATTTACGCACACAACGAGGAGCTCGGTAGCGCAGTGGTTTAGCGCCTGGTCCAGCGATTGCGGAAGTTAAGCAACGTTCGCAAGGGTCGGTCATGGGATGGGTGACCAAAAATTTATTGTCTCGAGCTCCTCCGTGCTTCGGAATCCGTGTCCCGGCTGCATTTGCAGTCGTTAACACCCACCAATCCGCATTGGGTCCGCGTGGTGGGTTATGGCCCGTCCTCCTTATCCACCCATAAGGAAGGCCTGTGCCCCAGCAGTGGGGACATTAAAAATGGCTGATGGAGACGCACACAACGATAGTTGTGTAATTGTGTGAAATGAATGCTATGCGTGCGTAGTCTTAAGATAGTGTGAGTGTACATGTACAGGGTGAGCTTATTTTATAAAAATAAGGGCATTATTTTTTTGTTAGAAAAATTAAATTCTAAACTAACGTGTAGATTTTCGAAATATTTTTTATATGTGATCCATATGACTTATACGTTCAGCCCTGAAAATATTTGACACTAATTACAAGGCACCTTATATATAAATAAATTCTTCATAGGTATATTATTGCTTTTCATTATTTCTATATATTATTTCTATAAATATTTTATCAGACTATGAAACTCAATACTTATATTTTTTTTTCATTATGACTATGACATACCTACTTATGTACATTTTAATAATTTTTCAATGGATTTGGAAAGTGTCATTCATAACATTGTAGGTACCTAAGTATTTTACTTGTAATTTTTTTTTTTAAACTCCGAGTAGTAACTTTTATAAAATCGTAAACTAATTAGGAAATTAGCTATCTTATTGAGACTATCTTTTGTCTTCGTACATTTCTATATTATATATTATATTGGTATATCATATATTTATGTAGGCGTACAAGTAATTTATAATAACTTTATTCTGTCTTACGAAATAACTAATTAAATTATGAAGAATAGGGAAGTTCGAAAATTCCTTTTGTATTTGAAGTTTGTTTGATAAAATTTTATTTACGAGTTTGATTATTTTCTCAATATAATTTATAAATTTGACAAAACAAAAATTAGGTTTCATTACTATACATTAGTACTTTACATACAATCACAATTTCAGATAATATTTCCGCTCTATTTTTACGAATAACATAAGTAATTATATTTTATTTATGTATTGTATAATGCTGTTACGTATAGTAAGTAAATAAACGCTCGATATAAATTTAAATTTATTCATTTTTGTAGAGAAATTGTCTTCTTTTATGTTTTAGGAATTAATGATCGAAAATAATGGTTAGGTAATTATTTTAATACTGTGGTGAGCTATATAGTATTCTTATTCTATATTATTTAATATGGTATTTCTAAATATTAACATTTGATTTACCACACAAATGAGAGTAAAACTATAATTTTTCATTATTCTCCTGAATAGCGATGAAATTTGTAATTTGATTCAATATGAGTTTAGTAAACCTACGCAATTCAATTTAATAAGTATCGATAGTAAATAATTATCATGTACAAAATTATTTATAATTAGAAGTGATGCAATCATATTGTTTTGATTAACTTAACGAACAAGGTATTGGAATGTAGAGTGTTGTATTTCGATATCGGCAGCTTACAAAGAGTAGCGCATCTGCATTTATGGAAGTTGATGCAGTAACATTAATCTTGTCACAAAATATCACACGAGTTCGCTGGTTAAGCTGTAATATAAAACACTAGCTTCCGCCCGCGACTTCGTCCGCGTGGATATTAGAGAAAATCCTTAGGGAACCTTCAACCAGGATCCGACCAACCGTTTTATACGCGATTAGGCGGGTCCCCACCAAGCGCGCTGCCTCGCGAGGCAAAACATTTGCGACGTGTGACAGGCCTCGCACGAGGCTGCGCGCTTGGTGGGGACCCGCGTAATCGCGTATAAAACGGTTGGTCGGATCCTGGTTGAAGGTTCCCTAAGGATTTTCTCTAATATCCACGCGGACGAAGTCGCGGGCGGAAGCTAGTTTATTACAATATAATCAGAATTAGGTCCAGAGATATTAAGAGTATCACGTTCCCGTTTCTTTACTCTTTCCCGTTTCCGTCCCCGCCCCCGTTCCCGTTCCTGTTCCCGTGTCCGTCCCCGTCCCCTTGGGCTGAATCATGTCCACCGTGTTGGACTTCAAAACAAATGTCATTTTCGCATTCCTCATCCCATAAAACCTCAAGAACGACATCCACATCGGCTTTCATGTTTACTTACCCCATTTACCCCCTAACGGATGATTTTCAAAATAAGAAAATATGTGTTTGCCTATTTATTTTTAGACATGCTCCTACGAATTTTTAAGCTGTAAACTATGTAATGTCTATTTTATATTATTTTTCCATATATAATTTGTACCCCATTTTCACCCCTTTAGCGGTTAAATTGGACTTCAAAATTAATGTCATTTTCGCAATCACCATCCCATAAAACCTCAAGAACGACATCCATATCGATTTCTACGTTTACTTAGCCCATTTACCCCCTAAGGGGTTGATTTTCAAAACCACAAAATATATGTTTGCCTATTTATTTTAAGACATGCTCCTACGAAGTTTTAAGTTGTAATGTCTATTTTATATTGTTTTCAATACCAAATTTAAATCCAATTTTCACCCCTTTAGGGGTTAAATCATGTCGACCGTGTTGGACTTCAAAATAAATGTCATTTTCGCAATCTTCATCCCAGAAAACCCCAATAACGACATCCATATCGATTTTTAGGTTTATTTACCCCATTGCACCCCCATTTCATCACCATGGGGGTTGAAATTATACCAATACAATATGCGTTGCGTTAGATTTCCATCCATAAGCCTAAATTACAAATCTAGCGATTTCTACTTCAAAAATGAAGGATTATCTTCTAAACACAACTTCATCCCCCTTTTCACCCCTTTGGGGGTAGAATTTTGAAAAACGCTGAGACACGTATTTATTTATTTTCAATCATCAGCCTAAACACAAAATTTGAAGATCCTAGCTTCAAAACTGAGGGACTTTCATACAAACTTTCATCCCTTATTTCATCCCCTTAGGGATGGAATTTTCAAAAATCCTTCCTTAGTGGATGCCTACACTGTATAAAGTATCTGTGTGCAAAATTTCAAGTCTCTAGGTTCAGCGGTTTGGGCTGTGCGTTGATATCTCACTCAGTCAGGACTTTGAATTTTATATATATAGATTGTTTTAATAGGAAAAGATAACGAGTAAGTATTTATTTGTTGGGAAGAAAACTTTAAGGAACTTACTCATTAATTTTGGATGTGAAAGTTTATGTTGAGGTATGATCCTGGCAGGGTCGCCATGCAAGGAGGCGACCAGGAGACGTTGTAATAAAAGATCTGACTGCGATTAATGACTCGTTTATTATGCACAACATGTGCTTTTATATGAGGAGAGATGCGTGTGTGCATATACGTTAGTACACACACTACAAAGTACCCAATCAACATAATACCTTAACTTTTAAGATTGTTTGTATCTGCGGTTGGTCGCGGGCGCGACTGTCGCGGGTGCGACCGTCGCGGCCGCGACCTGCCGTAAATTAATAACCATTCACCCTACTTATTACCTTAACAACTAAGATTGTCTGTATTTACGGTTGACCGCGGGCTCGACCGTCGTGGCCGTGTCCGTTGCGGCCGTTGGGCCCGTGTCCAGCCGTTGGGCGCCCATTTCACCTCACCATTGTAAGCACATTATTGTATAAAATTTAACCACCAAGTATCTTTTCAACATGTTTAGCCTTAACACTTAAGAATGATTGTATCCAAGATTGGTCGCGGGTGCGTCCTTCGCGGGTGCGTTCGTCGCGACCGCGGTCGTCGGGCCCGCGACCAACCTTTGGGCGCCCTCCCCACCTCACATATGCATCATATTTACCTATGTACCACTCTCCATTCAAACAAGTTCTTTGTGTGCCTTGCCATATATATCATTCGTGTCTATCGCCATAACTTAGGTCCTATAAATAAATAAATATGTAAATTTTAATATAAACACTCGGGCACGGTCCTGAGGCGCCCGGCCCCCTCCCTCTCTCTAACTCACCTACTCAGCTGCTCTGCACCTCTAGTTGGGACTCAGTTTGACACTCTCCCCCGGGACGGTCGAACTCATTCGTCTGGTTCGCCGGTTGTTAGGGTCAGTGGCTCGTCGCCGCGAACGGCATTGCCGCGTCCGAGGCGGTGGCATCGATCGATCGTGGCGGGGCGGTTGCAATGGGGAGGCGAAGGCAAAGTGAATTACAGATGGCGCTTCATTCTTTGGAACAATTGTCAGTTTGAGCTTATATTGTCTTGACTGTGTATTACGTGATTTTACTTTCTTAGATTGTATTTTTTTCGGTTTTGCGGACAAACAATGTATTATATGCTAACTTTAGCTCATATAAAAGAAGAATTACGGAAAAGAAAAGCCAAAACAACAGGCAAGAAAGTTTATAGCAACTTACAAAAAATTGCGAACAAGCATTACATTTCTTTAAATTTCGTGTAAGATTTACAAGTAATCTTTTTATTTCAGATTAGAAGCATATGATTTAAATTTTAACAAAGCAACTGAGTGTGAATTTCCGTGTTTATAGTTGCCTGATGATGCCTTCTGTGCAATAGTAATTTCAGGTTTCTGTACTGGAATTTCTGTACCATCCAAAATTACACGAACCGTTTTATCATATTTATTTTATTATTCTAAGTTTCTTGAATGACTCTGGCATATAAAATTCTATTAATTCTCTGTTTGGCCCCAATATTGGGCTTATTCCATATTTGATATACCTATCAAATTCATCCAAGTTATAAATATGCTAGAAACTGCTGAAGTTGAAATATTAAAGAACAAAGCTGTTATAATTCAAATGTTGTTTTATTTTGGCGAAGCTTCATCAAATTCATGAAACATTCCTTTTGATTTATAATGTTTCTCAGGCTCAGCAAAGGAGAAAATCGAGGGAAAAGCATCTTTTTTTTGATATTTTTTTGCCCAATATTTTTTTTGTTACTGGGAAATCGATGAAGTCCAATAATTTACAAGTTACATGCATAACAATGCGGAATTTTCTCAGTATAAAATTAAAAAGTGCAATACTCCAAGAGATTCCCATATGTTTTGACACTTTCTTTGAGGCGGCCCGGTACCAAGACCAGACGCCACCTATCGGGATAAAATTGCGCTTTTCCTCCCCATTTGGGCCGCCGCCGGTCCCGGGCGTGGCACCGGTGCCGCGCCCGTGATCGGCGGCGGGTGCGGCCAAGTGGTCGCTGATATTGCGGGGTCGCGTCTTTCTTTCGTCTTTTGCTGCGCGCGACTCTAACTCTAATTATTATTTAATATAAGAAATTGTAAACCACAACTCAAAGTAATAAAACATTTTATCATCTTAAACAAGAGACTTGGTATAAATAACGTAAATAAAAACACAAAGTTGCAAAAACATAATGTATAAGTGTACCGCGGATGCCTTGCCGCGGCCGCGACCGCGATCACTGCTGCGACCGCCCCGTCGTTTTCTTCACGGGTGCGACCTGCCACAGGCGCGACCTGGCGCGGGTGCGACCGTCGCGGGCGCGACCTGCGACGGGTGCGACCGTCGCGGGCGCGACCTGTCGCGGGTGCGACCTGTCGCGATTGAGGCGGGGGGTAGCGGCGGTGGTCCGATGGCTGGCGCGGCAAGGCGGCTGCGATGAGCGACAACGAGGTCACTGCGATGAATAAAATCTGTAATAATACTATGTGCGCGTGTACCGCGGCTGCCTTGTCGCGGCCGCGACCGCGATCGTTGCTGCGACCACCCCGTCGTTCTCGTTGCGGGTGCGACCGTCGCGGGCGCGACCTGCGACGGGTGCGACTGTCGCGGGCGCGACCTGTCGAGGGTGCGACCTGTCACGATTGAGGCGGGGGGCAGCGGCGGCGGTCCGATGGCTGGCGCGGCAGGGCAGCTGCGATGAGTGACAACAAGGCCGCTGCGATGAATAAAATCCGTGATAACACTATGTGCGCGTGTACCGCGGCACCCTTATGTGCATCTCAGATCGCACCTCTCTGCATTGACCCAAAAGCATATCTTTACACATCACTCGTTCACTTTACTGGACTGCCGCTGGGACCCTCCGCCCAACCTTTCTGCGCCACGTGACCAGCTCCTCGGGCGAAGCACGCATCCGCCAGCTACGCGGCCCTCAACTGCAGCACCGGCCCCGGCCCCGATCTCCAACGGCAGGCTGGGTGCGGACGTCGGCTCCTAACCACCGGGGCCTTCTTCGAGTGGAGAGGGGCACCTTCCGACGGCGCCGCCCCTGGAGCGGTCGGCTCCTCATCGGGTCCCATGCGCGCGGAGTCTGGGCGGCGCGTCCCTGCGGCAGTCTGTTCAAAGCATTTTTGTTACATTTATAAAAATCTTTCTTCTCTTCCTATCCCCCTTCTTATTCTTTCTTTCCGCTATCCTCCTAATTTTGTATCCTTCTATCATTCTCTTTCTTTCTCCCCCTTTCTTCTTGCCCCGGCCCGGCACTGGAAGGCAAAAAGCCTCACCAAGGGATGAGCCCACCGGTGCCGGTCCATCTCGCCCACCTACCCCAATCTCCTAACACTGACTCTTCACAACCCCTACACTACACTACAAACAGTATAAAAAAAAAAAAAAAACCTAACCTAACCTAACCTAACCTAACCTAACCAGTCGCGCTCAGACCTCCCTAGCGTACACACGTGTCTCTTGGAGCTCGGGCGCGCCCGAGTGGGCGCGCCTGCTCCCATTTGGGCGCGGCCCCTCCCGAATGGGCGCGGCTCCTCCCGGGCGGGCGCGGGTGCTCCTGAACGGCGATACCACTTTAATTCACGTGAATTGTACTCAATTGGCTCTTTGTGCTTCACCTGCTTCTATTATTCATCACCCTATCTTCGCGAAGTGACAGTGTTCGTGCAAGTGATAGTGCCGAGTGACCTGGAAACACATCCAGCGCCAGGCAGAAGTGGTCGTGGCCAGTGGGCAGTACGCGCCGAGCGATGGTGCTTCGGTGCTGCAGCAATTGCGCTCCTGCGCATCCTCCGTGACATCTTCAGGCGGTTTCCTGGCACGGGCGCCCCCGCGCCCGGGCGGGCGCACCTGCTCACCTTGGAAACAAGATGGCTGCTCCAACCTGCACTCTTTCCTGAAACGAAGTTCAACCACAGCCCTCACCTGTAAGTCACTTGATTTATCCATGCACCCACGACACTTGGCTTAAACCCCGCTGCAGACATCGCCACCTCAATTAGACCAACCAATGTGAGAAGCCGCATTTGGCAGAAAACCTTTTTATTTAACGACGACATCCTGTTCCTTTAACGACCATCGAAACAAGGATTTTATTGACAAGCACACGACTCCAAGGCATGATCTGCATTTTACCCAAGGATGTTCAAAATGCACAACCTGATTGACGACGCACTCTCCACAATGCAGCCTGCGTAAACTGAAGTGCCCTCTTTTGTACATAATGACTCTCTAAGTGGTTACACTGACATCTCATGTTCATTTTGTAAATTGGTGTTAAATATTAGCTTACGCGTAAGCTCACATGTACACAATATATAATTACTCTCCCGCGCGGGCGCGGGTGCTCTCTTGCAATTATGCTAGTTATAAACTAATCCTTAGCTAACCTCACGGTACCCTTTTATGATGTAAATAACATAATGATATGCCTTTTGTAAAATAAAATTATCGCGTAGGTAACACAACCCCTTTTGAAACTCCACAGCTAGAAGCTGTTCTTTATTGTGCCTCACGGTTTTGTACATAATGTAAATAACTATTTGTAAGTAGTGTACTTTGTCCCAGCGGGGGCGCGCGCTTTCGTGCGGGCGTGGGTGCGCCCGGGAAGACTGTGCCTGGGGGTGCTCCCGCAGGGTCAAATTAGTTATAGCCTAAATCTTGATTAACCTCACGATACCCTTTGGTTTATAAATCGAAGTGTTTCTTAATGTGTATAACGATTCTTTGAACACGGCTCCTTACATTCCGTGCAATGTTATTCTTTTTAAAAAAAAAAAAAAAAAAAAAAAAAAAATCTTTTATTTCAGACCAATGGCCCATATTAAGAAAATTACAAATTACAAAATTACAAATTCCAAATTCAAATTCCAATTCAAAAATACATTTCATTCAATTCATTAAATAAATAAAAATATAAAATCAATATAAAATCAAATATGTTAGTAACAATTGACTTAACAACTATGTTAGTAACTAAAATAACAAATCTCATCTTACTACGGAGACTCACTGGCCTACACGTAGAACATGCAGTTCAGTGAACCTCCGCAAGACAGCTGCGTCCATCCTGTCTGCTATCATCTTCAGGATCGTGTTGGTGCTTCCTCTAACCTTGCCAACTAATGACGATGACTTCTTGCGCATAATGGCATAGAAATCATCGACATGCGCATCTGCGAACATACCTGACGCGCTACAAAAACGAGAAAGCCACAACAGGGCCCTGAAGGTATTATTATACTGGACTCGTAGGGCATTATACGATTTCAGGGTAAAGTCAGTCCATAGACCACAGGTGTAGAAACTCTGACAGTACGCTCTGAAAAGTGTAATCTTGACTGCAGTGGTACACCTCATGAATCTACGAGCCAACATATTACCTCGTATCGACAATGCCCTACGCTCCCGTTCAATGTCCTGAACATCTTTTAAGTCCTCAGTAACAATATGACCAAGGTACCTAAACTGAGCAACACGCCTTAGAGGTACACCATTTAGATAGATTAGTGGTATACAGGCAGGTTCTTTTATTTTACCCTTGAACAACAGAAACTCACTCTTCTTTTCGTTGTACCTTAAGCCATGTCGCTCAGCATAGTCCTTACAATGGTCCAACAGTTTCCTCAAACCGTTGATCGAAGGGCTGAGCAGCACCATGTCGTCGGCATAATTAATATTATTAACACTTATATTGTCAATGCGACACCCAACATTCATGCTGCTCAGCTCTTCGATCAACTTGTTCACATATAAATTAAATAATCTGGGTGAGGTTAATCCACCCTGCCTCACCCCACAGCTTAGGACATATTCATCAGATTGGGAGTTTGCCCATTTTACCACATTCTGCTGCTCACTATACCAATGAGAAAAGATACCAATTACTTCAGGAGATATGCCTACCTCCTTAAGCTTTGACCAGAGAATATTGTATGACACCAGATCAAAGGCCTTTGACAGGTCTAAGAAACAGGCATACACCGGTGTTTCTCTCTTGATATAGTAATCAACAGTATATTTAAGTGATAAAATAGCACTCTCGGTTGATAGACCCTCCCTGAAACCGAACTGAGAGTCATGCAACTGTATCCGGCTACTAAGGTGAACATCTAGTATTCTATCCAGGACTTTAGCAATGACTGTTGCAAGTGAGATCGGTCTGTAGTTGGATCTATCAGCCATATCACTGGACCGGTTCTTAAGCAGAGGGATAACTAAAGTCCTCATCAGATCTGCTGGCAGGTATGAGTGTCTCACACAAAAAGTAAACAACATAGCTAGAACTCTGTTTATGTGTGGCCCCGCATGTTTCAAATGCTCAATACTGAGGCCATCATGCCCCGGAGACTTGCCTCTTTTCATATTGTTGATGGCCAACCTCACATCTTTGGCAGTGATACTGATAGGCTGCTCCACATGATAGGTCTCAGCACTGAACACTTCAGACACGGGTAAGCCAGATTCAACTTTAAAATGGTCTTTAAATAAATTTGCAATGCTCTTTGGGTCACTCACCCCTTCTACACTTACAGGTAACTCAACTCTACCTGCCAGCTTTTTAGTGCTTTTCCAAAATTTATCAAAACGTTTAGTTGTGTGCTGCGATGCGAGAATATCCATTTTGATTTGTTCCTGATTTTGTTGACAATACTTAAGCTTTGTTTTAAATATCTTACGACTTGAAATCATATTATCATAAACAATCCCACTACTAGGCTTTCTACAGAGAATATACATTTGATAATCTAAGCGAGCCCTTTGATGGGCTTTTGATACATGTTTATTCCATCCCAGCACACATTTAAATTTAACAACTTTCATTGCGTCACGCGCACAGCTAGATACTGAGGCCTGACTAAGAATAGAAACAATGCTTCCATAGAACCTATCTATAATGTTTCTGTGACTAATATTGTTACACATATTATCAGCACAACCATGAAACTCGCTAGGAAAATCCAATGACTTTAATTTACTGTGACAAAGTTCA
Organism: Agriphila tristella; assembly: GCA_928269145.1. Taxonomy (NCBI): domain Eukaryota; kingdom Metazoa; phylum Arthropoda; class Insecta; order Lepidoptera; family Crambidae; genus Agriphila; species Agriphila tristella. The sequence continues at coordinate 16,392,241 of OV743448.1, read as the reverse complement.
AAATATTTACTTATTTCATGTTCGTTTCTCAGCCCCCATCTTACACTATTTGATTGCTCATACATTACAGTAGGTTTGGGTTTCATTACAAAAAGATTACATTCCAGTTTCAGTGGGTAGTGGTCCGACCAGTAGACATCATAGAGTATACTTACATCTGTAACAGTAGGCCATGCCGCCTGACTAGTTAGACAATGATCAAGCCACCTTTTACTACCTGTAGCAGGACAGACAAATGTGTGAGTATCTGCTACATTCGCAAGCTTCACCCTGTCGGCGCACACCCACTGCTGTTCAGAACAAAAATACATAAGTTCTTTATCAAAAAGTGTCGAGGGGTGAGCATTGAAATCACCCAATATATTTTATATACATAGTCCATTTTACATTCCTCTGTTATCGCTATAATATCCGCCAAACATTCTGTAAAAGCCGGCAAGTTTGCAGGTTTATTGACTGGCATATAGACACATACAAACACTACATCGCACGAATCACTGGTTTTGACTTTAATAGCAATAATACGCTCACTTTTACATTTAATCAGAGACACGCACTGGAAGGCACTTTTGCGCCACAGCAACGCAACACCACCATACAGACGACCTCGTATTATACCTTCTGCAGGGTCCATCCCCGACTTCCCAGTGTAGTTGAAGTCCTGGTCGATTTCAGCAAGAAAAGGTAGGTCCTGAGGCAGCAGCCAGTGTTCCTGCAGCGCTACAATATCCGCATCCTTGCACAGTGCTCTCACGCACTCAATACTACGTCTTATGTTTTTACAATTGTAGCTGACTAGCTTACAGGATTTGTTGTTACTATTAGTCATACAGTCGGCGGTAATAATTTATCACTCACGGCGCCTGCTACATCCTGCACTGGCAGCCTATTCCTAAGGTGCACGAATTTTCTAAACTGCACCCCATCCGGCCAAAAATTATCATCGAGGAACATCTGTAATTTGTGTTTTGGCACAAAAACTTTAAAGGCATTGTAGGGCCTTTCTTGAGTCATATTGATTTTCTCCAAATTTACAGTCACCTGCGCTTTCGATTTAATATAATCACAAATATGTTGTGCCGACACCTCTTTGTTTACATTAGATATAAACAGAGGTATTGTGATATCAGCTGCTTTAAACTAAGAGTGCATGTCTGACACAGCTGTCCCGGTTTTTCCCATAAAACGGTTTCGCAATCGTTTCCTCTGTATTAACTTCCACTCATCATTACTATTTTTATCTGGTTTCCACTCTTTACCTTCCTTCAACATTTCGGCCATAGTTTTTTCGGTACTTTGTTTTGTCTCTGGTTTAGACGCACTGTCAGACGTACATCGCTGCTTTAAATTAGACGTACATTGCTGACTCGAAACAAGCTCCGTAGTCTTTAATGTCACTGGCTCTGCGTGACATGTTGGTGGCAACACAGGCGCAGGCGCGATATCCGGTCGGTGCAAATTGCGCTCGCTCTTTCTTCCTGTGAGTGAGCAGGCTAGCTGCTCCGGTGATGACGGTTGCGAACTACATTCGATAAAACCACTATTGTCGTTATTTGAAATGTTGGATGTGAGAATACCTTCCACCTCGTTATTGTTAACAGTATGAGACAATCCAAATGGCCCACTATCAAATGAAAAGCCACCCCTCTTGCGTGTATTTACATTATTTATGTGCGGGAAACTTGTCGAACTTACTGCTTTTAGGTTTTCTAGTTCCGTTTGCAATGCCTGAAACTGAGTCACAGTTACGTACTGGTCTTTAATGTTATTTATTTCATTGCGAATGTTTGTAACATCTTTTAGCAACGTAACTGTGTCAATGTGATCGATCGAGGCGGGAGGAAGTTTTTGCAAATCGCGAGCAACAAAAGTCGGCATCAACTCGGGATCCACTTCTTTGAAAAAACACACTATGTCTTCCAAATTCCTTTTACTTTTCCCTTGCTTTCTTCGAGTTATTTGATTTCGATCAACTTTCACCGATTCAAAAAGTAACAGTTTGGCTTCTTCAATTTCTTTTTCTGAATATGTCGATTCACACATTTTTATTAGACTCACATTGTCCATAACGTCATGTTTATATTGAATATATGACAATAACTCACAAATAACAATATTACAACTATTACATTTCACTGTCTGGCACGTAGACATTTTGCAACTCAAAAACGCACTAGTTTTTGATACTCCACATGTTTATATTTTATATTTAAAGCCCCTAACGTGCTGTGAATAACATAATGATATTCCTGTTTGAAAATAAAATTATCGCTTAGATAACGCGACCCCTTACGTAACTCCACAGCTATAAGCTGTCCTTTATCGTGCCTCACGGTTTTTGTACACAATGTAAATAACTAATTGCTAGTAGTTCACTTTTCCCGACGGAAGCACGCGCTCCCGCGCGGGCGCGGGTGCGCCTGGGACGACTGTGCCTGGGGGGACGTAGCCGCACTTTGGGCGCGGCCGCGCCCGCTTGGGTGCGGGTGCTTCCGCAGGGCCATATTTAGTCATAACCTAAACCTAAGTTAACCTCACGGTACCCCTTAGTTCACTTAACTCAAAGTGTTTCATAATGTACATAAAAATATAATAATGTAAAAATATAATGTAAATAACAACTTTCCTGTTTGTGTCCTGGACCCGTGTCCGTGCGTAGGCATATCTCGCGCGCGGGCATAACCCTTATTATAAATTAAGGCATATTTCCCATACTCTGCAGGCACGGCCTTTACCTTAGCTTAAGTAATCTCTCCTGTTTTTCTTTGTAATAAGTGTAATCTGCCCTGACGGGGACGCAAGCTTCCGCGCGGGTGCGGGGGTGCCTGAAGAGAATGCGCTTGAGAGAGCGCAGCTGCCATCGGGCGCCGCCGCGCCCGCGCGGGAGCGGGGGCTCCCGACAGGTCGTGTTAGTCATAAGACCCATTTTGTATGATTAATCAATTGCGTATATATATTAAAAGGGGTTAAATAAAACATCACCAGCAATTAAAAGTTACAGTTTTAATTGCATCAATGTATAATGGTTTTTTTGACGTTCAACAAGAATTCCACAGAATACAATTACTCGATATCATGGGAAAGTAGAACTATTACCAATTTAAACAGTATTGAAAAATAATACACTAATACCTGACCTTAAGCAGTGGTATCTCTCCAGCAGGAATAGCGTGTCACGACAAATTCATCAAAGTTTCCTGATATTACGACTTTACTTAACACTTATTCCACCGTTGAACCTTTCACTGTGACGACTTGAGCACGACTGAGCACTCCTCTACCCTGTCACCGCATATTTATAAGTTATGCGTGGCGTGGTAGGGGCCACTGCAGTCGCCTGATTACTACAACTACCGTTTAAGTACTTTTAATGGAATAAACATACAAATTTAGTATACTACATGGTTCATGGCGAATAATAATTAAAGTAATTTATACAGTAACCTTACAGTCGGCCATCCTGCTAGAGCGAGTCCCATCGCGTGAAACAATCTCTTTGTAATTTTACTTATATAATTCTGAGTACATCCAGTCAATAGTCATAAAATATTATTAAATAAAAAACATCATTTTATTAGAAGAAAAAATAGCAGCCAATATTCCAACAAAATATTTCGCATTCTTGCGGAGGTCATAATTATTGTTTAATGACATTACACATATTTATTGCATGACACAAAGCGTAATTACGTTTTTATTTATATATAAGTAGGTATTCAGAAAACATCCTATAACAGAAATGGTAGGTATATAAAGTGACAATTAACATAATTATATTACTTAACTTAATTTTAACTATACAATTCAATACAATTCTGTAAGCATCAATAAAAATATAGCCATATGGCATTTCATCTGGGCACGTTATAAACACGAGCAGTAGCTTGTTCGACCATATATTGTTAACATAAAAAATTCATTAATATAATTAAAAGATACTTTAGAAATTTATTTAAAATTGATGTATACTTTAAATGAATTGCGAAAAAGTTAATTTGCAATGCATCGAATTATAAAGATTGCAAACTTAGAAATATATATTTTTTTGTCATTACCTATTGCAAACTTATTTTATTTACTTAAGTCTCAGAATAATTAGTTATGTGTAAGCATTTCAATATTTGTCTCCAATACAAACTTAGTTTAGAAAAATACCTACTAACAATCAACAAAAAGTCATCAAATTGCCATAAAAGGCTCATCATTAAATTAGAAGTTAATGTTACAATTTCTGAATGAGTGAATGCATAAATAAAACTTTATTCGGTTACTTACACACAAAATGGTTTACAAAAACATTCACTTATAGGATACTTAAACGTAAGGTATTATTATGTAACGGTAACCAAAAAGGCAACCAGCTCAGCTGTAAATATTCTGTAAATATGTATATACATATATCATTAAATTGAATGTAATATCTTTCTCATACCATATGTAATGCTTGAACAACTTTCATAGTTTTAATACCATTTAATAAAAAATGAATGAAAGAGTTGCTTTCGCAGCGGCGCGCGGGGCGGCGCTATGATATGACTATGGGCAGCGTTAATTGCATGGAGTATACGTTTTCATAAAATTTGGCTTAAGATAACTTTGGGGTGCACCCAGTGCTCCAATTAGTATAACACAGTGACTGAAAAAGCATGTTTCAGTGATACATGTCATCAACTATTATGGTATCCAATAATTGTAATCATCAAAATGGAAAAAGTTTTCTTTCCTTTTAGAAGTTATTGTACATAACACTTGTACTATTATGTATTTTGCGACACAACTCAGTAAGAGTAATTTTTTTTTACTTCTTGAACTTATAAAAATATAGGTATCCTACATTACAGCAAGGTAAAAAATATTTACTTAGTATTCTGAAGGTCATTTAAATTAGTAATGGTTTAAAATTTACCCTTACTAATTTAACCTGGTTGACCTTTTATTTAGATATATGCATTAGCATACTTACCTATACAATGGATATGTAAATGTAATAAGTACTAAAGAGGAGCTTAGATGTCGTAGAAGTGACTCCACTACACACAGTAAGTTATGTGGAAGTACTTTCCTCGAATATAACTGCACATTTTAAAACTCAATCAGAATAAACACTATGTAATGAATAATTTTGGTAATCAGTATTTTGGAAATCCACTACACACAGTAAGTTATGTGGAAGTACTTTCCTCGAATATAACTGCACATTTTAAAACTCAATCAGAATAAACACTATGTAATGAATAATTTTAGTAATCAGTATTTTGGAAATCTTACTTCCCATAGCTGGCACACAGAGTCCAAATACAAATCATATTATATATTATCAATCAATGTACAAAAGTAATTAGCTACAATTCCACACAAGCACCACCCTTACTATCTATCTGCTTTAAGTTTTTAATGTGTTCTAAACGCAGATTGAATTGTCGTACTAAGTACCTAGTTACTTCATTCTATCGCGACCCTCAGTCACGAGGAACAAGAAATATTATGATAAAAGTTTTTTATTATTTTTATTATTATAGTTTCATTTTAACGAGGAGCACTGTCATCACCAGGGCCGTGCGCGAGACTACAAAATTAATTAAATGTTTTGTGAAGAGTTTCACCTAGTTTATGGATCGCCTGGAATTTCTCAAATAAGAAAAGCAGGGTAAATTACCCAATTATTGGTATTTAGAGCAATCCGATACAAAAACTTATACCTAGTAACATTATTTAAAATAAATATTGTGAGTGTTACGCGCAATACACAATACAGATACTCCTCTTTTTAGTATTTTGTATGTATGTCGTTTTAACATATTCCACCATACATACACCGTCATATGTATAAATAAATAGACCATTCATCGGTACCCTTCACCCTATTATTGGCATGTACCGATCAAATTACTGGTACACCTTACGCCAATAATTTACAGGCAACAGTTAATAAAATTATAGGTATTATTCTCAGCACCTTTATTAAAATATTGGCATGCTCTCACCAATCACTGGTACAACTTATAAGTTTTATTTTCGACTATTGGAGTTGAGCCAATGTTTGAAGCCTACTACAATTTTAGAATACCTACTTCATTATTTCCATTATTTGATTAAATATAACACATTTAATGATCTTGAAAATAAGGTTCTAAATTCTCATGAAATATTAAGATAGTATTCCAAAACATTATAATTGAGTTCTTTTCATAAAGTAGGTAACACAATTTATTGAATAATATTATAGTTCTTTTTTTGTTAATTTTAGAGCACCAACAAAAAGCGAGAGGTGTAATAACAAGTCAAGTTACCCCTACATGACTGATGTGAGAAAATTATTTTTTGATTAATTTAAAATTATAATAATGCGTTATCGGAGATAAAGTGCAATGAATACGAAAATAATTATTTTGTCTAGAAATTGTATCATTTATTACGAAATTTTATTTCTTTCTTTCATTTAAAAATTATTTATTTCATATTACAAAAAAATAATATTGTAACAAGTACTTAGATAATTCATGTACATTGATTTATTTAAAGATACTTTATAAGGCTAAACTTACCACCTATAAAAGCTTTAGAAATATGTAATTCCACAGTAATTTTATTATCTTGAAATATTAACACACAGTATTTAAATAGCACTATTCGCAGAAAAAAAATCGATACAAAACATATGTAAGTGATTTGCTTATTGCATATTAGATTATGAAATAAAAAGGACAATAGTTTTGTTTTTCAATATTATATGTGAAGGAAGAATCAGAATTAATATCAAGTATAGTAAAATTACTGTTGTATTAATGTGTATAATGAATAGAGTTTTATTTTAGGATTTATTTGTAATTATTTCTTATTTTTTTTAATTTAAGAAATAATTTTTTTAATTTTTTAATTTTTTTAATTTTGTTTAATTTTTTTTTTATCAAATTGGATTAATTATTGTTATCTGAAATAAATGAATTTTATTATTGTTCTTTTATTACCAGTAAACTTTAGTAGAGTAGGTCATTGCTCATCATGGCCATTTAACAATATATACGCTCAATACTCTATTGTAAATGGCATCATATTCTATGACTTATTAATTACTCATTAAAGGACTTGGCAACAGATGCATAAGCTGATCATAGTGTAGTAAAATTAATAAGAATAATATTTGAAATTGTATTGCTACTATATTTATAAAACGGTAGGTATAGCTATAATTGGCAATAATACTTGGCTGGACTCTTGCGGTAAATACATTTAGAGAGGATTTACATTCAGCATACTTAATTATTTGCTCTTTATTGTACTCAAAAAAGTGTTGCAGAGGAATAATTAATTAAATCATTGTAAGGATAAGTGGATTTAGCCGTCAGATAGCTTTCTTGCAGGTTCCAGCAAACCCAGGACACGTTAGGGATTTTTCAAGTAAGTATGGATAAGTTATGAGTTGCAAATATCTAGAATATCTAAGTTTCTACTGGTTTTATTGTTCGTTTTACGCATCAATATATATCATTTTAAATAAGAAAAATAATATAAACAAAACAGTAAACAGGACTTTGAAAGAATCTACTATAGACTTTCTCCTTCGTATCATAGGACACAGCAATTAATAATTTACTGTTATCAAAATAAAGTAATACTTAATAAAACATGATTGTTTAGTGATAGATTAAACAATAATGATGATAAAACAATATGATGATTTAGATTTAATAGAAATGATAATAATATTATAATCTAGAAAACTTGTTAAAAATTACCTTAAGGTTTTTCGCAATAATTTCACTTGCTTGTAAAACAATAGAGTTAAGAAAAAAATATATTTTAAGTGGAACAAAATTAAGCGAACTTGCATGAGTCGCATGTTCAAAAACCAAATACTTAAACAGCTTTTTTTTCCACGCTACATACTTAATGTAGTAGCTTGATATGAACTTATTTAGACTATGTCCATCTAACATAGCAAAATGTTTAAATAATACAAACAGGTAGGTAAGTAATTTAGAATAAGTTAAGTCGAAAAATTTTCATAAAGATTGCTATCAGATTCAAGCCTCGTAAGTCAATCCTACCCTAGATGATTTTATTACTTAGTTAGGTATTTATTTCTTACAGCAGACAATGTATAAACATATTATGATATAATTGCATTCACTTGATAATGCTCTCATAAATTTGATAAATAAGATATTGAGAAGCAAGCTTAATGTCAAAGAAAAGTTATAGTCTAACTAAGGCTATTAAAATGTTAGGATCATTTATTTATCCTCGAATTATAAGTATTATTCTCTATAAGCATTTGCGTAAATAATACACACTTTTGCTATATTTAAAACATAATTAATAAAACTAACTGAAATTAACTCTTAACCTCTTGCAATTATTTTCAAATAAGTATATTAATTGATGAAGTCTCTCTCAAGCGTATGAGTTTTGATTCTTGATATCGTATAAACCAGCATGAATGATTGCGACTTTGGCTGACTTTCAGGCGTCCGCTTCTTAACTCAAAATATCGCCATCCGAATATTTTACTACGGACGTCTTACGCTCTCACAGCTGCGTCTTAAATTATACATATTAATATACGACATACGAGCGCTTGTGGCTTTTCCCTTGTATGTTAGGGTCTTACTTCCACTCCCTCACTCGCGTCGTTAGTTAAGGGGCCGTACAACGTCAAACACATATTTTGAACAAAGATTACACGGTATTACTAGATTTATCGATCCTAAAAGTTAAGAAGAATTTAACTGTGATAACACTGATAACCAATTAATAGACATATAGTCTAGAAATTTAATTAAAAAAAAACTTAGCTAGTTCTCTAGTTATTTTTAGCAACAGTTTTCCAAATGAGAAATAGTTTATTCGTTATTAATTAAAAATGTGATAACCAGTAATAGACCTTTACTCTAGAAACTCAATTAAAAAGAAACTTAGCCAGCTGTCAAGTTATTTTTTTTTGTAAATAGTTTTCCAAAATAAGAAAATAATTTATTCGTTATTAATAAAAACGATAATGCCAATAATTTCGATAATTCTTACTATGAAAATTCCTTCCAGCGTTGTACGGCCTCTTAAGGATGATGCCTTACGCTCTCACAGCCGCATCTTAAAACATATAAATAATACGATATACTTGCAGCTTTTCCCGAATCTTCAGGCTTCCTTCTGCTTCCCCATTTATTACTTTTATGAATCACCACAGTGGTCGCTCGCCAGCATCAGTTGAAGTCAGTATTGTTACAATGAGTCTTGCACTCAACTTCCAATTTCCGATCTGAATTTTTCATTGCTGAAACTTGCACAAAATTTTATGGAATTAATCACTATTAGTCACCCAATAAATCTAGAATAGTCTTATCATATTATTTTGGGCAACTGAATTGTTAAATATGATTGTACAGAATCCGTAGTCTATACTCAATAATTATATTTCAGTTCTTTACGTTCAATGACTTTTGTAAATAATATATTCAACAATGGTTTAATCATCCATTTATATATTTTTAAGATTAATCAATGTTACGTGATACTATTTGTATTCAATGCAAAGAGACAGCAGGGATGAAAAATGCTAAATTGATCTTAAAAGGACTTTAACTGTTATATTGGTAATATTAGTATCACATCAGTATCAACAAAACGGTTCATTAAAACTAAACCCGTATTGTAATAAAAAGTCATCAAAAGAGAAAACTATCTTCGAGAGAGAGAGTGAAAAATGATACGTAATCCGCCTCTGAGCACTAGGCTGAATAGTTACAGATAATAAGCAAAAAAAAAACTTAAGAATTACTAAAATGAAAATCTTTTAAAATTAATGATTTCTATACATAGTTTCTCTCTCTAGTTATCCCCATAGTATGCTTAGGTGGAATTCTCTATTTTATTTATTCTGTGCGGGCAGGATAAGCGAGAATTCTAAGGAATCTACTCGTTTATCCCACTTCTGAAGTTAAAAGGGGTTAAATAAAACATCACCAGCAATTAAAAGTTACAGTTTTAATTGCATCAATGTATAATGGTTTTTTTGACGTTCAACAAGAATTCCACAGAATACAATTACTCGATATCATGGGAAAGTAGAACTATTACCAATTTAAACAGTATTGAAAAATAATACACTAATACCTGACCTTAAGCAGTGGTATCTCTCCAGCAGGAATAGCGTGTCACGACAAATTCATCAAAGTTTCCTGATATTACGACTTTACTTAACACTTATTCCACCGTTGAACCTTTCACTGTGACGACTTGAGCACGACTGAGCGCTCCTCTACCCTGTCACCGCATATTTATAAGTTATGCGTGGCGTGGTAGGGGCCACTGCAGTCGCCTGATTACTACAACTACCGTTTAAGTACTTTTAATGGAATAAACATACAAATTTAGTATACTACATGGTTCATGGCGAATAATAATTAAAGTAATTTATACAGTAACCTTACAATATCATAAGCCTAATAAATCCTTTGTATTTATTAAAGGGGGAAAAAAAATATGGGCATTTATCCACTAAATATCCACCAAAAAAAAAAAACAAAAACAAAAAAGCAAAAAAAAAAAAAAAAAACAAAAAAAAAAAACCATTGCACTATTAAGCAAGATGTTAGTTTTCTTTATCACACTGTGTATTCCTGTAAATAAGTCACCCTTATAACTCTTATGTCACTAGTTATAGTCATTACCACCTAACTTTATCTTGTGTCACCGTGCCTGCATACAGAGTATCATCCACGAAACTCGTGACCAACCTTAGCTTTTGCCAAACGTTCTCTTCGTCTGGGGAGTTTCGTTCGCCCCTTCTTAATTGAATTTCAACACGGAAAAACAATCTCGCCCCGGGTGGGCGCGAGCGCTCTTGAGCGCCCTGGGACTGATCGGGCGCGGCCGCGCCCGCCCGGGAGCAGCCGCGCCATAGCCGCCTTGCTTTTATTTTCACATCTTCGCGCGTAAACGCACCAACCTGCCCGCACATTGCTTTGCGACACCGCGCTTGCTGACATTGTATGTGTCTCACGGCATATCGAAACCAATAATGGAACTATTTAAAAATACCTCAAATAACATGCTAGGAGGCTGTTCTCGGCAAAACCGTTGGTCCTGGTCCCCATTGCCAAACGCTTCAGGTGGGCGCGGGCGTTCCCATGCGGCTTACGGCCATCGCCCGCGCTAGCCTTCCCCTATGAAGCTGTTCTCGGCAATACCGTTGGTCCTGGTCCCCACTGCCATACGCCCCAGGTGGGCGCGGGCGTTCCCATGCGGCTTACGGCCGTCGTCCGCGCTCGCCTTCCCCTATGAGGCTGTTGTCGGCAACACCGTTGGTCCTGGTCCCCATTGCCCAACGCTCCGGGTAGGCGCGGGCGTCCCCATGCGGCTTACGGCCGTCGTCCGCGCTAGCCTTCCCCTATGTATGTAACTCACATCAAATTTACGCAACATTGTTTGGGCGCGGCAACTCACGACCAACCTTAGCACCTACTTAACGTTCGTCTCGTCTCGGGCGTTACGCCCACCCCTTTGAGTTTCAACACAAAGCTTCGCGCCCGTTCGGGAGCGGCTGCGCCCGAACCTCTTTCATATTCACATTTTTGCGCTCAAGCGCACAAACCAACCCCCACCCCATTATAAACCCACTTAAAAATGGGAAAACCCGTCTACGTCATCGGGCCCCCTTTAATTTTTTTTCCACTAATAAATTGTTATAACATTCGTGCCCCGGGTGGGCGCGGGCGCTCCCATGCAGTTTAACGCTGCCGCCCACGCCTGCCTATCCTTCATGCATAACCTGCCTAAAATTGCTCCTCTCTGTCGTCTCTTTTATACTCACACTTTCGCGCTTAAACGCACCAACCTGCTCGCACATTTACTTTGCGCCACCGTGCTAGCAGACATTGTACACCCAACCAACTCGTGACCAACCTTGGCTTCTGTCAAGCGTTTGTCTCATCTTGGGCGCTTTACCTACCCCCTTGAATTTCAACACGTACTCAAATTCGCCCCATGTGGGCGCGGGCGCTCCCGGGCGGGCGCGGGTGCTCCCAAGCGGTCTTGGACTGGTCGGGCGCGGCCGCGCCCGCCCGGGAGCGGCCGCTCCCGAACCTCTCTTGAATATTCACATCGTTGCGCACAAGCGCACCAACCAACGTTTACCCCATTATAAACCCTCTTTATTTTGGAAAACCCTCTTGTTTTTCCACCAATGTATTGTAACAACATCACGCCCCGGGCGGGCGCGGGCGTTCCCATGCGGTTTCCAGCCGCCGTCCGCGCCAGCCCACCCCTATGTGCATCTCAAATCGCACCTCTCTGTATTGACTCAACAACATATCTTTATACATCACTCGTTCGCTTTACTGGACTGCCGCTGGGACCCTCCGCCCAACCTTTCTGCGCCACGTGACCAGCTCCTCGGGCGAAGCACGCACCCGCCAGCTACGCGGCCCTCATCTGCAGCACCGGCCCCGGCCCCGATCTCCAACGGCAGGCTGGGTGCGGACGTCGGCTCCTCACCACCGGGGCCTTCTTCGAGTGGAGAGGGGCATCTCTTCGGCAGCGCCACCCCTGGAGCGGTCAAATCCTCATTGGGTCCCATGCGCGCGGAGTCTGGGCGGCGCGCCCCCGCGGCAGTCTGACTAAAGCGCTTTTTGTTTTATTTTTATTTTATTTATAAAAAAATATTTCTTCTCCTCCTATCCCCCTTCTTCCTCTTTCTTTCTTCTATCCTCTTTCTTTTGTATCCTTCTATATTTCTCTTTCTTTCTCCCTCTTTTTCTTGCCCCGGCCCGGCACCGGAAGGCAACAAGCCTCACCAAGGGATGAGTCCGATGGTGCTGGTCTAACACGACCCACCCCCCCCAATCTCCAACCACAGCCAAAACATTCCAGCACCCCCCCCATCCTTACTAACCATCAGTCTAAAAAAAAAAAAAAAACCTAACCTAACCTAACCCCCCCCTACGGGACCACCTTGACGTGGTGGGGGGGCTTACGGGCATAGTACTTTTCTTGGTCCGACTACCTGGACTCCCTTAGACAGAGGTACTGGAATCGGTCTTTAACATCTTGACAACTCCCAAACCAAGCGTCCCAAACCCCATGGCGTAACTCACAGACAACAACCAATAATGGTACTATTTTAAAATACTTCACATAACATGCTAGGAGGCTGTTCTCGGCAATACCGTTGGTCCTGGTCCCTATTGCCCAACGCTTTAGGTGGGCGCGGGCGTTCCCATGCGGCTTACGGCCGTCGTCCGCGCTAGCCTTCCCCTATGAAGCTGTTCTCGGCAATGCCGTTGGTCCTGGTCCCCATTGCCATACGCCCCGGGTGGGCGCGGGCGTTCCCATGCGGCTTACGGCCGTCGTCCGCGCTCGCCTTCCCCTATGAGGCTGTTCTCGGCAATACCGTTATACCGTTGGTCCTGGTCCCCATTGCCCAACGCTCCGGGCAGGCGCGGGCGTCCCCATGCGGCTTACGGCCGTCGTCCGCGCTAGCCTTCCCCTATGTATGTAACTCACATCAAATTTACGCAACATTGTTTGGGCGCGGCAACTCGCGACCAACCTTAGCACCTACTTAACGTTCGTCTAGTCTCGGGCGTTACGCCCACCCCTTTGAGTTTCAATACAAAGCTTCGCGCCCGTTCGGTAGCGGCTGCGCCCGAACCTCTTTCATATTCACATTTTTGCACTCAAGCGCACAAACCAACCCCCACCCCATTATAAACCCACTTTAAAATGGGAAAACCCGTCTACGTCATCGGGCCCCCTTTAATTTTTTTTTTTTTTTCCACTAATGAATTGTTATAACATTCGCGCCCCGGGTGGGCGCGGGCGCTCCCATGCAGTTTACAGCTGCCGCCCGCGCCTGCCTATCCTTTATGCATAACCTGCCTAAAATTGCTCCACTCTGCCGTCTCTTTTATACTCACACTTTCGCGCTTAAACGCACCAACCTGCTCGCACATTTACTTTGCGCCATCGTGCTAGCAGACATTGTATCACCTAACCAACTCGTGACCAACCTTGGCTTCTGCCAAGCGTTTGTCTCATCTCGAGCGAAACCCACCCCTTTGAATTCCAACACTTAAACTTTGCCCCATGCGGGCGCGGGCGCTCCCGGGCGGGCGCGGGTGCTCCCGAGCGGTCTCGAACTGGTCGGGCGCGGCCGCGCCTGCCCGGGAGTGGCCACTCCCAAACCTCTATCGCATATTTACATCGTTGCGCACAAGCGCACAACCAACGTTTACCCCATTATAAACCTTCTTTATTTTGGAAAACCCTTTTGTTTTTTCTACCAATGTGTTGCAACAACATCACGCCCCGGGCGGGCGCGGGCGTTCCCATGCGGTTTCCAGCCGCCGTCCGCGCCAGCCCACCCCTATGTGCATCTCAAATCGCACCTCTCTGTATTGACTCAACAACATATCTTTATACATCACTCGTTCGCTTTACTGGACTGCCGCTGGGACCCTCCGCCCAACCTTTCTGCGCCACGTGACCAGCTCCTCGGGCGAAGCACGCACCCGCCAGCTACGCGGCCCTCATCTGCAGCACCGGCCCCGGCCCCGATCTCCAACGGCAGGCTGGGTGCGGACGTCGGCTCCTCACCACCGGGGCCTTCTTCGAGTGGAGAGGGGCATCTCTTCGGCAGCGCCACCCCTGGAGCGGTCAAATCCTCATTGGGTCCCATGCGCGCGGAGTCTGGGCGGCGCGCCCCCGCGGCAGTCTGACTAAAGCGCTTTTTGTTTTATTTTTATTTTATTTATAAAAAAATATTTCTTCTCCTCCTATCCCCCTTCTTCCTCTTTCTTTCTTCTATCCTCCTACTTTTGTATCCTTCTATATTTCTCTTTCTTTCTCCCTCTTTTTCTTGCCCCGGCCCAGCACCGGAAGGCAACAAGCCTCACCAAGGGATGAGTCCGATGGTGCCGGTCCAACTCGATCCACCCCCTCCAACCTCCAATCACAGCCTAAACATTCCTGCACCCCCCCATCCTTCCTAACCATCAGTCTAAAAAAAAAAAACCTAAACTAACCTAACCTAACCAGTCGCGCTCGGACCGTCCTAGCGTGCACACGTACATCGCGGAGCTCGGTTACGCCCTCGTGGGCGCAGGTGCTCCCTTTTGGGCGCGGCGCCTCCCGGTTGGGCGCAGGTACTCCCACCCGGGCGCGGTTGCTACCTTTTGGGCGCGGGCTCTCCCTTGCGGGCGCTTCCGCAGGGTCGAGGGTGCTCCTGGTTGGGCGCGGGCCCTCCCTCGCGATCGTGGGCGCTCCCGGACGGGCGCAGGTGCTACTCTCTTGGGCGCGGGCCCTCTCTCGCGGGTCCCCCCGGCTGGGCGTGGGCCCTCCCTCGCGGTCGCGGGTGCTCCCGGACGGGTGCGGGCGCCACCGGTCGGTCATGGCCGACGCCGGGCTGGCCCGACAAGTTTAAACTTGTCCGCGCGTGTTTGAACACAACTCAACGGCTAGTGTTAGGGACCTTCCCTTTTGTCGTGCTTGTGATACGTGAACGTGTGGCGTGCGCGTGTTTGTGACCTGGGGGCCTACTCAAATGGCAAACGTTATAAGCGTTTCTATATTCTACATGTTTCTTCGACTCGGCGAAAGCGATATTAATTTGGTACTCAACCCGTCTCTCTGCATTCAATCTTCAAACGCTTGTATCACAGAGTAACTAGAGAGAGTAACTCAAAGAGTCCACTAGCGCCTCTGGAAATCGATGCGGAACTACTGACACGAAATTATAATAGCTGAAAATGTATTTTTTTGTTTCTTATTATATATTTATTTTACTTTTTTGTAATATCTTTATTTATAACAAAATATAAAATATTAATGAAAAAGAACAAATCAAAACAAAAAAATACAAAAACAACTATGATTTGGCTCGGTATTCGTACAACGGTATAAATGTTGTAGCACGGTAAATATCTATTAATATTGTAACTAGGGTTGCCACCTTTTTTGAACTAATAAAGTATATTGATTGCTAAAGCTAGTAAAAAGTACGTTGTATGGAAATAAAGTAATATTTATTTTTACCTAATAAAGTATTTTCACGTACCTACTTTATTTTCCTCATAAAGCAGAGAGTACAATAACCCCGAAATAAAGTACAGGTGGCAACCTTAAATTGAGACCTTTTTGTCGCACGATACACCCGGCTGCAGTATTTTAATTTCAGCTAAGTACCTACTTTCGTATCTTTCTAGTTTTGTAATTGCGTATAACCTGCGTAATATTTTAGAATCCATAATATTATAGGGAAAATGAAATAGGTACTACCTATTTCATTTTCCCTATAATATTATGGATTCTAGGTAGGTACCTAGCCTAGGTTAACAAAACTATCAGTAAAAACAAAAAACTGAAAAAGCTAAATACCTATATATTAAAGAGAGAAACAAATTATTTTCAAATCCTTCGGGCCGTAGTTAGTAGGCAATACCTATAGTAAAAAAAATATTTTAATAAAAGTATACTAAATCTTATTTTTTTACTACTCTCTCCGGGTATTTAACCATGTCATCTCTGGAGTAATAAAATAATAAATATAATACAAACAGCACAATCTGCAATTTACCATAGTAAGTAAGTACTTGTATTTCAATCAATAATTAGTTCGTAGGTATATTACGTTCGTCACTGCGGCGCATTCGCGACTGTTCGTGTACCGAGTATTGTTGAAGTTGGAATACTGAGGGCCTAGTACGAGTTGATTTTTTGTTCTCACTTCACTTTGCGAATAGTAAACTATCGTCATCTCTCTTTCACTCGTTCACTCACTCGCATGATATCCTCTCTTTCACTCGATACTATTCGCAAGTGAGGTGAGAAACACAACTCGTACTAGGCCCTTTCATAGATACAGTCAGTGGCATGAATCATGAAATTGGGTGGGGATTGCGCGGAACGCGTATTCTGGTGCCTAGTTCCAAATCACGCCAACAGCACTGTTAGCGTATAATCCATTAAATTAAGAAGGTACACAAATATCCTATTTGTGTAATATTTTGTGACTATTTAATTTGGTCGGATTCGCGCTAACAGCGCTGTGAGCGTGATTCGGAACGCGGGGTGGGTATGCGTTGCGGTGAGGGGCGCAGGCGGCGGGAGAGGGGCACGCACTATTGGTCGCTCACAAGAGCACATGCGCAAACTTATCCCCACTCCGTCGAAAAATATTCATGATTCGTGCCACTGACTGTACCATTACCTTGGTAGTAATGTCATGTAAATAAACGGAGGTGGTGGTAATCCGCTACGCTACTGGACTGGGTCATAAATTCAGGTGTCGAATTTTATCATTATTATTGTAATTCGCACCATGACCAAACTCAAAAACGATTTTCATTTTCATATTTTTAATATAATTTTTTTTTAATAACTTTAAAACCAGTTGAAGTTTTTTGGCAAACTTGAAGACTTTGTTGTGAAAGTTGATGCTTAAGATTCAGAGATGACGCTACTTTTGTTTCGACCGTTTGTGTTGTTCCAAGTGTGCCCCTCTTGTATTATACTGTATGATCTGTGTTTAACGTTACGCTCGCTCCGACAGAAAGAAATGGTACTCAAATGGCTATTTTGACATGTAGATTTGCCAACGATAGCCAGCAATCGTACTAAATCGCAGCGTACGCCCATACCCAGTAGAAAGAAACAAATCGTCGTACGATGCGTGTCTTATTTTCAATTTTGAAAAGGGTTTTTGTGTTTCCTGTGATTCCTGCCAATAAAACTAATGGAGAAGATAAATCATAATAGTGATCTGTGTAAGAAGCACTGAAGCAGGCCACTTAAGGCGTGGGGCCTCGGAATTAAAATCCCTAATCATCAGTAAGTACTTAGAATTAATTGATAAATTATGCAGTAGGTATTTTGAAGAGTATTCTTCTTTACAAAAGCCTGAAGGCATTGGCGTATCTAAAGATTATTTCCAGTGGGGCCGGGCCTCTAGTTCTGGGGCAAAGCCTAGGGTCACAGAATATATAATAGTACTAACGTCTAGGGTGCTTGACTAGAGCCGCGTTGGAGTTTTGAAAGGCAATAGAAAAGTATTATAGCTGGTATTTTTCTGGGGTGGGTATCAGGCTGTTCTGGGGTGGGCACGGCCCACCCCCTTCCTGCCAATGCCTGAAGGTTGTCATTTCGTAAGTATAAATTAGTTCCAGTTACTCGTAGGTACAATACCTAATTATGTAAAATCTTTTTTCATTAGTTTCCCTTTCTTTAGTTGGTAATCACAATAAAATATGATTCCCTTATAATTAACATTTATCTTTCATGTAGCATGGAAATGAAGGATTAGTAGAGCTGTGTAATGATTTCAAATTTTCAATTAAGTACTTTTTATTGTTTCAGGTTGTGATAATAATTTCTTCTTGAATTTTCCTTCAAAATGGAATTGATTGCACTACCTATTATTATAAGAAGATAAAGAAGAAGTGTAAAGACAATTATAGTGATGATTTCTGAAACTGTGGCAAGCTAATGGGCTGTCTAATGAGTAGCTTTGTACTAATGTATTTTATCACAAACACAACACAGAGAAAGCATTGACTTGACACTATGGCAAACAAAATAGTGTATTAAACATAAGAAAAATATGTCATAGTCAAAGACTTCTATGTTGTACATATACCTACTACAAATGTATAAAAAGGAACAACAATTAAAAAATAATAAATTAAAAGTAAAAGCTATAAAGCATGTATCAAAAAAGAGGTCAGCTCGGCAGCTGGCCGAGTGATGGTAAGTGTTAACACTTTTAAATATAAACTTGATATTATACATAACATATAGTTAACTTCACCACCATCACATAGACTATAGCCTAACAGTGCTAGTGACTCACCTTAGAAATCTACCTATTCATTTTAGATTCAAAATACCTAGGTAAATATTTGTCATAATAAGTAATTTATCTACACCTAACTAAGCAAGCACCCACCGAATCTATTAATGTGTTTATTGTCTAGGTAGGTATACATGACATCAATATTTTAATAATTTATATTACCTAGGTACCTAGACCTACCATGTACCTATATGTGCAGTAGGTATAAATTCTGTAGCTAGAGTGTAATCTAACAATTTAAGGAAAATAAATAATAAACAGACCTTTTCATTCTTAAAAATATAAGTAGGTAGGTAGGTAAGTGCCTTAGATATTAATAAAAGTATATATCATCTGTCTTATTCGTCTCTCTATTTAAAATTTACTTACATAAACCATGAAGATCATGACTTATTACAATAAGTAGGTAATAACCAAAGACTTTTATATTTGTATTGTAATAACAGGTATATTTTCAGATTTGTGATCCTGACTTGAAGATAACTAATATTAAAGCCAAATACTGAAAGCCAAAAACATGCTATGCATGTTCAAACCAAGTGGAACTGTATATGCATAACTTCCCCAAAATGGTGAACTAACTTGGTTATTAGGTAAGACATAAGTAGACCTACACATTAGCTTTTCTTGATCTTATAATGTGGAGTCAATCATGAATAGATACAGTTAACGGCACGCTGGACTTCCACAATCTGTCAAATTTCTTCAATCATTTTTAAACTTTGAGTCGAGCAATTTAATTAATGTTGTTAATTAAATTGCTCGACTAAATAAATAATAAATATAGTAAATAAATAGACGAATTTTTTATTTATTTATTTGAGGACAGCTAACAAGAACATGCACCAAAGACAAGACAACAAGACATTTCAAGAACTTACATTTCAAGTGTTGTCTTTTTTACAAGCTGCCACGTCATGCATTGTATTTAACTAATAAATCAGTATATTATTTCAAGCAATAATGTATCTTGTTTTTACATTAATATTATTATTTAGGGCCTATTTCACAAATTCCAACCAAGTTAAAATGTAATAAATTATATTCCATTTGTATTTTTTTAATTAAATTTAAGTACTTATTAGTATTTCAGCTAAATATAGATTTTAACTTTAAATTTTTCTTTCAATAGTACCGTGTTGTTTTAGGTGATTCTGGATACCCTTAGAGAGCCTGGCTTATGACTCCTATATTAAATGCAGCACCTGGCTCTCGAGAAGAAGTGCAAACCACACATCATGTCCAAGCCAGGAATTGCATCAAGCAATGTTTTGGCTTGCTGAGGGCTCGTTGGAGGTGCTTACATGGTGCTTACTAAAGCATAGGTCATTACACTATCATCCTTGTTTCCTCTAAAAACATATTTTTTTTTATACAATACTAAATAATATATTTTTATCTTACATAGGAGGACACTTCATCGCTATTTTGGTGCATCTGGGTAGGAATAAGATATATAAGCCTTAATATGGGTAGCTTAAGTGTGTCATGCTCTTTAATCATTTCTGTGGTGTTGCGTGTCATGTGAGGCGGGTCGTTACGACTCCTCATTCCTCAATATGGTTGAGCAAAGTAATGGCTGGTTTGTTATACTCGTGAACGGGTGCTGCCAGTAGAGATGGATCTGCTTCTGACTATGTAGGTACCTATCTTAATGCACATTGAATTGTAAGAATTGCATTTATATTTTTTTCAAAAACTTAATAACAAACAATGAGCAGTGTGTGATGTCCAGTACCTTGATTACGTAAAGCTGTTGCTAACAATTCTCGATTGAAAGAGCGGTTGCATTGCTGCTTTAAGTATGATAGTTGTCACATTGGTTCTTAACTAAAGCAGCAATGTAACTGCTATTTCTGTCAGAGTTGATTGCAACAAAATTACAAAATCACCCCCCAGATTTTATTATAACTTGCCTACTGTGTATCTATGCCTAGTTAATTTTGATTTAGTTAGGTAGTTATACTAATGGGTGAATGAAACCAATAAAACATTAGAAAACTGTAATATTTTTTATCGATTATTGTTTTGACTACTTACAATTTTTCATAATAAAATTCATTGTTAAATTGTTTTTATTTTATTTACAAAGTTGACACTATCGACCGTTCTTACGAAGCTTTTTCTGTTTCTTCTTGATAGGTTATCCTTATAATTAAGTATGTGTCTTTTGTCGCCAATAGAATTCAAACTTTTGACTGACACAGCCGATCATTTTATCATCATCATCTCTCAGTTGACTGGGTTTGTTCACATATTAAAGCCATTTTCTTTTAAGTTGATAGTATCTGAAACCAATTTGTATAGAGATTAGACAAAAGTTACATAAAAAACCTTTCTACATCCAATGGAATTATTTACATATTAAATTAAGTACTTACTTACTTGCACATTACCTATGTAAACTTTGTATGCAATCAGCCAAATATTGAGAAATAGTAGGTAAGTATTTATACCTATGTACCGCTGGAAATTTTCACGTTTATTTATGAATTTATTGAAACTAAATATTTATTTTATGTAAAGGTCAAATTCATATGACATTGACATAGTAGGGTGCATGCATTCCAGCAGACCGACCGCTAAGTCATCGGTCACCCACCACTAACATTTTAACCATTGAATAGTATTCTAGTACATTACAGCCAAGAACGGGAATGTAATTGCTCCCCGCACAAGGCTTCTGTAGGTAATGCTTTTCTCAAGAAATGCGAGGAAATTCGATTTAATAATAATATTAGGTACAAGATTAGTGCATGAAACTCACAAAAAATCGCGCTGTGCGGCCGATTTCATAATACTTATTTGTCAGGCAAAATTACAAGATTTGTTGATGGAACTGACAAAAACTCGTGCTGCGCGGCCTATTTTTTTTACTGAAGGTTGACAAAATTACAGGGTTTTTGAATGAAAATGATTAAAAATCGCGCTGTGCGGCCATTTTTTTGCTATAAACAAGCAAGGTTACAAGATTAGTAGTTGAAACTGACTAAAAATCGCGCTGCGCGGCCGTTTTTTTTTTACTATAAACAAGCAAGATTACAAGATTAGTAGGTGAAACTGACTAAAAAAACGCGCTGCGCGGCCGGGCGTTTTTTAACTAACAGGCATAATTGAAAATCTTAGAATCGCATATAGGGGGCGCCCCATAGAAATATCGCCCAGGGCGCTGGTAGTGCTTAAACCGGCACTGCTTCTATAAATTTAGAAAATAAAAAAAGCAATTGTATTATTGTTTATTAGTGACCCCCTCCAAAATTTCAGGCTGCGACCGCGCCTGGATGAAACTTACTGTGAATCGCGCTGCGCAGCCGTTTTTTTTACATTTTTTACTATAGAGAAGCAAGACTACAAGATTAGTGGACGAAACTGACAAAAATCGCGCTGCGCGGCCGTTTTTTTATAATAGACAGCCAAGATTACAAGATTAGTAGTAGTTTTATTCGTGAGTAGGGTTACAGTTTTTTAGGGTTCCGTACCCAAAGGGTAAAAACGGGACCCTATTAGGGTTCCGTACCCAAAGGGTAAAAACGGGACCCTATTACTAAGCCTCCGCTGTCCGTCTGTCTGTCACCAGGCTGTATCTCATGAACCGTGATAGCTGGACAGTTGAAATTTTCACAGATGATGTATTTTTGTTGCCGCTATAACAACAAATACTAAAAACCGAATAAAATAAATATTTAAGGGGGGCTCCCATACAACAAAAACAAACGGGTTTTTTTTTTGCCGTTTTTTGCTTTATATTAATAAAGACAACAGGTAGACAATTGGAATTTTCACAGATGATGTGTTTTTGTTACCTCTATAACAACAATTAATAAAAACCGAATAAAATAAATATTTAAGGGGGGCTCCCATACAACAAACGTGATTTTTTGCCGTTTTCTGGTACGGAACCCTTCGTGCGCGAGCTCGACTCGCACTTGGCCGGTTTTTTACAATAAATAGCGTCAGCCGCCCCTCGGGCTTAGCTTTAGGGCGCCTTTCATAATTAGTTATACCAATCATTTTTGACGAACTGCAGTGCAGAATGTTCATTTTCCGTTCATGATGTTACATGATTAGTGAGATTAGTAGATGAAACTGACTTAAAATCTCGCTGCGCGGCCGTTTTTTTATTACTTATAGTCAGGCAAAATTACATGATTAGTGGATGGAACTGACAAAAATCGCGCTGCGCGGCCGATTTTTTTATTAAGTATGTACCTACTCATAGTCAGGCAAAATTACAAGATTAGTGCATGGAATGGAACTCACAAAAAATCCCGCTACGAGCCGATATTTTTATTACTTTTAGTCAGGCTAAATTACAACATTTGTGGATAGAACTGACAAATAATGCCACTGCGCGACCAATTTTTTTACTGAAGATTGACAAAACTACAAGATTTTTTGCTTGGCAAAATTAGGTACAAGATTAGTGCATGAAACTCACAAAAAATCGCACTACGCGGCCGATATCTGTATTACTTATAGTCAGGCAAAATTACAACATTAGTGGATAGAACTGACAAAAATCGCGCTGTGCAGCCGATTTCATAATACTTATTTGTCAGGCAAAATTACAAGATTTGTTGATGGAACTGACAAAAACTCGTGCTGCGCGGCCAATTTTTTTTACTGAAGGTTGACAAAATTACAGGGTTTTTGAATGAAAATGATTAAAAATCGCGCTGTGCGGCATTTTTTACTGAAGATTGAAAAAGTTACAGGGTTTTGAATGAAAATGATTAAAAAACGTGCTGCGCGGCATTTTTTTAGTATAGACAGGCATCCTCTTCTCTTCCTCCAGCACATAACCCTAGGGGCGGCATACCTTATTGCCCAGCCTGCCTAGCACGACCGATTTATATCGCGTGATATAGCGTTTTATCACGTTTAACTGTCAAAAAGACAAAGCAATTTGACAGTTGAGTGTCGATAAAATGATATATCACGCGATATAAATCGGTCATGCTAGGCAGGCTAGGCCCGGGCGCCGAATCTTAAAATACGTCCCTGAATCTACCTACCAACCTACTCTGCTTGCCATGCCGGGGCGACGCGTCACCGGCAAGGCAAACAGGGTTGCCACTTTTTGTTTTAATAAAGTATTGGTTGATATAATCGGTAGAGAAAAAGTACATTTGTATAACGATAACGCACAATGTTATTGTGATACTTTTGTGAGATAATTGCCAATTTTGGCGGCCTCACCCATTGTTTAAAAAAATGGGAGAATGGAGAATGTCCGAAAAAATCAAATTGGCTGAATATTTTTCTATATGTAGGAATAAGGTCCCTCTTAGTAATAGAATAAATTTTCATAATTTTTGGTTTCGTGAAAAAATTTCAAAAAATCAAAGTCTCTTCGACTTCACAAATGTATGAAAGTAACAGCAGAATGGAGATTGTACCTTTGCCAACACCTGTCTCAACCATAGATGTAGCAAATCCCTTCGGTGTAAACCAGATTGAGCTCTTCGCCCCAAAACGAGCCGAAAGAGAGGTCAAGTAGATAATTGTATCTCTTTCTTCATTAGGGTGACCAAACTGTATGGTTGGTTGGAGACATACTTATTACTTTAAACTGTTTAATATAAACTTAAGTACGTAGTTCTTTATTTACAATTAATACTTTTGCCACGTTTTTATAAGGTTGCTTGTTTGTTTGTGTTTTCGTTTGTTTGTTTGAGCACAAATTTTGCAAACGATTTTATACTAACTTCCCGATGAGACTTGAAACTTTGAACACAGGTCAGAACTAGAAGGTTATGTAATATTATGGTATCATTGAGCTGATCTGACGATGGAGCCGGAAGAACGCCACAGGAATAGTATGATGAAACCATACAACCCCCTCGTGTTTGGACTCGTTAGAATCGTCTTGGCAAGTACTCTGTTGGGGAATAATATCCAAGGGGCTGATGGAGGAGCCGGAGGAAGGCCATTGAAACTTTGTAATAAAATCATGCAACCCCATCGAGTTTGAGCTCGATTGATTCGTCTTGAGGAGTGCTCCGATAGGAGGTGGTATACTTTAAATAAAATAATAATTTACTAAAAATAAATCTTCACGTTTTTTTATTACGTTTTATTAGGTTGCTTTCTTGTTTTAATTTATAAATATGGTTAATCAACCAACATCTACAAAAATTCAAGTGTAAATAATGACATAACTATAAAGTTTATTCCAATTTTGATAGAAATACAATGTGCGTGTATTCGGAAATCAAATGAATGTTGGAAAAACAAGTGAAGGTAGAAAAACATTGTCTAGTGATCTGTAGTTAAAAAAACACGTGCAAACGATTTTCGACTTTATTGACGTTTATAATTATTCTCTTCCTTTAAAAACTGTTATTTTGGTGAATATATCAATAAGGTCTAAAATACTTGCACCAATTTTTTACTAATGAAATTACAAAAATGGGTGCAAGCGATTTTCAACGACACAATGATAAAAATAAAAAAACAAGATGGCAGCCAACCTTTTTTTGTTTTTGGCTTGATTTCGATGAAAATCGGTTTTTAGTAATATTTTGACAAAAAATAACAATGAAATGTTGAAAATATAAAAAGAATCGAAATGGCGGCCAACTTTTTTGTTTGTAGGCCGATTCCGATGAAACTCGTTTTTTGGTACTATTTAGGCAAGAAAATAAAAACACATTTTTTTTAATATTTAAAATCCAAAATGGCGCTTAAATTTTTTGTTTTTGAGCCGGTTTCGATGAAACTTGGTTTTAAGTACTATTTTGACAAGAAAATAACAACGCAATGTTGAAAATATAAAAAAATCCAAAATGGTGGCAAACTGTTTTGTTTGAGAACCGATTTCTACGAAACTCGGTTTTGGGTACTATTTTGACAAGAAAATAATAATGGAATGTAAACAATGGAATGTAACAAAAGGTCAAAATGGCTGCTGATTTCGTTTTTGGGTTGATTTTAATATAACTGGGTTGAAAAAAAGAAGAACAAGAAAAGAATTTGGCCGCCACCTTGGATTTTTAATACTTTTAATATTGTGTTGCTGTTTTCTTGTCAAAATAGTAACAAAACCGGAGTTTCATCGAAATCGGCCTTCAAATAAAAAAGTTGGCCGTCATCTTGAATTTTTTAATATTTTAAAAATGCGTTGTTATTTTCTTATCAAAATAGTGCCAAAAACCGAGTTTCATCGAAATCGGCCCACAAACAAAAAAGTTGGCCGCCATCTTGAATTTTTTAATATTTAAAAAATGAGTTGTTATTTTCTTATCAAAATAGTGCCAAAAACCGAGTTTCATCGAAATCGGCCCACAAACAAAAAAGTTGGCCGCCATCTTGAATTTTTTAATATTTAAAAAATGCGTTGTTATTTTCTTATCAAAATAGTGGCAAAAACCGAGTTTCATCGAAATCGGCCCACAAACAAATAAGTTGGCCGCCATCTTTAATTTTTTCATATTTAAAAAATGAGTTGTTATTTTCTTATCAAAATAGTGCCAAAAACCGAGTTTCATCGAAATCGGCCCACAAACAAAAAGTAGGCCGCCATCTTGAATTTTTTAATATTAAAAAAATGCGTTGTTATTTTCTTATCAAAATAGTGCCAAAAACCGAGTTTCATCGAAATTGGCCCACAAACAAAAAAGTTGGCCGCCATTTTGAATTTTACATACTTTAAAAATTACTTTGTTATTTTCTTGTCAAAATAGTACCAAAAACCGTGTTTCATCAAAATCGGCCTACAAACTTAAAAGTTGGCCGCCATCTTGGATTTTTTAATATTTTCAACACTGCGTTATTATTTTCTTTTCGAAATAGTACCTTATGGTTTCATCGAAATCGGCGCATAAACATGAATTTGATTATTAATTATTAACTTTACCCCTCGCCTGCGACTTCCAGTTATTTCAAATTGATAGAACAATTTAGTTTTTGGGAAATCTGAAATGGTGTAGAATTTATGGTCACCCTAGTTTTGTAAAGGAATATTTCCTGAATATTGAAATTCTAAAATTGAAATTCGGCGCCAAAGTCAAAATCGGATCGGAGTTGCCAGGATTGACACTTGAATTTATACAACTACAATAATGCTGATTAGCATTATTGTAGAAATCTAATTAAATCAAAAGAGTAAGTTCTGTTTTATGTTACAATTACGATGTGTTATTCTAAATTAATATTTAAGTAGTCTATTTTCAATATTCCACTCCGAATCCTTAACTTTGATACACTACGTGATTGGTAACGTAAATTTTTTTTCCCTACCATCGTGGTATTATTGTTTAGTAATGGCAATTGTGCGAACGAGACATCCTCATCTACTTGGTGATGTTTCATTCACACAGTAGAGTCTTCAGTCAATGTCGTCGATAGAATTTCAACTCTATGGTAAAGAGAATAAAGTTGAATTTCTTTTAAACGCATAGTGAGAATTTTTGAAGAGTACTCACTCCTTATATGAACCTCCTTGGTCTCAACCACAACATGGTATTAAAAAAAAGTTTCAAGACAAAATGTCGAAACTTTTTTTTTAATACGTGTTATGTTTGTGGCAGTTAGCGGCAAAGGTATAATCTCCATTCTGCTGTTACTTTCATACATTTTTGAAGTTGAAGAGACTTTGATTTTTAAAAACTTTTTTACCCAACCGAAAATTCTGAAACTTTTTCTATTACTAAGGGACCTTATTCCTACCTATAGAAAAATATTCAGCCTTTTTAATTTTTTTCGGACATTCCCTATTAGGGGTAAATGCCCGTACAAAGGTCTCTAGCAGCAGTAGCGCCACCAAGCGGTATAAATTTTGTGACATCCCGCCATTCCATGCACACCCTCAACGACTCGTGACTACGGTTTCAGTCAAGTCACCGGCGCGTCGCCGGCGCGTCACCGGCCCGTCGCCGGCGCGTTACCGGCCTATTTGATATATTAACATACTCATAGCTATGAAACCTAGTAAAAGATTTTTCGAAATCCGTTTAGAAATTGTTGAGGTTCGCGTACAATGTACATCACGGATGACGTCATAATTTAACTACAGATCACTAGACTATGTTTTCCTATTTGTTTACCCGAAATTCATACACATTGTTGTATTTTTATTAAAATTCGAAAAACTAGTACCTTTACTAGAATTTAGTGGAATAGGTGAATTAAGTCTAATAAAGATACCAAAATATTACCAAAAGTAATTAAAAAAATGATTTTAAAAGTTAAAATAAATAAATAATACTTAATTTCCATACCACAATGTACTTTTTCTCTACCGATTATAGCAACCAATACTTTATTAAAACAAAAAAGTGGCAACCCTGTTTGTCTTGCCGGTGACGCGTCGCCCCGGCACGGCAAGCAGAGTAGGTTGGTAGGTAGATTGAGGGATGGTTCCCAATTTTGGAAACATTTAAATTATTGGAGAAAAAAAAACTTATTTTCATAAAAAACGTATCTTTCATACAAAACGTTATCTAATGGAAGAAAAACAATCGTATTTGGGGAAATTTCTAATCTTCTCTTCATACAAATTGATAGAGAATGAGAGAAGATAATTCCCGTTTAATATAATTTGTTGAATCCAAAGTAAATAAAAGTGAAGGTAAGAAAACATTTCAATCGAGAATTGTTAGCAGCAGCTTTACGTAATCAAGGTACCTGGTACAAGTACATTGTCTAGTAACCTGTAGTAAAAAAATTGGTGCAAGCAATTTTCGACATTATTGACGTCAAAAATTCGGTTGCTTTTCCCATATTCTTTTTCACTTACTTTGCTGTTTCATAAAAAAACATACTTTTACTCGATTTACCGGAATGAACCACATTAATGCGTGCTGAAAAAACGAGGGGCTGAAAATAACTAGGACGAATTTTATTTTTTCCATGCTAGAGGCGATTCTGAAAAATGATCGATGACTCAGCGTATAGTCTGTTAGAATGCACCCAAAGTCATGATACGAGACCATCCGTGTTTTAGTTCTATGTATTCTGTGTTTGTAGAACAGAACGAGCGTTCGTGATGTTAAATGCATTTTGAGTAGGAAATTAGTGACCTTAACGCTTAAGCGTAGTATTTTGTATAGGGAAACGCTTAGAAACATTTTTACGCAATTTGATTTGACTTGATTTTGGATTACTTAGGGTTTTAAATGAACAATAATGCAATGTTATGTTTGTTAAACAGTCACAGGCATCCGATGGACGACTATTTGTTTAATTTAAGGTAAGATCATAGTTTTATTTGATCAAATAGAAACATTGTACATTTGGGTACGAATCAACAAACTCGTTACGCTTGACCACGTGACATATGTCAATCCCATACATTGTCTTTCTATTCTACTAGCGTTAATTGTAGTAAGTGGCCATTTGAGTAGGCCCCCTGGTGTGCGCTGGTCCGAGTTGGAGCCTGTTGCTAGGCGGGCGCACCTGCTCCCCGGGCCTAGTCCCGCACGCTGGCCTGTGCTGGAGCGCGTGCTGCGGCAGCTCCCTGTCCTCGACTTTGGCTTCTCTCGCCATCGCGGAAAAGTTCCGCCTCAGCTCTACGGGTCCGTAAGTACCTTGCCACTGTCTCTCTCACCTGCGCTTTAATAAATCTCGCACACTTACTAACCCCCGCGACACTGGTGGGCCAAGCCCTCCTCCTGCGCTGCACCCATCTGCGTCCAACAGACACATCTGGACCCCCCTCACCATGCCTACAGTTAGGTCCCCAGTAGCGGGCCGACGTAATACCCGCTCCACCTCAAGGAATACCACTGACCGCCCCGAAAGGGACCCTTCAGTGATTTCCCCTAACAGGTTTTCAATACTAGAATCCCAGGAGGTCATGGAACTCAGCAGCCCCGAGCCCCCACTGCACGAAAACCCCGTGACCACCTCCTCGCCATCCGGCTTTCTCGTAAGTACTGATAACGACAGACCAAGTAGCCACTCACAGAACCCCATTACCAACACGCCTCAGGAGGACAGGAGTGCCGCCGACAACATCGTCTCATTTGCTATCAGAATTAAGGAAACCCTAATCGTCGACCCAAACAGCAAGAACAAATCAGTCACCGGTGAACACAAGGCTCTGATCAACGGATGCTGCGACGCCATTATCGCCAGAGCGGGCGGTAACTCACCACACACTCAGGTAAATTCCCGCTACAGCCAGCTCTCTCAATGGGCTTCGTCCCCCTCGCTACTGACCTCACAAGCCTCCTTCGTGGCCCCACCTGCGCGGAGAGCCCTTTCCTCGCCTTCGGGCGCGAGCTGGGCCTCGCAACTTTCCGAGATCATTAACCCTCTCATCGAAGGCCTAAGGAAGGAGATAAGCAGCCTCAAGACCTCCATCGGGTCCCTCGAGGAGCGCCTCAGGGCCCCCGCCCCCTCTCCTTCCCCACCATCCACGGAAATGCAATCAACTCTCGAAAAGGTAACAAACATCCACGAGCTCCTCACACAGAACATCCCAGACCCTGGTCGTGTCGGCGCTCACGGACGATGCGCCGCCCGCGGCCTTGTTCGACAGCTTGAAGGCAGCCCTCAATACCACCCAGAGCGACGGCATCAGACCGGTCAAGGTCACTCGACTATCCAAAGGTAAAATCAAATTGACGTTCAACAACTTAGACTCCGCAGCCCAGGCTGAAGTAAAAATCAAGAACGCCCCCCAAGCTTCAGGCCTCAAGGCTGAAAAGGAACGGTAGCTCAGACCCATGGTGATAGTCAAGGGCATCCACAAAAGGCACAATGAACACGAACTCGCGGACCTTATCATAAACCAAAACTTAGGCACGTCAACCACTAAGCAGGACGACATCAAACTACTCTTTGTCAGGAAAAACAGAAACCCGGACTTATACAATGCCGTTTTCAGAGTCTCTCCTCACACGTGGCGGACTCTCACCAACCTCAGGAAAGTTAATATTGAATTTTCCTTCGTCCACGTTGAGGAATTCTCCCCCTTTAAACAGTGTCGTGGCTGTCACGGCTACGGCCACACTGTAAGCGCCTGCAAACACCCTAAACTATGTAACACATGCGGCAAACCGGGCCACGAGGGCCCAAACTGCCCCTCGGGGGGCAACTCCCCCACCTGCGTCAACTGCACTAACTTCAACAACAGCCTCGGGGGAAAAAGGGGGAATCTTAAGCCCAATCACACTAACCACTCTTCATTTGACAGCGAATGCCCCAGATTGAGGGCAATGCTGGAGAGGATTAGAGACAAAACGGACTATGGCCTATAGCCCGCTCAACTTTGACAGACTCTCTCCCCCAGCTAGCGTCAGTTCCCCCTCTCCCCCTCCCCCTTCCTTCATCCACGGCAACCACGGTGGAAACACCGCCGTCAACCCCGAACCCGACTTTGTTCGCACCAACTGCATCCAAGCCAACACGGACAGATGCTTCACCAGCTTCTGCCAGCTGGGACACTTCCTGTCCTCCAATCGATCCATAAATATAGCCTTCGTCACCGAACCCTACCTCGGCAGGGGCAACACAGCCAAATACGTCTCGGGCTTCACCACTTTTCAACTACCATCCCCGGACTCCAACGTCAGAGCGGCCATATATATCAGGGACAAATATGCCATCGACTGTAGGGCAGTCTTAATTACCCAACACTCCTCTCCGGACCTGGCGACAGTCTCCTTGTCTGTCAACAACACCCACCTTCATATCTCTTCTGTATACCTCCCCCCCAACACCGATCCCACCCCACACCTTGACTCCCTCTCTGCCTGCATGTTCCCTCCCGATTCGGATATCCCTCACATCTTCGCGGGCGACTTTAACGCCTGGCACTCTATGTGGGACAACTCCAACAGGAACAACTCACGGGGGGACAGCGTGGCCGACTTCATTATAAATAATAACCTTACTTGCCACAACGACGGTTCACCCACATTCCACTGCGTCACCCACTCCCTGTCCCGACAGAGCGCCATTGACCTGACCATATCGTCCGCCAAACTCCCGGTCATGAACTGGAGAGTGGATGAGGAGGTCTTGGCGGGCAACCAACACCTGTCCATACTTTTCTCCTTCGGCAACCGCTACTCTTCGGACCTCTCCAATCCCGCCCCCTTCTCGACGCGCAGGTACGCCACGAGAGGCGTCAGAGCTGGAATACTGCATCCAACAATTCACCTCGATCATACACGAAGCTGCCGGCGAAGTCTTTGCTTCACATGGCAGCACCGGCTATGGCCAACGCCCCGGCTCCAAACCCTTCTGGTCTGAAGAGCTGGGGACCTCACGGTGTGACCTGCATCGGACAAAGAGATCCGCGCGCATCGCGTTCACCCGGGACTCTTCCCCGACAACCAAAACTTCCGCACTTGAAGCCCTACAGGAGGCGAAAGCCAGCTTCTCTGACTGCGTCTGCAAAGCATCCGGGGATAGCTTCAGAAACTTCTGCAACACCCAGACGGCCGAGAAGGTATGGTCGATTACCAACCCCGTCCTCAAGGCAGGTAAACACCGTCCCCCACCAGCGACCATCCGCACCGCAGACGGCCGCTTCACAGCCAACAGCGCGGAAACGGCGGACGCACTTCTGTCTCATTTCTACCCCTCCGACCCCCCCGACCTGGATTCCCCCCCCAAACGACACTAAGGGCGGAAGCCCAGATGCCACCAGCCACCAATGATGACCCCCCCTTCACTCAGTCGGAGGTCCTCGAGGCAATCGAGGCTATCTCCCACAGAAAGGCCCCCGGTCACGACGGCCTCACCTCAGACATATGCACCACTACCTTCAAGTGCTTCCCGGAGATCATCACCGCCTTGGCCAACAGATGTCTCCGCCTGGGCTACTTCCCACACTTCTGGAAGCTTTCAATCCTCCGCATAATCCCCAAATCCGGTGCCCACCTGCTCTCCGACCCCAAGGCCCAAAGACCCATCGGGCTTATCCCGGTCTACGGCAAAATGTTGGAGAAACTTCTAACCGAACGCTTCCTTCATGCGGCCGCCACGCGCGGCCTTCTTAATGACAGGTCAAAGTCAAAGTCAAATAAGCTTTATTCAAATAAACTTAATTATTAAGTACTTTTGAATCGTCTATATTTTCCTACCACCCGTTCCAGACTTTTTTAGCTGACAAGAAGAACGGGCGCAAGAAACTTATCAGCTGTAACAGCCATAAGTAACGATATTTACAAACTTGAATATATCGTTACCAGATAATTACAACAGGGTGACAGGATTATTGGCAACAACATAGACTTATTATATTATATTACTTCAACAAAGTACTAACAGTAGCAAGTTATGTGTTACATCATTTCCACGCATTTAGATCTTTAAGATAATCGTCTACTTTATAATAACCTTTACCCATGAGCGTTTTTTTAACATGGTTTTTAAATTCATGCAAAGGAAGATCAATCACTTGTTGTGGAACTTTATTAATGAAAGCTATGCCTTTCCCCATAAATGAACCTCTAGTTTTTGCAAGCCTAAATCTTGGAACGGCAAGTTTATCTTTATTTCTTGTATTAAACTGGTGAATATTGCTGTTTTTAGCAAATGAATCATAGTGTTTCCTTACATAAACTAAATTTTCATATATATATTGACCTGCCAAAGTTAAAATATTTATTTCTTTAAACAATTCTCTCAAGCTATCTCTTCGCCGAAGATTATATATGGCGCGAACAGCTCTTTTTTGGAGTACAAAAATATTTTCAATACTGGCAGCTGAGCCCCACAATAGCAGTCCATACGACATTACGCTATGAAAATAACTAAAGTATACTAACCTTGCCGTTTCAATATCAGTTAAAAGCCTTATTTTCTTAACAGCGAATGCC
This sequence comes from Agriphila tristella, assembly GCA_928269145.1. Lineage (NCBI taxonomy): Eukaryota > Metazoa > Arthropoda > Insecta > Lepidoptera > Crambidae > Agriphila > Agriphila tristella. The sequence goes on along the minus strand of OV743448.1, from coordinate 16,358,617 downwards.
GCTGAACTAAGTCTACTTGACAAGGCTTCAATATGTGGATCCCATTGCAGTCGGGAATCTAGTGTGATACCTAGAAATTTTGTGCTCTCGATAAACTCGACTTCATCGTCATTCAAATTAATATTTAATTTTGTCTGCTCAACATTAGGTAATGAGAATTTAACACATTTAGTTTTTTTGGGGTTAAGTGCTAAATTATTACTATTAAACCAGTATGAAACTTTAGAGAGGGCACTATTTACTTCGTCCGAACAGTTATTACCTCTGTTTACTTTAAAAACTAAAGAAGTATCATCCGCAAATAGTACTGTTTCACATAAATTATTCGCGTAGTTGGGAAGGTCATTTATATAAATTAGAAACAGCAATGGGCCCAATATTGATCCCTGTGGCACACCCATATTGATGGGGGCTCCAGTAGATTCAGTTCTATTAATCACTACTTTCTGAGTTCTATTGTACAAATACGATTTCATAAGACTAACTGATTTATCAGAGACACCATAATGTTCTAGCTTCTTTAATAGTGTTTGATGATCAACGCAATCAAATGCCTTAGAAAGGTCACAGAAAATGCCAATTACATCTTGCTTTTCTTCCCAAGCATCCAGAATATGTTTGAGAAGTGCAATTCCAGCATCAGTAGTACTTTTACCCTTGGAAAAACCAAACTGATTTTTATGAAGTATATTATTGTATGTGAAGTAATCTAATAATTGGGAATATATAATTTTTTCAAATATTTTACTAAGTGCTGGTAGCATAGATATTGGCCTAAAGTTAGCTGGGTCACTTTTATCCCCCGATTTAAAAAGAGGAATCAATTTACTATTTTTCATTAGATCAGGAAAGACCCCTTCGTCAATACATTTGTTAAAAATAAAAGCCAAGTAAGGGGCTAGTATATCAATTATTGATTTAATTATGCTTGTTGACATGCCCCATAGATCTTCTGTTTTTTTAACATTAATTGTTTTAAAAGCTTTAATGATATCTGCACTATTTATATATTTAAAGGAAAAACTTTCATTGCACTTATCAACACTAGACTCCAGAAGGGAGACAGCGATGTTGGGACAAGCACTAAGAGTACTGGTAGTTTCTACAGGTATTCTAGCAAAGAAATCTTCAAAAACTTTAGCGACCTCATTGTCAGATTCAAAAGTTTGATCACCAGTTTTTAAACAGAAGGAATTTATATTGGATTTTGATTTGCCCGTTTCTTTGTTAATAATATTCCAAGTAGCCTTAATTTTAGTGTCAGCTAATTTTATTTTATTTGCAAAGTACTTAGACTTTGTTATGATACAGACTTCTCTGAATGTTTGTGAATACTTCTTGACAAATTCAATGAAGTTAGGATAACTAGAAGTAGCTTTCTCTGCATAAAGTTCGTATAATTTCCTTTTGCTCTTATATATGCCGGGTGTGGCCCAGTCACTAAATTTCGTACTATCATTACATTTGATGACTTTTTGTTTAAAAGTTTTACTAAATTCAGTTTGAACTATGCTAAATAAATGATTATATAGGTTTCAAAATTATATCAAGATTATATTGGCTTCAAAATTTGGTTCTGGTAATGTTTAAATTTTACTTGTGACATTGGTTCTGAATTTTTCAATACAGTGTTTTTTTACTGGCCTACACATTATTTCCCGTTTAGGCGGAACATGATGGTGCTCAATGGAGGCTAATTGTCCACTATGGTCGGATTTAATACAATTTAAAATTGATTTTTCAATGACATTACAGTTACAGAAAATATTATCTAAGCAGGTTGCCGATGTGGGTGTGATACGCGTTGGTTTATTAAAAATATGTAGCAAATTAAATGATTTAAATAGGTTTATGAACCTACTCGACAGTTTGGCTATTTTAGGGTCTAAGATGTTGACATTAAAATCTCCGCAAATTGCGACTTTTTTATTCTTCCTACAAGTTATTTTTAAAACTTCCTCCATAGTGGACTCAAACTCAAAGTAATTCGCTTTGGGGGGTCTATATACGCATACTATAATTATTTGATCAAGTTCCACGCACGATAACTCAACGGTTCGTTCAATTGAGAGGGATACTACATCTCTACGCTCTTTACATTGTAAACTATTGTGTAGAATAATAAGTGAACCCCCTCTTATAGCAGATTTCCTACTAAGCGAGCTAACAACTTTATAATTATCTAAACTTAAAAGTAATTCGTGCTTTTTCAACCAATGCTCAGTAACACATAACACATCAATATCTTCAGAGTTTAAGAATAAGCTTATTTCTAAATCTTTGCCAGAAAAGCCTTGCATATTTTGGTGTACAATTCTTAAACACTTTGGCTTTTCTATTGTTAAGTCAGGGCTAGAGGACGCCTCTATTGTCCTAGATGGTAATTTAAATGTGAAAAATTATTATTACTTGAACTAAGTAAAATGTTATAATTATTTTTATTTGGAACAGATTCCAAAGTTGAATGACTAATGTCAATAGTTGACTGCTCAATAAAAGCAGTTGTTTTACTAGCCAGATTATTGGCTAAATGTTTAAAATAAAAAGATAGCGATAATGCTATTTGTCTCCTAAAAGAACTAGGCAGATAGAACTTATCTTTTGTCAAGTAAAAACTATTAAATAATTTATTGATGTCAATTATGTGTAGCTGTTCACTATTATAAAATGCTACCGTATTCAATGTTACGTTCAACTGATACCTAAAGTTATTTTCCATTTGTGACACACTTTTGCAATAAGGGAATGTGAACAAAATCACTTTTTTTACTTTTAAAGACAATAAGGAATTACAATAAGCTATCAGTTGGTGTTTGTTCACATTACCCCTATTTCCTATCAACATTATCAAATTAGTGTTTTTATTAAATGTTTTTTTAACAATAATTCTCATCAAGTCATCCAAAGTTGACCCAGGCATACAATAATTAATTATGTTTTCCTTAGTGTGTTTTTGAATTAATTGGCCTAAATTCTTACCCATCTCATCGCAGAACATAATTGTTTCACAACAGTTTTTATCAGAAGATGGATTATTTTTTGTTGAGTTTTTCAAATCTTTACAAGTGTATGAGACCTCTGGTTCTGGTTCACATACTGAGTGGGTAGTTAAGTTAGTTGGGTTATTATCAGAAACTTTAAGCTCACACACTGAGTGGGTAGGTAAGGGCTCTGGGGCATCCTGGACAACTGCATCACACTGCTGTCTTACAACAACAGTATTTTGGTTAAAACAGCTACAATTCTGTTTTTTGCCAAGGGATTCGAACCGGTCTGTATTATAGTTACACATGTCAATCATGTCATTTGCAGCTAGCTTTTGGTAATTTAGCTGTTTGCGAGAAAAATCACTTAAATTATTGTACATTTCCCTGAGTGAAAGTTCCAAATTATCAATTTTTTCACTTAATTGATTATTTACCTTTTCACATTCTTTACTGTTATTACATGATGCCCTATTAATTACATCTAATTGCCCTAATAATTGCTTACGCTCTTTCCTCAGCTTTGAAAATTGGCTATAATAATTTTGTCTTTTTATCAACCTTTGAGTTTTCTTAATATATCTATTTAAGCGGATATATTTTTTGATTTTCTTTCCACTATTAAGTTGACAATTATTTCTAATGACAACAGATTTGTCATTATAGTTATTACATGCCAAGGTTGAATTGTCATAATATATTGCAGAATCACATTGATGTAACTCGCTAAACAGGCTTTGAGAATGCTTCTCTTCTACAAAAGTTTTATTTTCTTTTTCTAACTCTAAAATGGTCTTTTGAGCAAGAGACAAACTAATTTCAAGGTCGGTAATGCGACTCAATGCCTGTTCATGAGTGTAGTGACATTCTCTAAATTTTTCTATATACAATTGCATCTGGTTGTATTTATCTACAATCTCAGAATACTTTGTATGAACTTCAGCAAGCTCATTCTTGAGGTCAGTGTTCCGGGATATGGTCTTAAGAATCTCGCGTTCACTGTCTTCACGTTCCAGCAATAAGGTGTCATTTAGCTCTTTGGCTGCCTTCAAATCCTCTAGTGCCATTTTGAGTTTGATCTCCACATCCTTTGCAGTTGCCTTACGGGTCATCATGTTGTTATTGAGCTAGATGGAACTTGCAATCCGCAATCACTGCAAGTATACAATAAGTGATCAATAATCAAATTTTATTACAAGTTGTCAGTGTGATTCCTATGTTACAAAAAAGAAATACAAAAATAAAATTAAAAAAAACTAAGTTAAGCAAGTGAGGTCAGTAAATTATAACATATGTTTATTATTTATAATAGATTTGATGTGCAATTGTAGCAAAGGTTTATCTATTACTAGGTATCAACTTTGACTATAAAAGCAAGGTCAAACCTTTCTTTTTAATGTATAAGTCAGTATGAGTTCCTATGAATTTAGTAAACAAATGTAGGTACCTATCTATACTTAAACTATACTTAAATGAAGTTAAAAACTGAGTGACTGATAGTCTAGAATGAAAATTAATTAATACCTGAACAATATTATACCTATATTACTAAGTTATATTGTAAGAAAAGGAGCAGAATGGTTGCCCAAAATTATTGTTTAAAAGTGAAGTAGATCTGACGTGTTTATGTACAAATATAATGCTTGTGAAGTGTAAAACAGTATATCGAATGTCTGTGACAATAGTAGCCACCGTCTACATTACTTCCACGAATTGTCAAGTAAAGAGAGGTTATAACTGTGCCAGATTGTATTGAGTTGTGACGTTACTCACTATTAGTGAGTTTTGTACAAGTGGAATGGTCAATGTATTAGTTTAAATTGGGAAACAATCCGCCACTGTGGTTTTAGGTAGGTATAAGCAAATTCAATTCAGTCACAAAGTTTTGACTTGGTATTTTCCCATATAACCTATACCTATGGGTACCTATTAATAACTAAAATTAAGGAATAAAAGTACTCCCCCGGTTTAATATGCAGCAGATCACAAATTGTCGATTCTTCTACGAAGTTTATTCGCTTTTTATATCTTCTCCAGTGACATTTGGATGCCGCCCCGCCGTTACGAATTTGAGATCACTTGTTTTTCAATTTATACCACACCGATTGTACTTATAACACTTTTCACGACTATTTATACAGTAAAGAACAATTTAAACACTACTTATTAAAGAAATTGCTAAGTTTAAACAATTTAATTTAATTAAAATATCAGCTGGTTTATTTGACAAGTGTATCGGTCAGGGTTGCCAGACCAAAAAAAAATATGGATTCAGGGCAATATGGATTCAGGAAGAACACGTCCACGACGCACGCCCTGTCCGATGCCATCAACCATATAAAATCTCAAAAATACAGGGGCCTCCACACAATTGCCGTCTCACTGGACATCCAATCAGCCTTCGACAGGGCCTGGTGGCCCGCCATCCTGGACAGACTGAAAAGATCTCACTGCCCCTCTAACGTATACAAAGTCCTCGCCGACTATCTGACCCCCAGAACGGTAATCTTAAACCACGCTGGCACCACTGCTTCGCGCACAACCCAGCGTGGCTGCGTCCAAGGCTCGGCGTGTGGTCCGGCCCTCTGGAACTGCGTCCTGGACGACCTCCTGGACATGCCACTCCCCGCCGGCTGCCGCATCCAGGCATATGCCGACGACGTTCTCTTGATTGTGTCCGCCAAAAACGCGCCCCAGTTGGGTGCGCTGGCATGTGAGGCCCTGGAAGGCATTGCTCGGTGGGGCAAAGGGGTAAAGTTATTCTTCGGCCCTCACAAAACCAAGGCCCTCGCCTTCTCCCCAACGGCCGCCAAGGCCAGAATTCACATGGATGGCACAGAGATCAGCTTCAGCCATAACTTCACCCTGCTGGGGGTCGTCGTGGACAATCGGCTCAATTTCCGGGCCCACGTCCAGCGCGCCATCACCAAGGCCAAAGCTATATACAACAGACTGAGTATTTTCGTCCGCCCAACTTGGGGGCTTCACTCCGAAAATGTAAGATCCATCTACAGATTTGTCATCGCCCCCATCGTCACCTACGCCGCTGGTATCTGGGGCCATGTTGCCAGAAAGAAATACGTCAGACAATCTCTCACTTCCCTACAAAGGGGATTCGCACTCCGAATCATCAAAGGATACCGCACGGTGTCCGCCAACGCTGCCGTGGCCCTGGCCGGCCTTATCCCACTGGATCTGGATGTGCTGAGGGTCAGAGAGATCGAGCTGGCCCGCGTCACTGGGCTGACCCCTCTCCTCCCGGCGGACGTACCATTTGAATTTCCCACACCCACGCGTCAGCTACTCCATCCCTCAGAGCGAATTGCCATAACCTACAGCATGGCACCCACCCAGGCTGAGGTGGACAGCGCATGCTCCGAAAGATGCATCCAAATATTCACCGACGGCAGCAAGTCGGAAGAGGGCGATGTCGGCGCGGCACTTGTCAGGGTCGATCCGGACGCCCGTGCGGGCGATAAAGTCAGAACATCCAAATTTAAGCTTCACGACGCCTGCACAGTCTATCAGGCAGAACTGTACGCGATCTACAGGGCCTGCCGCGTCGCCATGTCTGGGGGCTTCCCTGAGGTCCTCATCCTGTCCGACTCCAGGTCAGCCCTGGATGCCCTGACCCACAGAAGCAGCACTGCCCCCCTCGTTTCCCTGACACACAAACTGGTCGCGGATCATGCCCGCCTGCACGCCGGAGCCATCCGCTTTTGCTGGGTCAAGGGCCATGCAGGTATACCGGGCAATGAACTGGTAGACGAGGCGGCCAAAAGAGCCGCCCTCTCCCACTCCTCCCCCTCCTACTCTAACTTTCCCATCTCATTTGTCAAATACCACACTCTCCACTCCGCCATAGCAACTTGGAAAGACAGATATTCCCTGTCGGACCAAGGCGCTCACACCAAATCCCTCCTGTCCACACCTCGCGCCTGCTTGGACCTCACAAAACTCATCCCCCACAACTTCCACTTCACACAATACCTCACCAACCATGGCGCTCACCTCTCATACCTCCACAGATTCCATATTGCACCCTCCGATCTGTGCCCATGTGACTTCTCTCTTCCGCAAACCCCACACCACCTTGTCGTGGACTGTCCCCGTTTTTCCAAAATGAGATCCGACTATCTCCTCTCCATTCCATCCAACCTCAAACTCAGCCTTCCTCTACACCTGCCCGCCATCCTTGAATGCAGGCGCCCATCCTCGGCGGTCAAAAGATTCCACAGGTTTGTTGTTAATATTTTCTCGGAACTAAAATCCTTTAACAAAGCCCAATGCTGACTCGACACATTGCTGCAGCTGCGTCCTGGAGCGGCCGCTCCCCCTCGGGCGCGGCTGCTCCCGGGTGGGCGGGGCCGCTCCCAGGTGAGCGCAGCCAATCCTTTTAGAACTACATCCTTCACAATCATCAAATTGCACTGCAACTAATACCGCCCCCCCCCCCTTCCTTCAATCTCATAAAACGAACTCTTTTTTTTTCTCTTCACCGCCTTGTACGGAGGACGGTGGCTATGACTGCTGTGCTATTTTGTTCTGTTGTTCTGTTACTACCTAAGCATGCTATGTCTATGTTTGTCCATGTCTATGTACTTTCACGTATTTTCATGTGTGTCTTGTCCTCCCCGCGTGTGTTGGAGAGTGCGCCTTAGCGGGGTTCTTATTTTTATGTTTTAATTGTGTTTTCTCGCTGTAACTATCCTATGAAATACAAATCATATAAAAAAAAATTGTTCGCAAACTAAACTACAACTAGCCTACACCCTTTTTCTCATTATGCCAAGCCACCAGCGGTGGGAGGATCGATTTGATCACCCCCCCATTAGTTAAAAATGTAGGACCTTAGAGACGGCGCCGTCGGGTGCAAGCGTGCGGTTACCGGCCGCTGTACAGCAGCCGCGCCCATTCGCTCCCGGATGGGCGCGGCTGCTCCCGAGCACCCACTCGGGAGCAGCCGCGCCATCGCATTACGCATAGCACACAACGTATATTATAGTTATTTAACCATTTATTTTTATATATATTTGGCATAAGTTATAGGAATTTAATTTAACAAAAAGGGGAAAAAAAAAAACATATATAATAAAAAAAAAAATAAAAAAAAAATTAAAAAAAAAAATAAAAAAAATATAAAAAAAAAACCCTTAACCAAGCTGCATAATATTATCTAATAACTTTATTATAAGTCGACACTTAAGTATTAGACCTACTGCCACTGGGCGCGGAGGCTCCCGAGTACGGCAACCGGCCGCTCCGGTGTGGCCCCGCCCTTTCGGGAGCGGCCGCGCCCGCTGGAGAGCGCTTGCGCTCGCCATGTGGTGGGTGCGTCTGGCGTGCTCCAAGTGCATTGAAACACCTTTAACTTTACCCCTCAATCTTTGCACCTATTAAATTCCCTTAGATAAGGCGCGCCGGATGCACCTCAGCCCCCCCTATACCTATACCATGTATCGCCTCAGACCGTGACAAACAAATTCCGTGACGGAGTCCTCTTGTCACCTTTTAGCATCGACATGATATTTAAAAGAAACACTGTCTTTGCCGGCTCACTAAGCCTTTTTAGTCAGCCTTGTCATTGTACACTGCACCAGGTGACATAGACGACCCTTTGCTCTATATAAAACCTCTTTGAATTATATCCACAACTGCTTTTTCGCTAAACTCCTTAAAAACTCCTTTGCTCGTGCGGCCCTTCTAATGCCCTGCCCCCCGCCTCTCTCCTCACCCATCCGCACCTACTCCCGCCCCCGCAACCGCGGCTCACACCCTGTCCCCCTCTGCTCAACCACCACCACCCAGTCAGTCTCCAAGCGCCTCCGCGCGTGGACACACTTTTCGTCATCGGCGTGCGTCGCAGCGGTCGCGGTGGCTCCCACATGGTCGCGGGTGCTCCCTGACAACACGACACGCCCCCTCACGGGCGCGGAGGCTCCCTGGCGGGCGAAGGGGCTCTCTATCGGGCGCGCCCGGCCAACGGCGGGCACAACAGCAACAATAACACTAGCAGTCGGCGCCTGCGGATAGAACTCACCGGACACCTCATGAACCCTGACACGGCTGAGGCGGAGGGGCCAGGAGACAGCGATGTCGCAACACAAACCAAAACCTTGCCCCAACTCTCCCTGGCGGGGACCGCCCCTGCATACAGCCCAACGGAGCCACATCTGCGGGACTTTCTTGCACCTCCTCTTCAGCATTCGACGGGCGCCTCGCCCCCCCGGGGCTCCCCGCCCAGCTGTCCTGATGAGCCACCGGTCTCCTTACACAACTTGTGCCAGTCCACTCTTGCCCTCATCCACAATCACAAGGCGGGCATTGGAAGGATTACCCAACAGCTGAGATCAGCCGGGCACCGGCTTCAGCACGTGCCCATTTGAAACACTCGCATCTGCATCCTTTGCCACCACCACGGCCACCGCAACCTCCACAAGCCCACTCAGGAAAACTGCCCCGCCCCCTCCGACGTTCTTCTTCGCCGCCCCGGAGCCCCCACCAAACTCGCCCGCCCTGACGATACGCGACCACCAACCCAGGAGCCACCATCATCAGCACAAGAAAGAAAGATAACAGTATCGGAAATCCCCCATCCCCCCCACCCCCTAAATAAATTAAGCGGCAGCCGCACATGCCCCCCATCATTGTAATTGTTAGTTTGTAAGCGTATTATTCTTGTTTTATTTTTGTTCATGTTCTTTATTCTGCCATTTCATGTCATGTCACATCGTCGATATAATTTGATATAATTAAAGAAATATAAACAACTTGTTTAGTCTCGTATTATATAAGAAAACTGGCCATCATGGCACGGCACACACTCACCCCTCTGGCCCGGCTTGGCATGATGGGATTTGGGTGTGCTTAACCGGGCGGAACCGCTCCCGCAGTGGGCGCAACCACCCGGTCGCGTGAATTTGGAATTTCAAACGTACATTCGCACTTAACTTCAGCGGCCCCGCGACCGCCATTTTTTTTTCAAATGTGTTTCCCCCTTCGGCCACACTCCACTCCAAGACGGTACCTCATGTTTGGGGGGAAAAACGCAGTTCAACACACTTCTCGTCAATACCACCACCCACAACAGCCATTGACGCCGTCATCTATCCGCTACCCCAACTTTGGTTATCTCACACACTTTTAATTACTTAATCAGCTTCCCCACCCATCTACTGTCACCCTTAAACAACACCTGCTTAATTCATTTATCCATTTCCTAGTCCATAATAAATGAACCGTCGCCGGAACCCTCCACATTTCACAATCTACCTTTTCCAACTATAAACTCTTACCCCTAGTTCCTCCCTACTAACTTTATACTTGTACCACAATGCCAGCAGTTTAAAACTCCTAACCCATCCGTGACCAGCCTCAACTAACTTTCGCCCAACGTTCGTATCACTTTGGGCTATCCGTTTGCCCTTCGAATTTCTAGACGTGATCAGATTTGACCCGGGTGGGCGCGGCCGCTCCCACGCAGTCTTCAACTGCCTGGGCGCGGCCGCGCCCGCTCGGGAATGATTGCGCCAATTCCGGCTCCTTTTGATACTTAAAACTTTTGCGCCCAAGCGCACCAACCTACCCACACATTATTTTGTGCCACCGCGCTTGCACACACTGTATCACATAACCAACCCGTGACCAACCTCGGCTTGCGCCGAGCGTCTGTCTCGTCTCGGGATTTACACCCACCCCTTTGTATTGGTATTTCAACACGTACTCAACTTCACCCTATGCGGGCGCGGGCGCTCCCGGGCGGGCGCGGCCGCTCCCGAGTGGTCTCGGACTGGTCGGGCGCGGCCGCGCCCGCCCGGGAGCGGCCGCTCCTGAACCTCTTGCATATTCACATCGTTGCGCACAAGCGCACCAACCAACGTTCACCCCATTATAAACACTCTTTAATTTTGAAAAACCCTTCTGATGTTCCACCAATGTTTTATATCTACATTTACGCCTTGGGCGGGCGAGGGCGTTCCCATGCGGTTCTCGGCCGCCGCCCGCGCCAGCCTTCCCTTACGTGCACTACTTGCACCAAACGACACCTCTCTGTTTCGACTCAACAATATTTATCTTAAAACATCACTCGTTCGCTCTACCGGACTGCCGCTGGGACCCTCCGCCCAACCCTTCTGCGCCACGCGACCAGCTCCTTGGGCGAGGCACGCACCCGCCAGCAACGCGGCCTTCTTCTGTAGCACCGGCCCCGGCCCCGACCTTCAACGGCAGGCTGGGTGCGGACGTCGGCTCCTCACCACCGGGGTGCAAGGTGACGACCGGGAGACGTTAAATTAGAACGACGGTTCAGTGGATACTACACATATATAATGTAAGAGAGGTGACACACACTACAGGGGCCTTCTTCGAGTGGAGAGGGGCACCTCTTCGACGGCGCCACCCCTGGAGCGGTCGGATCCTCATTGGGTCCCAAGCGCGCGGAGTCTGGGCGGCGCGTCCCCGCGGCAGTCTGATCATAGCGCTTTTTGTTTTATTTATAAAAAAATAATTTCTTCTCCTCCTATCCCCCTTCTTCCTCTTTCTTTCTTCTATCCTCCTACTTTTGTATCCTTCTATAATTCTCTTTCTTTCTCCCTCTTTTTCTTGCCCCGGCCCGGCACCGGAAGGCAACAAGCCTCACCAAGGGATGAGTCCGATGGTGCCGGTCCAACTCGATCCACCCCCCCCAACCTCCAACCACAGCCAGAACATTCCAGCACCCCCCCCCCATCCTTACTAATCATCAGTCTAAAAAAAAAAACCTAACCTAACCTAACCTAACCTAACCCCCCCCCTACGGGACCACCTTGACGTGGTGGGGGGGCTTACGGGCATAGTACTTTTCTTGGTCCTACTTCCTGGACTCCCTTAGACAGAGGTACTGGAATCGGTCTTTAACATCTTGACAACTCCCAAACCAAGCGTCCCAAACCCCATGGCGCAACTCACAGACAAAAGCCAATAATGGAACTATTTAAAAATACTTCACATAACATGCTAGGAGGTTGTTCTCGGCAATACCGTTGGTCTTGGTCCCCATTGCCATACGCCCCGGGTGGGCGCGGGCGTTCCCATGCGGCTTACGGCCGTCGTCCGCGCTCTCCTTCCCCTATGAGGCTGTTCTCGGCAACACCGTTGGTCCTGGTCCCCATTGCCCAACGCTCCGGGTAGGCGCGGGCGTCCCCATGCGGCTCACGGCCGTCGTCCGCACTAGCCTTCCCCTATGTATGTAACTCACATCAAATTTACGCAACATTGTTTGGGCGCGGCAACTCGCGACCAACCTTAGCACCTACTTAACGTTCGTCTCGTCTCGGGCGTTACGCCCACCCCTTTGAGTTTCAACACAAAGCTTCGCGCCTGTTCGGGAGCGGCTGCGCCCGAACCTCTTTCACATTCACATTTTTGCGCTCAAGCGCACAAACCAACCCCCACCCCATTATAAACCCACTTTAAAATGGGAAAACCCGTCTACGTCAATGGGCCCCCTTTAATATTTTTTTCCACTAATGAACTGTAACAACATTCGCACCCCGGGTGGGCGCGGGCGCTCCCATGCAGTTTACGGCTGCCGCCCGCGCCTGCCTATCCTTATGAACATAACCTGCATAAAATTGCACCTCTCTGCCATCTCTTTTATACTCACATTTTCACGCTTTAACGCACCAACCTGCCCGCATATTACTTTGCACCACCATGCTTGCAAACATTGTATCACCTAACCAACTCGTGACCAACCTTGGCTTCTGCCGAGTGTTTGTCTCATCTCGGGCGTTACACCCACCCCTTTGAATTTCAACACTTAATCAACTTCGCCCCATGTGGGCGCGGGCGCTCCCGGGCGGGCGCGGGTGCTCCCGAGCGGTCTCTAACTGGTCGGGCGCGGCCGCGCCCGCCCGGGAGTGGCCGCTCCTGAACCTCTCTCGCATATTCACATCGTTGCGCACAAGCGCACCAACCAATGTTTACCCCATTATAAACCCTCTTCCATTTTGGAAAACTCTTTTGTTTTTCTACCAATGTATCGTAACAACATTCACGCCCCGGGCGGGTGCGGGCGTTCCCATGCGGTTTCTTGCCGCCGTCCGCACCAGCCCTCCCATATGTACATAACTTGCATCAAATCGCACCTCTCTAAATCAACTCTACAACATATCTTTAAACATCACTCGTTCGCTTTACCGGACTGCCGCTGGGACCCTCCGCCCAACCTTTCTGCGCCACGCGACCAGCTTCTCGGGCGAGGCACGCACCCGCCAGCTACGCGGCCCTCATCTGCAGCACCGGCCCCGGCCCCGACCTCCAACGGCAGGCTGGGTGCGGACGTCGGCTCCTCACCACCGGGGCCTTCTTCAAGTGGAGAGGGGCACCTCTTCGACAGCACCACCCCTGGAGCGGTCGGATCCCCATCGGGTCCCAAGCGCGCGGAGTCTGGGCGGCGCGTTCCCGTGGCAGTCTGATCAAAGCGCTTTTTGTTTATTTATAAAAATTAATTTCTTCTCCTCCTATCCCCCTTCTTCCTCTTTCTTTCTTCTATCCTCCTACTTTTGTATCCTTCTATAACTCTCTTTCTTTCTCCCTCTTTTTCTTGCCCCGGCCCGGCACCGGAAGGCAACAAGCCTCACCAAGGGATGAGTCCGATGGTGCCGGTCCAACTCGATCCACCCCCTCCAACCTCTTATCACAGCCAAAACATTCCTGCACCCCCCCCATCGTTACTAACCATCAGTCTAAAAAAAAAAAAAAAAACCTAACCTAACCTAACCTAACCTAACCATTCTGGCTCCGACCGCCGACCAGTACGCAGCAAAACCACGTGCGCTCCGCATTAAAAAATTCAAAATTGTGGGTTTTTCGAGTCGTACGCAAGTGTGTGATACGTCAAAAGTTGCGCGCTAACAAGGCGCATCTGATGGTGCAAAGTAAATGAAAATCGGATCACAGTGCGAAGCAGAATAAGTGAAAATAGTGAAATTAAGTGAAAAAGTGCAAAATTTCGACCTGTTTTTCGCCCACTGCATCCTCAATTGTAGAGACGCGTAGGATTTGAAAATACCAGCTTGTGCGCAGCAGCGCCTTCTATACAACGGTGTTGTTTGCTGATTTTTATCTGCATTATTTGCGATAATATTAGCAAAAAACAACATAACCTGTCGACACGTGGTCAGTCTTCCGGGAGCGGCCGGATGTCGAAAAGGACACCAGCAGAAGGAGCGCAGCTCGCCGAGTCTCCCAAATTTTCGAGCGTCGTCGTGGGACATATAGCAGCTAAGATTTTTGACTTTAAAATTTCAAACAATTATTACTCAAAATTTTTATAATACTTTAAATTTTCCAAAATTTTATTTATGTAGTACCCATTAGACCTCATCTAACAAAATTTAAATTTTTAAAATCCGACTGTAAATAACCGAGTTATATTTTTTTGGAGTTAGGGGTGGAAACTTCCCCCACCATTTGTACTTTCATTTCTAGAGATATTTTAATTCTGTCTTTGTGTTTTGTTGCGTTTACTGTGTGCTATTTTTAGGTTTTTAGTTTATATTTTTTGGACTTGTATTGCCGGAGATATTTAAATTTTTAACTTTAATTTTAACTTGGTACTTTAGGGTATATACTTAAGGGGCTGGAGGGTCCATATTTGTCTAGGACTCCTCCCCGGACATCTGGGAAGCCCAAAGACCAGTGGTCTAGGGCTTAAATTAAGAATTTACCCGATTGGCGGCCATTTTGTTTTTATTTGCCCTAAACGGGTAAATTTTTAAAACATCAATAGCTCCCAAGTCTTTGGACTTAGAGAGCCGGGATTTCAGGTGTAGGGGTTGGAATTAGACCATCTTTCGGGCCCCGGGCAAATTTCCCCAAAATTCCATATTATTGGAATTTCGGAATTCCACGCCGTGGAAGGGGTAGCCCACAATCCCCCAACCCTCCCAGAGAAAACCCCGGGTCTCTAAGACCAATAGTTTAGGCGTAGGATTTATTCCAAAATATTTTGGAATCGATTTTGGAAATTTTGGAATTGCCATATCTCCCGTAATATAAGTCCTAGAGAGTCGGCGTCTTAGGTTAGGGTGATTGTTATTTTCCCCCCTACCCCTTCCCATCCTCAAAATTCCCAAATTCCCACTTTGATCCTTCCACCCCCCCCCCTAGCGATCTTGCGAGCTAGAACTCGCCAGGGCATACCAACTGCCCCAAACCCGGGCTTCCTAGCCCCAATAGCGGCGGAGATACGACCCTTCAAATTTGGCGTCCGCCATCTTGGACGCCATTTTGAAAAACTTTGAACGGTCGTACCTCTCAAACTATTTGGGCTACAGGGCTGGGGATTTTTTCATAGGGGCTGCCGGAGGGATCTTTATCCACCTGATAGGGTAAATTTACCCTATCGCTACCTAAAAATTTATTTTTGGGTAACCCCACCATCCGATAGGTCTCGGGCCCCCCTATGGGAATTTCTAAAGTCCCAGTTCTAGGAGACCGATAGTTTCTGAGTTACGGGCATTTTACCCGAATAGGGTACTATTTACCCAAAATTTACCCGTGGGTTAACTCAGGAACTATCTGTCTCAGAGAGACGTGCTTGGTACCTAATTGTAGGTCTCTTCAAGGCCTACAATCGCCCCCTAAGACGCAGCTCGGTCGGAGCCGCCGTTGCGGCCGCCATTTTGTTTTTTAGTATTTTAAGTATAACTTTTAGGAAAAAATGCCTAAAAATATTTTTTCTTCACTTGTGGGTGTGTTTGAACATCCCCTTTGACATCTTTAAAATATAGAAACGTAGAGTAACATTTATTGACTCTACATTGAAAAACAAAAATTTTTGATAATTCTAGGTATTTTGCCTAAAATCGAACACTTTTTGACAAAATATTTGACTGCGCAGGCAGCAATAACTCAGGGGACTTATATTTATATATATATATATTATTTTTTTAGTTTTATTACACTTTACACTTCATATTTACAAACTGACGAAACTTCTTCCCGTTGTTCCAAACTCTTATTATTATAACGTAGACAGCAGTTAGACACTATGGCTTTCGTACACACTCCGGTTAACAAATCTAAAGTTAGCCAGCGCCCTAGCACTTCACCAGGAGCCAGTCCATCCGGCTCCAGAACGACCCCAGCATGCGATCTAAACGTGGGCGTTTCATTCATTCAAGGGAGCGATGCAAAGCGAAGATCCGTTAAGTTATGGAGCCAGTACGAAAAGGGCGCAATTAAACCAGAACTCACAAAATGTTCTGTGGAGGAAATCCTCACACAAAATATGATTGCCATACAAGGAATACCGGAAAAAATCCGTGAATTTGTTGGCATGAGACGGGACATCAAATCATATCTTGAAGACCTATCGGATGCCCAAATGCTTGCCCAATTCTAACTGGCAAAACGCTTCGGACAAATGAAAGGAACGACACAGGATGTACCAGCAACCTTTCCTACTCATAATCCCACTGGGAATCCGGAGGCGACAACGAGTGATTCGATAGAATCCCTTAAGGCGGTAGTTAACGATCTTTATACGAATCTTACAAAGATCCATTTCGACGGAATGAAAATCATATCGCAAAATTGTATGCTCACCAAAGACGTATATCGAGAATTAACAACCGCAGTCCAAAACCAATCACAAGCGACAGAAAAACTGGCAACAACATCGAGCCAAGAAGGAAAGGTGCTGCTGGAAAAACTGCAAGGGATAGAGACCAGTCTAGGCGACATCACATATGCCAACAGCAAACAACTCAAAAAATTAAATGGCATGGATGAGATACTCAACACAGTTAATAAAAATATATGTGAGGCACACAAAGATCTAAGCGAGACGCTGGGGTCAGGCTTAACAGATCTTAGTGTCGCAAATGATGCTTTTGAAGGCCAACTTAAAGAAGTAGTCCACAAAACAAGTGGAATACAAACACTTCTTGAAAAGGCAGAACAACAGCCAAAAGTTGCGACTGAAGATCGAGTTAACGAAGTAGTCCACAAGATGAGTGGAATAAAGACGCTTCTTGAAAAGGCAGAACAACAGCCCAAAGTTGCGACGGAAGACCAAGTTAAAGAAGTAGTCCACAAAATAAGTGGAATACATACACTTCTGGAAAAGGCAGAAAAACAGCCCAAAGTTGCAACCCCTGACCCCAAGCCAACCTACGCCAGTGTCGCCGCTTCTTTCCCACCAAAGATACGACCGGCGCTCCACTCTGTCGTGGTAACATCGGACGACGCTACAGAGTCCAGCGCGGAGGTCCTCGACAGGGTGAAGAGCGCTGTCGACGCAAAGAAAGAAGGTATAAGGGTGGAGAAAATCCGAAAGGCCCGGAATCAAAAGGTCATTATAGGGTGCCGTACTAAGCAAGATTTAGACCAGGTAATAAATAAAATTGAAACTAAGGGCAGGAAATTAAAGGTAACACCAATAGCAAATAAAGACCCACTCGTCATAGTGAAGGATGTACTGCAGGATGATGACGACACTATTGTCGCAGCAGTGCTCCGCCAAAACGAGTGTATTTTTGAAAATATCTCAAATGAGGAAAAAAGAATTAAAATTAAGTATAAAAAGAGAACAAGGAACCCAATGGCAGCCCATATAATTATGCAGGTGAGTCCCGCGATTTGGCACAGAATGATTGAGGCTGGTGCACTCCACATCGACCTTCAAAGGGTTAGAGTGGAGGACCAGTCTCCTCTTATCCAGTGTTCTCGCTGTCTGGGCTATGGACATGGGAGAAAATTTTGCACACAGACTGTGGACAAGTGCAGCCACTGCGGAGGACCACACTTGCAGGTCGAGTGTGAACTAAAGATCGCTGGATCCCCTCCGGAGTGCTGCAACTGTGCACACTCTGGGCAAAAAGTCTCAAACCATAGTGCATTCAGTGATGAATGCCCGGTGCGTAGTAAGTGGGACTACCTAGCCAGGTCTACCACGGCATATTATACACAGTAGGGAAGTAACTCCATTAGAAATTCAAAATTCACTAAAACATCACTCCACAAATCCCAAATATTTAAATCTGCGATTTAATATGCGGGCATGACATGGAATCTGCACATAAATTAAGCTTTTATATTTTGAAAATATATAAGTTTTGATAATAAATCTTTTACAAATTAAAGAAACAAAATTAAAATCTAAAATCAAAGTTAAAATCTCTCGAAAAGTCACAAATAATATGAAACCCTTTAGACAACTAGACAAGAAACTATAAAATTTGAACACTCATTTTTAACCTAGTTCGATAGTAAATAATAAAATTGGAATTTAAATACAATATTCACAAATTAGGAGTGAAACCCAAAACAAGATGTAGATATATAAAGTGTATAAGAAAAGGGAAAGTACCATATATCTGTTGAATATATTAAATACTACCCTAGTATAAATGAAGATAATAGAAATTAAGATGAAATGTATATTAAGCCAAAATTAGAGTAAGAAATAGTAAACTGTGTAAAGAAAATGTATAGAATAAGTTTAAAATGTGCTGTCATGACTCATGAGTTGGAAAAATGTAACTGTTTAAGATTAAGAAGATGATGTAATAATAGAAATGTAAGTTAGAAAAATAATAGTTAGCGACAAGTAATATTGTAACTAAAATAGATTTAGATAGAACTTAAAAATTAAGTAAAAATGTCACAAAAATTATAACTAATAAAACATAACATCTGTTGTAAATAAAGAAATAAAAAACCTATAATAGACTGTATGAAATTGTAACCATTTTGTTAGAAATAGTAAGTCAAATGAAATAAAACCAGTAAAATATTAATATGTAAAAATTTGAAGCTAGTTTTGTAAACTAGCTGGTATAAATTAGGACTTAAGAAAACACAGATATGTAAAAAATAGAGTAAGGAATTAGCATAATAAGTAAATAAGAAAAGAAAGAAAATTGTAAACCAGAGTTATTTCGAAAAATGTTTGCCTTCATTTTCCTGTTTTTAAATAAAAAATAAAATAAAAATAGTAGTAGAAAGTAGTCAGAATAGGCGGGCATCCCACCCGTTATAGTATGAATGTGGACTGATGAAAGAAAGATATAGAATGCAGCATAAAAGTGCGAGAAGCATACTCGAGAGAACTGGCTTGAATGAGAAGAATAGATACATAAAGACTTGGACTTCGTCCGGGGAGAAGGAGATTTAAAAAAAAAAAAAAAAAAACCTAACCTAACCTAACGTAACCTAACCTAACCTAACCTAACCCCCCCCTACGGGATCACCTTGACGTGGTGGGGGGGCTTACGGGCATAGTACTTTTCTTGGTCCGACTACCTGGACTCCCTTAGACAGAGGTACTGGAATCGGTCTTTAACATCTTGACAACTCCCAAACCAAGCGTCCCAAACCCCATGGCGCAACTCACAGACAACAACCAATAATGGAACTATTTAAAAATACTTCACATAACATGCTAGGAGGCTGTTCTCGGCAATTCCGTTGGTCCTGGTCCCCATTGCCTAACGCGGCCGCTCCCGAACCTCTCTTGCATATTCACATCGTTGCGCACAAGCGCACCAACCAACGAACCAACGTTTACCCCATTATAAACCCTCTTTATTTTGGAAAACCCTCTTGTTTTTCCACCAATGTATTGTAACAACATCACGCCCCGGGCGGGCGCGGGCGTTCCCATGCGGTTTCCAGCCGCCGTCTGCGCCAGCCCACCCCTATGTGCATCTCAATTCGCACCTCTCTGTATTGACTCAACAACATATCTTTATACATCACTCGTTCGCTTTACCGGACTGCCGCTGGGACCCTCCGCCCAACCTTTCTGCGCCACGTGACCAGCTCCTCGGGCGAAGCACGCACCCGCCAGCTACGCGGCCCTCATCTGCAGCACCGGCCCCGGCCCCGATCTCCAACGGCAGGCTGGGTGCGGACGTCGGCTCCTCACCACCGGGGCCTTCTTCGAGTGGAGAGGGGCACCTCTTCGACTGCGCCACCCCTGGAGCAGTCGGATCCTCATCAGGTCCCATGCGTGCGGAGTCTGGGCGGCGCGCCCCCGCGGCAGTCTGGCTAAGGCGCTCTTTGTTATATTTTTAATTATCTTTCTTCTCTTCCTATCCCCCTTCTTCCTCTTTCTTTCTTCTATCCTCTTTCTTTTGTATCCTTCTATATTTCTCTTTCTTTCTCCCTCTTTTTCTTGCCCCGGCCCGGCACCGGAAGGCAACAAGCCTCACCAAGGGATGAGTCCGATGGTGCTGGTCCAACTCGACCCACCCCCCCAACCTCCAACCACAGCCAAAACATTCCTGCACCCCCCCCCATCCTTACTAACCATCAGTCAGAAAAAAAAAACCTAACCTTTTTTTTTTTTTTTTTTTTTTTTTCCAGGGGGAAATGCCTTCGCATACCCCCCCGTGCGGGGAACACGGGGGTGGTTATGTGGTGACTCCACTAAAACCCCCTGGGAGTTCCTCTGCCGCTAGTGCAACGGACCACGGGAAGACGCAAGTATACAACCGCGATCCGCCGCCGGTTGTCCCAACGGACACAAACTGACATTTGAATGTTGAGAGCTCAGAAGCTCTCCCAATCGGTGAGGCGCGCCGGAACACAAAGCGCGCCGTTCCACCACGGGGACCCTGGATTGGGCTACGGAATTTCCCCGCTTCCGTAACCCGGTCCCCTCAACTGCGGCTCATCCGGGCCATCCGCCCACTCAGAGCCCGCTGCCCTAACGCCAGTGCTGTCTACTGTTTCCATGGCCTCTTCGCCTCCCGCAATTGATTGTTCGGAAGGCCCTTGCGTGGCACTAATTTCCTTCATTTTCTTCTTCTTGGGGGGATTGCAAGACTTTCCCCCAAGCATGTGATCCGCCTTAATTCCTGCTTCTGAACATATAACGCAGTGCTGTGCATTGATACAGTCCTTAGCTTTGTGCTCAGGAGTGCCGCACCGGAAGCACAACTTGCTCCGGTCTTTTATTTTTTTATTTATTTATTTGCAGGGATAACAAACGGCTGTACAATATTGTGTTAACAGCTATGCTTACAAACAATTATTAATTACTAATTATACAACCAACCACATTATCCGCAGCTTACTTTTAAGGATTAATGTGCGATAAAATATTGAATAGAATAGAATTGAACTTAAAAACTAAAACCGATAATACAAACAGCAATGTTTCACAACCCGTGAATATAAGCATTAACTTTCTAATTTAATTTTAATGAAAATAGAGTAAAATTGAATTGATTGTCAGTAATCGAGGCAGATGACAGGCAACCTATTGCGACAGCAGGTCAAGAGCCCTGGACTTGAATGAAGACGCAGAAAAAGAGAAAATTTCTATTTCATGGTCACTAAGGTGTCTATTGTAAGTGGCCATGATTCTATTGAGTGGGGCGCGCGAACCAGCGTTGCTATTGTTAAATCCAAGATCGAAAGGCCTGAATACATGCTTTTCGCGGATGCGAGCTGAAGTGCTGGGTATCCTATATTTGATCCCATCAGTTAGATCAGTACAGTCGTATTTACTATGTATGATGTTGTGAAGACAAAGAACATCAAAGAGTGTCCTTCGCGACTCTAGTAGTGGTAATGAAAACTTCTGTAGTAGTTGGTCATAGGATAGTTTTGCTCTCCAGCATTTAAAGGATATTCGCCTAAGAAATTTTCGCTGCACTGATTCTATATTATTCTTATATTTATTATAGAATGGATTCCAGACCACCGTTGCATATTCCAGTTGGGATCTAACTAATGTCTTGTAAAGATATAAGTAGGAGTCTGGTCGTTTGAAATGTTGGCATGTACGCATAATAAAACCATACAATTGGTATGCTCTGGATATAATATAATTTATATGATTTTCCAGATGCAATTCGGAGTCAAGAAGTACACCGAGGTCACGTATAACGCAAACTTTTTCTAGTTGAAGATCGTTAAGTGTGTAATTGAAGTTTATTACGTTTTTCTTTTTTGTGGTAGTTATGTATTTACACTTTGCAATACTCAGGAACAGTTTGTTTTGGGTGCAGTATTCACTTAAACGATTAAGGTCATCCTGTAGCAGAAGACTGTCATTAACGGTCACAATTTGCTTGAAGACTTCTAGGTCGTCGGCGTATAGCAAGAAATTACTATGTAAAAAGCATTTATCGATATCATTAATAAATAAGACGAAGAGTAAAGGCCCCAGGATCGAGCCTTGAGCTACGCCAGAGGTTGCCTTAATGGTGTTCGACATGTGACCGTTAATCACCACCTTCTGCGTTCTGTTTACGATGTAGGAATAGAACCATCGCAAGAGGTTGCCACGTATTCCGTTGAAGGCAATCTTTTGAAGAAGCATTTCGTGATCCACCCTGTCAAAAGCCTTGCAGAAGTCAGTGTATACTGTATCGACCTGGACGCGTTGGTCCATACTAGTGAATAAGAAGTTAGTATACACTAAGAGATTTGTTACGGTCGAGCGTTTTTTCACGAAACCGTGTTGCTGTGGTATTATAACTTTGTGCAGCTTAGCGTAAATTGCGTTGTGCACTAGCCTCTCCAAGACTTTTGACATGGTGGACAAGATTGAGATGGGACGATAGTTTGTTACGTCTTCTTTTGTTCCGGCCTTGTGTACAGGCGTTATATTAGCAGCCTTCCAAACATCAGGAACAACACCTTCCGAGAGACATTTATTGAATAGTAACGTCAGGGGAACACCGATGGTGTTTGCCGTAAATTTTAGAAATAGTGGTGTGACGTTGTCTGGACCAGGACCCTTAGTAACATCCAAAGATTTAAGTTCACCCACTACTTGATTTTCAGAAAACCTCAATTCAGAGATTATGAAGTCACCTTTTTCATTATCATTGTGTTGTGAATCTATTCTAAAATTGGATGCGGAGCTTTGTTCAAAAACAGATCCAAAAAAGTTACTAAACAGATTACAAATGGTTGTAGGGTCGTCAGATTCAACGTCATTGTATCTCATAGTATGAGGGAAACCCTTTTTATCGTGCCTGTGAACAAAAGCCCAGAACTGCTTCAGGTCTTCGCGCATGCCTTCTTCCACAGACGCAATATATTTATTGAAGCACTCTTCGCTCAGTTTTTTAAAACGTCTGCGATATATGGAGAAATCTTCATAGTCTACAATGCTTTCATACTTTTTCCATCTAATCCAGCTCTTGTTTTTGTCTTTGAATATATGTATCAACGGGCGAGTAAACCATATTGGATAATCACCAGATCTATTTGGTCTAAGAGGAACATTTTTGGCAATAATTTCATAAATGCGTTCGTAAAATGTGGACACGGCGTCTTGCGCGGGCAACTCATCCAGTAACCGATACCAGTCAATTGCTTTAATATCGTTGTTGATAGTTTGGTAATCGGCTTCATGGAATCGATATCTAGGTATGTTCGCTTTTGACATGCAGGTATGTAACAAGTTTAAAGTTATAATCGCAGTAAATGGAGGATGGTGCTCGTCGACACGTACTAACGGAGAGGTTGCTACATCACAAGCGCAATTTGGGGAATCTGATATAAATAAATCTAGTGTCCGGCCTTTTTTATTTTTAATTGAATTAAATTGTGAGCACTGTAATACTGAGAGGAAATTAATTAAGTAGTTGTCTATATCACCGCTGTCTCGCGTCAGGATAGGCAATGAGTGCGATGAGTTAGTCAATTGCCATTGGAGAGAGAAAATATTAAAATCTCCAGCGACATAAAAGGCATCCACCTGATTCATAAACAAAACTTCCTGTAAAGAGTTTAAAAATGACTTGTAAGTGAGGTATGGCTGACGAGGAGGTATATAAAT
Source organism: Agriphila tristella (assembly GCA_928269145.1). Lineage (NCBI taxonomy): Eukaryota > Metazoa > Arthropoda > Insecta > Lepidoptera > Crambidae > Agriphila > Agriphila tristella. The sequence goes on along the minus strand of OV743448.1, from coordinate 16,334,839 downwards.
GCCACATACTAAATTATACTTATTACTGGACGTAGACGGAATTTCTAGTAGTACATATTCTATATTAGTTGGCAGTTGGCCTGTTAAATCGCCGGGTAAATTAGCATCGTAGCCCATCATACGTCGCCGGGCCGCTAAGCTACGTCGTACCGCGACCAATACTCCACCACCGTCCTGCTTGTCAGTTGCAGCGAGATCACGGTCACAGCGGTGAACCACGTAACGCGAGTCAGCCAGCATACTATCAACTATTGTTGGGTTTAGCCAAAAACGGTCAACACCCGTACACTTGGCATGGACATGACCGACTTCCAAACACTTATAACAGTGCATTCGTCTCGGCGGCAAGATGTTGATCGTCGCAGAGACCCACCCAACCAGCAATCTGCACTTACCACCCTCTGAGAGTGTTTTCGCCGCAGCCACTGGACACCTTACAAGTGCCGTTCCCAGCCCAATACGACTCTGCTGAATCTCGCCAACCGAGACACTGTCGCTAGAGCACCCACCAGCCTCAGTTACTGCCTTCTTGATATCTTCGGCTGTCACTGAGTCATCCAGGCCCGATACGCGGAACGCCGCAGTCTTCATGGGCCTGGTCACCTCCACCAGACTTGGGTCTAAAATACCCTGGAGACAGCTTAGCAGCTTTTCAGCCCTTTCAGTGTTGTTCTCTCCCGGCACTTCTATCAAGCGAGCGCCGGTTGCTGCGACTTTACATTTTAAGCCACTACCAACGATACTGCCGTCTATTTTTTGTTTGGCTCCAGCGAGAATTTGCGCGTAGCTCACCCCCTTTTCGGCTGCCTCCGGCCGCAGTTTCACAACCACTGCGGCTGACTTAGGAAGACGAAGCCTAGGTTGCTTCTCCTTCTTGGCCTTCTTTTCAAGCTGTTTTGGCCCCTTATCTAGTACTAGTGCAGAGGCTTTCACCTTCTTTTTCTTATTACCAACCTCTGTCCATTCTCCTTCTGTCGCGTTTTGTGATGACGCAGGTTGCTGCGACAATTGCTGCTGAAGTGCTGCTTCCGATCTTTGCTTTTTAGCCTTCTTAGCCTTCTTCTTTGCCCCCTTCCCTTTGGCTGGGGTAGGAGCTTGTAGAGCTTCTACAGAGGGCTGAGAGGCAGACGCCGTAGGTTGCCTAGATTCAGCCGCTAGTCTCTTCGAGTCGGCGGCTAGAGGTGGCCGATGACTCTCCTCTGGCGGCAGTCGCCTGCTTAGCCCCTCAATCCGGGCATTGACCATAGTGCCAGCTTGCTCTGCGATCAACCTCTGGAGATCCTCCACCGTCATGTTGCCCACGGTGTTTTGCCGACGATCACTTGTGTCCGGGATGGGGGGCATGTTTGACGCCCCCTTAAACTGTTCACGAACTAGTTTTAGTTCACGCCGGATCGCCGCCATCTCCTCTCTCAGCCGCTGATTCTCAACTGAGATGCGAGCGTTTTCCTCTTTCGCTTGTTTTAGATCAGCTAAGGTCTTCGCAAAACGCTCGTCTATCTGCTTGGTACAATCCGAGGTGTTACGGTTGTACATTTCGCCTAGCATATTTTTTATCAGGTTTGCCGCATCTTTCAAGGCCTTAATACTGGTGCCCTTCAGATTGCTCGACTTTGCAGCGACCTCTAAAACCACCTCAACTCCGTCCATGCCGCGAGCAAGCACTTCACAGTTGGCCATCAGGCTCGGGTTCTCTAGACCGGAACCCTCTCTAGACCTAGGGGCTCGACGAGGCTTAACAGCTGACTGCGTTAACTCGCGATCAATTTCCTTCTCGATTGACCGAAGTCGGGAAAGCTTGGCCTGGGCCTTGGAAAGCCCAACGTACTCACCAGTGGATGCCGGCCGGCCTCTTCCGCGTTTATCAGTAACAGCGCTAACCTTTAACAACTGTGTCTCAACTCCATCTGAGCCCTCATCTCCGGACAGACTTGTCTCACGCGGTCTTTGACGTTTCCGTCTTCCTACCGTCTCCACTTCATCCGACACGAAGGACATCTGGGAAGAGCAGGATGAACTCCGACTTCCTCCCGTACGACAAGAATCGGTTCCAGCCGACAACGCTACAGGGATCGGCGAACGATCAAGTTTTACAACTGGAACTCGAACTTCAGGCTGTTTAAAAACAGTCTTCTCCTCCTCAATGTTAGCAGCAGATGTTTTTGCCGCCGTTGACTGCTTTGAAGCAGTCTCCTTCTTCACTTTACCACCACCGGACTTCGCGTCCCTTAAACTATCTAATAATTTTTGTTTCAATGCATTTTTATCCATACTGTACCCACGAGAATGGGGGAAATACAAAGTCCACCCGGGCAGAGACCCCATGCCCGGGTAAGCCTAAGTTTCTCGAAGCAGGGGGGTCGGCTGGTCCCCTGCTCCGTTGCCGTGTAGCAACTAGACTCCCTCTAGCCATTCACCCCCTCGCCATGGACTCGACAAAAAGCTTGGGGTTGGGGTTTTTTATGGAGGTTTTCTCCTCGCGGGGACACCCAATTAAGGGCAGCCCCACCGGCCCTAAGACATGACTAGGTCACCGGTTTGGCCGACGGTTAGCAATAATGCCTGTCCGCCGATCACGTTTTACCGCAACCAGACGAACCCGCCGCCCACACTCGCACTGCCGCTTCCCAGAATCTCCAGGGCGCCAGCCGAGCCCAGAATATGTCTGGGACGCTGACTCGGAGCCTACACCTCCCACAAAAACGGGAGGGGACCAAGCGGTCCCCGCCAGGTAATTTTTTTCTGAGGTTGTCTTCCTCTCGGCCCCCATCCGTTAAGATGACAGCCCTCGGTCCCGCACCACGTACGGAGTAACGAGATTGACAGCACCAGGACAGAACTGGCACTGCCGCCACCGTATAAATGGTGGATCACATCCGCAGAGCGGATCGCAGCCCGAAGGCCACACACCTCCGGATGAGGCTTCCCGGACTTCTCTCCTAGGAGAGTAGTGGGGAGCCGCACCCCCTATTCTGATTTTTTAAAGAGGTTTTCTCCTCGCGGTCCCCATGAAGGCGACCCCCGTTCCTGCACTGCGTACAGGGCTACGGTTTTGTGTTTTTTATTGGGGTTGTCTCCCCTCGGCTCCCCGAAGCGGGCCCCTGGTCCTGCACAACGTACAGGATAACAGGATTGTCGGACTATTAGCCATCACGGTAAACGGGACCAAAATTAATTGTTCGCCATTTACAGTGACGCCCAGGGTGCACCGTCCCTCCCACTGCCTTTCCCAATCCACATACATGAACGGGGACAAGCAGTAGAGCGAACACGTGGAGGTTGTCCGACCACGCACCCCAACCTAACCTTTTTTTTTTTTTTTTTTTTTTTTTTTTTTTTGGGTCAGGAAGAAATGCTTCACGCATGCCCCCACCGTGGGGGTGGCACAGTGGGGTTATGTGGGACTCTCCCGCCGGGTTGGTGGCGACGGGTATACCCACTAAAACTCCCTGATGTGCCTCTCAGACAGGAAAAAACGGCGTGGGATCCTTTATGGGAAACAACCACACCGCTCTGTTTCAGCCCCAGCAATTCCGGGCTACGTCGGATTTGGAGGAGATGTCTGGACACATGTAGACATCTCCGCAATCGATACGAGGCCTGAGAAGCGAGCGAGGGTTCACCCTACCCCCGCCCGCCGGCCTGTTAGGTGGGGAGACGGTTGGCAAACCGACGTTGCCTTCTCCCAGGTCGTCTGCGTCGAATTGGGTCCGCTTCAGCGCTTGCTTCGCGTTCCCGTTCTGCGGCCTCCTTTAGCGACATCACTTCCTCACTAAAGGTAACCATGGCCTCCCAAGACCTTGGACTGCTCAGCATTGCAGCGATTACACAGAGCAGTGCCAGGTTCCTCCCAATCGTAGCTCTAAGAGTACGACGTTGCGGGCTCCAGGCCGCATATTCCTCTAAGGTGTGCTGCGCCGAATCTTCAGCAGCACCACACTCATGACATTCCGGGGTGGCTTCTCTACGAGCAATCTGGTGCAAATAATCCCCAAAACAGCCATGCCCAGTTAAAATTTGCACCAGATGGAAAGTAAGCGACCCGTGCCGTCGTGTTACCCATTCTTGAAGAACGGGGCGTATCGCGTCGATGGTGCGTGTACCATATCTAGCTACGGCCAAGTTGTCCGACCAGCCGCGTAAAACCTCTTCTTGCGCGAGTTCACGCACTCTGTCAATCTCTTCAATCGCAAGGCGATTTCCCAGTTCTCTCTGCTCGGTCTTATAGTGGTATACTTCCGCTAGGACCTCGGCTTCATTGTCCCACGGAGGAGTTCCCGCCAAAACACAGGCTGCATCCCCCGACACCGTACGATACCCCCTGATCGCCCTTGTAGCCAATATGCGCTGTGGTTGACGTAGCAGGGCTCGATTCTGTGGGGTTAGTGCATCTACCCATACAGGCGCTCCATATAGCGCCATGGACCTAACGACACCGGCAAAAAGGCGTCGACATGTCCCACTCGGACCACCCACATTGGGTAGAAGACGACTCAAGGCAGCCGCCGCACCCGTGAGCCGGGGAGCTAGCCGCTTGAAATGCTCCCTGAAAGACCATCGTCCGTCTATGAAAAGCCCCAAATATTTAATAAAGGGGTTGATCGGTATTCTTACGCCTTCAACTAAAATGTAAGAGTTGTCAGGCGGTTTTCGTCTGGGGCCGTGAAAAGCAATAGCTTCCGTTTTTTCGAGAGCGACCCTGAGCCCTATGAGACGTATTCGATCGATGGCGAGCGTAGTGCTTACCGTGGCAAGACGCGCAGCCTCTTCAAAAGTACGACCTCTAGCGGTCACAAGTGTATCATCCGCGTAACAGATTAAATTCGTTCTCCGCGGAAGAGCCCCTCGCAAAACCCAGTTGTAGCCGAGGTTCCACAACAAAGGGCCTAACACCGATCCCTGTGGAACCCCGCACTCAACCTGATGAGTCATAAGTTCCCCGTTGCTGGCCACAAAGAGAACCTGCCTGCCCCGAAGGTAGTCTTCTATCACTCGCCTGATATACAGGGGGACACGATGATATCTAAGTGCCTCTAAGATGCATTCAAATGGCAGAGAATTGAAAGCATTGGCGATGTCTAAAGACACCGCCACTAGATATTCCCCCTGGTCTATTGCCTCTATCGCAAGCCGCTTGAGCTCTAAAATAGCGTCGACCGTAGAGCGGTTGGAGCGAAAACCGTACTGTTGTTCCGCAAGGTCTGGACCTACTTCTTGCAGATGCTCAATGATGCGCGCAGCGAGAATACGTTCACAGAACTTGGCCACCTCATCTAGCAGGACTATGGGCCGGTACGCCGAGGGTGAATCGAGAGGTCTGCCTTCCTTTCTCAATAAGCACAGACGACCTACTTTCCAGGCGGTTGGAAATTTACCGGCCCGCAAACAAGCGTTGAAAACCTCGGAGAAGCGCTCTTTGAGGTGTTTAAGAGCGATCTCTAATACGCGACCTGGAACACCATCCGGACCTGGGGCTTTCTTTTTCGCCTTAAGGCGATCCGTCGCAAACTTAATTTCATCATCAGAGACGAGTGGAATCTCCATAACGTCAATTACTTCGTGGATGGGCGAAACCATCGCAGGAGGTCGGAACTCCCCGGGGCTTGGAAACAAACCTGTGACGACTGTCTGAAGGAGCTGAGGCTCCATTGTCTCCGTGATAGGTGGAGCAGGAGGGCGCAGTTTATTGCGGACCATCTTGTATGGGCGCCCCCAGGGATCCTGGTCTAAACCCACTAGGAGCTCATTCCAGGATTCTTCCCTGGCACGACTGATGGCCAGTGCAAGTTGCGCTTTTGTATCTTTATAAGCTCTATGCAGCAGCTCCTCTTCTTCATCCGTGTGTAGATGACGACGACGACATCTTTTATGCGCTCTTCGGGCAGCGTTGCAATTGGATCGAAGTGCAGCGATTTCGGTCGACCACCAGTAAACTTGGGTCCTGCCAGATCTGGGACCTCTGCTGCGGGGCATAGCTGTGTCGCATATGGCCGTTAAATCACTACGAAAAGAGATGGCCATCTCATCGACATTTCTTTCCCCCTCCGGGGTAGGACACCAGCTTGCAACGATAGCCGCTTCCTCTGCTAGCTCCCGATCAAATCGAGTAAGCGTCCATCTGGGAAATTGTGCTCTGACTCTTCTAGGCAACGGGGTGTTGTTCGTCACCTGAGGAGAGGAAACCTTGAACCTGACATAGCGATGGTCCGAAAGTGTCTCCGTATTCACAATCACTCTCCATTCCTTAATGCGTCGAGCCATGGCGGGAGTCGCAAATGTAACATCCACGATGGACCCTCCTCGCCTCCTGACACATGTGTGAACACGGCCCCTGTTGCACACAACAAGACCCGACGTCTCAACCCAAGCAGCCAAAACTATGCCTCTCGGTTCAGTAACTCGAGATCCCCACGCAGAAGATTTGCAATTCAGGTCTCCCGTAACTATCAAAGGCGCAGGTGACAGTCGCCTGATAATCGGACTAAGCTGGTCGAGGTATGCTTCTAGTTCGGCTACCCCTCGGTACCCCAACCTAACCTAACCTAACCTAACCTAACCTAACCTAACCTTTTTTTTTTTTTTTGGAGGGGAACTCGGGATTACCAACTTCCGGGACCTGGGAAGTCCCGGCGAGTCTGGAACTCTCCACCCGCACACATCCGACAAGTCAAAGCCCGTCGGGTGTACACGGGGGCATATAACCTAACCTAACCTAACATTTTTTTTTTTTTTTATACTGAAGAAAAACGCCTTTACGCGCTTCCCTTCCCGTAGGTGATCGGGAAGGGGGTATGTGGGACTCGCCAGGAGGGGACCGCAACATTCAGCGTTGCGGCTCCCTCCACGACTGCCTCCCGTGATCCCACCCAGCCAAGTGGCTCGGTGGGATCTCGGGAGGAGGGAATACCCACTAAAAAACTTCAGTACCTGCCCACGCGCCACCGACTGGTCATAAGGGGGCCCTTGTGGGAATCACCCTAATGTGACCCGGTGGCTGCCCGGCAACCCAGGCCTCATCACTACTGGGAGATGGCCGGGCAAGTTTGGCCATCTTCCCACCCTGTCAGGACCGTGCAAGGCAGGCAGTGGGTCACATCCCACCACCCGCTTGGCCTTAGACTAGGGTACTACATGCTTAATTCCCCACATCCTGCGCATTATCGCGACTCCCGGACAGCTTTATTATAGAGCCGAGGGGAGGGAAGCGGCGCGGCAGATTAAAACTGCCATCCAAATAAGGGAACGAGATAGGCTATTCCCTGACCTCCGTGTTGGTCGGAGTTGAGATCAGCCGGAGAAATCCAACTCCTCACTCAGTTCGCTTACAGAGCGATCCCTCTCGGGCGAGGGCACCCTAGGGCTGCGCTTAGGGCGTTTTTTTTTCTCTTATCAGCCGGTTGATAAGGCACTCGACTGTTCTGATTTCCTTGTTGCGGGGTCGCTTGACCCCCCTCTTCCATCATTTTAACCCCTTCATCTGGGATCTGCTTCTCTGTCCCCGGGTTCTTTTGAATCCCTGTCTCTGTTGCCAAGGTCCCTTTGTCCGGGATTGGTACGGCTCGTTTCACTGGAGGCCGACAGTTTTTACCTCCCATCACATGGTTAGCCGGCATATTTGCCTCCGTACACACTATGCACTTTGGCTGCGCCGAGCACTCCGCGGCCTTATGCCCCATCTCTCCACAACGGTAGCAACTTCCACTCCTATCTACCTCACAGGGACAGCGCTGTCGCATGTGCCCCGGCACCATACACTTGAAGCAGCGGATAGGCAAGGGCTCCAGTACTTTTATCTGTGGAGAACTCCAGGCGATCAACAGTCTGCCAGAGTCCACCACTTTCTTTGCCGCTGCCACCGGGCACTTAATCATAACCGTGCCCAGCCCTCCTGGACCCAACCTTATTGTACCAACTTTAATGTGGTCCGCTGGACAACCCCCCTTCTCAGCCAAAGCATCTTTTAAGTCGGCCTCGACCACCGAATCATCGATTCCTGACACTCTAATATCCACCGTTTTCATAGGTCTGTGGATATTGGCCAGACCATCTAGAACCACTTTCAGTTTTGCGGCTAGGAGATCCGCCTTGTCTCCGCTGGTACTTCCCGGAACCTCTATAATTCTGGCTCCGGTCTGTGAGACCCGCATCTTTACTTTATCGATTCCCAGCTCCATTATTTTGACCTCTTGGCGGGCCTTGGCAAATACCTTTGCATACGTTACTCCCCGTTCCTCGGCCTCTTGTGAAACAGTGACTACAACCGCGGAAGAGTTGGGGTTAGCCAGCTTGGATTTTTTCTTTCTGGTCCCTGTACTAACAGGTTGAGTTTCCACGTGTCGAGGGGGAGCAGCTGGATTTGCCGCCGTGGCCAATGCCGCTGCCTCCGCTGCTGCTGCCCTACGTCTTCGCTTCCGTTCCCCCTTACTCACTACCTCGGACCAGGTCTGGGAAGCGCCCGGGGCGCTGCCTGCCTCCGGATTTGCCGCTGGCCGTCCCCCCGCTACTGCTGGCGGTGCCGGCAATTGCGTTAGAGTAGATGGCGTTGGCGCAGAAGCTGTCGCAATTTTCCGGTCCGCCGCCAAAGGCGGTCTCATCGATGGCGCTGGTGGGAGCCTCATCTCTAGCCCTTCAATACGAGCGTCCAGCATTGGACCAACCATTCTCAGAATGAACGCTTTTAGCTCCTCAAACCTATCTGGCGAGGTCACTTCTGGCAACTGAGCCGGTGCAGCCGCCGCTTCGAGACGCTGTTTGTGTGGGTTTTCCGCCTGTTCGGTGATGTCGCGTTTAATTACCTGGAGCTCTTCCCGGACTAGCTCAAGCTCCCTGTTCAACCTTTCATTGTCTGCCCTAAGACGACGGACCTCCTCGTCAACAGGCAAACGTTGCAGAACATCCATGACTACTGAAATGTCCGCCCGCGCAGTCATTATTGCCACTTTATGCTCCCTCTTTATGTTGCCGGACGTCTTGCACACCTCATGCATCGTATCAATCCATTTCTGGACGATGCTTACCATCTTCGGCATCGTCAAATTATACGGGTCAAGTGAGCTCACAACCGGCGAAGGAGACCTAGTATTTTTCTTCACCGGGTTAGGCAGTGTCTTAACCGGGTTCGGTAACGTCTTTGCCTTCTTTTTCTCCGGCTTCTTTAAAGATGTTAGGATCCTCTCCTTCATCTTTTGTTTAGCCGCCTCATATTCTGCTTCTTCCAGCTCTTCCTTCTGCTTCAGCCGCTCCAGCACAACTTTAGCCTTCGCTAAGCCAGAATACGGCCCCACAGGTTTAGTAGGATCGATGAACCTAAATCGTCCTACACTTTCGACCACACTTTCCACAGAATCCGACACCGATTCATCCCCAGACATCCCTACAGCAGAGCGCTTGCGTGCAGCACTATGACGCTTTGTTCCCCGAGTAGGGGTCACACACCTGCTGTCATCCGCCCACGACATGTCTGAATCCTCAACCAAGACTTGCTTCGCAGCAGCAGCCGAGCGTGTGATTGACCCAGCTCTGCTCCCACTACTATCTCTCGACTGTGCACTGTTTTTGCCCGGACCCTGTGCTCTGTCCCTTGTTTCAACCAAAAGGCGATAGTTGCCCCCCCCCAGAATACGAGGAGCAGCCAAGCACCGGAGTGCTCGGGAGGGATTCTCCAACTGCGGGGCAGCTGGTACCCTCCTGGGGTAGTTTCTGTTCACTATTCGCCATTTCATTATTTTCCGACCTACCAACCACTATGTTTTGGTTTTTATAGTGGTTTCCATCCACGCAGCCCCCACTTGAAGTGGCGGCCTCCGGACCCGCACCACGTACGGGGTTACGGCGCTCCCGATACTACGTCCAAAAGGACCGCTGGGCCTCCAAAAGGCCCTCAAAACTCCGACCCGCACCGCCGCTACTCGGAAACGTCCAAGACGCCGGCCGGGTCCCATCTCGCCAGACTATTAGCCACCACTGCAACTGCAGTGGCGCCCAGGGTGCACCACGTGGAGGTTGTCTGGCACGCACCCCAACCTAACCTAACCTAACCTAACCTAACCCCCCCCCCCCCTACGGGACCACCTTGACGTGGTGGGGGGGCTTACGGGCATAGTACTTTTTTTGGTCCGACTACCTGGACTCCCTTAGACAGAGGTACTGGAATCGGTCTTTAACATCTTGACAACTCCCAAACCAAGCGTCCCAAACCCCATGGCGAAACTCACAGACAAAAACCAATAATGGAACTATTTAAAAATACTTCACATAACATGCTAGGAGGCTGTTCTCGGCAATACCGTTGGTCCTGGTCCCCATTGCCCAACGCTTCAGGTGGACGCGGGCGTTCCCATGCGGCTTACGGCCGTCGTCCGCGCTCGCCTTCCTCTATGAGGCTGTTCTCGGCAACACCGTTGGTCCTGGTCCCCATTGCCCAACGCTCCGGGTAGGCGCGGGCGTCCCCATGCGGCTCACGGCCGTCGTCCGCGCTAGCCTTCCCCTATTTCAACACAAAGCTTCGCGCCCGTTCGGGAGCGGCTGCGCCCGAACCTCTTACATATTTACATTTTTGCGCTCAAGCGCACAAACCAACCCCCACCCCATTATAAACCCACTTTAAAATGGGAAAACCCGTCTACGTCATCGGGCCCCCTTTAATTTTTTTTTCCACTAATGAACTGTAACAACATTCGCGCCCCGGGTGGGCGCGGGCGCTCCCATGCAGTTTACGGCTGCCGCCCGCGCCTGCCTATCCTTATGAACATAACCTGCACAAAATTGCACCTCTCTGCCATCTCTTTTATACTCACATTTTCACGCTTTAACGCACCAACCTGCCCGCATATTACTTTGCGCCACCATGCTTGCAGACATTGTATCACCTTACCAACTCGTGACCAACCTTGGCTTTTGCCGAGTGTTTGTCTCATCTCGGGCGTTACACCCACCCCTTTGAATTTCATCACTTAATCAACTTCGCCCCATGTGGGCGCGGGCGCTCCCGGGCGGGCGCGGGTGCTCCCGAGCGGTTTCAAACTGGTCGGGCGCGGCCGCGCCCGCCCGGGAGTGGCCGCTCCCGAACCTCTCTCGCATATTCACATCGTTGCGCACAAGCGCACCAATCAACGTTTACCCCATTATAAACCCTCTTCCATTTTGGAAAACTCTTTAGTTTTTCCACCAATGTATCGTAACAACATTCACGCCCCGGGCGGGTGCGGGCGTTCCCATGCGGTTTCTTGCCGCCGTCCGCACCAGCCCTCCCATATGTGCATAACCTGCATCAAACCAACATTCACCCTACTATAAACCCTCTTGTTTTTCCACCAATGTATTGTAACAACATCACGCCCCGGGCGGGCGCGGGCGTTCCCATGCGGTTTCCAGCCGCCGTCCGCGCCAGACCACCCCTATGTGCATCTCAAATCGCACCTCTCTGTATCGACTCAACAACATATCTTTATACATCACTCGTTCGCTTTACCGGACTGCCGCTGGGACCCTCCGCCCAACCTTTCTGCGCCACGTGACCAGCTCCTCGGGCGAAGCACGCACCCGCCAGCTACGCGGCCCTCATGTGCAGCACCGGCCCCGGCCCCAATCTCCAACGGCAGGCTGGGTGCGGACGTCGGCTCCTCACCACCGGGGCCTTCTTCGAGTGGAGAGGGGCACCTCTTCGACAGCGCCACCCCTGGAGCGGTCGGATCTTCATCGGGTCCCATGCGCGCGGAGTCTGGGCGGCACGCCCCCGCGGCAGTCTGACTAAAGCGCTTTTTGTTTTATTTTTATTTTATTTATTTTATTTATTTTATTTATAAAAAAATATTTCTTCTCCTCCTATCCCCTTCCTTCCTCTTTCTTTCTTCTATCCTCTTTCTTTTGTATCCTTCTATAATTCTCTTTCTTTCTCCCTCTTTTTCTTGCCCTTGCCCGGCACCGGAAGGCAACAAGCCTCACCAAGGGATGAGTCCGATGGTGCCGGTCCAACTCGATCCACCCCCTCCAACCTCCAATCACAGCCTTAACATTCCAGCACCCCCCCCCCCATCCTTACTAACCATCAGTCTAAAAAAAAAATAACCTAACCTAACCTAACCTTTTTTTTTTTTTTTTTTTGTTTATACTGAAGAAAAACGCCTTTACGCGCTTCCCTTCCCGCAGGTGATCGGGAAGGGGGTATGTGGGACTCGCCAGGAGGGGACCGCAACATTCAGCGTTGCGGCTCCCTCCACGACTGCCTCCCGTGATCCCACCCAGCCAAGTGGCTCGATGGGATCTCGGGAGGAGGGAATACCCACTAAAAAACTTCAGTACCTGCCCACGCGCCGCCGATTGGTCATAAGGGGGCCCTTGTGGGAATCACCCTAGTGTGACCCGGCGGCTGCCCGGCAACCCAGGCCTCCTCACTACTGGGAGATGGCCGGGCAAGTTTGGCCATCTCCCCACCTCGTCAGGACCGTGCAAGGCAGGCAGTGGGTCACCTCCCACCGCCCGCTTGGCCCTAGGCTAGGGTACTAGATATTCATTTCCCCACAACCTGCGCATTATCGCAGCTCCCGGACAGCTTTATTATAGAGCCGAGGGGAGGGAGGCGGCGCGGCAGATTAAAACTGCCATCCACATAGGGAACGAGATAGGCTATTCCCTGACCTCCGTGTTGGTCGGAGTTGAGATCATCCGGAGAAATCCAACTCCTCACTCAGTTCACTTACAGAGCGATCCCTCTCAGGCGAGGGCACCCCCCGGCTGTGCTTAGGGCGCTTAGGGCGCTTTTCCCTATCAGCCAGAGGAATAGGCACTCGACCACTTTGTTTTTCTTGTTCCGGGGCCGCTTGACTCCCCTCCTCCATTATATTAGCCTCCATATCCAGGATTGGTGCTACCTGCTTCTCTCTTACCGGGTCTTTATGACTCCCCGCCTCATCTGAAGTCCCTTTGTTCGGGATTGGTACCGCCCGTTTCGCTGGAGGACGACAGCTCTTGCTCCCCGTCACATGGTTGGCCTGCAGCTTTGCCTCCGTACAAACCATGCATTTTGGCTGCGCCGAGCACTCCGCAGCCTTGTGCCCCATCTCTCCACAGCGGTAGCAGCTCCCACTCCTGTCTACCTCACATGGACAGCGACGTCGCATGTGCCCCGGCACCATACATTTGTAGCACCGGATAGGCAAGGGCTCCAGTACCTTTATCTGGGGAGAACTCCAGCCGATCAACAATCTGCCAGAGTCCGCCACTTTCCTAGCCGCCGCTACCGGACACTTAATCATAACCGTGCCCAGACCCCCCGGACCCATCCTCACTGTACCGACTTTAATTTGGTCTGCCGAACAACCCCCCTTCTCTGCCAAAGCCTCTCTTAAGTCGGCCTCGACCACCGAATCATCGATTCCCGACACTCTAATATCTACAGTTTTCATAGGTCTGTGGATATTAGCCAGACCATCTAGGACCACTTTCAGTTTTGCGGCTAGGAGATCCGCCTTTTCTCCGCTGGTACTTCCCGGAACCTCTATTATTCTGGCTCCGGTCTGTGAAACCCGCATCTTTACATTATTAATTCCCAACTCCAGTATTTTGACCTCTTGGCGGGCCTTGGCAAATACCTTTGCATACGTCACTCCCCGTTCCTCTGCCTCTTGTGGAACAGTGACCACAACCGCGGAAGAGTTGGGGGTAGCCAGCTTGGGTTTTTTCTTTCTGGTCCTCCCTGAACTGAGAGGTTGAGGTTCCATGGCTGGAGGGGGAGCAGCTGGATTTTGCCACCGCAGCCAATTCCGCTGCCTCCGTTGCTGCCGCCCTACGTCTTCGCTTCCGTTCCCCCTTACTCACTACCTCGGACCAAGTCTGGGAAGCGCCCGAGGCAACTGCCTCCGAATTTGCCGCTGGCCGTTCCCCCACTATTGCTGGCGGTGCCGACAATTGCACTGTAGGTGGCGTTGGCGCAGAGGCCGTTACATTTTTTCGGTCCGCCGCCAAAGGCGGTCTCATCGGTGGTGCTGGTGGGAGCCTCATCTCTAGCCCTTCAATACGAGCGTCCAGCATTGGACCAACCAATCTCAGAATGAACGCCTTAAGCTCCTCAAACCTATCTGGCGAGGTCACTTTCGGCACTGGTGACTGAGCTGGTGCATCCACTACTGGTTCGGGACGCTGTTCGCGACGCTTTTCTGCCTCCTCTGCAATGTCGCGCTTTACGGCCTGTAGTTCTTCTCGGAGAAGCTCGAGCTCCTTACTCATCCTTTCATTGTCCGCCCTAAGGCGACGAACCTCCTCGTCAGCAGGCAAGCGCTGCAGAACATCCATGACCACTGCAATGTCCGCCCGCGCAGTCATTATTGCAACCTTGTGCTCCCTCTTTATGTTGCCGGACGTCCTGCAAATCTCATGCATCGCGTTGATCCATTTCTCGACGATGCCCACCATCTTCGGCATCGTCAAACTATCCGGGTCAAGCATGCTTACAACTGGTGAGAGAGACCTGGAGTTTTTCTTCGCCGGATTCGGCAAGGTCCTCGCCGGGTTCGGCAAGGTCTTCGGCTTCTTCTTCTCTGGTTTTTTTAAAGATGACAAAATCCTCTCTTTCATCGCCTGTTTAGCTGCCTCATATTTAGCCTCTTTCAGCTCATCTCTCTGCTTCAGCCGCTCCAGCACAACTTTAGCCATTGCTAATCCGGAATACGGCCCCACAGGTTTAGTAGGATCGATGAATCTAAATCCTCCTACACTTTCAACGACATTTTCCGCAGAATCCGACACCGATTCATCTCCAGACATCCCTAAAGCAGAGCGCTTGCGTGCAGCACTATGACGCTTTATTCCCCGAGTTGGGGTCACACACCTGCTGTCATCCGCCAACGACATGTCTGAATCCTCAGCAAAGACATGCTTCGCAGCAGCGGCCGAGCGTGTGATTGACCCGGCTCTGCTCCCACTACTCTCTCTCGACTGTGCACTGTTTTTGCCCGGACCCTGTGCTCTGTCCCTTGTTTCAACCAAAAGGCGATAGTTGCCCCCCCCAGAATACGAGGAGCAGCCAAGCACCGGAGTGCTTGGGAGGGATTCTCCAGCTGCGGGGCAGCTGGTACCCTCCTGGGGTAGTTTCTGTTCACTATTCGCCATTTCATTATTTTCCGACCCACCAACCACTATGTTTTGGTTTTTATAGTGGTTTCCATCCACGCAGCCCCCACATGAAGTGGCGGCCTCCGGCCCCGCACCACGTACGGGGTTACGGCGCTCCCGATACTACGTCCAAAAGGACCGCTGGACCTCCAAAAGGCCCTCGACACTCCGACCCGCACCGCCGCTACTCGGAAACGTCCAAGACGCCGGCCAGGTCCCACCTCGCCAGACTATTAGCCACCACTGCAACTGCAGTGGCGCCCAGGGTGCACCACGTGGAGGTTGTCTGGCACGCACCCCAACCTAACCTAACCTAACAAAAAATTTCTTCATACAAACACATGCGGGGTGTCTATAGATAGGTCTTTAAAAATGACATTGAGGTTCCTAATACAATTTTTTTCCAAAGTCAACCGTTTGAAAGATAAACACTGCCAAAGTGGTAAAATGTGTGTCCCCCCCCTCTAACATTTGAAATAAAAGAGTGAAAAATCTATAAAAAATATATGCTATAGATCTTAATAAAAACTTTCAACGAAAATTGGTTTGAACGAGATAAAGTAGTTAGTTTTCGAGATATATCATATTTTACAAAACCGCAAATATAACTTTGTCATTCATACCAACACTGTGAAAAACAAAGTTATTTTTGTAGACGAAAAATTATAGTGGTTGTTGAATACTCTTAATTATTATTATTATGTTTTATTTGCGTTAATTCAACACCTAACTTAACTACCTTAACAAATATTGTTTACTAATTTAGTTGATTAAACAGTCGACAGATGTCGCTGTAGCGAGACCACTCACGGTATGGTTTTGCTTATCAAATATAACAAGTATCTGGAACATGATTCAAATAAATGTCTTCGCCTTGGGAAACGGTGTTTTTCTTCATGGTCCTTCGAGCCGGATATAGATCAAAAAGGAACAAGTGACACTGGCGCTACCTGGTGATAAAAACGGAGTGAGTGAGTGAGCAAAGGTTGTATGGGCGAACAAACTGTAAGTACTGCATTCATTAATAGTAGAAGAATTCAAGCAATAATAACCCGTAAGCCATAGAAGTAAATAACTTAGAAGAATCAGTAGAAGTGTCATAGACTTGTAAAATTTTAAGCTAATTTGTGGTTTTACGGGGAATCCATGCCCGATTTTTTCTAAGTCTATGAAACTGAAACACTTAGAAAAATTTCGCCCATACTGGACTTAGAAAAATTTTGCTCACCAACTGGACTTGGAATTATTTGATTGCGGAACTTGGAAAAAAAAGTCTTGAAAATAAATTTACACAACTAGACCTGAATTCAAATTGTTGATTTATCATGGATTCATTTATAAGAGTACAAGAAGATACACAACAAAAGATTCAAAGAGGCTTTGCCAATTTCAAAAAATCTCCGAAAGACAGACTAACTACGTCTTATATTGAGACACGAATTGAGACCTTAGAAAAGCAATGGGATACGTTTGATACAACACATCAGAAACTAATTCGTGAATCGAAAAAGGAGGATTTTCAAAAATTTGAATATTGCATTAAAGATGTTTATGGTGAAGTGGAAGATTTGTACACCGATTATAAAGCAGAACTGAAAGAACGCCTTAAGTCATTCACCAGCGTTCAGAAACAAACTTCTTCAGAAACGCATAATGATGTAGAACAGATTGGTGTCAAATTACCCAGAATCGCGATCCCATCATTTTCTAGCAAATATGCAGAGTGGACAACATTCCGGGATCTCTATGTATCTCTCATCCACAATAATCAAGCTCTTCAGAATGTGCAGAAACTCCATTACCTAAAAAGTTACTTAACGGGGGAAGCAGAACAGCTACTGCGACATTTACCAATATCGAGCGACAACCATGATGTTTGTTGGGAACTGTTAGAGCATAGATTTAACAATAAGAGATATTATGTAACTAATTGCATTTTGAAAAAGTTTTTTGTTCAGAAGACTATTGTAAATGAAACGTCAAGTGCTCTTAAAGAACTTTTCGACACAACTAACGAATGTCTTAATGCATTAAAAAATGTAGGGATAAACATAGAAAATTGGGATGCTATTGTCATATATATTTTATCACTGAAATTGGACACTGAGTCTCGAAAACAGTGGGAGTCTAAAATTTGTGATCTTTCTAATGAATTACCAACATTAAGTCAGTTTTTAGAATTTGTAGAACATAGGTTCAGTTCATTGGAATTTTTGAGTCCTAAAAGTGCAAAAGTTACTCAATCGCATCATGCTATAAATAACATTAAGGTTAAGAATGTTGTTCCATGTTCTTTTTGTTCCGACAGTAATCACAAACTAGGGAATTGTTAAAAGTTTGCACAAGAATGTATAACAGCACGTCGTAATTTTGTTCAAACCTCAAGTCTGTGCTATAACTGCTTAGGTCCGAATCACTCCGTTCTGTCTTGTCGATTGCCCACCAGATGCCGAATCTGCAAGAAAAAACACCATTCATTATTACACATGAACAATCCTGATGTATCATTGGACAGTTACAGTACCTTGCAATCAGGAGACAACAATGTTGTGGCAGCAACAGCGACAACATCAGGCGAGATCATAGAAACTAAGTATGGTAAATGGTGAGAAGGAGTAGAAATAATAAGTCCGACTTACGGTCAATGGTTGTTTACTACACAATCCACACACGATACCAGTTTTAAACAGAAGGCACAACAGGAACAAAGCACAAGAGAACACAGCACAATAGATAGACAGTGATAAGCGTGAGCAGCGTGCGCTCCGCGTCGTAGTAGGATCACGACTGGTTCGAGTGACGCGGCGCGAGCGCAGCGGACCCGGTACATGCACCGAGAACATAACGGTTATATACTGCGGGCGGCTAGTGCGAGGGTCATGCGTATCGATAAGAAGTTATCGATACTCAGTTATCGATATCGACAAACTGATACACATGTGCAATGTGAATATTAATATTGTAAATAAATATAGATAGCTAAATAAATATTATTATTAATAGATATAAATGTAAATATTATTTTATAATGTAGTTTAGGTGTAAGTTAAGGTTAAGTTTTAGATTTACGTTAATATTAAGTTTTGTATTATATATTTTATTACACTATAATTGCTTTATGTAAATACGTGTAAATGTTATGTGTAAGTGGCAAAGTAGCCTACATAAGGTTACCACTTGTTTCTCTAACAACAAAAATCAAGTTGTACTAGCAACAGCTCTAGTAAGGGCTGAAACGAACAATGGATCTCAAATGACACTAAGATCTTTATTGGATCAAGGATCGCAGGCATCCTTTATAACGGAGTCTGCTGTCCAACTTCTTGGACTTAAGAAAATGAATACCCATAGTGTCATTTCGGGGGTAGGAGGTGATGAGAACACATCACTGAATTCTAAACATGTAGTACATATCAAACTACATTCAATTCAAGATCCAACGTTCACTATTAATGTGAAAGCTTATGTACTTACCAAACTGACGTCATTTCTCCCTGAAAGAAAGTTTGTGGTCAAGTTGTGGCCAACTCTACCAAGAATGACGTTAGCAGACCCAAGCTTCAATGTACCGAACAAGATAGACCTTTTGTTGGGAGCAGAAATGTACTGTCAAATATTAACTGAAGGTTTAATGAGATGTCCACAAGGATCACTCATCGCACAAAACTCGAGATTTGGCTGGATTCTGTCTGGCGAAATCAACACTACCAACGACGGATCGACGTTAAGCTGCAACAATGTAGTCACCCTACATGTTGGTGTAAGAAACGAAGAATTTGATCTGAAAAAGTATTGGGAAATTGAATCTGATAATTTTTCCCTTAAGAAACAGCTTACACCTGAAGAACAACGTTGCGAAGAATTCTTCAAACAAACTACTACACGTGACTCTTCGGGTCGCTATGTAGTGAGATTGCCATTTCGAAATTCTGAACCCAAGTGCAAGTTTGGAAACTCTCGAGAAAGATCAATCAAAAGATTCTTTATGTTAGAAAGGCGTTTACTGAAGTCGCCACAGTTACGAGCTCAATATGCTGACGTAATCTTAGAGTATTTAAAACTCGGCCATATGGAACCTGTACCACCTAATGAGATTAACAAACGTGACAGCGTTTACTTACCTCATCACGCTGTAGTCAAAGAGGAAAGAACTACAACAAAGGTTAGAGTCGTCTTCGATGCCTCTTGTAAAGATTACAATGGCATTTCTCTCAACAGCGAATTGATGGTTGGCCCTACTTTGCAATCAGACTTACGTCACGCAATAATGAGGTGGAGACTTCACCCTATATCTTTAGTAGCGGACATTGTCAAAATGTACCGACAGATTAAGGTCGCCAACGAAGATGCGGATTACCAACGTATAGTATGGCGAAATACACCTAACGAAGAAATCAAACATTTTCGTCTCTTACGGGTTACATTTGGTACCGCCGCCGCACCCTACCTAGCGGTAAGAGCTTTACAGCAAGTGGCTCACGATGAAGGAAGTAATTATCCGCTTGCATCTGAAAGAATCTTAAACGATTTGTATGTAGACGATCTGCTCACTGGCTGTCAATCAGTGTCAGAAGGAAAACAAATTTTCGAAGAAATTAATAAGATATTAAGCTTGGGGGGATTTGAACTTCAGAAGTGGTCAAGCAACAGTGAAGAATTACTAAATACCATAAGCAATGAAAACAAGACTACTACAAGCAATCTAGAACTAAAAACAGATGAAGTTATCAAAATATTGGGACTTACCTGGAACCGTTGTGCTGATGACTTCAAATATTCTGTGCAGCTGCCTCCAATAAGTGTACCTGTAACTAAAAGAAAAGTGATTAGTGACATTGCAAAGTTTTATGACCCTATGGGATGGATTGCTCCAACCATAGTCAAAGCAAAAATATTTATCCAACGGCTGTGGCTTGCAGGAATTGGTTGGGATGAAGAGCTATCACCACTACTATTGAAAGATTGGTTGACTTACCGTGAAGAACTCATAGCACTCACCCAATTTCGTTTACCGAGATGGATTGGAATCACTCAGAAACATCACTCTCTGGAACTTCATGGGTTTAGTGATGCATCGAACGATGCATACGCCGCCGTGGTATACGCACGCGTAATTGACGAATCTGAAAAGTGCATGTGCATCTAATAACTTGTAAAACTAAAGTAGCTCCAATAAGGCAAGTCTCTATTCCGCGGCTTGAATTATGTGGCGCCGTGTTATTGGTTAAGCTATTAAGAGAGGTCGCTGAAGTGCTTAAAGTGGCCAAAGAAAACATACATGCTTGGACTGATTCAACCATCGTGTTGGCTTGGTTGAGTAGTCACCCAAGCCGCTGGAAAACCTTTATCGCCAATAGAGTCTCAGAGATTTTAAACATCTTAGATAGAGATCAATGGTCACATGTAACATCGGCTGATAATCCAGCAGATTGTGCGTCGCGGGGCATCCGTCCATCGGAATTCGAAGCAGTCAGTTTATGGAAAACCGGTCCAAAGTGGCTGGGAGACTTAGTCATAAATTATCCTCAAACAAACATAGACGACACAAGCTTAGAGGAGAAAGGTGGAAAAATGTCATGTAATGTGACGAATGAGAATCAAAACAGTTTATGGATCAAGTTTTCGTCACTACGGAAATTATTGAGAGTGATCGCACATAGTTAAATCTAAGAAAACAGCAAAACTGTTTCCAACATGGTTAACGAATGAGGAATTAACTCAAGCACTACCATTGGTATCAGAGTGTGTCAGAATGAGCACTTCTCTCAAGAAATCTATGATTTAACACTGAAAAGGACTATTAATAAGAAAAGTAAACTTACCGCATTGACTCCTTTCCTGGATCACGAAGATATCTTGAGAGTCGGGGGACGTCTTGAGAGAGCTGACATGGGTGTTGTAG
The DNA here is from genome assembly GCA_928269145.1 of Agriphila tristella. Classification (NCBI taxonomy): domain Eukaryota; kingdom Metazoa; phylum Arthropoda; class Insecta; order Lepidoptera; family Crambidae; genus Agriphila; species Agriphila tristella. The sequence continues at coordinate 16,313,829 of OV743448.1, read as the reverse complement.
TGTGTGTACTAACGTATATGCACACACGCATCTCTCCTCATATAAAAGCACTTGTAGTACATAATAAAGCAGTCATTAATCGCAGTCAGATCTTTGATTACAACGTCTCCTGGTCGCCTCCTTGCATGGCGACCTTGCCAGTGCCGCCTGCGTCGGCGGCGCTGTGCAGCTGATTTACCGTAAAGTAAATATTGTAAAATAAATAATTTGGACTATAAATATAAAATAAAGTGAAGTGTGTGTTAAAAAAAATTAACTGCAATAAACATTAAATTATAATAATAACAATAATTAGGAACTAGTTATGAAAATGAATTCTTCAAATGTCCAGTTTTTATAAACAATAATTAAATTGAACTTCAAATTATCAACAATGTGAACTATAGTGATCGTTGTCGCGTACTGTTATTGCTACTGTGACGCTGCTGATGTGGAGATGATGAAGCAGGGTGCCGGGAGACGGATGGTGTCGGAAGTGGACGCTGCCGGCCGATGATGGAGTCATGAGAGAGCAAAGTTGGAGCCGAATTTGCCATCGAAGAGTGACCAAGCAGTGGACAGCGGAACTTCAAAAAGAATCAAAATTCACTTCAAAGACTTTTTACGGTTTGATTTGTAATATTTGGTGGAATTTCAGCTGTTCAGCCATTGTTTAAATAAAATTATTAGAAGTATTAATGATTGATTGTTTTTGGTTTTTCGAAATAATAATTTAGATATGTGTATTTTTTCCCCAATGAATTGAAAGTAAGAGTTAACGTTTGAAGAATTTATTTGAAGATTTTATTGATTATTTTATTTTGATAAGTATTGACGTTATTATTATAATATACGTGAATTAGGTAATTTTTTAGTGAACCGTTTTTATTAAAAATGTTTAACCACAAATATATGAAAATTTATTTTGATGGCATAAAAATTGGTAGCTGTATTTAACTTTATGGTATATTCTACGTTATTTCTTTTAACTTGTCTTTTGTTAAATAGGTTAGATTTTTTTCTATTCTGTATTTTAGGCATACGATTGCACATAAAAAGTAAAGTTATTAATTTTGTTTGTGGTGATGATGATTTGATGATGGTTTATTTATGTCTGGTTTTTATTTCACAGCTAGTTTCCAGAGAATCAGCGTGAGTAGTAGGAAATTGGGCTTTCTGACTCACGGTCTTTCAACATAATTGAAGTTTTAGTTTTCAGTCTAAAGTGAATCATTCAACTTGAGAGCGCGCTTGAGAGGCGCCTGGCGGCGCCTCTTGTGCGCGCCCTAAGTTGAATGATTCACTTTAGACTGAAAACTAAAACTTCAATTATGTTGAAAGACCGTGAGTCAGAAAGCCCAATTTCCTACTTTTACACCCACAAACTGGATTTATAGAGAGTGGTGTGATAGCTTCACATAAGCATAGGATGAGTAAGTATACTTAGGTAAGTTCCCTACACTCGAACTAGATTTTGGAGAGTGCTTTATGTTAGTAATCCTATTTATGCAAAGGATGAGATGTCCATTACAGATAGATAGGTTACCATGCTAGAACCTTTCAGTGATTATCATTATTCTAGAGCAGTTTTATCTAGTTAAGTACCCATATAAAATGTATTGATAGGTAGGTAGGTATAAAATGAAAGAGACAATTTTATTTAAAAAAGTTTATTATCTTCACACCATTTGTTTAAACAAAATACATTTTTTAATGCACACACCTGAGTGTGATACATGCAACTAAATACATCGTTTGAGTCTTTATACTTATCATACAAATTAAGTAAACTAGGACAAAACTTATCTTCTAAATTATAAACATTGTTATTTTCTGTTACATCTTTTAACCACTTCACTTTTTCTATTCCCTTAGTATAAATAATTTTGTTTGACAACAGTCGCACGATATGTTCCTTATGATTGGGATATGGTATGAAACCCTCTTTCCAGTAAACTGCTCTGTTTCTCTCAATCCAATTTACCTGTTTCCTCTCTGTTTTGCTTAGCTCGTAATAAGGATATGGAGGTTTTATAAGAAGAACTTGTAAGTGTTGTTTGTTTAGAATAGCAATTTCTTTTAGAATGAATGTATTATCATCTGTTTTAAAACCCTGTACATCTACAATAACCTTCATGATAATTTTCGAACTATTTTACTCAGAGGCTTGTATTCAAACAGACGATCATTAATAATTAAACAATATGCTGTTGTATCATCTGGTAAATATTCAGAACATTCAATTTCTATTCGCACATCTACAGGTCCAGTTTTCAAATTATCGTTTTGTCTTGAGCAATCAATGATGAATAAGGGAGCCTTGTTTTTAAAATTATCTAGATTGAGCAATGGGTCTGGTGAAATGTTGTAATAAGAGTGACGGAATTTAGTGTACATATCGTATAATATACTATATTTATTCTCATTAAACTTCAAATTCATAGATTCGTAGGGGTAATATTGCGAATTCAAAAATAATGTAACGTTTGTTAATTTACAGTGATCAAACTCAGAGCAGTCCAGAGTTCTACTATTCTTTCTGTTTGTTTGTAAGCCTAAAATCACATAACGAGGTTTTTCTATTTGTGAACTACTCTTTACTGACCATGAATGTTTTACTGTTTTAGGCAATACAGGATATTCATATAAATCCCAGTTTCTAAAAGCAATTTGGATAGGCTTATCTTTGTCAAGAAGTTTAAGCAAAGATAGCTTCTCATAATCCGAAACTTTAATATGTGGAACTCGCCACTGTACTTTTTGTATATTTATTTTAATGTGTTTGACATCATCTGGCAAAATTACACTATTCAATTCGCTATGACCTCTGTTTAAAATAAGTTCATGCTTGCAGTTAATTATAATTTTCTTATAATCTTCTGCGAATCCTAATATTTTATCAAGGGGCACAACTGCACTGAAACTATTATTAATCCTAGTAGTTCCATTCAAACTCCATCCCCATATAGCTGCAACTTTGCTCTCCCCTTCATTCATTGATATATACGATTTCATACATGTGGTTATGCCAGAATTTTTGATGCGATCTATTTCAATACCATTCATCTCATATCTAATATCTTGAAATAGAAATAAAACCGGGTTATTAGTGAGCTTAACAGCTTTTTGCATAGGTTTACCGTCTTTATCATAGAGTTGTATATCTCCTTCAATATATATAGCACTCGCCGATGGTAATATGTATATATCCTGCTGATGAATTGGAATTCTTATTTCATCATTTTCATTGAAATTATTATTGTAAGGATTATAAGTATGAATTTCATAGCTTTCAATTGAGTTATCGTATTGAGGTAAATCACTTATTCCGAGAATACTCATGTTTTAAATCCTAGGGTCTGAAGAAATTTTTTATTGACTTTAGTTATTTTTTTAACAGGTTTAACACGTGTGGAGACTTTAACGCTATGTCGGGTATTGACACGCTTGGTGTTCGTATTCTGAACTTTATAAAACACTATCATGTCGCTCTACGTAAATGAAGACGCAATTGAATACTTTCTCCTCTGAAATCAATGTAGTTTCCGTGTTCATCTAGAATCTTTACACTCAGAGATGATATATTGTTTTTGTTAACTGGTAGATATACAATATTTTTCGGTATTTCTATATATTGGTGACCAGGTGATACGTCCGGCACAAATTCATGTATAATATGTGAGGGCGAGCCGTTGTTATACGATCCTTGCACTAGATCACATTCAATCCTGATCACAGATAGAGGCAGAATGTTTACTGGACTTACAGATTCATGCCATTTATTTGCTTGTAACTTTACGTTCTGAAAGCCGAATAACTGTCCAATGCTGTTATTTACGCTGAAGTCTACTTTTTGAGAACAATAAAAATAACACTTTAACGTATTGTTGTTAGCTTTAATCTTGATTTCACAATCGGTGATATTTGTTTCAAGATATTCAGCAATATCGTAAAGATCGTAAGTTCCGACAGGTATTTTTAACTGCTTATTATCATCACCATAAGTAAATATGTTGTTTAGAGCAGTTACATTTGGTATGGAATTTAAAGCGGAAAAGTATAATAATCCACATTCACATTTTTCCCATAAAGTTAAAGGGGGTTGGAATTGTGATTCCAAGTAGGACTTTTCTCCAGTGATGGTTAAAGTAATAGACATTATTTAATACTAACTAATTTAAAAGTTTTACTATCTATTTATCTAATATTTTAGACCAAAAATTTCTAAGAAATTGAAGACATAAATGCCCACAGTTAAAAGGGTGATTGCGCTGTATATTTTCATTATTATATTTTATATTACTAGTACCAACATAAGAAATAAATTCTTTTGGTGGCTTCAAATTACCATAGCTATCGAAATACATTATACTTTTATGATATTTAGCGTAGGCTACCCAGTGAGAACCTGGATTTTTGGAGCTATCTAGATTAATAATACCACATTCTTTTGAAAGTGGATACTCTGGCAATTGATCACGCATATAAACACCTCGAAAGAATGGAATATCTTTAGCATTTTTAATAATATCGATATTGCTCAAAGCTCGATTGGGTAGCCAATTAGTTAGTTTTTTTTATTAGAAATAAAAATTCCTAATCCATTATGATGAGGTCTAATTTCTAAACCTTTTCCTATACACAAAGTTTCCATCTTTTCGTTGTGTCTTTTTAGTTCGGAATAACGTTTTTTAGCGGCTTTAAATTCATTAATAGCTTTAGTAATTGCTGCTGCTCCGCTGGCTAAGCTTCCAGCCGCAGACAATCCAGCAAATATAGGTATGAGAGGAAGAACTCCACCAGTTTTTGGCATAGGAATTATTCGAGGTAGTTTTACAGAAGAATCTTTCATGCACTCTTTAGCTGCTGCTATTGCTAGCTCAATAGCCATTTTTTTACATTTGGGCTTTAGTTTTTGTAAACGTTTTTTTGTATGAGAAACGATTTTTTTTAAATGTTTTTTCATACCACCTCCACTTTTAAGAGTTTCTTCATTTTCTTTCTTATTTTTTCTCAAACCATAGCCTGTGCATACTTTAGCTAACATAGCTTTATTCACTAGATGAGCTGCAACCTTTTCTCCTAGACCAGCATTTAAAGCTTGAATACGTTTTCGTGCCATTTTCATTAATTTTATATCAGCTTTATGACGATCACTTAATGAAGATGATTTGTATTAAGCTATATCGTGTTCTTTACAGTATTCGTCTAATAAATTAATACCCCTTTCTCTGCGATCAAGTCGTTTTGGTAGTTTAGTTCCAGGACCACAATAATTATATCCAGGTAAGTGAAGTTCAAAAGGTAAATTATTTATAAACCAATTTAGTAGACTGCTGTCTACCATAACTCGTATGGAACTAGTTTTGTGGAAGAATGTTCCTATATTAATATACTACTGAACTATTTTTGACTTATTAATCCAACTGTTTTCATTCGAGGGTAAACCCAACCATTTCACAAATACCTTTTTTCCCCTTGTTTTTAATACTTTTTCTATTAAGTATATATCAGGATGCTTTGCTTTCAATAATTCTTGCTCATAAAATGCTCCTAAAATAACCCGATTTCTTGCATCTTCTATTAAGTATGTTGGTGGAGACGTTTTTTGTAATTTAATTATCTTAAATATTTCGGCTGACCAATTAGGTGTATAACCTTTTTCAAATACTCCTTTGTATTTGCTTATTCGCACAAAATCCCCGACTTTAAACTTGTGTCTCTTCACTATTTTATTAGATAGGTTAGCATACCTGTCATATAATATTTTAACATTATTTTTATTTACATTTACAGGCTTTAGACCTATAGTTCTATGATAAGTGTGATTATATTCATGAATCACATCATTTAAAGTTCCATCATTCCACTTATAATTACCTTTTAAACTAAATAATTTATACATTTTCATTTTCAATGTTCTGATAAGTCTTTCTGCAATAGAGGCCTTTTTAACAGAATACGTGGAATAATGTCTGATATTATATTTCGCAAAAACTTTTTTCAGTTCCTCATTATAAAACTCTGTCCCAAGATCAGTTTGTAAATTTTTCGGGACACGTCCATTACTGAATAAATCAGTAAAAGCCTTGCATGTATCGTATTTTGTTTTTCGTTTTAATGGATAGGCCCATGCATATTTTGAGAATGTATCAATTACTACTAAAATATATTTATAACCATTGTTTTCTTTAGAGACAGCTTGCATATCAATTAGATCAGCTTGCCACAAGTCATCAATATCTTTCATAATAACTCTTCGTCGTAGAAAATTCACCCTAACATTTTTATGTATTTCATTAACCACATCGGATTTACTCATTTTTTGGATTTATTATTTATACTTTTTTCAAAACTATTTAATTTAACAGTTAACTCACTCAACTTCTTATCAGTTGACTGAATGGCTTTTAAACATTTTTCTAAGGATTTATATAATAACTCTTTGTCTGTAGTATTTTTATTATCTATCTTTTTATAGATGTCTTCAATAGACTTATCAACATATTCTTTGTTTGCACTATCTGTTACGTAAACTGGAAATTTTACATTTCGTATGATTTTATTTTGAGCATCCAAATTGTTATCACTCAAATGTTTTAGAGCACATTCAACTACTATCAAATCATTTTTAATTCTTTTGTTTTTATGTACATGGTGACCAAATTTGTCGACGTTCATATTGAATGTTTATTTGATACTAAATATTCATTTTATCGAGTTCATGGTTTTATTCTTTAATAATTCCAGATTCTTTCAATTCTTCAATAATAGATAAAATTTCATTATCATGATTAGTATTACCAGCTTCTTTGGAAGCAATCAGTAATTTTAATCTTTCTATCAACTCATTAGGATCATCCCAGTATACCAAATCAGTATTAGATCCATACGTTTTAAACTTTGGCAAATTTCCACCATGCTTTTCTATGTCGGTGTTATTGAATAATGGTTTGATTATTTCACGATATTTAGCGCTTTTATCACCTTTGATTTGTCCATTAGGATGATAATCTCTTCTATGTGCGTTAGTTATAGACAGCATGTGTTTATATTTAACTTTATCATTTTCAGAAACCAAACTTAAATCGGGTTTCTTAGATAACAGCAATTCTTTTAGTCCTGGTGTTAATTCACATCGTTCACTATCTATAGTAATGAAATACTTGGAGTCATAACCCGGGGCATTGTCCATTTTAGATAAAATTACTTTTGAGTCACCCATAAATAGATTTTGATTTAGACTTCTTATTCCACATGGAATATTTAGGTTTTCATAAATATTTAATAAATCATCTTTCACTAATGACTTTAATAAAATATTTTGTTCATCGTCATAAAAATCAGAGCTTTTGTATGAAATGTTTATGTCTTCACTTTCATCTTCATCATCGTCATATTTTTTTCCAATAACAGTATTGTTAGAATTTGAATCTTTGAAATCATCACTTGCTGTACTAAAGCTGTGCACTGAATTAGATTTTTTCATATTGTTATGTTGCAAAAGTTGATTATTATCATTATTATTATTACAGCTATTTTCAACTAAGGTTTTAATTGGAACGCTCACAGGTTTCAGCAACTTTTTCATAGTTAATTCAGTTTGGTCGTCTTCATTTTTCATTTGTTTTATTTTAGCCTGTATAGAGTTAACTGACTTAATTAATTGTTGTTTAATATTTTCCTCCATCATTAACACACAACCATTAATTGTAATAGAAATAAAGATACTAATATTATTATTATCGTTTCAACTGGTTTATATATATATAGTAGTAGTATATATATAGTGTTATAATGATAGCTTAATACTTTTCAGAATATTATAAATATGTCAAACTTTTTTCTGTATCTTCCTTGTGCTATAGGCCTGTCTTTATCAATTATTAAAAAATTGTGCTGGTCTTTCCAAATTTCTGAGCACATGTTTTTAAAAGAAAGCCAAACCATATCAGTATTAACATGCTCATTGTAAATATGCTTTAGATTAATATCGTCTTGTTTGAAGATTATTAAGAAGTTAGCGTTATCACGTATCAATTGTTTTGGTATTTTAGAGTATGTTTGTGACAAATAAAAGCTGTCAATATTGTTGTGTCTACCCATGGTAAAATAATTACGAATATTTGATTGTCGATCACATACAACATCATCAAATATAATGATGGAATTTGGAAGAGCATCTCTGGGGTGAATAACTTCATCATGGTCATTGAATCCAAAAAACTTCACTCCTTCTACTCTTTTTAACACATTTTGTAGAAATTTGTATTTAGGTTGAAAAGTTGTTTTGAAATAAACGTTACGAAACCTCAAGCCATTTTCATGTAATAATAAACTTATCATAACATTTGTTTTCCCACAATTTGATGGGCCACAAATTATGCACCGTATTGTACTAGGTAATAGCTTGCTATGCCTTGCATTATGCAATTTGGTATCAATGTTCAAATCATTGACCTCCAACGAAAGAGTTTGCTTTACGAGCTTCATTATGAGTATAAAGGCTGAAAGAATGTGTAGCTTCCTTAAATAAGATCCAGATTATGTTAAATAAATGAAATATAGGTAAATTATTTATTGGATCTGAATGCAAACAATTTCATCATCGTCTTCTTCCAAATTAGCAATAGCTTCCTCAAAATTATCAGTATATTTATTTTCAAAGGTACACTGCTCCAAAAGCTGCGTGTTCCATGGATTGTCTGTCACCAAACTACAAATCTTGAAAAACAGCTTCATATTATCCATAAACACATGGGGCTCTAGTTTAAAGTTTGCTTCGTCAATGTTTCCCAGCAAATCAAAATAATACAGAAAAATATCTGAACTCAAGCATTGGTTTCTAAAAGTTTCGAAATCTTTAAACAACCAATATTTCGATTTATCAATTAGTAAATTTTCAAGCTTCAATAAAATAAGATGTAGACTCATTTTCAACGTTTTTTGTTATCTTTGCATATGTCACAGTAAGCTAAGCAGTTGGGCGACCGGCACGTACGTCGCGTCGTAACGGAACTGTCTGCTTACTGGAACCCCAATTATCCACTACTTATATTTTATTTTCAGCTTTTTAAATAGATAGTGTATCTTTTAGGTCTTTGTATAGATTTAGGAAATTTCAAAATCAAGATAAGTTTATTATATTTCACTCCTTACATAATAATAAAATTGTATACAATTTTAACAAAATACAAACAATACAGCTATCTTAATTTAACCTTTAAAATAAAATGTCACAATGCCCCCATGGTAAAGTATAAATTTGATTTGAAAGAACTTGTCGTTTATCGTCTTGTCTATTTAACACCAGTTTATTAACTCTCTGTGAATATAATACATGTTTTAAAGATCTAATTAAATTCATACTACATCTTATATTTATATTTTTATTCAGTGTGTTTTCATAGTGACTTGGTTTCAGTTTCTTAGTTACAGACTTTGATATACCTTTTGCTTTTTTTATCTGAGTTTTTGTACTTTCGATTCAATAGAGTTTTGCTCTCAAACCAATAAATTGTTTAATAATATCACCACCCATTTCATCCTTAAAAAGACCTGGTATTTTTGCATTCAAGGCAGGCATACCGTAAACATTATTCTTTTCAAAGTTACTAGTATCATAATAAGCAATATGTCTTTTCATTTCAGTATAGAAATCATTACTATTTATTAAATATAGCAAACTAACGGTGTCAGTATAACATAACTTTACGTTTTCGTTGTACTTCTTTTTAATACAATTATAATGAAAATTATACATGTGTTGTTTAGCATATTCAAGTACTGAAAATCCTATGTATATTGGTCTATCTAAAATAATCTTTTCTAATTTTAACTCAATTGCAACAAAATTATCTGAAAATATGGATATACTTTTCAAGTTGGGTCTCGAAATTAGTTTTTCTGCTCCAATTATTTTATTTGTTTTATTATTAGTGTCTCTCCATTTTGTAACCAATTTGACATCTACCTGTTTTCTTCTGTTTTCAATTGTCTTCCCAAAAATAGCGTTATTTAAAAGTTTGAAAAAGTCTTTATCAAATGTGGAAGATGAATTTTGACGCAAATATGTATTTGAATTTATGTATTTAGCTAAAAAAATTTGCTGTCGAAAACTGATCACTCGGTGAATTTTTTTTAACACCAAACCATTTCTCATACACTCTTTTAAATATACATAATGGATAACATAATAAAATTTGTCATATAAATTTGCAATAAGTTTTTTAGTTTTGCCACCCGGTGGAACATGTTTTTCCGGTGCAAATGGTAAATCACTATGACTTGAATGTAAATCAGTAGGATAAACCAGATCAACTTCTAAGATGTATCCAAATTCAGCATCATCTTTAATCCTTAATATGTTTAAATTTTGAATTTCATCGTCAGATAAAAATCTAAAGTCAGACATAGGCATTTTTTGCATCATAGCATAACCATACAGATTATTACAGTCTAAGTAAATAAGGTAGCTAGATGGTACTGATTCATCATAGTTTGACAAGTATTTATTATTCGCCTTAGCATGTCTAAGCGAGCACTGAGCTAGGCCACCACGTATTCCTTTCTCTATCATTTCATACATATCTTTATCATCTAGCAAGTCTAATTTAACACCTGTATATAAAAGCATGGCATCCCAACTTAAGCCTGGAGAAGTAACATAATAAACTGGGTCGAGTTTATAATACTTAAGACTACTATTTCTAAACTTTTCGAAAATATCACATAGAAGCAACACATCACATTTCAAATATAAGTCGGTATATTCACCGAGCGATTTAATGTTAAAGACTTTCCAAATTTTATGTGCGTGAGAATAATCTTCTTCATGTATGTGCTCACCGGTTAAACTATTGTAAAAGTAGTCTCTTACTGGTAAACTTGTTTCTTCAAATCGTTTAAATGCATCCATATAATCATAAGGATATACACCTTTTTGACGAAGTAAATAAAACTGTTCTTCGAAATTAAATATTTTTTGTAAATGTTTTAAATCTATATCTGCTAAGTTTTTACTTAAAGTGTCTAAACTGGAACTGAGAAACTGAAATGAGTCCAAAAATTTAATTTGAATTGCTGAAGGAAAATTAGGGTTTTTCAAAAATTTTGTAAAAGATAAATACTTTTCTTTAGTCTTCGGAATAACTTTGATATCACCTTCATAATTAGCTAATTCTTTTATGAACAAATGAGCATCATAGTTTGCTAAATTGTGAAAAATTACTGGTACAAAGGGACACACTCTATATAATAAGTTGCATTTAGTATGAGCAGCACCTCTGTATACACCGGTTATATAGTCATGATCAGCAACTTTATCATTAACTAGTGGTAATTTACAAACATGACAAATACTTGCATTCCGATGCTCATCTTTTTGTGACTGAGTCATCGGTAGCATAGGTTTTTTCTTTCTAAGTATGCATTCGATATATTTTACATCCTCGATTAGACGTTTTATAAACACTTCAACACAATCTGAACCTCTATACAGCACAAGTTTATTTAAACTTTCATCATGTGAACAACAAATGTAATATGCAAAACATGAAGGTTGATGTAATTTATATGTTTCGGTATTACAACTGTTTTTTTCATGCGTGTTTAATAGTAAACTTTCGAAATCAGCATAAATTACAAAATTAATTTTCTGTTGTCTTTCATAATTTTTGAATTCTAATTTACTATTTTTACCTGGTAATACTGTTAAAACTTTAGAACAAGTGTGTGAGTTATATTTTTCCTGTGTTATAAAAAACTGAAGACAGCTTTCGCATAAGTATGTTTTACCATGATGTTTACTGAGTTGTCGTCTAGTAAGTTTTGTCAAGTCTTTTATTAAACAATAATGACCTCTGGATTTCTGTTCAAAATACAATAGGTTGATATGATTTTCTTTTCTCTGACTTGTCATGTATAATGGGCCTGTGATATGATTCTTGTTATCTAAACCATAAATGCTGACACTAATAGAAGGATTCGTTTTTTCGAATAATCTAATATCTGTGTATGATGGTGGGAAATTCATTCCTTTGATATTTAAAACTGAAGAATAAAATGGATATGAACTCGTACGATTGACGTTTTTGGTACAAGGAAATAAAGCAGCCACTATACTCCATGCAAAACAATGATTGTCATAATTTTTCACATTTAGACAACTTTTAGTACTACTAATTTCTTTTGATAATTCTAAATAGCTACCACCCCTAAGAGGGGAGTATTTATTAACGTTTATTTCTAAATGACTGACAGAGTTAAAACACCAGCCTGACTCACGGTGCTGAAATTCACTTAGTTTATTAATCAACTAGCTTCCGCCCGCGACTTCGTCCGCGTGGATATTAGAGAAAATCCTTAGGGAACCTTCAACCAGAATCCGACCAGCCGATTTTATGCGATTAGGCTGGTCCCCACCAAGCGCGCTGCCTCGCGAGGCAAAACGTTTGCCGCGTGTGGCAGGCCTCGCACGAGGCTGCGCGCTTGGTGGGGACCGGCCTAATCGCATAAAATCGGCTGGTCGGATTCTGGTTGAAGGTTCCCTAAGGATTTTCTCTAATATCCACGCGGACGAAGTCGCGGGCGGAAGCTAGTTTATTACAACAATCAGAAGTGGGTCCAGAGATATTAGTAGTATCCTGTTCCCGTTTCTTTACCCTTTTCCGTTCCCGTTTGGTCCCGTTCCTGTCCCCGGTTTCCGTTCCCGTTCGCGTTCGCTTTCGAGCGATCGCGTTTGCGTTCCCGTTCCTTTCTCGTTCCCGTTCCCGTTCCCGTCCCCTGCGGCTGAATCATGTCCACCGTGTTGGACTTCAAAATAAATGTCATTTTCGCATTCCTCATTCCATAAAACCTCAAGAACAACATCCACATCGATTTTCATGTTAACTTGCCCCATTTACCCCCTAAGGGATGATTTTCAAAATAACAAAATATATATTTGCCTATTAATTTTTAGACATGCTTCTTAGAATTTCAAAGTTGTAATGTCTCATCATCATCATCATATCAGCCGCACAACACCCACTGCTGGGTATAGGCCTCCTCCAAGGATTTCCATGACGATCGGTCCTGCGCTTCCCACATCCAGTGGCTTCCGGCAACCTTCACCAGATCGTCGGTCCACCTTGTCGGGGGCCTACCCACGGAGCGCCGTCCGGTGCGCGGTCGCCATTCAAGAACCTTTCCGCCCCAACGGCCATCGGTTCTTCTCGCTATGTGTCCAGCCCACTGCCACTTTAGCTGAGTAATCCTTCGAGCGATGTCGGTTACTTTAGTTCGCCTGCGGATCTCCTCATTTCTGATTCGATCACGCAGGGAAACGCCGAGCATGGCTCTCTCCATTGCACGCTGGGTGACCTTGAGCCTCCTTATGAGACCCATAGTTAGCGACCACGTTTCACTGCCGTAAGTCATTTTATATTATTTTTCCATACACAATTTGCACCCCATTTTCACCCCTTTAGCAGTTAAATCATGTCCACAGTGTTGTACTTCAAAATAAATGTTATTTTCGCAATCACCATCCCATAAAACCTCAAGAACGACATCCATATCGATTTTTATGTTTACTTACCCCATTTACACCCTAAGGGGTTGATTTTAAAAACTACAATATATATGTTTGTCTATTTATTTTTAGACATGCTCGTACGAAGTTTTAAATTGTAAAGTATATTTTATATTGTTTTCCATACCAAATTTGAACCCAATTTTCACCCCTTTAGTGGTTAAATCATGTCGACCGTGTTAGACTTCAAAATGAATGTCATTTTCGCAATCGTCATCCCAGAAAACCCCAATAACGACATCCATATCTATTTTAGGTTTATTTACCCCATTTCATCCCCATAGGGGTTAAAATACTACCAATAACCATATACGTTGCGTTATATTTCCATCCATAAGTCTAAATTATAAATTTAACGATTTTTACTTTAAAAATTAAGGATTTTCTTCTATACTCAACTTCATCCCCCTTTTCACCCCATCGGGGGTAGAATTTTGAAAAACGATGATACACGTATTTATTAATTTTCAATCATCAGCCTGAATACAAAATTTGAAGATCCTAGCATCAAAACTGAGGGACTTCCATACAAACTCTCATCCCTTATTTCATCCCCTTAGGGATGGAATTTTCAAAAATCCTTCCTTAGTGGATGCCTACACTGTATAAGGTACCTGTGTGTAAAATTTCAAGTCTCTAGGTTCAGTAGTTTGGGCTGTGCGTTGATATCTCACTCAGTCAGGACTTTGAATTTTATATATAATAATCAATATATTCTGAGTTTTTGAATACAGTTCAGATAAATCAGTATTTCTAAATATGGTCTCATACTTAGTATTGAATGATTTCATATGGATTTCATCCGATGTAGGTAATTTGAAATTAGTAAACAATTCAAAATTAAGTTTTACGGAACCATGTTTAGACAAATTCATGACTATAAGTTTTTTAACATCATCCATAATTTTATGTAAAAAATCCTCGGGAGTTGAACAAACATTATCATCAGAGTTTACTCTATAAGTAACTATTCTCTCTCGAAAAGCTGACGCTATAATATAAATGTTATCGAAAGTAGTTTTCAATAAGCAATTTTTTTTATGTAAATTAGTTCTTAAATGAAATCTGTAAGAGCTTTCCAAAACTTGAATATTACATTCAGTACAAATCTTTATTTTATTTTTATTTTTATTTTTATTTTTATTTTTATTTTTATTTTTATTTTTATTTTTATTTTTATTTTTATTTTTATTTTTATTTTTATTTTTATTTTTATTTTTATTTTTATTTTTATTTTTATTTTTATTTTTATTTTTATTTTTATTTTTATTTTTATTTTTATTTTTATTTTTATTTTTATTTTTATTTTTATTTTTATTTTTATTTTTATTTTTATTTTTATTTTTATTTTTATTTAGTTTTTCATTCATTGCTTTGGTGGGGTTTTTGTCTGAAAGAATAAAAATATATTAATTAATATTAATGTTTTAATAATCATCTTAAACAATAAAACTATTCTATGCTTACTTATACAATGAAACTGGGATAAAAATAGGTATATTGTATGAATACTATATTATATTATATCTATGAATAAGTGCTTAATTCAACAAAGTATTCAAAAACTTAGGAATTTAGTATGTACAATGCGATAATTCAAGAATTCAGTAAGTATTTTATTTTAATATTTACTGATTCGGCGTACTAACATAGGTGATCGGACAATCCTTGAAGATATTTTTTACTTTTTTTAAAATTTTTACCAAATAACGGTATGCTGGATTGTCGTCGTCTATTTTAGTTTTCAATGTTACTACAGCATGACGCCACCTGTTCATAGGTGAAATACTTTCAATTTCACTACACATATAAAGCTTAAGATCTACAAAACGTAAGCCTCCAATATCTGGATTGAACTGTTTGGAAATGCCGTTAGATCCGCGACGACACAAATAAGATATAAGCTCATCTTTTTTACCGGCTTTTTGATTTTCATCCGCATCCGAATCGGTTCCCATAATATCTTTCGCAGTGACCTTGGCGGAAGACGTCTCAGCTGGTGGTTGTGCCACACGCTCATCACTCTTCACCTTATGCTTCTGACTCTTCTTTGATTTTTCTCCATGTTTAGCTCTAGAATAAAAATGTTTTAGGTCAGTGTTTTAGTTAGACTAGTTTTATTATAATATACCAGCTTTCCGCCCGCGGTATCGCACGCGCGCGGAATACACAGAGCTAAAAAGTAATCTATGTAGTGCTCCAGCCTTCAAACTATAACCCGTGCAATTATCAGACTAATTCATAGCTCCGGTTCTTTCAACATTCAACAAACACACTTTTCAAATATATAACTTGTACAAGAATTATGTAAATTCTAAAATAATATCATTTGACGAATACATAAGAGAGTTTTAAATGAAGTAACTGAGTTAATAGCATACAATAAATAAACCTCTATCTTTATGATAACTATTTAAAATATAATAAAAGGAATATTTTATGAAACCATAGAAAAATATATAAGAAATATATTATGGCTACCTTTTATTAGACGTATGTGAGTGTGTGTACTTCCTCTTCCGCTCATGTGCTGCAGGCTCCGGCAATGGTTGGGGCGCACGCTCGGGGGATGACTCCCGACTGTTCGATGAGCTGCTATCGCTCGATGAGCTACTCTCGCTCAAGTGCGCTTGTACTTCTTGTTTGCTCGACCTTATAAAGATTATTTTAAAACATTAATCACGTTAAAAATATCACAGAAAATGTATGGAGAAAATCTAGTCACTTATATTATAAAGAACATCTTTGTAAAACTCAATCGTATACTTACATGATTAATCCTCTTGCTCCTTTTAAAACACTTATTTTTTAAAACTGAAGTTATTTGAAAACACGATAACTTGAATTACTTAGTAGTAAAATCTGCAATGTGTGGCGTCGGGAGACGAAATAACACAATAAAAGTTGATTTTTTATTGACCGGGTTTTTATAGTAATTCCAAATAGGTCAACACGTAATGTTTTACAATGACATTTAGCTTGTTTAGAAAAGTATCCGATTACATGTTACATGTTTACTTTTAATAAGAAAATAGAATATTAATTTATAATAAAAACAATTATTAGCTTTACACATCATCAATGTCACGTACAAGTCTATAAATAGATTCAGGAGGTGCATTAGTGGTGGTTCGTTGTAAGACGAAAGAAACTTACCCGATATGGAATACATACTGGTGTGTGCGCGCACTTCACGACGCGTGGTGCATATGTCACCAAAATTTCCATATTAGAAAGGCAATCAATATCTTTGTAAGTAATACTAATATTGTCATACGTTTTTCCTCATACTATTTATTAATTTATTTTAAAGTGTAAGTACCTATGCTATACCAATTTGAATATCCATAAAGTAAGTAGCTACTTGATTAACAGATTTGCGCACAGTAGGTAACAGTTTCTATGTAAGTATTTTTTGTTATAATAAAATGCTGTAGAAACAATTGTGGAATTTACCAGTTCATCTGTATTTTTACAGTCTTAAAATATTGTTGAGTGTGGTCGCACGTGTGCCTATCTGTTCAAAACTGAAGATCAAAGGACAATGTCGGTAAGTTTAATAAAACTTAAACTACATAATTTGTGAAAGCAAGCTAAATCGATAACGAGAAGCAATAAAATGTTCACATTTCTTTTTAATATTCACTTCTCAAGCTTATATATTTTTTTAATTTCAGGATACCGAGTCTCTGTTTAATTTTATTCGTCCTAATCAAGTTCAAGAAAATTATGGAAAACAAGTTGGTGAAGGATCAGACGTCTCAAGAAAGCGAACCAAAGAAAACGAGACATATTCTTATATCAAAATTCCTGCCATGGGGCGCAAAGTTATCAAGTTAGAAATCTATGATGCGGAGCGATTTAACAGCGTGGGTATTTGTAAATGTACCGCTGAAATATGTTGTCAGCATTTCGTTCAAAATATTTTCAAGGATGAAATATATAAAGCTGCACGTGAAATACTTGATAAAATGAGTGAGCAAATATGTAAAGAAGAGTATTTTTAAAATTATTTCCCTAATAAATATTAAGTGTGTTATATCTTTACTGTTTTATTTTCCCTTTGTTTATGCAATACAGAACTAAATTACGCATGACTCAGTTTACAGTTGACCTACTTACTTATTTCTATTTATAACATAAATAGAGAAAAGATAATCATTATTAATAAAATATTATACTTTTATGCAGAATTTTAGGTTCTGAATTGCAAACTTTTCGAACACAGAAGTTTTAAGTAGTTACTATTCACTCTAACTGAAAGCTGAGACCTTAACAAGGCCTAATTCAGAATATAGGTACTACTATTCACTTTAACTGAGAGCTAATAGTAGGTTCCCTAGTTAGGATTATTTACTTACCTACTGTTTAGTATCTACATACTAAATTGCCTACTCTGTGGTTTGACACTTGACGTTTTGGATTTTCTTAGTCTGTGATCGATCCCTTGTGAAAAATGTAACTCGCGCTCCACGCTTTTTTCTGCATGAATTAATATTAAAACAGTTTTTATGTACATGTGGTTTTGAAAATGTGAAAATAAACGAAGTGCAGTGCCAAGTCCTTCTTTGATTTACAACGCCTACAAAGCTCAAACATTTTGGTCCTGATTCGAGCGAAAAACAACGCAACCAGCGAGGCGCCATATTGTGTGGAATAATGGAATTGGATTTGGACAACGCGGCACTGATTCGGCGGCGGCGGAGTTATATTCGATCATCCAACTAGATCGAAAATTGTGTTGTGAAAAACGAAATCGGTTACTACCAGACCCTATCTGTTCGCAACAGCGAAATTCAATACAAGAATCTGAGGTTACTACCATACACTGCAAAACGCAACAGCGATAACAAAGGCTACTACCATACACAGGATTACTCCATACTCATACAAATACATCGTCAGTGCGCAACAGCAAAACTAAAGAAGAAGACAACAGTCATCCATTCTTTACGACGTGTCATCAAAATTGCGTTTTACGATCACGCAAGACACAACGCAACTTCCGGCAACAGCCATACAACCACTACATTCCATTCATTCATTCGTCCCTTTTTCTTTCTGCTCATCAGCAAGAGCAAATCTTTCCTCGCAACAGCGAAAAGGTTATCCTTTCAAATCTCATCAATTAAGTGATTTTATTCCAATTGCGTACTCGCAAACGTTTGTGAAACAATATCCTCGTCACGAGAACTATAATATTTCGCTCATTTGTCAACAGACAGACAAGATTTCTTACTTTGTGGAGCCGTGTCCGTACCACACCTAAAATGGCGGAAGAACTAAATGCGCTAAAATTGCAGAGAAGCGCACTAAAAGGAAGGCTCACAAGAATAAAACGTTTTATAGAACTATACGACAGTGCCAGAAATACAGAACAAGAACTCAAAGTAAGACTACATGAACTTAATACCATGCTGCAAAAATTCGATGACATACTACTCCGTATCGAAGCACATGGCACAGAAGGCGAAACGGAGGAAGAAGAACGTGAACTCTTTGAAAACAAATTCTATGATACCAAGGCCAAACTCGAAAGCTTGTTAGCCAGGCCAGAGCAAGAATTTGCACATCTCCAGAGGTCCAGTTTGACTTTCCAGAACTCGCTTGCTGGTCTTGTACCTGCTGCTGAACACCGGAAACTTCGGGTGAAATTGCCACAGCTTGATTTACCACGGTTCGACGGCGACATCAAGCAATGGACTGCATTCAAGAACATTTTCATGGCTTCAGTGGACTCCATGGAAGACCTGCCCACGGTCACGAAATTGCAATACCTCAAGTCAGCCCTTACTGGAGAAGCGGCCGGACTCATATCGGCACTACTAATCACCGAAGAAAATTACTCTAAAGCCCTAGATATTCTAGAGAAAAGGTATGAAAACAAAACTATTATTGTTAACTATCATCTAAAAGCTATTACAGAATTTGTTCAGATAACTAAATTTAATTTAAAGGATTTTTTGGTCATTTTACAACAAAGTTTAGATTCATTAAAAGCTATAAAACTGCCAGTAGACAGCTGGGACGTGTTATTAGTTTTTCTAATCTGTCAAAAGTTAGACAACTCATTAAGAGGTGCATGGGAATTGAATAGAAAAGAAAACTCTATTCCCTCACTGTCTGAACTGCTTGAATTTTTAAATGCCCGTAGAACTGCATTTGAACTTATTAGTTGTGATCGTGTCAAACAAAATACTAGTACCAAAACTACTCATGTTACTACTAATGACAAATACAATTGTTTACTCTGCCAAAATGGTACCCATAGTTTACATAAATGTCCCAACTATTTAAAGCTAAATGTAAATGATCGTATTAGTCTGATTAAAAATAAATCATTGTGTTTTAACTGTTTACAGCCATACCATAACAGCCACAAGTGCTCTAAATACAGTTGTGCTCATTGTCACGGCAAACATCATACAAGCATACATATAGATAAACCGAATCTACAGGTCAGTAACCCCTCAGTTACTGAGCAACGGCAACAGCCACTTACAGTTTCTAACATTCAGGGCCCTGAACGGCAACAGCCTTCTTCTACCCTTAACGATTTGCAACAGCAATCACGTGTGTCAACTCAATCTTTAGTTACTAAATCGCTAACTCAGCCCGACAAGATGAACTCTCAAATCCATGAAAGTTCTACCTCCCCTACAGTTTTGCATTCAAATACAAACTCTAATCAAATTTTACTTTCCACAGCAGTGATACAAATTCAAGATGCCACAGGAAAATGGATAAATGCACGAGCTCTGCTGGACACAGGAAGCGAAGTAAACATTGTTACCCGCAGACTTGCTGCTCTATTAAAACTACAAACTAGTAATAATAAGTGCTCAATACTGGGTGTTGGTCAAAACCCCAATCTTTCACAAGTAAGTGTACAAACGAATATCTCATCTCGCTTTGACAATTTCAAAACTCGTCTTTCATTTTTTGTGATGGAAAATATTACTGTGCCTTTACCTCACTCGCTAATAAATACACATAGTTGGAACATACCTGGCAATATGTCACACAAGCTTGCAGATCCTACCTTCTATATACCTAGCTCTATAGATGTGTTATTAGGAACTGAAACATTCTATGAAGCTTTATTAACAGACCGCATTCGTTTAGGCACCAACTTACCTTTCTTGATTGAAACACGTTTTGGTTGGATAGTGTCTGGTTCCATTTTTTCTGATAATAATTGTGATTTACATAATAGTCAAACACAAGTTAGTATGTTCATAGCTTCACTATCCACAGATAGTATTTTACAATCATTTTGGGAACAAGAGGAAGTACTTCCGACTTCCAAGCCCATAATGTCCCCTCAGGATATTTATTGTGAAAACTTATATAATAGTACTACCTACCAAGATAACTCCGGTAGATACTATGTGAACTTACCTTTACAGGAAGATAAATTAAGTGAGTTAGGCAATTCTTTCAATTCTGCTTATAGATGTCTACTTTCTCTTGAATCACAATTTAAAAGGAATGCTAATTTGTTTAATCAGTATAAAGATTTCATTAATGAATTTATATCATTAGGCCATGCTCATTATGTAGATAAATTCTCTCCATCTGATAAAGGTGTATACTACTTACCACACCATCCAGTGATAAAACCTGACAGCCCATCTACTAAGCTAAGAGCAGTATTCAATGCCAGCGCTAAAAGTTCATCTGGTATTTCATTGAATGATATTCTTCATGACGGTCCTAACATTTATAATGATTTGCTTGAAGTCATTCTCAGATTTCGTTTATATAAATTTGCTTTCTCATGTGATATTGTTAAAATGTTTCGAGGAATATTCATTAACCCTTTACAACGCTGCTTACAAAGAGTGTTATGGCGTGAATCTAAAAGTGAACCCTTGAAATGCTTGGAATTATCCACTGTAATTTATGGAACTAAATGTGCACCTTACCTTGCTTGTCGCACTATGCTAGATTTAGCTGGAAAACATAAGCTTACTCATACTCGAGCGTCAGATTGTATTCAATATAATGGTTATTTAGACGACTACTTAGCTGGTGCTAATTCTATTGAAGATGCTTTACAATTGTGTCAAGAATTAGTTGACCTATTGGGAAAAGCTCAATTTCAATTACATAAATGGTCAGCAAATGATAAACGCATTTTGCAAGTTATTTCCCAATCTGAATTTGGTAAAAATTCTGTCTCCATTCCTGAAAGCGATAATAATTCTTATAAATTTTCTAGCCCAGATACAGTTAAAACGTTGGGTTTAAAATGGTTACCCGACAATGACCAACTTGAAATTAATTTACCTAACTTACAAAAAGTTAATCTCACAAAGAGAAATGTTCTTTCACAAATAGCCCAAATATTTGACCCTATAGGTATTTTGGCTCCATCTATAATTTTAGCCAAGTTACTTATGCAAGATATTTGGAAAGATGAAACTAACTGGGATTCCTTAATATCTGACCAACTACAACAAAATTGGTCTCAGTTTTGTGAACAACTTCATTATTTAAAAAATATTAATATTCCAAGATGTTATTTTTCAGATACACCAATTCATATAATACTGATAGGTTTTTGTGATGCTTCAGAGAAAGCATATGGTGCTTGCTTATACATAAAAGCTTTTTACAATGAAAAACCCCCGACTTGCACACTGGTAATGGCTAAATCCAGAGTTGCCCCGTTCAAAAGAAAACAATCTGTTCCACGCCTGGAATTGTGTGGTGCTTATTTGCTATGTCAAGTTATTTGTAAGTTTTTAAAGACAATTCTTGATAAATTAAAGATAGATTCTACCTTCTTGTTTACAGACTCCTCTATTGTTTTGAGTTGGATAAAATCCCCATATAATCTAAAGCATGATACCTATGTCACACACCGGCTTATGCATATTATTGAGTCCACAGATTCTGCAAACTGGCATCACATACACACCCAGCATAACCCAGCAGACTTAATCACACGTGGCATTGTGCCCCAACATCTTCAGTCATGTTCGCTATGGTGGCATGGGCCCTCATGGTTAGTTAAAGACTTAAACTCCTGGCCTATTCGCTCCCACCCTGAAACAGATACTCTAACCTGTACAGTAAATAAACCCATATTAGTTAGTACTACAGATACTAATAACTCACTTGACAATAATTATTTTTACAATATTTTCTGCAAATATTCTAATTTTACAAAGTTGAACAGAATCATCGCATATATCTTTAGGTTTGTTAACAACATGAAGAAAACTAAAGATAAAAATACTTCATTTTTAACTTTAGCTGAATTAAATAGAGCTCATAACTTTATTGTTCAAATAGTACAACAAAGATCATTTTGCAAAGAAATTAGTGAATTACAGTCCGCACATAAAGCTCTCCCCTCCAGATCTAGTCCCATAAGGAAACTGAATCCGTTTGTAGATGAGTGTAACCTACTGCGTGTTGGAGGTCGTATACAACAGTCAGAAATTTCACATAACCAAGCACATCCTATCATTCTACCAGCGAAGGATCATATAACCTCTTTAATTATTTCACATTACCATAATAAGTTACTTCACTCGGGTATTCAGACAACCTTGTACAATGTGAGATTGAGATATTGGCCAGTAAACGGTAGGAATGCAGTAAAGAAAATAATTCATTCATGTACTAGATGTATAAGGTTTAGAGCACAAGTCTGTGGACAGCAAATGTCTGACCTTCCTGCAGCCCGAGTAAGGCTAACCCGTGCATTTGCCCATGTCGGTAGCGATTTTAGTGGTTCTGTTGCTATTCGCAGTTCTATGGCTAGAAATTGTAAGTACTACAAGGGATACATTTGTCTGTTTGTATGTTTGGCCACCAGGGCAATTCATTTAGAATTGGTTTGTGAACTATCTTCTCAATCATTTATCTGTGCTTTAAAGCGTTTTGTCTCCAGGAGAGGTATTCCTAATTGTTTGTACACGGACAATGGTACTAATTTTAAAGGTTCCAAAACAGATTTGCATGAACTGTACCTTATGTTTAAAAATGATAAGTCTTACAGTGAAATTGTTGACTATTGTACTCTTAACAATATTGAATATAAATTTACAGTACCTCTAGCTAGCCACATGGGAGGAATATATGAGGCTGGTATAAAGTCTACAAAAAATTTACTGAAAAGGTACTTATGTAACACGAAGTTGACATATGAAATGTTATATACAGTTTTAGTACAAATTGAGGGAATTTTGAATTCTAGACCTTTGTACCCAATTAAAGATACTCCTGATGATTTAACAGTTCTTACACCTTCTCATTTTTTAATTAATAGCATTTTAACTGATATACCAGAACCTAACTTGTTGGACTTAAATGAGTCAAGACTAAATATGTATCAAAAAATTATACTTTTAAAACAAAAATTTTGGAAGCAATTTTATTGTAACTACTTATCAGAATTGCAAACTAGAAATAAATGGTATAAAATTCATGACAATGTAAATGTGGGAGATATGATTATTGTAAAAGGTGAGAATACCCCGCCCACTGTATGGCCCCTGGGTAGAGTAATTTCTACGAATAGAAATAAACATGATAACTTAGTAAGATCTGTAACTATTCGTACTGCCAAAGGAGTGCTTTGATTATTAACTTAGTGTCAAATTAACCTCCTCACTTGATTTAATTAGTTTGCATACTATTTAAACTATAAATTGCATTACTATGCAACTTAAAGGCTATTTTATATGGACACATTTCCGTGGCGTTGACGGAAAAGGTACTGTAGAGTCTGTGAGGCGGATAATTTTTTTTAGCAGAGTACGCTAATTCGTCAGCTACCCTTTGTGAGGTGTTAGATGTGTTCTTTAGGAGAACACCTTTAAGTCGACCCTTCACAGGTAGTCGCAAAGATGTTATTTTTATGTGTTTTAGATTGTACTTAACTTACACTAAAAAGTGTTAAAATTAGAAATATAATTACACTATGTTTAAATTTGCTTTGCAACTACAATTAACTCTTTAAAAGTTAATGCTGTTTGTACTTTAAACTTCGGATAAAAATAAATACACAACAGTTGAATAATGTATTCTTTATTACCTTATGTCTAGATAAACTTAACTGTAACTCATAGTGTATTTCTTATGTAACAGATAAACTTCATTGTAACTAAATTGGAGCCTTAAGTTATGATATTTAAATTACTAATGTAATATTGTGTCAACCTATCAGTACAGTAACTTTCACTTGGTTTGCCACCAAGTTGATTTATTTTATTTATATCGTTGTAATGTAGAGTTTCTCACAAACATAATCTTGTATAATGAAATAAATGACTAACTCTAGTTAAGATACTTTGCACTTTATAAGGCGGCCAGTATGTTTAGTATCTACATACTAAATTGCCTACTCTGTGGTTTGACACTTGACGTTTTGGATTTTCTTAGTCTGTGATCGATCCCTTGTGAAAAATGTAACTCGCGCTCCACGCTTTTTTCTGCATGAATTAATATTAAAACAGTTTTTATGTACATGTGGTTTTGAAAATGTGAAAATAAACGAAGTGCAGTGCCAAGTCCTTCTTTGATTTACAACGCCTACAAAGCTCAAACACCTACTACAATAATATCTCATTTTCTATAGGTTATGAACAATATCGCTGATGTTCACCAATAAGGAACCTAGCTAGGTATTAATACTCATCCTATGTGAAACTGTCACACTAAACGATTCCAATAAATCCAGTTTGTGGATGCGAAGATGTAAAAACGTGAAAGTAGGAAATTGGGCTTTCTGACTCGCGGTATTTCAACATAATTGAAGTTTTAGTTTTCAGTCTAAAGTGAATCATTCAACATAGAGCGCGCACAAGAGGCGCCGCTAGGCGCCTCTCAAGCGCGCTCTCAAGTTGAATGATTCACTTTAGACTGAAAACTAAAACTTCAATTATGTTGAAAGACCGTGAGTCAGAAAGCCCAATTTCCTACTACTAGCGTGGTTGATAAAGGTAACTCTTAGGTTTCATTTATGAAGTTTAGAATTTTAGTATGAATACGGATTATTTTATTCCTTTTTCGAGGTTTTGTAGTTTAATTTTGCCATGGTCTTTATTCAAAATCAAGTACTTAAGTAATTTTGTGAATTACCTTTTCTCAAATACATTTTAATAATTACTTTATCGATGTCAATTATTTTAATTTGCATAAAAGTTTGGATCTTGTAATGCGTTATAAATAGGTGAACGACATCGTAATTGCTGACATAGCGACACGTGTGATATTGTAGCAGCGAACTAAATAGGCATCATTTTGTTAAGCCAAAAGAATTGAGTTTTTTTTCTATCGTAAATTAAGTAAGTTTGTGAAGAATGTATAAAAAACGTTTTTCATTGAAATTGCAAAAAGGTTCATAACGGACTGAATAGTAGATTTGTTTCTTTTACATGACTATGTTAATAACAATTTTTATTTAGGTAGTAAATAATCGTATTTTATATATAAATAAATTCTTGATAGGTAAATTATTGCTTTTCACTATTTCTATATTATATTTTATCAGTCCATGAAATTCAATACTTATATATTTTTTCATTATGACTATGACATACCTACCTAAGTACATTTTAATAATTTTCCAATGGATTTGGAAAGTGTAATTCGTAACATTGTAAGTACCTAAGTATTTTACTTGTAAAATTATTTTTTAAACTCCGAGTAGGAACTTTTATAAAATCGTAAACTAATTAGGAAATTAGCTATCTTATTGAGACTATCTTTTGTCTTCGTACATTTCTTGCTAGGTATATCATATATTTATGTAGGCGTACAAGTAATTTATAATAACTTTATTCTATCTTACGAAATAACTAATTAAATTATGAAGAATAGGGAAGTTCGAAAATTCCTTTTGTATTTGAAGTTTGCTTGACAAAATTTTATTTACGAGTTTTATTATTTTCTCAAATAATTTATAAATTTGACAAAACAAAAATTAGGTTTCATTACTTTACATACAATCACAATTTCAGATAATATTTCCGCTCTATTTTTACGAATAACATAAGTAATTATATTTTATTTATGTATTGTAGAATGCTGTTACGTATAGTAAGTAAATAAACGCTCGATATACATTTAAATTTATTCATTTTTGTAGAGAAATTGTCTTCTTTTATGTTTTAGGAATTAATGATCGAAAATAATGGTAAGGTAATTATTTTAATAATATGGTGAGCTATATAGTATTCTTATTCTATATTATTTAATATTGTATTTCTAAATATTAACAAATGAGAGTAAAACTATAATTTTTCATTATTGTCCTGAATAGCGATGAAATTTGTAATTTGTTTCAATATGAGTTTAGTAAACCTACGCAATTCAATTTAATAAGTATCGATAGTAAATAATTATCATGTACAAAATTATTTCTAATTAGAAGTGATGCAATCATATTGTTTTGATTAACTTAACGAACAAGGTATTGGAATGTAGAGTGTTGTATTTCGATATCGGCAGCTTACAAAGAGTAGCGTAGCTGCATTTATGGAAGTTGATGCAGTAACATTAATCTTGTCACAAAATATCACACGAGTTCGCTGGTTAAGCTGTAATATAAAACATTGTTTTAATAGGAAAAGATAACGAGTAAGTATTTATTTGTTGGGAAGAAAACTTTAAGGAACTTACTCATTAATTTTGGATGTGAAAGTTTATGTTGAGGTATGATTGAGATATTTATGTTTAGTTGAGGTTTGAAAGGAAAAATTTAGAGGAACAGTTTGAAAGCTTGGTAGGTATGTGATTAGAATAAAGTAAAGGTATACATTTTATAGATAGAAGGAATATTGTAGGTAAGTTATTGTAGCTGTATTAAAAATCTTTTTGTGGCTTTTAGTTTGCAATTAGGTACAGCATGGTATAGGATTAGGTAATGTGATGCTTTTTTTTATATAGGATTTGGAATGATGGTAAGGAATTATTTATATAAGTTAGGGAATATACGGTTTATAAGGTTTCACATGCAATTGGACTGATCACCCAAAAGCGATGAATCTCTTATCTACTTTATATTCAATTTAGGATTGTTAGTTTATTTGATAGGTTTTGGAATGAAATGGTTAAGATAAAAGCTCGATTATACGGTACACATTAAAGGAGAGGTACTATAGGGATCAGGTCCTTCAGTTGCATCAAGGTGTGAACGAGATTCCCCTTTGAATCCTGTTTGGAGACCAAATTAGTATGTGTCTTAATTCATGACCCTATTAAATAATGGTACATACGTGGGGTGTCAGATCCTTCTAGTCGATCATGGTGCGAAACGAGATTTCCTCTGTGAGATTTGTTGGAGTCCGAGAACTTAAAAAACTGCCCCCATTAATAAGTGAGCTGTGGCCACAGCCCAAAATGGCAATTGTCCATTTTTTTATATGTTATGATAATGAAGTCGACTATAAATAAATATGATAAAGTATGTACCAAAATGATGAGATAAATAAAAATGAAAGTACGCCGGCGCCGGGCGAATTATGATGTGTGAGTACCTAGTAGGTGATATGTGTGTGTATAAGTGTACCGATAGTTATTATGAAAATGAAGTTTATAACGAGCAAGAGTAGGATTTAAAGTGAAGAAAATATATTTGGGATTATTGTTATTGATACAGGATAATTTAGATAAGAATGTTGAGAGATAGGAGTATTACAAAATAGAAGGTTATGTGTTATGTGATAAACAAGAAATGTTTGAGGATATTTATATTAGAAAGATGATGATTATAATTTGATTAAAAAAAGTTTGATTAAAGTTTGTAAGAAGGAATATTTTTGTTTGTAAACGTGATGATAAGAATATGAAATATTTAAACTTAAGGGAACAATTAAATTGAGGAATGATTACATAGTGAAAGTTTAATTTAAGTATGTTAGAGAAAAGTATCTTGAAATTAACGTTTTATTTGTGAGAGAAGAATAAATAAGTAAATAAAAGTAAAGTGATTTTAAAGTTTGATATTTTATTTGGTTACCTTTATCAACTGTTGAATAAAAAGGAAAGAAGGAACTTATTGGTTTTCTAGGAAATATATAAAGTTTGTAGTATGAATTTGTGCAATCTATGACCATATAAATCAGAAATATACGCTATATTATTATTAGGTATTGTTTAACAGATAAAATATTTTGTTTTAAAATGTATTAGATAAATGATAATTATGAATTCAATTCGATGTCGAATTAATTTTTATATGAATAAAAAAAAGTAGGTCCCTATTTTTTACCTATGTAATGTAATCATAACATTATGTTGTTATTAAAATACCGTTACTTTGAACGGTATTTTATTAGATAACTTAAATGTCATCTATATTTCTATTAGAAAAAGATTACTTGTGATTATGTTATTATACTTCATAGGCGATAATTCTAGTAAATTTATAAATAAAAAAAAACAACAATGAAAATATGTTTTGATGATCATTAGTATGAATTTGCCGTGTATGTGCCGGCCTAGAATAGCACTACCCCCTATCATCCCGTGGGTGTCGTAAAAGGCGACTAAGGGAGCATAGCCTTCAAGAGACGGGCAGCAGCGTCTCCAAAAAACCTTGGCCTACTGCGATCGCCAACCCGCCTGCCAAGCGTGGCGATTATGGCAAACCCCCCCCCTCATGCACAATGGATCAAAAAATTGGCCCCCAGTCCCCGGCAGCCCCGCTATTCCTAGCTACGGTAGCG
The DNA here is from genome assembly GCA_928269145.1 of Agriphila tristella. Classification (NCBI taxonomy): domain Eukaryota; kingdom Metazoa; phylum Arthropoda; class Insecta; order Lepidoptera; family Crambidae; genus Agriphila; species Agriphila tristella. Next base: position 16,284,588 of record OV743448.1, on the reverse strand, counting down.
GCTACGGTAACGGCGGGGCAGGGGGTGCTAAGAATCCCCGGGTGCGGCTCGGCTACCAAAAACGACGACAACTGCACCTGGCAACCTATAACACGCGCACACTAAGGGAAGACGCGAAGTTAACCGAGTTGGAAGAAGTTATCAGCAAGGTACACTGGGACATTATCGGGTTATCTGAAGTCCGAAGAGCGGGAGAGGACTCGATAATCCTCAACTCCGGTAACTTGCTTTACTACCGGGAGGGCGACCAACAGTCCCAAGGTGGTGTCGGGTTCATCGTCCACAAGTCCCTTGTCAACAACGTGATTACCATCGGAAGTGTGTCGACCAGGGTGGCGTACCTTATACTCAGAATAACCAAACGGTGTTCGCTGAATGTTATACAGGTTTACGCACCGACCTCGACACACCAAGATGACGAAGTGGAGGCTATGTATGAGGAGATCTCTAAAGCCATGCATAGCTACAAAACCCACTACACTGTTGTGATGGGGGACTTCAATGCAAAGTTGGGGAAACGATGCGGTGATGAGCTGAGAGTGGGGCAATTTGGAGTTGGGCAACGGAATGACAGAGGCCAGATGCTGGCTGACTTTATGGAGAAGGAGAACCTCTTTATGATGAACTCCTTCTTCAGAAAGCCGGAAAGCCGGAAGTGGACCTGGGTCAGTCCGGACGGTAAAGTCAGAAATGAGATAGATTTTATCATGTCGACGAAAAAGCAAATATTCAATGATGTCACTGTGATCAACGCTGTTAAGACGGGGAGCGATCACCGATTGGTACGTGGCACATTGAATATCAACCCAAAGCTGGAAAGATCTCGACTGATAAAATCAACAATTCGACCATTGCCGGCCCATATTCAAAACCCCGAGAGCTTTCAACTCGAACTCCAAAACCGCTTCGAAGCCCTTGAGAACAGCATAGATGTGGACGATCTAAACAACATGGTGGTGGATACTATCCGTACGGTAGGGTCCAAGCTCTTTAAGACCCGCCGTCCCAAGATAAAGAAACTCTCCGACCACACACTCCTACTCATGGATCAGAGACGTGAAATGAGGCTCCAGAGTTCAGTAGATGCTAATCGTTATCGGCAGCTTAATAGACAGATATCTAAGTCTTTGACGAGCGACCTTCGCCAATTTAATACGAATCGTATTAAAGAGGCTATCGAGCGGAATAAAGGCTCCAAAGTGTTCGCGAGAGATCTGTCTATTGGGCAAAGCCAGATGACGAAGCTGAAAACTGACGACGGACGCATCATTTCATCAAAGCCTGAAATCCTGAGGGAGATCGAGAGCTTCTATGGGCAGTTATATTCCACGCAGACACCTGTTGAAAGCAAGGCTAAAGACCCCAGAGCCAAGCTTACCCGACACTATACTCAAGATATCCCGGACGTCAGCCTGTACGAGATTAGTATGGCTCTCAAACAGCTGAAAAACAACAAGGCGGCGGGTGACGATGGAATCACTACAGAACTTCTGAGAGCGGGCGGTAAGCCGATACTCAAAGTCCTCCAGAAGCTCTTTAATTCCGTCATCGTCCAGGGCAGAACGCCAAAGACATGGAACATAAGTGAGGTGATCTTGTTCTTTAAAAAGGGTGACAAGTCCCTCTTAAAGAACTATAGACCCATCTCGCTTCTGAGTCATGTCTATAAGTTGTTTTCGAGAGTCCTTACGAATCGTCTCGCTCGCAAGTTCGACGACTTCCAACCTCCCGAACAAGCCGGGTTCCGAAAAGGCTTTAGCACCATAGACCACATCCATACGCTGCGGCAGGTTATACAGAAGACCGAGGAGTATAATGAGCCACTTTGCTTGGCGTTCGTGGACTATGAGAAAGCCTTTGATTCGATTGAAACCTGGGCGGTGCTGCAGTCTCTCCAAAGGTGCCAAGTGGACTATAGGTATATCGAGGTGTTGAGGTACTTATACCAAAATGCCACCATGACGATCCGAGTACAGAACCAGAACACAAATCCTATCCAACTGCAGCGTGGTGTGAGACAGGGAGACGTTATTTCTCCGAAACTGTTCACAGCTGCGTTGGAGGACATCTTTAAGCTCTTGGACTGGAAAGGACTCGGCATCAACATTAATGGCGAGTACCTAACACACCTTCGTTTTGCCGATGATATAGTCCTTATGGCTGAGACCATGGAAGACCTGAACACAATGCTCGAAGATCTCCGTAGTGCTTCCCAAAGAGTGGGTCTTAGGATGAACATGGAAAAGACGAAAATTATGTCAAATGCCCATGTTGTACCCTCTCCAGTTCATGTTGGGAACACTACACTTGAAGTTGTTGACCATTACGTATACCTAGGACAGGCAGTCCAGTTAGGTAGGTCCAACTTCGAGAAAGAGATCTCTCGCCGAATCCAACTCGGGTGGGCAGCATTCGGGAAGCTTCGAAAAATCTTCGCGTCCGACTTACCTCAGTGTCTCAAGACGAAAGTCTATGAACAGTGTGTGTTGCCAGTGATGACTTACGGCAGTGAAACGTGGCCGCTAACTATGGGTCTCATAAGGAGGCTCAAGGTCGCTCAGCGTGCAATGGAGAGAGCCATGCTCGGCGTTTCTCTACGTGATCAAATCAGAAACGAGGAGATCCGCAGGAGAACTAAAGTAACCGACATCGCTCGAAGGATTGCTCAGCTGAAGTGGCAATGGGCGGGACACATAGCGAGAAGAACCGATGGCCGTTGGGGCAGAAAGGTTCTGGAATGGCGACCGCGCACCGGACGACGCTCCGTGGGTAGGCCCCCGACAAGGTGGACCGACGATCTGGTGAAGGTCGCGGAAAGCCAGTGGATGCAGGCAGCGCAGGACCGATCGTCGTGGAGATCCTTAGGGGAGGCCTATACCCAGCAGTGGGTGTCGTGTGGCTGATATGATGAGTATGAATAATTTTTTCCTGTAAGTAATGCCATTCGCATCAATAAACTTTAGATTATCATATTTTTTAAATTTTATACTCATAATTTAGCTGTAAGTACATACGTAGTAACAAAATTTATCGTTTTAATTTTCTTTATTATTTTATAAAAACAAAATTCTTTTATAATTGATAAAATAAGAATAAATGCAGATTTTTGTAAACAAGTTATTTAAACAATATAGATTTTCTTTTTTAGTATAGTCTTTCTCCGTTCAAATGTATTTTTCAGTAACACTTTTGCTTTTGTAAAATTCGATATTCATTTTGTGTAATTGTACCGTTTCCATGACTGTCATCGAAATTAGGTTTTACTAAAAATATTACATGTAACATTAAATTAAAGTTCATTAGCCATCTTTATGTTTCTTTAGTGTGTAATTATTTTTTCTAACAGTATTACTTGGAAATTGGGTAAAAAAAAATATTTCTGTCTTTAGGTCATTCGCTAAAAAAAAAATTGTAACCTAATGTATTTTTTTCTTTTCAGGGGGGAGGTGTAGTGTGTGTACTAACGTATATGCACACACGCATCTCTCCTCATATAAAAGCACTTGTAGTACATAATAAAGCAGTCATTAATCGCAGTCAGATCTTTGATTACAACGTCTCCTGGTCGTCTCCTTGCAGTGTAGACAAAAAGCATCCAGTGATTTTACCAGAAAATTCTCACTTGACTGATTTGATCATCGCTGACGCTCATGAAAAAACCATGCACGGTGGACCTCAAGTGATGGTTAACTACATACGGTCTAAATATTGGATTTTAAACGTCAAGAACCGTACAAAACAGTATGTAAGAAAGTGCATTCGATGTGTGCGTTACGCCGCACAAACAAGAGATCAACTTATGGGCCAATTACCTCCCTCCCGAATAAACCCTATTCGTGCATTTTATCAAAGCGGAGTGGATTTTGCGGGACCCATTTTAATTAGAACAACCAAGGGCAGAGGTCATCGTGCACACAAAGGATACATTTGCTTATTCGTTTGTATGGCAACAAGAGCTGTGCATTTAGAGGTAGTGAGCGACCTAACAGCTCAAGGATTTCTGGCCGCTTTTAAGCGATTTGTGGCTAGACGGGGTCACTGCGCGGATCTCTATAGTGACAATGGTACTAATTTTGTAGGTGCCGCACATGAGCTCAAAACATTGTGGTCTCAAGAAAAGTCAAACTTGACCAAAGAAGTTTCCGAGAGTTTGGCAACGAACGGAACAACATGGCATTTTATTCCGCCACATGCCCCACACTTTGGTGGACTATGGGAGGCTGGAATAAAATCCACTAAGCACCACCTCAAGCGCGTGATAGGAACCGAGACACTGACTTTTGAAGAAATCAGCACCCTTTTGTACCAAATTGAAGCATGTCTCAATTCTCGACCACTGTCTCAAATTAGTGTCAATCCACAAGACCCGACACCTCTTGCCCCGGGTCATTTTCTAATTGGCGAGCCTCTAGTCTTAGTCCCAGATGCGAATTACGAAAACTCGTCAGTTTCTTCTCTGAAACGATGGCAACTAACGCAGCGGATGCTGCAAAGCTTCTGGCGCAGGTGGTCCAATGAATACCTGACGCAGTTCATGCATCGTTACAAGTGGGCACATAAAAAACCGGAACCAAACATTGGTGACATAGTTCTCGTCAAAGAGGATAATCTTCCTCCAGCAAAATGGCTCTTAGGCGTTATAACTGATAAACACCGAGGTTTGGACAATCTTACGAGGGTCGTAAGTTTAAAATGTAAAGGCGTTACCATAAAACGCCCTATTACTAAACTGTGTGTATTACCTGTAAGTCAGTAATTTTGTTTTGTCTAATCTTTATCATTTGTCATCCAATAATTGAATATTTAGTTAAGTTGTATTTTTGGTGAGATATTTTGTGTTGATCATTTCTAATTACCTACTGTGAACAGTTTTGTCTTTTAACTCATACAGTCCACTTCGATTTTTGTATTTTAGTTCATGATGGGCGGAAATTATGTACCTTACGTCCATGGTGGGCGGAATGTTGAATACTCTTAATTATTATTATTATGTTTTATTTGCGTTAATTCAACACCTAACTTAACTACCTTAACAAATATTGTTTACTAATTTAGTTGATTAAACAGTCGACAGATGTCGCTGTAGCGAGACCACTCGCGGTATGGTTTTGCTTATCAAATATAACAAGTATCTGGAACATGATTCAAATAAATGTCTTCGCCTTGGGAAACGGTGTTTTTCTTCAGTGGTATTAAATATGGTATGGTATAAGGTAACTACGGAACCCTACGGCGCGTGACCCGACACGCACTTGGCCGGTTTTTTAATGTAAAATTTGTGACACTTATTAATAGTATAAAAACAAAGTTTAATAAAAATCAGGTCATTATTTGACACTGACACAAACTCTTCAACATGTACGTTGAAGATCTCATCGTGGAGCTGAGCAGCATGCGCGTCGGATGTAGGATAGATGGCATTAGCATAAATAATATAAGCTATGCCGACGATATGGTGCTGCTGAGCCCCACGGTGGGTGGCCTTAGGGAAATGTTACATGTCTGCGAGACATATGCGGCTGAGCATGGGCTCAAATATAATGTCAAAAAGACCGAGTTCATGATCTTTGAGGCTGCTGGTAAATATACCGATAATACAGCTAACGTTACCCTTAATGGCGTGAACATAAATCGTGTGATGAAATTTAAATATCTGGGGCATATCATTGCTAGCAGCCTCAAAGATGATGCTGATATTGAAAGGGAGCGTAGGGCTCTGGCGGTTAGAGGAAACATGTTGACTCGCAGATTTTCTCGTTGCTCAGAAGACGTTAAAGTCACACTTTTTAAGGCATATTGCCAAAACAAATACACGGGAAATCTGTGGGTTAACCATACTAAAAAGTCGCTGGAGACACTGCGAATCCTTTATAATAATATCTTTAGGATGATGTTGGGTCTGCCTCGTTTTTGCAGTGCTTCTGGCATGTTTGCGAAGTACCAAACTGATGGTTTTGAAGCCATCGTACGTAAAAAAACCGCATCCTTAATCCGCAGAGTGAGGGACAGTCCCAATAGCATCCTAAAGACTCTGGCAAATCGATACACTTCCCCACTGTGGAAGTGCTTTATTCGAAGAGTGACAGCCACGGGAACCTACCCTTTTATGTGATAGCCAGTGTAATTAATCTACATTAAAAAAAAAAAACCATTTTCTTCGATAGCTTTCATTTCTTTTTTTATTCGTAATGTCATGTCAAACTTTACATAGTATAAAAAACTTATTTGTGAAAAGGAGTTCTTAACATGCTCCCGCCACAGCTTAAAAAAATAACTCATAGGCACCTATCATAAACACAACAATTTAAAATAACAATAACTAATTTGACCATTCTGGTAACAAAAACATTTTAACAAAAACTAAGTCAACAATAATGGTACAAGTTTAGTTAATGGTCTTTTAAGGATGATGCCACCAGCCGTTCGAACATCCGCCACTCGCGCGACTCCATCGCGACCTGGATAAAGTTTTTCTACTATCCCCTTTGGCCATACATTGCGCGGCAATGCTGGGTCTACGACGATAACTAATGACCCTTCCGTAACGTTTGCGTTCCTACCGCGACAACCTCTCGGTAATAAGGTAGGCAAGAATTCGCGTATCCATCTTTGCCAAAACAAATCGGCAAGTCTTTGCGCAGTCCGCCAACTTTTTCTGGAAACAGTGTCACACGGACCGAGCCACGGCACCTCTGAACCACCTCCGAGCAAAAAATGATTCGGCGTTAATGCTTCAGGGTCATCGGATGACACAGAGACATGTGTAAGAGGGCGAGAATTAATGGTGTGTTCGACTTCAGTCAATATAGTAATTAAGGTCTCTTCACTGGGTGCTTGCTCCTTCAGAACAACTCTAAGCGCAGTTTTCACTGACCGCACCAACCTCTCCCAACATCCTCCCATGTGTGGGGCAAGTGGTGGGTTGAATCGCCAATTTATCTGCCGGTTTGTCAAAAAGGTAGAGATTTCTTCGCTGTCAATCTCGCGAATTACTTTCCGAAGTTCTGTGTTCGCACCGTGAAAATTTGTGCCGTTGTCAGAATACATAACTGCGGGGCATCCTCTGCGGCTCATCATTCTCCTCATCGCCATAATTGTAGAGTCAGTTGTCAAGCTGCCGGCCAACTCAATATGAATTGCCCGGGTAGTCATACATGTAAATAAAGCACCGTAACGTTTTTCATGGCGCCGACCAATTGTGACTGTCATCGGACCAAAATAATCTAATCCGCAATGTGTGAATGGGCGCGCATGATGTGCGAGTCTATCAAACGGCAAATCCCCAGTGGGCGGTACCAAAGGTTGAGCTTTACGAATTTTACAAAATTGACAGTTGTGCTCTACCGACCTCACTGTTGGACGTAAACAAATTATCCAGTACTTTTGCCTTAAACTATTTACGACCGTTTCTGTACTGCCGTGATACATTTTCTCGTGGTGGTATTGAACTAGCAGTTTGGTATAACGATGTCTGCCATCTAAAATAACAGGTTGTAACATATTTTGATCAATATCGTGTACAGCACTAGCTCTCCCTTTCAGACGTAGTATATCGTTGTTCATAAAAGGATTTAATTTTACCAAACGGCTATCCTTTGAAAGAGGCGAATCAGATAATAAGTTTGAAATATCTTTTGAGAAACTATCATGTTGACATTGTACTATCCACAGTTGCTCAGCTCTCTTCATAAAACTGCTATCCAGTTTAACATGCCTCTTAGATTTCAATCGCTCAATAAATACCAAAACATTAGCCGTTGTTCTTATTAATCTCAACCACTTCGAAAATCGATTAATATCTGGTAGTGAAAAATCTGTCCGGTCATTTGTGATTAATACCACATTTTCCTCTTCAACCGGCACAGGTGGTAATATTCGTGGCCATTCTTGCTTATCATAATGGAGAAATTTAGGACCCACTATCCAATTGGACTCATAATGTCCCTTGGCCCTGGTAGCTTCATCTGCTACATTTAAATTTCCGGGCAACCAACGCCACTCTTTAGGACTTGTCAAGTCACGAATTTCTGACAGTCGATTATCTATAAATGAACTCTTCTTGTGTTCGTTACTCTGAACCCAATGCCATACCGCGCGTGAGTCAGTCCAAAAAAACCGTCGATTTATCTGTAGATCATGTTCTTTCTCGACCATAGTACCAAGACGAGCACCCATCAGCGCCGCCTGTAATTCGAGACGGGGCACAGAGTTAGACTTTAAAGGCGCTACTCGACACTTTCCTATTACGAACGAAGTTTCACCACTGTCACGACGTAAATATGCAACGGCTGCATAAGCCTGCTCTGAAGCATCTACAAATACATGTAACTGAAACGTATCTAACTGACAGAAATTGTAGCACCGCGAAACACTAAACTGTTGGCACGCCTTTAAATTTCGTAGCCAATTGAACCAAGTTTTAGCAAATCCGTCACCGACCTCTTCGTCCCACTGTACTCCACTACGCCATACTTCCTGTAACAAAATTTTGCCACGAATCAAAAATGGACATAGGAACCCTAAGGGATCAAATATAGACATCGTTACTCTGAGCATATCTCTCTTAGTAGGTTTCTTAGTCCCATTGGCAACTTCAGGGTTAACTTTTTTCAAACTTAAATCGAACCCTAGTACATCAGCCTTTGGTCGCCATATCGTACCCAAAGTGCGTTGTACAGTATCGTTTTGAAGCAGATTTACTGTTTCATTTTGCGACTCATCAGGTAAACATCTAGGCTTGTTCGACACAAATCCTCGAATCTCGAACCCTCCACTACGATGAATCATACATACATCCTCAACTAACTGCTTCATTTCGTCTTCAGTGTCTACGGAGTCCACGTAGTCGTCAACGTAATGTCTTTCTTTAATCGCTTTCACAGCTCTTGGGTGTGTCTGTGCAAATGTATCTGCATTTCTCCGCAAAATATATGTAGCAGTACATGGCGAGCATTTTGCTCCAAAGGTCATAGATGTCATTTTGTACGTACGTGGGGGTTTATCTCTATCTAAATCACGCCATAAAAACATTTGAGAATATTGATCTTCTTTAATTATCTTGACTCTTAGAAACATTTCTCTAATATCACCAGTTACTGCTACTGCACGTTCTCGAAATCGCATCAGAACACCTACAAGTGAGTTCAATAAATCTGGACCTGGTAACAATTCAGTGTTCAATGAGATACCTTTAGTTTCTGCTTTAGCATCAAAAACTAGTCGGAGCTTACCTGGTTTATTGGGATTACGGACACCAAAGTGTGGCAAATACCAGACTCTTTCACCCGAAATAGTCTCTTTAACTTCTTCTGCATAGCAACGTTCGAGCATGGTATGTACCTGTTTGCTATAGTCAGCAGCAAAACTAGCATCTTTGTCCATCATTCTTTCAATAATCTTCAATCGTTGCATAGCACTCATCTTATTATCAGGCATCTTTAAGTCGTCCGATCGCCATATTAATCCGGATTCTCAGCAATCATCAAGCTTATTCGACTTTTTGTCCAGAATACGTAAGGCACGTTCTTCATCTGCGGTAAGTTTGTTTTTATCCTTATTCTCATGTTTTAAACCTATGCTATCAATCCGAAAGTAACTCTTCACAAGTTCGTGTAAATCTTCATCCAAATTATTTTGATGCAGATGATAATTAAATTCAGGTATTATGTCTCTTGTAATCGAGGAGACAAAACCATGCAATACCCAACCCAACATCGTTCTTGACGCAACCGGCTCATTCTTACGACCTTGTCTTATCTCTCTGGTCACAATCAAATGCCAGTTATCTTGACCAATGAGCACGGTCGGCTGTCCTTCATATGTCTGTAAAGGAATATCCTGTAAATGTGAATACTGCTTTAAAGTGAGTACATCAAGTTTTTGAATAGGCAAAGACAAGTCATCAATGGTACGAACTTTATCGAGTGTATGAACGCCGTACGATGTGCGTAATGTAAGTGAGACAATACGGCTGCTCATTTTATTTTTACCGCCAACTGCTCCTTGCAAATTAAGTTCGACCGGCGGACCGTCGACACCAACTTTATTGACAATAGAATTGTCAACTAAACTAACGGTTGAACCTTCATCCAATAACGCGTAAGTATCGACAGATCCTGTAGACCCTTCTATTGTGACAGGTAAAACTTTTAAAAATACTCGCGTACGCTTTGCAGCATTAGCCCATACATTAGCAGTAGTTTCACGTTCACTTTCATCACTCTTTTTCTCGTCACTCTTTTTATCATCATCTTTCACCCAATCGTACCTATGAAGTAATATATGATGTCCTCTATTACATACCTTGCATAGTTTTCTTGATCTGCACCGTTCACGTCTATGTGTCGGGCTCAAACATTTGAAACATAATTTCTTATCGCACACCCAGGTCCATCGCTTACTTACGTTTTCTTCACTGAAAATCGCACACCTCACTAGTGTATGCCCATCCTTATCGCAATACAAGCAATGCATCTCTTGTTTATGATATTGAGCTGAAACAGTGTTAGTAGTAATGTCATCTTCCGAATCGTTAATAGTTGTTAACACACTTCTTTTAGCTGAAAATTGAAATTGTTTACTAATACTTTTCTGTGGTAGCTCTACTACCCCAGCCTTACAGACTACCCCAGCATTAAATAATCAGAGAGAGCAGATAATCGAGGGTGGTGGGCATCCTTATCATCAATGTAATCTATCCATCGGTAAACAAGATTTTCAGTAAATTTATTCACAATTTCAGAGACTAAATCGCTATTATACAAATAATTATCATTGGTTGCTCTAATAGCCGCTACACAGTTTGCAACTTTAGTCGCAAGTAAGACTAATTCTGACCTAGAACCTGTCAACTTAGGAAACTTTTTTATGTCATTAACTAATCTATTTAGCACCAATTCTGGCCTACCGAATCTTAATTCTAAAGTCTTAATTATTTCATTGGATGACGTAACTCTGATTAATCACGCAGCCACGGCCTCCCAAGCTTCTCCTTGCAAACACCTTTGCAGACGAGCGACATTTTCTTCGTCGGAGTAATGTCCCACTCTCGTCGTCATCTCAAACGCGTGCTTGAATCTCAGCCAATCCAACGGATCTCCCGAAAACGGTGGTAAGTCTCTTGCCGACAGTCGACCCAGCATCTTATCTCCTGAAGCCACATTCGCCGGTGCACTCGTCATCTTTAAAGCATCGGTGATAGCGCGTGTCAGGTTTGTTATGTCATTGCCGGTGTCATTCGTCGTTGAAACTTGATTATCGATAGCGTTGACCTTACCAGCGATGTTGTTGTCGACCCAGTGTTGCACTACGGACTGCGTATTAGTCGACGCATCGTAGTCGTCGTCGTTCACTGTGGCGTCCAACCTCGCCGTCTCCTCCGCCAATCTGGCCTCAATCAGATTGCGTTCAGCCGCCTGTCGCTCCTCCTCAATTTGTCGCATACGTTCAGCGCGTTGTTTATCTAACTCGGCTAACTCCCTTGCAGCGCGTGCTTCTGCTAATCGTTTCAGAGACGCTACACTTGATCGAGAATTATGAGTACGAGCTGACCTTAGAGACGACGGCGTTTTCACAGGTTTTTGTTGTGAATTATTTTCGGTGGCCATTTCAATACCTTGCTTTTTCTGTAGTCTTTCGCTTCTCCGCAAGGTATCCTGATCCATTTTCGGCGATAGAAGGACCACACATGTAATTAATCTACATTTAAAAAAAAAACCATTTTCTTCGATAGCTTTCATTTCTTTTTTTATTCGTAATGTCATGTCAAACTTTACATAGTATAAAAAACTTATTTGTGAAAAGGAGTTCTTAACAGCCAGTCTTGGCACAATATGTTAATTTAATTCAATTTCATTTAATTACTAACAATAGCATTAAGATTAGGTACTAACACATATGGATGTCATTATCTGAAATAAAAATTATTTAATTTAATTTAATTTAATTTAATTTAATTTACTGAGATAAAAGTCAATAAACAAACCAATCTGGAGGGGAGTTTGCAATTCGAGTTTCGCGTTGTAACCGAGGAAATCTTCTCAGACTTTATTGGAAAATATATCTTTCGTTTATGGGGATTGGGGACTCTTGACTTGGTTCAAGATAAGTAATTTTCCGGTGGTGACTGGTGAAAACCGCAATTCTTAATGATTCGACCAGAGATGCAAAACATTTTTTTCGCCGGTATCATATCATCAATAAATTATTTAATAGATCTAATAAATGTGTTCGAGTTGAGGAAGAATATTCAGGGCAAAGGAAAAATATTTTTAATTTTTAATTCTTACTTTATATTATACCCTCCATTCCGCGAACTTTTTTACCTCCCCTCGTACTTCATTAGTCATACAGTCATCTACCGTCCAATTATTTATTCAAACTCAATTCTATCGATAAAGCGCAGGCATAGTAGAATAGGGTGCATCCCTATTAATCATTTATGCCTTCTAGGAGGTTTCTTCGTATAAATAAATTGACATTGATTTTTTCTTCTAAAGTGCGAAACACACTGGATGACCGGATGCGTAAGCGTATGCGTAAGCGTGCACGTGAGTGAGTGAGAGTAATGAGCCACATGAGTAAAATAGAGTTCGTCGTTTTTCACTGTTTTGATGCCTTCCCAAAACTGACCTAAAATTCATGAAAAAACAGCTGTTTCATACATTTTGTATGAAACAGCAGATTTTTTCCCGCGATTTCAGAGTTGGTCCCATAGTAAAAGTTGTTCAGTTTGGTGGTCCCTAGCTACCATGTTCGGTATTAGGGGTATTTTTGTAACACTTTTTGTATATTAATAACGCTCGACAACGATAAAACTTAAATTAAAAGATAATTCTTGTAAAAGTAGTTTATATTCTTACAAAAACACTTCTCAGACAAAACAATAGTAAAACTGATAAGCATTAAGAACAAAAAACACATAGGTAGATAAGAAGAGAGTGAGTGGAAGTTTTATTTATAATCCTGAAAAGGCAATTATTTATATTAACCCATTTTCTCGATCATGTTCTGTGCGAGACACGTTCGTGAGAGACTTGGAGTTATTTTGTAAACAATTAAACGTCGACGAAATGTATATCATGAAAAATGAGAGTAGTAAAAAATATATTGAATGGTTAACCAATGATATTAAAAATAATAAGTGGTCCGGGCCACAGCTTTATGTAATAAATGATGTTAAAAGAGTGTTGTGTAATGATGAAAAAAAGGTAATAATGAATGATTTCCATTTATTGCCTACAAGTGGACATTCTGGGATGAGACGAATGGTCAATAATATTAAAAAACATTATTTTTGGCCTAACATGGATTTATAAATAAGGGATTTCGTGAAAAAGTGTGAAAAGTGCCAAAAACAAAAACACCTTTTACCTACGAAACAACCCATGGTAATTACGACTACTGCAGAATCTACATTCGATAAAGTTTTTCTAGATATAGTGGGGCCTTTAGCTAAGGATTATTTGAATTTTTCCTATATTCTAACCATCCAGTGTGAGCTTACAAAGTATATAGAAGCTTACCCTTTAGAAAGTAAGGATAGTATAACAGTTGCAAGAGCTTTTGTCCAAAACTTTATTCTTAGGTACGGCGTTCCTCGAGAGATAGCCACAGATCGGGGGACAGAGTTTTTTAACTCCACCATGAATGAGGCATGTAAACTACTTAAAATTAATCAAATTAATTCAACGGCTTATCACCATGAGTCGATAGGTTCATTAGAAAATTCTCACAAATCACTGAACGCTTTCCTACGCATACAAACAGACAATAATCCAAGATATTGGAGCCAATGGGTTCCATACTGGTGCTTTTCTTACAATACAACTGTTCATACTGAAACCCAATATTCTCCTTTTGAACTTGTGTTTGGAAAAGTTTGTAATATTCCTAGTAACTTGTGTAGTTGAGCCAGTTTATAATTTAGAAAATTATGTAAAAGAGGTAAAATTTAGATTGCAAAAGGCACAACAGAATGCAAAGTGTAAGTTAATGCATAGTAAAAATTTGAGGAAAAACCGATATGACACTGTCTTGTAGGATATATGTGGTACCTGTATGGAAGGGTTAGCCACTGATAGGAAGGCCAAAGTGGAAGATCTTCCTCCGGGCTGGGTGGTATTAGCCCGGGGACCGCGGTCCAACCGATGATGGTTGGCAGTTGTATATATGCTGCTTCGCTGAGAAAACTTCGTCAGCGAGATGTAGGTTGCTCCATATATTTTTCCATACTACGAGGTGTTATTCCTTACTAATCTTTGTGTTTATACGACACTAGCGCCATCTAGTCACATGGTGATGAATCTTGTTGCAACCATGTGTTGGTATGTGCGGCAGAACGGTAGATGCCGATACAACACTTATTTATAACCTGTAACATATAAGAAAGGTGATAAATTATTGATAAAAAACGATTGTAACACTAAAGTTTGATAACATTTATTTAGGACCTTTTATTGTATTAGAAGATTTATCACCCAATGTCATTGAAAGATGGAAAAGAGGACGTAGTAGGTACATAAGAATAGGACAAAACCCTTCTACTTTTAAGATTTAATAAATATTGGGTAATAATAATACAAAAAGAAATTAATAATTCTTTTTTTTTTTTTTTTTAAAGGGGGCGTGTGATGTGCCAACCCTTACGTACTATCCGCGTCAATTGGTAATGCGCCTGGCGGCCATGATTTTAACCTCAAAAACGAAAAACAATTGTAATTTTCTCATATACCTAGACCCTTTCTTATTGAAAATAAGAATTCAATAATTAATATATTAAATTACCTATTAGAATTTTACTGTTTTTTGTCATTTTTAGTTGCGGATGACGATGATGTGTATGTTAATTTGACAAGGTTCCAGCGCATTACCAATTGACGGGGATAGTATTATATTTACTTACTAACTATACTTATGAGTGTATGCATTTAACCAATAGATTTAAGGTTGATTATATTGTATTATGAGACACTCAATACACGGGATTCATCCAGTTCAGATGTTTGATTTACGACCTCCTTAGAAGGGGTTGGCTGGTCCCCTGCTCCGTTGCCGTGTAGCAACTAGACTCCCTCTAGCCATTCACCCCCTCGCCATGGACTCGACAAAAAGCTTGGGGTTGGGGTTTTTTATGGAGGTTGTCTCCTCGCGGGGACACCCAATTATGGGCAGCCCCACCGGCCCTAAGACGTGACTAGGTCACCGGTTTGGCCGACGGTTGGCAAAAATGCCCATCCGCCGACCACGTTTTACCGCAACCGGACGAACCCGCCGCCCACGCTCGCACTGCCGCTTCCCGGAATCTCCAGGGCGCCAGCCGAGCCCGAACCGAGTCGCCGCTACCCAGAATATGTCCGGGACGCCGACTCGGAGCCTACACCTCCCACAAAAACGGGAGGGGACCAAGCGGTCCCCGCCAGGTAATTTTTTCTGAGGTTGTCTTCCTCTCGGCCCCCATCCGTTAAGATGGCGGCCCTCGGTCCCGCACCACGTACGGGGTAACGAGATTGACAGCACCAGGACAGAACTGGCACTGCCGCCACCATATCAAAAACGGTGGATCTCATCAGCAGAACGGATCGCAGCCCAAAGGCCACCCACCTCCGGATGCGGCCTCCCGGACTTCTCTCCTAAGAGAGTTGTGGGGAGCCGCACCCCCTATTCCGGTTTTTTATAGAGGTTGTCTCCTCGCGGTCCCCATGAAGGCGACCCCCGTTCCTGCACTGCGTACAGGGCTACGGTTTTGTGTTTTTTATTGGGGTTGTCTCCCCTCGGCCCCCCGAAGCAGGCCCCTGGTCCTGCACTGCGTACAGGATAACAGGATGGTCGGACTATTAGCCATCACGGTAAATGGGACCAAAATAAATTGTTCGCCATTTACAGTGACGCCCAGGGTGCACCGTCCCTCCCACTGCCTTTCCCAATCCACATACATGGACGGGGACAAGCAATAGAGGGAACTCGTGGAGGTTGTCCGACCACGCACCCCAACCTAACCTTTAACCTTTTTTTCGAGGGTACCTCGGGATTATCGACTTCTTGGCCGCTGGGATTGCGACCAAGCGAGTTCGGAGCTTTCCTCCGCACGCATCAGACAGGTCAAAGCCCGTTCATGCGCACGGAGGCATATCCGTTAAAACCCCCGTTGTGACTACTCTGCCGGTTGTGCGGCGAGATAGGTTCCTTTTGGGATGCAACCACCCCGCCCCGGCCGACCCCGGCTTAAGAAAGCCAGGGCCACATCACGCGGGAGACGTCACGTCACAATGTAACGCCCCCCAGACGGAAGAAGCTGTGCAATGCGGGCTCCGGAATCCCGAGCCGTCACCCGCTGCCTCAATTGTCTGCTCACCAATGGGGGAGCAGAAGGCCCCCCCTATACGGAACTGCTATTGTTGCCGCAATCACGACGCTGCTTCTTAGAGAGACGCGTGGATCGGCGAGACTGCTTTGGCTTCGGGGACTCTATCTCCACGGTCCCCTCGCTACGCTCGCTGTGTGACGAGCGGCTCCTTTCTGTGTCATGCCCCTAGCGCTCCGGGCTATTACCCCTCATCGTTGCTGAGACGACCTGGCGCTCGGGGCGACTGCCTCTACTCGCCGCGGGATCATTACTGAAGTAAAGTATTGATTTTATATTAATTTTAATATTAATACATTATACTATTTATTACGATTACAAGGTGATTGGTAAAAGCCTTATAAAACCGAATATGGTAGATAGAGACCATCAAACTGAACAACTTTTACTATGGGACCAATTCTGAAATCGCGAAAAAAAAATAACAGCTGTTTCATACATTTTGATATTTTCATTATTATTTTTTGTATGAAACAGCTGATATTTTTTTCGCGATTTCAGAGTAGGTCCCATAATAAAAGTTGTTCAGTTTGATGGTCCCTAGTAACATATTCGGCTTTATAAGGCTATTACCAAACATTCTGTAGATCAATAAATTTACAATTTCTTGATTTGCGCCACCATTTAATATTTTTCTACACTTACAAAAGTACAAAAACTTTATTATGTGTAGTGTCTGTGTAATAGATATATAATAGTTCGGGGTGAAAAGCAAGACACCATAATTAATTATTGTACTTAGCTATTTTAATTCAATATTATTTTAAGTACTTATTTATTAATTTTTCTGTAGTATAAAGCATTATGTATCACTCTGAAGAAAATGCAGTTACCACTTCACCCCTCAATGTACAATCTTAATATATAAAATCGTAAACTGAATGACTGACTGACTGATCTATCAACGCACAGCCCAAACCGCAGGACCTAGAGACTTGAAATTTTGCACACAGATACCTTATACAGTGTAGGACTTATCCACTAAGGAAGGATTTTTGAAAATTATATCCCTAAGGGGTGAAATAAGGGATGAAAGTTTGTATGAAAGTCCCTCAGTTTTGAAGCTAGGATCTTCAAATTTTGTGTTTAGGCTGACGATTGAAAATTAATTAATACAGGTCTCGGCGTTTTTCAAAATTCTAGCCCCGAAGGGGTCAAAAGGGGGATGAAGTTGTGAATTGAAGAAAATCCTTTATTTTCGAAGTAAAAATTGCTAAATATATAATTTAGGCTTATGGATGGGAATCTAACGCAACGTATATTGTTATTGTTAGTATTTCAACCCCTACGGGGATGAAATGGGGGTGAAAAGGGGTAAAAAAACCTAAAAATAGATATGGATGTCGTTATTGGGGTTTTCTGGGATGACGATTGCAAAAATGACATTTATTTTGAAGTCTAACACGGTGGACATGATTTAATCCCTTAGGGGGTGAAAATGGGGTTCAAATTTTGTATGGAAAAATAATATTAAATGGACATTACAACTTTAAACTTCGAAAAAGCACGTCTAAAAATAAATAAGCAAACATATATTGTGTGATTTGGAAAATCAACCCCTTAGGGGGTAAATAGGGGTGAGTAAACATAAAAATCGATGTGGATGGCGTTCTTGAGATTTTATGGGATGGTGATTGCGAAAATAAGATTTATTTTGAAGTCTGACACGGTGGATATGATTTAACCCATATATAAATATAAATAAATAAATGGGGTTTCAATTTTGTATGGAAAAATAATATAAAATAGACATTACAACTTTGAACTTCGTAGGAGCACATCTCAAAATAAATAGGCAAACATATATTTTGTGATTTTGAAAATCAACCCCTTAGGGGGTAAATGGGGTGAGTAAACATAAAAATCGATATGGATGTCGTTCTTGAGATTTTATGGGATGGTGATTGCGAAAATGAGATTTATTTTGAGCTCCAACACGGTGGACATGATTTAACCCCTAAAGGGGTGAAAATGAGGTTCGAATGTATTAAAAAGAATATAAAATAAACATTACAACTTTAAAATTCGTAGGAGCATGTCGAAAAATAAATAGGCAAACACATATTTTGTTATTTTGAAAATCATCCCTTAGGGTGTAAATGGGTAAGTAAACATGAAAATCGATGTGGATGTCGTTCTTGAGGTTTCATGGGATGGTGATTGCGAAAATGACAATTATTTTAAAGTCCAACACGGTGGACATGACACATCGTGGACCTGGACCTGGACATGCACATCCAGGGAACGGGAACGAGAACGGGAACGGGCAAGGGCACGGGCACGGGAACAGGAACAGGACGAGAACGGGACGAAACGGAACGGAACGGAACGGAACGGAACGGAACGGAACGGAATGGAACGGAATGGAACGGAACGGAACGGAACGAAACGGAACGGAACGGAACGAAACAGAACGGAACGGAACTGACGGAACGGAACGGAACGGAACGTATTGGAACGGAACGGAAACGGAACGGGAAGGCATCGGGAATGAAACGGGAATGGAAAGGGAATGGAATGGGAACGGAACGGGAACGGAACGGGAACGAAACGGGAACGGAACGGGAAAGAGCAGGAACGGGATGGGAATGGTACCGTAAAAGGAACGGAAGGAGTACGGGACGGGAACGGGACGCGAACGGGAACGAATCGGGAACGGTATGGGACGTAACGGAACGGAAACGGAACGGCAACGTATCGGGAAGGAAACGGGAACAAAACGGGAACGAAACAGGTACGGAACGGCAACGAGAACGGGACGGGAACGGGAAAGGAACGGCACGGGAACGGAGGGGGAAGGAACGGAACGGGAGCGATACGGGAACGGAACGGGACGAGAACGGGATGGGATCGGGAACAGGAGCGTGGACGAGAACGAGAATGGGACGGGAATGGAAATGGGAACGGAAGGGGTACGGGACGGGAACGGAATGGGACGGAATGGGAACGGAACGGGAACAGAATGGGAACGGGAACGGAAGGGGTACGGGACAAGAACGGAACGGAACGGAATGGGAACGGAAAGGGAACGGAATGGGAACGTGAACGGAACGGGAATGAAACGGGAACGGGAATGAAACGGGAACGGAACGGGACGGGAACGGACGGGAGCAGAACGGGAACGGGAGCCGGAACCGAAAACGTAAAAATGACTGGTCAGATCCTGGTTGAAGGTTTTCTAAGAATTTTCTCTAACATCCACGCGGACGAAGTCGCGGGCAGAAGCTAGTATACTATAAATTTCCTCACATTTCTTGAGAAAAGCAATAATTATGCCCTGTATTCTATATACTGATTTAATGATTAAAGCCCTCGCATGCGGCTCGACACATATCACTTTAGTTTGTCGTACTTGCCTGTACTATTGCGCGGTGCGAGCGAACTAGGCAAGCCTGATAGCACGTGCCTCCGCGGAGGAGATTCCTCGCCCCGATGGCGTCGCAGCACCCCCGCGCTCGCCCGGCGCACTCACACATAGCCGCGAGCAATTTTACAGCACCCATGCGCAAGTGTCGCTATGTATTCTGTGGTGTCGCTTCTTTTCACGTTAGTGTATATTTTCTTTGTCCAAGCAGCATTGGAATGCGATGCACCCTCATTCTAATGTAAACCTAAACTGAAACACAGCGACCACTGTGAACTATTCAACACTTGACGCTGGCAAACATTACTTCCAAGAGGAGAGTAGAATGCCAAAACAAAATAATAAGAAGAAGAAGACTATTCTGAGAATATTTTTGGCTGATTAACCTCATACAAATGTGTCAAAGACAGGATTCTACAGCCATGACAAAATCATAGAGTAAATAAAAAACATATAACCGCAAAGACAATAAAAGAAAGAAGTGAAATTAGTGCTGCCAGCATAACACATTTTCCGTTAGATTTAACGGATTAGGGTCAGGCACAAACGGGAGAAATTTTATTTTGACAGCTAACGGGAATAGTTTTGACTAAAGTTAAACGTTTTTTGACATAATTGTTTAATAATAATAATTTTATGGCAGTACGTTTTCAGCATGTTGAATGGGGTAAATTAATATTGTAAATAAATGCAAAAACTGCTGAAAATAACAAATTGTGGTAAACACTATTTTGAAATATATTTTGGTCTGTAAAAAATGGCAAGGCATGCTACTCGTATGATTTACTCGATTAAATGTATTTTCATTGACGGAAAAGTATTTCGATTTGACGGATTTTTGACCGAAAATACCAACTTGTTTAGCGGAACTCAAAATTTCTTATTGGCAACACTGAGTGAAATGTCAGTCAGTATGAATGACGTTGACATGGACGTTGACGTTTCACGACGCACGACGTAAACAACAATTTGATCGCCGCTGACGCTGTTTTTTGTTAAAATAAAAACGCGGGATTTCGTGCATTTTTCTTTATTCGTAGACGTAGTCTCAGTTTTCGTCGATTGTTAGGGAAAAATGCCGAGTGCAGAGTCGAAATTCTTCGTGTGGGCGCGGGGACGATGGCGCGAACTGAGTTTGTCGTCGGGGCGCGTGCAGGGCGCGGGCGGCCCCGTGCGGTTCTTGTTCGTGAACAGTGGCCGGCTGGAGGCGGTGCGCGCGCCCCGCGTGCTGCGCGCACTGCGGGCGCTCGCCGATGGGAAGCCCTCGGCGGTTAAAGATGGGATGCCGCTGCCGCAGAGAAGGTTGGTATTTTGGAGCTGTGCCATTCTATTGGCGTGCCTCAAACCATTTGAACTCAAAGGTCAATTACATTTTCATTGAGTTCAATATCTTCCATGATATCTGTAACCTTTGAGAGGAATTGGCTATACACTGACATTGGGTGATTCTTTTTTAGTGTGAGTTCTATTACTTTATGATTTACTAGCGGCCGCCCGCGACTTCGTCTGCGTGGAAAGGTTTTTGTGCTATCCCTCGGAAACTATATTTTTTTTCGGGATGAAAGGTACATGCAAAATTTCATGATGATCGGTTCAGTAGTTAAGACGTGAAGGCGTAACAAACAAACGGACTTTCGCATTTATAATATTAGTAAGGATAAGAATGCGATGTAAGTAAGGCCTAAAATGCACTAGCGGTAAGCCGCACTTAAATTTTTATATGAATCCGCTTGATAACAACACACTGACGCCAGCCGTCGACCGCTCCGGTTGTCTTGGAGCTGTGGCGCACCGCACCCGCTCCACGCACTCGGCGTGGTTATCCACAAGCGCTCCCCGCAGCCCGTTCAGCCCGTCAGTCAGTAGCTAATCACTGTGACTTACAGCACAGACGACAAAATGCGGAAGAACACTACAGAAGTACAGAACCAAGAAGATACGTTTGGCTGGGATAGGGTGTGCCATTACAGCTGATGGCTTATATGTACTTCTCCGCCCCACAACTTCATACTTCATTCCCGTCTGAGTATTGATCTGGTGCGAGTCGTATTTTTTCTAGTATATTATTTAGTATTACCTTGTATATATATCCAATATATATCACATTTTTGATATATGTATATCGGATATATATCATAAATATCCGATATTTTGATATTTATAATAAATATCAGATATTTTCGAACCCTGGTTTCTTTATAACAGACAACAGAAAAAAAATTATACACCATAAAGCTTCTCACAGTAAAGAACACAAAAAAAAATAGAATCAAAGTAACCTAACATCAAAATTTCATTTTTCTCAAAAACTATTACGTTTTGCAACTCCCCCTTTGGGGGAGGGGGCTTCCCTCTACGCCTCGCTCCCCCTCTCACCCCCAAACCCTAATTCAACGGTCCGTATACTAAATTTTTACCTTCATAACCTCAAACTTTAACCTTGAATATATCTGGAAGTATGTGTTTGCTAAAGGAGGTTAGGTTTTGGGGGGTAGGGGGGACACCCCCCTCCTAATTCGTGGGGTGGAGAAATAAATTTTTACCCGGCTGACCGTAGGGAACCTGTTGTACCTTGGACAGAGTTGTACCTAGAACAATCACAGTTTTTTCAAAAATCCCGCACTATTAGGAACCTTTGTTTATGGTATTTGAAACGTCATTTGTCAACATTAACATGAAGCTAGTTGAGATTCGCCGGCGCCGTGTGAGCACAGCTAAAAAAAGAATTTTATTATTTTACACTCACAAAGTACGTTTTTCGGGCTTTACTTCATGCCAATTAATTTCAAGTGATGCATGTTGGTGAAAACTGTTTTATTGAGAATCTAATCTTAGTATATCTAGCTACTAGACGGCATGAGTGTAAGATCCTAACCTCAATCGCAAGTGGGTTTATAAAGCTTGTCAAGTGAAGTTGTCGCGATGTTGTACCTTAGCCACCCAACTTACGATGTACCTTGGTCACTGGCCAAGTTACATCATTTTGGTCGGAAATTGATTAAAATATATTTTCATACATTTTTATAAGTATAATTGTATTGTAAGCATTAAAAAAACATATTACTTACATTGTTATAGGTACTAAGATAGTAAGAAAAAATTAACTCACCAAAAAGAGTCAACTCAAAAAAAGTAGTTTATCATGTTCCAGAAATTGAGATGTATTGAATTTTTTGTTAAATATAATTTAAATAAATATGGCTTAGGTTTGAGCAATCACCAGATATAATGAAATATAACGCCCAAAAAATCGTAAGTACTTACCAGAATTTCATCCCCATTTTAATATGAAATTATCACCAATAAACGTAAAGTTCGCTAACCTAAAAAACGCAAGTATCTTCAGAATAATCGCTGAGCTACCCAAAAAGGCCACAAATGCACCAAATCTGTACTCGCATTTTATTTAAAAATTTCATCCAAATGTGTTACACAATTTTATCCTAATAAATCATTGTTTACCCAAAAAATATAAATGAAGTTCTAAAGGTTTACTGATGCACCGTAAAATGTTTACTAAAGGCTATTTATACAAACTCAGGAGTAGGTAAGTACTTACCCAGAAAAAGTGAATATTTTATTTTTGTATCTACTGTCCATCAGCCATTTTTAATGTCCCCACTGCAGGGGCACAGGCCTTCCTTATGGGTGGTAAGGAGGATGGGACATAACCCACCACGCAGGCCCAATGCGGATTGGTGGGTGTTAACGACTGCAAATGCAGCCGGGACCAACGGCTTAACGTGCCTTTCGAAGCACGGAAGAGCTCGAGATAATAAATTTTTGGTCACCCATCCCATGACTGACCCTTGCGAACGTTGCTTAACCTCCGCAATCGCTGGGCCAGGCGCTAAACCACTGCGCCACCGAGCTCCTCCTTGTATCGGTTACCGGCAATGTGTATAATCCGGCATTCTATACAATGCCTAGGCATGCCATATAATGCCTGAAACGATCAGGCAATGTATGAAATTATATTCATTTTATACATTGCCTAGGCATTGTATACAATGCCTGCTGGTCCACCGGCAATGTGTAAAATAAGTTTATTTTAGGTTGTCTGTTATAAAAAAATAACCTAACCCGGGACCTACAGGAGTAAAGCAGGTTCGATTCCAAACTCAATGAGCCCCCTCGAGCCCCCCTCGAGCCCCCCTCGAGCCCCCCTCGAGCCCCCCCTCGAGCCCCCTCGAGCCCTCCTAGACCCCCCTCTCGAGCCCCCCCTCAAACCCCCCCTCGAGCTTTCCCTGTGCCCCCCTCGATCAAAATCTTTTTATTTTACACATTGCCGGTGGACCAGCAGGCATTATACACGCTGAAATTTTAATTTTTTATTACAAGCAACTTTTACTATGGGGCCAACTTTCCTACTCGTAAAAAAAAAATCAGCTGTTCCATACAAAAGTGCAATACCTACTCGACCTTAATGTATGGAACTGCTGATTTTTTTTGCGAGAAAGTTGCTTGTGAGCATGAGTGGAACCACCCCACGGCGGGAACCAAATGATTAAAATTTCACCCTGTATACAATGCCTAGGCATTGTATAGAATGCCTAGGCAATGTGTGAAATAGACAATAATATTCATTCTATTTCATACATTGCCTAAAAGGGCCAGGCATTGTATACAATGCCTGCATTTCATACATTGCCGGTGACATATCTACTAACTAGACTAAAATAATGATTTCAAACTAAAGAAAAACTCATATTTTAGCGATATTATTAACAGTAAGCAACCTGGCAACAGGCCTGGACGACAGAGCGGGGCGGGGGAAGTTGTTATATAAATGGCGGCATTTGGGACGCGGACAAGGTAGAGTCCGTTCTAGTCAGTTTTTAACCGACTTCAAAAAAGGAGGAGGTTCTCAAGTCGACGGTTTTTTTTTTTTTATGTATGTTTTAACATAGCTTCGTCAGTTGTTACCCGATTTGTACAATTCTTTTTTTATCTCATAAAACATAGTTCGTGTGTGGTCCCATAAAATTTTTTCAGAGATCTGGCCAGTAGTTTTCTCATAATCCTGAAAAATATCAATTATTTAGCTCGCCATCGTACGAGTTTTTATGGAATTTCGGACATAACATCTTTGTTTATGAACCGATTTAGATGATTCTTTTTTTATTTAAAAGGGTATACTTCAACAGTGGTCACAATTTAATTTCATCGTTATTGGACTTCGAACTTCGAAGATACACAAGGGAACTCCTCAAAGTCAAATAGTATATGTAAAGTGATTTAGGTTTTGGTAAGTTTATGGCAATCCAAAACAAACCAAAGCATGGTTTGCGATGCAACGTTCTGGACTAGATTTGGACTACGAAAACACAACGGAACTCCTCAAAAACAAACAGCGTGAATTTGGAAATTGAGTTCTGGGCATTTTACCATTGAAAATGTTATAATATAAAGTTAAAAAATATTTACACGCTGCGCTTACATACCTACCACTAAAAAGTTGAAAATAAAAAAGCTTTTTAAAAAAAAAGAAAAGCCGCCTTCAAAAAACCTGAAAACAAAAACAGCTTAAAAATTAAATACCTCTAAAAAGCAAGAAATAATATTCGAATCATTCGTTACACATATCAATATTAATAAAACACGTCTAATGAAGTCGGGTGGGGCTTTTAGAAAAAAATGAAGTTGTCCTCCAGCCCCACCCGACTTCAATAGACGTGTTTTATTAATATTGATATGTGTAACGAATGATTCGAATATTATTTCTTGCTTTTTAGAGGTATTTAATTTTTAAGCTGTTTTTGTTTTCAGGTTTTTTGAAGGCGGTTTTTCTTTTTTTTTAAAAAGCTTTTTATTTATTCTTATGCCGCCGCGAGACTCAACCAATTTGCCTTCAATATAATATACTTGGTTATATGCATACATTTTATGGCACGTAGTAATATATTTGGGTAGTAATGACACAAAACTTTGCTAGTTAAAATTTGGTGCACGCGTGGCCTTTTTGGGTTATGAAAAGTTTTTGTAGTGCAGGCATGACTTAAATAGCCCGAAAGATTTTGGTACAGGTTTTATTTATTTGTATATTTTATATTTTTTTTGGATGAGGCTGTTTGGGGTAACGATTGTTTTTTTGGTGGTCATTAAATTTCATCCCAATAAATATAAGTAATACTTAAAAAAAATGTTTTGCAGTCTGACATATTTTTTGCACTTTCTTTTATTATTTTTTTAGTTTATTTTTGTTGTAACTTCTCTTTAGTTTTTTAGGGTTCCGTACCCAAAGGGTAAAAACGGGACCCTATTACTAAGCCTCCGCTGTCCGTCTGTCTGTCTGTCTGTCTGTCACCAGGCTGTATCTCATGAACCGTGATAGCTAGACAGTTGAAATTTTCACAGATGATGTATTTCTGTTGCCGCTACAACAACAAATACTAAAAACATAATAAAATAAATATTTAAGGGGGGCTCCCATACAGCAAACGTGTTTTTTTGCCGTTTTTTGGTACGGAACCCTTTGTGCGCGAGTCCGACTCGTTATTATTTAGTTTTGGTAAATCTAGTGATTTGATCTTGTTAGAATTTATGTTAAGGGATAAAAAAATAGGTTGCAAGTTAAAATTATGTGATTCAATACCAAAATATTGTCAACAAGAATTAGCAAAAAATATATTGATGGGAATTAAAAAAAAACAATACTTTTACTTAAATATTGTTGTTAATAACTAAAATAATTGTTGATTGCAAATGCTAATATGATTAACTAATTATTAATAAAACAAAAAACAGATAAATCATAGCTAATAAAAGTGTTTTTTTAGATTTGAACCTGCTCTGCCCAAGGTACAACTTACACGGTCCAAGGTACATCTGGTTTGTTGTACCTAGGACAGTTTTCCCTTTTTTTCTTAAGTGGCTAGTGTTCCCAGGTTTTTGAAAAAATACACAGTTTTATGAATGAATTATGTAGTTAATTAAATGATCTTTACATGCATGCACACTGGACAAAAGTAGATAGCACCATTATTTTTGTAAAAATCAAAATTCAAAAAACTGGCCTAGGTACAACAGGTTACATACTACAGCCTGCCGTAGCGTTGCGTAGTAGTTAGTAGTCATAGTGAAATTCAACACTTACGCAGATAATGTTGTGACATTTCTATTCAGGCTAACTTGCAGAATACACATCGTGTGATTTAGTGATTTTATTGCTTTTCTTTCTTCTTATATTGAGAAAAGTGGCCGAGACACATTTTTCAGTTACAGTACAAGGTACGTATCTTGAAATTTTTTCGACAAAGTGAGGATAAGTTCACGCATGTGCTCTTGTGAGTTACCAATAGCAGGCACCCCTCTCCCGCCGCCCGCGCGCTTCACCGCTACGCATGCCCAAAATACGCATTCCGCGCAATCCCCACCCGATTTCAAGATATATGCCTCGTACTGTACGCACTAAGATTTAAGAAATCTTGAGAAAATATGAAATGTGCGAGCGAGAGAGCGGCAGTCAGCGGCAAAATGTTTACGGACTCTTAACAGTTGACTCTCATCTTCAAAACCCAACTCCAATGCGTGGTTTATGTTCCAGATGCGTGAGGCGGCGCGCGCGGCGCTCGCACAGCGGCCGCCGCCATTGCTGCTGCGCCGCGCACCAGTGAGTTGCATTTTTGTTCAGTACAGGCTCCTTTATTGCTTAAGGGGGCACCCCGAGTGAAAGTGGCGCCGTGGTGAATTTTATTTAATATTATACGCTACTATTTTCAGACATTCCCCAGATTTGAATAATAATATGTTATTTCTAGCTTTTTAGAGATTTATTTTTGAATCTATTTTTGTTAGGTTATTTTAAGGTTTTTTTGAAGGAGGTTTTAGAAGGTATCACTACATGCCCTCGTAGTCATTTGTAGAAGTAGATAGCAAATGTGAACAAAAATGGCCACTTTTAACAGTTTTGCTATCTACCTCTAGCAGTGACTACGAGGGAATGTAACGATACCATCTAAAAATACTAGACCATGGGCCCTAAAGACTCAACATAAAACATGATTAAAATCTTTTTCTTTTGAATAACTTATTAAAGGACTTTTACTTAAAAAATAGTTTTATTTAGCTTTAAAATTATTAAATACTGTGTGGCTTTTAATCTGTTGGCACTTACGAATTTCCGAAAAATCTGGATATAGAAAAACTTGGTAAATTCTGTAAGCACAAAAACATCTTTCTAATTTGGCTTTAAATTCTGGCATTTGCATTGTAGAATAGTCAGTTATATCCATTTTGAGTCAATGGATCTTTTTCGGTAAAAAAATACCACAAAATAAATACCTATTTTCTCATAAATTTTGTTCTGAACGTCTACTGTCTTAGGAACAGGCGTACGCAGCGACATCTACAATTAG
The DNA here is from genome assembly GCA_928269145.1 of Agriphila tristella. Classification (NCBI taxonomy): domain Eukaryota; kingdom Metazoa; phylum Arthropoda; class Insecta; order Lepidoptera; family Crambidae; genus Agriphila; species Agriphila tristella. Next base: position 16,256,507 of record OV743448.1, on the reverse strand, counting down.
CTTTGCGTTGCCATCCCCATTGTAACCATATTGACATTGTAAACCCAGTTCCATACCTCAGTAGTGCTTGTGTGTGAGACATGGACCCCTCTTAGGCTGAAGGCCTTTAGGCATTACGTTGTAAGTACTATTATCTGACGTGCCATTAAGTAAAAAAAGGCACCTGTACACCTACAACCCTATGGCCAGAATTAATAAAAAAACTGCATAAGAGATAGGCTTGATCCGAATAAGTTGTTATGCAACATTTGTAATTTTTTTTCGTGGTCTTGTCAGCAGTATCGTCTGCTTATGTTGCAGTAACGACGTCTTTGGAAGTTGGTTAGTCTGCAGTGTAGATTTGTATACAGAACTGGTCCGAGCACGGAGCCCTGAGGTACTCCAGCTTCTATCTGGTATAAAGAAGACAGGGTATCGCCATATTTTACTTGGAATAGGTAACCGGTTTTGGAGGTGAGATTTAAGAAGGGTGAATGCCGTTTTGTGGTACACATTTTTAGTTTACACAAAATACCCTTGTGCCAAACTCGGTCAAATGCCTGCTGAACATTAAGGAAGACAGCTGAACAGTATTATTTTCTTTCCAAGGATTGTCGGATTGTATGAGTCACTCTGTGTATTTGCTCCGTCGGTCCATGATGTGCCCGAAACCCGAACTGGTGATCGGGGATGACTGGGATAGTATTTTGTTCTTCCAGTATAGACAGCAGAAGTTTCAGCAGAAGCTTCTCAAACAACTTAGATAGCAGAGGCAAATGACTTATTGGTCTGTATGAAGTAACTTCCGTTGGAGGTTTTCCCGGCTTAGCAATCATAATGATTATCGAAACTTTCCAAATGAGCGGGAAATATTGAAGTCTCAAAATTGCGTTGAAGAGTAGTTAGCAGGACAATTCCTTTTTTGGCAGATGATTCAAAACTTCAGATGTGATCAAATCAAAACCTGGTTCTTTTTTCTTCTTTAGTTGTCTGATGTCTTTTTAACTAATGGGGGTGTACAGAGTGGTAATGGTAGGGACATCTGCTGGCCGCTATTTAGAATGTCATCGGCTTCCTTATCTAATAAATTGGCATGTGCCTTATTGGGATTAAAAATTCTTTTAAAGTTTAAGCGAATCGGCTTTATCTTCTGGTTTTATTCATCATCATCTCGTGCCATCTTCATATTGATGTTTGGCGGTCAGTAGACAATAGTTTTTGCCATCCCATGTGAAAAAGCATTTTTTAACTGACGATAGCCAAGTCCAGTCCACTGTTTTTATTGCCCAATTACTATCTGGTTTTTTCAATGGAGGCTCGTGTTGTTTCGTGATTATCATCAAGTTTGTAGGGTGATAGGGTTTTTAGCTTTTCATGGAGTGTAGCATTTTCATTTTCCTGGAATAGATCTTTCAGATCTTTTTATGCTTTGTTAAACTCGATTGCTGGTTAGAAATCGAGTATGACTGCGACGATTCCCTTATTATTACTGGTCGCTAGATGGTTTTTTGTTAAAAAATCAGCCTGCAAGACAAGGATGTTTAAGATTAATAAAGAATAAAACAGTTGCGTAAGTGTTTTCTAGCAACTAAACCGGATCAGGCGCATCTCTATATCTAGATTTATTTTTAATTCTGGCTGCTAGTATTGAGCCGTATTGAGAGTGAATAGGTTTTTGTTGTCTAGTTAGGCAAGGGCGTTTCATCTTAGATCGCATCCCCGCTTACCATCAGGCGTGATAGCAGGCAAGCGCTTGCCTATCTCTCATTAAAAATAACTATTTCCCTTTTTCAAACCGATTGTGTGCCGAATTATGTAACTTCTGTTTTAGATGCAACACGAGCTTTATCGAAGCGCCTAAAGTCCAAATCCAGACTACAATACTAGAACCGCCTCGCTCTGACGCTGCCATACAAGTGACCGCAATACCAACTATTGAGACGAATTCACAAGGAAGCATAATCTTAAAATCCCCTTTAGGGGAAAAACCCACTTTAGTGGAAACAGTGCAGGTGCAACCCCAACAACGTGCTAAACGAAAGCGCTCGCCGACTCCCAAGAAGATAGTATCGGATAGTTCAAGCGTAGAAGGGGTATCTTTAGCGGCGATACGGCGCCACCAGGAGCTTTGCAAAGAGCTGGTCATCAACGAAGATGACGTAGACTTATATCGTTCGTTTTTGTTGAAAACCGATCCTGATTTTGACGTATACCGTTTTGATACGGATGACGATTTTAAAATGCAGCTGTTTTATCGTATCAATCCGCTAGTTTCGCTAACGCCTTGCAAACGTTTAGAGACTATGTTGTACGAGCGCAGAGCGTCGCAGGAGACGATTTCGTTAAAAGACTTTGCGACCAAACTTGGACTGCGCTCGATCTCTGACCTAGAAAGCGATAATAATAAAAAAAGATATAAAATGCGGCGAAGGAACAACAATTCTATAGTTACGTCTTCTACCTCTGATGAGAAAACTGACAAGGAGATTTTAGTAGAAAAAAGAAAGACTGATTTGCGCTCACAGCACAGAAAGGAAGATAGATCAGCCGAAAGCAAAAAGAGGGAAATATCAAAAAATAAAAGCAACTCGACCTCTGACCAAGAAAGCGATAATGATGAGGGAAGTAAACGGCAAAGGACCAACAACATAGTAATGTCTTCCACGTCTGATGAGGATACTGATAAGGAGAATTTTGTAAAAAACAGTAGGACTGAGCTGCGATCACAGCACAGAAAAGAAGATAAAACAGTAGAAAGCAAAAAGAAAGAAATACCCGAAAATAGAAAGAAAGAAATACCCGAAAATAGAAAGAAAGAAATACCCGAAAATAGAAATAAAGAAATACCCGAAAATAGAAAGAAAGAAATAGGCGACACTAGAACGAAAGAAATACCCGAAAATAGAAATAAAGAAACACCCGAAAATAGAAAGAAAGAATTACCCGAAAATAGAAAGAAAGAAATACCCGAAAATAGAAAAAAGGATCTTTCAGTGGAAAGAGAAAGCAGAAGAAAAGAAACATCAGCGGAAAAACCAAAAATAGAAGAAAAGAGTAAGAAAGATGTATCGGCAGAAAAACAAAAGACAGTGGAGTGCAGTGAAAAAGAAGTAGAAAATAAAGAAAAAACAGTAGACCCTCCCGTTGATAGAACTCTAAGGAAGCGGTTGATGGTGGAAACGGTGCAAAGGAATATTAATGCTATCGGTAAAACTGATAAAAACAAGTTGGAGGAAAAAAAAGAGGCAGCTGTTGTGGTGAGCAGCTCAAGTGATTCCAGCAAAGAGATTTCAAAGAATAAACCCAGATTTTTTACAAAGAAACCGTCTGCACCGAAGGCGAATGTGACCAAGCTGATAAGCCAGACTGCCAAAACATCTGTAGCTTCAAAAAAGTGAGTTGTAAATGCTTCCTAATCATTTAACTCTAGTACATTATGGCGGCAAACTTCTTGAATAATGACGTCACCTGCGCAGAATACTTATTTCAAAGGTCCGCTTGGCGGGGGATACTGTTTAGAGCACGCTATTGGTCAACTAGTCCCGTGCATGCGCAATTTGTCAAGATGTTTGCCGGGATATGTATCTCTCGCTATTGATTTCAGTTTGACATTATGGGAACCATTCTTGGGGCAATATAAATTAGTAACACCACTGTCTTAATAAGCCAGTAATGGATGTCCACAGAATGTCACATTGAAAGCGATTGTGAAATATATTAAATTGTGCAATTTAATACTTTGCTTCTGCTTTAAAATGTAGTGTAGAGATTTTTTTTAACTAAAATATAATTAATTGACTATTTTACATAATATACAACAACATGCCGTTAAAGGATTAGAGATGTGGGGTTGTTAAATAAAAAAACAGGAAAAGTTGATAAGTTCATATATCTGCCTGATCACATTGCCTCCACCATTGCTTCTGCTCTGCATCCCGCTCACAGCTTGGACACGTGAAGCGCTGAAGCGAGCGACAGAGACTCGAGTAAATTGTGTGTTCATTTTGGTGAACTCGTTCACAGAGATTATAGAAATCCCCTAGCCAAAGTACCATTTGCAAATATATACTAATATTATCTAATTCTAGCTATTACTCGCGACTTCGTCCGCGAGGACATTTTAGAAAATCTTTAAAATTCTTAAAATGCTGTAGAAGGTGTTCCCGTCTCCGTCCTCGTTCAGAATTGGATCCAGAGACATTGGTATCCCGTTCCCGGTTCACTCGCGCTCACTCTCACCCTCACTCTCACTCACATATTTTACACTTACCGTCACTGTTAAGTCGCAGTTGTCGTCCTGCGGGTCAATGGTCGGTCCTGGTCGTCCTGATAGTGTCTTTTACAAGCTCAGCACCAGTTCCGTCTCCTGTCTATAGTCATCTGTCCGTCCGTCCCGTACGTCATCCCTGTCACCCTCGTCTGTCGGTCAGTCATTAGTCAAAGGAGGCTGGACGCCGCGACAGTCACCGTCTCCGTCCCTCGTCCCCTAATAATTTTTAAATAATTATGTTTAATCGTCAGCCTAAACCCAAAATTTGAACATCCTTGCTTTAAAACTGAGGTTCCATACAAACTTTCACACCCTATTTCATCCCCTTAGGGCACGGATTCCGAACCAGTAGGGCATGCCAACGCAAATGTTACTTTGGTGAGGAGGGTAGATTCGTCACCGAGCGCATACTTAATACAGAACGAATCACACGTATATGGAATTTATGTGATGCCGCGATGTTAGGAATTCGCTCGTCGCATCGCCGTTCGCTGCTTCGCGTGGCCAAGCCAACAGCGTATGGTACCGCTTCACAAGTGTAACGTGACTGATGTACATATGTCGTGTCGTGTGGTGTCAGGCGGTTGTGTGTGTCAGGTCGTGCGGCGGGCGCGTGTACGCCCCCGGGGAGGATCACGCCATCGTGGCGTTCGTGAGCGGCGGTGAACGAGCGCGCCTCGTCAACGGCAACCGCGTGTGGAGGGAACTAGAAGAGCAGTACCATAGGCTGACGGGGCAGAGTGAGTTACACACATTGATACAGCAAACTGAGTAACATACACACACTCACATTCACGGGGCGTGAGCTACACACATCGACAGAACAAACTTACTAACATACATACACGGGGCAGAGTGAGCTACACACATTGACAGAGCAAACTTACTAACATAATACGGGTCGGGAGTACTCGCGTGTGGAGAGAACTACAAGAGCAGTACCCATTGGCTGAGGGGCAGAGTTACACAGATTTATAGGGTAGACTGACTTACATACGCACACTCACATACATGGGTCACGCCATCGTGGCGTTCGTGATCGCGTGCGGCTCGTCAACGGCAACCGCGTGTGGAGGGAACTAGAGGAGCAATATCATAGGCTGACGGGGCAGAGTGAGTTACACACATTGATAGAGCAGACTGACTTACATACACACACTCACATTCACGGGGCAGAGTGAGTTACACACATCGACAGAGCAAACTTACTAACATACACAGACTCACATACACGGGTCGGGAGTACTAGCGTGTGGAGGGAACTACCAGAGCAGTACCATAGGATGACGGGGCAGAATGAGTTATACCCATTGATAGAGCAGACTGACTAACATACATAAACGGGGCAGAGTGAGTTACACATATTGCCAGAGCAAACTGACTAACATACACACGCATGCACGGTTCCTAGAAGAGCAGTACTGTACTATATGCTGACGGGGCAGAGTGAGTTACACACATTGATAGACCAACTGACTAACATACACACACACACACACACACACCCAGTTCTCAATCACTCGTAATTACATTGAACACGAACATGAACTAACTTTATGTATTGTGTTTTTTATCATTCTTTGCGCATAGCTACGTTTTTTTTTATTTTCTTGATTTTTTTTTTGTTGGAATGAGTTTTATTCTTTTAATAGTCTGCAACGGGTGGTAGGAAAATATAAACGATTCAAAAGTACTTAATTATGAAATTAATTTGAATAACTACACTTTGAATATAAATAAGGGCCTCTTTTTACTTTTACTTATTACATAGTAACATAGATGTCGTGTGCAGGTCGCTCGTGGCATTCGCTACGCAACCGCTACCTGCGCTACATCTTGCCTTCGCTGGGCGACCTCGCACTGTCGCCCAAACACGCAGCCAGGCTGAGAGCGCAAGCCGCGAGGGGTTAGTATTAAGTGCAGTGTCCGACCGAACATTCGGTTACATTCGGCCTCTTTTGGCTAAGCATTCACTACGCAACCGCTACCTCCGCTACATCTTGCCTTCGCTGAGCGACCACGCGCTGTGGACTGAGAGCGCAAGCCGCCAGGGGTGAGTACTAAGTGCAGCGTCTGGCCGAACATTCGGATTCATTCGGCCTTTATCGGCTAAACATTCACTACGCAACCGCTACCTATGCTACATCTTGCTTTCGCTGAGTGACCACGCGCTGTGAACTGAGAGCTCAAGCAGCCAGGGGTACTAAGTGCAGTGTCTGGCCGAACATCTCTCTCCATACAGGGTCATTTTTGGACCCCTTTTCAAGCTTTGTCAGGTTATTCTATAACAGCAGTACAATCAATTAGTGAAGTAAAAAAAAATATTTTTTTACAATTTTACTCCAAACTTTTCCCTACACAAATTGAAATTGTTGTCACTGTTTGCGTATCGCACGGTCGACCCGCGCGAGCCCCCCTCCCGCCACCCGCCTTCCCCCGCTCGCGTCGCTTGCGCGAGGGTGAGCGTGCGTGGCTAAATTTTTTAGACATAAAAAGTGGCTAAAAACTGAATTTAAAAAGAAATAAATCATAATTATCTCACCTAATTTTTTTTATTACTCCCTTGAACTTATATTTCATTTTGTAAAGGGGTCGGAAAATTACCCTGTATATATCGACTCTATCTTTAAGTGTAATATTTCTTTCTCCCCCAGGCGAAATAAAATCCCACAAGCGACCGTCAGCCCCGAACCCCCTGTGCGTAGTGCCGCGCGTCCGCAGCGCCTTCGGGGCGCGCGCCCCCTCCCCCTCCCCGGCCCCCTCCCCTTCCCCGGCCCCCTCCCCTTCCCCGGCCCCCTCCCCTTCCCCGGCCCCCTCCCCCCCACCACCCGCCAGCGAGGAACGAACGCTCAGAGCCAGGAAGAAGGAACCGGACATGCCGGTGCTGGGTGAGTGACAACCATTGCTATGTTAAAAGTGACAACCTTGTCAATGTCAACATCAACTTTTGTACAGCTCGCGCAATATAACTTGAAACAAACCGTAGACAATGAGGCTTGCGCACTAAACATTTTTGTACCTAAATGCGCAATAGCAATTTTCAGCAAGTCACGTGGTACTAAAATTTGGGTCAAAGTTATTTTGCGCGAGTTGATCTATTTATTAATTTGACAGGCACAATCAATTTTTTTGTTTATTAAGAAAAAAAAATCCATATATTGTTAGTAACATAATATGGAAAATAGTAAAATTGTTCATGTAATTATTATTAATTTGAAATTATCTGTCGGTCGGTTTTTTCTTATACTATAACTGTGTTATTCAGAGATGTTTCACAAAACTGGGGTGCAAGACTGTTCTAACAAAACCTGGTTTAATGTTTGTAAACCAATCACAATGCAGCTTTTAATCCTTAAACGGTGGGACTAAACGTTAAACTGTCACTCTGAATACGATTTGCGCTAAAATGGCGTTAGTCCGCAGTCTAACGCCATGTTAACTTTGGCCCTAGTTTAACGAACGCACTCTGAATAAGACAGTAACTGTCTTATTCAGAGATGTTTCACAAAACAGGTGTGCAAGACTGTTCTAACAAAACCTGGTTTAATGCTTGTAAACCAATCACAATGCACCTTTTAATGCTTAAACGGTGGGACTAAACGTTAAACTGTCACTCTGAATACGATTTGCGCTAAAATGGCGTTAGTCCGCAGTCTAACACCATGTTAACTTTGGCCCTAGTTTAACGAACGCACTCTGAATAAGACAGTAAATGTTTAGCAGTTTAATTATGCATTTATTTTAATATGCTAATGTGTTTGCCTAATTTCCAGCTGCAGCGCCACCCTCCCCCCCACCGCGCCGCTCGCTGCGCTCGAGCGGCATCCTCCCCCCCTCCCCCCTCCCCGCCTCGCCCCCCTCCCTCCCGCAAGCCCGCGTGCGCCCCCGCATGAGGAAACTGTTCAACCCGAACGCGCCGCAGCGATAACCAAACAGTGTTACGTGCTCCTTAAAAGATTGTGACTGAGAATCTTAATCAAATACCAATCGTGTAAAAGTTATATACCTACGTACGTAAGTTGCATTGGCGGAATTGTTGATATGTCGCAGGGAATTGATAAAAATGGGCATTTGATCAAATTCCTAAGGGGTATGACCAAAGCCATGCAGATGTATTCGATTTTAAAATTTCCCTTCCTTACGAAATAAAGTGATTTGAAGAAATCCTTGGGGGCCGATTCTCACGCACTGCGACAAATCTCGAATTCGAAATTATCTCTAATCACAGATCTCTATAAAAATGCCACTAAATTCTGCCACTAAATCTCTATTGCAGCCAAAAAACTTATTATCAGCCATTTTCGACACTACAAGTCGAAAGTATTTGTAATCTCTATGATTTCTTGCCTTTTTCGAGATATCTCGACTCGAATTTGATACCATGTCACGCGCCCGAGAATCAACCTCCCATCCAACCACCAATTTAAGCGAAATGACAATAAACTGTTTTATTTTTTAAGTAAGCCAGACATTGAGATGTAAAAATACATAATTTATTACATAATAGAATAGATACATATTAATTGTGTAAGATAAGATATAGGTAATAAAGTAGTTAATTAGATAATTCCAGAGGAATAAACAATTTTATTTTTTATACAAAGATTTTTATTTGTTTTTGTTTAAGCAAGTCGAGGATTTGTGTCACCTAGAGTTGCAAAGGACGTTATTTTTTTACAGGCAAGTTATTTGTTTTTCATGACATTTCACTAAAGCAGTTAAGGGATTTGATCAAATTACTTTGATTATTAAAATTGAATCGTCATTTTAACATATTATTATACATGGATTTGGTCATTTCATCAAATTCCCATTTTTATCATTTCCCTGAGACAAAAAACATAGAGCAAACCATTCAATAAGAAGTGTAATGTACATTTTAAAAATAAATAAAGGACATTTTAACTATTTCTGTCAAAGTGAAAAAAGTAGATGACCTTGAATTAATTGACCTAGAGGTCATGGGCTAAAGGTGTATAACCCAAAAGTCGGGTCACTAACCTCTTTTTCCTTTGAGAAGGTTTTCTGAAAAGATCAAACCGTACTGGAGTTTTAAAGACGGTTTATTTGTACAATTTGTGGTGTGTTCGAATTGTTGTAAGTTATAAAATTAATTAAGGCTCAAAAAAGAGGTTATTTTACAATTTCACGGCGTTTAAAATGCAAAATTGTGTTAGTCGTTTAGATCAAGGATTTTTTTTATGTTTAGGCGAACATTCCATTTGTTTCCAACGAGTAACACCATCAACTGTCACACTGACTGGTTGGGAAGTTTTTATAAAAAAAAATCCAACGAGTCACACCTGTTACTTGATGGGAACTTTTTAATATAAATTTCCCAACCAATCACACTGTTAGATGTTATTTCACCTGTAACAGTGTGACTGGTTGGGAAATTTCTAATAAAAAGTTCTCATTGAGTAACACGTGTGACTTGTTGGGATTTTTTTTTGTAAAATCTTCCCATCCTGTCACAGTGTGACAGTTGATGGTGTGACTTGGGAACAAATGGAACATTCTATCCAATAAATAAGACAAACGGCAAATAGGCACCTCTCCAGTTCTGTGACTGACTTTATTTTAAAATAGATTTGCTTTTTTCTTTAAATTCTTGTTGACTTTTTACTATCTTTTAAAATTGTTAGCTAGTAAGTTAGTTTGCAATATATATCGCTTTTACAAAATGTGACGTTATCGTACGCCATGTTTACACAAGCTTAGCTACTAATCCTTATTACTTGCCACTAACACTTATAAACTCCATGTCAAGATATTGACTAAGCATTTGTTCAGTATGTTTACACACAAGGTATTAGTGGCAAGATATTTCTGTGACTGACTGTTTTAAAATAGATTTGCTTTTTTCTTTAATTTCTTGATGACTTTCTACAATCTTGATGGCTAGCTAGCTACTTCAGTGCAATGTAAAATAAATTAGTTTGCAATATTCATTATAGCTTTTACAAAATGTGACGTTGTCTAACGCCATGTTTACACGAGCTTAGCTACTAATCCTTAGTACTTGCCACTAACACTTATAAACTCCATGTCCATGTATTGACTAAGCACTTGTTCAGTATGTTTACACACAAGGTATTAGTGGCAAGATATTAGTAGATAAACTCGTATAGGCATAAGAAGCTTGATTGTTTTCAAAGACCAAAATGCTGTTTTGTTTTAATTATTTGAGGTCTAATGTATTTGTAAAAGAGAGTCAAATTTGTTAATTAATCTCGATAGTGTAAAGACTGATTGAAATTTATCTTAAGTAAAATGACATATTTTTGGAAGGCAACATGTCACATATATTATAGTATACTGTAATGCCAAAGGCATAAGAACTACTTCGTGTTTGTAAAGTTGGATAACTTTAATTTGTATAAATTAGCTTTCATTGTTGTTATTATTTAGAAACCTCATTTAATAGAGACATAATCTGGATTGTCGTTATCTTAAATGATATGGAAAATCGAAAAATTCGTGAAGCGATTCAGTTTCAAAAAGGGAACCTAAGAAATAGTTTTTTTTTAGCTTTTAGGGTTACTTAAAAGTAAAACTATTGTATGTTATGGATTTCTGTCAAGTGATTTTTGTGTACATTATTGTAATAGATTTCTATAACTACTTTAACTATTGACTTTCCAATTTAAATTTTACATGAATATAACTATGTATGATTTAAATTTTACGTGAAATAACTCTTAAGAGCCCGTAGCGATTTTGCCGCTGACAGCCGCTATCTCGCTCGCACATTTCATGTTTTCTCAAGATTTCTTAAATCTGAGTGCGTAATTGAAAAATGTGTCTCGGCCACTTTTTGCAATGTAAGATTACAGACATTTCAACTAATATTTCAGTTTCGAGTTGCCGAAGTGCAAAAAGTTATCGTATTTGCCAGTTCAAGTATCTGTTAGAAAAATCGCTACGGGCTCTTAAATAGGTACCCTTTTTTATGTAATTTCTGATAGTCATAATGTTGTAAGAATCGACAACCCTAAGGGTACTTTTGCAAAATTGATATTTGTGATATAATTTGAGCTGTTTGTATTCTTTTAAGTACACAGTAGTTTTTAAAACATCGTGTTATAGACAGTTGGCAAGCCAAATGCATCTAACGTTTCACCATTTATTTATGTTTTTAATAAACTTCACACTGTTGTGTTAGGCGGTTCTCATAAATCCGTACGTCCTCCGCACGTACAATGACGTATTTGCACGAGCTTAGCTACTAATGCTTAGTACTTGTCACTACCACTAATACATTCCATGTAAACATACTGACTTAACACTTTTTCAGTATGTTTACACGCAAGGTATTAGTGACAAGTAACAAGTACTAAGCATTAGTAGCTAACCGTCGCTCGTGTAAACATGGCATAATGGCGTGCGTTTCCACTAGTCAATTAAAAAAATTGTAAACTTTGTCTCGAAACAGTTGGACAGGTAGTAAGAACGTAACTCTGTTCAAAATGTTTTTATAATTGACAAGTTGGCTAAACATATCAGCAGTGGAAACGTACGGGGAGATAGCTTTATGCCTGGTTTATACGGGGCCAGTAACATGGCAGCACAGTAACACTTGCTACTTGGCTCGCGTAGACACTATTTTCAACCCAGTCCAGTGCTGACTTCTCGCTCGCACTTCTTTTATCTTCTCGCTCGCTCGCTGGGTCCAGTCACTGACCCCGTATAAACCAGCCCTTATAACATCACATCACTATAGGTTACTCAAATTATGTGGTAAAAGTCAATTGCTCATTTTTCTTTGTAAATAACTATCGTGTTTTGTTAGGTTGTATTGATTACTTTATGGCCTTATAAAACATGTTACAAAAATACGCCTAAAGCCGAATATGGTAGAAAGGGACCATCAAACTGAACAACTTTTACTATGGGCCGACTCTGAAATCGCGAAAAAAAAAACAGCTGTTTCATACATTTTAATATTTTCGTTATTAATTTTTGTATGAAACAGCTGATTTTTTTCGCGATTTCAGAGTTGGTCCCATAGTAAAAGTTGCTCAGATTGATGGTCCTTATCTACCATATTCGGTATTAGGGGTATTTTTGTAACACGTTGTATGGTCGGCTTACACGGGTCGGCTTGGCAGGCTGCTGGTCGACTGGCGCATATATCGACATTCGCTTGTAAAATTGAATCGCCACCTCATTAAAACGTAAGTTTAACATTAGATGAAATAAAAGACTTTTTATCGGATACTAGTCCGGTTTTACTGAAAGCACTTTGGTAATTAGTTGGTATTTGGTTTGATTTTTGATTTTCCCGACGTTTCGGCACCTTTGCAGTTGCCGTGGTCAAGGAGAACTGAAGCTACTCGTGAGCCTACCCTCAAGTGATGGATTTTTCTAAACCGTTCAGAAATTAATATTTAGCAAATACAAGAAATTAATATTTTATTTTTAAGTTAGATTACAAGCGATTGTCGATAAAAAGCGCCAATGGCAGGATAATTTCGCTGATTCACAAATCGTCCACAAGTCGGCGCACTACCGCTAACTTGGCGCTAGTGTACATGTAGACCTGTCATTTTGTTGTTTTGTATGTGTTTGCTATCAATTTTGAAAGCGAATTTTCGTAAATATCTATTTTTCCTCCAACACATTTTCGTATTCTTCAATCTTCTATCCGACTACCATAATAATTATTTATTAATAATTATTTTAGATATAATTTAAAATATATGAGAAAATTGGGGGTAAATCCCCGTACAAAGGTCTCCAGCAGCAGTAGCGCCACCAAGCGGGATAAATTTTGTGACATCCCGCCATTGACTAAAATCGACAAGCAACTCGCCTGCCAACGCGATCGGTGTAAATACCCCATAGGTGAATACCTATGATCATAATCGTTCAGTTGTTGAGAGAATTATTGTTTTATTAAAGCTTATTTTCTTGTAAGCTACTGTTTTTTATTTCCTGCAAAAATCTACATTGGCTACTCTGGGCACATAATGAGGGCGCCACTGTGAGAGTACTAATCGCCTTAAGTAACATCCAAAGGTCGAGGGTTCGATTCCCGCCCGAGAATCGATCTGATGCGAGTCTTTTTTTTCTAGTATATTATTTAGTATTGTATAAAAAGTGGCCACTCTGGGCACATAATGAGGGCGCCACTGTGAGAGCACTAATCGCCTTAAGTAACATCCAAAGGTCGAGGGTTCGATTCCCGCCCGAGAATCGATCTGATGCGAGTCTTTTTTTTCTAGTATATTATTTAGTATTGTATAAAAAGTGACCACTCTTGGCACATAATGAGGGCGCCACTGTGAGAGCACTAATCGCCTTAAGTAACATCCAAAAGTAGCAGGTTTGATTCCTGTCCAAGAATCAATCTGGTGCGAGTCTTTTTTTCTAGTATATTTAGTATTGTATAAAAAGTGGCCACTCTGGGCACATAATGTGGGCGCCACTGTGAGAGCACTAATCGCCTTAAGTAACATCCAAAGATCGCAGGTTCGATTCCTGTCCGAGAATCAATCTGGTGCGAGTCGTATTTTTCTAATACTTATATTATTTAGTATTGTATAAAAAGTGACCACTCTTGGCACATAATGAGGGCGCCACTGTGAGAGCACTAATCGCCTTAAGTAACATCCAAAGGTCGCAGGTTCGATTCCCGTCCGAGAATCAATCTGGTGCGAGTCGTATTTTTCTAATACTTATATTATTTAGTATTGTATAAAAAGTGACCACTTTTGGCACATAATGAGGGCGCCACTGTGAGAGCACTAATCGCCTTAAGTAACATCCACAGGTCGCAGGTTCGATTCCCGTCCGAGAATCAATCTGGTGCGAGTCGTAATTTCTAGTACTTAAATTATTTAGTATTGTATAAAAAGTGACCACTCTTGGCACATAATGAGGGCGCCACTGTGAGGGCACTAATCGCCTTAAGTATCGGGAATGGACGACACAGTTACCTAGAACTAATCTGGTTCAGGACTATTCCTATCTGTAAATTAATTATTGATTCTGGTATAAGGATGGGATCGGGCCAATGAAAGATGTCATCTGTAGTAAATACAGTTTATTACTGCCACAAATAATAAGTGTAAAATGATTATATACTTATGACTACATACTACGTCACACGCCCAACCAAAAAAAAAATAAAAAAAATACACTGAAGTGCTATTTTTTTTTATACAAAAGATATAAAAAATTAAAAGATTAAAAAAAAGTCATAGTAACTAAACAATTACAAAATGTGTTTACTTACTAAAATTAACACGTTGATACCATATTTAGGTACTTGTATATTTAAGTACTTGAGAAAAAAAAGTAATAAAAAGAAAATACTAACACTAAACTTTACATAAAAAATCTTTATCTTATACTAACATGTCAGTTTATTATAGTAGTGGTTAAGTGGTACCACTTTTTAATAATCTAAGTTTATGTATCTAGAATATAAAAAATGGTTACTTATTTAGTAAGGAAATACCTATATGGTATAAAGTCTAGTTCGGTTTTTATGCACAGTCTTTTCCTTGCCGTTAACATTAATGATAACATTGGGTGAATCATCTCTGACAACTGAAAATGGTCCTAAATATAATGGATCTAATTTATGACAATTTTCATTTTTTACAAGTAACAAATCTCCTTTTTTGTATACGATAGGGTTAACATATTTATCATAGTGTAATTTTCTTAGCTGTTTACTTTCCAATAAATTATTTCGTGCTTCTACTTGTGACTTTTGAATACGGTATTTTAATTCTAATGGATAGCTATCAAAGTTATATACAGGATCAATGCTATTCGTAAGGTTAGTCGGTAAATTACATAACTTGCCAAATACTAGTTCAAAGGGTGTGAATTTTGTTTCCGAGTGGATGGTGGTGTTATAGGAAAAACACCAAAAAGGTACCCAATGACTCCAATCCTGATTTTGGCTATTACATTGCATTCTAAGGTAAAAAGTTAAGTGCTTATGGCTATTCTCTACTGAACCTAATGTTTGATGGTGAAATGCTGTAGATGGTATGTGGTTAATATTTAAAATTTTACAAACCGCTTGCAAAGTAGCATTGATGAACTCACTTCCCCTGTCTGTCACTATTTCACGTGGTACTCCATATCTAAGTATAAAGTTGTTCACAAACGCTGCTGCCACGCTATGCGCCTCCTTGCTTGCGATTGGATAAGCTTCTACGTATTTGGTAAGGTCGCATTGGAGTGTTAAAATGTAGTTATAATTATTATCTCGACTGAGGGGACCGACCACATCTAAATAAACCCTATCAAAAGCTGATGAGCCGCAGTTAGTAATTACCATCGGCTCCTTGATTGTTTTTAAATATTTGTAACGTTGACATTTGTCACATCTTTTAACAAAATCTATCACATCCCTTGTAAGTCCTGTCCAAAAATATTTCCTACGTATACCGTTCAACATTTTTCTAATTCCTGCGTGACCACTTGTTGACAATATATGAAAGTCATTTAAAATTACTCTCTGAGTATCTTTATCCGTAATTCTTTTTACACCTTTTATTACACATAATCGGGGCCCCGACCATTTTGGTAATTTATTTATATGTTGAGCTAGCTCTTTTATTATAACAGAATTATATTCATTCAATATTACATATAAGGTGTCTATTTTAAGGTTCGTACAAAACGATTCCATTTCCCGCACAGAGACAGCTCGTGTACACTGCGATTGGGTAAATATTTTAACAAAAACTGTACGACCTGGGGCGAAATAAGCAAAGTCGCCACTATCTATAGTCATGTCATTTTTTAATCTCTCCCATTCTTCCTCATTTACAAAAACTAACTCCGTGTACTCCTTTGGTAACTTTAACATTTCCACAACTCTTGGGTGATCAGTCCAATCGTTGCGGGAAGTGTGAGTTACTGTAGGGGTGCTACTCTTTTGTTCGTCTATTTTTCGTCTTTGCGCTCTCGTAAGTACCGAAATAATATTTTCATTCATCGCTTTCAACTCATCACTTTCAATCGATATCCGAGATAATGTATCTGCAGCTACATTATCGCGGCCTTTCACATATACAACTTTAAAATCATATTCGTCGAGCAATAACCGAAAATTTAAAAGTCTGCTAGAGGGGTTCGATAGGTTATACAAATACACTAAGGGTTTATGGTCTGTTTCTATTATAAATTTTCTTCCATAGAGGTAGGGTCTAAAATACTTTACTGACCAGACAATAGCCAGTAGTTCTTTCTCAATGGTAGGATATCTGCGTTCGGCATCGTTTAAGCTACGGCTAGCGTAGGCTACGGGCCTACGATCGCTGTTACATACACTGAGCCTATTGCGTATCCCGACGCGTCTGTTTGTAAAATAAAAACATTATTTTTATCGAAATTTGGATACTGTAATACCGGTGGTGTTGAAAGTGAAAGTTTTAGAGAGTCAAATGCTTTTTTACAATTTATATCCCAATTAAATTTGACATTCTTTCGACATAAGTTATTTAATGGTACGCATGTTTCCGCAAAATTTGGAATAAATTTTCGGTAATAATTTGAAAATGCTACGAATCGCTTAACTTCATCAGAATTTGTCGGAGTCGGATATTCCTTCAAAACTTTCACTTTTTCCGGGTCCGGTCGAATTCCGTCTTGAGCTATTACATGGCCAAGAAATAAAACTTGCTTCTTTAAAAATTCACATTTATCCGGATTCAGCTTCAAATTTACTCGTCTCAATCTGGTTAAAATATCGATTAGATTTTTATTATGTACGTCTAAACTTCTCCCGAAACATATTATATTATCCAAGTAAATAAACATTTTATCATAATTTAAGCCAGACATGGCCACTGTCATTAATCTAGAGAATGCACTCGGACTTATTTTCAATCCCATCGGTAGGCGCGTCATTTGATACTGTCCCGACGGCGTAGTGAAGGCCGTATACTTCCTACTTTCAGGGCTGAGTTTTGCCTGATAATAAGCTTGTGATAAGTCTAACTGCGTAAAATACATTGAACCGGAAAGAGAATCCAAAATATCTGTAATATTTGGAAGTGGAAATTTATCGTTCAAAATTACGTTATTTAGTTTCCGAAAGTCAATGACTATCCTCCACTTTTTTGTATTGTTTTCTGATTTTTTAGGCACTAGTAATACAGGACTTGACCATTCGCTTTTGGTCGGTTCAATAATATTATCTTGCAACATTTTTTGTACATTACTTTCTAATTCGTTACGTTGAGAAAAAGGTATCCTGTATTGTTTTGTATATACTGGCTGAGTATCAGGTTTTAAAGTAATTTTTTGCTCACATAAATTCGATGTTGTCAATCTATCGCCCGGAAGATGGAAAACGTCAGAAAATTTAGCGCATATGCTTTCAATAGATATTCTTTCCTCTTCATTTAGATGATTTAAATTTAATAATGAAAACATTTTCCGAACGCGGTTTCCGTCAACATTGCACTTTTCAAAACTACACACTGTATATTCCGATAGCGTTTCTATTTGTGGATTGAAATAACTAAGTCCAACTTCATTCTCACGCGTATTCAATACTTGGATCGGTAGTTGTCCGTTAAAGGGTGTTGAAATACTTCCTGCAATAAACACGCCCTCGCATAATTCTAGAGGCAAAATAACGCAAGTCTCCTTTAAAGTAGTGTGGATGTAAAATATTTTTTCACATCTCGGTGGCACTTTTAAAAACGTATTACTACCTAACCTACCCATAATTAATGGTAATGTAATTTTTTGACAATCCTCATAATTCAAAGTTAAATTATTATTCTCAAAGTTAATTATGCACTTATATTTTACTAAGAAATCTTGCCCGATTATTCCATCCGTACTGCAAGGCAAACATTTGAGTACATAGAACTTGTGTTTGAATTCCATTCCATAAAGGGAAAGCGTAACATAAACAAAACCTTCAGTTGTTAACTTACCTCCGATTCCATTAATAGAAATGTTTTCTGGATGTATTGGAACGTTCCAGTGCTTGACGGCGTCATATTTGACGACTGACATAGAAGCGCCAGTGTCAACTAACCACCTATATTTGGAGCCTTCTACCGAGAACTCTACCGCGTTGCTATATTCGCAAGCTAATACATAGTTAGGATCGAAAAAATGTTAATGGTTCATTTCTCGAGCTATTTTCGTCACTGTTAGGGTTGGCACTAAACTCAAGGTCCTGACTAACATACCTTATCACCTGACCAGTCGTAGGTTTAGCCCTAGTCATACGTCCTCTACTAAAAATTCGTGTACCCCGGCCTCGGCTAGGGTATCC
Source organism: Agriphila tristella (assembly GCA_928269145.1). Lineage (NCBI taxonomy): Eukaryota > Metazoa > Arthropoda > Insecta > Lepidoptera > Crambidae > Agriphila > Agriphila tristella. The sequence goes on along the minus strand of OV743448.1, from coordinate 16,237,992 downwards.
CCTTCGCGAATCAAAGCCACGATTAAATGGGACATGTCTTTGACTGTTATTCATATCCCTTGGAAATGATGGATGTCTATTAGAGTAGTTGGTCCGCCCCACAAAAGTACCTCGATTATTATTACGAAAATGTCGAAAATTACCTGACATAGTTCGCTGTCCGAAATACACCGATGCTTCAGACTCCCGGCGGCTGCAACTTGGTTCTTCGTCCTTAGCTGCCCTTATGGTGTCCTTGAGGGACGAATAGTTACGACCTAGCAACACAGTACTGAGTTGGCGATTTCGCAATCCGTCGGTGAAACTTTTGATTGCAAGTTTTTCGTTGATAGGACCTAAGGTCTTATATTTTTCTTCATCACCGTCGGCTTGAGATAACGTCAACTCGACAAACAGCTGTTCAATTTTCTTACCATAGGAATCAATAGAATTACCATTTTGCCTACTATTTACCAACTCTTTGTGAATAGTGGTGCTAGATTGTTTTGTAAGGAGATGATTCCGCATGTCGTCAATTAATGATTTACATGAATCGTAAGATGATGACAACCTTAACTTTGCACTACTACTTAAACGTGATTTTAAAACAAAATTTATTAGCATATTATTACCTTCCGCGCTAAGTGAGGAACTGTAAAGTTCGATGGAGTCAATGAGGTCCTTAGTGACATCCTCCCTACCATCCATTTTTGGCAACAAGGAAGTTGCGATCTTAAAATCAAACGAAGCCATGGTTACGTCACACACTTCGACCGTATCAGCAGTATAATTTTTAGAACAAAAAAGTTCTATTTGCAAATACAAAGCTTTAATTGAGTCACAATGACTTTGTATATTTGTAATGCCTTACTTTCGATCTGTTTATTTTTTATTAAACTTTCAACAATTTTTGTACATTCATTAAAACGAATAATTAACTGAGTAGCTTCGTCTAACTTTGATTTTAATAAAGACTCAGTTCTTTTAACATAACTTAACTTTGTCAAGTTTTCTTTGATTAGTTTAAGACGATCATGAATAATTTTAATTTCATCTGCCATTACCTATCTTTGTAAGGCTGAATTTAATATTCTTATTTATTAGTACATAATTAAAATATCATAAAAAAAGAACAAGGAAAAATTATTATAATTAAAGTTCTTACTCAAAGTTCATCTCCTTGACACTTCTGCTCTGTTACGTATTGTTAAATTGTTACACACACACAAAAAAAAAATAAAAAAAAAATCACTCCACTTTAACCACTTTTTCCAACGCATACCGCTGCTGTCGGCGCTGGTTCCAAAGGCTGCTGTCGGCAACTATAGCACACCCGAGGCTCCTCGTTTGGCCTTCGTCGAAAGGATCGCATCAGACTTTGCGACATAAATTCGTTTCTGATCCATCCGTGGTGACATTTCTTGTATAATATATAAAATCCGTAAATTCCAGCAATAGCCAGCATGGTGCAGATAAGAAACATCGCGATGCTAATATTGGACAGATGATACTCTGCAGAATTCGCTCCGCCTGACTGGGTTACAAAAACCTCTCTTTTTCAACTGTAGAACGACACATTTTTTGTTTGCATTACACTCGTACAATAATTACTTGCACTATGAATGTTACTATCGCGGCGCGACCAAACGAACCGAGCCCGTCTCAAATGGCAGGGTCGCCATATAAGGATGGGATCGGGCCAATGAAAGATGTCATCTGTAGTAAATACAGTTTATTACTGCCACAAACAATAAGTGTAAAATGATTATATACTTATGACTACATACTACGTCACACTGGTCGTTAATTTTATTTGGCTGGCAATAGTCCTGCAGATTTTGGGTGGTAGGTGGGGTTTTCGCGTCCGCATAGTTCGTCGTTTTTGAAGTTTCTGTCAAAACAACATAAAAGTATCATAATGTATATATATTTGAAATTGGCTTTCGACTAGCTTTTACCTGATGCCCATATTGCTATACCCAAAACATTTTTTTTATTCCACCTATAGAAAAAATTTACGACACGCGACGTTTAAATTTATTTTTTCGCTATTTATTGTTTGTAAAGGTTTTTAATATATTTTTTGTTTGAGAAAAAAGCACCAGTTTAAGAATTACGGTAACATAAAAGAAATAGGGTTTCTACAGATTTAATTTTCATACAATGAGCGGTTTTCAAAAGGCAGTTTAAGAAAAAAAAGTAGTTCATAAAATAGAACTAGATGTCGTTGTACTTAGTAGGTAGCTTTTTATGAAAAATATGAAATGTAATTACTATTTTATTATACGTTTGTTGAGTATGTGGTTTGTTGCTTTGTGCGTTGGCTGTCCGATGGCCGGTAACGAAAACTTTTCTATGACCAATATGACCATTAGTGGGAAATAATATTTAAAAAATCGACTTAGTTGAAGTAACGCCATCTGTCGACATAAAATTATACTAAAATTTTCTGCTGTCAGAAAACCGCTCATTCAAAATATTTTCTGAACTGTACTACTCAGACGTTGTTGTGTATTATAACATTATAGAACATTTAATTTCCTTTCATTAGACACCCCACACTTGTATATCGGGTTCAAAAAATCTTTAAATTAGAGGTTTATCTAATGGCGGTAACTACTTGGCATAATTATGCGTTTTTTACGAAACGGTCAAGGGTGTCAGCGCGACACCCTATCTTAACTTGTTCAGTAGGGTCCAAATATCACGAAAATAAAACAAAATCTTATGCGGACGCGAAAACACGCTTCACCCTCATTTGTTCAGAGCCTCGCTCGGACTACAAATGCAGACCGCTTAACCGAAATCGGAATAAAATAAAACAGACAAACTAAGTATGTACAATCTATATTTTCGATATTAACACATATACAATAAAACATCTCATACTTCACATTTAGGACAAAATTTATCGAAAAAAAAACGTGTTAAGGTATTTACACTTTCTACATCTAATATTAGATTGCTAACAGTTAGTCTGAGAACACATCGAGAAGTTTAACTACTCTAACACAAGACAGTTGCCCGTGTGCACTGGGCCTTATACTGAACTGTAAAATGCGGTGCAAAAGCAAGTCGCCGAGATACGGTTAAAGCCAAAATTCTAATGGACGATTTTCAGAGACAAGAAAAAAGAAATTAGTTACAAAAATTTCGATAGAGGGCGTTTTATGAAAGTCGTAATGTTGCTTATGATATCTATCGCCATTTTAACTCCCCCACTTCGTTTATCTCTCCAAGGCGGAGGGGTACCTACCTACAGTATTTGCGATATTTTTTTTATAAATTGCCTGAGATCGTTGTAAATTGCATACGATAAATTGCTTAGTGTGACCTTACGGCTCAGCTTTCATAAAATGCCACCTATATAATTTTGTTAATTTTTTTTCTTTAAGGCGGTTCTATGCCCTAAATTGGCGCCCTCAGAGGTTTTTATTTAATAAGTTATTAAAAGAAAAAGATTTTAATGATGTTTTACGAATTTACGTGGAGTTTTTAAGGCCCATGGTCTAGTATTTTTCGAAGGTAGTCTACATGCCCTCGTAGTCATTCGTAGAAGTAGTTAGAAAATGTGTCAAAAACGGCCACTTTTAGCAATTTTGCTATTTACTTCTAGCAGTGACTACAAGGGAATGTAACGATACCGTCTAAAAATACTAGACTGTGGGCCCTAAAAATTCCACGTAAAACATTATTAAAATTGTGTATTAGAATCATAATGTTAAACAAAATTCACCGCGGCGCCACTTTCGCTCAGGGTGCCTTAATTTGAGCTGTCAGAAAATAACCCATTTTGAACCTTAATGTCTTCGCATAAGTTTCCTATTATTTTAATCCAGAGAATAAACTATGTGTACCAACACGCAAATCCGTACAACCGTTTTTGCGTGATATAACACATCCAAACGTACACATTTTATAAGAGTAATATTAAGTTAGAATATCTGCTTTTGCACCGCATCAACAGTATGAGTTTGCAGTTACGTTTTCTATACTCGATAGCGACTGAAGTAAACAATTTTGTATGCAATTTGGCACAGCGCCCCTGGCGGTATCTACTCTAAACTAAAATTAGTCATACAAATCTCAATTACAATTTTATTATCGAGTGTAGTAAGCGAAACTCACAATGAACTAAGAGCTAGCCCCGGAAATAGGTGGACAATTTACAGAGCGACGAAATCCCTCTAGTTAGTTAGCCATACTATCATTATTAACAGATCCGGGCACCTCGCACATTTTCAGTGGTGGGGGTGGGAGTGGTTGAGCAACAAAGGCGATTGAAGGTACACAATTTACAGAGCTCTGGATTTGGTGTGGTATAATAGCAAGCCAATCATGTATATTAATCAAATTCAAATATAACATTGCCAGGAATTTTGACTGATGGAAAAGTAGTGCCAGGCGGCATCAAAATGCGCGAAAAAGTGGTAAAGTTTCAGCCCCTTTGTTGCTCAACCACTCCCACCCCTCCACTGAAAATCGGCGAGATGCCCGGATTCGTTAAAAATGTTAGTATGGCTAACTAGAGGGATTTCGTCGCTCTGTAAATTGTCCACCTATTTCCGGGTCCAGCTCTTAGTACCTATATAATAAGCCTACAGACTTACAGCTGTCTACAACACTCCCTAGAGTGGCATTTGGCACTTAATATCACGTTTCACGTAAACCGATATTTAGTCCTCTAAATAGACATTTATTTACCACTTTATTCTCTCTCTGTATTACTTCATAATTACAATTTAGGCTTACATAATAGGTTTTTAAAATTTCAAATACTTATCGTATATTTTTTGTGTAATGTCAATGTAGGGTGTAGTGGTATGGGTGCCAGCAAAGGGGGGTGCCAAGTTGCACCCCTTGGGAATCTCGGGATCTATGTATTGAAAAATTGTTTATTCACTAATCCAATTGAAATACTAAAAGCTACCCCCAGCTGTTTTTTACAATCATAGTAAAATGCCCGTATATTTTACTAGTCGATAACAAGACAAATCGTATTTTTATGTAAATAATAAAAACATACAATTCAGTTCTCTATTGTTTTACAGTTTACCACCACACCATTTAGCTGGATGGCATACAGATGCCAAAAATACATATCACAATTAATTCAATAAGATATTTTATCTACACCCGTGCTTTAAATCCTCTATAAAAAGTTCGAAACAGTGAGCTTATAGCCAACATTAAAACAACCAGTGTATAATCACAATATCCTAACAAAAGACGGTCGCGTCCCCCCAAACCCGAAAGAGTTACATTATGAAATTCAGTACATTAAATCACTCCTTTGGATGATTTAATGACGGACGCGTCTCGCTCGGACATTACGGCTACCATGACACTGGTTATTTGAATGTTGCCAATAGCCGTTACAAAACCATTTATAGGGGATTCATATCATGGGTGTAGATAAATCTTGTATGCAAATGTACATAATTAGGAATTTAAACACTCATGTGATACTATTATCACACGAGACAAACTGCGTGTTTTAATACCCCTCATTATACTACAGTTGCATAAAACTATTGGTTGGTTGTTTTTTACAGAATGTAAGTAATATTGAAATTCTTATACACATCTAAAGTCTAATCTAGAGGGACGGTACGACATAGGATTTTTTTCATAGTGTAATGATTAGAATCAATGACATTACTTATTTATTTTAGTACAAGAGGCATCTCTACCACGATTATTCAAAACTCGAGGGAATTTTAGGCATACCTCGGTATCCCTATGAATAATTCGTTCACACCGAAAAAGTATACGTGTTAAAAAATAACTCCTATTGCCGAATATGGTAGCTAGGGACCTATGGTATTGCTCTTGTAGTTTATACATTAGTCTTTGAAGAATAAACTACACTTATAACATTACTTATATCTAACCTTACCTACTGTAAACATACATTCCTTGTGGAAGGTAAAAAATAAAACTGTGGTGAGATAATGTTTTTGTGAAAGATTTTTTTTTTTTATCGGATACCTCTAGCATAGTAGATAATATAATAGTGGATAATATATCTGAACTCATATTTTTATTTATTTCTTGTGTTCACGATCTTTTTTACCACTTTATCCGTACAGATTTCTAATGTGTGTGTATGTTAGTCACGTTTGTTTGTACGTATATGTGTCTCTCATTCTGCCCCTTCAACCTATGGTATTGTTCTTGTAGTTCACACATAGTCAAGTCACTACTTCACAGCACTTCGTCGCGCTCGCATCAGACGAGCTCGAGCACTTTAATAGTCCCCTACTCCACTTTAATAGGTTGTTGGAGCCCTATCGGGCCTTTTCTTTCGAAGGATAAACTACACTTTTAAAAGAACATGGATACACTTTTTATTGAGCAATAATCAAGTTTTCTCAGAGTCATATTTATTTTATTTAACAATTATCAAGTATATTGTGTTCAGTTTGTCTCGCACGTTCACAGCACCTCGTCTGGGTTGCATCAGACGAGCTCGAGCACCTTGATGATCCCCTGGCTATTAGCCGCCAGTAGAGTCCTATCAGGCAGGCATCTCTTTTCGAAGTCACTACATGAAGTAAACTTCACTTCCCTCCCTTTGTAGCATAAACTACACTTTTGCGAGGAGACTAAACTCACATTTATCTATATTTTTATTATTTCAAGCAATCATCAAGTTTCTTGTGTTCACAGTTCAGTTTTTTTACCACTTTATCCATACAGATTTTTAGTGTGTGTGTGTATGTTAGTCAATTTGTATGTGTATAATGTGTCTCACTCTACCCTGTCAGCCTATGGTATTGCTCTTGTAATTCACATATAGTTCGCACAATCCCTAGTTCACACATTCGAATAAACTACACTTTTGAAAGAACTCGGACACACATTTACTTTATTTAACAATCATTTTTTGTTTTTTTTTCAAGTACATTGTGTTTACAGTTTTGTCCCGCACATTCACAGCACCTCGTCTGGGTCGCATCAGACGAGCTCCTTAATAGTCCCCGGGCTATTGGCCGCCAGTATAGTCCTATTAGGCTATTCCTTTAAAGAATAAACTACACTTTTGAAAGAACATGGACACTTTATTTAACAATAATCAAGTTCCCTCAGACTCATATTTATATTCTTTAATAATTAAGTTTCTTGTGTTCACAGTTTTCTTTCGATTCTTTATCCGCACATTTACAGCACCTCGTCGCACTCGCATCAGACTAGCACTTAGTCCTCTGGCTATTGGAGCCCTATCGGGCCTTTTCCTTCAAAGAATAAACTACACTTTTGAAAGAACTTAAGACACTTTTTATTTAACAATCATCAAGTTTTATGTGTTCACAGTTCACAGCACCTCGTCCGGGTCGCATCAGACGAGCTCGAGCACTTTAATAGTCCCCTGGCTATTGGCCGCCAGTAGAGCCCTATCAGGCCTCTCCCGGCGCCAGCACACGGCTGACACGAAGTCCGCGGGCTCCTCGTCGCGCCGCTCCTTCTCTAGGAACCCGCGGACGGCGTCGAATCTGGAGGGAAAAGGGTTTTATTAAGAAAAACAGCATATATTTTCAGGCATTGAGCGTGTTAGACAAAATAGTACCACAGCTTTACAACCATACAGTTGTTAAACGAATGTTCTTGTGCAGAGCAACGGAGGGGATCTCGAGGGGGGTTGGGCGGAGCGGCTCGTGGCCCCCAAACTCGCTGAGTTTGCGCACTCGAACGCTGAAGGCCGCCGACGCGACCGAGTAAGAGCGTTTTCACATTATCCGATACGATATCGGTATCGGACAACGATACGATATCGGAGGTAAGTAAAATGTATGAAATATGTATCTGTCTTTCACATTGTCCGGCACGATATCGGATATCGGAGCCACAAATTTCATACATTTTACTTCCTCCTTTATCGTATCGTTGTCCGATACCGATATCGTATCGGATAAAGCAGGGGTCGTAACTGTTTGCAGTGTCAAAAATACTGATTTTACTGACTGTAAGACTCAAAAATACTGACCTATTACTGACTTAATTTCTATGTTTAAATGTGTAGTGAGTATAAAAATATTTTTTTATTGAGATTTTTAGTATTCACAATGTTATTTTTTATATATATTTCTAAAGAACTAGAAAAAATCGACCTGCCATTAAATAGTTCTCTTATAGGGCGATAAATAGCCGTATAAAGCCGAATATGTTAGATGAGATACCATGCATACAACACACAAACCCGGATAATCGCCACTTTTTTGAAAAAAAAAGAAGTTTTTTCTTTGATTCAGTGTATTTACAATGAATAGTAGCAACCCGAGACCAACATCTTTAGTCAGTTTTAACCATTAATCTTGCTTGCCGTTTGTAAAAAAACGTCCGCGCAGCGCGATTTTTAGTCAATTTCATCCACTAATCTTGTACTTTTTGCCTGTCTATAGTAAAAAACAGCCGCGCAGCGCGATTTTTAGTCATTTTCTTCAAGTAATCTTGTATTCTTGCCTGTCTATAGTAAAAACAAACGGCCGCGCAGCACGACTTTTAGTCAGTTTCATCCACTAATCTTGTACCCTTACATGTCTACTTATAGTAAAAACAATCGGTCGCGCAGCGCGATTTTTAGTGTGTTTCATCCACTAATCTTTTACTCTTGCCTGTTTACAGTAAAAACAAACGGTAATAATAAAAAAGTGTACTAAAATGAACGTAGGTAGCTAAAAAACTGACTTTACTGACCATTTTATGAAAAAACTGACTTTTACTGACCGAAGCCAAAAAAACTGACTTTTACTGACTTTACTGACCAGTTTCGACCCCTGGATAAAGTGAAATGAAAACGTTCTAAATCACAATCCACGACACGAACGACTTTTAATATTATTGCGAGCGACTATTATAAAAATCGTTGAAAACATCTAAAAATAAAGTGTCACGTAAATGTTATGTCCCGAGGTAAATCCTAAAAGAGCGCACGCATCGTAGGGACTCCATGCGACATAAGTTTAAGTTGCGAGTCTTATTAGTTTTTAGAATTGTGTTTTATTTGATTGAAATTATAAAGCAATGCCCTATCTTTGTAAAGAGAACTAAAATTTCCAATACCTTGACATTAACTGTGTTTGAAGCCCATTCCGATAGTCAGATAATGATGTGTATGTGTGTGTGTTTTCGAGTGTTTTTTCTTACGTATAAGCTAGCAGCGGCCTTGACAATCCCGAGTAATATACATAGAGCCATAGCCTTCTATATCTTCCAAGCCCTGAAGTTGAGCAGAACGGCAACATCGCATGTGGTCAAGCACATAGTATAAAATTATTTTAAAAATTATTTATTATTTGTTTTTCCTATATTATCTATGTTTAAACTAGTTGTAAATTGTGATGTAAGATTATTTCAATAAAGTTTTATATTTATTATTATTATTTATTTATTAGAACATAAGGTTTGAGTCAAATTATTTGAACTTTTCGGGGGTCCTTTAGTACGATGAGCATTTTGATCTAAGTCTCCTCTAGCAATAAATCTTACATCATTGGAAAGGTATTTAAATTTGAAACACTTTATTGCAATACTATAAACGTCAACTATTAGTACTTTGAGAGTTATAACGCTCTGAACTTGACCAATTTTTTTAACATTAATGACCTAAAACTCCGAAAATACTAGCAATTAATAGAAAGTATGTTTGAGTCAAATATTCGTCATATAAAAACCTTTCTTATGATATATCATTCATTTCTATAGGTGTGGTAGATCAACTCCCATAGACAATAAACCACTTTTATAATTTAATAACCTTTAACTCCAAAAGTATTAACAATTGATATAAAGTATATCAACAGCAAATATTTGTCTTTAAAAGACCTTTCTAATGATATATCATTTATTGCTAGAGGGCGTGTGAATCAACTCCCTGCTGAAGAAAATCAACAAAAAAGATGACATCTTTGACAGGCATTTTTTCCTGGTTAACATTGATATTTTTCTTATTGTTTAATATACAAAGCATTTCAATAAAAGAACTAAATTATTTTCATATTTTGAACCTCACACGATTACTACGAAAAAAAATATCGACCTCTTAAAATTGAAATATTCCCATACATTTAGTATGGAGACTGGCCGACGACATGACCACGAACTGACAGTAACAGATGTTGCCAAACTTATGTTCACGGCTTGGAAATGAAGAAGGCTATGATAGAGCGCATTATCCTCTGATCCGCACGCGACGTAGTTGCCATCTGTCGTCACGAAGTTCTACTCGTTGGCGTGGCCGCTAAAAGAGCGAACGCATCGTAGGGACTCCATGCGACATAGTTTTAGTTGCGAGTCTTATTATTATTGTTTTTTTATTTTGTAAAGAGAATTAAGATTTCCAATAAAGTTTGATGTTTGTGTTTGATACAAATTTGATTGTTTTTCGTGTCTATAGAAACTTGCGCCGCTTGTGAGAGAAATTACTGACAATTATGTGTTATCTCTTACCTTAAGTTGTTCTTGTTGACGTGGCCGCTAAAAGAGCGCACGCATCGCGGGGACTCTTCGCGCCATAACTACTCAATATTACTAACTAGCGGCCGCCCGCGGTTTCACCCGCGTGGTTTTCGTTCCCGTGGGAATATCGGGATAAAAAGTATTCTATGTTTTAATCTAGGCTATCTACTATCTGTGTGCCGAATTCCAGACAAATCCGTTAAGTAGTTTTTGCGTGATTGAGGAACAAACATCCAAACATCTAAACATACAAACCCACAAACTTTCACATTTATAATATTAGTAGGATATAACTTACCTATAAGCTAGCAGCGGTTTCGAAAGTCCCGAGTAATACACATAAAGTGCATTATTCTCGGAGCCGCACGCGACGTAATTGCCATCTGTGGCCAGCCCGACGAAGTTCTTCTCGTTGGCGTGGCCGCTAAAGGAGCGCACGCATCGCGGCGACTCCACTCTCCATAATTTTAGTTGAGAGTCCGTTGAGGCGGAGACTAGCGAGTGCGCGTTTAGGAACTGCACGTAGGAAACGGCTTTGCGGTGGTCGCGGAATACCTGCGAGTGATCGTAATAAATTAATAGACATAAATAAATGTAGAGGTTGTGAAAATCATAAAAATACATAATAGTAAAAATTATTTCTAAAAAAAGAGTTTGCAAAAAGTAATGCAGGCGTCATGTCACTAAGATTTTTTTCACGTTTTATTCCTTTTCTGTTGCTCTGGTAAGTTACTGTCTACTTAAAGCGATAAAGATAGCGTAAGTGTAACACATATTGGTCTATGCTACCCAGCGTAATAACAAATATTTCTCACTCTAGCAAATGACGTTTCTGAGCGAAAAGAAAAGAGCATAAAAAATCCGTAAAATACAAAGTGACTCTGTCTGTTTATTCATACTATCACATAAAAACAGCTAAACCAATTTTGACGAATTATCGTACAGAGGCAGATTGGACCTTAAAAAGAAAATAGGTTAGTTTTAACATCCTTAAATGAGGATCAGTAACAGGTTTGAATCCTATAGTTTTATTGATATAATATAAACACATATTAATAGCTATAAAACATAGTGAAAGATTTTTTGAAATCCGTTTAGAAATGGTTGAGTTAAAAGGGTTTGAAGGAAATGCCAAGCTCAATGCAATATGTGCTTTATCACGTACCACATAAGGTTCGCGTCCGTCGCGATGACGTCATAGGGACCCCCAAAAAATCAGTGTTTTAGCTCTTATAACTTCTCAGGTTTAAGAGATATCGTAAAATTTTTTTTACAGTTAATCATGTGGTGGCATTAGCTTTCTAATTAGCCATTAAAAATCGTTAGTCGTTACTGATCCTCATTGAACAATCCATAATGAAATATGGACGGTACTAAAGGTAAAGAAGCCCGTCCGCGCGAGGATAAGCAAATAACAAGCTACTCTCGCTGCACGGCAATAAAGTACAATTTCAAACGCGCGCTGGCTCCACTGAGTCAGCCGCGAGCAGTAAGCTTCTTCTTCTTTTTATTTTGGCAATCTACTTTCCTTTTGGAAGTAATTTTTGCCAGTGTCAAGTGTTGAGTAGTTCAGTGGGTATTGTTTCAGTTTACATTAGAATGCGGGTGCATTGCATTCTAATGCTGCTTGGAGCATTTGGCATTAAGTATATCAAGACAGTTTACTCGGTAAGTTCTGTCGAGGTAGGCTTCACACAACCAAGATCGCGTCTATTTCAATTATCCAACATATTGTTTAGTTGCGTAGACACTTGTACCACAAAACTGCACCAATTTTAAGAGACAATATCCACTATGAATCAATTTGCAAATAATAAAAATAGACACCGAACCGAATTCGACAAAATGGCGTCAAAAACTCCAGCAGTAAGCTATTATACAAGTTATGCGGACAAAAACTATAAGTGCAAGCAGGCACGTATCCAGAGGGGGGGATAGTTGGGATTTAACCCCCCCGAAATCAGTAACACAGAACAGGACTAATTGTAATAACTAATTCAAATTTAGCGAGCGATTCACTCGCTCTGCTTGCAGGATGCTATCGTCCCGCCCCGAAATGAAAGTCTGGATACGTGCCTGAGTGCAAGGGTGGCCAACCTTTTCGACACTTGGGCCAAAATTCGGAAGTAGAATTTTACCCCGGGCCGTTTGCTTTTTACAGTAGGTATAAGGTAATTTTAGTATTATTATTTTTTTACTTTAAAAATATATGGTCGGGTCCGCAACAGACGGCGGGCCGCGGGTTGGCCACCCTAGCATTAGTGTATGGTACCTTTAATGGATGCCTGGGCGCGCGCAGGTCGTAGTAGTGCACGCAGTGGTCCGCCGAGCAACGCCAGGTGGCACGACGAGCGCGGGCTGGCCGCCCTACACTAGTGTGTGGTACCTGCAGCGGATGCCTGGGCGCGCGCACGTAGTAGTGCACGCAGTGGTCCGCCGAGCAACGCCAGGTGGCACGACGAGCGCGGGCTGGCCGCCCTACACTAGTGTGTGGTACCTGCAGCGGATGCCTGGGCGCGCGCACGTAGTAGTGCACGCAGTGGTCCGCCGAGCAACGCCAGGTGGCACGACGAGCGCGGGCTGGCCGCCCTACACTAGTGTGTGGTACCTGCAGCGGATGCCTGGGCGCGCGCACGTAGTAGTGCACGCAGTGGTCCGCCGAGCAACGCCAGGTGGCACGACGAGCGCGGGCTGGCCGCCCTACACTAGTGTGTGGTACCTGCAGCGGATGCCTGGGCGCGCGCACGTAGTAGTGCACGCAGTGGTCCGCCGAGCAACGCCAGGTGGCACGACGAGCGCGGGCTGGCCGCCCTACACTAGTGTGTGGTACCTGCAGCGGATGCCTGGGCGCGCGCACGTAGTAGTGCACGCAGTGGTCCGCCGAGCAACGCCAGGTGGCACGACGAGCGCGGGCTGGCCGCCCTACACTAGTGTGTGGTACCTGCAGCGGATGCCTGGGCGCGCGCACGTAGTAGTGCACGCAGTGGTCCGCCGAGCAACGCCAGGTGGCACGACGAGCGCGGGCTGGCCGCCCTACACTAGTGTGTGGTACCTGCAGCGGATGCCTGGGCGCGCGCACGTAGTAGTGCACGCAGTGGTCCGCCGAGCAACGCCAGGTGGCACGACGAGCGCGGGCTGGCCGCCCTACACTAGTGTGTGGTACCTGCAGCGGATGCCTGGGCGCGCGCACGTAGTAGTGCACGCAGTGGTCCGCCGAGCAACGCCAGGTGGCACGACGAGCGCGGGCTGGCCGCCCTACACTAGTGTGTGGTACCTGCAGCGGATGCCTGGGCGCGCGCACGTAGTAGTGCACGCAGTGGTCCGCCGAGCAACGCCAGGTGGCACGACGAGCGCGGGCTGGCCGCCCTACACTAGTGTGTGGTACCTGCAGCGGATGCCTGGGCGCGCGCAGGTCGTAGTAGTGCACGCAGTGGTCCGCCGAGCCGAACGCCAGGTGGCACGACGAGCGCGGGTTGAACCTGGCGCACATACAATATTGCCAGTCTCCGACCAAGTATACTATACAGCAGCGCCCGCTGCATGCCACAATCGATAAACTAAACTATGTCGGGATTTACACCATGTACCTGTTTATTTTTGAGACTCCGATATTTCGGCGCAGTTGCATGCGCCATGATCACGGAAGAACTGGCGCATGCAACTGCGCCGAAATATCGGAGTCTCAAAAATAAACAGGTACATGGTGTAAATCCCGACATAGTTTATTCTACTAACGTCAATAACCATGGAAATTTAAAACAATAAATCGATAAACTGTTTATCGAGCTTTTTATCATATTATGAAACCTGACAAAATTATGACACAGTGCATGAATCATTCGATAAATGTGCTCCGAGGATAAATAAATAAATATTATCTATGTCACGATGAAATGTCAAGTGCGACTAATTATCGCGCACTGCGTGCATGATCACAATAAGCCGCCATCTTGCAGTTTAATTAGCGCATTTTGACAGGTTGAAGTCGATTAATAGTCTACTACTCAAAGGTGGTCGACAAGATACACAGTACAGTATGCGCGCGTGTAGTGCGATCCTTTTCTAAAACTTATCAACGCCAAAAGAACGAATTTAAAACACGCTGAATGAATGATTTCTGTCGACGTGATAAAATTCTTTATCGAAGGACGAACTTTATCGTCCTGTCAAATATGTTTCGACGCTGTTTAATACATATTTTAGTCATATCGAGGTCGATATGATATACGAACCCATGCAGCGGGCGCTGGTGTGGCTAACAAGTCGATCGCGATCGACCAGTCGATCTCTGGAGACAGTGCAGTCAATCGCGAGAGACATAATAAAAAGTGCTTTGCTTGTGGTAGCAAAGCAAGTAACAACAGAACGGTGCAGGAGGCGGGTGCGGCGGTTTTGTAGTAAAAAATACCCCAAAATTAAAATTCTTTAAGTGATATCAATAGGTCAGGAAATCTTGAAGTAGATCGCAGCCCTGCTATACAGTACAACAACATAAAGAATGCCCAAGCTGAAGCAGAGACTTTTTCATGTAAATCAGAAACCATTTTGACTAAGTGATACTGTGATTGTACAAAGCGTAATATTTTGAGAATGAATGAAGAGTGTAATACACGCTGAAATTTTAATCATTTGGTTCCCGCAGTGGGGTGGTTCCACTCATGATTACAAGCAACTTTTATTATGGGGCCAACTTTGTGAGTGCGAAAAAAAAATCAGCTGTTCCATCCATACATTTAGATCGAGGAGTAGGTATTGTGCTTTTGTATGGAACAGCTGATTCTTTTTTCGCACTCACAGAGTTGGCCCCATAGTAAAAGTTGCTTATAATCATGAGTGGAACCACCCCACTGCGGGAACCAAATGATTAAAATTTCACGATGTATATTGAAAATGTAATATTTTGCGAATATTTTCAAATTGGAGTCTTAATTATTTAACACAAACTAATCTGTGCTTCACTTACATGTGTGTTATACTATCCTTATATTTGTGTGTTTGTTTGTGTGTGTTAGTGCTCACCTGACGCAGCACACATTGAACTTGGCCTCTAAAGTGGCCACACTTCTCTCTGCGTTGAGTGCCCACAGTTTAACCCTCGCATCGTCAGACCCTGACGCCAGTAACCGTACGTCGGCGCGGTTGAAGTGTACCGACCACGCGCGTTTGTCGTGCTCCTGTTTGAATGCAAATAGAGTTAACTTATTTTTTACAAAAAAATTGCGATAAGAGCATCTTTCCTCATAATAGCGATGATCAATCATTATTTTTGTCTAGTGACTTTACCAATAGCTGTTAATAATAACTGTGAATAAACTAGCAGCCGCCCGCGACTTCGTCTGCGTAGAAAGGTTTCTTGCTATCCCTCGAGAACAATAGTTTTTTCGCGATGAAAGGTACCCTATGTCCTTCTCTGTACCCCTGAGAACGTGTATGCAAAATTTCATGATTATCGGTTCAGTAGTTAAGAAGTGAAGGCGTAACAAACAATCAAACGGACTTTCGCATTTATAATATTAGTAAGGATTATTAAAATATATTAAAATATTTAAATCCCAAATCCCGCAAGTCTTATCCATATTAAGAGAACGTCACTAAATCCCGCAAAAATGCACTATCTATTCCGATCACTGCTCATGACTGATCCTCATTATACTTTGTGTAATGTGTGTGTGCAATAAAGTGTATATATATCTCTTTCACCTACCTGCAGCGCTCTCGTTCTCTGCCCCGTGGCCGCGTCCCACACACACACGCACCCTTCATAGTCAGCCGACGCGAGCACGTTTTTGTGGTACGCGTTCCACGATACGCACGATACCTAAACAAACGTTTGTTTCCATTTAAACATGATCACATTAAAATTCTATATTTATAATTTTCAATGGTTATTTGCAACATTTGTAATCTGTAATTGAGATTCAGAAAGATGTATTTTTTTATAAAAATCGGTTCTACGAGTAAGTTAAAGTTATGCGCGAACATAGACAAAAAAATATACAATCGAATTGGGAACCTCCTCCTTTAACAATTAATGTGGATCAGGTCTATCAGGATAGGCCTGATCTTCACATAGGAAGTGAATTGATTTTTGATTCTGACTGTAAGGGGCCGTTCATGTATTACGTAAGCACTCGGGGGTGGGGGGTCTTTGTTTTGCTTATTTTGGATGACATGGGGGGTAGGAGAGTCTAGATGATGATTACGTTATCGGTAGTTAGTTATTTACTTTTTTACACGAATGGCAACCCTCGCATTGTCTATGCATAAAAAAACGCATTTTCGGGGATTCCCGCAAATAATGCATACATTTTTTTTTTTTTAAATTATAATTATTACATTTATAATTATTATATAAAAAATACATTTATAATTGAAAAATGTTTACGTAAGCATGGGGGGAGGGGGTAAGAGATTTGTTTACTTTTGCTGACAAGGGGGATGGGGGGGTAAATAATTGTAATAAATTTGCTTACGTAAATTTTTAACGGCCCTTAAGAGCTCGTTACGATTTTTCCGCTGACTGTAGCTTTCTCGCTCGCACATTTCATGTTTTCTCAAGATTTCTTAAATCTGAGTGCGCAATTGAAAAATGTGTCTCGGCCACTTTTCTCAATATAAGATTACAGATATTTTGAAACATATTCCAGTTTTTTGTTGCTAAAGTACCAAAAGTTATCGTTTCTAACAGTTATTTGAACTGACAAATACGATAACTTTTTGTACTTCAGCAACTCGAAACTGAAATATATGTTGAAATGTCCGTAATCTTATATTGCGAAAAGTGGCCGAGACACATTTTTCATTTACGCACTCAGATTTACAAAATCTTGAGAAAACATGAAATGTGCGAGCGAGAGAGCGGCAGTCAGCGGCAAAATCGGTACGGAGCCTTAAGTGCTTTTTTTTTGTTTTTTCTTTTGAGATTTATTTGATATAAGTTAAATAAATAATATAGCACTGACCTTGTGCGAGCACTGCATCTCCGCGCAGGGGTAGTGCACGTCCACCGCGTCGCGCACCACCGCCTCGTACTCGAACACCTTGTGACGCATTATACGGGCTCAAATCTAACTCACATTATGACATCTGTCAGTCTTTATAGTGTCATTTGTCAAAGCAAATCGTATTCTTTTGAGATTATTACAATAAATATGTATTACAAGAAAACCGGCCAAGTGCGAGTCGGACTCACGCACGAAGGGTTCCGTAATAAAAAACGGCAAAAACTTCACGTTTGTTGTATGGGAGCCCCCCTTAGATATTTATTTTATTCTGTTTTATAGTATTTTTTGTTATAGCGGCAACAGAAATACATCATCTGTGAAAATTTCAACTGTCTACCTATTGTCGTTATTAATATAGAACAAAAAACGGCAAAAATATCACGTTTGTTGTATGGGAGCCCCCCTTAAATATTTATTTTATTCTGTTTTTAGTATTTGTTGTTATAGCGGCAACAGAAATACATCATCTGTGAAAATTTCAACTGTCTACCTGCTGTCGTTATTATCATCGAGAAAAAAAAACGGCAAAAAAATCACGTTTGTTGTATGGGAGCCCCCCTTAAATATTTATTTTATTCTGTTTTTAGTATTTGTTGTTATAGCGGCAACAGAAATACATCATCTGTGAAAATTTCAACTGTCTAGCTATCACAGTTCATGAGATACAGCCTGGTGACAGACAGACAGACGGACAGCGGAGTCTTAGTAATAGGGTTCCGTTTTTACCCTTAGGTACGGAACCCTAAAAAACGCCGATCAGAGATGGCGCTTCAAAATGAGTAAGTCTTAAAAACGCGAGAGGGCTCTCTACCCCTATTTTTTATTATCTCACTCTACGCTCAACAGCTTGCTTCGGTAACTAAGCAACCCTACGAAAATAGTCTATGACATAAATTCAGCCTTTCGAAATGTTATTGAATTTTCTCAATAGATAATATCCTCCTTTCTCAACTGATATTTATAAAAATCATTGTTTTATTTGTGGCGGTCACCCATCCAAAATCTGACCGCTTCGTATAGCCTATGTTCATCAGGGACAATGTAACTTTCTAATAGTGAAAGAATTTTCCAAATTGGCCCAGTAGTATCGGAGCCTATTGGTATCAAACAAACAAATCTTTCCTCTTTATAATATTAGTATACAGGGTGACATGGATATTCGACCTATTCCTTGAAAGGGGTTATACTAGAGGTCATTAGCAACAAATTAAGTCCAGTGAACCAAAGGTCAAAACTTGATGGTTACCGAGCTGCAGCAGTTCTTCGATATTTAAGAAATTTTCCGACTTGTTATCAAAAACCATTAATTATGAATAAACTACTTCACTCTAAACATTGAATTGATACTTTTCTGAAAGCTGGAAAATAAGAGATCAATTTAAAAAAAAACGTTGGCCCAAAACATACATAATCACAGAAATAAAAGGTCCTAAGTAGCAATAACTTTTATTTTCTGTATTTTTCCCGAACATCGTTGTAAGTTATTGAAAAAAAACTTTATGAAAGTTCGCGTACAAATAAGTAGAATAACTAACTAGTTTCATTAGCTTTCCAAAAAGGTACAAATGTCATTAACTTTCCCAGCTGTTTTAAAAAAAATCAGCAAAAGAGCGCCGTAGGTCAAAGTTTTTATTTTGAATTGTTAATTGAATTCAGCTCAAAAGTCAACAGTGTTACTCTAACTACACTGTGAATAAAAAATAAATGTAAGTTGATAAAGTATAGTAAAAAAAACAGTTAACAAAAATTCCGTTCAAACTGCCTACCATTGTTGCGTATGCAAGCACGTAGCCTACGACGTCGTACTTCACTCACTGTTACTCGCGGTGAAAGTGAGGTTTTTATTTGTTCGGCAACTGCCAAAATTCTCTCCCGCAACTCTTCAATGGATGTTGCTGGTCGAATCGCAGGGGGTACACTTAGTCCTTCATGTGACCCTAAAGATACATCTGGGCTCCCATCGTACACCATATTTCTGTTCTTGTAGCACATCTTCCAAAAGCGTGTTCAGTTCACTACCTCTCTTAAAAAATCGTACGATGTACCATTTGGGGCAAAAAGAAAGGCCCGATCAACTTATCATGGACAGTCCCCATCCAAGCATTTAATGTAAATCTTCTGTGGTGGGCCCTTTCTTAAATTTTTCTTGGGTTTTGGCCCTTATGGGCCCAAAAGTGCAAATAGTGGTACCAGAAAAGATTATTCATAAAAAGTTTTCGTACGTTGTTCTTCTTCCACCACAGCTTCCGAAAACATGTTCACTCGCTTTTAGAAGATGTGCCACTAGCTACAAGAAGAGATATGGTGTACCAGCACGATGGGTGCCCAGATGTAACAATGGGGTCACATGAAGGACTAAGTGTCCCCCCTGCGATTCGACCAGCGACATCCATTGAAGAGTTGCGGGAGAAAATTTTGGCAGTTGCCGAAAAAATAAAAACCTCATTTTCAACGCGAGTAACAGTGAGTGAAGTACGACTCGTCTTAGGCTTCGTGCTTGCATACGCAACAATGGTAGGCAGTTTGAAAGGGATTTGTAATTTTTGTTAACTGATTTTTTTTACTAAACTTTATCAATTTACATTTATTTTTTATTCACAGTGTAGTTAGAGTAACACTGTTGACTTTCGAGCTGAATTCAATTAACAATTCAAAATAAAAACTTTGACCTACGGCGCTCTTTTGCTGATTTTTTTTAAAACAGCTGGGAAAGTTAATGACATTTGTACCTTTTTGGAAAGCTAATGAAACTAGTTAGTTATTCTACTAATTTGTACGCGAACTTTCATAAAGTTTTTTTCAATAACTTACAACGATGTTCGGGAAAAATACAGAAAATAAAAGTTATTGCTACTTAGGACTAGGACCTTTTATTTCTGTGATTATGTATGTTTTGGGCCAACGTTTTTTTTTTAAATTGATCACTTATTTTCCAGCTTTCAGAAAAGTATCAATTCAATGTTTAGAGTGAAGTAGTTTATTCATAATTAATGGTTTTTGGTAACAAGTCGGAAAATTTCTTAAATATCGAAGAACTGCTGCAGCTCGGTACCATCAAGTTTTGACCCCTGGTTCACTGGACTTAATTTGTTGCTAATGACCTCTAGTATAACCCCTTTCAAGGAATAGGTCGAATTTCCATGTCACCCTGTAGATTAAATGAAAAAAAACTTAAAGCGATGTTGTATGACCGAAAGTGGCGCCCTCAGAAGTTTTTATTGAATAAGTCAGAAATAGTAAAAGATTTTAATAATGTTTTACTGGAGTTTTTAGGGCTCATGGTCTAGTATTTTTAGAAGGAATCACTACATGCCCTTGTAGTCATTCGTAGAAGTAGATAGCAAATGTGTCAAAAACGGCCACTTTTAGCAGTTTTACTATCTACTTCTAGCAGTGACTACGAGGGAATGTAATGATATCATCTAAAATACTAGACTGTGGGCCCTAAACATTTGTATTAATTATTAGGGCCAGCAGGTTAATCGGTGACTCAACGATTAGTCTACTGGAATGCACCCAATGCTAAACAATCCTTCATTTGAGTTTTTTGGCACCATTTTGTCGAGTACGGTTCGGTGTCTAATTTAATTATTTGAAAATTGTTTCAAAGTGGATATTGTGTCTTAAAATTGGTGCAGTTTTGTGGTATAAGTGTCTACGCAACTGAACAATATGTGGGATAATTGAAATAGGCGCGATGTTGGTTGTGTGAAGCTGAGACTTTTATTGTAGTGGGGGCTACCTCGGCAGAACTTGCCGAGTAAACTGTCTTGATATACTTGGTGCCAAATGCTCCAAGCAGCATTGGAATGCGATGCACCCGCATTCTAATGTAAACTTAAGAAACAATACCTACCACTGAACTATTAAACACTTGACACTGGCAAAAATTACTTCCAAGAGGAAAGTAGATTGCCAAAATAAAAATAGAAGAAGAAGAATCTGCATCTGAATTTGCTCGTGATTCATCTATGGCTCTCGCTTTAAATCCGACCTTTGTTCACTAATTGCATAATATACTGTTTTTTAGGGTTCCGTACCCAAAGGGTAAAAACGGGACTAAGACTCCGCTGTCCGTCTGTCTGTCTGTCTGTCACCAGGCTGTATCTCATGAACCGTGATAGCTAGACAGTTGGCATTTTCACAGATGATGTATTTCTGTTGCCGCTATAACAACAAATACTAAAAACAGAATAAAATAAATATTTAAGGGGGGCTTCCATACAACAAACGTGATTTTATTTTGCCGTTTTTTGGTACGAAACCCTTCGTGCGCGAGTCCGACTCGCACTTGGCCGGTTTTTTTTATTTAGTTAACAAGCTTGACTTTAGTTAACTACTACGTTACATGTAGAAAAATATGTTTTTTTAATGTATTTAGTTTTGCAAATCATTTGTATTGGAATTGTATTTGAGATGTGTCTGTTTGTATATTATATGTAATTTACTAAATGCATTTCGGAGTGTCACAGGGTAGCATTTTAGGCCCGATACTCTTTTGTATTTATAGCAATGACCATATTTTTTTGTATTAAGTTAGCAAGCAACTCACCTTGATCCGCTTGGTGACTCCGGCGATGGCGAAGAACTCCTCGTCCTTGTCGAACTCGATGGTGGACACGATGGTGGAGTAGTTGATGGCGTCGCTGCAGTACGACAGCGTGGCGAGCGGCCTGCCATACACAACGGTTACTACATTGTTTATTTATTTTATTTATATGGTCTTTGGAATATCAACACAAACAGAATAATATCTTTTATATTTTAACAGTCAGCCAATTATACAGGGTGTTTGGTAAAAGCCTTATAAATCCGAATATGGTAGATAAAGCTCATCAAACTGAACAACTTTTACTATGGGACCAACTCTGAAATCGCGAAAAAAATCAGCTGTTTCATACAAAAAATAATAACGAAAATGTAAAATGTATGAAACAGCTGTTTTTTTTCGCGATTTCAGAGTTGGTCCCATAGTAAAATTTGTTCAGTTTAATGGCCTTTTTCTATCATATTCGGCTTTATAAGGCTATTACCAAACACCCTGTATATTAACAGTCAGCCAATTATAGGTCTTCATGATGATGCCATACTAGCGACCCGCCTTCGCTTCGCTTCGGTGTAGTATAGAATTTGACACCATGTATTATACATGTAAACATTCCTCTGGAATCACTCTATTGATTAAAAAAAACGTTTCATAATCCGTTGCGTAGTTTTAAAGATCTAAGCATAGATAGGGACAGACAACGGGAACCGACTTTGTTTTATATTATGTAGTGATATGGGGTGCATTCCAACAGACTAATTGCTGAGTCATCGATCGCCCTAAAGTACATTTTAACAATGGAAAGTAATAAAATTGAATATTAATACTTCGCATGGTTAAAATATATATTGTGGTGATCGATAACTTAGCGATTGGTCTGCTGGAATGCACCTATTGGTTTATTCAATTTGAGGAGCTCAGTGGCATAGTGGTTTAGCGCCCGGCCTTGCGATTGCTGAGGTTCAGCAACTTTCGCAAGGGTTGGCTATAGGAGGGGTGACCAACAATTTATTAGTATCTCGAGCTCACTTTGGAGTGTGCCAAGGATCTATACTAGGACCACTTCTAATTATTCTCTATAACAAACGTACCTCAACGCCCTGTACTTGGTGAACGCGACCAAGTCCTCCCGGAACAGCTCGAGCCCCCTCCCCTCCCCTCCCCCCACCCCCGACGCCCCCTCCACGCCGAACTCGGACTCGCCGGGGAGACGACGCTCGCTGCCCGCTACAACAAATATGCCAGCATTAAGCCACAAAATAGATATAAGTACTACCATACAGAAAGGAAACTCTCCGCCCCGCCCCACAATCAATTACCTCACACCGCGCGAGTTCAAGTGCCTCATCGTGTGCTCATTCAATAGCCCTAGACGTTACGCACACAGTTGCGCGTGTGCAAAAACGTCACACAACAACACAAGGAGAGTTTCTCGCACGTGATTGGCGAAAAATCGTATGCGTGTTGTAAACAACCACTGGCGATAATTGACTTGACAAAAACTCGTATCAATCAAGCGATTATCGAATGCGAATATCGCAGGCGAGACTCGCTTTTCTCCTATTGGGGCCCCATTTTTTAATCACTCGACGTGAATCTTAAATTCATGCACGACAGCAAAAAGTATACGAAATTAATTTCAATTGCTACCAATTTTACGTATTTTATAAACATTAGAAATGAGTGTTGCCCTTAAACTTGAATGTTATAACATTTTGCATTTCACGCAGAAAAAAAAAACCGGAAAGCCATATCTCGTTGATTTAAAAACCGGCAATTAGTTACGGGCGAACGGAACGTAAATTAAAAAGTTATAATGTCATTGTCTGTCAGTCAAAGTAATTTGATTTCGTCATTTGTCACTGTCTTTCTCATGTCATTCATTTCTACTGGTAGAATATCGAAAACGTTGCAAAATTCACGAGTATAAATATACAAAAATACCTATTTTAGGAATTCGCATACGAATCTTGCGATTTCATACACGATTTGTAATTCTAATGATTCAAAAATGGAGCCCCTGTTTACAGGCGAGTACTAGACTGAATAAAAAAATCGTATTTTCGAAAGGCGAAACTCGTAAAGTTTGTTTACACAGGCTCGCGGTCAAAAAGAGTTTAAGTAGCGATAATCGTATTCAAGAGGCGAAGCTCGAAGTATTTGTTTACACTAGGCGAGAATATTATTGCCTAGAAGAAATCGCCACTCGCGTGCGAGAAACTCTCCTTGTGTAACAGCCTCTTTATAATTAGTCTCACTCCGCAGTAAAACTTTTACATTATCCTACTGGTCGCGGCTGACTCAGTGGAGCCAGCGCGCGAGGGGTGGCGCGTCGGTTGAGACAGAGCTACGCGACAGGAAGAGAAGCGCTTCGGGGGCGCTTATAATAATAAGTACGCAGTGCTGTGTAATTTGAAATTGTACTCTATTGTTGTGCAGCGAGAGTAGCTTAATATTTAAAAATTAGTTACAAAATTTAATTCCTGATCAAATAGTTGAAAAATGTAATTCCTGATCAAGTAGTCGAAAAATTTAATTCCTGATCAAATAGTTAAAAATTTAATTCCTGATCAAGTAGCTCAAAAACTAAACTCTTGAGCAAGTAGCTCAAAAACTCTTTTCTCTCTTAACTTGCACGTTCGCTTAGTAGTCGTCGCGTTCATTGAAATGCCTTAATTTCGATTTGTACACGATCAAAGGTTTAAGATAAGATAAGGCTTTGTTCAACATATAACAAAGAAATAACAATAAAACTTAAGTGTTAAAACGTGGCGGTCCTCATCGAGACACCAATAAATACACATTTAGCTACAACTCACCCATGGAGAAATCGTTGTTGGGCACGTGGTCGTCGCTGTGGGGGTCGTCGCCGGGGGGCGGCGGCGTGGGCGCGGGGGGCGGCGGGGGGCGCGGGCGCGGGGGCGGGCGGCGCGGGCGCGGGCGGCGCGGGCGTGGCCGGGCTCGAGCCGGGGAAGTACAGCTCGTCGGCGCGGTGCGCGAAGTAGCACTGGGGAGGAAACGTGACTTAATAACGGCCGCGCACTAAACTTAGGGCCTGTAGCCACATGAGTAAAGAAAGGACCAGAGATAAGGCTGGCCCCAGACCTACCGGTTTCATTTCTTTGCTTTGCTGTTCTACTATGGACCGCCGGCCAAGAGGCTCATTTTCAATCTATCGCATATTTTGACCAGACCACATTGGCAAGATAGCCATTAGTTTGGTGTTATCAAATATGGTCGTCTGGGTTGCGATGCGAAGTTTTAGTTTAAAAAAAAACTGCTGTTGAAATTATCAAAATGTATGAAACAGATCATTTTTTTTTCGCGATTTCAGATTTGGTCCCACAGTAAAAGTTGTACAGTTTTATTATGGTCTATCTTTATGGTATATCCTCACCAAATATCTTGTATAAATAAGCGATCGATTTATTTTTAATGATCGGAGTCCATGTTCAGGGTGGCATATCTCCTAAAAGCTTCCTACTTCGCAATCCAGGCGATGATATTTGATAACACCAAGCTAATGGCTATCTTGCCAATTTGGTCTAGTCCCAAAATGCGATAGATTGACAATTACCCTGGTTGGGAGGCGGTCTTTCAAGCAAGGTAGAACAGCAAAGCAAAAAATGAAACCGGTAGGTCTGGGGCCAGCCTAAAGCTTCTTAAGAACGTGAAATTCAAACTTGCAACTAACAAAACAAGCAATGCCCTAAGATTGTCAACTGGCTGCAGTAGGCATGATAACTATTTTTTTTATTTTATGTTACATAAATTACCTCTTAAAAACAGAAACATTGGTAAAAGAATTATTTTACTAGCATGAAAACTGTCCGAGATATCACAGTTTGAAATGCACAAAATTGGACTCGCCCGAAAACGCTCCATACTAACGGCTACTCAGTTATGACGTCACGCTTGAGTAGTTTGTATGCAACTCATAGGAAATTTGTTCGGCAGCTATATTAAATATTGTGTTTATCAAAATGGTTTCTTAGACAAATTTAATTAAATGTATTATTTATTTTTACAAATTGTATACTTTTTAAATAGACTTGTCCGCCCAACTTTGAAGGGTCATAAAACAAATAATATGCAATATATAAAACCACGAGGTATACAAGCTACTCTAAAAGTTTAATATGTTTACGATTTTTATTAGTATTTTCTTTACTCATGTACTTAGCGGCGCGATCAATACTGTTACATAAGCAATCGACGAATGACGAAGAAATGCAGGATCAGCGAAAAGTACAATTTGTAAACATTACGCAGACGTGACGTCGCACTACGGCAAGTTAATATCGAGACAAAAATGTATGGAAACCTGACTCACGATATCGAAGTTTTCTAAGCACTTCGCATAAATACAAATTCCAACATCTAGCAGTTGGATTGGACCGCAATCCCCGAGCACAGACACTAGAGTCTGGTCAACGAAAGATGAACCAGAAATGGAGGCGCCACTATCCCGTTAAATTAAGGTTTAGAAATTAAGTTATTGGAAACTGAACCTTAAAATAAGGCGCAAAATTATTTCAATTTCCAGCCGAGTCTCATCTTTCGTTGACTAAACTCTAGCTCGGTGGAAATACTTCCCTTTTCGCTGAATATATGGTAAAGATCCTACCTCAACAGGGCCCAACCTAGTCTACACTAGCCCCGCCACTCAAGACAAAATCATTACAACGAAATCACTATGTTTAATAAAATTCTGGAAAATTAAAAAAAGGAATTAATTAATTGAGTGACTGGAAATAATTAAAGGCGACTGTTAATGGGATACATAAATACTAAACCGGACAGCGGTTTATTTTTTGGGCGACAAACTGTGGATTACAAAAATAGGTAAAACGGGCGACTAAACGAGGGAAATAAATAATTTAAGTAAGCAGTGAAAATTCTAAATGAGTAACAAAAATTCAACCTAATAAAAAAGTGTTAAAATACTGAGTGGGCAACTTAATAGTAATCAGGATAATAGTCACCTTTTTAAATAAAATATATTATATTTTATTTAAAAAGGTGACTATTATCCTTTTGGTGACTATTATTCATATTATTAAAATTTAAAATGTTTTGTGTGCCTTAAGGTTGTCGACCAAATAGTAATTTGGTCTCCCGTTCTGAATAATTAGTTACTCAATTTGTATTTAAAGTCACCCATTTTTAATATCTGTAGTCGCCCTTAGTCCGTCGCCCACTTAGTATTTCAGTAAGCCATATTCAGTATTTTTGTTACCCAAAATGGGAATTTATTGTTACCCGATTAAATATAAAAACTAGTATAAGTAATAAACTATTATTGTATGCGTTTTTTACCTGCTTTAAATGTTTATGTAGTTAAAAACCTGGATTAACGCCTAAAGTAGCCACTTTGGGCGTTTATCCAGATTTTCATAATCTATGGTTTTACTATCGAGTGTAGTAAGCGTAAACTCATAATACGCATTATTATTATTATCATTGTACGCTTAGGAATTCACGGGCCAAAAGTGACCCGGTCCTTTAAGGCTTGCGTGGGGATATGGATCCAACACGTAGAGGCCATTTTTAGCGACTTTAATCTAATATGCGTGTGGTACACCTGCTGGATCTAATCTCTGACTACATCAGTTTAATATACTCAGAGACTATCCCCAGCAAGTGGACAGGAACTATGGAATCTACTGGTAAATGACTACTGGGCTATTGGGTCGGGATTTGGATGGACTAGGATTTGGGCTATGGAAAGAGACTACCGGACACCTGCCTTATCATAGTCTCCGGACTGAAAAATTGGCAGGCGGTGACTAGCCAAAGACTAAATGGGCCCTCCAAATTAGCCGCGATGGCAAGAGAGCAACATCGGTGTCCTCGGCTGCAAGGTGTACAGAGGTGTGCACCGCTTTCTACCCACTGTACAAGCGACAGTGTGCCAACTCGTGTCTTATGCATGTTTCACTTCCACCCTGCGAGTATTATTATTAGTACTACTAGTAATAATAATACTACTAGTTAATACTGATCAAACCTGGGAACTTTTGCCATAATCTGGTTAAAACCCTGTGTTTTACAACTAAAGTCGCTACTCACCTGCACGAAGTCGTCGAAGTGCGCGGTGAGTTTCCGCCACCGCGCCGCTAACGCATCGCCTCCGCCGCCCGCGAAGCTTTCCTCCTCGCCCCCCGTCCCCGTGCCCGCGATCAGTGATATACTGCCCCCTGGCGGAACAAAATAACAAGTTAAGCATCATGAATCATGGGCACTGTCACAGTCTACCACTTTTTTGATAACATTGTTTAAAAGCGATGGCATCACATTTAAACAGTGTCTAAGTTAAACAAATGTTTTAAAAAATATGGGTAGTATTTAATCGGGTAACAATAAATTCCCATTTTGAGTATCAAAAATACTGAATATAGCGTACTGCAATACTAAGTGGGCGACGGACCCAGGGCGACTACAGATATTGAAAATGGGTGACTTTAAAATACAAATTGGGTAACTAGTTATTTAGAACGGGCGACCAAATTACTATTAGGGCGACAACTTTAAGGCACACAAAACATAAAAAATTGGAATATATTTTATTTAAAAAAGATGACTATTATCCTAATTGAGATGTCAAAAAACAAACAAACAAGAAAGCAGCCTAATAAAAACGTGTTAAAAAATACCATGTTGGGCAGCTTAAATCAGTTATATAGTTACCTAGTCGCCCGTTTTGAGTATTTTTGTAATCCACTGTTAGTCGCCCGTTTAGTTATTTTGTCGCCCAAAAAATAAACTGCTGCCCAGTTTAGTATTTAAGTATCCCATTAAGAATCGCGTTTAGTTATTTCCAGTCAATTAATTCCCTAAAAATATTTTGTAATAAAAGCGAATATTTTTAACTACTGTCAAAAATATAAAAAAATAGCATTGTGAATGCAAAAATCTAAAAGTTTAATACTGTCAAAAGCATAGCTAATCAGACTATATTTGCAGTCTCTCTCTCTCTATTTGTGTCTCTGTCTCACCTATGGTGGCGTCTATGCTGGCATCGAGTCGCTCGTCGGGGCTGAGGTCGTTGGAGGCTCGCAGCGCGTTCAATACTCCATGTACGTGCTCCATATCCTATACGCAAACAAACGCAATATTAGTGATACTAAATAATAAACTAGAAAAAATACGACTTGCACCAGACCAATTCTCGGACGGCAATCAAACCTGTGACCTTTGGAAGTCCGGTCCATTCCACTTCCAATGAGGGCTTTTCCAAAGGACTAAAAACTATAGGATCGATAGATGGCGTTGATGAATTAAGCACTGTCAACTGAGGCGCGTTCAGAACCTACGCTCCGAGTGCAACAAATCTCTCTACCGGCGTATCAAACATTAGAGCGTGACGTTCGGTTGACATAACTTTGGTTGCACTCGGAGCGTAGGTTCTGAACGCGCCTCAGTTGACAGTGCTTAATTTATCAACGCCATCTATCGATCCTACAGTTTTTAGTCCTTTGGAAAAGCCCTCATTGATAGCTACAGAGTCACTTATTTAGTAGGTATTGTATAAAAAATATTAAAAACACGACTGCTCTTCCAAAAACGAGCTAAAAACTTAAATAACAAGTGTCATTGCAGTCGGGGGACCGTTTTATAAAAAAGTTTTTGATGAAAGTGGTTCCCGACTGCAATGACACTTGTTATTTAACTCTTTAGATCTTTTTTGGCAGGGCAGTCGTGTTTGATAATATTTTTTTAATTTATTTAAATAAAATTTCATAAGTTTTAGAGACCAACTATATAGTTTTGGAATGTGCTCTTCAAGGCCTTTCATTTGATGTCCATATTGTAATAATAGAAGAATATTTTTTTTCACATTTGAGAGGCGTCGTACAGTCGCCACATTGTTTTTTTCTACTGCCATATTATCAAGGATAGAGAGAGGAGAGAGAGAATGGGCATAGAAGGATGACAGACAAGAAAAATGATGGATAGAGGACGACTGCAGAAAGAGGATGGATGAAAGAGACAACGGCTGACAAGAAAGAATTACAGAGTGATGCAATGGAGATAAAGCATGTTGCTAGAAGACTGATAGACAAGAAAGATGATGGATTACAGAGGAAAACCGCAAAGATGGAAGGATGAAAGAGACAATAGCTGATAGGGATAGATGATGTTAGAGAAAAAGATACCTACTTATACATATTATCAAGAGAGAGAAAGAGAAAAAGAGAGAGGGAAAGAAGGAGATAGAGAGAGGGAGAAAACGAAAGAGAGGAAGAGAAAAAGGATAGATGCAAGAGACAATGGCTGACAAGAAAGAATGACAGAGTGACATATTGACTTACCTTCTTGACCAATGCACATTCTCTTTGCAGTTGCTCCAATTGGTGATTCTTATGAGCATGTAAATGTCTCAAAAACGCCAGCAGTAGTCTATGGTGCGCGGCGCTACAATCGGCTCTCAGGTGTCTCCGTCTAGCGGCCAACACTTGTAGCAATCGTTCTACATCGGGTAGCTACTGCTATATTGCCAAAAGAGAAAGAAAGAGACAGAGGGATGGATATGTTATGAGAAGAAATAAAAAGCATGTTGCTAGAAGAATGATGGACAAGAAAGATGATGGATTACAGAGGAAGACCGCAAAGATGGAAGGATGAATGAAAGAGTCAATAACGGATAAGGAGAGATAGGGAGAGAAAAAGTCAGAAAAAGGAAGAAAAAGAAAGAACAAAAGAGAGAGGGAGAGAACTAAAGAAAAGAAATGGACATGTTATGAGAAGGAAGAAAAAGGAAGAAAAAAAGACTCACCTTCTTGACCAATGCACATTCTCTCTGCAACTGTTCTAACTGATGATGTTTATGCGCATGCAGATGTCTTAAAAACGCCAGCAGTAGTCTATGGTGCGCTGCGCTACAATCGGCTCTCAAGTGTCTCCGCCTGGCGGTCAACACTTGTAGCAATCTTTCTACATCGGGTAGCTACTGCCATATTACCAAAAGAGAAAGAGAGAGAGGAAGAGAAAAAGAGAGGACGAGAAAGAGAGACAGGGAGAGAAAGAGAGAGAGACAAAGAGAGAGTGAGGGTAAGAAAGATGATGGACATTTTACGAGAAGAAATAAAAAGCATGTTGTTAGAAGAGTGATGAATCAGAGTAGAGAATAATTCCGCAAAGATGGAAGGATGAAAGAGACAAATATTAGAGAGACTTACCTTCTTGACGAGAGCACATTCTCTCTGCAACTGCTCCAGTTGATGATGCTTATGAGCGTGCAGATGTCTCAAAAACGCCAGCAGTAGCCTATGGTGCGCGGCGCTACAATCGGCTCTCAAGTGCCTCCTCCTAGCGGCCAGCACTTGCAGCAATCGCTCTACATCGGGCAGTTGCAGCTGGTGCGCCTCGGCAGCGAGACGACGAGACAGAAAAAGCATGGATGACAAGAATGACATAGTGATGTAATGACTTACCTTTTTAACCAGTGCACATTCCCGCTGCAACTGCTATGATGGTTGATAAGAGAGGGACGTATGGACTTACCTTCTTGACCAACGCACATTCTCTTTGCAGCTGTTCTAATTGATGATGTTTATGCGCGTGCACAGAGAAAGAAAGAGAGAGAGAGAAATAGAGACAGAGGGAGAGAAATAGATAGAGAGAGGAAGAGAAAGAGAGAGAAATTGACATGTTATGAGAAGGAATAAAAAGCAGATTTTATAACACGACTGCCCAAAGCAAAAAGAGTGCATATGTGTTCAGGGTTCATGTATGTTTGTGGGTATGTGAGTTTCTTTATTCCACCATAACTTCTAAATGCCTGAACTGATTTGGATAAATGGGGTATCGTTAAAATCCTTACAACATCCCGAGTGACACCGGCTATATTTTTTTTAGAAAAAATCAATATGGCGACTGGACAACGCCAATTTCAAATGTGAAAAAAAATTTTTTTTCTTCTATTATTACAATATGGGCATCAAATGAAAGGCATCAAATGAGCACATTCCAAAACTATATAATATGTCACTAAAATGTGTGAAATAAAACAAATAAATTTAAAAAATATTAAAATACGACTGCCCTGCCAAAAACGAACTAAAAAGTTAAACAACAAGTGTCATTGCAGTCGGGGGACCTTATTATGGAACAATTTTTGATCAGAGGTTTTTTAAATTTATTTGTTATCTTTATTAGAATAAAAAGCAGATATTATATAAGAGACAAATAAAAATAAGAAGGAATAGAATAGATGGACAAGAAAGGTGATGGATTAGAGAGGAAGACCGCAAAGATTTTTTCCCTGATGAAATAAAATAAGATGGAAGAATGAAAGAGACAATAGCTGTAAGGGAAAGATGATATAAAATAAATAGACAATTACCTTCTTGACGCGGGCACATTCTCTCTGCAACTGTTCTAACTGGTGATGTTTATGCGCGTGCAGATGTCTCAAAAACGCGAGCAGTAGCCTATGGTGCGCGGCGCTACAATCAGCTCTCAAGTGTCTCCGCCTGGCGGTCAACACTTGTAGCAATCTTTCTACATCGGGTAGCTACTGCCATATTACCAAAAGAGAAAGAGAGAGAGGAAGAGAAAAAGAGAGGATGAGAAAGAGAGAGAGAGACAAAGAGAGAGTGAGGGTAAGAAAGATGATGGACATTTTACGAGAAGAAATAAAAAACATGTTGCTAGAAGAGTGATGAATTAGAGTAGAGAATAAGACTGCAAAGATGGAAGGACGAAAGAGACAAATATTAGAGAGACTTACCTTCTTGACGAGAGCACATTCTCTCTGCAACTGTTCCAACTGATGATGCTTATGAGCTTGTAAATGTCTTAAAAACGCCAACAGTAGCTAATGGTGCGCGGCGCTACAATCGGCCCGCAAGTGCCTCCTCCTAGCGGCCAGCACTTGCAGCAATCTTTCTACATCGGGTAGCTACTATTGTATTGCCAAGAAGAGGGAGAGAGAGAGGGAGAAATAGAGACGGAGGGAGAGAAATACATAGAGAGAGGGAGAGACAGAGAGAGAGATGAACATGTTACAAGAAGGAATAAAAAGCATGTTGCTAGAAGAGATGGACAAGAAAGATGATGGATTAGAGAGGAAAACTGCAAAAATGGAAGGATGAAAGAGACAATCGTCGATAGGGAAAGATGACATTAAAGAAACATAGACTCACCTTCTTGACCAATGCACATTCCCTTTGCAACTGTTCCAACTGATGATGTTTATGCGCGTGCAGATGTCTCAAAAACGCCAGCAGTAGCCTATGGTGCGCGGCGCTACAATCGGCCCGCAAGTGCCTCCTCCTGGCGGCCAGCACTTGCAGCAGTCGCTCCACGTCGGGCAGCTGCAGCTGGCGCGCCTCGGCGGCCACCAGCGCCCGCAGGCCGCGCGCCGCCGCGTCCGCGCCGCCGCACAGGCTGCCGGACGACGCGCGTCCGCTGCGGAGGCGGCGTTTGGCCACCTGACACCGAACAAATAAACTGTTTATCTAGCTTTCTATCATATTATGAAACCTGCGCCTGCGGCATGGGTTCGTATATCATATCGACCTCGATATGACTAAAATATGTATTAAATAGCGTCGAAACATATTTGACAGGACGATAAAGTTCGTCCTTCGATAAAGAATTTAATCACGTTGACAGAAATCATTCATTCAGTGTATTTTATAAATTCGTTCTTTTGGCGTTGATAAGTTTTAGAAAAGGATCGCACTACACGCGCGCATACCGTACTGCGCGCGTGTCGCGCTCTTTTGTCGACCACCTTTGAGTAGTAAACTATTAATCGACTTCAACCTGTCAAAATTCGCTAATTAAACTGTGCAAAATGGCGGCTCATTGTGATCATTTGGTGATCATGCACGCAGTGCGCGATAATTAGTCGCACTTGACATTTCATCGTGACATAGATAATAAAATTTATAGAATGATCCACGCACTGTGTAATAATTTTGTCAGGTTTCATAATATAATAAAAAGCTCGATAAACAGTTTATCGATTGTGCCATGCAGCGGGCGCTGACAAAATTATGACACAGTGCATGGATCATTCGATAAATTATATTATCTATGTCACGATGAAATGTCAAGTGCGACTAATTATTGCGTACTGCGTGCATGATCACAATAAGCCGCCTTCTTGCACAGTTTAATTAGCGCATTTTGACAGGAAGTCGATTAATAGTCTACTACTCAAAGGTGGTCGACAGGATACACAGTACAGTATGCGCGCGTGTAGTGCGATCCTTTTCTAAAACTTATCAACGCCAAAAGAACGAATTTAAAACACGCTGAATGAATGATTTCTGTCGACGTGATAAAATTCTTTATCGAAGGACGAACTTTATCGTCCTGTCAAATATGTTTCGACGCTGTTTAATACATATTTTAGTCATATCGAGGTCGATATGATATACGAACCCATGCAGCGGGCGCTACTCTATTGTAATGCTGGGTAAAGTCCGTTCTCTTAGATAGTGTCGTCCTTTTATCTCGCCGCCTTTGCACGTGCCGCTTCTTGTCAAAGGATGCCGCCGCATAAACAAAGGATACCCCGTCGTACAACCACAAGTGAATTTGGATTTTAGCAATTTACGAATACATAAAAGTACCTAATAAAAGGTTGTGTTTGTTACCGGTATTCCTATCTCTGAACACAAGTGCTTGCAAGTGTACCGACACTTGCAAGCACAATGGACTTTATAATGAGTTTTAAACTTAAAAGGATTACTGCGCTACACTAGCGCCGCCAAGTGAATTGTGTTCTTCTGGTGTACTCCGAAGAAGCTTTGTTGTACTTTTCATCGCTTAAACAATATTTTATAACCTGTCGTTTAGTTGTCGTTTAATTTATTGCTAAAAGTGACCACTTTTAGCAATAAAACTCCATTAAACTAAACTACAAACTAGAAAATATAGTTTAAGCCATGAAAAGTACCACAAATCTTATTCAAGTCTGTTATTTGTAAATGTCAAAAAATGTTTGAATATGTAATAGTGAATGTGAATGAATAGGTAATGCTTTTTGACACAGTTCTTGTTTCTTAAACTCAAAACGGAAACACAGCCCGTGGTATTACAAAAGATTTTTAAACACTGTTTAACTAAACACATGTTTTAATGTGATGCTGTCACTTTTTTGACAATATTGTTTGACAGAGACAGCATCACGTTTAAACAGTGTTTAGTTAAACATGTGTTGAACAATCTTTTGTAATAACACCGATTGTGTCTCGATTTTGGGTTTAAGTAACAAGAACTTTGTCAAAAAGCATTATTTTGCCAACAACACTAACAACTTAAACCCCCCTGGTGTGTACCCAACCCACATTAACACATTGTTGTTAAACAAGGAAAAATGACTTATTAAATAAATTAAATAAAAAAACAAGCTTTTAACGACATCTAGTTAAAATTTTGATAACTACTAGCCATGGTATGGTATTATTGACTTCTACGCTTTTTATTTTATTTGATAACAGACGAACGGACATCGAACATGTGGACCGAAATAAAAGCTAGTAAAAAATACTACTTTAGAAAATCTAGATCTTCACGCGTAACAGAAAAAGTAAAATAATGATATATTACACATACCAGTTCATTGAGGAGAAAGTTTGGGAATATGTGTTCCCTGCTGGCCAACGCTGCGCCACACTTGGGGCAGCGGCGGTGCAGCTCCACGGCCTTGGCGATGCACGCGTAGCAGAAAGAGTGGCCGCACCGCGTCACGTACGCCTCCTCGATCAGCTCGAAGCACACGGGGCACAGGAGGTCGCAGTCCTATAGCCGAAGAACAGGGGCGGGCTTAGCGTGCTGCCTTGGGGGACTCTTGAAGTATACGGGGCAGATAGAAGGTAGGTTGGCAAGGAATAAATAAAAAGCGGGCCTAGGGAGGCACGCGTAACAGAACGAGTGGCCGCACCGCGTCACGTACGCCTCCTCGATCAGCTCGAAGCACACAGGGCACAGGAGATCGCAGTCCTATAGTCGAGGAAGAGGGGCGGGCTTAGTGAGCTGCCTTGAGGGACTCTCGAAGTATACGGGGCAGATAGGGGGTAGGTTGGCATGGAATAAATAAAAAGCGGGCCTAGTGTGCTGTCTTGATAAACATCTTAACAGCTCAAAGCACACGGGGCACAGGAGATTGCAGTGCTATAGCCGAGGAAGAGGGGCGGGCTTAGAGTGCTGCCTTGAGGGACTCTCGTAGTATACGGGGCAGATAGGACGTAGTTTGGCAAGGAATAAATAAAATAGCGGGCCTAGTGTGCTGCCCTGAGGGACATCTCGACAACTCGAAGTATATATATGGGGCAGAAGAGGTCAGGTGAAGCAACTTTCGCAAGGATCAGTAATGGTATGGATGACAATTGACAAAGTGAAAAATTTATTATCTCGAGTTTCTTCGTGCTTTGGAAGGTATGGTAAGCCATTGGTGCATTTGCAGTTGTTAACACCCACCAATCCGCATTGGCCCGAGTGGTGGGTTATTATGGCCCATCCTCATTATCCACCCATAAGGCTGCTTGTCCATTAAAGCGGAACGAGGCAGAGGAGCGAAGAAACGAGGAAATATTAACCAATAAGATTGAAGAGCGAAGATTTTATGCAATCCTATTGATTAATATTATTAATATTTTATACCGCTTTGGTTAAAATATGTTTCACAAAACTGTCGCAGGGCAGTCGTGTTTTAGAAGTTATGGTGGAATAAAGAAACTCACATACCCACAAACATACATGAACCCTGAACACATATACACTCCTTTTTGGGCAGTCGATTGATGTCGGTAACAATGATCTCACCTTGTCCTCCAGTGATCCCCCGAGGCCGCCCAGCGCCACCGCCGCGGAGCTGCCCGGCGCGCCCGCCCCGCTCGCCGATGCGCCCGACATCGCCGCCTGCAACAGGATGCAGAATTCACTACTACTCAACTTGCAATAGGCCAGAGCAGTAGGGCAGCACACCTTCACTAGTTAGGCCCAAAATACATGGTGAAACCCAAAAATATCGAATATGCAACTCTAGTTACCTACTTGAGTTTCATTCTGTTTTTTCTATGAAATTTCGTACATTTAAAAAATGGTGCCGTTGGCAGCCTTGCATCAGTCTGGCGCCAGCCTGAATGATTGTGTAATCTTCCACACACGCAACGAGTTTGAAACCTGGGGCTATACCGGCTAACGCTAATCGAACTTCGGAAAGTCTGCTGGGCTTCAATTAAATCAGATAAATCGAGCCACAGTCAGGCCAACATGGCGAATACCAATTCATGATGTTACCCGAACATCGATATCTTCCAAATCACTTCAGCAAATAGTGCAATACGAAATTCCTTACTTCAACTTATCTGTTTTAAGTTGAAGCTCGGCAGATCTGGCTAAATTCGAAAAGTTAGCCGGTACGGCCCCTGTTTCAAACGCGTTTCATAGTGTGTGGTTTCATATAGGACTATAGCATAAACTCAAATAAAACTCAAAAGTAACTAGAGTTGAGTTTCGTCACTTTTGCGTTTCATCATGTTCCAGGCCTTATATTAACAAACTAGCGGTCACCCGCGACTTCATCTGCATACTGTTATTTTCCTATCCCTCGGGTCAAGAACTGTAATTTTTTTCTGGATGAAACTTACCCAATAACCTTTTCTGTACCCTTAACAACGTGTATACAAAATTTCATGCTAATCGGTTCAGTAGTTAAGACGTGAAGGCGTAACAAAAGTCTCGGACTCACGTGACAACTCGTGACGCTCTTGGTCAGCAGATAATCGTGCGTCGCGTTCTTCAAGAGTTTCTTGCGAGCGTAAAATCGCCTGACGGGTCCTTTGAGAGCTAAGGCGTAACTCCCTTTCGGCTGAAGTCTCAGACTGACGTGACAACGCGTGACGCTCTCGGTCAGCTAATAATCGCGCTTCGCGTTCCTCAGGAGTTTCTTGCGAGCGTAAAATCGCCTTTTGAGTCCTTTGAGAGCTAAGGCGTGACTCTTTTTCGGCTGAAGTCTCAGACTGACGTAACAACGCGTGACGCTCTCGGTCAGCAGATAATCGCGCGTTACGTTCTTCAAGAGTTTCTTTCGAGCGCAAAATCGCCTGACGAGTTCTCTGAGAGCTAAGGCGTGCCTCTCTTTCGGCTGAAGTCTCAGACTGACGAGACAACGCGTGACGCTCTCTGTCAGCTGATAATCGCTCGTTACGTTTCTTAATACTTTCTCGTGCTCGCAAAGTCACTTGTCTTGTTCCTTGATAGCTAAGTCTAGCTTCTCTTTGAGCAGGCGTTTCTGACGCGCGTCGGGCTTGAGCAGCTGCGAGTCTAACTTCACGATCTTCAACTGACTCTTGAGACCTAAGGAGTCTCATCCTTTTAGCATTTCTGCTGTTTTGAGAAATATTTGATCTTTTTCGTCGAGGCATTTCTATGAAAACAAAATATAACTGAACTGAAATATCTACATAGCAAAGATACTTTAACTTGAGATAATTATTGAGAGTAAAATAACAAACTTTTTTATTTATTACAACATTAGTACAGTAGCCAGCAAACATCTTGAAATCGGGTGGGGATTGCACAGACCGCATATTTCGGATATGGATAGTTGGTGAGGTACAAGGGCGGCGTGAGAGGGGAGCATGCTATTGGTCGCTCACAAGTGCACAAGCGTGAACTTATCTCCACTCCGTCGAAAGAGGGTCAAGGTGTTTGCCGGAATCTGTATATTCTATCCTAATCCTAACTTACAATAACTTAAAAATGAAAATAATATTTATTGCACAGCAGATTTAGTTTACAAAAAAGTGTACATCGGCTCTCAAACTAGGCAAAGCCTGTATCTTGGGAAAGCAATTTATAATACCATGGTCATGAGACTACCATGAACTTAAGTATTTATTAATAGAAACAATTTATTATAAAGCAGACAGAACTTATTAAAGAACTTAATCCTAAATCAAAATAATCTAATTAAGGTTTACGTCATGAATTAATTTTATTATAAACATGGCTAAATTAATTGATGATTTACTTCAAAACTTAAAATTTGTATATCTTTTGATTGAGTGAACCGATTGCAATGAAATAAAGATTAATGTTACTCCGAGATACGCAGTATATTCATATATATATATATAAGCGTCAACTTTTGATAGTTGTTATACATCTTTTAACATTAAATTGTTATTTAAAAAAATGTTGTTTTACTAAGTCAGATTGTCACAGCGTCAACCTGATTAGCTTAGAGCTATTTACGTGATTTACACAGAGACAAACAGATAAAAATTCCATAAAAGTTAGAAAAACTCTGTCACAAGATAAATTGTAAAATTGTTGTCATGGAAGAAAACTACTTAATTATTATAGAACTTTTGCTAGATTAATTCATGCATCAATAATGTGTCTTTAACACGTCAATGAGGATCAGTAACAATTTTGTTTAGTGGCTTATCAGAAAGCTTGTCACCACAGGGTCTGGCCAAAGTAACGTTCGCAAATCTTCGTTAACGCTTCGCTATCGAAACATGTATGGGATTGAAATAAGGTTTCGTTAACAATCGAATTTTAAAACGTCAAATCCATACATGTTTCAAAGCGAAGCGATAGCGAAAATTTGCAAATGTTACTTTGTCTAGGGGGGCACATGATTAACTGTAAAGAATTTTTTTCAATATCTCTTAAACCTGAGTAGTTGTACGAGCTAAAACATGCTAAAACACTGTTATTTTGGGGGGTCCTTATGACGTAATCGCGACATATGCAAACCTTATGCCGTACGTGATCATTTCTTAATGAATTTTAAAAAATTTTCACTAAGTTTCATAGCTATTAACATGATTTTATATTATATCAATCAATAACACAATAGAATTTTAACCTGTTACTGATCCTCATTGGGATACAGTATTTTAAATATTGACTTGGTTTACGAGTGATGTAAGTAGATGCATTGATGGCGTTGGTAGTACTACCTACAGCATCTTAATCACTATGACTAGAACAACTTACCCAGAGTGACAATATCATGGCACTTTTATTCTTAAAGTTAACTGTTTATTTTACGTCGTTTTCCCACAAATTCCTCGACATGAAGTGGAAAATTTCACACTGTTGTACTTTTCTGTATTAAAAGCTACTCTTTTGTAGAATTTTTTGTAGAATTTGTAGTACTGGACTGTATTTTTCCCACTTCCCTAAAACATTACCCACACATTGCAAATTAAATGAATTATCTACACACTTTGCAAAGTGGGTAATTGATACATTCATTGAACAATTATGAATAACCCAGTTGTTTACATACCTGTGCTTCACGTCTGATGTATTTATTTTTAGCTCAGAATCGATAGCTATTGATCTAAATCCATGCTCATTACTTCTGCCCTGAAAACTTGATGAAGCTATAGTAACTATGAAAAAGTTGTGAATTCTTACAGGCTCTTAGAAGCAAAGGAGGTTAAAGCTGAAGTCGTGACAGCATGCCAGGAGTCACGCAGCGCAGACAGGCTTCTGATATCGCAGAATATCCTCGTTTCTGATCAAACACATCAGCACAGAGCTCCACCCAAAACAACCTCTGTTTTTTAAACACAACACTTGATTTCCACTCTGATAAAAG
Organism: Agriphila tristella; assembly: GCA_928269145.1. NCBI lineage: Eukaryota > Metazoa > Arthropoda > Insecta > Lepidoptera > Crambidae > Agriphila > Agriphila tristella. The sequence continues at coordinate 16,197,422 of OV743448.1, read as the reverse complement.
GGTTCACGGTAGAAAACTCGTCCGTTAAACACTCGGTTCTATAGAAACCCATCATTTGTTATATTTATCGGCATATTTTTAGACTTTTTTTAGTTTTTACCAAAACGCACGCAGCATCTTCTGATAAAAAATTGTCATTTTGACAACAACGAAATTATTGCTATCATAAAAAAATATTGATAATGTCAGAATATTCAAAATAAATGTGTCACTTTATTTTCTATTTAAATATTTTCAATATTTATTTTAAATCAACGAAGACTATTATTTAATTTTTAATAGTAAATTAATGCCCATCAAACCATGATATTTACTTGTCAAAGAACATACATAACTTACTAAATAATGTGGTAACACTGAGAGGTCCATTTTGTGCGACATCTAGCGACATTAAACTGAAAATATTTAGTAAACTGCTTTACCTATATTTTTTCACTAGCGCGCACTGTTGTACCGACAGCACATACGCCATTTTGGTGTTTCAGAAAAGTGCATTATCTTTCGTCAACAATGTATGGTGAAGTGAAATGTTTGCTCGATTTTTTCAGTGTTTGTGAGGTGTAAGTGTGACTGAACTCTCTGGATAAAATCTAAAATAATGGACGAGCAAAACGATGTGCTCAGGATCATTCCTGGTGAGTCGGCAGCCGTAAAATCGGGCATCAAATTCTGTGTGTCCTATGACCGAGGTCGTACTAATGGTAGCTTTCATGGTTACAGAACTCTACTTTCTGATAGCGAAATTTCTCTCGGGTGGACCCCTGAAGGAAACTGCAAAGGTAAAAACGATAGAAATATGTCTGGATATTATTTTTGTTGAAACAAAAGTGGTCAAAAATACTTTTTCTGTTACAGACTTTACTAAAAGAGCTCAGGAGCGTCGAGGTAAGTTTGTGCTTTTCCTAGTGCACCCGGCGAGCTTATTGTTGTTTTGGTCGCTATCGCACGTGGTTGCGGCTGTCAAACTTCCTGAAACTTTGCTGAAAAGTTTTTGTATGGGCGACTTTGTTGCAGGTCCTACCGCGGCGCCTAGACTGGGAGGGCACCGAGCACACCCAATCATACGAAGAATTAGTGAGTTTTTCACATTTTCCTGAAGTTTTTAACGTTTATTTACGTTTTCTAACAAGTTTAGCGACATGAAATCCTGAAATTGCATGAAAACTATAAAAAATCCTAAAATGAGATGTGTACCGAAATGATCGCGAAAATGTGGTGGAAATGAGTGAAAAATATTTTGGCAGTGTTTATGTAAAAAATTGGGAAAAATTTGATGATTTGTGAAAATTTTGTTATATCATGCAATAGAAAGACGAGGTGTTAGCGTAATTAGGAATGTTTTCTCTCGCTTTGTCCCACGCGACGGCCATCTAGGCGCATGCTCTGTCTCGCTCGCGGACTCGTCATCGGTCGGCGACGCCCGTGATTCGCCGCTCGCTGACATTCATTTGACGCAGGCACACGCAGGGCAAATATGGCCGCGCCGCGCTTGGTGGCGCGAACATTTGATTTACGCGACGACAACATTTCTCCCATAGCGGCCGCCCGCGACTTCGTCCGCGTCGATCCTAGCAAACCTTTGACTGGGATAAAAAGTATCCTATGTTATCCAGGTTATAAATAATCTGTGTGCCGAATTTCATCCAAAAATCCATAAAGCCATTCTTGAGTTATAAATAAAATGATGTTACTATGTAACCCAACTTTGTTTTATTTATTCAGATTGGATTGAGTAATAAAAAATAGTTGAAAAAAATGTGAGGAAAGCTATGCCTTAGCATAAATATTACAGAACTTTTTTCTTCATTGGGTGTCAAGCGAGCTACTCAAAGCCTTGCATGCAAGGCCGATATATTATGTACCATGGATATTGCCAAAACTACATTTTGAAATGTCAAATCCACACTTTGCTCATTGTCGCTTGATTACGACCCCACTAGACCAACAGTGAGATACAACGATATACAATACAAGTGAAGTTGGTCACACTTACGGTACAATGTCAGATTAATTGCATTGTGCTACATCAACAATGTGTCCCATTCATGTATTTAAATGGCCCACACAAAAAAACAAAAAAGTTTGTTAGTTTCTTTGTTTAAAAACAACAATTACATTTCATACATCTTGTTTTTTGCCCAAGTCCCAAAAGACAATGCAACTTATTGGCCTATTTTTTTTAAAGCATGGTACAGGAATGACACTTGTTTCCAAGTATACATTTTATCATTAGGGTTGACTTTTACTATGGCATCAAAAAAAACCTATCCCAGTGAAGAAAAGTTATGTTATGATGCACTGTGACTGAAGCCAAAAAAAACTTTTTTCACTGGGATAGATTTTTTGGTGCCATATAGTAAAAGTCAGCCCTAATGATAATATCGATACTTGGTAACAAGTTTCAATGGGGAAGGCAACCTGTCAAAATGGCGCTGCGTACGCTTGTTCCACGAGAACTATGAAAACAAAAGACTTTTACTTAAAAAATCGTTTTCTTAAGCTTTAAAATGATTAAATTCTATGTAATAGGCTTTAAAAATGTTGGACCTTACAAATTTCCGAAAAATATAGATATAAAAAAAATTATAAATTCTGTAAGAATAAAATCGTCTTAATTTGGCTTTAAATTCCAGCATTTGCATTGTAGAATAGTCTTTTATATCCATTTTGGGTCAATATGGGTCTTTTTCGGTAAAAAGACCACAAAATAAATACCTATTTTCCCATACATTTTGTTCTGAATGTCTACTGTCTTAGGAACAAGCGTACGCAGCGACATCTACAATTAGCTTTGCGCTGCCAACCCCATTCAATTCAATTCACTTTATTGCACTGTTTCACTCCTGTACCATACTTTAAAAAAATTGGTCCACAGGTCGAGAGAAGTTATATTGTCTTTTATGGGAATCATCACAGTGGCCCGGCAAAATATGTAATTCGACCATTTATCCTAACTTTAAAACAGCCTTGTATAAAAGCTGCGCAGTTTGCACACTAGAGCCGCCATTGAAACGAGAATCATAGTGCTTAATGACGAAAATTGTGAATTTTGTAGTGCATTCCGAACAAACTTTGTGGTGCTTTTTATTTTTATTTTAGTTTATTAGGGAAACAAACAGCAGTTTTACAATAAATGTGGGTACTACAATGGGGTTGGCAACGCAAAGCTAATTGTAGTTGTCGCTGCGTACGCTTGTTCCTAAAGGTGCGTCCAGATATGTTCTTTTGCCCGTACCGTACCTCCGTTCCGATCAGCGTCGCGATCAAAGAACGCTAGTCTGGACGCATGTTCGGAACGGTACGGAGGTACGCCGTTCCGTTCGCCGAACAGGTACGCCCCGATCCACCTCGAATCTCTCGCTCTTTTGCCCGTACCGCATCTCTCGCTCTTGAGCGTCGCGAACAAAGAACGCTAGTCTGGACGCATGTTCGGAACGGTGCGGAGGTACGCCGTCTCGATCGCCGACAGGTACGCTCCGATCCATCGCGAGTCGGTTTTTTCGCCCCGTTCAAAGGAAAAACGGAACGGAGGTACGGTACGGCGCTAGTCTGGACGTGATCGCGGCGACGTTCGGAGGTTGTAGTACAGTAGCCCGTAGTACATTTAAATTACGATAAAGGTTACCGTTTGCCGTTGTGATATAGTTATTTATTATGAAATTATAGATACTTTAACCCAAGTTTTACAAATCGCAACCCGCCGTTACCTATATTTGTATATCTCCAAAAATGTTATTTTTTATTTTTCAAGGTTTACCACATGGATTAGCTATTGTCGTGTTCTACAGCTTTGTTTGATTGCCACTGATAATAGTTAGACTGTGAAAAGTAGCCATACACAGATTTAAGACCAGATGAAATGGATGGACTTTATCTGGTCTTAAATCTGTGTATGGCTACTTTTCATAGTCTTAATATTATCAGTGGCAATCAAACATAGCTGTAGAACACGGCAATAGCTAAACCATGTGATAAACCTCGAAAAATAAAAAATAAACATTTTTGGAGATATAATAATAATAATAATAATAATAAAAATATAGGTTACGGCGGATTGCGATTTGTTAAAGTTTCTATAATTTCGTAATAAATAACTATACACAGGTTGGTCAAAAGTTCTGTTACTGAGTTTCTTTATCGATTACTGGCCATTAAAACAAATGAAAAGAAAAAATAAAAATGACATATTATTGACAGTTTTATAAGCTATAATTCCATACCACACGTATATCATATTTTGTTTATTTCACCATGGAATGGGGGTTGAAGGAGAATCGTGTCGCTGTAATTGCTCTGCACAAATGTGGGCAGCCACCAAATATGATTTTCAAGTTGCTACAAAAGTTGAAAATCAACAAGCAATTTATTTATCGCACTATCCATAGGTACAGTAATACCTTGACCGTCGATGACCGAAAAAGATCAGGAAGACCACGCACCGTTCGGACACCAGCTGTGATCAAGGCAGTGAAGGCGAGAATCACGAGAAATCCCGTCCGGAAGCAAAGTTATTGGCAATACAGATGACTGTGAAGAGAAGTTCCCTTAAAAAAATTATCAATGATGACCTTGGGCTTCACGCTTACCGTAGACGAAAGGGCCATCTGCTAAACGCACGATTGAAGGCTATGAGGTTAGCACGAAGTCGCGCTCTACTAAAGCGGTACGCACAAAACGGCCATCGAAAAATCTTGTTTACTGATGAAAAAATCTTCACAGTCGAAGAAAATTTTAACCGTCAAAATAATAGAGTATACGCTAAGAATAGTAAAGAAGCCAGCATGATTGCTCCGAGGCTCCAACGAGGTCACCACCCCTCATCAGTGATGATTTGGCTGGGGGTGTCCTATTCAGGGCTAAGTAAGGTTCATTTCTGTGAAAAAGGTGTGAAAACTGGCGCTAGAGTCTATCAAGATACCGTTCTGGAACCTGTTGTCAAACCCTTAAGCCACATTTTATTTCAAAACCAGCCATGGGTCTTCCAGCAGGACTCTGCCCCTGCGCACAAAGCAAAATCTACACAAGCATGGTTTCGGGCTAACAATATTGATTTTATCGCGCAGGAAGAATGGCCATCCTCCAGCCCAGACTTAAATCCTCTGGATTATGCCATATGGCAACTTATTGAGGAGAAAGCATGTGCTAAGCCCCACATGAATCTCGACTCTCTTAAGCGCGCTATTCTCAAGGCAGTCGCAGAATTGGATATGGTGGTAGTTCGTGCTGCCATCGATGACTGGCCTCGTCGTCTAAAGGCGTGTATTCATGCCAGAGGCGGTCATTTCGAATAATTTTAATACATGATAATCTTAAATATTTGTGCTTTCATTTGGTATATAATTCATTGTAGCATTATTTGTAAATTTAGTATTATTCATGTTTTCCATAGTTACAGAACTTAGTAACCAACTAGGTATAACAACGGCAAACGGTAAACTTTTTCGTAATTTAAATTTACTACGGGCTGCTGTACTATTGGATCGGAACGTTGATACGGAACGGAGGTACGGTACGGCGCTAGTCTGGACGTGATCGCGGCGACGCACAGTGATCAATTATTAAAAGTTAGCGTCCCATAATTATTTTTGGTCAATGTGTCCGTAGTTCGAAAAAACATTTTGGTAAGTTGTTTACATTATACTAAAACGTTAACATTATGCAGTCAGTAGTTTAATAGATATGCCATTTCAAAGTTCTCTGGAAAGCAAAATTATTAAAACAATACTGATTTATCGTTATTTCGCGCATCGTATTCAAACTAATTTGGAGACGTATCAGTGTAAACTGTGAATTGAAAAAAATTGTACACATTAAGGAAGGTCTGTACTTTTTATTGGTATATAAACAATAAATAAAATTTATCGATTTGTATTATAAAAAAATATATAATATAAATGTAATGATATTTACTAACTTTTCTAAGTTTGAATTGTGCTACGTTAAAAAGTACAAATTAGTACACTATAATTTTAATTCTATTATATAGCAGGGAGTGTCCGTTATATAAAAATATGCAATTTTTTTGCGGTGATTGCCGGTTTCTATCATAAAAAGTATTTTTTTAGGTAATGGTGCCTCAATAAAAAATATTGATTTATTCAATATTTTATCATTAAATCGCCCAGTGAAGCCGCTATCGAAGGACAATAAAGATGAACTACTAAGTTATATTTTGGAGACATTTGAAATATCGGAGCTGCCTACTACAAGCAGGGACAGGCTTCAAAATGTTATTAAAACCTTTACTGTAGCAACTTCAAGATTTTGGCAAAAATGTTCCCGTACTATTAAAAGATTCCAGAATCAAAATGAGGAATGGCTTAAGCAAATAGTAATCACCTCTGGCGGGCAAGAAAATGTGCCCTCTACGTCTACATCTAGAGAGTCAGGTCGTCCGAAAAAGAGCTTTTGTGACCTGTCCGCTAAAAGTAAACGTAGAAGGTTATATAAAAAGGTGTAAGCAAAAAGTTAAGAAGAACTGTGTCTTGATGCTTTGATAAAGCTATTCTCAGAAGGAAACCAGCTTCATTTACCCCAGACTTATCTACCTCACCTGATAAAGGCCAGATTGTAACAGAAACTGGTAACCCAAACGGTTTCGCGTATTTTAATTCACCAATCGAAAGTTTTGATTAAATGATGACTCAAGTGCAGAAATCACATTTAAGTAGTAGAGAGAAGTAGTAGTAGGGTGCTTATGTAAAATAAAAAAAAAATCGTATCTTCAGACCCTGTAATATCTAACATTTACATGTAAAACATAAACATGTAATGCCAATTAAAGTACTAATCTTTTACAAGAACCTGAAGTTGTGTTAGATGAGATGAGGAGTGACGTAACAACATATAATGACAAATTATGTAAAATTATCTTTCAATCGAGCAATTTAATGTGATAATTACATCTTTAATTCACGATTTTGGTATTCAATAATTTCGTCCCCCTAAATTTATAAAATTGATCACTGTGCGACGTTCGGAGGTTTGATCGGAACGCTGGTACGGAACGGAGGTACGGTACGATCAAAAGAACATATCTGGACGCACCTTAATAGACGTTCAGATCAAACTGTATGGGAAAATATTTATTTATTATGTGGTTTTTTTAATCGGAAAAGACCATTGACCCAAAATGGATATAGAAAAGACTATTCTACAATGCAAATTCCGGAATTTAAAACTAAATTAGGACGTTTTTATTCTTACGGAATTTATAAATTTTTTCTATATCCAGATTTTTCGGAAATTTGTAAGTGCTAACATTTTTAACCGACTTCACAAAAAGGAGGAGGTTCTCAATTCGATTGTATGTTTTTTTTTTATCATTGTTCGCGCATATCTTCGTCATTTATGAACCGATTTTGATGATTCTTCTTTTGTTCGATTGAGTTTTCTTGCGAGATGGTCCCATTTATTTTTTTTTCAAATCGGTTCAGTAGTTTTCGAGAAATCCTGAAAATACTATGATTTTTCATCAACTAACATGATGACTTTTTTTATTTATGAACCGAATTAGATGTTTCTTTTTGTTGGGAAAGGGGTACTTTTAATGTAGTCTTTTTAACCGACTTCAAAAAAAAGGTTCTCTCTCAGTTTGACCTGTATGAATGTATGTTTCTCCGCCAATATCTCACGTTTGGCTGAGCCGATTTTTCTACCCAATAATATACCTAATATAGAAGGTACTTACACTAAAAATAAAAAAATAAAAAATTGTTTTAAAAAACAAAAAACCGACTCTGCAAAAAAGCAAGAAATAATATTCAAATCATTAGATACGCATTATCATTGTTAGAATAACGACACGTCTATTGAAGTCGGGTGGGGCTTTTAGAATAAAAAAAGGAAGTTGTACTCCAGCCCCACCCGACTTCAATAGACGTGTCGTCATTCTAACAATGATAATGCGTATCTAATGATTTGAATATTATTTCTTGCTTTTTAGAGGCAGGTTATTGAAGTCGGTTTTTTGTTTTTTAAAACAATTTTTTAAAAGCCTATTACTCAGAATTGAATTATTTTAAAGCTTAAAAAAACGAAATAATAAATATTGATCATGATGTTCTCTTCGCAGAGTAAGGGGAACAATATCCTCAGCGTTGAAGTTTCTTATCATTATCAGTTCTAATCTGTAGTTTAGTTTAATGAACTTTTATTTAATAATTCACAATTTTCGTCTTTAAGCACTATGATCCTCGTATCAATTAGTGTTAGTGTGCAGACTGCTCCTCTTAAATGCAATTTTTTGCAGGCATCTCGGTACACCGACCTATCATGGGACCGTCTCGCAGCCGTATGCGAGAGCGCGCTCCGCCTCGCTCGCGCGGCCTCGATCCCCCCCTCCGTCCCTCCCCCTCCAACCCCCGCCAACGGCGAGGCGTCCCCCGCGCTCCCCGCGCCCCCCTCGCCTGAAGCCCCCCCGCAGGAGGTGGGCTCGCGGATCGCTGCACGACTGTCGCTCCTGAACGAGTCGCTTGTCAGGCCTAAGCCGAAGTATGCGTCGTACAAGCAGGACCATTCGCTGGGTGAGTTTCTGAGCTTTTTATGTACTTGAATTAGTTCTAAAGTAACCGACATCGCTCGAAGGATTGCTCAGCTGAAGTGGCAATGGGCCGAGTGGGCGGGACACATAGCGAGAAGAATCGATGGCCGTTGGGGCGAAATGGCTTGCGCGCACCGGACGGCGCTCCGTGGGTAGGCCCCCGACAAGGTGGACCGACGTGAGGGCACAGCCGTGACACACTCTGTACGTGAGAGTTCGAGCGCCAGCGACCTTGAGCCAGAGCGTGTAAGCGCTAGGGTTGATACCGAAATGGAATTTAGACTTGTGGCAAAGGAAATTACATAGTAGGTATGTTAGGAAATAAACTTGTGCAAGGACATGTTAATGAAAGATAGGTTTGATTTATAATAAGTTTTTGTAATCTTTTAATTATATTAGGTAAGTACACATCATAAATTGCAACCCTTATACTTTATTTTCTGTTATTTATCATATAATATTTTTTTTAATCTCTTAACGTGTTAATGAAGGAAAGGTTTGATTTATAATCATTTTTATTAGGGTTCCGTACCCAAAGTGTAAAAAACGGGACCCTATTACTAAGACTCCGCTGTCTGTCTGTCTGTCACCAGGCTGTATCACATGAACCGTGTTAGCTGGACAGTTGAAATTTTAACAGATGATGTATTTCTGTTGCCGATAAAACAACAAACAAATACTAAAAACAGAATAAAATAAATATTTAAGGGGGGCTCCCATACAAGAAAAGTCCTTTTTTTTTTTTTTGCCGTTTTTTGGTACGGAACCCTTTGTGCGCGAGTCCGGCTCGCACTTGGCCGGTTTTTTTATTTATTGTCAATTTTACCTACTTGCGAGTTTACGAGGTTTAATCGTCTGAAATCCTTATTTTCAGAGCTTTTTGTTATAATTAAAGTCAGGTTAAAGGAACGGTAAGGGCATGACTAATATTTCGTATATTTTAACTTATAAAATAGTCGATGAATATTTATTTTATTAAAATTCAAAATATGGTAAAGTTGCAATAGTAGGTCCCATCAACTATGGCAACTTTGACATATTTTTGTTATTTTAAAATAAGATATAAATTTATCGCTGACTCTATAGGTACTTACTTTTCTGGATCACTGGGCAATACGAAGAAACTTTTATAAGGATTTTGTTTTTGGTTGTTGCCACAGCCATAAACACAACAATAACGCCCGCCGCCGGGCATGATTAATTATCTAACAATTAAATAATGTAAATTAAACGCGTAGTCAGTCCGTGCGAAATGCGGTACAATACGGATTGCGGTGGGACAAGCGAGCGGCGAGCGAAAGTAGAAAGAACCCTTGCCCGAGTAAGTCGGCGACTAGCGGCTGCACTCCCCGCGCGCCGCGCGCAGCCCCCGCGCGCCTCCAGACACGCACACATAGCCGCGAGCGATTTTACGAGCATACATGCGCGAGTGTCGTTTCTTTTCGCGTTAGAGTATATATTCTGTGGTGAGGGTGAAGGTTGCGGTGCGCCGCTGGATGCGGGCAGCGCAGAACCGAGCGTCGTGGAGATCCTTGGGGTGGCCTATACCCTGCAGTGGGTGTCGTGCGGCTGATATGATGATAAATTAGTTCTATTATTTATTTTGTGATTTAACCTGTATGATTTTAAAGTCGAGTTGTTAATTTGGCGATTGAAAAAAATCTTGTTTTCGCGTTTTTAGAGTTGGTCCCATAGTAAAAGTTGTTCAGTTTGATGATCCGAAGAAACGGTTTTACCATTTTGGGTTCATTCATTAACACACATTGTATAATATGTATGTGTGTCACTTAGGGTTCATTCCCGAAAATTGTTGGGCTTTGTTCCCGGGAAATTAAGCTCGAGAAAAATCGAGTACTCGAGAAATCATATTTTAGTCTATAAGTAAAATCAGTAATGAATTAAATTATACCTACCTATTTTACGCTTGCCATTTGAGATAAAGGTCCAATTAGGTCTCATTACTTGCCATCAGTCCGGCGGCTGGCCGCCCGCGAGCTGGGGATGGGCGGGGCGGGCACGCTGGGCGGGCGCGGGGGCATAGCGCTGGTGTCGCCGCGGTTCCTGAGCAGCGTGCAGCTTCAGAGGAGGACGTTGGGGCATCTGTCGGCCGTCTACTGCCTGGTGTTTGATTGTACGGGCCGATATGTCGTCACGGTGAGAAACCCTAACCGTACACTTAGGCTGGGTTCAGACGAATATGACACTATTCGACCTCAACTCAAACTCAACCGCAGCCCACTCCTTGAAATAGATCGCTTACATTATTGAATCAGTGACACATTAATAAGCTCCATTAGATTTTGTCGATGCAACTGCACACGCCTCGCGCTCAACACGAACTCAACTCAAACCCAACCCGAACTCAACTCAAACTCAACACAACCGCAGCCCACTCCCTGAAATACTCACTATTTTGAGTTTAATGACACATTAATAAGCTCCGTTAGATTTTGTCGATGCAACTGCACACGCCTCGCACTCAAGTCAACACGAACTCAACTCAAATTCAACCCAAACCCAACTCAAATTCAACTCAACCGCAGCCTACTCCTTGAAATAGATCACTTACAATTTTGAGTTTAATGACACATTAATAAGCTCCATTAGATTTTCTCGATGCAACTGCACACGCCGCACACTCAACACGAACTCAACTCAAATTCAACCCGAACTCAACTCAAACTCAACCCGAAGACATTACTTAATAAGTTCTTGTGTAATGTGAGCTCACCTCACATTACACAAGTACTTTTTAAGTAATGTGTACTATAGGAATCAAAATTGTAAGCGATGTATTTCAAGGTGGGCTGCAGTTAAGGTGAGTTTCGAGTTGAGTTCGGGTCGTGTGTTATCTTCTGAACACAGCCTTAGCATGATATATTAAAATTATCAAGTTTGACAGTTTTACTTGATATTTTGGCATGTTTTTAGGGCGCAGACGACTTGCTAGTGAAGGTGTGGAACGCGGAAGATGGTCGCTTGTTGGCCACTTTACGCGGCGCCGGCGCTGAGATCACAGATGTGTGCGCGTCACACGACGGCATGCTTCTAGCAGCCGGGTCGGTAGAGCGGTTGGTGCGAGTGTGGTGAGTAATGCAGTCGTTTCCAGGGCGCAGACGACTTGCTAGTGAAAGTGTGAAACGCGGAAGATCGTCGCTTGTTGGCTACTTTACGCGGCGCCGGCGCTGAGATCACGGATGTGTGCGCGTCGGCTGATGGCATGCTTCTAGCCGCCGAGTCGGTGGAGCGACTGGTGCGAGTGTGGTGAGTAATGCAGTCGTTTCAGGGCGCAGACGACTTGCTAGTGAAAGTGTGGAACGCGGAAGATGGGCGCTTGTTGGCTACTTTACGCTGCGCCGGCGCTGAGATTACGGTTGTGTGCGCGTCAGCTGATGGCATGCTTCTGGCCGCCGGGTCGGTGGAGCGGTTGGTGCGAGTGTGGTGAGTAATGCAGTCGTTTCCAGGGCGCAGACGACTTGCTAGTGAAAGTGTGAAACGCGGAAGATGGTCGCTTGTTGGCTACTTTACGCGGCGCCGGCGCTGAGATCACGGATGTGTGCGCGTCGGCTGATGGCATGCTTCTAGCCGCCGAGTCGGTGGAGCGACTGGTGCGAGTGTGGTGAGTAATGCAGTCGTTTCAGGGCGCAGACGACTTGCTAGTGAAAGTGTGGAACGCGGAAGATGGGCGCTTGTTGGCCACTTTACGCGGCGCCGGCGCTGAGATCACGGATGTGTGCGCGTCACACGATGGCATGCTTTTAGCCGCCAGGTCGGTCGAGCGGTTGGTGCGAGTCTGGTGAGTAATGCAGTCGTTTCAGGGCGCAGACGACTTGCTAGTGAAAGTGTGGAACGCGGAAAATGGTCGCTTGTTGGCCACTTTACGCGGCGCCGGCGCTGAGATCACAGATGTGTGCGCGTCACACGACGGCATGCTTCTAGCCGCCGGGTCGGTGGAGCGACTGGTGCGAGTGTGGTGAGTAATGCAGTCGTTTCCAGGATGCAGATGACTTGCTAGTGAAAGTTTGGAACGCGGAAGATGGTCGTCTGTTGGCCACACTAGGCGGCGGGCCGGGTCGGTGGAGCGGCTGGTGCGAGTGTGGTGAGTAATGCAGTCGTTTCCAGGGTGCAGATGACTTGCTAGTGAAAGTTTGGAACGCGGAAGATGGTCGTCTGTTGGCCACACTAGGCGGCGGGCCGGGTCGGTGGAGCGGCTGGTGCGAGTGTGGTGAGTAATGCAGTTGTTTCCAGGGTGCAGATGACTTGCTAGTGAAAGTTTGGAACGCGGAAGATGGTCGTCTGTTGGCCACACTAGGCGGCGGGCCGGGTCGGTGGAGCGGCTGGTGCGAGTGTGGTGAGTAATGCAGTCGTTTTTAGGGCGCAGACGACTTGCTAGTGAAACTGTGGAACGCGGAAGATGGTCGCTTGTTGGCCACTTTACGCGGCGCCGGCGCTAAGATTACAGATGTGTGCGCGTCAGCTGATGGCATGCTTCTAGCTATGGTCGGTGGAGCGGTTGGTGCGAGTGTGGTGAGTATGGGGCGAGTAATAAGTGTACGCATTATATTGTGATTCGGTGGTCTTGTTAGGAGGTAGATTTCATACCAATTTTCTATTTCACTCCCTGCTATATTAACTATCGCGACAAAACAGCCTTTGTTCTTTTTCATTGTCCGTTGGACACCCAAAATAAATAATAGTACTAACGTACAGAAGTTGCACTCCGCAAAATCATTTAAATAGCAGGGTTCGAAAATATCCGATATTTATTATAAATATCAAAATATCGGATATTTATGATATATATTAAAAATGTGATATATATCGGATATTTATACATTATGTAATGTATGACAGCCACATTATTATTTTATTGTATTATTGATGTATACTGTACTGTTTGCATATGTGTTTTATAAACATAATCAATTAATTTCAGAAAACTAGAATATATTTGTTTTATTTAGGTACTTATTTGACAAATTAGTTAAAATCAGGAAAAAAATCATTAGTATCACCATATGAGTGGTGGAAAATTATTTGATTAAAAAAAATTATACACCACATTTTTGATTAAATTTTTTCATTTACCTCACCACCAATAGGATAGTGCTATACATAGCACACATTATCACACATATATAATTTTTTTTTGCTATTTTCACGCGCGAAATTCATGTTACAATTACTATATACAGCAAAACAAAACAATAGCATGATTTAACTCTACATAAACGCCATCTAAGTCATTCTACGTAGCAATGCAACAGCAAAAATCTACATAATATTGTAAATTTTTTAAACTATTTTTATATTGATATATATCACAAAAATTCGTTTGATATATATCGGATATATATCTGATATATATCCATTGATATATATCCTCGAACCCTGTTAAATAGATAGCGACTCTTGCAGTGGCGTAGCTACCAAGGGGCTAGGCGGGGCAGTGCCCCGGGGCCCTCAACCTCAGGGGGGCCTCGAATCCTTCCCAGAAATCTCGATCGAACTGAACTTTAATCATGACAACTCAGTTGAGAGAAATTCAAAAGTTATGCCTAGGGAATTCCCCTAAATTCTTTCTGTAGGTTGGCAGTGTTGTCAATTTGATGGATAGTGATATGTGCGTTTTATTGTGAATTCGAGTTAAGATTTTTTTTTTCGAGATAACGGTTAAAAAATTAATGCTGTATCAGGCTCAGGAGTAAGTAAGCTAATGTCAATAAACTTTTTTGTACTAGTCAATATAGTTACTACTTACTTTTTTGTACTAGTATGGTTCAATTTTATTTGATTTTACCACTCATATCGATGTCCGTTAAGTCAATAAATCGTGTCAAATCTATAGATTTCGGGAACAGCTCATTGTATAACGCGAAATATCGTGAAAAAATGCAAGTCACCTGCAGTAGGTACATTAATTCAGGTCCGCGGGCAGGAGATCGTACATGGTCTCCACCGTTGAATGTGGTAACACTAACGGTGATATTCTTTTATTAAAAATAATAAAAAAATATTTAAGAAATAATATGGGCCAAACTCGACACCGACATTTATCGCTAATAGCAATTGAAAAGAAAACCGCATCAAGCCTGGATTTAAACGAAGTCATTGATTACTTTTGCGAAAACTAAAGCTAGGAAAAAAATGTAAATATAATTGTTATTTAGTCAGTTGGTAGGCCCGACCTTTATAATAATAAACCCTTGAATCTTCTCTATTTCGTTTTATTAGCCAAATGTACACCAAGTATTAATTGTAATTTATGTTGTTACTGTTTAATATTTTTTTTACCTGCCCCGCAGTGCACAAAAAAGAGCTTAAGTAGCTTAGCATTTTTAAAGTATTTGTATAGGTATATTTCATATTTTTATTTGATAAAACCTAATCAGTTTACATAGCAGTGGCAGTGGCGTAGCGAGTGGGGGGCGGAGGGACGGACCGCCCCGGGCGGCACTTTTTGGGGGCGGCACTTTGATTGATTGTAATGATTTTAACCAAATCATCATCACCGTATGACCCGGAGTAGGCTACAATATCATTGATTGTAATGATTTTGACCTAACCATCATCGCCGTATGGCCCGGAGCGCGCTTCGCACGCCGCGACTAGGCTACACTAACATTGATTGTAATTATTTTGACCAAACCATCATCGCCGTATGACCTGGGGCTCAAGTCTGCTAATTTACAAATGCATCAATGGAATCTCAATTGGGTCTCAAACGCCAATTTTAACACATTTGGTATTCCGCTCCTTAAATACGTTCAATCGTTTTTAACCGACTTCAAAAAAAGGAGGAGGTTCTCAAGTCGACGGTTTTTTTTTTTTATTTTTTTTTTTTTTTATGTATGTTTTAACATAGCTTCGTCAGTTGTTACCCGATTTGTACAATTCTTTTTTTATCTCAAAGAAAATAGTTCGTGTGTGGTCCCATAAAATTTTTTCAGAGATCTGGCCAGTAGTTTTCTCATAATCCTGAAAAATATCATTTATTTAGCTCGCCATCGCACGAGTTTTTATAGAATTTCGGACATAACATCTTTGTTTATGAACCGATTTAGATGATTCTTTTTTTATTTGAAAGGGTATACTTCAAGAGTGGTCACAATTTAATTTCATCGTTATTGAACTTCGAACTTCGAAGATACACAAGGGAACTCCTCAAAGTCAAATAGTATATGTAAAGTGATTTAGGTTTTGGTAAGTTTATGGCAATCCAAAACAAACCAAATCATGGTTTGCGATGCAACGTTCTGGACTAGACTTGGACTACGAAGACACAACGGAACTCCTCAAAAACAAACAGCGTAAATTTGGAAATTGAGTTCTAGGCATTTTACCATTGAAAATGTTATAA
Source organism: Agriphila tristella (assembly GCA_928269145.1). Lineage (NCBI taxonomy): Eukaryota > Metazoa > Arthropoda > Insecta > Lepidoptera > Crambidae > Agriphila > Agriphila tristella. The sequence continues at coordinate 16,181,520 of OV743448.1, read as the reverse complement.
TATAAAGTAAAAAAATATTTATACGCTGCGCTTACATACCTACCACTAAAAAGTTGAAAATAAAAAAGCTTTTAAAAAAAAAAGAAAAAACCGCCTTCAAAAAACCTGAAAACAAAAACAGCTTAAAAATTAAATACCTCTAAAAAGCAAGAAATAATATTCGAATCATTCGTTACACATATCAATATTAATAAAACACGTCTAATGAAGTCGGGTGGGGCTTTTAGAAAAAAATGAAGTTGTCCTCCAGCCCCACCCGACTTCAATAGACGTGTTTTATTAATATTGATATGTGTAACGAATGATTCGAATATTATTTCTTGCTTTTTAGAGGTATTTAATTTTTAAGCTGTTTTTGTTTTCAGGTTTTTTGAAGGCGGTTTTTTCTTTTTTTTTTAATTTAATGACAGGCCATCGAACTATCATTCGATCGTCATGGTTCTTTTTGGCATTCTGCTAATAACTGCGTTACAATCGCGTCTCGATTTTTCAATTGATTGGTATTCTGCTCTTATTTGACGTTTGTTTGACGTTTATATCAATGGTTTTTCCATGACGATTTTGTCATTGAACTACAATTGAGCAACGACACCTCTTTCTTAGAATTTGTTTGTAAACATTGAACAATGAGACCATCAGTACCAAGTATAAGCTGGCATATTTTGGTTAGAGATCATAGATATTGTGGAAAAACGATGTGTACCTACTTACCTACCCCACAGAGGAATTTTAAGGATTGATTTTCCTATCAATTTAATTTAGTAGGTACCTACCTATAGGAACTTATTAGGTGCTACGTGTTAGGTGGCTGTATCTACCAACTTTAGTTATTCATTAAGCATTGGGTACCTGTGTATGCAAATTCTGTTATTATTCAATAGGTAGGTAGTAACCGACCGTACCTAATTAAACAACAAAAAGGTACCTACCTGTTTAAAAAAAATCTGGATGTGCTTTTGCCGGGCAACGTCTCCGGCTGCCCGTACTAATATAAACATATCTTCTTTTAACGCTACCTACTTAACTACTGAATAAATAGGAAAAATCATGGATGAACATAATACCCACTGATCCCAAAATAAGTTAATTTATTTATTTTTTTATTTATTTTTTAATTATTATATTGGTGTCTACTGTCTAAGTGGTCTTTCATATATTCAGAATTCTAATTTGATTTTCGAATCTTTGTATTTCGATATTGTGTACATGACAGATAATAATAAAATAATTTTTTTTTGGTGTTCAATACCTATCATATTAAAGTATTTCTTAAATTATTTATTGTAACATAGGCATAAGTATCTTTCTTTATCATAACATCCATAACCCAAGTACTTTATTGACTAATATTTATAAGCACCTACTTACGTATTGTAAACTCGCAAATTATAATGAGCAACACTACACTTTGCTTCATAAATTGAACCAACATACATAGGTACTACCTACTGTAAATGTAGTGATTTTAAATGAGTTTGCTTTGCCACAGGCCACGGAATACATAATAGTTGCACGAGCCTTGATTTATTTGAGTTTTGGTAGATGTGATAGTAGACAAAATAAGACAGGTCAACATGAAATCAATATTTTATTTTATAATTGGCTCTTAATCTAAATCATAAACCAATATGATATGTATGATTTTAAAGCACAAACTTCATTTTCCCAGCAGTCATTTTTCCAGTAGGTACCCAATGTTTCATAGTTTTGCTTAGTCGCTTGGAGCAAATATAGGTACATCTATGCTTTTGTTTGGTAATAACTTTTCCAGTATCCTTTCTTGACAATATAAAAGGTATTTGCTTATATCTGCAATGTCATTCATTACACATATTGTATCTGTAATAAAAAATAGGTAATTATTAAATATTCAATAGGTAAGAGTGGGTAAAGAGTTTAATTCATCAACGCCCGAGCGGTCTCCGGTGACCAGACAACAATAGAAAATCGATTGTCTTATTTTCCGGGTGTTGACGAGTAGCAAATAATATACTTATTGAAAACAGTTACAGTTTTTTCATGTACTAAGTAGTTAGTATATAATGTAGCCAATAGCAGTGGCAAGGAGTGAATGTAACCTTTTCAAAAATGTTATGATCTACATAGTGGATCAGTGAAGTGAAATTTCTAAAAGATAAGCCGATGGTGATCGCCTTGTATGGACCCTTTGCCACTGCCTAATCGGTACCTCAATGTCTAAAGTAGGAAGTATTACTTATTTACTTACTTTTTGTCTTTTTGTTTGATCATCTTTTCTTGCCATATAACTTGCTTATTATATTTTGCAATAGGTATTGTATCTAAAATAAATAATACCTAAGCAATTATTGTTGAGTTCATGAGATTGGTTTCAGAGTAATATTGAAAATCTTTGTGATATTTTGATGAGATTGTAGGAAAGTAGTTTACACTTAAATAGGAAAGCGCCTCAATAGTTAAACATAGCCGATAACAAGAAAATGGAAAATTATCGGCTATTTAAAACTTGCTGAACGACAGACTACATACAACAGGGGGCACACTTAGATTAGAACAACGCAAACGGTCGAAACAAAGTGGCGCCATCTCTGTATCTTTACCATCAACTTTCACAACAAATCTTCAAGTTTGCTAAGAATGTCTCTGCAGTAGGACCAGACTAGGGGTGCCACCTTTTTTAGGACTAATAAAGTATTATTTTTTGCTAAAGGTAGAAAAAAAAGTATATTGTATGGAAATAAAGTATTATTTATGTTTACCTTTAAAAACATACTTTTTATTACTTTTGGCAATATTTAAACAAACCATGTCAAATAAAGTAAACACTTTATTAGAAACTAGCTTCCACCCGCGACTTCGTCTGCGTGGATAGTATTTTGTCTATCCCTCGGGAACAGTTCCGTTTTTCGGGATGAAAGGTATCCTATGTCCTTCTTTGTACCCCTGACAACGTGTGTGTAAAATTTCATGATGATCGGTTCAGTAGTTAAGACGTGAAGGCGTAACAAACAAACAAACAGACTTTCGCATTTATAATATTAGTAAGGATTACTTACGAGTGGCAGGCAACCCTAGCGGATTTATAAAAAAAATATAATAAACTAATTAAGAAGACAATACAATAAAAATCGCCTTCTTAATTGGCTATAATAATTATTTATGCAACTGTAGTATAATTATGGCTATTACTACACGAATGTGGCCTTATCGCCTGAGTGTTTTAATACCTAATTTTATTATCTCTACATAATTAGGTATTCAAACACTTAGGTGATAAGACTTTATTATTGCATACAAGACTTTATTTTTTTTCTTTAACCATGACAAGTATCCTCTATAACGTGTTTCGAAACGGTGGCTTAATATCCAAGCGAGGGCCCGCTCGCGCGTGCGTTTGTTATGAAATCATCCGAACGAGTGTTTTAATGTTATACTGAATTTCATAATCATAATGTATCGTTCGGGCGTGGGCGTGGAGAGCGCGACATGCTCTCGCTCGGATATTGCGGTTTTATGAGACTGGTTGTTTTAATATTGGCTATAAGCTAACTGTTTCAGAACCTTTTTTAGTGATTTATAGCATGATGGGTGTCGATAAAGTAATTTAAAAAATATTATTTTACAATTATGCAAACGAAAATCTTTTGGTGCGAATTACAATAATAAAATGATGAAATTTGACGACCTAGTAGCGTAGCAAATAACCACATCACCCATGTCACATACATGACACTACTATCGTTGGACGAATACCATCTGGGGCGACACCTAATTGACCCGGAGGAAATAAAAACTCGTAAAACCAAGAAGATGCTGGACTTCCTGGAAGCCGCAAAGAGTTAGGCCGTCCGCTGCCTTGAGCGGGATCCCGCCGCGGGTACACGGCGCGAGAATATAGATTGCTGGTTTTTGACGGACAGATGCTTGCGCAGTGCATAAGTAAGCTCTAATCTATGTCGCCCCGCACGCGTGTCCCGCTTAACACAGCGGAGAGCCTTACTATAATTAGGTGGCGAGTTTTAGTTCGCAGTGAGTGACTACAGCTTTATCTGGGGCCGTACCGGCTAACTTAAATGGCTATCGTAATCGCTTTCATTTGACAGATGAATGTGAGACATTGCTACTTTTCTATGGTAAGTTTTTATTTAAGCCAAATAGAAGCAGCAATGTGTCACATCCATCGGACAAATGTCAAATGAAAGCGATTACGATAGCCATGTAAGTTAGCCAGTACGGCTCCTGAGCTGCATAGCCCCTAATACTCAAATAATAATAATCGTTGGACGAATATCTAGTTTAAACCTCCTCAAAATCACATATTTGTTTTTGGTGTCTTTTGTTTTGATTTATTCTTTTTCATTAATATTTTGTTACAAATAAAGAATATTACAAATAAAGTCAAAAAATATGAAATAAGAATAAAAAAATACGTTTTCAGCGATTATACGATAATTTCATGTTATTAGTTCCGCATCGATTTCCAGAGGCGCTAGTGGACTTTCCCTTACAATGATACTCTTTGGACTACAAACAAATATTGTGTTGTCATGACTACCGACGTTCCGTTCTACAAAGCTCTTATTAGATACTTCTAATAATTTAAATATTTTAGTGCAATATTTACCGTTTCGTAATACAATATGTCACATTTTGTTGTATTTTATGATGTTAAGAAGCTTTAAATACGTTTGACCGTTAATTATCCCCAAATAAGTCGTAAAAACAAAAATTTCGATTGAATACCGGTTTTTTTACTTGAAACGGAATGTATATGCGAGTAGTGAATGCAAATCCGTATATATTTCGAAATCCGGATTTTAAAAACGGATATTTCGTCAAATCCGGATATTACGGATTTTTTATAAAAATATTTTATTTTTTATAAATATAAGTCATTTCTGTACATATAAGTTCAGTAATGTGATGTCTCTTATATTTATGTAAATGGATTCAATGAAAAGGACAATATTAATCAAATCCAATATTTTTTTGTCATAAAATACTACAATATTATGATGTTACCTATTATTGTTCAAATGTAATTAAAATAGTGTATGATTCGCGTGCGATTTGCGAGTAGGTGACGTAAGCGATCGTTTGCATGAGCGCTTTTGCGACGTTTTATCGCGCGATATTTCTGAAGCTTCGAATAGAACACAATGTGACTGACTGTGGAACGGGACAAAAATATCGCACGGTAAAAAAAATAGCTCGTGCAAACACACAGTTGTTCTATTCCGAAGCGTTAGAGCCATAACACATTGGGACGCCATGGCGACGCCGCCGGCTACGTATCTAAACAATTCGTATTGAAATGTATGGCAGATAACACACTTGGCTGGCGTCTGGCAACGTCGCCAATTTGAAAGCGTAGCCACTATCGACCGGCCCCTACGCGGAAACTGGATACTCTGGCTACCAGCAACGCATAGCTAAGTCGCCAGTATTTTGTATACAAGTAAGTTAATCAGTGGCCAACTGGTCGCCGCCAGAACGGACGCCCGCTGTGAATTGTGCGAAAACAATGAGTTTCGATACAGAACGATTTATTGCAGAGATTCAAAACCGTCCATATTTTTGGGATAAGTACTACATCTAAAGCATATTCTGATCGATCAATTTATTTCTATATAAGTTTAATAATTCATCAAAAGATATTATTGATATTCTCACATAGTTAAACAATTTTTATTAAGGATATTTTCATAATCTGCATATAGTTTAAAAAAAAAAACACTTCGACTTCGATCTGATATAAAAGGATGGACCCATAACTTTTTAGGTTTCTTCTTTTTCATTTTATGACGCAGATAACAATAATATAGCGATCTCTTCTATGCACGTAGGACAGTGGCTACTTATTTGGAAACTTCATTTGGCTACGCTAGGTTGCCAGAGGTAGCCATGGCCACGTCACCGGCGATGTCACCATGGCGTCCCAGTATGTTATGGCTCTTAGAAAAATCTCGCGATAAGACGTCGAAAAAGCGCAAATAAAAATAAAAATCATACTCTTTATAAAATTATACAAATGAAGAATAATATATTAATATGATTAAACTAGATAACATAATATGTTGTTTAGCTTATGTGAATTTGAAAAATACAAATTATTTTTTGGGACTTAATGTGATAAAGCCCTGAGAGATTGAGAGGCGCGCCGTATTAGCCACTCGTTCCTTAGGATGTTAGGAGGAGTATCACCCGCGCACCATCCGGAAGACTATACGCCACCACGCCAACGGGAAGAAGAGACCCTAGGCGCGCCAGTGAAAACAACCAAGAAGTTCGCATAGAAGATGATGGTCATTTTACATTTTCCAGTCGACAAGAAGCACACGCACTAATGAAAGTGATACGAAGTATAAAAGTAGCAATGTGTCATACTTATCTGTCAAATGAAGCAGATAGCGATGCCAATGACACTTGCGTGGTAGACCCACTGGTGGAGCTAGAGACGCTGCAAGTACACTCAGAAATTGACGATGAAGAAGGAGAGTTGTATCGGCAGGAACACCAAGAGAGCTGGTTCAACCAAACGTACTTTTTGGGACTTAATGTGACAGACCTGAGTACACTCCTTTTGGGCAGTCGTGTAAATAACATCTACCGTCTAGCTAGTGCGAGAAACGAAGTGTTCCACTTAAAGCAAGTGAGAGAATAGCAATTGGGCAAATAGCAACTAAAGTATTCCACTTAAAGCACAGCTATCAATATTTACTTGCTATTCGCTCGATTACTCTACTCGTAAGTGGAATACTTCCGAGAAACTTGATTGTTTAATTTTTTTTGTAACAATTTCTTTTTATTCGAAAAATCCGGATTTGATTTTCAAATCCGGATTTGCAAGTCTAGTAAAAATGTGCGGATATCCGGATTTTTCGGATTACGGATTATCCGGATTGCATTCCCTATATGCGAGTGCTATTATTTTACACTGTGACATTTATCCTTTGGTAGATTTTAGTGGGCAACACCATCATTACGACGACATTACGATTCATTGACGACCATTAATGCGGTCATAATTTTTTTAGCAGAATACCGAATTAGTTACAAACGTAATGGCAACGTAATGAGGTGACGTCGTGATCGCAAAATCGTGTAATTTTATGTCAATTAGCAGACTTGACCCCCTGGGGCCCTATTTTTGAATCGCTCGGTTGGCGTCGAGCGCTCTTTTCTACTGATTTTTACCGACTTCAAAAGGAGGGAGGACCGATTACTCGAAGACGGCTGAACCGATTGAAATGATTCAAACGGTATTAGATCAGGATTGATTCCAAGTTGGTCCCATTTTTTGAAATTTTGAAATTAATTCAGTACTTTTCAGGAAATCCTGAAAATACTGTCGTTTTCGTTACCATTTTGTGAACTTATACGGATGATCGACCATATCTTCTTTGTTTATATACCGACTAGCTTCCGCCCGCGACTTCATCCGCGTGGATATTAGAGAAAATCCTTAAGTAACCTTCAACCAGGATCCGACCAGCCGTTTTTACGCGATTGGGCGGGTCCCCACCAAGTGCGCTGCCTCGCGAGGCAAGACGTTTGCCGCGTGTAGCGGGCCTCGCACGAGGCTGCTCGCTTGGTGGGGACCCGCCTAATCGCGTAAAAACGGCTGGTTGGATCCTGGTTGAAGGTTACTTCAGGATTTTCTCTAATATCCACGCGGACGAAGTCGCGGGCGGAAGCTAGTTTATTACCCTAATCAGAATTGTGTCCAGAGATATTAGTAGGTATCCCGTTTCCGTTTCTGTTCACTTTCCCGTTCCCGTTCCTGTTCGCGTTCCCGTTCCCGTTGCCGTCCCCTGGGGCTGAATCATGTCCAACGCGTTGCACTTAAAAAAAAAACTCATTTTCGCAATCACCATCTCATAAAACCTCAAAAACTACATCTATATCGATTTTTATGTTTACTTACCCCATTTAGCCACCAAGGGGTTGATTTTCAAAATCACAAAATATATGTTTCTCTATTTATTTTTAGACGTGCTCCTACGAAGTTTAAAGTTGTAATGTCTGTTTTATATTCTTTTTCCATACATAATTTGAACCCCATTTTCACCCCTTTAGAGGTTAAATCATGTTCACCGTGTTGGACTTCAAAATAAATGTCATTTTCGCAATCGTCATCCCAGAAAACCCCTATAACGACATCCATATCTATTTTTAGGTTTATTTACCCCACTTCACCCCCATTTCATCCTTATAGGGGTTGAAATACTGCCAACAACAATATACGTTGCGTTTGATTTCCATTAATAAGCCTTAATTATAAATTTAGCGATTTTTACTTCGAAAATAAAGGATTTTCTTCTAAACACAACTTTTTTTTTGCCCCTTCGGGGGTAGAATTTTGAAAAACGCTGAGACACGAATTTATTAATTTTCAATCATCAGCTTAAATACAAAATTTGAAGATCCTAGCTCCAAAACTGAGGGACTTTCATACAAACTTTCATCCCTTATTTCATCCCCTTAGGGATAGAATTTTCAAAAATCCTTCCTTAGTGGATGCCTACACTGTATAAGGTATCTGTGTGCAAAATTTCAAGTCTCTAGGTTGAGCGGTTTGGGCTGTGCGTTGATATCTCAGTCAGTCAGTCAATCAGTCAATCAGGACTTTAATTTTATAAATATAGATTCAGATGATTCTTTTTTTGTTTGAAAGAGGATACTTTAGAGATACCATTTTGATTTCATTGTTATTGGACCTTGAATTATAAAGAAGGGAACTACTCAAAATCAAATAGAAACTGTATAGTGATTACACTAAAAAGAATAAAATAAAAAATTGTTTAAAAACAAAAAAACCGACTTCAAAAAACCTGAAAATAAAAACAAAAACTGCTTCAAAATTAAAAACATCTAAAAAGCAAGAAATAATTTTCAAATCACTATGAAGTCGGGTGGGGCTCATAGAATAAAAAAAAGAAGTTGTCCTCCAGCCCCACCTGACTTCAATAGACGTGTTTTATTACAGTGATATGCGTAGGTATCTAGTGATTTGAAAATTATTTCTTGCTTTTTAGAGGTTTTTAATTTTGAAGCTGTTTTTGTTTTTATTTTCAGGTTTTTTGAAGTCGGTTTTTTTTGTTTTTAAACAATTTTTTTCGTTCGACAGCTCATACATTCGTCGAACGAAAATCAGTAGAAACGAGCGCTCGACGCCAGCCGAGCGATTCAAAAATAAGGCCCCTGGGGCTCTATTTTTGAATCGCTCGTATGACATAGTTTTGTCGCATGCGACTTAAGTCGCATGCGACAAAACTAGTAGATTTAGCTGTTGAACTATTCTATAGTAAATTAAATAAATGTATTAATGACTTTGTTCCGACAAAAAATCCCAATATAAAACAGAATAAGTTTAGTTATCCGAAATGGTACACTAAAGAAATTATTGACAATATTGAGAAAAAATATTTCCATCTGAAACGTTACAAGTCGGAAGGAAAGGAATTTAATAAAGAATTGTTTAAATATTATAGGTGGCATGTTAAAAATTTAGTTGACAACGCATACCAGCAGCATTTGAAATTGACGCAAAAGAACATAATCGATGATCCGATTCAATTCTGGTCATATATCAAGGATAGGAAGAAAAACCGAAGACCGGCCGGTACTTACACGTATAATGGGGCGCCTGTGACTGGGCAGGCCGCCGCAGACGCCTTTGCGGAATACTTCAGTTCTGTATTTCTAACCGAAATCCCTACACTCTGTCCAATAGCAGCCACTCGTGCTGCTAACACTTGCATCAACAATAATTACGTCTCCGTTGGACAAATAGACGAGCTCGATTTGAAGTCGGCAGTGAAGCGACTTAAGCCAAGGTCATCGGGTGGGCCCGATGAGATTCCTGTATTTTTAGCGAAGGACTGCATTTCAGCTATGAAGAAGCCTCTTCTGTTCCTTTTTAATCTGGCCTTAAGCAAAGAAAATATACACTAACGTGAAAAGAAGCGACACTTGCGCATGGGTGCTGTAAAATTGCTCGCGGCTATGTGTGAGTGCGCCGGGCGAGCGCGGGGGTGCCGCGACGCCATCGGGGCGAGGAATCTCCTCCGCGGAGGCACGTGCTATCAGGCTTGCCTAGTTCGCTCGCACCGCGCAATAGTACAGGCAAGTACGACAAACTAAAGTGATAGTGTAGAGCCGCATGCGAGGGCTTTAATCATTCATCGTTCAGGCAATGTAATTTGCTTTTCGTATTATAAATACACTAGCTTCTGCCCGCGACTTCGTCCGCGTGGATATTAGAGAAAATCCTTAGAAAACCTTCAACCAGGATTCGGTCAGCCATTCTTACGCGATTAGGCGGGTCCCCACCAAGCGCACTGCCATTTGCGTGTGTGGCGGGCCTTTCCGTTCCGTTTCCCGTTCCCGTTCCCGTTGCCGTTCCCGTTCCCGTTCCCGTTCCCGTTTTCGTTCCCTTTCCCGTTCCCGTTCTCGTTCCGTTCCCGTTTCGTTCATGTTCCCGTTCCATTCCGTTCCCGTTTCCGTTCCGTTCCCGTTCCCGTTCCGTTCTGTTCCGTTCCGTTCCCGCTCCCGTTCCCGTTCCCGTTCCCGTCCAATCATATCCGTCCGTCCAATCATGTCATGTCCACCTTGTTGGACTTCAAAATAAATGTCATTTTCGCAATCACCATCCCATGAAACCTCAAGGAACGACATCCACCCCATTTGAACCCCATTTGCACCCCTTTAGGGGTTAAATCATGTCTTCCGTGTTGGATTTTAAAATAAATCTCATTTTCGCAATCACCATCCCATAAAACCTCAAGAACGACATCCATATCGATTTTTATGTTTACTCACCCTTACCTCCTAAGGGGTTGATTTTCAAAATCACAAAATATATGTTTGCCTTTTTATTTTTAGATGTGCTCCTACGAAGTTTAAAGTTGTAATGTCTATTTTATATTATTTTTCCATTCAAAATTTGAACCCCATTTTCACCCCTTTAGGGTTTAAATCATGTCCTCCGTGTTGGACTTCAAAATAAAAGTCATTTTCGTAATCACCATCCCATAAAACCTCAAGAACGAAATCCATATCGATTTTTATGTTTTCTTACCCCATTTACCCCCTAAGGGGTTGATTTCCAAAATCACAAAATACATGTTTGCCTTTTTGTTTTTAGATGTGCTCCTACGAAGTTTAAAGTTGTAATGTCTATTTTATATTATTTTTCCATACAAAATTTTAACCCCACATTCACTCCTGTAGGGGTTAAATCATGTCCACCGTGTTGGACTTCAAAATAAATGTCATTTTAGCAATCGTCATCCCAGAAAACCCCAATAACGACATCCATATCTATTTTTAGGATTTTCTACCCCTTTTCACCCCCATTTCATCCCCATAAGGACTGAAATAACAATATATATTGCGTTAAATTTCTATCCATAAGCCTAAATTATAAATTTAGTGATTTTGACTTCGAAAATGAAGGATTTTCTTCAATACACATTTTAATCCCCCTTTTGACCCCTTCGGGGGTAGAATTTTGAAAAACGCTGAGACCCGTATTTAATAATTTTCAATCGTCAGCCTAATCACAAAATTTGAAGATTCTAGCTTCAAAACTGAGGGACTTTCATACAAACTTTCATCCCTTATTTCATCCCCTTAGGGATAGAATTTTCAAAAATCCTTCCTTAGTGGATGCCTACACTATATAAAGTATCTTTGTGCAAAATTTCAAGTCTCTAGGTCCAGCAGTTTGGGCTGTGCGTTGATAGATCAGTCAGTCAGTCAGTCATTCAGTTTACGATTTTATATATTAAGAAGACAGGGCATTATTATTGCTTTTCTCACGAAATGTGAGGAAATTAATAGAATATTGTACATTGAGGGGTGAAGTGGTAATAATTGCACTTTCTTCAGAGTAATACATATGCTTTATACTACAGAAAATAAATAAATAAGTACTTAAAATAATATTGAATTAAAATAGCTACAATAATTAATTATGGTGTCTTGCCTTTCACCCCGCACTATATATCTATTACACAGACACTGCACATAATAAAGTTTTTGTACTTTTGTAAGTATAGAAAAATATTAAAATACACTTGACCGTTTTTTGACATTTTATTTATGCCTCTCATCTATTACCTCCATAGTTTTAAGGGGGGTCGAAAAAACTTAATTTTTTGGTTCCGACGCACCGTGTCCGAGATATTTGCATTTTTGTAATTTTATTTAGAGATTAGGTTAAAATAAATACTGTTCTTTAAAATGTAGTACCCACACACTATTTAAATTGTAATTAATAAGAATATAAGTTGATATTAATTGTAATGAAAAAAACTATTTGGGCAAACGAAGAATAAACGTAGAAAAAGTCGCAAATCAAAAATTGTATTAATTTATTGATCTACAGAATGTTTGGTAATAGCCTTATAAAGCCGAATATGGTAGATAGGGACCATCTAACTGAACCACTTTTATTATGGGACCTTTTTTTTTGGCCAGGGGGAAATGCCTTCGCATACCCCCCCGCGCGGGGAACGCGGGGGTGGTTATGTGGTGACTCCACTAAAACCCCCTGGGTGTTCCTCAGCCGTTAGTGCGACGGGCCCCGAGAATATTGTGGTATTCCTTCCGCGGCCCGACGCCGTTTATTATGGGACCTGAAATCGCGGAAAACGTATCAGCTGTTTCATACAAACAATAATAATGAAAATATCAAAATGTATGAAACAGCTGTTATTTTTTTTTCGCGATTTCAGAGTTGGTCCCATAGTAAAAGTTGTTCAGTTTGATGATCCCTATCTACCATATTCGGATTTATAAGGCTCTTACCAATCACCTTGTATATATTTAATCGTAATATAGTATAATGTATTAATATTAAAATTAATATAAAATCAATACTTCACCAAACTATCGTTTTATAATTTCCTTGCGTTAATGATGCTAATAGACAACCCTATCACAAGTCGTGACTACTCGTCACGACTTCGACGCAGCCGCCGCCAAACTGGCGCCAAGCTCACACCTATAGGGAGTGCCGCCGCTGTGCCTTAAGTGAATCAGTATACCCTAATATCTGGAAACTATCAAGAGTTACACCTGTACCGAAAGGAGAAACTGGAAACGATGTTTCAGCGTTTAGACCAATCGCAGTATTATCAGTTTTCGCAAAAATCTTTGAGATAGTGTTGAGCTCGTACATTAACAGACAAATCCGTAACGAAATGCACGATAGTCAACATGGTTTCCGTGGTGCTCGTTCGACTACCATGAATCTGGTGGCTCACGTAGACTATATTTATGATGAAATGGATGCTGGCCGGCAAGTAGATGCTGCCTATTTCGATTTTAGAAAGGCATTTGACCTCGTCGATAACGATATTCTACTTCAAAAGTTAGCGGTCATGGGTTTTAACCCTAAACTTCTCGAGTTTTTCTCCAGTTACCTGAGGAACAGATGCCAATTTGTGAGAGTTCAGGGATACGAATCTTGCAATAGGGAACATGCATAAGTCACCGATTTTAATAAATTTGAGCTTGATCGCTGCGGACACCTATAAAAACATGATTGAACAGAAAAATAATAAATAAAATATAATATTTTAGTTTTATCACACAGGGGAAAGTAACGAATTTTTTTTTTTCATTTTCGGAAATAATGCACTTAACAGTCGGATAGAATATCGAATAAGAAAAAATATTTTGTATGACACATATGTACTTAAACGCAATATTTAAGAAGATATTTGAAAATTCTTGGCTAACTCCATAATAATGCGCCTGAAACGAGACATGAGTGACGTCACACATGTTGACCTTTTTGTATAGAGCGTTTTTGGCGGGTGCTGATGCGCGCTAACTTCAAGTGACTATATCACGAGAAAAAAACGCAAGAGAAAAGTTTTAATATTACAGTTGATTATCTCACGCATTATACTTTTGATTTTAATACAAAAAAAAATTGATGCATGTTCCCTATTATTACACAAGATCTGGCGTTAGTCAGGGCAGTACCATGGGTCCAACCCTTTTCCTGATCTTTATAAATGATCTGCCGAATGGTGTACGTGCTTCCAAATGTCTTCTGTTTGCGGACGATCTCAAATTGTCTCTGGGGATTGGCTCTGTAGCAGATTGTGAAGTCTTGCAAAGAGACATCAATGCTGCTGCTGAATGGAGCAGACGTAATCGTCTTCCGTTCAACAGCAGTAAATGTAAGGTAATTACTTTTACGCGGAAACGATCCCCTCTAAATGCCAACTTGTAGCGTGGTTTTTTTGCTGTTTTGTCGATTTCCCTTAAAGGGGAAGTTTTGTTGGTAGTTTGTTTCCATTAATGATAAAATTTATTTTTTGGCAGTATGCCTCATGTCCTTTTCCTTATTTCCGTAAAAAGTCCGTTCAAAATTCGCGGCATCGACTTCGGAAAAAAAAAAAAAAAAAAGAAAGATTAAGATCGTATTTCTTATGGTCGTCCTTCGCCCACTTCAGGGGCCTTTGCGATGAGCCCTTATCGCCAGGATTTCTATTCAATTGTTTACCTTTCATACTAGATCCCAAAGGTTAGTGTTAGGGGGGGTCGACTCTATTGTTCTGATTGAAATTTGCCTACAGGGGAAAACTTTTGTATTGCAAGTAAAAAAAAACATATTTTTCAATTATGGTAACCCGCAGAAATACCCGTCATGAAGTTTAAAGTATGAATGGTAGATTTTTGTAAATAAAGGGCAGGATAAGATTTTAAGGAATTAGTTGAATAGAAGAAATAATATTTGTAGAGTATCTTTAAACAGACTTTTTAAAAGTAATACATAATAAAGCGTTTGGCTAAATATAAGAAAAGCAATTTATTTTCATATGTGAATAAACGTTTGGCAGAAATGTGACTTTTTATGTTGGCAACACCACCAAGTCATGACACGACGTTTGTAAACAATAACAATGGTCGAGTTTGTTGGTGTTTATTGGCGATCTCAGTTTCTATTTCGTTATTATTTGGAATACCTAGTAATTCTGATCATTTTCGCAAGTGTACGACGTTGAGTTTGAGCTTAGGTTCCTCCGTCTATGTTTGTTTAGTGACAATAATAATTGTTGTTCATAATAACAGTGAATACGAGACAGTGACTCTAACCTAACAGACGTGTTAAAACTTTGATTACCTATTTTGTTCAACTTTTACCAATTTTTAACAATGTCTGATAAGGAAAACAGACGAAAATGTTTCAAGTGCGGCAAATCGCCTGCTTCGGACAATATCAAACTATTTCGTTTCCCAAAACCTGCTATAAGAAACCTTTTGCGGTACGTATTTGCCAATATTATCCCTACAAAATGTTCAACTTAACTGCGAATACGAATATTTATTGACTAGAAAATAGTCAATAAATATTCGTATTCCTAATAAATAATAAATATCGAGTGATTTCTGAATGTGTTCTGAGAGTTTTTATCATGCCATGATAACCTATATTTAGGAAACATCACATATTGTTCTGATTATAATACAAAGTAACTTTAACAATGTATAGCTATGATGTTATCTATAGATGTTGCAGAGCTCAGTTAAGAATTAACATTAAACAGTTAAGTTGTTAAGAATAGTTTTATTTATAACTCAATGAGATTTTTTCACCATGACACACATAATTATGACACAACGTTGGTAATTTTCAGACAACATAAAAACAAAAAACCATGTGACAACCTCCGTCACACTTTAAAATATTATATTCAGCCAATCGATATTGAACCTCTTTTACAACAAGCTAAACAAGCATCTGGTACACAGAGAACTAATGAAATAATATGTGTTAATTTTTCAGTTGTACGATGTGGGCAAAATATCTTTTTCCATCAGAAGAGCACACTTCAATTGAGTTCCAGAAAAAGTTGTTTAGTGAACACCGAATGCTGTGTCAAGATCATTTTACTGATGATGATTTTACTGACAGTTCAAAGAAACGATTATTATACTCTGCAGTTCCATGTGATGTAAGTAATAAATTATTGATCTCAATATAATCCTTACTAAGTATATTCCTTATTTTTATATTATAAATGTGGAAGTACGCCCGTTTGTTTGTTACGCCTTCACGTATATACTATACTCAATCGATCATCATGAAATTTTGCATACACGTTGTCACAGGTACAGGAAAGGACTTAGGGTACCTTTCATTCAGAAAAAATATCAGTTCTCGGGAACTGGAACGGGATAGCAAAAAAACCGTCCACGCAGACGAAGTCGCGGGCGGTTGCTAGTTATTACTAAATCAAAGCTGTAGCATATTATGATAATGCTTACTTTTTATTATTGTTTCAGTTTGATAAGATAAGAATATATAACTTTTATACCTTTTTTCATTATTGGAACAACATTATTGGATTTTCTGAAAAAATAAACATTGTATTTTTGCTCCCTTTGCAACACCTAGAAGACCTCTTCCAGGCTTTCTTATTCTCTTCATTATATCTATCTAATAAAATAATAATTAGTCTCCGCCGTACTAAATACACTTATTTTGTGAATCTCAAGAGATTGTTGGATTTTATTTTATTAATATTGATTTTTTTACTAACTTTGTTTTAGGATTTGAATAAATAAGCAATTATATACAGATATTATTTTCAGTTGTATTACATTACAGATTCAGCAAGTGCCCATGGTGATACCACATTTTTTTAATGAGCCACAGCCGGGTCCTTCACAACTGTGCAAAGAATATGGCCCTACTTCTCAAGGTCCAGAAGCTATTTCTTCTAAGGCATGTGATTCACAAGTTGTTGAAAGAACACCCTTAGAAAATATATCCAACACAATTCATTGTAGAAAATCAAATTTGGATAAAGTAGAAACATCTTCTAAACAGGAGCCCAAGTTAAAAACAGAAAAAGAGAAGTACCTTTATAAGAAATGTTCTAAATATTTAAAACAATTATGTCAATTACGAAATCGTATGAAGAACATGAAAAAGAAAGCTATATTAAATAACCTCACTGATAATAATGCTGTGAAGAAGTTGGAAGAAAAACTATCTCCTACATTTGCCTTCCTTTTGCAAGGACAAATAAGAAATTGTAACAAGTCCACTGGTTGCAGGTGGACAAAAGAAGAAAAAATTGTAGCATTGAGATTATACAAAAGATCACCAACCTGCTACAGATTGCTAAGAAGACTATTCCAATTGCCTTCGCCTGGTACTCTTAAGGCATTACTCAACAGGATGCCTTTTGCTGTTGGCATTGCCAACCCTGTGCTTGAAGTAATATCAAATTTTGTCAAACACCAAGAGCCTTCAGATAATCACTTTATTTTAATGTTTGACGAAATGTCTTTAAAAAAACATATTAACTATGTGATCAACCGATACTTTTATCCAAAAGATAAATAATGTCGTAGAGAAAATATGTTTTCGTGTTTGATGTCATGGACACTAATATAATATTTTGTTTAATGGGTTGACTTTACTCCTAATAAAAATTTTGTTCATTCTCCAAGGCTACAAAACATCAACATCAACAATACTTTTTAAATTCTTACTTTCCCAATGGTTTTGTTTTGTTCTTAAATAAGATATATTACTCATAGATAATTATTTATTACGCAGCTTTTTATATTATTATTTCATGCAATAAACATGTTTGGGAACATTAAATTTCCGTTTTATTTTACATTTGATGGCCAATATTGCTTTCAAATTCTATCGATGGAGGTATAGGCAATTTCACTTGTAAGAAAACTTGATGGTAAAACCAAGAATCTTATATACATATACCATAAAGTTTTCTTACAAGTGAAATTGCCTATACCTCCATCGAAAGAAATCTTATAGGAAAGTATTGTTCAAATGTTCCCGCCATAGAGTTTGTGGTGGGTTGACTACAGGTGACACTAGAAGCATACTTCCGGTAAAACCGGAAACCCTTTTTTAACAATGGAGTTGTTATTCTTCTCCGCTAGGAGTATGTGTTCTGTGGGTTAGTGTGAAAGCAGGCCTTAAGCAGTCCTGTAATGTCCGTAATGTCGTAGGTTGTTTGACCGTGTTTTCGGGAAGTCCGATCCGATTGAAGTCGCTTTCGGCGGCGCGATGTCAGTCCAGTCCACGCTCATCGATGAGTGATCAAGTGTAGGAAGTCGGAATGCGTCGTGATGGCGCGAGACTTGGAACGCAGCGAATATCAGCTGTGATTCATAGGATACAAAATTTTTCGGTTGGAAAGAATTTCATTTTATATTTATGTCGCTGTTAAAGTTATTGGATTCGTAATTGTTCCTGATTTAAGTAATATCTTGCAGCTATTCATTGTAATTTTCGTCGGCACAATAGAATTTCGCCAAGGTACATATTTGTGATTTCCTAGACATTCAGCTGTTGGCAGTGTGAGAATTTGAAATTTATTTTTATCATCATGTTCGTTATTTACAGAGGGTTTTGGCTAATAAAAGCCGCCGAGAAGAGTTCTAATTCGTGTCGTGATATCCGACCGAAGGAGGAATACTGATTGACCGGATTCTAAACCATATAAAATATATTGTTTACAAGGAGCCGCAGGTATATCAAAATTTATTGCTATCCATTATCTAGTATTTACTGCAAGGGGTCTCTATCTATTTATTACTTTCAATTTCAGTTCTTTTCATGTGAAAAGAGACTTTGTAAGTTGAGAGCTACGGTATGTTTCTATGTCTCAATTCGATTCGAGTAGATTAGTCTGCTGTGAAGGGGATAGTTTAACAGAAAAGTCAGGGATCAGTAATATTTATTGTCAGAATGAACATACAAGAATAGATTTCCCTCAGTTCTGCTATTCGCTGCAGGGTCCCCCCCGTCATGGAATAGTTGTAGTCCATTTAAGGCCGACGTTGTTAAATTATGGTTTTTGTGCACACCATTCCAGGTGAAGAGTGGCGTACGTATCCAGCCACGAGACAACCACTGCTCTGTCGTCCATTCAACCTCAGTTAAGCGGAAAAAGTTGAAAGAAACCGGACTTTGGTTTCTCACCCACGGCTCCGAGGCATAATTAATAGAAAGCAGCCATCGAAGCGTTTCTCTACTGAACAGACTCGCTGCGAGATATTTTAATAGGTACCAGTTAACTCTCAAATCTTTTTAACCCGTAAACTAACCGAAGTATAAGAATCCAGCTATCCGTACTTAGGCCTTCGAGTACGACCTACACGAGCTAGATTTATGTTAGATAATTACCACATTTCTGATATTCTAGGGCAGGCAATTCTTACCCACATAACGCTCTGCGAGTAGTTTTAAGTTTAACCTTTTAAAATAACCCCTTGGGAAAAGGATTAGATTCATAGCTTCGTTTTTCTTCGTGTCAAATCACCGTGTAAATTTGCAGATCTGCGATTACAACGTTTGATGTTTATTATTGTATAGAATCAACCATATTTCAATAAAACTGTAGTTTGCTGTTGACTGTACGTTAAGTGTTTATTTATTTTCCCTTGAGTTGTCATTAAGGTGAGTCATTCGCATGAGTTTATTTATTACTTACTGTTTCTTAAGCCAAAGGCAATAAGAGAGAGAAGAAGACATAACAAACTATAAGATAAATGACACACCTCTAGAAAGAGTTAACGAAATTCGAGATTTAGGTTTGATATTGGACTATCAACTGGATTTTCACCAGCATGTTAAAACTGTATGCAAGGCGGCTAACAAAATATTAGGCTTTGTAATGAGAACTAGTACACAGTTTGATGATCTAAGGGTAGCAAGGGTACTATATAACTGTTATGTTCGTAGCAAGCTCGAGTTTGGTGCTATTATTTGGGACCCCTACGAGGACAAATACAGTTTATTAGTTGAAAAAGTCCAACGTAAGTTTGCGCGATGGCTATACAAAAGAGAATATGGCTATTACCCTTTCTTGTATCCGTCAGTATTTGTGTCAGGTATGCTGGATATGGATACACTTGAAATAAGAAGAGTAGTGCAGTACATAATGTACTACATATTAATTATGCATCACAAAATAGACAGTTCCTCAGCTTTGGAGAAGCTACGTTTAGTAGTTCCAGCACGAATCAGGCGGGATGAAGCGGGGACGGTTGCGCCTCGTCGGCGTCCGCGTCTTCTGTATAGGCCAGCCGCACGCACGCGACGCGGGGCTCACGCACCTACCATTCGTGCTTTGCGGCTGTTGGGGGACATGCTTGCTCAGCACGATGATGTAGACATATTTGCCGATAGTTTAGGATACCTTCATGACAAAGTCTATGCATTTGTAAACAACATGCTAATGTAAATTGTACGTAAGGAGATTGTGTTATTTTGTTATATTACTGACATTTATTTTTGACATTGGACACAAATATTTTATCATTGACATTAGAAACTGTTATTTTGACGTTGGAAACAATAATTTTTATATTGACATTAGAAACTTATTTTTTCATTATTATTGACATAGTTGCATTTCTTTTAATTTTCTTTAATTCATATTTTTGCATGATTAATTTTAATGATTAATTGACATATGTATTAAGTATAAAATTGACATTGCTTGCTACTTAATTAATATTATACCTTACTCTATCTATTACTAATCATAAAATTTTCTAATTGTATAAATTATAATTTTCTAATATGACTGGACTTGCGGGCGTCTTGGAGTACTCTGTAAGCCTGTAAGTTTATTGTTTTAAATAAATATAAATAAAGTCACACTCGTCTTCCAAGTCGCATGACGCAGATTTTCCGTATTTTTGAATCGTTCGTTTCCGTGCTGCCAACATAATACGAAATGTTGGGTTTTATCCGTTCCACGCAGAATTTAGAGAAAACAGGTAACTACCACAACGAAAACGGAACGTAATATCCATGTTTCTATTGGCTGTTAAACAAAAATCTTTACTTTTTAGTAGAAAAGAATATCGCTCGCCGTGCCGTATCGCTCGACGAGCGATTCAAAAATAGGGCCCCCGGAGCGCGCGGCGCGCTGCGCACGCCGCGACTAGACTACACTATCGTCGATTAGTGCAGAGCGCGCACATAAAAGATTATTCACCGAAAAAAACCCGAAGAGTTAATTTTTAGTAAATAAATAAGGTAGGTAATGATTATTTTTTTAAAGAAAATAGGTACTGACTTTATTGACTTATAATGAAAATAGGGGGCGGCAAAATTTGGGTCCGCCCCGGGCGGCACAAACACATGCTACACCACTGCTGTGGGGCCCCCATTTTTTAATTTGCCCCAGGGCCCTTGGTTACGCAGCTACGCCACTGGACTCTTGCTCCGATACAATAAAGTGCAATTCAGGTCGCACTGCTGTTCCTTTTCCTACATTATTTTTACCTAGTAGTTGCCACTCTTTCTATCGCGTCGCGTAGCTCTTATCTTTTCAGACGTATGAAATTGGTCCTCGCTTAGGACGCGAGCGCTTCATACTTACGCGCCGAGTGACAGAGCCGGTCGAAGAGTCGGGTTCGGGTTCATTACACCAAAATCTATAAAGTTTAATTTAAAAAAAATACCTTTAGCCATTTTTTATGTCCTCACTGCTGGGGCGCAGGCCTTTCTTATGGGTGGATAAGGTGGATGTGCCTTAACCCACCACACGGGACCAAATGCGGATTAGTGGGTGTTAACGACTGCAAATGCACCCGGGACCAAGCACTTGTGCCTTCCAAAGCACGGAGAAACTCGTGATCGACATTTTTGGTCATCCATCGCATAACCGACCCTTGCGAAAGCTGCTTAACCTCTGCAATCGCTGGGCTAGGCGCTAAACTACAGCGCCATCGAGTTCCCAAAAGATATTTGTTTTTAAATAGTGTATCATTGCGTCTACAGGTGCCTAGCCACGGGTACTCCTCGCGCCGTAATATACGCGCACGCGGGCACTATCTCCGCCGTGCACTAACAAAATTGGCCTGATATTGTTTTTTTCCAAAAATATAAGATAGTTTTGCTGTAATTTCAGATCTCTACGATATTTTCGCGACCTACATCAAAAAGTGTAAATTTTTATCATTATAAATCGTCCATAGGTGCCTAGCCACGGGCGCTCCTCGCGCCGTCCTATCCGCGCACGCGGGCACCATCACGGCCGTGCACTGGGCGCCGCCCGCGCGCCCGGACGTGCGGTGGCTCGCGTCCACCAGCACGGACGGTTCGGTCGCGTTCTGGACGGGCGCGCCGGACGGACAGTTCCTGTCCCGTCCGGTGCAGTACGTGGAGAGGACTCGGCCGGGCGCCTGCCATATGATCTGCGCTGCTTGGTCGAGGGGCGGGGGGTTCTTGGCTGCGGGGAGTGCAGACCATCATGTTAGGGTGAGTAGGAATATAATTTGTACATGTTTTGTGTGTAATTTCAGGTATTTTCGGACTATTTAGTGTATAATGTTGGCATTATTCGGACTATTTAGTGTTAATTTCGAAATTATTCAGACGTGTCTAATTTTGGCGTTATTCGGACTATTTACTGTTTAATTTTGCCATTATTTTAACTACTTTGTGTCTAATTTTAGCACTATTTATCGGACTATTTAGTGTCTAATTTTATCATTATTTGGACTGCTTGGAGTTTAATTTTGAAATTATTCGAATTATGTAATGTCTAATTTTCGCATAATTTGGACTATTTACTGTCTAATTTTGACATAATTTGGACTATTTAGTGTCTAATTTTGTTGTTATTCGGGCTATTTAGCGTGTAATTTTGTCATTATTCGGGCTAATTAGCGTCTAATTTTGACATTATTCGGACTATTTAGCGTCTAATTTTGGCATTTTCCGAACTATTTAGCGTCTTATTTTGACAGTTATTCAGACTATTTTAGTATCCAATCCAATTTTGCCATTATTCGGGCTATTTAGTTTGTACAAAGTACAGATTTACAATATCTTAAGTGTCAGCACAATTGTATTGCACAATGAATCATCGATATCGTAATTAATTTGTTTCACAAACATGTAATTTAGTTCTAAGCAGCCTTTCTTTGTGTGCACACATTTGTTTACAATTTTATAAATAAATCAAGTTTATATATTTTCCGAGTGTTGTTATTATCAAGATCTAATCTAGACAGATAAATCATGTTAATGTATGAGTTTAGCAAGGGCTCATACATTAGTGGTCCTTCGAGAATTTTTTAGTGATTTTTATCAGTTTTTCGTGCGGTTGCGATCGGCTCTTCGGCCTCCCACCAGCCGGTCTCACCGACAGAGTTGAGAGGACGCATAAAGACCAATCGGAAGCTGTGAAAACCCTAAATAAGACCAAGCGCAAAGTGGTGAATCAAGTTCTACACCCGAAGTCTCAAGTACAGTGAGAAACAAGCATCAGTTCAAGATACAATCAAGTTTATCAAGTTATCAAGTTGGTACGTACCTATCAAGAACAA
Organism: Agriphila tristella; assembly: GCA_928269145.1. Taxonomy (NCBI): domain Eukaryota; kingdom Metazoa; phylum Arthropoda; class Insecta; order Lepidoptera; family Crambidae; genus Agriphila; species Agriphila tristella. The sequence continues at coordinate 16,158,180 of OV743448.1, read as the reverse complement.
GAAAGGCAAGAAAAGCAGAACTCACTTCAAGGTCAACACTCAATCAAGCTATCAAGGTATTTAATTTTTATTCAGCATCAAGTTAATTAAAATCATGGAAACACTACTATCAAACCAATCCCAGATTTCTGAAACTATCAAGAACCTTTTACGAAACTTTAAGAAAGATGGGGCAGAACGCAAGACACCTGAAAACATCAGAAAAAGAATCGACAGCCTGGATTCATACTGGGCAGAGTATCAAAGCAACCATCATAAGTTATGTAACATCATTTATATTTTACCTAAAACGAGCATGATACTACGCGCAGAACCTATCAAGAAGCCAGAGATTTTTTTGAAAAATCACTCTATTCAGCTACCATGACTGCGCCAAAACCATCACCGTTGCGGGAGCCCATGCCCATCCTAAAGGAACCGGAGCCGATCACGTCTTCAGTTCAACCTTCTGATTGAAGTGGGCGGATGAAGTACCGTTATCCCAGCAGTACACATCTCAAGGAACAAACAGCCTCCTAGATGACATGCTTAAGAAGCAAACAACCAACTTCAAGGCTTTCTCAAGAACCGTGTCTCAGATTGACATTGAAAATATCAACGACAGATGGAAGATATCAAGTACGACTCCCACTTAAGAAAAATATCAATGAAATAGGTCAATCAAGAAATAAGGCCATGGCTCAGTACCTGCAATTGGAAAGACAATTCAAAACAAATCATCAAGTCGCTATTCAATATAAAGAATTTATGCAAGAGTATCAAGAACTGGGTCACATGAAACTTGCGTCGAGCACGTCACAACCAGAATATTTTTTACCACATCATTGTGTAATACGAGATTCAACTACAACCCCATTGCGTGTCGTCTTTAACGCATCCCAAACGACAAGCAAAGGAAAGAGTTTAAACGACTACATGCATAAAGGACCTAACCTTCAACAGGACCTCTTCACGCTGATTCTAAAGTGGCTTCAATACAGCATCGCTTTCACTGCCGACGTAGAAAAGCTCTTTCGCCAGATCTGGGTGCATCCTGAAGACCTGAAATATCAGAAAATCTTATGGCGTGACGACTGTAAACAAGTAAAGGAATTTGAACTCACCACCGTCAGTTTCGGCACCAAGGCCGCTCCATATCTTGCGATGATGACCCTTAGACAGTTGGCCAGGGATGAACAGAAGTCATTTCCCAAAGCCGCAGAAGTCGTGGAAACGAGCTTCTATATGGATGACCTCATCCACGGATGTCATTCAGTAGCAGACGCTTTGAAGTTAAAACAACATCTTATACAACTTATGAAAAACGGAGGTCTTAATTTACGAAAATGGACATCCAACCGGCAAGATTTATTACAAGATAAAGAAAGCTTCACGAAACAAAATGATTACGACTTCAAACACGTGACCTCGACAAAAACATTAGGCCTGAGATGGGACCCCGAGCAAGATATATTTATTTTCCAATCGACGATCGACAACCCTACGGATAATTCCAATAACACAAAAAGAAAACTTTTATCTGACTTATCAAAACTGTTCGACCCACTCGGATGGTTGACCCCCCTTTCTACAAGATTGAAATTATTATTCCAAAAAGTTTGGGAAAGTGATATTCCTTGGGATGCCAAGATTCCTGAAAACATCAATTCCGAATGGATTAAAATAAAACAAGACATTGTAAACATAAATAAAATAACTATACCAAGATGGTTAGGTACGAAACCTGACACAGTTATTGAACTTCACGGCTTCAGTGACGCATCGCAAAAAGCCTACGCATGCGTTATTTACTGCAAGTTAATTTATAATTATGAAAATCAGTCGAAAATAATTTTAATGGTTGGAAAGTCAAAATTAGTCCCAAGAAACAAGGATATCTCATTACCAAAATTGGAATTAAATGGAGCTCTTTTGCTGAGTGAATTAATGAAGAAAGTTAAGGATTGTTTTCAAAATTATCAAGTCAGAATATACGGATGGACTGATTCTACAGCAGTACTTGGATGGCTGAATGGGAATCCAGACCGCTGGAAAACATTTGTATCAAACAGAGTACGAAAAATCACGAATGTTTTGCCCGCTGAACAGTGGCGTTACGTGAAATCAGCAGAAAATCCAGCTGATTGCGCCAGTCGCGGAGTCACCCCGACACAATTGAACCAGCATAGCCTGTGGTGGCAAGGACCTTCGTGGCTACCATCATTCAAAGATGAAAAGAAGACACAAGATAGCTTTTCTACCAATCAAGAAATGAAAACACAGCAAGTTTATTCAGTTTCAAGAGACCTGAAGCAAGAAAATATTATCAAGAACCTTTTGGAAAAATATAGCTCATTATCAAAAGTAGTAAGAGTTCTAGCATGGATTCTTCGCTTTATATCAAGAGAAAATAAAAGGAGTGAATCATACCTAACTTTAACAGAAATAAAACAAGCAAAAAATCTAATTATCAAGCAAATACAGATTGAAGAATTCCTTCCTTTTTATTTTTAATTTTGGCATTATTCAGACTATTTAGTATCCAAGTTTGCCATTATTCGGGCTATTTAGTGTCTATTTTTGGCACTATTCAGACTATTTAGTACCTAATTTTGCCATTATTCGGGCTATTTAGCGTCTAATTTTGGCATTATCCTGACCATTTAGCGTCTGATTTTGGTATTATTCGGACTATCTAGTGTATAATTTTGGCACTATCTGGACTAATTTTAGCATCTGATTTTGGCATTATTCGAGCTATTTAGTATCTTATTTTGGCTATATTCGGATTATTGTCAGATTTGTTTATATTATTATAAAATAGATTGTCGTGTCAGATCTATAGCGTGGACTCGGCGGGCGGGCCGCGGCGCGTGTGCGAGGCGGCCGTGCACAGCGACGCCGTGGACTCCGTGTGCTGGGCGCACCGGGGTCTGCGGCTCATGTCGGGCAGCAAGGACGGCACCGCGGCACTGTGGGCGCTGCACGCCGGCCAGTGGCGCCCGCGCGTGCTCGTGCTCAACGCGCACAAGCGGCTCAAGGTGACTATACGTCGCGCTGCCTCATGTCGGGCAGCAAGCACGGCACTGGGCGCTGCACGCCGGCCAGTGGCGCCCGCGCGTGCTCGTGCTCAACGCGCACAAGCGGCTCAAGGTGACTATACGTCGCGCTGCCTCATGTCGGGCAGCAAGCACGGCACTGGGCGCTGCACGCCGGCCAGTGGCGCCCGCGCGTGCTCGTGCTCAACGCGCACAAGCGGCTCAAGGTGACTATACGTCGCGCTGCCTCATGTCGGGCAGCAAGCACGGCACTGGGCGCTGCACGCCGGCCAGTGGCGCCCGCGCGTGCTCGTGCTCAACGCGCACAAGCGGCTCAAGGTGACTTGTAGGTCGCGCTGACTAAAACGAGGGTAGATTGATAAGTCCATGACTTTGTAAAGAAGAAATACCTCTTTTACATAATTTATTTTTGTATCTTAAAAAGAAGCTCCTTAAGTAATCTTTACACTACATTTTCACACACATAAAATAGGTCATAGTGACTAAAAGGTCATAGACGTCTTGGTTGATAATTTAATTTATGGTGACTTAAATTGATTATATGACATGAATCCAAATCCTGGTGATTAAAATATCACGGTGACTAATATCGTCATTGTCTTAAATAGGTCATGGCGACTAATACGTCATGGTAACTAATACGTCATCTTGACTAAAACATCAGTGTGACTTGTAAGTCACAATCTGCACAAGCTATTCACGATATATTCACGACATTTTTATATTTTTGTTACTCATAGCAGGCTAGGCGCACTCCGCGCTTTAGGTACAAAGCTACAAGTAGGTAGCGGGTCCGTCCGGACGGACTAATTTCAGAGGGCTACCGCGTGCCGGCTGGGTCGCACATTAGCAGTTCGATTTCGATAGTATGCCTTAATACGAATAAAAAGGATCCGAACCTCACGTGTTTCACTCTTCCAAAAGTTCCAAACGACATCAAAACGTAAGAAGTGCTTGTCTACTAGGTACCTAGTTAGTAACTAGTATCCGTTTATTCTTAGGTATTTACTTGTCTTATTTGCTAAACAATCTTCGCCCAACTATTTATTGAAATAATAATTTATAGATTAGGTAGGTACTTACTTACCTACCTACTATAGAAATAAAATTAATTATAATTACAATTTCATTTCGTAATAAAGCCAATTGCTTTAAAACCAGCATGTATAGTCTGATGTGGCGATGACTGTACCTAGCCTAGGTTTTTTTTAAACGTATTTAACTACACATTATTTCACAAACACATAACTTGTAATAAATTAACTACCAGTTATTTAATTATTATTTAAAAGAAGAAACCCTGAAGTCGTTAGAAGAGATAAGAGCTACGCGATAGAAAGAGAGGCAACTTCTAGGTGAATATAACTGTAGGCAAGAGAGTGGCGTGCAACCTGAATAGACTATTTGACTAATTTTGGAAAACCATTTTAAATTATTCCTTATTACGTAATAGGCGCACCACATTGATATTTCAGGAAAAATCAAAGTATTTCATTAATAAATCAATGTTAAAGTTTAAAATTTTAAAACCGTGCCAAAAACGCTATGGCGCTGGACACGTGACTTGTTGACGTCACAAGCCTGTAAAGATTGTAATATCGTTAGCCATTTGACAGCCATGAATCGCGGATCTTAAGTCTATGGTCGTGTCAAACGCCTGAAGCCATATTTATTTACAGGCATGTGACTTCATCAGTCATCTTAGAGCTTTTTCGCCACAGAAAAAAATTCAAAAATTATTGCATTTTTCTAGGTGAAATTAATCAATTAATTGACTTAATTTAGTCCATATAATAGTTGAATATGTTTTTTCACGCCATTATCTGTTAGGATGACCACAATTTGTAGTATATTTTCAATGTTGTCAAATTGTCTATTACACTTTATTAGGTATGGAATAGAGTCGTTATTTATTTAAATGACTTTGCGGAGTGGATCTTCTGTACTTGTACTATTATGTATTCTGTGCTCATAGTAAAAAAATAACTTAATGTTTTTAGATTGTTTTTAATAAGAATGTTTTTTTTACAATGTGATTCTGTGGCAGGTAACGATGGTGTGCTGGGACAGAAGCGACGAGTTCGTGATGACTGCCGTCTCCGACAACACCATACGGGTAAGTTGACACTCCTACTATGAATACAGCACTTTTATTGGCAATATGAATTTTGTCCAATGCAATTAAGTCATTATTTTGATTTGTCTAGTATATTGCAAAGATTAATTTATTTTATTTATATTATTCGAAAGGACTTAAGGAGCCTATGTCAAATATATATTTTCGAGCAACAATTTCACAGAGTATTACTTGATTTATTGGTGCAAACGCATTCACGCGAAGTTCTTTCATCTACAAAGGAATTTGAGCATTACACTAGTGATAATAAGGGTGAATTTGCTTTGGATTAATGAATGCGCTTCGCTTCGCGCCCAGCTTGAGCCGACCCTTAGACTATAATAAAAATAAACCTTAGCTAGCTATCTAGTTTTGTGATTGCCAGCTTTCCAAAATAATAAATAGTTTATTACTAATCAATATTTTTTTTTCAAATATTAGATACTTTTGTTCGACTATGAAATTTCTTTTAGCATTGTCCATATGATCCCTTAATATTGATGTAATTTTTGTTATTTAAAACATAACTGATTTAGGGTCAGTTTGCATTTTTAAACGCAGATTAAACAATTGCAGATTTTAAACGCAATGAAGTTACTAAACGGGTTTAAGACTGTTACTTCAAAGGTTCAAGCAAAAAATTGAAAAAATCAGATTTTTTCGATTTTATGCAAAAATCTGCGATTTTTTATTTTTTGCAAAAGAAACATGATTTTTTTCCAACCCTGTTATAGGTATGGTGCGCACGCACATGTACGCAAGTGTCCGTCCTGCGCGGACACCGCGACGAGGCGTACGTCCTAGAGCCGCACCCCGCGCTGTCCGGCGTGTTACTGTCCGCCGGACACGACGGACAGCTGTTCATATGGCACGCGCTCAGCAGTAAGCCTCTAGCCGCCTTCCACAACAAGATCCCCGGACAGGTGAGTACATACTGAGTACATACGTACATAGTGAGGGAGAGAATCACTGTTTTCTATATCTTTAATAATAATATTGCGCAAAAAAACTTGTCAACGTTATCAGATAGAACGATATTTACAAATATACATATATATCGTTCCAGACTTTATAATAACAAAGATTAACTAATAAATAACATTATTTAATTAGCTCATCTCTTGATGAATTTCAAATGGTGAATATAAACGACCCTATATGTCAATATCTACTCGACCAATATGGAACAGCAGATTCTTTTTTTGCTCTCATTAAGTTGGTCCCATAGACAAAGTTGTTAAATTTGACGATCTAAGGTTCTAAGCCACACCACAAAATTTGTCAACTGTTTTCGATTTTACCCCGTAGAATATTCTTAATAATTAATCGGCTGTATCGTCTCTAAACGAACGATTTTTTTTCTATTTCTAAGGGTGACGGCGCGATTTTCGACGCCAAATGGGGTGGCACGTGTACCGTGGCCGCGTCAGATTCCCACGGACATCTCCTACTGTTTGGCATTGGGCAGGGGTCCGAATTGCTGAAGACTTTGCCCACTGAGCTGTTCTTCCATACTGATTATCGGCCGTTGGGTGAGTTTTTTATTATTTATTTACAGAAAAAATCTAAAGATTTTGACTTCATTTAATTATACAATATAAACAAAATCGGGCCTAGGTGAGATCCTTGTGGGACTCCAAATTGTAGAACTGTGATAACTTAAGTAAGTAGTGCAGTAGCCATGCTGGGCATTGAACAGGAGTCCTAATTACTGAGGACTTTGCCCACTGAGCTGTTCTTTCATTACTGACTATAGGCCGCTTGGTGAGCTTCTTACTCTTTTTATACTATATGAACAGAATCGGGCCTAGATAAGAACCTAGTGGGACACCAAATAGCAGAACTGTGTTAACTTAAGTAAGTGGTGTAGTAATAACCGCACCAGACTCAAACGGACACCTGCTACTGCTGGCTATTGGGCAGGGGTCGGAATTACTGAAGACTTTACCCACTGAGCTGTTCTTCCATACTGACTATCGGCCGTTGGGTGCGTTATTATTTATTTACAGAAAAAAATTTAGACTACATTTAATTATACAATATAAACAAAATCGGGCCCAGGTGAGATCCTTGTGAGACTCCAAATAGCAGAACTGTGTTAGCTTAAGTAATTAGTGTGGTAATAGCAGCGTCAAACTCCCACGGATACCTTGAGCTTTGGTCAGGGGTTCGAATTACTGACTACTTTGCCCACAGCTGTTCTTCCATACTGACTATAGGGCTACTCGGTGAGTTCATTATTATTATACAATATAAACAGAATCGGGCCTAGGTGAGATCCTTGTGAGACTCCAAACTAGTAATAGCCGCGTCAGATTCCCACGGACATCTCCTGTTTGGCATTGGGCAGGGGTCGGAGCTACTGAGGACTTTGCCCACTGAGCTCCCCGCACGCGCCGGCTCTCTACCGGTTCGTGCTGGGCTAATATGAGGTACTAGCGTACTAGTACTCGTTTAGTTGTGATGAGACATAGCTATACTATACTTACTAGCAATGCTTATCCTATAGTTTGCGTGCGGCACCGTCTCTTAAACTACGGTCGTTCATGTTATTTGTCTCACTTGCGCACGCGTAAATAGGTCGGTTCATAATTGACCTAGCTCCGAGTGCAAACAATTAATACCGTACCGTAACATTATACAGAATTCTCTCTTTTGCGCAACCATTTTTTTTTTAGTTTAGTAGATGTTTAGTTTGGCCATATTATCGTGTGTTTAGTACGCGACGCGCTGGGCAGGGCACTCGACAAACAAACCGAGCTCTTAAAGACGCCGCCATTTTTGACGTCGTTGGAGCATTATAGGGCATACAGCATCGTTTCATTTTTAGTTCGCGATGCATTGGGCGGGGCTTTAGACGAACAAACGGAACTCCCCCCTCACCTAATGCCGCCGCCGTTTCTCGTCGACGTTGAAGGCGCGCCGGCGCTGCAGCGGCTAGAGCCGATCTGATAATGAAAAGCGACTTCTCGCTATAGTTACCTCTCGCCATACTTATCTTATAGTTCGCGTGCGGTACCAACTCTTAAGTGCTATCGTCCTGAGGGCCTAGTATGAGTTGGTTTTTTGTTCGCACTTCACTTTGCGAATAGTTAACTATCGTCTTCTCTCTTTCACTCGTTCACTTACTCGCATGATTTCATCTCTTTCACACGTTACTATTCGCAAAGTGAGGTGAGAAACACAATTCATACTAGGCACTCAGGTTATTTGTCTCACTCGCACACGCGTTAATAGGTGGGTTCATAACTGTCCTAGTTCCGAGTGCAAACAAATAATATCGTACCGTAACATTATGCAGAATTCTCTTTTTTGTGCGACCATTTTTTTAGTTTAGTAGACGTTTAAGTTGACAAAATTATCGTGTGTTTAGTCCGCGACGCGCTGGGCGGGGCTTTAGACGAACAAACGGAACTCCCCCCTCACCTAATGCCGTCGCCATTTCTCGTGGACGTGGAAGGCGCTCCACACGCGCCGGCTTTACAGCGGCTCGTGTCGGGCCGGCGCCGGCTGCCGCTGCCACAGCTCATCGCGGTACCTTTAGATAGCACTACGACCGTCGGGGGGTCCACGTTGTGTCTCACTCGTGCACGCGTTAATAGGCCGGGTCATAGCATCAGGGTCACTAAATCACAGCATTTGTGCCAGCTCCGAGTGCAAACAAGACAATACTGTAACATTATGCGAAATCATCTCTTTCTCGACCTTTTTTCAGTAATTTTAGTTATAGACTTTTATACCCATGCCATTATCATTATGTTAAGTTCGTGACGCTTTGGGCGGGGCACTATTAGACGGACAAACCGAGCTACCCCAGTACTCCATGCACATACTCGTAGACAGCCCTCACCATTGAGTTGAGTTTGAGATTTGTCTGAGATTCCAGTTATACAGTGTCAGTGAAAGATGTCTAAGCTTAAATACGGTACTCTCTCTCTTTGTTGAATCATTATAGCGCATACAGATAGATAGATAACACCTTTATTTGACAACTACAGACACTACAACACACACACATAAAACAGCATCGTTGTTTGTTTAGTTCGCGATGCATTGGGCGGGGTTTTAGACGAACAAACGGAGCTCCCCCCCCACCTAGTGCCGCCGCCGTTGAAGCATTATAAGGCATACAGCATCGTTTCATGTTTAGTTCGCGACGCGCTGGGCGGGGCTCTCGACGAACAAACGGAGCTGCCCCCCCACCTAATGCCGCCGCCGTTGAAGCATTATAAGGCATACAGCATCGTTTCATGTTTAGTTCGCGACGCGCTGGGCGGGGCTCTCGACGAACAAACGGAGCTGCCCCCCCACCTAATGCCGCCGCCGTTGAAGCATTATAAGGCATACAGCATCGTTTCATGTTTAGTTCGCGACGCGCTGGGCGGGGCTCTCGACGAACAAACGGAGCTGCCCCCCCACCTAATGCCGCCGCCGTTCCTGGTGGACGTGGAGGGCGCGCCGCACGCGCCGGCGCTGCAGCGGCTGGTGCCGGGCCGGCGCCGCCTGCCGCTGCCGCAGCTCATCCCGGTGCCGGCGCCGCACGCGCGCATCGACCGCCGCATCCAGGAGCTGGCGGGCCACGAGCCGCCGCACCAACACCATGCGCCTAATGTCTGGAGGGGTGACTAATCTATACATATAGAACTATATTGATTGATTCATTGTTGGGATAGGCGTAGAGCCCTAACGGCTGAAGGTATAGACACCATTTTTGAAGGGTAAGATACCTTTCATGATGTAGGTGAGCACTAAGAAAAGATTTTAAAAAATTCCCGTTATACAGGATGCTACATGCTGTTCCAGTTTGTATGGGAATTTGTGTAGGATTGAACCATTATTGCTGGTAGAGATACCATTTTTGGAGGGTAGATACCTTTCATGGTGTAGATAAGCACTAAAAAAGGATTTTGGAAAATACCCGAAAATACAAGAATAACATTTACGCTTGGTTGTTTCCTTCAATAGATTTAACCTTGACCACACCCTGGACACTCCGTACAACCCTGCCATTATAATAGGGAATATGCATCAATTTTTTTTTATCAAAATGAATAATGAATAAATAAATTTATTTTCTCATCACAATAGGTACTCTTAACTAGGATGACGATAACAACAATATGATAATATGACCTGAAAATCAAAAGTATAATGCGTGAGAAAATCAACTGTAATATTAAACGACGTTTATGACGACCTCCGTGGTCGAGTGGTTCGCACGCCGGTTTTCAAGGCGTCACCATCTCTTGAGGTCCCGGGTTCGATCCCCGGCTGGGTCAATGTAGAAAATGAACTTTTCAATATTGTCTCAGGTCTGGGTGTGTGTCATACCACCATTGTTTCTGATTTCCATAACACAAGTGCTATAGCTACTTACTTTGGGATTAGAGCAATGTATGTGATGTTGTCAAATATTTATATTTATTTATATTTATATTTATTTATAATATTTATTAAAACTAATTTCTTGCGATTTTTTCTCGTGATATAGTTACTTGAAGTTAACACGCAGCAGCAACCGCCAAAAACGCTCCATACAAAACGGACATGAAATATGACATCACATGTCACGTTTCAGGCGCGCGTTTACTACGGAGTTAGCCAAGAATTTTCAATTATCTCCCTAAATTTTGCGTTTAAGTACATATGTGTCATACAAAAAAATATTTCTTATTCGATATTCTATCTCACTGTTAAGTTCACTATATTCGAAAGTAAAAAAAAAAACGTTATTTTTCCCTGATTTCATCGTGTGATAAAACTAAAATAATACATTTTTTTTGTTCCATCATACGTGTCCGAAGCGATCAAGCTCAAATTTATCAAAATCGGTGACTTATGCATATTCCCTATTAGATGAGGCCTATACAAACTAGACAACTTTGAAGCTTTGGTTCTCCGCCCAGGTTTAAACGGGGGTGATTTGATGATGGCCATTCAAAAAGTAAATGGAGGAGGCCCAGATCGTTAAAGAAACCCAATGGATTAGTTAAAGGAGTTAGAGAGGATGAATGAAAGGCGAATCACGAAAGAGATATATTGTGCGAATGTGGAAGGAACGATTGCACAAGGGCGTCCCAGAAAAACCTACGCGGACCAAACAGAGGTTATTATAAAAAAGGCTGGTGTACGCAGTGACAAAAAACCGCAGGGCATGTATGAAAAGATTGATGGATGTTAATGAAGCGAAAGAAGTGTGCAAGAATCGTAGCAGGTGGCGATCCATAGTCTCTGCCTACCCCCATGGGAAACGGGCATGAGTATATGTATGTTTGTAAAGATCAAATAGCATTTTTTTACCTAAACAGGCGAAGGCGTCCGCCATACATCCGGGTCCTGGCAACGCGGTTCGCCTCTAGAGGCGGCTCACAGTGCTTTGCCCCTCGTGCCCCCGCTGCCGACCGCGCGCGCCGAGTACATACACAAAGCCGCGTGAGTATACACGAACACATACACAGAGCCGCGTGTGTATACACGAGTACATACACAAAGTATACAAGAACATACACAGAGCCGCGTGAGTATACACGAGCACATACACACAGCCGCGTGTGTATACACGAGCACATACACAAAGTATACACGAGCACGTACACAGAGCCGCGTTTGTTTAATTATAATATTTTAGGAAGATAAACTTCATCTTATTTATTGTTTTCATTTATTAAGTTAAAGCACATCTAAAATACTCCATACAACTATGCCATCATAAACAGATGACGTCAGATGACGTTTTTGTACACGCTCAACTGTGTCTGTAACTCTAGCTAGGGCTACCGTGCAGTTTGTAGTGTATGAGCGGCGTTCAATTCATAATTTGAACTTTTTGGTTAATAAAGATATCAAAATAAGTTGACATTTGACAAATAAAACTAAAAAGTTACGACGCGTTGCTTTGAATATCAAAATAATTTGACACTTGACAAATACGACTAAAAAGTTACGACGCATTGCTTTGAATATCAAAATAAATTGACACTTGACAAATACGACTAAAAAGTTACGACGCATTGCTTTGAATATCAAAATAAATTGACAATTGACAAATACGACTAAAAAGTTACGACGCATTGCTTTGAATATCAAAATAAATTGACACTTGACAAATACGACTAAAAAGTTACGACGCAATGCTTTGAATATCAAAATAAATTGACAATTGACAAATACGACTAAAAAGTTACGACGCATTGCTTTGAATATCAAAATAAGTCGACGTTGACAAACACGACTAAACGAGCGTACGATTCGGCATACGAACTCGCAGAGTGGGGTGAGGTAATTGATTCTGTGGCGGGGTAGGGAGTGTCCTTTCTGTAAAGTCGCATTACTAATTTCCCAGCAAAAATGTAAACAAAGAAACGTCACTGTCAAATTGACAAACTGACCCTGATAGTGACATTTTCAGATATTGAAAACCTTTGGTCACTTTTATAACTGTTTAAATTGTTTATTATATTTGAGTCATAATTAATATAATGTCATGTAAACTATCAATGTCATATATACGTAGCATTTTCGCCTGTTCTCCTCCAATACTAAAAGACAAATGTTACTACTACAGCTACTACTCGTAATACTATTTTCTATGAAATTTTATAAAATGAACCAAAGGTGGTGAAAGGTGTGCACAGCATCATAAAAATGATTTCTATGAAATATTAAATTATATTACTGTTTTTGCCGCAAAAGTCTTGATTCAGAATATTTATCTAATCTATTTTTATTAGGTTTGTGATGAAAAAACATGTAAGTGTGTTTATTTCTTGACTTAACAGTATACTTGAAATAAAATACTTTTTGATGGATACTAGCGCGGTTTTATTGAAAGTACTTTGGTAATTAGTTGGTATTTGGTTTGATTTCTGATTTTCCCGACGTTTCGGCACATTTGCAGCTGCCGTGGTCACGGGGGACTGAAGCTACTCGTGACCTACGCCTACCCTCAAGCGATGAATTTTTTAAGCCGTTCAGAAATTAATATTTAACAAAGATTTTTTATGTAATTGGTTTAAGTTAATTTATAATTTAATTTTGTGAATTAATTAATGCTAAAAAGAAATCGCTAGTATCCGTTAAAAAGTGTTTTATTTCATGTCTAGTGAGCGCGTGAGCTTCTTCATTTTTGCTGGGAAATTAGTAATGCGACTTTACGTAGTACTTATGTCTATTCTGTGGTCAAAGGCCTTACCCAAATGTTTGATCGTGTATAGCGCGGAAATGCACGCCCTAGAGGCGGCGTGGTACCGGCGCGAGATGCGGCGCCGGCCCGTGATGATCAACACGGCGCCCACGCCGGCGGCGCCGCGCCGCCGCGCCGGCCGCCCGCACGTGCCGCCCGCCAGGAGGCCGCGACCCATGGTGAGTAACAATCTACAGCTCGCTCCTAAGGGAACCGCCACAGCCTACAGTTTTTATTCGCCTGCCTCCTTAGATATCCGGGGATCGAAAATGGTCAGTAAAAGCATGGGGTCTTATCGGGAACAACAGATGTGGCTTAGTTAGCAGGTACCGCCATCTAGTGGCATATTTAAACTAATGTTAGAATGGGGAATGTCTGAAAAAAATCAAATTGGCTGAATATTTTTCTATAGGTAGGAATAAGCACACTTAGTAATAGAAAAAAGTTTAAGAATTTTCTGTACCGTAGATAAATTATAAAAAATTAAAGTCTCTTCGACTTTACAATTTTGTAAAAGTAACAGCAGAATGGAGATTATACCTTTGCCACCACCTGCCACAACAACAACAAGAATAAAAAATAAAAAGTTTTGACATTTTGACAATGACAAATGTCAAAATGTCAAAACTTTGAACTTGAAACTTTTTTTTAATACCATGTTGTGGCATAGATATAGTATATTAAAAAGGGGTAGATGCGCCACCGAGCGACCGGGTGTAAGGGATAGATATATTATGACGTCAAAATATGGGGCTGCCATGATCGCAAAAAAAATACCCTAAAATGTAGTTGGAATCGTTAAAGTACTTGAATTCCGTAGTGAGTGAAAGTCAACATTTTGACTCGCTAATTAAACAAAGTATTGCAAGCGAAATCGCGAAAATAAGTGGTCCCGACCAACCACTCTTTTTGTCCAGACCGACCCTAAGTTATGCCCAGGCTTAACAGCTATATAACAGAAAAAGTTTCATTCGAATCCATTCAGTATTTTCGGAGATTAGCGTGTTCAAACAGACAATCAATTTTTTTTTTAAATATAATATGTAACTAGCTGATGCCCGCGACTTCGTACGCGTGGACTTTGACTTGCGCATGCATATGAACTTATGTAATTACATAAGAAAATACTTGTAGCAGTGTTATAATGTTAAAAGTTACTAAATCAACAAAAAATGTTCATCAGGCTGAACAATTTTTGCTAAGGTGTCATTTTTATATTTTGTATAGTTTAGCTGGACCATTATGGTTCTGCATCAGGTGTTCCCAGATCATGGATTTCTATACCTCAACAAAAAATACTCATCTGGCTGAACAACTTTTGCTAAGGTGTCATTTTTATATTTTGTATAGTTTAGCTGGACCATTATGGCTCTGCATCAGGTATTCCAGATCTCCAATTTTTATACCTCAACAAAAAATGCTCATTAGGTTGAACAACTTTTGCTAAGGTGTCATTTTTATATTCCGTATAGGTTAGTTGGGCCATCATGGTTCTGCATCAGGTGTTCCATTTTCCAAAATCAATTATACCCTAAGTTATGCCCAGGCTTAACAGCTATATAACAAAAAAATTTCATCCGAATCCGTTCAGTATTTCCGGAGATTAGCGTGTTCAAACAGACAAACAAACAGACACACTTTTTTTTTCAAATTCCTACTCTACTAATGTATCCATCGCCCCAAATATTTTTTTTGAAATATATGTAATGTACAGACACACTTTTTTACTGTTTTATTATAAGTAAGGATGTACAGACACACTTTTTTTTACTGTTTTATTATATGTAAGGATAAGGATGTACAGACACACTTTTTCTACAAATCAATTCGTGTGTACTTATGCCGTGTATGTGCCGGCCTAGAATAGCACTACCCCCTATCATCCCGTGGGTGTCGTAAAAGGCGACTAAGGGAGCATAGCCTTCAAGAGACGGGCAGCAGCGTCTCCAAAAAACCTTGGCCTACTGCGATCGCCAACCCGCCTGCCAAGCGTGGCGATTATGGCAAACCCCCCCCCCCCTCATGCACAATGGATCAAAAAATTGGCCCCCAGTCCCCGGCAGCCCCGCTATTCCTAGCTACGGTAGCGGCTACGGTAACGGCGGGGCAGGGGGTGCTAAGAATCCCCGGGTGCGGCTCGGCTACCAAAAACGACGACAACTGCACCTGGCAACCTATAACACGCGCACACTAAGGACCGACGCGAAGTTAACCGAGTTGGAAGAAGTTATCAGCAAGGTACATTGGGACATTATCGGGTTATCTGAAGTCCGAAGAGCGGGAGAGAACTCGATAATCCTCAACTCCGGTAACTTGCTTTACTACCGGGAGGGCGACCAACAGTCCCAAGGTGGTGTCGGGTTCATCGTCCACAAGTCCCTTGTCAACAACGTGATTACCATCGGAAGTGTGTCGACCAGGGTGGCGTACCTTATACTCAGAATATCCAAACGGTGTTCGCTGAATGTTATACAAGTTTACGCACCGACCTCGACACACCAAGATGACGAAGTGGAGGCTATGTATGAGGAGATCTCTAAAGCCATGCATAGCTACAAAACCCACTACACTGTTGTGATGGGGGACTTCAATGCAAAGTTGGGGAAACGATGCGGTGATGAGCTGAGAGTGGGGCAATTTGGAGTTGGGCAACGGAATGACAGAGGCCAGATGCTGGCTGACTTTATGGAGAAGGAGAACCTCTTTATGATGAACTCCTTCTTCAGAAAGCCGGAAAGCCGGAAGTGGACCTGGGTCAGTCCGGACGGTAAAGTCAGAAATGAGATAGATTTTATCATGTCGACGAAAAAGCAAATATTCAATGATGTCACTGTGATCAACGCTGTTAAGACGGGGAGCGATCACCGATTGGTACGTGGCACATTGAATATCAACCCAAAGCTGGAAAGATCTCGACTGATAAAATCAACAATTCGACCATTGCCGGCCCATATTCAAAACCCCGAGAGCTTTCAACTCGAACTCCAAAACCGCTTCGAAGCCCTTGAGAACAGCATAGACGTGGACGATCTAAACAACATGGTGGTGGATACTGTCCGTACGGTAGGGTCCAAGCTCTTTAAGACCCGCCGTCCCAAGATAAAGAAACTCTCCGACCACACACTCCTACTCATGGATCAGAGACGTGAAATGAGGCTCCAGAGTTCAGTAGATGCTAATCGTTATCGGCAGCTTAATAGACAGATATCTAAGTCTTTGACGAGCGACCTTCGCCAATTTAATACGAATCGTATTAAAGAGGCTATCGAGCGGAATAAAGGCTCCAAAGTGTTCGCGAGAGATCTGTCTATTGGGCAAAGCCAGATGACGAAGCTGAAAACTGACGACGGACGCATCATTTCATCAAAGCCTGAAATCCTGAGGGAGATTGAGAGCTTCTATGGGCAGTTATATTCCACGCAGACACCTGTTGAAAGCAAGGCTAAAGACCCCAGAGCCAAGCTTACCCGACACTATACCCAAGATATCCCGGACGTCAGCCTGTACGAGATTAGTATGGCTCTCAAACAGCTGAAAAACAACAAGGCGGCGGGTGACGATGGAATCACTACAGAACTTCTGAGAGCGGGCGGTAAGCCGATACTCAAAGTCCTCCAAAAGCTCTTTAATTCCGTCATCGTCCTGGGCAGAACGCCAAAGACATGGAACATAAGTGAGGTGATCTTGTTCTTTAAAAAGGGTGACAAGTCCCTCTTAAAGAACTATAGACCCATCTCGCTTCTGAGTCATGTCTATAAGTTGTTTTCGAGAGTCCTTACGAATCGTCTCGCTCGCAAGTTCGACGACTTCCAACCTCCCGAACAAGCCGGGTTCCGAAAAGGCTTTAGCACAATAGACCACATCCATACGCTGCGGCAGGTTATACAGAAGACCGAGGAGTATAATGAGCCACTTTGCTTGGCGTTCGTGGACTATGAGAAAGCCTTTGATTCGATTGAAACCTGGGCGGTGCTGCAGTCTCTCCAAAGGTGCCAAGTGGACTATAGGTATATCGAGGTGTTGAGGTACTTATACCAAAATGCCACCATGACGATCCGAGTACAGAACCAGAACACAAATCCTATCCAACTGCAGCGTGGTGTGAGACAGGGAGACGTTATTTCTCCGAAACTGTTCACAGCTGCGTTGGAGGACATCTTTAAGCTCTTGGACTGGAAAGGACTCGGCATCAACATTAATGGCGAGTACCTAACACACCTTCGTTTTGCCGATGATATAGTCCTTATGGCTGAGACCATGGAAGACCTGAACACAATGCTCGAAGATCTCCGTAGTGCTTCCCAAAGAGTGGGTCTTAGGATGAACATGGAAAAGACGAAAATTATGTCAAATGCCCATGTTGTACCCTCTCCAGTTCATGTTGGGAACACTACACTTGAAGTTGTTGACCATTACGTATACCTAGGACAGGCAGTCCAGTTAGGTAGGTCCAATTTCGAGAAAGAGATCTCTCGCCGAATCCAACTCGGGTGGGCAGCATTCGGGAAGCTTCGAAAAATCTTCGCGTCCGACTTACCTCAGTGTCTCAAGACGAAAGTCTATGAACAGTGTGTGTTGCCAGTGATGACTTACGGCAGTGAAACATGGCCGCTAACTATGGGTCTCATAAGGAGGCTCAAGGTCGCTCAGCGTGCAATGGAGAGAGCCATGCTCGGCGTTTCCCTACGTGATCAAATCAGAAACGAGGAGATCCGCAGGAGAACTAAAGTAACCGACATCGCTCGAAGGATTGCTCAGCTGAAGTGGCAATGGGCGGGACACATAGCGAGAAGAACCGATGGCCGTTGGGGCAGAAAGGTTCTGGAATGGCGACCGCGCACCGGACGACGCTCCGTGGGTAGGCCCCCGACAAGGTGGACCGACGATCTGGTGAAGGTCGCGGAAAGCCAGTGGATGCAGGCAGCGCAGGACCGATCGTCGTGGAGATCCTTAGGGGAGGCCTATACCCAGCAGTGGGTGTCGTGTGGCTGATATGTGTACTTATGCCAATTCTTTTTTCCAGTTGCTTCTATCCATTTCTCACGAATTTTATCTTCCGTCGGAAATCTGGAAAAATCAAATCGCTCTAAATTCCCTGAAATATGGGGTAATTTTTGGGGAAAAATTTCTATATGGGTAGGCATCCGGAAATCGATTTATAAACCTACTGATTTTAGTGGACGTCAATGCTAAGCTGGCTTCTATTACGTAGATTAATACGCAATTTTCCTGGTTTGCATGTCAAATGTTTCCGAGGTTATTTTTAGAAATAATTTTTAGAGTTTTCCTATTTATCAGGTTTTTCATGATATAACTAATGATTTAGCTCAGAAACTTGGTTCCTGTGAGGTTTGAGAAAGAAATACGTGATCAATATATAGAAAACAGTGTACTTACGCATGAAATGTAACACCCGCTTCTTTTCTATATTTGTTGCTTTTGCAGCCAAATATTGAACACCCCACCATTTTGTTGGCTAGACACAAACACTACACATTCGATTTATAATAAATTTTATGTATAAATTAGGTAGTAATCCACAAAACCTTTAATTTCTTTGGCACTTTTGATATAACCTCACTTGTTTGTTTTGCCTAGTTGAACTGTGCCTATAACCCGACCATGAAAAAAAGTCCGGTCGGTGATAGAGATAAAACATGAAACTCTTCTTTATTTCCTCCTATAGGAATCTCAATAAGACGATCTCGCTCTATCAAAGCATGTCAGACCCTTGTGTTGTGGTTGTGGCAGGTGGTGGCAAAGGTATAATATCCATTCTGCTGTTACTTTTGTATATTTGTGAAGTCGAAGAGAGTTAAATTTTTTAAAAAAATTTCACGCAACCAAAAATTCTGAAACTTTTTTCTATTACTGAGGGAGCTTATTCCTACCTATAAAAAAATATTCAGCCAATTTGATTTTTTTCGGACATTCCCCATTAGTTTAAATTCACCTCACTAGATTGCGGTACCTGCTTCGATTTGTTTTTGTAATATTCAAATACAGATAAAAATAGTCATGAAACTTTTAAAATGTTTCTTAAAAAAATCACCAAATGTAAAATTGTAATGAAGCAGTAAAATTAAGGGTTTTTTAATAAATTTCAATAAAAATTTAGTGACACCTATCGGCAATAATTTGTACTAATAAGATTGTTCTGCTTTTTGTGTTGAAAATTTGGTAAAGTTTGTTGCTATTTGTGCTAGGCATGCTGCGACGATAGCGGCGCCATCTAGCATGCTACAAGAAAAACATTTTGAATCGCCCTAATAGTCGCCTACGTACGGCGGCCATTTCTTTAGTATGGGATGACGTATCTGTACTATAGTATTATGTAATCTGTGGTAAAAGTCAGTTTTTCCAAAAAATTGACAGTAAAGTCAGTTTTTTAGCTACCTACGTTCATTTATATACACTTTTTTATTATTACCATTTTGTTTTTACTGTAAACAGACAAGAGTACAAGATTAGTAGATAAAACTCACTTTAGATTGGTGAGCGCGCGAGGTTGTTTTAAGCAGGCTTCAGCTAAAATATGGAATGATTTGCCTCCACCCTTGCGAAAAATCACATTTAATCACACTCTGCTAACTTTTAGGAGATATTGCCGTGATTGGCTGCTTGAACAGCAGACTCGCGCGCTCGGAGTGCTCTGACGAACTGTGAGGAGCTTTCTTCAAACTCTTATTATGTTATTTTGGAAACGTTTATTGTATCGACTTTTATACTGTTAGACTTGATGTCCTAAAATATTATTATGAGTAGTGTCTTTCTGTTGGGGGACACAATATTGTTCAGGTTTTGGCAGAATACCAGAGGCTGTGGGTTTCCCGCCTGCGGTCACTGAGTCGTAAACCTTTTTGTCGAATTATTAAGCTAAATATTTAATCATTGCATGTATTGATATTGATTTGAGACAAATAAATGATTTTATTATTATTATTATTATTAAAAACCGCGCTGCGCGGTCGATTCTTTTTACTATAGACGGGCAAGAGCACAAGATTGCTTGATGAAACTAGCTAATAATCGCGCTGCGCGGCCGTTTCTTTACAAAAGGCAGGCAAGATAACAAGACTAATGGATGAAACTGACTAAAATTTTTGTTCTAAGATAGCCACTATTCAGTGTATTTATCATAAAGAAAGTTTTTTTTTAAGTTGCGATTTTCACGGTTTTTAACCACTCGATTGCTTCGCGGTACTGTAGTACCGCAAGCAAAAGACGGTCCTTTGTCGCGCGGTGCTGTAGGACCGGGTCGATCGCTGTTCGATTTCTACCAATTTGGTAGGTTTTTTTAGGCGGCCACACCAAAACCTCTTGGGCTGATTTAGATTATGATTTTGGCAACACTAATATCGCAAAAAAAAGTAGAAAAGGCCTGTGATTGGTTGAAAAAAATAATTTTGAAGAGTTTCACGTCAGTGTTGACGCCATACTTGTTTTTTCTATGTGAAGTGCTCTAATTTGATATGCCGTAAGTATTTTGTTAATTTATTTTTCTGTTTGATGTCATATATTAAAAGAATCGTCATATCGTGATTTATTCGATCATATAAATATCTCGTCACAAATTTAATGTCTAGTGTTAAAAATCATAACAAAACCGTAGCCCGGTAAATTTCTTGATGTATTGTTTCTGTTTACAACAACATTATGTTATAATTTAGATTGGTTAATCAAAGAATTATCCGAAATAAGATAATAATACTATTAGTGAACAGTTTCAAAGTGGTTTCAAAATATAACATTCATCTGTTTACACAGGATGATTGATGCAACGCAAAATAGTGAGTTTTTATTACGCCATTATCCACGGTCAAGGTAACAAGGTCCTGTGGGACCTTGAAACAAACTAGCATTTTGGCAGGGCTGCCTCACACGCTTATTATTTTCATATTAGGTTGTGTTTATGTTGTTTTTATACATTACCTAGTGAATGTTTTTTTGGTTTTGGTGTTGGTTATTGTGATTGGTGTTGGGTGTCTAGTTATAATTTTTTAGTCCACATCCATTTTATATTTTATGCTGTGTACAGTGAAAATCGAGGAGAGTGAGGCAGGGGACGAGGAAGAGGAGAACTATTAAAAAAAAATGTGACTACAAAATTAAAAATATAATAAAAAAAAATTAAGTACCTACCTAGTTTTATTTAATGTGTGCGACAACCCTGAACTAAACTCGGCTACGCGCGGCCATCTTGGCAGCGAACGGCCCGTACGCCAGCGCCCGGCAGCGCGGAATTGGATTATTTAGATCGAAATTTTACATACATTTCGGAAGAATCTTTCCTATGTATTGCATACTGTTAGAAACTGCAGGTTTTTCTCTTTCTGTACATATAATTAGTACAAGGTAATCTTGATCCAAGTTTAACCAATCAACGCTTGTTACAAAAACACAATTTTATCATTTATAGTGGGCCGCTTTAATGTTATAATTTTTTACAAAGATACTTTTCTTCAAGAGTCTCATCTTTTTTTACAAAATATGAAAGTTGAAATCTGTATCTTTCTAAAGTATATTTTATTTTTGTCACAAGCCTTCCACAATTGGAATAAAATACTACGAAACAGCGCTTAGACTCAGCAGCGAATTAAGACGCGCAGTAAAAATTTGTGCGATATACAAACATTATTAAGACCGTTGAATTGCTTCCAATTCATAAAAAAATTGGCATGTACGGAAAGGGGTATTATTCTAGTTTTTAATTATGTAAAAAAAAACACTAGTTATCGATTTAGATTTAATATTAAAAATCAATTCCCATTACAAGTCGTGAATTTTCTCTTTAGCTAAATTCACGAATTTTTTAGAAATTATTTTACCATTACAGGTACTCGTTTTTTTTTCAATACTTATAGCTTCATCCATTACCTATACGAAATAGAACATTATTTGTTCGTATACAAACAGGAACGGGTCATAAAAACGGTTTTAACGCAGCTGTGCAAGTGCACTGCTGTAACGCAAAACTGCGTGACAAACAAGGAAATTGCGCGCCGGCCGCGCGACAAACGAGTGGTTAATAATTTTCCTAGGTTGTGTGTCTTGTATGCATTCTTTGCATGGTAACTTATCTACATATTCGACTTTTTAAGGCTATTTATTGCCTGTATAAGAAAAACATTTAATGGCAGGTCGATTATTTTCTAATACTTTAGTATTATACAAACTAACATTGTGAATGCTAAAAATCTTAATAAAAAAAATTTAACTTTGTCAAAATCGGTCTTAAACCCCTCTTTTATATTCACTAATACACATTTAAACATAGAAATCAAGTCAGTAATAGGTCAGTATTTTTGAGTCTTACAGTCAGTAAAATCAATATTTTTGCCAATGCAACCAGTTTTGGATGGCTCAAACTGTAGCTTAAGAACTAAAAAAAAAATACTCAGAAATTCTCGACAAGTCGCCAAAAAATATATGAAATTTTGACAAATTTTAGAAAATCTCGACATGTTATCGACCGATTTTTAACCGACTTCAACAAAAGGAGGAGGTTCTCAATTCGATTGTATGTTTTTTTTTATCGTTGTTCGCGCGTATCTTCGACATTTATGGACCGATTTTGATGATTCTTTTTTTGTTCGATTGAGTTTGCTTGCTTTTTTTTTTCAAATCGGTCGGGTAGTTTTCATGTAATCCTGAAAATACTACTATTTTGCATCAACTACCTTGACGACTTTCTTATTTATGAACCGAATTAGCTGTTTTTTTTTGTTGGAAAAGGGATACTTTAGTGTAGTCTTTTTAACCGACTTCAAAAAAAGTAGGTTCTCAGTATGTATGTATGTTTCTTCGCGATTATCTGACGTTTGGCTGAGTCGATTTTTCTACCTAAATAATATACCTAATACAAGGTACTTACACAAAAAATAAAAAATTGTTTATAAAACAAAAAAACCGACTTCAAAAAACCTGCCTATAAAAAGCAAGAAATAATATTCAAATCATTAGATATGCATTATCATTGTTATAATTAAAACACGTCTATTGAAGTCGGGTGGGGCTTTTAGAATAATAAAAAAAATGGAAGTTGTACTCCAGCTCCACCCGACTTCAATTGACGTGTTTTTATTATAACAATGATAATGCATATCTAATGATTTAATATAAGCAGGTTTTTTGAAGTCGGTTTTTTGTTTTATAAAAATTTTTTTTATAGGATTTCAAATTGCACTTTAAAGCCCTCCGACAGACGCAGATTTTGGCAAATGATTCATCCGCGTACCTCTCATATTTGCGAGACTACAGGCAGATGTCACAATTTCATATCGGTCACGAAAACAAACATTTTCAATGTTAAAAAAAGTTATGCTTCAACAACTATCTTCAAAAATATTTAGTCATATTTCAATTTTGTGACGTCAGCTCCGCGAAGAGCCTCCGGAGCCGGAGCCGGAGGAGTCCGGGTCGGGCAGCGACACGTCCGACTCGTCCGTGCGGCTGTCCGGCACCGGCTCGCACCGCTCCTCGCACTCCGCCTCCTCCACGCCATCGGACGGCACCAGGTATGACCATGGTTCCATCAATTACTATATTAGTTTCAATAGGTATATTATTCTTTTTTTTTGCGTCCGTTATTTTTGAATGAAAAATGTTTTGAAATACAAAAAAAATAACAATTTGAAAATAGTTAGAGATGGGCCGAATGTGGATTAAACCGAATACTAACTTCGGCTGATTTTCGGTAATTTTGACCGCGCTATTGCCAGCACGACATGTCGAGAGTTCCGCCGCCGCTCCGGCCGACCGGTCATTCCTTTATAGCGTCATGGGGCGAATTATTATCGCCGCATGTATGTTGTTTGTTTACATTATGTGAAGTTTTGAGAATTGAGATCCAAATTATTATTTCATGGATTTGAGATTTTTACTTAATTTTCCCTGTTACTTAAGAAGAAGAAGAAGAAGTTACTAAATGAATACTGATTGACACAGCGTTATATCAGAGAGTCATGATTTTCTTTTTGGAGAATTATACTGGATAATGTCATATGTGCGTCCTCCATAGAATTCGAACTCCTGATTGAAATACTGGCTCTCCTTTTACTAAAAGACGTAGGATGATTTGATGAGTTACTCAATAATGTTACTCACTAATAGTACCAAATTTCGGCCGAAATTCGGCTCAAGCGCCGAATTTCAGTTAAACCGAATTTAAAACGAACTTCGGCCCATCCCTAGAAAATAGTTATTTGTTGGTCAAGTTGAGGTCAGTAAAACAATAAGTATTTGTTTATTATATTTTATGTTGGACAGTTCGTCTTCGTCCCAATACTCGGACTGGGAGGCGGGGCCCCCCGCCAGGGCGCGCCGCCGCCCGCTGCCGACGCGACGGTATGTATTACACACATACACACACACCACACACTAATTTCACACATACACTACACACACTACACTATAAATACTCAAATACACAATACTACACACACTACACTACACACTTACACTACAGACACTACACTACACACATACACGACATACAAACCCTACACACATTCACTATACACACAACACTACATACATACAATTTACACTACACTACACACATACACCACACACACTACACTACACACATACATTACATACACTGTCAGACTGGGACGCGACTGCTTCCGACGACGTGACGGTGAGTGTACGTACGTACACACTAACTGTGTATTATACACTACACTACGTACACTACACGTATTTACACGATCATTGTACACCACATCATCAAATTGATAATTTTAAATTTAATTTGTTCATCGTCGTATTTCGTAAAAGCATGCAACTTATTGAATGCCATAAATCATTGAAAATTCACACTTTAATAGAACTGTTTTATTGGCCGAAATAGCCAAGTCTACATAGAATGATAAACAAATATATCTTAAGGGTATTATTTCTCTATTTTCTCTATATTTTAAGAGCAAAAAGCACAGAAAAGGCCAAGTTGTTATCTCTATAACAGGAGTTTCAAAGTCGAGGGCGCAGAGACTTTCCAAGGAAGGCAGGGGCCACTTGTGTAGTTCATAATTATGGCATTGTTTTGAGTCATTATTTTCTAAATTGCTATTAGCCTAAAATTGTTTGTATAGAGGGGGTGCTAATTTTTTTATTTTGATAGAATGGGGGCTCGTCCCAAATAAGTTAGGGAACCCTTGCTCTGCAAAAATACAGTGCCGGTAACTTGACCAAATACTTTCTCCACCCAGCTACAGTCCCAGCACTACCCCCACCAAACGCGCCGACCGCCCCTCCACCCCCGCGGCCTCCACGTCCGCGGCCCCACCGTCCACG
Organism: Agriphila tristella; assembly: GCA_928269145.1. Lineage (NCBI taxonomy): Eukaryota > Metazoa > Arthropoda > Insecta > Lepidoptera > Crambidae > Agriphila > Agriphila tristella. Next base: position 16,132,547 of record OV743448.1, on the reverse strand, counting down.
GCCCCACCGACCACGGCCCCACCGACCACGGCCCCACCGGCCACGGCCCCACTGCCCACCACCGAAGCAGAAGTTGGCGAGTTGTACCGAGTTGGAGAGTGGCTGACGGCTATTGCTCCTAGGAAGGCGCCCTATCACCCGCAGATGGGGGACGAGTGTCTATACTTCAGACTGGTGTGTACTTATACAAATACAAATAACTTTATTTGATTCCACAATTTTGGGTAGGTAAGTACAGATAATGTATCAGAGCTTATGTTAGGTATATTATGAAACCGAAAAAGTCGCCACCCAGCATAAGTTGCAGCATGATCAACACCTGTAACGCTGATATTCTGTGGAACCCTAAATTGAACGTATGCCAAACAAAATAAATAGAATTTATTGACACATTTACAGAAAATAATAAGAAAAAAAAAGAATAACAAAGGAATAAATTACAAGAAACAGAACACTTAAATAGGGCTATGTTAATTACATTCATATTGCTATAAAACTACAATAATACTTATATCACACACATTTAACTAGTATGAACAGTGGACCAAAAACTACAGACTTGAAATAGGGGCAATGTGTCGATGCGGCATAAGTTTAACCATAGTCATCGGGGCCAATGTTCATGGAGAAAAAAGTCTTTCGCAGTGTGTACAACTGCCTACGTAAGTGTGTGTGTGTGTGCGATGAACCAAACGGCTAAGTTCCTCCGGATATCCGGCTATCCAGCCACATGGTTGGCCGAATATCCGGTATCCGGCCAAACTGCTATCCGTTTCATCTCTAGATAACACTCTTCCGTTGTCTTAAAATGAACGCTATCCCACATAATTAAAGTTGAAAGTCCTACATTCACATTATTTCTCTGACAGGGTCACCAGCGGTACTTCGAAGCTGTGGCGGAAAAGGACTTGTACAAAATCAACCCGAGGGACAAACCCTGGGAGAGAACGCAAATACACGTAAGTTACTGCATTGTAGATCCTATCGCTTAGGAAATATAGAATATTTTTGATTTATTTCACTGGAGTATTTGTAGAATACAAAGTGTTTTATAGGCGCTATAAAAAAATTTTTTTTAGAGAAATACGCACAATGGGGTTGGCAGCGCAAAGCTAATTGTAGATGTCGCTGCGTACGGTTGTTCCTGAGACAGTAGACGTTCAGAACAAAATGTATGGGAAAATAGGTATTTATTTTGTGGTTTTTTTTACCGAAAAAACTCTTTGACCCAAAATGGATATAAAAATTCTACAATGCAAATGTCGGAATTTAAAACCAAATTAAGACGTTTTATTCTTACAGAATTCATCAATTTTTTTCTTTATCCTGATTTTTCGGAAATTTGTGCCAACATTTTTAAAGCACAAAAATACAGAATTAATCATTTTAAAGCTTAAAAAACGATTTTTTCAAGTAAGTCTTTTTTTTCATAGTTCTCGTGGAACAAGCGTACGCAGCGCTATTTTGACAGTTGCCTTCCCCATTGATACCTATCTAACTCTAAAAACTTACACACACATAGTTAAATAAACGTAAGTTATTTCATTATAGATCCTATCGCCTAAGTAATAAAGACTAATAAAAGTTTATGACTTATTTTACTGGAGTATAATTATTTAGAATACAAAGTGTGTAGGTGCAATAAAAATATGTTTGTTTTTTTTATATGCGAACATTTTTGTCTCTTTTGATCACTTAAAGTAGAATATACTAATTTTTTTTAAACTAAATGTATGACAACTTAACACGTGAACCGGTGATAAGAAAATTCAGCTTCCTACTTTACAGAACGATATTTTTGCTTCCTAGGAGTGCGAGCTAGTAAAAGTGATCGGCTTAAAGTACGTGATAAAACCGCCGCGCGTCGTATGTCTTCGACTGTCGTGCGTACTCGAGTCCCGTCGGGTGTTCACGGTGCGCTACCACGACATGGCCGACGTCATAGACTTCCTGGTACTGAGGCAGCAGTACGAGGCTGCCGTGGCACGAAGATGGGGGCCGCAACACAGGTGACTATACACTATATACACTACACGCTACTCTATATACACTACACGTTACACTCTATACACTACACTCGATATACTATACACTACACACCGCGACAAACACTGTATACACTACACGCTACACTCTTGGTGAAGTCGAGGCCGCTGCCGGCCACAGCACCGCGGCGACCGGTTCCGGGCCCGCCAAGGGGGGCCTTGTCAAGGAGGGCGCGGGGAACTCGCGGCGTAGACGGACGACAATGGACGAGCGCCGAGATTCCTCCTCCCGCGCGCATACACACGACTTCACCGTTGTATTTGCTACTGTCGGGCGCGATTTTGTACCTGTTTTCTATAATCTGATTTATTTTGATATCAGTACACGAGTTTACAGTCCGCTCAATCTTTTATTCATCACCAAGGACAGGATTCCCTTCTCTGCAGAACTATAGAAAGGGCACTGTCCCCATCACTCTTGTTATGTATGTAGCTATAGGTATACACGAGCTGCGCCCGCGTCCATCTTTTGAATAAACATCAGTGCGTTGACGGCCGTCTTGCGTATCACTAGTCGCGCCTCGCTCCGTTCGCAAACTTATCAACTCTATACACTACACTCGATACACTATGCACTACACGCCGCGACATACACTATACACAACACGTTACACTATACACTACACGTTACACTCTATACACTACACTCGATACACTATGCACTACACGCCGCGATATACACTATACACAACACGTTACACTATACACTACACGTTACACTCTATACACTACACTCGATACACTATATACTACACACCGCGACATACACTGTATACACTACACGCTATACATTACCTGCTATTCACTGCACTTTATACGCTACATGTCATACACTACACTTTATACACTAGACGTTACACACTAGACGCTATAGAGTATACACTATACATTACCTGCTATACACTACACAATATGTATGTATACACTACTGTGATTGCAACGGTGACTTAAAGACACATTCCTTGTTAAACACAGGTTCCGTTGCATGATCGACGACTCGTGGTGGACGGGCGTGGTGGTGGAGCGCACCGGCGACGACTCGCCCGCGCCCGCCGCCGCCTCCGCCTCCGCCTCCGCCGCGGACGCGTTCTCCGCCTCCGCCGCCAGGAACTTCCTGGCGCTCAAGGTGCGCTGGGACAACGGCGAGGTGGAGAGACTGTCGCCCTGGGACTTGGAGCCTGTCGACCCGGATCGGTGAGGGATTTTTGATTATTTTAAAGCTTTTTTTTATAGGTTCCAGATAGCACTATTATCTTCAATACTTTTTAGCAATTGCATCGATCATGCGTGGTGTTCTAGCGACTTAGGTATCGATCCACGGTATCAAAAAATAGATTTAGTGACTATTTTGATGTTGCATCGCGTTTTAGTGACTAAAAGTAGCAGTAATCGCGTTTTAGTGACTAAAAGTAGCCGTGATCGCGTTTTTGAGACTAAAATTAGCAGTGATTGCGTTTTAGTGACTAAAAATAGCAGCGTTAGGTTTTCAAATGTTTGCGGAGTGCAGCATTCAATAATTCTAGATTCCGAAAAGATCCATCAATCGCTGATCCTAAAAGTAAGTAACTTAAATTGTGGGGTCTCAAAACAAGTATGAGAATCGTTGATAGCATAAGTAAAGTTATGACTGTGAAGTTACTCCCGCGCCCGCTTCCGCTTCCGCCTCCGCCTCCGCCGCTAGAACTTCCTGGTGCTCAAGGTGCGCTGGGACAACGGCGAGGTGGAGAGACTCTCGCCATGGGACTTGGAGCCTGTCGACCCGGATCGGTGAGGGAATATCAGTATTTATTTCATATTTTTTTGCATTTCTTTTTTATTTAGATTGCGTGCGTTGATGTTGCATCGAGTTTTAGCGACTGCGTTTGATCAATCTCTACATATTTTCATTTCTTTATCGCCTTTTTCTATAGGTTTCATATAGCACTATCTTTTAGCGATTCTATCAATCATGCGTGGTTTACTAGGGACTTTGCTTTCGTTCCCGGTATCAAAAAATTTGAGATTTAGTGACTATTTTGATGTTGCATCGAGTTTTAGTGACTATAAGTAGCAGTGATCGCGTTTTATTCACTAAAAGTAGCAATGGTCGGCTTTTAAACGTGTGCGGAGTGCAGAATTCAGCAAATCTAGATTCCGAAAAGATTGATCAATCGCTGATCCTACAACTACGAGAGGCAACTACTAGGTGAATGTTTTGTAGCGAAGGGAGCGTTGTGTGACCTGAATTGCACTTTATTGCGTCGGAGCAAGAGTCGCTATTTATTTAAACGATTTTATGCAGTGCAACTTTTGTACGCTAGTATTATTATCTATTCTGTGATATATCTATCTCTGTAAATATAGTAAAAGTTGTCTTGTAATGTGCGTTAGAATATACAATAAGATTCTCAACGATCTAAAAATATAGAACAACTTTAAATTTAAGAAAAGTCGCTTCAAATGGCTAAACGAAAATATTTTTTATAGCATTAAGGAATTTATTGACAAATAGTAATTTTATGACATTTATAATTAACTATTGACATTTTGAGACCTAGTTTTTATAGAATGCGCTGTTTTTCTTTTTTATCGTGTGTATTAATAATTTGCATGCTATTTTAATAGTGAAACATGAGCACCTTTATTCACTTAATGTAACCACCATTTTATACCATGTTTGATGTGAATAAATGATTATGATTATGTGCTATTATTATATTCTGTGAAATATAAGTGTTGATTTGAGGTGAATGAGTTGTGGTATATTGTGGTAGGTTACCGTCGGAGCCGGGCGGGTCCGTGCCGGTGCTGCCGCGGGAACTAGACGCCGTGCTGTACCGGTCGGAGCCGCACGAGTGGCCGCCCGACGGCGCCCGCGCCGCCGCCTGCCAGACTATTGCGCACCACGTGTCGCAGGTATGCTATCACTCAAGGGTTCATTATGGGAAAACATGGTTTGCGCGGGCCGTATTTTTATATAGAAAACGTAAAAATATAGTCACAAAAAAACATACGACAAGCTAAAAAGATTTTCTAGTTGCTACAATTATAAAATTGCGTATAAACCTCAAAGATTGTAAAAAAACTGAATATCATCAAAAGCGCTTGTCGCTTCTCGCGGGTCATATTTTGGCGTAAATTATAGCGGAAACGTATTGAATTCTACATCAAAATACACTTTATCTACACTCACAACGTAATGTTCCAAATATGAATTCAAAAAAGGTAATATAAATACGTACTTTATTTTCGTGGATAGGTAAAATTAAAAAATAAACTCATTACGATGCAGTCAACTGCATCATAAAATAAATTTTTTTCTCATTACGATACAGGGCAAATCCAAAAAGAAGGCAGTGCCGTAACATTAAAAAAAACAACGATATTTTCCCACATATTTTTCATGATTAAAATGTACTCTATGGTAATCGATGACTTTAGTGCGATTAGTTTGTTGAAATGCACTGATATATTTTTTTTCTAATGGAATGCGCGCCAAGCATTTCCGATAAAGTTTTGATTTCAATTTTTACATTTTGTTATACTTACTGAATTTTGTAGGTTTTTTTTATTCTTGCTTTAAAATGTGAAAAAAAAAATTACTCTGCCCGATATTTTAGTTTAGATGCAGCTAAGGAATTGACTTATTACAAGGTACAAGTACCTAGCTAATACAAACAAAGTCTCTCTCTCTTTTCTAACGTTGATCTTTTATTTAGTAGGTTCAATCCCAAATGTATGAGTGTAGATAAAGTAGTGTATGAAACTGCACATAACTAGGTATTAAAACACTCGTGTGATACTATTAAAAACCTCGCCTACGGCTCGGTTTTTAAACACACACTCGTGTTTTAATACCCCTCTTTATGTGTCAGTTTCATAAACTACTATTAACGTACTATCAAGTTGCTCCAATAACTTTTTTTCAAGAAAGATAATTGTGCTACAGATAATGATGAAAAAACAACGAAAAACATCGAAAAAATGCAGATGTGAGGTTATTTTCCATACTATTTACATGTAAAGAAAAAGACAGAGACAAATATTTTCGCATAATCGAGCCTTAAGTCGGGGTTCGATCCCCGATTAGGTCAATTTAGAAAACGACATTTCTATATTGCCTCTTGAGGCCGCACCGGCTAACGCTCCGAAATTCGGCAAGGCTTCAAATTAATACAGATAAATCGAGCCCTAATCAGGGGCCGTACCGGTTACGGCTGACAAATCGAACTTAGAAAAAGTCTGCCGGGTTTCAAATTAAAACAGATAAATTAAGCCCCAACGAGCTGTTTTCAAAAAGCAGTAAAAAAAAAAGTAGTACCTAAAAGACGGCTAATGGCCGAATACTCAAACGCTAATTAACTTTGAGGGGCTCTCAAACGTCGTCCTGTCACATTAAATGTCAAAGATATGACAAAGACAGCATGCTGTTTGAGAGCCGCTCAAAGTTAAGTAGCGTTTGAGTATTCGGCCATAAATGTCGTAGTTCAACTAAATACGTAACTTTTTAAGAAAAAGCAAAGAATTTTCAATTTGACAAAATTTTTCTTCTTATTTTTATTATGGCATGGTTATGGCAATCTACTCCTTTCCAGGGAGTAATTTTTGCCAGAGTCGAGTGTTAAATAATTTAATGGTATACTCAGCTGCTAGGAAAAAATAAAAAACCTACCTAGTTGAATAGCGCCATCTATCCACATAAAAATAAACTAAACTTCTCAGCTGTCAGAAAACCGCTCATCAGGCCAAAATGGCGAACCCTAATTCATGAGGTCACACAAACATCAATATTTTTCAAATAACTTCAACAAATATTACGATACGAAATTCCTTATTTCGATTTATTTGCGAAGTTCCGAAGTTCGATTCGTTAGCCGGTACGGACCCAGGCCTAAATGGCGATCCCCGATTCATGATGATACACATCTCGCTCGCGCGTGAGTTTGATGCTCTTTTCTACCATATTCGGCATAAGGGGTATTTTTAACCGATTTCAAAACAAAAAACAAAAAAAAAGGAGGTTTTCTCAGTTTGACCCATATGCATGTATGTCCCCGATTATCTCACGTTTGGTCAAACTGATTTTTCTACCTATCATATTAAACACGTCTATTGAAGTCGGGTGGGGCTTTTAGAATAAAAAAAGTTGTCCTCCAGTCCCACCCGACTTCAATAGACGTGTTTAATTACAATGATAATGCGTATCTAGTGATTTGAATATTATTTCTTGCTTTTTAGAGGTAGTGTAGGTTTTTTGAAGTCGGTTTTTTGTTTTTTTAAAACAATTTTTTTTGTAACACGTATGTGTATTGTGTGACAATAGTATGATGTGTGCAGGTGATGACCCTGTCAGTGGCGGAGCCGTTCGTGGCGCCCGTGGACCTGTCTCTGTACCCGGAGTACGCCAGGGTTGTCCCCTACCCCATCGACCTGGCCACAGTGCGGGGGAGGTTCCAGCATCAGGTGAGAAATATACTTATCATTACTAGAGATCGGCAAAAGACCCGATTTTGACCCGACCGGTGAGTTTAAACCCCATAAACCATTGTTGAACTAAATAAAATCTTTACAAATAAGAGATGTTTCGGCCTTTTAATAGTTTTGTGTATTGATTTAACAAGAAATTGTTTCCATAGCAACGTTACATTTTAAGATGTCAATAGAAATGACAAAACTGTAAGAAGTTTATCTAACATACAATGTGGGTTTTTGGTTTTTATTGGGCTTCAAATTCAAATAATTATATTTTTAACACCCTTGCTCGTAAAGCTGATGTAATTCCACCGGTTTTAAATATGTAAAGCGGGTCATAAAAAACGCGTGTGTTATCAAAGCAAATAGTTAAATTATAGTCCATACAAATTCCATAACAGTATTATTTGCCATTTCAAATATGGAACTGATCGCCGCCGCACGACTAGCTGGAGCTAGTGAGCAGCGCGCTGTTGCTATTCAAATTTCGAACTAATCGCCGCGCCGCGCCATTCAGTAGACAGTGTGAATTCACAGATTGAGTTTATTTAAAATTAAAATAAAATAGTTTATTCGGTAATTTAAAAACTTGGCTGCATGCTCTAGCGTCTTTGCCAACATTTTCACGCAGCCACGGCAGAAAATAATCCTCGCGCCATTTTTCTCAAATTTTCTTTTCTTTGTACTTGTATTGTAAATATCTAAACATGACAACTTTCAATAATGAAGATGAGCAATATATTACTTTAACTCCACCGGATATACTAACAGAAGCGCGAACTTGCTGCCGTCAATATCCAAGGACAGAATAGATACATAACCACGTATGAAAATTTCTTGAAGTGGAAAAACATGAAAAATGCCAAGTCATTTTCCGAAAATGTACTTTTGGCGTATTTTTTTCTTTTTCCTCACAAGGGTGTTAAAAAACGTCGTACGATATACGTGCGTATTGGTTCTTAACGCATCTTAACGCACTAATATCGTAATGTACTATTTAGTTTCGTTTCAAGCTTTTTTTGTTTAAGCTGTAACTTGTTATTTTGACGTCGTCGCCTTTAAAAGTTTACAGATATTTTTTTTACTAAAGCTAATATGTCCAGTTCTACCGTCGCGCGGCGTCGGCTCAGTTCGACGTGCGCTACTTGGCGAGCAACGCCGAACAGTTCAACCTGCCGCACTCGCCCATCGTGCGCCAGGCCAGACTGGTGACGGACTTGCTGCTCATTATAATAAGGTACGAGAAAATTAACATATCCATATATACATACATTCATATACAATACAGACACACACACATACACACATACACACAGACATACATACTTAGCATTAAAATCACCCATGGATACTGTCCGACATTGATACTTGGCAAGCAACGCCGAACAGTTTCTGCCGCACTTGCCTGTCGATCGTGCGACGGGCAATTGGTGACGGATCTACTGCTCATTATAATCAGGGGCCGTACCGGCTAACGAATCGATTATCGAAAAGTCTGCTGGGTTTCAAATTAAAACTGATAAATCGAGCCCCAATTGGGCCAAAATGGCGAACCCCAATTCATGATGTCACACGAACATCGATATCTTCCAAATAACGTCAACTGAAAGTACAAGACGAAATTCCTAACTTTGATTTTTCTGTTTTAAGTTGAAACTCGGCAGACTTTTCGATAATCGATTCGTTAGCCGGTAAGGCCCCAGGTCCTCTCTCTCACACAAAACACACATACGCATACTTAATAGAATAAACTATGTCGGGATTTACACCATGCACCTGTTTATTTTTGAGACGTTCGATACCGGTACCACTGTCTACAAACTCACTATTCACTCGAATTTGTTCTCGACACACGACACTCACTGTATCTGTACGTGAAACGGCACTTTTTTATTTTTGTTGTTTTTACACAACCGGACTACTGGATTCCAGACACTCGACAATTTAAACCCATCCTCACGATTGAAATTTTTGTATTTGGTTATTTCAATCGCTTCCCTGACCATTCTTGATATGTAGTGGCGTTCTGTTGAAATAATCTGAGGGTTATGTAACTCGATCCAGTGATTTGTGTCCGAATGAATTAAATGTTCAGCAATGGCCGATTTTTGCGTATCGTTGTTTTTGACCGCTTTTATGTGCTCCTTTATACGGCATGCTATGTGTAAATCCCGACATAGTTTATTCTATTAACGTCAATAACCATGGAAATTTAAAACAATATACGCATACTTAGTCTCACATTCGGCCATTAATGCCTGAAATAAATGGTTAAACAAATAAATATATACACTATTACACGTAGTCTTAAAATCATACACGGTTACTGTCAGACATCAATAGTTCGAAACTTGACAAGTAAGGGGTCGTCCATTAATCACGTGAGCCTCGAAAGGGGGGGGGGGGGGGGGGGTTAGTTGAAAACATCACGAGGTATCATAAGGGGGGACGGGGGGGTGTAGTGAGATATCACGTGTATTAATTTTTTTCGTTGAACGTATGACTTTTAACCGAAAACTGTGTGTGATTGTTGACTCACCGTTACCAGGACGATTTCCCCGCCCACCGCGACATATTCGTACTGAAAAGGAGTTTAGAGGGGGGGGGGGGGGGGGGTTTATGTGTAACCTCACCATGTATCACCAGGGGGGAGGGAGGAAAACATCACGTGATTAATGGACGCCCCCTAACACAGAACAGGGGGTCAAGTCTGCTAATGTTTTCGTCAAAATCGTAGTTCAATGGTATTCTAATGGTAATGCTTTTTGACACAGTTCTTGTTTCTTAAACCCAAAATCAAGACACAATAAATGTTTCCGTTTTGGGCTTAAGAAACACAATGTGTTTTCAGTTTTGGGTTAACAAGAACTGTGTCAAAAAGCATTATCATTCAAACACCATTGAACTACGATTTTGACGCAAACATTAGCAGACTTGACCCCCAATTCAACTTGTCTCACTCTCCTATCGTGTGACAAGCCAGATTGGTGACAGATTTACTGCTGCTTATTATAAGGTGGGAGAAGAATAACTTATTCATTTCTACATAATACACACAATACCTTTTATTTGTGGTTTTTAGTTGAAAGATTGTAACAATAAAGTAGACATTTGTTTTGGTTCTGTCAGCCAGTGGCGGACGGTGGACGTGCTCGCCAAGTACCGCGAGCTGGCGGCCGCGTACCACTCGTCGGACGACGAACCGCTCGCCGCCACACTCGGCCAGAAGGTGAGACACTTTGTTATTAACAAAACACTCTAATATATAGAAGACCCATCATTTTACAGTACTTCAAGATAAAGGGCATCGGAAAACATCGGAAAACATCGGAAACAATCGCCTACATATGCAACGTGTTAATAAATAAACGCAAAACCTCTTAAATTAAAATTAAATTAAATTATTATTTATTTCGAAAAGTATGGTATACATTAGGATGTTACACAATATAATGTTCGGCATACTCTGCCCTCGTCGGCGTGGAAAATATTATAAGTCAGTTTTATGTTTTTATATACCTAACCAATACTCATTTTCACTTCTCAAGCTTACGCGCTCACTAGACATGAAATAAAACAATTTTTAACGGATACTAGCGCGGTTTTATTGAAAGTTCTTTAGTATTTGGTTTGATTTTTGGTTTTCCCGACGTTTCGGCACCTTTGCAGCTGCCGTTCCCAATTTTATGAAATGGTGGTAGTTTCAGTAGATTCTCTCTTATTAGCATTAATTGAATCACAAAATTAAATTATCAATTAACATAAACCAATTAAAAATTTTTTGTTAAATATTAATTTCTGAACGTCTTAAAAAAAATCATCGCTTGAGGGTAGGCTCACGAGTGGCTTCAGTCCCCCGTGACCACGGCAGCTGCAAAGGTGCCGAAACGTCGGGAAAACCAAAAATCAAACCAAATACCAACTAAATACCAAAGAACTTTCAATAAAACCGCGCTAGTATCCGTTAAAAATTGTTTTAATACTCATTTTTATATGATGCTGAATAAGCAATTAAATAAACAATGAAATAATAACCAAAAATGTCTAGATAAGCAGTTAAATATAAGGGGTCGTCCATTAATCACGTGAGCCTCGAAAGGGGGGGGGGGGGGGGGGGGTAGTTGAAAACATCACAAAGTATCACAAGGGGGGACGGGGGGGTGTAGTGAGATATCACGTGTATTAATTTTTTTTTGTTGAACGCGTGATTTTTAACCGAAAACTGCGTGTGATTGAAAACTGTTGAGATTTTTTTGGACCAAAAAAAATACACGTGATTTAAAGTAGGGGGGGGGGGGGTTAACGGAAAACCTCACCATGCATCACCAGGGGGGAGGGGGGGTTAAAAATTAGCCAAAAAAAACATCACGTGATTAATGGACGCCCCCTAAACAATGAATAAATTAATACTACAAATTTCTAGATCTTACAAATCTTACAATCTTTATATCGTCAATTAACAATGTCAATAATAAAATGTCAAACATAATGAGAAAATTAACACAAATGTCAAGATCTTACAAATCTTACAATCTAATGTCAAATAATAAAATGTCAAACAAGCAATAATAATAAAAATCAGAAATACAAATAACTATAGTTTATATTAAGATGAATAAATAATGAAAAATATTAGAAAAAATCGGCTCACCCGTAGCAACTTAGACGGGATTCGAACCCGCACCCTTAGGATTCCGGCCACTAATGGATTTGGCGAAATTTTCTTATAATAATGGGTTCGAATCCCGTCTAAGTTGCTACGGGTGAGCCGATTTTTTCTAATATTTTTCATTATTTATTCATCTGAATATAAAAATAGCATTGTGAATGCAAAAATCTAAAAGTTAAAACTATAGTTTATGTCCTAAATAATCATTAATTGAGTAATAGCATTCATTTAACAAAAGATTAAATAATTTATGTTTGAATTTATTAAGTGGTAATTCCTTTAGTTCAACAGGTAATTTATTATAGATCTTAATAGCATAGCAGAATGCACTGTTTCTGTATATTTTCAATTTTTGACTAATGGTGATTGTGCTCATGAATATGTACCACTTATACTATAGAGCCAACTCTGCAACTCTACAAAAAAATCAGCTGTTTAATACATTCTGGGGTCCTACCGGCTAACTTACATGGCTATCGTAATCATTTTCATTTGACAGATGGATGTGATAAACTCAACTTTATTGCAATGAAATAAATGTTGACAAGTTGACAAGCATCATCTTTAAAGTTATTAAAGATCGTTCTTGCAACTAACTGAGAATCTGTTTGTTCACTTAATAGTCCGCGGTTCTTGTCAACCAAATGTCAGCTGTCAATGCCAAATTAAAGCCAATTTGACATTTCGCTATAATTTCGAAAAAGTTAGGCACCGACTGATCTATCTATTACACAAAAAAGATCTTTATTTTAACGATTTATTTGAAGTTATTTGTAGAATTTGTATGATCAACTTTCAGATAGGAGCTTTTTAGATCCAATCGAGACTATACAATTCAATTATTTTATTCATTTATCTCTTTTTTTTTGTAATGTTTTCATGTGCAATAAAGAATGATATTATGACAGTTTATTTGGAAAACATACAGTTGACGATAAATTCGTTTCCAGTCGACATCTCGCGGCGGCTGGCAGGAATGGTGCTCGCGAATACTGAACAAGCTGCTCGCGAGCGCCGACGCCGAGCCGTTCAAGCACCCTGTATCACCCGACCAGGCTCCCGGTTAGTACACAATAGTACACTACGCCTGTAGTACAGTACACATGTAGTACACTACACATGTAGTACGCTACACATGTAGTACGCTACACATGTAGTACGCTACACATGTAGTACGCTACACATGTAGTACGCTACACATGTAGTACACTACACATGTAGTACGCTACACATGTAGTACGCTACACATGTAGTACACTACACATGTAGTACGCTACACATGTAGTACGCTACACATGTAGTACACTACACATCTAGTACACTACACATGTAGTACGCTACACATGTAGTACACTACACATGTAGTACGCTACACATGTAGTACGCTACACATGTAGTACGCTACACATGTAGTACGCTACACATGTAGTACGCTACAAATTTAATAAGCTACACATGTAGTACACTACACATATAGTACACTACACATGTAGTACAGTACTAGAATACTGAACGAGCTGCTCACGAGCGTCGAAGCGTGCAAGCATTCCGTCTCTCTCGACCACACTTTTATCAAATGTATAGATTATAAGCATACCAGTGCTTATATATTTTTTTCTATGATCGTGACATTTTGGCTGCTTCTATCTTATGTTGACCCTTATGATTCCCACAGACTACCACAACGTGGTGCCCCACCCCATGGACCTCAGCACGATCGAGTCCCGTTTGCGGTCGCGATGGTACAGAAGCAAAAGGCAATTTGCGAGCGATGTTAGAAGAGTTATATCTAACTCGAGGCTGTATAACACCAATCCGAGGAGTAGAGTGAGTATACTACAAACACTACACTGTACACTATATACATACACTACCTACACTATACCAGGCTAGGCGCACTCCGCGCTTTAGGCAGGCTAGGTGCACTCCGCGCTTTAGGTACGAAGCTACAAGTAGCCAGCGGGTCCGTCCGGACGGACTAATTTCAGAGGGCTATCGCGTGCCGGCTGGGTCGCACGTTAGCAGTTCGATTTCGATAGTCACTCTTTAATAATACTATTATAACCAAAATGAAGGCATATTACATCGCAATGGGTTGCCTTAATACTAATAAAAAGGATCCGAACCTCACGTGTTTTTCACACTTCTAAAAGTTCCAAACGACATCGATCGAAACGTAAGAAGTGCTTGTCTACTAGTATTTAGTGTCCATTTATTCTTAGGTAGGTACTTACTTGTCTTATTTGTTAAACAATATTCACCCAACTACTGAAATAATAATTTATAGATTAGGTAGGTACTTACTTACCTACTTTCGACATAAAGTTAATTATGAATACAATTTCATTTCGTATGAAAGCAAATTGACTCAAAGTCAGCATGTCTGATGTGGCGTTGACTGTACCTATCCTAGGTTATTTTGAAACATATTTAAGTACCTACACATTATTTCACAACCTCATAACTTGTAATAAATTAACTACCTGTTATTTAATTATTATATAAAAGAACAAAGTGAAACCCTGAATTCGTTAGAGGAGATAAGAGCTACGCGATAGAAAGAGAGGCAACTTCTAGGTGAATATAACTGCAGCCAAGGGAGCGGCGTGCAACCTGAATTGCACTTTATTGTGTATGGAATAGAGTCGCTATTTAAATAAATGACTTTGCGGAGTGGATCTTCTGTACTTGTACTATTATGTATTCTGTGCTTTAGGTACAAAGCTACAAGTAGGTAGCGGGTCCGTCCGGACGGACTAATTTCAGAGGCGGCCGCGTGCCGGCTGGGTCGCACATTAGCAGTTCGATTTCGATAGTATGCCTTAATACGAATAAAAATAAATTAAAAAAATATTAAAAACACGACTGCCCTGCCAAAAACGAACTAAAAAGTTAAACAACAAGTGTCATTGCAGTCGGGGGACCTTATTATGGAACAATTTTTGATCAAAGAGGTCCCCCGACTGCAATGACACTTGTTGTTTAACTTTTTAGTTCGTTTTTGGCAGGGCAGTCGTGTTTTTAATATTTTTTTAATTTATTTATTTTTATTTCACACATTTTAGTGACATATTATATAGTTTTGAAATGTGCTCGTCAAGGCCTTTCATTTGATGCCCATATTGTAATAATAGAAGAAAAAAAAATTTTTTTCACATTTGAAAATGGCGTCGTATAGTCGCCATATTGTTTTTTTCTAAAAAAAATATAGCCAGTGTCACTCGGAATGCTGTAAGGATTCTAACGATACCCCATTTATCCAAATCAGTTCAGGCATTTAGAAGTTATGGTGGAATAAAGAAACTCACATACCCACAAACATACATGAATCCTGAACACATAACACTCTTTTTGCTTTGGGCAGTCGTGTAAAAAGGATCCGAACCTCACGTTTTTCACTCTTCCAAAAGTTCCAAACGACATCAAAACGTAAGAAGTGCTTGTCTACTAGGTACCTAGTTAGTAACTAGTATCCGTTTATTCTTAGGTATTTACTTGTCTTATTTGCTAAACAATCTTCGCCCAACTATTTATTGAAATAATAATTTATAGATTAGGTAGGTACTTACTTACCTACCTACTTTCGAAAAAAATTTAATTATAATTACAATTTCATTTCGTAATAAAGCCAATTGCTTTAAAGCCAGCATGTATAGTCTGATGTGGCGTTGACTGTACCTAGCCTATGTTTTTTTTAAACGTATTTAACTACACATTATTTCACAAACACATAACTTGTAGTAAATTAACTACCAGTTATTTAATTATTATTTAAAAGAAGAAACCCTGAAGTCGTTAGAAGAGATAAGAGCTACGCGATAGAAAGAGAGGCAACTTCTAGGTGAATATAACTGTAGGCAAGAGAGCGTCGTGCAACCTGAATTGCACTTTATTGGGTATGGAATAGAGTCGTTATTTATTTAAATGACTTTGCGGAGTGGATCTTCTGTACTTGTACTATTATGTATTCTGTGACTATACACTACATACACTATACCTACACGATCGAGTCCCGTCTGCGCTCGCGATGGTATCGAAGCAAAAGGCAATTAGCGAGCGATGTTAGAAGAGTTATATCTAACTCGAGGCTGTATAACACCAACCCGAGGAGTAGAGTGAGTATACTACACTATACACTACATACACTACTATATATACATACACTACCTACATATATTGTACACTACATACATTATACTATATACATACTGTTGGCGATCGGATCGATCTGTGGACGCTCCGACTTACTTCAGAACGTCGAGTTCGTATCACGATGCTGATACCCTGTATGGTGACCAGCTACTTCGGTTCACCCTGTACAAGGACCCTATCGATGACTCTATCTAAGCTGCTACCAAACGTATATCAATCAGTCAGACTGTGAAACCAAGATTGTGAAACTAGGAATGTTCTGTGAAACCACTGAGATATACGCTGGAGCCTTTCTTCTGTGGACTGTATGAAATAAAAACACTGGCCGGTTGTGGAATAAAACTTCAGTTTATTCCCTGATATTGATGGTTGTTTTCGCACACTGAATCTATCTAACAAGTTCGAAGAATACAATTGAAATTAACTAACAAATAAAAAGCACTATCGGAAAAACACTCTATGCGATTGAACACTGAAAATTACGCGTGAATTTAACTAACAATCTCGAAACACTTGACTTTATATAACAACTCTAATATGCAACACTTATACGACTTTAGCTACGAATATTTCGTCTACGAATTAAAACACGGAATTTAACTTTCAAATCTATCTGAATCTTTGCTCACTCGCTGAATTTCTGCTATTACTTTTAACGATGACTACTAAACGCTCCTATGTCTTTTGTGCGACTTTGTTACTTCTCTGCGACTACGTTGCGACTACTTTGCGGCTACTATGCGGCTACAAATTATACAAATTAAGGTCATCGTTAATATGCAATTAGGCCCTATGGCACATAGCTTACTTTGCAGGGCGTTCAGGGAAATCAGAAGGGGATGAATACATGATAAAAAGGGGTTAAGCACTACAAGCTTCAACTGATTTTACAGACTTTTTCTTATGGAAAATTACAAAGGGCGTGGCCTAATCTATGACGTCACGCCACGTGCGTTAAAGTAGCCCCTCTGATTGGCTTACGTGCGTTAAAGTAGCCCTTCTGATTGGCTTAAATTAATGGGACACAAAATCGACGCATTTTCTTGATTTCGGCGCCGGATGCTGGCTGTCGTCAACACATACACTACATTACATACACTACTTAGTCCCGTCTGCGCTCGCGCTGGTATTGAAGTAAACGACAGTTCGCGAGCGATGTTAGAAGAGTTATATCCAATTCGAGGCTTTATAAAACTAACCCGAGGAGTAGAGTGAGTATGCTACATACACTACACTATACACTACACTACACTACACTAGACACTACATACACGATCTAGTCCTGTCTGCGCTCGCGATGGTACAGAAGCAAAAGTCAATTTGTGAGCGATGTTAGAAGAGTTATATCTAACTCGAGACTGTATAATACCAACCCGAAGGTAGTGCACAGAACATACGGCCAAATATGTAAAAAAACGTGATCTGATCAGTTTAGAATGGGATCACCAAAATTGTATGACAAAATTTTACACATGTTTTTTGGAGAAAGTTGTTAAGTTTCATGGACTAAAGACATCCTTAATTGGATGGTGAATATAAAATTACCTGTATGCAGGGATTGAAATACCGTTAAAAAAAATAACGATAAATAAAAAATAACGTTAAAAATACCGTTAAAACATTTTATCGGTAAATTTACCGGTAAAAATAACGTTAAAAATATTTTACCGGTAAAATTAGCGTTAAATATAGCGTTAAACTTTACCGGTACAATATACCGGTAAAATTATCGTTAAAAAAATAACTTTATTAATTGGAATAACGTTAATTTTAAAGTTTAACGGTAAAAAAAGTAAGAAATAACGTTAACATTAACGTTATTTACTGAAATAGCGTTAATTTCAATGTAACGTTATCAAAATTAAAGTTAAAAAACAAAAAAACCGACTTCAAAAAACCTGAAAATAAAAACAAAAACAGCTTCAAAACTAAATACCTCTAAAAAGCAAGAAATAATTTTCTAATCACCTACGCATATCACTGTAATAAAACACGTCTATTGAAGTCGGGTGGGGCTGGAGGACAACTTCTTTTTTTTATTCTAAGAGCCCCACCCGACTTCAATTGACGTGTTTTATTACAGTGATATGCGTAGGTGATTAGAAAATTATTTCTTGCTTTTTAGAGGTATTTAGTTTTGAAGCTGTTTTTGTTTTTATTTTCAGGTTTTTGAAGTCGGTTTTTTTGTTTTTAAACAATTTTTTATTTTATTCTTTTTAGTGTAATCACAATACAGTTCCTATTTGATTTTGAGGAGTTCCCTTGCGTATCTTTGATATCCAAGGTCCAATAACAATGAAATCAAAATGGTATCATCTATAAAGTATCCTCTTTCAAACAAAAAAAGAATCATCTAAATCGGTACATAAACAAAGAAGATTTGGTCGATCATCCGTATAAGTTCACAAAATGGTAACGAAAACGACAGTGTTTTTAGGTTTTCCTGAAAAGTACTGAACCGATTTCAAAATTTAAAAAAATGGGACCAACTTGAGAACAAACCTGATCTAATAACGTTTGAATCATTTCAATCGGTTCAGCCGTCTTCGAGTAATCGGTGTACATACAAAAAACAAAAAAAAACGGGTCGAATTGAGTACCTCCCTCCTTTTGAAGTCGGTAAAAATAGTAAGAAATAACGTTATATCTAAAAATTAGGTTATCATTCCCTGCCTGTATGTGTGTGCAGATATACTCGATGACGGTGCGATTGTCGTCGCTGTTCGAGTCTCTGTGGGAGCGCGCGCCGCCCTCGCCCGCGCCGCGCGCCCGGAGGAGGCGGCAGAGGGGTGAGTGCCCACTACTATACATATAGCTGTGGACATATCATCATCATGTCGAGTCTGTGGGAGCGCGCGCCGCCCTCGCCCGCGCCGCGCGCCCGGAGGAGGCGGCAGAGGGGTGAGTGCCCACTACTATACATATAGCTGTGGACATATCATCATCATGTCGAGTCTGTGGGAGCGCGCGCCGCCCTCGCCCGCGCCGCGCCCCCGGAGGAGGCGGCAGAGGGGTGAGTGCCCACTACTAATAACTGTACTATCCCCGTCAATTGGTAATGCGCTGGAACCTTGTCAAATTAACATACACATCAACGTCATCCGCAACATAAAATGACAAAAAACTGTAAAATTCTAATAGGTAATATAATATACTAATTATTGAATTCTTATTTTTAATAAGAAAGGGTCTAGGTATATGAAAAAAATACAATTGTTTTTCGTTTTTGAGGTTAAAATCATGGCCGCCAGGCGCATTACCAATTGACGCGGATAGTAGCTGTTGACATACATTATCATCATCATCATCATATCAGCCGCACGACACCCACTGCTGGGTATAGGCCTCCCCTAAGGATCTCCACGACGCTCGGTCCCGCGCTGCCTGCATCCACTGGCTTCCCGCGACCTTCCCCCTCACGTCGGTCCCCCTTGTCGGGGGCCTACCCACGGACAGAGACTATACATTATAATAATAGTAATTATTATTTGTCATAATTAAACGGGCTTATGCCCGATTACATAATTATGCTTGCTTACTAATCAAAATTAACAATATCAAATTGAGATAGAAATAATTTAGCATCGTCAAAATCAGAATAAGTCAAAGTCAAATAAGCTTTATTCAAATAAACTTAATTACTAAGTACTTTTGAGTCGTCTATATTCTCCTACCACCCGTTCCAGACTTGAAGAACAGGCGCAAGAAACTTATCAGTTTTAACCAGGGTTCGAGGATATATGTCATGATATACAGGGTGGCCCAAACGGTGACGCTAAAAATTTTTTTTTTGTTTCCTCACATCTCGTTGTACCCGGAAATACCCTATGTATATTCAGCGATTTTTTGTAGTTTTCGAGCTATGAATTATTTTTTTAAATTTTGAGAATTTTTGACTTGACAGACTAAAATATTTTTCTTTCGGAAATTATACATCTTTTTTTGAATTATTTTTTTGTTACATAGACCTCATGACTTGAACTTTAACACATAAAATACCCAGCTTCCTGTCATCAAAATAAGTTACAAAAATATTGACCGACAGTGAAAAATTGACGTAAAATCAAATCATAGTTAAATTTTCAACTTTGAATTAAAAATTAAAAAAAAGGTTCCATGACTTCTGAGTAATTTTAAAAACTTCACAAGACCCTAAGCTTTAATTCTAATTTAAAAAAAAATGTGCTTAATAAGGTTTTTTTAGCCGAAATCTGCCTTCAAATGCACAAAGGTGAAATTTTCTAAGATTTTTTATTGGCTATTTTGTCATTCACAAAATGATTCTTACCAAAATAAAGTTTAAAATGGTACTGTTTATTGAATAAAGAATTAAAAACAACCTTTAAAAGTATGTTATTACGAAGCGGTAACATCGATGTCATTTAGTTATAGTTATTTTGGTTATTTTAAGGATAAATCATATTAAATAAAACAATTACTACAAATTCAACAATTAAATTTATTTCACAATAAGTTTTCAAAATGTCTCCCTCCCGCTTCAATGCACAACCTACATCGCCTTAAAAAAATTTGTTTTAAATTTCGGAAAGCATTAGTATTTTCTTTGATTTTTATTTCTGCTTCTCTTAGTTTTTGACGCAGCTCTGCTTCAGTGTTTGTTTCGTTTGCGTAAACCATCTCTTTGTAATAGCCCCACAGAAAAAAATCTATGGGGTTTAAGTCTGGTGAACGCGCAGGCCAAGGAATCGGGCCGCCACGCCCAATCCACCGTCTCGGAAAAGTCTGGTTAAGGTGCTCTCGTACTTCTCTAGCATAGTGGCACGGAGCACCATCGTTTTGAAATATCATTCTTCTTCTTGTTAGTAGATTCACATCCTCTAATAAACCGTTCAAGCTATTTCGTAGAAAATCCAAATATTGCGCTCCGTTCAACCTAGCCGGCAATTCAAATGGTCCTATAAATTCCCCATTGACAATTCCTGACCACAAATTTACACTAAACCTTGTTTGAAAATTGGATGGTCTTGCCTTGTGTGGGTTTTCAATGGCCCAACTGTGATAATTATGAATATTGAAAACTCCGGTTCTTTCAAAGCGTGATTCGTCTGTCCACAAAATTTTGTCGAAGAAATCAGGATCGTCTTGAGTTTTTTGAAGCATTGTTTCACAGAAAGTCACTCGTCTTGGATAATCTGCAGGTTGCAATTGTTGCACGCGTTGGATATGAAAAGCGTGGTATCCCTCTGAAAAAAAAAAACACCGAAATTGTAAATTCAAAGCATAGGTAAGATAGTCTTTTTTCAGTTTCACCAAATAGTAGGCTAGTGATAATCACTGGTATGTACCACGCTTTCTCGCCCACTAGCGAGTGATTATTTTGTTGCCAAATACACATTCAGTCAGAGTTCAATACTTAAAAAGACCACGTGCTACAAAAAGTCGCTCATAAAGCACGTGCGTGCTATTTTTTTTAAGTCACAATAATTACAGCTAAAAAAAATAGCACGTGGGCATAGTGGGCGAGCTAATGGGTGCGTAATTATGAGGTTTAAAGACAAGATGAAATTAACCCACCTGACTTCAGTATCCTCATAACTGAGGTTCGTGGTACACCAGTCCTTCTTGCGATTGCTCTGGTGCTAGTCGATGAATCCCTTTCCACTTGTTCCACGACTTGATCCATAATATCTGGATCCATTCTGGGTATTCCTTCCTGAGATGAACGTCCAGGAATTCGTCCCTCCATAAATGTATGGTGAGTATTTTGAAATACTCTGTAATTCGGGTAATGCTCCCGTTGTTCTCCTCGCCGTTCCAATTGCTCTCGATAAAGCCTTGCTGCCAAACTAGCATTTCCTTGGGCAACACCGTAAAAATAGTGCATCTCTGCGTATTCACGCAAAGAATAGCTCATGTTGCAGCACAAAGGTCCAAATCACAAGGTAGGTAATCAAAGTCCGAAACACAAGCACAGGTAAATCAGTCACAGGAAGAATCAGAGTCCAGTTAGCAAGCGAGAGTAGTTGTATCAGAATTGAAAACAAAACCAGGAGTAGTAGTAACACGAGCGAAAGCTGTGAACAACTGAGGTGAAGGAGGGAGGAATGCGACCGACATGAGATGAATAGAGCAAGATAGCAAGATAGATAGAGCAAGACAGCAAGATAGATAGAGCAAGACGGCCTAGATGAGAAAGAGAGGACGTGCTTATAGACGACGCTGTGTTGGTCCCCCTTCTTTTGTTCGGCGCGCGGGAAGTCTATTGTTTGTGATTCTAGTGTCTGCCAGAACTATTGTTATTTATGATGTCGCTAAAGATAAACCGGTTGGAGGTAAAGACCATTTTCTTTGTACAAAGACCAACTTGTGCTGTTGAAGTGACAACATACTAACTACCACTAAACTAATTTAGAACTCTAAATTTATAAACTATACTAAATGTCAATTATTATGTTATATCAAACCTAATTAACCTTAGATAATAACAATGAGTGCTTTTAAAATAAATTACCTTTGTACATTTGAAGGCAGATTTCGGCTAAAAAAAGCCTATTAAGCACCACTTTTTTTTAATTAGAATTAAAGCTTAGGGTCTTGTTAAGTTTTTAAAATTACTAAAAAGTCATGGAACCTTTTTTTTAATTTTTAATTCAAAGTTGAAATTTTAACTATGACTTGCTTTTACCTCAATTTTTTATTGTCGGTCAATATTTTTGGAACTTATTTTGATGATAGGAAGCTGGGTATTTTATGTGTTAAAGAACAAGTCATGAGGTCTATGTAACAAAAAAAAAATAAAAAAAAGATGTATAATTTCCGGTAAAAAAAATATTTTAGTCTGTCAAGTAAAAAAATCTCAAAATTTAAAAAAAAAATCATAGCTCGAAAACTACAAAAAATCGCTGAACATACATAGGGTATTTCCGGGTACAACTAGATGTGAGGAATCAAAAAAAAAATTTTTAGTGTCACCGTTTGGGCCACCCTGTATATCCGATATATATCAAATGATTTTTTGGTGATATATATCAATATGTAAATAGTTTAAAAATTTCACATTATTATGCAGATTTTTGCTATTGTATTGCTTTGATGTAGAGTTAAACATGCTATTGTTTTGTTTTGCTGTATATAGCAGTTGTAACTTGAATTTCGCGCGTATAAATACCAGAAAAATGAGATAATATTGATGTAGGACGTGTGAAGAGCGAGGTGAGTAATAAATACAAATATATAAAAAATATTTAATAAACAAAGTAAATGAAAAAAAAAAAATTTTTTTTTATCCAATAGTATCATTACCTCCACATTTTCCACCACTCATATAGTGATACTAATGATTTTTTCCTGATTTTTAACTAATTTGTCAAATAAGTACCTAAATAAAACAAAAATATTCTAGTTTTCTTAAATTATGTTTATAATATAAAACACATAATTATACAAACAGTATACATGAATAATACAATAAAATAATAAAGTGGCTGTCAAACAAAATGGATATTATATCACATTTTTATATATATCGGATATATATCATAAATATCCGATATTTTGATATTTATAATAAATATCGGATATTTTCGAACCCTGGCTTTAACAGCCCTAAGTAACGATATTTACAAACTTGAATATATCGTTACGGTAAGCTGACAAAAGTGTGTTAAGTGCGTTTTGCATAAGACAAAATGAGGACTGCCCGTGCCACTGTGCAATATACTATAATATCTACTGTTTATTTCAGTTGCCTAATTTGTTATGTAAGCCTTACAATGTGATTAATCTAACCAAGTTAGTCCAGTATCTATTTAAATTGTCCATTATTTATTTACATTGTCTATTATTCATTTGCGTTGTCTATTATTTATTTATATTGTCCAATATTTATTTATGTTGTCCAATATTTATTTACATTTTGCATTTTTTTACATTGTCCAATATTTGTTTACATTGTCTAATATTGATTTACGTTGCACAATATATATTTACCTTGTCCAATATACATTTACGTTGTCCAATATTTATTTACGTTAAATATTTCCATGTATAGTAACAATGAACGGGCACGCGCCGTCTCAAGAGCGAGTTCCGGAATTTGCTTCAGACAGCTCGGACTCCGAGACTCTCGCGGCCACCTCCAGGAGGCAACACGCCACGGGGAGGGGCGGCCGGCGGGAGGAGGGGGGAGACTCTATGGACAGCGATGCACCACTCAAGACTCATAGGAAAGGTACGTATTAAAATGTGTGTTTTAAATCTAACTGTAGGTTACTCTAGAAGACAACATGCGAGGGGTGGGAGGGAGGAGGGGGGAGACTATGGACAGCGATGCACCACTCAAGACTCATAGGAAATATGTTTTATAGTAATTTTCTAATCTATTCGTATAATTTGCGATTATCTTGTAAATTATGTGACATTTATGTTGGATCTTTTCAATGAGGAATGTCTAAAAAAATCAAATTGATTGAATATTTTTTCATAGGTATAGATGAGCTTCCTTAGAAATATATCTTCAGAATTTTCGGTTGCATGAAAAAAATTAAAGTCACTTTGTCTTCCTTCACAAACGTACGGAAGTAACAGCAGAGTGAATGAATGAATGAAATTATGATTATACCTTTGCCATAACCATAACACGTATTAAATAAAAGATTTGACATTTTGTGTTGAATCTTTTTTTTATTAACAAGGGAGCTTATTACTTCCTTTAAAAAAAATTCATGCAATTTGATTTTTTTTTCAGACATTCCCCATTAAAGTTATATTTACTCGATATTGTAGGTAAAGGAGTGGGCAAGAAGAGTAAAAGTAGCGTCGCGAGCGTCGAACCCGAACCCGGACCGAGCTCCCATCACTGTACGTATACGCACAAACACACACTGTCATACACGCACAAAAATGAACACACACAAACAAACGAAGGGTTTCAAATACACATGAAAGTTGATTCGAAAACCAATAGGCTATTTTCCACATTTTTGAAAACTGCTTATATTTAAGGATTAGGACAAACAATTTAACAGAAAAATAACTGTTCACTGACATCTACTGAGTGACGTCAATTTTGTGTAAACTATAGATTAAATTGTAACACAGACTACAAAGATGTTGAAATTGTTTACACAAAGTTGACGTCACGCAGTAGACGTCATCGAACCGAGCGTTTCGGCGGTAAATTCAAAAGCATTAAAAATATATTTTATTTTAATTGGGTTAATGGAGAAAAAAGACATTATTTAATTTATTTTTATTTTTCTGTTAAATTGTTCGTCCCAATCTTTAAATATAAGCAGTTTTCATAAATTTGGAAAATACCCTATTGTAAACAATAATAACAATTTGGTTAAAAATCCGTCTTAAGGCAACTTTATATGCAACACTAGCGCCACTCCCGAAAAAAATAATACATATAACCGTAACAACATACACGCTTTATTAAAAATAATACACATAACCATAACAACATACACGCTTTATTAAAAATAATACACATAACTATAACAACATACACGCTTTATTAAAAATAATACACATAACTATAACAACATACACGCTTTATTAAAAATAATACACATAACTATAACAACATACACGCTTTATTAAAAATAATACACATAACCATAACAACATACACGCTTTATTAAAAATAATACACATAACCATAACAACATACACGCTTTATTAAAAATAATACACATAACTATAACAACATACACGCTTTATTAAAAATAATACACATAACTATAACAACATACACGCTTTATTAAAAATAATACACATAACTATAACAACATACACGCTTTATTAAAAATAATACACATAACCATAACAACATACACGCTTTATTAAAAATAATACACATAACCATAACAACATACACGCTTTATTAAAAATAATACACATAACTATAACAACATACACGCTTTATTAAAAATAATACACATAACCATAACAACATACACGCTTTATTAAAAATAATACACATAACCATAACAACATACACGCTTTATTAAAAATAATACACATAACTATAACAACATACACGCTTTATTAAAAATAATACACATAACCATAACAACATACACGCTTTATTTAAAATAATACACAACCATAACAACATACACGCTTTATTAAAAATAATACACATAACTATAACAACATACACGCTTTATTAAAAATAATACACATAACCATAACAACATACACGCTTTATTAAAAATAATACACATAACCATAACAGCATACACGCTTTATTAAAAATAATACACATAACTATAACAACATACACGCTTTATTAAAAATAATACACATAACTATAACAACATACACGCTTTATTAAAAATAATACACATAACCATAACAACATACACGCTTTATTAAAAATAATACACATAACCATAACAACATACACGCTTTATTAAAAATAATACACATAACTATAACAACATACACGCTTTATTAAAAATAATACACATAACTATAACAACATACACGCTTTATTAAAAATAATACACATAACCATAACAACATACACGCTTTATTAAAAATAATACACATAACTATAACAACATACACGCTTTATTAAAAATAATACACATAACCATAACAACATACACGCTTTATTAAAAATAATACACATAACCATAACAACATACACGCTTTATTAAAAATCCAAGCTGAATGGTCCCGTCGCAAAATATCACTAGTTTTACTTATGTGCGATTGATTATAAATAGTTTAGATATTTTTCTAATTTTTCTTTTTAATAGTCATTCATGGGGAGGGGATTTTAAATAAAGGTTCCCTATGTATTTGCATAAAATTTTAAGGCATAATATGTCATAGCATAATATGATTTCGCCGAATGATGTTTACGTATAATATTACTTAGTCATAACAGTTTATGCATAACTTTTTTAAGCATAACTACTTTAAGCATAATCATGTTTAAGCATAATATTCTTTAGCATAAACTTAAACACGCATAATCTTATTAACGCATATTTTAAATACAAAACTGAACGACGACAAACAACATGAAATATTTTCAAAACATTGGTTAGTCATTAACCAAAATAATCACATTAATAATTTTTAACTGCACATACATATTTGTAACGTGGTCTGATATCGCCATTGAATTTTTAGATATAGTAAAAAAAATATGTATATATGTGTGCAGTGCGAGGGGAGAGGTCGGAAGGTCCGCGGGCCCGAAGGTGGATGTCCTCCAACTCGGACTCCAGCAGTCCGCCCTTGGACCGCCCTCAGGTGACTATTTATTTATTTAATGAGGCACATCAACATCATATACATGTCGCAGGCAACTGGCTTAATCTGCCGTTCAATTAGCCGCCTAGCCTTTTCATTGAACGTCGCCGTTTCATCAGCAGCCTAAATGACATCCAGCCAATACATCCAAAACAATATCTAATTAACGGGCTGGCAGATGCTAAGGCCGTTGATTGAATAGGATAACCATCGTGACGAATAGAAAATGAAATATTTTGATATTGAATTCTTTATTATTATTTAAGTAAAATCCTACTTAATATTATAAATGTGAAAGTTTGTGGGTTTGGATGTTTGTTCCTCAATCGCGGAAAAACTGCTGAACAGAATTGGATAAAATTTGACACACAGATAGTTTATAGCCTGGATTAAAACATAGAATACTTTTTATCTCAGCCAAAGGTTCCCTAGGGATTTTCCAAATGTCCACGCGAACGAATTCGCAGGCGGAGGCAAGTACTTTAATATCATAGGTGCCTGTTTTGTCTTTTTCTTTCGCAATATTAACTGCTGAGTTTTAACGAAGAAGATAAAACACATTTTAAGAAATCTTCTTGTCAACTAAAAAAGTCTCTAAAATATAGAAAATTCAAAAGCACTTAATTACCTGTTTCTTCGAATAAAGAATTATTCATTTTCATTTTTCTAATACTTAGGTTCATTAAGCGTTTGATTTTTTGAGAATAGGTAACACAGATAATGTTTAAACTATCAATAAAATAATATAAAATCAACAAAAATATTTCAATGTACAAAAGTTTCAATGCAATGATATTGATAACAAATATTTGTTATAATTGATACCTTGCTAACTTTAAAAGTTCTTCACCAGCAGCTGCCTTTGTCATAATCACGATATTATCATCGTAAGTACGACACAAGTGTTCATCCAGTACCTAATAGTCTTTTTCTGTCCAGAACTCATGGTCACCTGAGCTTTAGTATAACCTCTAACCATAAGAATAAATATTTATTCTTATGCTCTGACTAAGATTCTTTCTAATGTCTAAACTCCAAGGTTTACGGTGAGATGTTAAAAAGAAAACACAAATTATTTTCATATTTAAACTTGACAATAACATTGTTTTAACATTGTTTTAACAACGGAACAAACAATAAATTAAAAAAAAAACAAAACAATCACAGGTATTGGTCATATTCTGAGTTTATTTCAAAACATTATTTAAAACGTTCGTTCAAAGATCGATTTGCACTATTTTTCCACCAAAGACTTCCATTTTACGATATTTTCGTGTAAACGAAGTGTAAACGTAATTTAATTGTGAAAAGCACCAGAAATCACAGCTGGTCGACGCCATATTTACAGATTTGACAGCAACATCGCCTCAGCGTGCCTAGTGATAGAAAACGGAACTAAATTACAATGACTTGGCTAGGCAAGTGGTTAAACGTTATCGAACCAAGACATTTGCCTAGCCGTTAAATTAAATGCCGGGATGTTATTTAGGCCGATGATTGAATGGCGCCTGTCAATGAAAAGGCTAGGCCGCCAATTGAACGACTGATTTAGCTAGTTGGCTGCGACATACACACTACATTTACAGAATATCATTTCCCATTACATAAAGTCGCATTACTAATTTCCCAGCAAAAATGTAAACAAAGAAACGTCACTGTCAAATTGACAAGCTGACCCCGATAGTGACATTTTCAGATATTGAAAACCTTTGGTCACATTTAAAACTTTTTAATTTGTATATTATATTTTGAGTCATAATAAATATAATGTCATCCAGGGTTATTTTAAAGTAGGATGGTAATCAGAAATTTTATCTTTATAACCTATCATAATCTTTGATGTTAAAAGTTCTTGAAACGAA
This sequence comes from Agriphila tristella, assembly GCA_928269145.1. Lineage (NCBI taxonomy): Eukaryota > Metazoa > Arthropoda > Insecta > Lepidoptera > Crambidae > Agriphila > Agriphila tristella. The sequence goes on along the minus strand of OV743448.1, from coordinate 16,103,133 downwards.
CTGATAAGAAAACTTTACTTAGATATTGACTGTATGTAAATTATCAAAAATACGTACCTAGTATCATTGCCTGTTCCCCCCCAATACCAAAAGACAAATGTTACTACTACTTGTAATACTAATGTATATGAAATTTTATAAAAAGACCAAAGGTTGATGTGTACGGTTTGCAGTTGATGTGTGCACAGCGTCATAAAATGTTTTCTACTATAAAACTGTTATTATGAAATATTAAATTATATTACTCTTTTTGACGCAAAACTCATGATTCAGAATATTTATCTAATCTATTTTTATTAGGTTTGTGATGAAAAACCATGTAAGTGTGTTTATTTCTTGACTTAGCAATATACTATTTCTTTTTGTGTTGTTTTGTTCTGACAACACCTTTGTTTACATTTTTGCTGGGAAATTAGTAATGCGACTTTAGCTAGTTTATAATGACTATTACAGATATGCACAGCATTTGTACAAAAGTTTGATTTGCAACAAGGTTTTAAAATGATGTTAGTCTAACGACGTTAGTGACGACCTCCGTGGTCGAGTGGTTCGCACGCCGGTTTTCAAGGCGTCACCATCTCTTGAGGTCCCGGGTTCGATCCCCGGCTGGGTCAATGTAGAAAATGAACTTTTCAATATTGTCTCAGGTCTGGGTGTGTGTCATACCACCGTTGTTTCTGATTTCCATAACACAAGTGCTATAGCTACTTACTTTGGGATTAGAGCAATGTATGTGATGTTGTCAAATATTTATTTATATTGGAAATACAAATAAAGCCAAAAAGAAAAATGTAAATACTACTTATAACATGTTTTTTTATGTAATAGTTTTGATGATATATTTCATTAAATTCTGATTTAAGCTAATTTGGTTTACGGGTCTGCAATATCTTTAATTTGAATTTACGCAAGACTATTTCCACAATATACAGGGTATTAGTAGCACCCTAAAGAAAACTTTAAGGGATGATTCTACCTTTAGAAATAAGCAACTTTCTCTATAAAACCACTTGTCGCAAATGCATTTGTTGAGATTTTGGTTTTTCATTGAGAAGCAATTACGTGTAACGTTTCGATAATATCGCGGTTAATCTGTTGTGCAATGTAGGTTTATAAAATGTTGATATGTTAATTATTTTTCTGTAAATTTAGGTTAATGTAACTAAGACAGACTGTGTGATAGAAAAAATAAAAAACCACTCAATTTTTCGTGAATTTTGTGACCGAAAATTCCACTTCAGATAGACTCAGAATTATGACTTGACTATGCCCTGAAAGTTTTCGCTAGGTGCTACTAACACCCTGTTTATAATAATGTACGTGACCATGGGTGTACCGAGGAGGGGAGGGGGGCAGGGAGGGTAGCTGTCCCGGGTTTTGTTTTACCTTCAACTAACTGTTGTTGATAAAAGTTCTTGTTTGCTATTTGCAATACAATATAGAACTTAAAAAAATCGTGCGCCCATTCTCAACTGCAAAAAAATGCGCTGCGCGGCCTATTTTTCTTATGGGCAAGCAAGAGTACAAGATTAGAGGATGAAACTGAAAAAAAAATGCGTCGTGCGACCTTTTTCTTACAAAAGGCAGGCAGGATTACAGGATTAGTGGATAACCTTTCGGCGCCAGGCGTCTACTTATCAATTAGCCAATTTCTCATCTCCGACTACTTCTCAATATAGACAGCCAAAACTAGATTAATGGATGAAACTATTGATGTGCCGGGTGAGAATATTGCCGGGAATATTCTCACCCGGCACATCAATAGAGAAAACTAAATAAAAATCGTTAAATTCGGATCGACGATTCGAACTGCTTACGGCACAGAATACATAATAGTACAAGTACAGAAGATCCACTCCGCAAAGTCATTTAAATAAATAACGACTCTATTCCATACCCAATAAAGTGCAATTCAGGTTGCACGACGCTCTCTTGCCTACAGTTATATTCACCTAGAAGTTGCCTCTCTTTCTATCGCGTAGCTCTTATCTCTTCTAACGACTTCAGGGTTTCTTCTTTTAAATAATAATTAAATAACTGGTAGTTAATTTATTACAAGTTATGTGTTTGTGAAATAATGTGTAGTTAAATACGTTTAAAAAAACATAGGCTAGGTACAGTCAACCCCAATTCAGACTATACATGCTGGCTTTAAAGCAATTGGCTTTATTACGAAATGAAATTGTAATTATAATTAATTTTATTTCGTAAGTAGGTAGGTACCTAAAGGTAAGTAAGTACCTACCTAATCTATAAATTATTATTTCAATAAATAGTTGGGCGAAGATTGTTTAGCAAATAAGACAAGTAAATACCTAAGAATAAACGGATACTAGTTACTAACTAGGTACCTAGTAGACAAGCACTTCTTACGTTTTGATGTCGTTTGGAACTTTTGGAAGAGTGAAACACGTGAGGTTCGGATCCTTTTTATTCGTATTAAGGCATACTATCGAAATCGAACTGCTAATGTGCGACCCAGCCGGCACGCGGCAGCCTCTGAAATTAGTCCGTCCGGACGGACCCGCTACCTACTTGTAGCTTTGTACCTAAAGCGCGGAGTGCGCCTAGCCTGCTTACGGGTGTAAGTAATTGGAATCGATTCGAATATAGGTTCTGTACCCAAAGGGTAAAAACGGGACCCTATTACTGAGACTCCGCTGTCCGTTTGTCTGTCTGTCTGTCACCAGGCTGTATCTCATGAACCGTGATAGCTAGACAGTTGAAATTTTCACAGATGATGCATTTCTGTTGCTGCTATAACAACAAATACTAAAAACAGAATAAAATAAATATTTAAGGGGGGCTCCCATACAAAAAAACGTGTTTTTTTCCGTTTTTTGGTACGGAACCTTTCGTGCGCGAGTCCGACTCGCACTTGGCCGGTTTTTTTTTTATTCTGCTCCCATCACTACGTTGTTGTACTCGGCCAATAACCACGTATGTCTCGTGGTTGTAGCGGCGGCGGCGGGCGCGAGTGCCGGGTTCGGAGTCGGGCAGCGGCTCGTGGCGCGCGCCCACGCTCAAGAGGCCCCGGACCAACCACAAACCTGAAAGGTCAGCACTGGCATCTACACACGAACATACATACACATTGGATTTATTTGTTTTTATTATTATGTCCATCAGCCATTTTTGATGTCCCCCCTGCTGGGGCATAGGTAGGGAATTCGATCCCGGCCCTTATTTCTGATCCCGGGATTTCGGGATTACACTTAGCCAATCCCGGGATCCCGGGATTATTTCGAGATTGAAGATTATAAATAAAAATTTGGAAATCTTAGAAAAATTGGCTCTGAATTAACAAATTAAAATAGACAAAAATAAACCTACTTAAAATTTGGTCAAAAATCGACTTGCTTAATCATTTTTTTGACAAAAACCAACATATTTTACGTTACAATACACACCTAGCTAATCTACTCATTCTAACTAATCAAACTTAGAGTCAAATTAAGTCTAAATAAGCCTAACCAGACTGTCCGGTTAGTTTGACATTCTTTAATCTTTATCTTAAAGTTATTATTTACCAAGAATGAATGAGATCTCTTTCAATTTCAGTAAATTGAAAAACATTTCTCTGACAAACTATGCAAATAAAGAACGGCAATAACCTCTCATAGTACATCAACCAAATAGTTGGCTTTCATGTAAAAACCTAGTTATTATTTCTTAGCAAAAACTGTTTAAAAATAATATTCATCAGTCACATAATAACTCATTTCTTTTAAATATGAAGAAAACAATCTTGAAGAATGATCATGCATTCTTGTTTAGTAGCAGCAAAACTGAAGTATATCACCACACCACACCAACCCAGTAAGAGTTGCGTGTCTATCTTTTTAGTTCAAAATAAAAGAAGTTTTATTTCAAGAAACCATCGCAAACCCGCTGGGTTAATTTGTGTTGCTTGCTTGGAATGCTGCTTAAATAAAAAATATAGGTTTTCTTGCATTTTATATTAATATTGAAAGACAAGCAATTCTATTGAGAACACTGGCATTGAGCATTTCTCTTCACGCAGCATATTTTGCAACATTTTTTCAAATTATACCAATCCCGAAAATCCCGGGATTAGGAAAACTCAATCCCAAAAATTTCGGGACTAAAAACGGTCGGGATCGAATCCTCTAGGCACAGGCCTTCCTTACGGGTGGTAAGGAGGATGGACCATAACCCACCACGCGGGCCCAATGCGGATTGGTGGGTGTTAACGACTGCAAATGCAGCCGGGACCAACGGCTTAACGTGCCTTCCGAAGCACGGAGGAGCTCGAGATAATAAACTTTTGGTCACCCATCCCATGACCGACCCTTGCGAACGTTGCTCAACCTCCGCAATCGCTGGGCCAGGCGCTAAACCACTGCGCCACCGAGCTCCTCCTTTATTATTAACGAGACATTAAATATACAAGGTCATTTTGTATTCATCAACCAAATTTTTGAGGAACAGCTTTCTCTAAGGAACACATGGTCAAATATGTAAGATAAAAATCTACTTTCTATCTCTTAGGTGGTGATTGCGCTCATGAATATGAACAACTTTTACTATGGGCCAACTCTGCAACTCAACAAAAAAATCTGCTGTTCCATACAAAAGCGCAATGCCTACTCAACCTAAATGTATGGAACAGCAGGGGTCGAAACTGGTCAGTAAAGTCAGTGAAAGTCAGTTTTTTTGGCTTCGGTCAGTAAAAGTCAGTTTTTTCAAAAAATGGTCAGTAAAGTCAGTTTTAGCTACCTACATTCATTTTTATACACTTTTTTATTATTACCGTTTGTTTTTACTGTAAACAGGCAAGAGTACAAGATTAGTGGATGAAACTCACTAAAAATCGCGCTGCGCGGCCGTTTTTTTTACAAAAGGCAAGAAAGATTACAAGATGAATGGATAAAACTGACAAAAAATTTTGGTCTCGGGTTGCCACTCTATTTAGAAATACACTGAACCAAAGAAAAAACTTCTTTTCTTTTTCAAAAATGGTATCTCATCCAACATATTCGGCTTTATAAGGCTATTTATCGCCTGTATAAGAGAACCATTTAATGGCAGTGTAGCGGCATCTACCGTACCGCCGCACATACCAACACATGGTTGCAACAAGATTCATCACCATGTGACTAGATGGCGCAAGTGTCGTATAAACACAAAGATTAGTAAGGAACAGCAACTCGTAATATGGAGAATATATGGAGAAACCTACATCTCGCTATCGGAGTTTTCTCAGCCACCAAACTATATATACAACTTCCAACCATCATCGGTTGGACCGCGGTCCCCGGGCTAATACCACCCAGCCCGGAGGAAGATCTTCCACTTTGGCCGTACTAGTGGCCACCTCTCTCCATACCATACCATACTACCACACATTCATACAGGCAGGTCGATTTTTTCTAGTTCTTTAGACATATATATAAAAAAAACATTGGAAATGCTAAAAATCTCAATAATAATTGTCAACTCTGTCAAACTCTGTCTTAAACCCCTCTTTTTATACTCACTAGTTCACTACTCATTTAAACATAGAAATAGGTCAGTATTTTTGAGTCTTACAGTCAGTAAAATCAGTATTTTTGACACTGCAACAGTTTCGACCCCTGGAACAGCTATTTTTTTTTTCACGATATCAGAGTTGGCCCCATAGTAAAAGTTGCTTGTAATCATGAGTGGAACCACCCCACTGCGGGAACCAAATGATTAAAATTTCACGATGTATTTTACCATATCGGGTCATTCTGAACTTACCATCCAAATTTTAAGGATGTGGACACATCCTCCATGTCCATAAAATTAAACAACTTTCTGTAAGAAATATGTGTCAAATTGCGCCACAAAATTTTGGTCATCCCATACTAAATTGATCACGTGATCTCTTTGACTTGTATGGATAGTCGTTTTTTTACATATTTGACCATGTGTTCCTTAGAGACAGTTGTTCAATTTCATGGACTGAACACATCCTCAAAATTTGGATGGTGCGTTCAAAATGACCCGATATCTGGTGATAAGTTAAACACAAGCCGTAGTATATCTCCCCGCAGGACCCGCGAGCGGTTCTCGACCGGTTCATCATCATCATCATCATCCAACTCGTCCGGCGACGAGGCGCGCCGGTACGAGTCCGACCGATCTTATCACCCCAGATATTCTACGGATGATGACGCGCCACTACATCTGTACAGGTGAATATATCGTCATCTTTATTATCATAATTATTATATCACTTTCATCATTTCATTGTGTCTGAAATATAATTATTTACCACCCAAAATAATATACTAGTATACTACTGTTGTTGAGCTACTTGCATGAGTAACGAACGAGTAATGGCCGGTATACATTTTGATTAGTGATTAGTGCGAGTGGCTCGTTTAGTGTTTAGCAAAAAACAATTACTTAACACTAATCAGAGACTGTCCGAACGTGTTTTTTTTTTTAAAACACTAAACGAGCCACTCGCACTAATCACTAATCAAAATGTATACCGGCCATAAGGGATTGTCGTAATAGAACGCGACTAAGCGATTATCGCGTGTTAGCGACGACATGAAGTCTCACTAGGAACATCAGATGTGGCTTAGTTAATAGGTACCGTGTAACGGTTTTCTCCCACAGGGCGGCTATTGAGAGTTAAAGGGTGAGCGTTCGGTGTTATAGTTTAAGCTCAAGTGAAATGCGGCTTACTCAGTTAGGTTTGAGCATGTTCAGGGAGTCGGCTCTTCCGCACCTGGAGTACAGCGTATTAGAATTTATAGAAGATAAGGGCGCCTTATACACTGCAGCAAGCGATTTCAGAGATAAATAAAGAGAAAGATTGAATTTAAAGAATTACATTTATTTCTCAGAACAGTTTATCGTTTATTACATATATCCCGCTTACGGTCAAAAGATTAACTTGTAAAACTTATCACTAAGTTAAGAAATATATTTAAAGTTACCATACATACAGTAGGAGGGTTGGTTACTGCTGAATCTCCACCATATAAGAGCTTTCCAAGGATGTCATCGGTGAGGTTTTCGTCCCTCTTGGTGTCAAGGCCGTTGATCAGTAAATACAACCTCCCATCTTGAGTAGGTACGGAACAGTACAGGATGCTTGAAGTATGAAGCGTTGGTCACCACTTCATATTGACGATGGAAGATATGAGACAATCTCCATCGTGATAAGTTGAGTGTAATTCAAGGTTTCATTACATCAAAAATTAGGCTGGTACTAAGGATTAGACCAGAAAACTAGGCACTGTTAAACAGTGTTAAAACTTATGTACAGACATAAGAACAAACAAAAAAGAAAAAGAAGGAATAAAACCCTGGAACAAAAGAACACGCGGTTTAGTACATGGCGGATCGATGTTCGCAATTCATAAAATGATATTATTTCCAAAAGGATTTCTTACCATGTTTACTGCATGGGTTTTAAAGATATTTTAAATTATTAAAAATGGGCCGCAGCCCTACAAATTAAGACTCAAAAAGGATAATTTTGCTTCCTTCACTTCATGGTGGTTTGGAGCCAAAAAAAAAGACAAGAGAAAAGTGCATGATCATGTCATGTCAGACGATAAAAAAGTTAACAGCTTCGGACACCTAGCGATTTGCCAAATCTCAAAGTAAAACGCTGAGATTACCAGAACGAGACTAAAATCGTGAAAGATTTTATTTATAAGTTAGTTGCATGCGATAAAACTATTCAATTTAACATTTTTATCCAAAAATCATAATTTTGTAGTTAAAACTCTAAAAGCGATTACTAATCGATTGTCATCGATTACTAATCGATTAATCTATTAGAAGCGTTATGATCAGAAATTCATCTGTGACACGGTGCTTTGTTCCGTTTCATGTTTTTTAGAAGAAAGATACTGCAGAACTAATGTAGTTTAATTTACTTATTTAATTTTATATTCTTTTATAAGAAAACGAATAAACGAAAGTTGTTAATTAAGAAATAATGTTTGGATTACTAAGATTTCATCAAAACATCTCAAAGCGTTCGTGGAACGGAGCGGGCAAAACGTCAAAATGAAGTGACAGGTTGACCTTTCAACTAATGTCATTGAACTTAACCATTAAAAGTAAACAAATTATTAATTGTTTTCAGGAATTACTTAGATTACGTAAAAAAAGTGTTACAGCACCGTTTTAGGTGGTAAGAATTATTTTATTTTAAAATTTTAAATTTTAAAATAAAATAATTCGAAGAAAAATTCCTCGGACAAAAGGGAAAAATTTTCAACTTGTGATAAGGTTGAAACCATAAAATACTACAAAGAAAGTGTGTACCTAGCTACCTAGCAACTAGTGGGTATCATTATTACCTAACAATACATATACTACACCTACATAACTTAAACTGTTATAGAAATAACTTATCACCTATCCGTGCGGCTAAGTCTATATGATAAAAGGAACTAACAACAAAGTTTCATGCAAAACAAAGACTGACTAACATGTAATGAGACAGACATAAAACCTACCAATTACTATGGTTATATCTGTTGGTTAAAATAGAATACCTAAATTTTATTTTCAGATAAAAGTACTAGTGTTAATAAACGTATTTTACTGATTTGTTGTTTATTTACAAAGAGGTAAGTGATGAAGTATCACCTTCATTCAGAGATATGAATGAGATTTAGTTATTGGACACTCTGTTGGTATACAAAGAGATGACCAAACATTAAAGTTTAAAGATTAAAACTTATTTATATGGATAGGAAAATTAATTTCCAAGCTTAGAGTAATATGTACTAGAATAGACATACTATTTAAATAGATTATTATTAAAGAAAATTATTCCTTTCTTAGGGAATAAAGAGATACTTATAAGACAAAGTATTTTAAGATGAAGTTAAGACTTCAATGTGAATAACATAAAACTAAGTTTAACTATTAGAGAGATTAATAACTAGGAGAATGAACGCAGTGTTATGACAAGGTTCTATTCTTTATTAATATTGTTACCACACAATAAGAAAGTATTAGAGAAATGTGTTTCTTAGTCAGAAACAGAATCACCAGGGCGTACAATATCTGTTATATGCCACCGGCCAAGAAATTTCCCCGATAAGGATTTTAAACCATATACCAAGGGTGAATATTTTTCAGAAATGACACATTTTTCAAATTTAGGGGCTAATTTAGCAGAGAAGTGTTTTGCAGCATTAGATTGAGGAAAACATCTTTTAAAAACAAATTGCCCTACTTTAAGTTCAACATGCCGTTTACGCAGGTTATAATAATAAGAGTTTTTATTATGTGCCTTTTTAAGGTTATTTTTGACTTTTTCAAATATAGATTTTAGCTCTTTTAATGAATCAGAGAATGAGTAAGTATGATCAATGGAGATGTTAGCACTCTTTATGGGTTGATCAAGGTTATAAAATGAACCATCCAATATCATTTCCCTACCATGTAATAGATAGAAAGGGGTATATTTGGTACCTTCATGAACAGAAGTGTTAAGAGCACATTGCACCTCAGATATGTTCTTATCCCAATTTCGATGATCAGAACGCACATAGGAAGCAATGGATCTAACAATTTCACGGTTTACCCTCTCAGTTTGGTTAGTTTGGGGGTGATATACTGGATTGTAAAATAAGTGAGGAATCTGATATTTACTGATCAATTCTCTAAATTCTTTAGCTATAAATTGTGGACCATTATCTACATAAACATATTTTGGCACACCATGTATTAGGAATATGCCTTTTTCCATACATTTGACCACATTTTTAGCAGTCACAGTTCTCAAAGGAAAAATAGTCACATATTTACTAAAATAGTCACAACATACTAGTAAATATTTGTTTTGAGAATAAGAAGGTGGAAAAGGTCCAAGAATGTCGCAAGATAAGGCTTCTCCTGGTTGAGATACACATTTAGGATTTCCCATTAAACCAGCAGGTTTGACATTTAGAGGCTTGTAACAGTTGCATATGTCACAAGATTTAACATAGTTTTTAACATCTTGAAAGAGAGATGGCCAAAAGAACCAATTAGAAATCTTTTTATGAGTTTTTGCAACACCAAAATGACCAGCAGTTGGATCATCATGATACTTTTGTAAGATTTCAAGACGTTTTTCAGAAGGAATTATTTGTTTCCATTCAAATTGAGAAACAGAATTATATTTATTTTTAGAAAGTCTATATAGCTTATTATTTTCAATTTTATAATTAGGATACCTAGATGGAGTTTTAGAGCATTTTTCATAAAGAGATTTGTACCACTCATCAGAAGTTGACTGAGTGTCAAATATGGAATTAGTGTAAATTCTAGATAAAGCATCAGGAATGATATGTTCTTTACCTTTCCTATGAATAATTTCAAAGTTAAATTGACTAAGTCTTAAGGCCCATCTATTAAGACGACCAATAGGATTTTTAAGATTAGAAAACCAAAGCAGAGAAGCATGGTCAGTTATAATGTAACATTTTCTACCTTCAATATAAGCACGGTACTGTTCTAAGGCATAGATTACTGCGAGCAATTCTCTTTCAGTAGCTGTGTAATTTATTTCTTGAGCATTTAGAGTGCGGCTGCAGTATGCAATGGGATGGTCAACATTGTCAATCTTTTGTGTAAGTACAGCACCTATGGCGTAAGAAGAAGCATCAGTATGTATGCTGAAAGGCAGATCAAAATTAGGACATTTCAGTATTGGTGCAGATACCAATGCTGTTTTAAGTTTATTAAAAGCTTCATCAGCTTCAGATGACCATGTAAAAGGAATCTTTTTGCTAGTTAAGCGAGATAAAGGACGAGATATTTTAGAAAAATTGTCTATGAACCGACGATACCAACCGGCCATACCAAGAAATCTTTTGATGTCTTTTGCATCTTTAGGAATAGGAAAGTTTAAAATGGCATCGACTTTAGAGGGGTCCGTTCTTAAACCATATTGGTCAACAACGTAACCTAAATATTTAAGTTCATTTCTACAGAAAATAGATTTTTTCATATTAATAGTTAGATTAGCAGATTTTAGCTTTTCATAAACTGCCTTTAAGAGACGTTTATGTTCATTAAAGTCAGAAGTACAGATTATTATGTCATCGATGAAACAGAACACTTTATTATCAAATTCAGCTGTAAACAAGTTATCCATGAGACGCTGCATAGTTGCAGATGCTCCTACTAGTCCAAAACACATTCTATTGTAATGAAAGAGTCCCTTACCAGGAACTGTGAATGCGGTCTTTTCTTTTGAGGATTCCGACAACCTTATCTGATGGTAAGCTGCGCTAAGGTCTAAAGATGTTAAGTATTTAGCGTCTCTTAAGTTGTCAAGGATATAGCTGACATAAGGAAGTGGATAAGCATCAGCTTTTGATACAGAGTTAACTTTTCTACTGTCCAAACATAGTCTGAGATCACCGTTGGATTTTTCTACCATAACTACAGGAGAATTCCATGGAGAAAAAGATGGTTCTACTATACCTAGTTCCAACATCCTATCTACTTCTTTTTCAAGAGCTTTTTGCTTGTCAGGACTAAGACGGTAGTACTTTTGTTTTATAGGTTTTGCATCACCTGTATCAATAATGTGTTCAATAAGATTTGTCTCACCGAGACCTACTTTTTCAGTATTGATGTTATCAAATAAAGATTTAATTTCTTCAATTTGCTTCTTTTGTTCAGAAGTCAGAGAGTTAAAATCATTAAGACCAGAATGGTTAGGCAAGACTGATACACTATTCACATTTTCTATGTGACAGTTATCCTTAAATATGTCAGGGGCTAAGTTAAAAGCCTTCCAGAAGTTTATTCCAAAATGAATGGGGACATTTATTTCAGGTTGAATAACAAATTTAATAATTTGGACCTCATTTTTATAAGAAATGGGCAGTAACATATAATTATTACAGATTAATTCTTGTCCGCTGGCAACACTTAACCTTATTGGAATATCCAATTTGTAAGACGGGATACCAATATTTAAAAATAAAGAATGGCAGTTATTACCTAAGACAGAACAAGAAGCACCACAGTCCAACAAACCCTTAACTTTAAGGCCAAGTACTTCAACGGATAAATATGGTCGGTAGTCATCAGACGGAGGTTCAAAATATGTCTCTTCTGTAGTGGGATGTTTGGGACTACTTTTGGAACATGAGGAGACAGAGCCTATTAGTTTTTTGGCACATTACACTTAGTGCACTCCGGCGTCTTAACACCTTTGTTACCACATTTGAAGCAAACTAGTTCTCTAGACTTCAGGCATTTGTTAGTGTTGTGGTTATTCATTCCACAGCGGAAACAATGTAAAGATTTATTATTTTTAGAGTTTAAAGAGGCAATTGGTTTTGGTTTTGAATTTCCAAAATTAGTATTTAGTTGTCTGGGAGTAGAATTCCTAGATTTATTAGAATAAGTAAAGTCAGGAGCAAGTGAATCGTTTGTCAAAACCGGTTCTTTAAAATCAATGGCTTTTGCCTTCGCAAGTTCTAGTTTCTTGCAGACAAGTTTAAGATGGTCTATGGAAGTAATATCATGGAGAGCTAATTCCATGCTGTACTCAGGTCGAATATTCCTTAAGATGATATCAAGTTGTTCTTCATCGGAGAGGGTTTTCCTTAAACGAGAGAACATACCTACCATGATAGATAGAAAAACGACGATGGTTTCACTTTTTGCTTGGGTCCGTTGCCGAATCTCCGCCAGCAATTTATGGTCCAAATCTGGGATGTCGAAGTCATCTCCAAGAGACTGGATCACGTCCTTGTAGCAAGAGAAATTGGTTTTATTTGCTCTGTACCAATACAACGCTGGACCTTCTAAGATATCTGGAAATCCATCAAAAATTATATCATTAGGAATTTTCCTAGCAATCCTAAGTTCTTCCAACCGAGTTATAAAGACACGGACACAAGTATCGCCGCGGTATTTTAAATTAAGAGAATTCAAATTATAAGTTTTCGGAACCTGTTGAACACACATAGGGTTTTCAACATGGTTCACTTCAGGAGTAGAATATGATTCACCCGTATCTTCGGGTTCATCTGCATCATTTTCCAGATGCATAAGAAGACAAATCAGAGAAGATTTAAGTTTAGCAATACCCTCTTCAGGATCACTAATTCTAGAGAGGCGACAAAGAATGTAATTGCAACGAGCTACTAAACGTTTTACCAAGCGTTCACTGGATGTTAAATCTTTACTACTAGCTTCAATTTCAGCAACCTTCGGCGTGCATACAGTTAATTCGGAAGCTTGGTCAATGACAAACTGATCAATAGCCTTTACACTACCACGTCGAGTAAGTTTGCAAGTATGACGTAAAAGTTTTCGTAAATCATCGGTTGATGATGTAGGTTCAGCTGGTAAATGACGTAATTTAAGTTCGTACACTAGTTCATCTTTGTGCAAGAATTCTATTGGACAACCGGCAGTTACAAAATCCATGTTGTACACTTTTAAATTATACAGTAATAAAAATAAAGTTATTTGCTAAGACAAGTTTATCAGCTTGTAGCATTAAAGTATCACAGTGTGATATAAGTTAGCTTAGTTAAGCTTAGAGTGAGCAAGTAGCCCTAAGAACAAAGTTTACAATCAACCATTATCTAGGTTATGTATTATTTTAGCTTAGACAGCTTAGAGTGAGTAGATAACTCAGAGACACATACAATTAACCGTTTGCATGGTTAAGTATTAAAAGTAAAAAGAATACAGCAAAGACATGCTATTACTTAACTAAGTATTATAAAAAGATTCTACTTCTTGTTTTCTATACAAAAAGTTACACATTATGAGTTAAGTTTAACAGAAATGAAATTTAATATTTTCACTAAAAAGAAAGCTTTATTTTTCTCTGAAATCTCCAGGCCAAACGTTGGGAACGCCACTGTAACGGTTTTCTCCCACAGGGCGGCTATTGAGAGTTAAAGGGTGAGCGTTCGGTGTTATAGTTTAAGCTCAAGTGAAATGCGGCTTACTCAGTTAGGTTTGAGCATGTTCAGGGAGTCGGCTCTTCCGCACCTGGAGTACAGCGTATTAGAATTTATAGAAGATAAGGGCGCCTTATACACTGCAGCAAGCGATTTCAGAGATAAATAAAGAGAAAGATTGAATTTAAAGAATTACATTTATTTCTCAGAACAGTTTATCGTTTATTACATATATCCCGCTTACGGTCAAAAGATTAACTTGTAAAACTTATCACTAAGTTAAGAAATATATTTAAAGTTACCATACATACAGTAGGAGGGTTGGTTACTGCTGAATCTCCACCATATAAGAGCTTTCCAAGGATGTCATCGGTGAGGTTTTCGTCCCTCTTGGTGTCAAGGCCGTTGATCAGTAAATACAACCTCCCATCTTGAGTAGGTACGGAACAGTACAGGATGCTTGAAGTATGAAGCGTTGGTCACCACTTCATATTGACGATGGAAGATATGAGACAATCTCCATCGTGATAAGTTGAGTGTAATTCAAGGTTTCATTACATCAAAAATTAGGCTGGTACTAAGGATTAGACCAGAAAACTAGGCACTGTTAAACAGTGTTAAAACTTATGTACAGACATAAGAACAAACAAAAAAGAAAAAGAAGGAATAAAACCCTGGAACAAAAGAACACGCGGTTTAGTACATGGCGGATCGATGTTCGCAATTCATAAAATGATATTATTTCCAAAAGGATTTCTTACCATGTTTACTGCATGGGTTTTAAAGATATTTTAAATTATTAAAAATGGGCCGCAGCCCTACAAATTAAGACTCAAAAAGGATAATTTTGCTTCCTTCACTTCATGGTGGTTTGGAGCCAAAAAAAAAGACAAGAGAAAAGTGCATGATCATGTCATGTCAGACGATAAAAAAGTTAACAGCTTCGGACACCTAGCGATTTGCCAAATCTCAAAGTAAAACGCTGAGATTACCAGAACGAGACTAAAATCGTGAAAGATTTTATTTATAAGTTAGTTGCATGCGATAAAACTATTCAATTTAACATTTTTATCCAAAAATCATAATTTTGTAGTTAAAACTCTAAAAGCGATTACTAATCGATTGTCATCGATTACTAATCGATTAATCTATTAGAAGCGTTATGATCAGAAATTCATCTGTGACACGGTGCTTTGTTCCGTTTCATGTTTTTTAGAAGAAAGATACTGCAGAACTAATGTAGTTTAATTTACTTATTTAATTTTATATTCTTTTATAAGAAAACGAATAAACGAAAGTTGTTAATTAAGAAATAATGTTTGGATTACTAAGATTTCATCAAAACATCTCAAAGCGTTCGTGGAACGGAGCGGGCAAAACGTCAAAATGAAGTGACAGGTTGACCTTTCAACTAATGTCATTGAACTTAACCATTAAAAGTAAACAAATTATTAATTGTTTTCAGGAATTACTTAGATTACGTAAAAAAAGTGTTACAACCGTCATCTAGTAAAGTAAATTTAAACTAATGTTGGTATTAGTTGAAATTTACCTCACTAGATGGCGGTACCTGCTTTGGTTTGTTTCTGTAACACTCAAATACAGATAAAAAAGTCACGAAACTTAAACAATGAGAGCTTTTCAAAATGTCAAAAAACTGTAGACTCGATAGATGGCGTTGATAAAAATGTATGTGTTTTTACTAAGCTTCGAAGAGTAAGCAGGCAGGTGTAATTCTAAAATGTTTCTCTTTGGGCAGATGTCAGCCAGCGAGCGCTTACTTGCCTCTTTAGTACAGGCCGTTTATTTTTAAAAGCCGATTTTCACATTTCTCTTTCAATCAACGCCATCTAGTAATAGTGAGGCAAATAGTTGCTATTTTTTTAATGTCACTTTGAAAAGCCCTCATTAGGAAACTTATTCATCAGTTATTTAAACATCAGTATGTTTGATCGCGGATTCCTTGCGGGGTTTAAGTGTTTCGCATTTTCGCAATTTGTCTATCTTATACAATTTCTCTGGTTTCTTTTTTTAAATTTGCAGTTTGTCTGCCAGACGAATTGTGAACCAGACATCCTGCAAAACACTCGCGGATTTATACAACTATTTCAATTTCAATTTATTTATTGACCATTATAACATAGAACGTTACATTTGGCATGTCATAGCATTACATTATTTAAATACTAAAATTTGCGTGCGATGATCGGTTAATCGCGTATCATTAGGACGGTCCCTTATACTAGTGTACGTTGCAGGAGTCGGCAGGGCGATGGGGGCGGGGGCGGGGGCGGGGGCCGGCAGCGGGCGCGGGGGGGGGGCCCCAGCGCGGGGCCCGCGCCCCGCACGAAACTCAACGGCCACAAACAGGTGCGTATTAAGAGCTTACCTATGCAACGAGTTATAATGAATTAACACAAAATGATAAAACCGTTTCTTCTGACCATCAAACTGAGCAACTTTTACTATGGGACCAACTCTGAAATCGCGAAAAAATCAGCTGTCTCATACGAAAATTGTTTAAAAAAAAACAAAAAACCGACTTCAAAAAACCTACCTCTAAAAAGCAAGAAATAATATTCGTAATCATAAAAACACGTCTATTGAAGTCGGGTGGGGCTGGAGTACAGATTCCTTTTTTTTTATACTAAAAGCCTACTAATTACGAATGTTATTTCTTGCTTTTTAGAGGTAGGTTTTTTGTTTTTTTTTTAACATTTTTTTTTAGTGTAGGTACCTTGTAAGTATTTAGATAGTAAAATCGGCTCAGCCAAACGTGAGATAATTGCGAAGAAACATACATACATACGGGTCAAACTGATAACCTCCTTTTTTAAAGTCGGTAAAAGAACTACACAGATATCCCTCTTCCAACAAAGAAGTAATACGACCATTATCATCGAGACAATCCACACAAATCATACTATTTTCGTGCTTTTTTCAAGATTACTTGAAAAGTACTGAACCGATTTCCAAATTTTAAAAAATGGGACCAAATGGTGTGTACCTAATGTAATAACGTTTGAATCATTTCAATCGGTTCAGCCGTTTTCGAGTAATCGGTGTACATACACAAAAAAAACAAATATACAGACGAACAGAGAACCTCCTCCTTTTTGGAAGTCTGTTAAAAATGTATGAAGCAGCTTTTTTTTCGCTATATCAGAGTTGGTCCCATAGTAAAAGTTGTTCAGTTCACATTGTATATTAATTGAAAACGTGTTACAAATGCCGAATAATATTTTATTCGTCATTAGGGGTGCAAATATTTAGGCAATTTCATTTATTTTTATGGTAGATAGGGACCATCTTTTACTATGGGACCAACTCTGAAATCGCGAATAAAAGATCAGCTGTTTGATACGAAAATATAAAAAATTTCCTGATATCAAAGTTGGTCTTATAATAAAAGTTGATTAATTTGATGGTACCTATCCACCATATTCAGCATACGGATTTTTAAGGCTTGGTTACGCTGGAATATTTGTCTCTGTCTTATTCTTTACATAAGACAGAGACAAATATTCCAGCGTAAGGAAAATAACTTTTTCGATGTTTTTCGTTGTTTTTTCATCATTATTATTATCACAATTATCTTTCTTTAGTAGAAGTACCTAATTGGAGCAACTGCACAGTACGTTAAAGTGTATTTTGATGTAGAATTCAATACGTTTCCGCTATTATTAATGCCAAAAATATGGCCCGCGACAAGCGCTTTTGATGATATTCTGATTTTTTTTACAATCATCTGTGAGGTTTATACGCAATTAATATTTGTAGTATCTAGAGAATCTCTTTAGCTTGACGCATGTTTTTTTGTGGCTACAACTTTACGTTTTTATAAAAAAAAAATGACCCCGCCCCCTAAACAATGGTTTCCTATTATAGACCCTTAACACGTTGTATAGTGGTGGCTTGATAGTTAACAGCTAAAGGGGTGTGGGCACATATCTATAGACTCTGGTCCTGGACCCAATAGATATAAACAGTAGAAAGTAGAATTGTTAGAAAGGTATATTCTCATAGAGCACGAATAGGTATGGCGCTTGTCTTGAAATGTTATCGACTTTCATTGCTGACTGTACTATCCGAGATACTGAAAACACATACTTTATAAGCCGATATCTCGAATCGGGCAACAAATCCAAATGTAACCCCATAATAACTTTTTTCCTCTTGAAAAGACCTATCCATCGATGTACGATTCGAGTCTATTGGTCATAAGGACCAAAGTGCCCGAACCCCTCTGTCATCGCTTGATGCTCCGCGTCATATCTATACAACTTCGGTATGACGTCACGGCCGTTAGAGGATACGGAAGTTAGAGTAGTCGCAGTAGTTGTAGCTTTTACTAAGTGATGGCTTCACTTATTTTTTTTATTATTATTTATTTTGGCACATATAGTCATTAAAAATAATTTATTAAAATAAACGAGTTTTAATTTTTTTTTTCATGGAAGATTTACAGACAAATACATCTTTAAGTAAGAATTATAAGTAAATACTATGCTATTGACAAATCTTCACAATTGAATATACAATAGTGTTTTTACCATAAGGGCGTAGTGGTGTTATTAAGATTTTAGATAATAATTTAGGACATAAAATTGCTAAACTTATTACATTATCCAATATTTTAAAGTTTTTAACAGTAAACAGGGAAAATAGAAAAGAGGCATGCGTGTGAAACTTAATTATACTGTAACTTATTTACCCACTTAATTAGAATCATCAAAAAAATTGGTGCATACAAGACTTTTAACTGACGAAGTGCTGGAGCAAAACAAGTCTATGTCGAAAGGAAGACGATTAAATGATTTACAAGCCCGTATCACGAATGTATTTGATCTGTAGTAGTAGTCAGTGTAGTGTGTAATGGTGTAGATAATGTTAGCATTTCTACTCCCTTATACATACACATTTCCAACTCGACATATTTTCAACTAGACGGATTAGCAACTTGACATACTGTCGTGATAATTATTGTCATAAAAGTACAATCGAGAAGAAACGTCATAAAATTTTACTTTTACATTTTAGATTCCTCTGGCTAGTGAGAAACCCTAATTCACTATTAATCATCCTTACTAATATTATAAATGCGAAAGTCCGTTTGTTTGTTTGTTTGTTTATTTGTTTGTTACGCCTTCACGTCTTAACTACTGAACCGATCATCATGAAATTTTGCGTAGACGTTGTTAGGGGTACAGAAAAGGACATAGGATACCTTCTATCCAGAAAAAAACATACAGTTCCTGAGGGATAGCAAAAACACTGTCCACGCAGACGAAGTCGCGGGCGGCCGCTAGTTACTAATATTATAAATGCGAAAGTCCGTTTGTTTGTTTGTTTGTTTGTTTGTTACGCCTTCACGTCTTAACTACTGAACCGATCATCATGAAATTTTGCATACACATTGTCAGGGATACAGAGAAGGACATAGGGTACCTTTCATCCAGAAAAAAAGTATTGTTCCCGAGGGATAGCAAAAAACCTTTCAACGCAGATGAAGTTGCGGGCTGCCGCTAGATTTAAATAAAATAATCGTAAACTACATAAGAAAATTTATAGTAAAACTATGATAGGGCTTAAATAGAAAAATGTACAGTAAAACTATGACAGGTCTAAAATATAAAAATCTACAGATTAACTATGACAGGCCTAAAATAGAAAAATCTACCTAAAAACTATGACAGGCCTAAAATAGAAAAATGTACAGTAAAAATATGACAGCTCTAAAATAGAAAAATCTACAGATTAACTATGACAGGCCTAAAATAGAAAAATCTACCTAAAAACTATGACAGGCCTAAAATTGAAAAATGTACTGTAAAACTATGACAGGTCTAAAATAGAAGAATCTACAGATTAACTATGACAGGCCTAAAATAGAAAAATCTACCTAAAAACTATGACAGGCCTAAAATAGAAAAATGTACAGTAAAACTATGACAGGTCAAAAATAGAAAAATCTACAGATTAACTATGACAGGCCTAAAATAGAAAAATCTACCTAAAAACTATGACAGGCCTAAAATTGAAAAATGTACTGTAAAACTATGACAGGTCTAAAATATAAAACTATGACAGGCCTAAAATAGAAAAATCTACCTAAAAACTATGACAGGCCTAAAATAGAAAAATGTACAGTAAAACTATGACAGGTCTAAAATAGAAATATCTACAGATTAACTATGACAGGCCTAAAATAGAAAAATCGACCTAAAACTATGACAGGCCTAAAATAGAAAAATGTACAGTAAAACTATGACAGGTCTAAAATAGAAGAATCTACAGATTAACTATGACAGGCCTAAAATAGAAAAATCTACCTAAAAACTATGACAGGCCTAAAATAGAAAAAAATAGAAAAGTCTACAGAAAAACAATAGCTTTTAACCGCCTCAGTGGTGTAGTGGTTCGCCCACCCGTGTAAGACGCAGGGGTCCCGGGTTCGATTCCCAGGGGCAGGGGGGGTACAATTTGTACTCGGTTTGGTTGGTGGTAGGGCTTATTTCAAGTCCGCCTGGCTAGCTACCACCATCTTACTTAAGTCTGACGCCATAACAACAATAGACTATTTGACTAATATTGGAAAACCATTTTAAATTATTCCTTATTACGTAATAAGCGCACTACATTGATATTTCAGAAAAAATCAATGTATTTAATTAAAAAATCAATGTTAAAGTTCATAATTTTAAAACCGCGCCAAAAACGCTATGGCGCTGGACACGTGACTTGTTGACGTCACAAGCCTGTAAACATTGTAATATCCTTAGCCATTTGACAGCCATGAATCGCGGATCCTTAGTCTATGGTCGTGTCAAACGCCTGAATCCATATTTATTTACAGGCATGTGACGTCATCAGTCAGCTTAGAGCGTTTTCGCCACAGAAACAAATTCAAAAATTATTGCATTTTTCTAGGTGAAATTATTCAATTAATAGACTTAATTTAGTCCATATAATAGTTGAATATGTTTTTTTACGCCATTATCTGTTAGGATGACCACAATTTGTAGTATATTTTCAATTTGTCAAATTGTCTATTTAAAAATTGTTGTGTTCCGGCGGCAGTTAGAGGTAAGATAGCCAGTATTCCGGGTGTAGTGCGATTTAAACCTTCGGCCTTATCGTCACTTAACATTAGGTGAGGTGAAAGCCAAGCACTTTCACGTTGTGTATAAAAAAAAAGCTTAATATTATTCTAAGTGACAGGCAATTTATTATTTTTAAATAATAAGGTTAAGTCAATATCAACACTTTACATGAGAATTCATAGCTGCAGGTTTTCAAATATGATGTTTATAGTATAGTTGTTAAAATATGAACTTCGTCGTATGAAAATGTTAATAATATTTTTGAGGAAAATATTTTTTTTTTCTTATATTGTCGGTCGTAAATTGTATCTGAACCCAAATACTTTCTAAGTCGTCACTGTCCCATTGGGTAATTTGAACTGACGAGATTTCATTCGAGACCGCAAGCAGCACTCCGCCACCATCTTGTTTTGTGTCTTTTGAACACAGACGATCCCTACGATATACCCTAAATCTATCATCGAATATTTCACAAGAGGCAATGTTTTTGTTCAGCCAGGTCTCAGTAAATGCAATAATTTAAAAAATAGATTTTGAAATACATTTATAAACATCATTGGTTTTAGTTCGTAACCCTTGGACATTCTGGTAATAAATACTTAGTTCATCTACATACAAATGTTTTTTGAGAGAGCATTATTATAAAGAAACATTTACAACAGCAACAAAAAATCTACTTCATCAGTGTAAGACTGTTCACGGACTTTATGAGCAATGCCTGGCTGTTTTCATCCTTTCGGACGTACACGCGACCATTTCGTA
Source organism: Agriphila tristella (assembly GCA_928269145.1). Taxonomy (NCBI): domain Eukaryota; kingdom Metazoa; phylum Arthropoda; class Insecta; order Lepidoptera; family Crambidae; genus Agriphila; species Agriphila tristella. The sequence goes on along the minus strand of OV743448.1, from coordinate 16,081,373 downwards.
CTCAGACAAACTAATAGGAAAGTTCTTTGGTCTTTTTACGAGCTCCAGCATGTAAGGATTTGTTTCCAGGCGTTAGGTGTTCGGCCACAAAAATGGGTGCACTTGTTCCACCTTTGCCGAGGTGATGACTAGCGAGCTTGTCCTCAGGGTTCTTCTTGTTAAATTTAACTACAGCAGCTAAGATCGTGTCACGGTGTCGGGCGCTGCGCAGCTTAACAATAATGGCCCTAGGCCTTTTATCGTCTTTTGACAATTTAGCCACTCTAGTCACATGGTGAATATCTTCAGATTGCAGCGGGTTTTCCACTATTTTTTCATTTAACGATTACTTGAAAATCTGTCGAGTTGGAAATGAGGGAAAAATGACATTTAAACAATTGTTCAGCTAAGGGTGTTTTATCTTTTACGTTCAAACTCAATTCATAATTTGAAAGAATGTGACAGAACATTACTTAAATAGTATTTAAAAGACATTAATTATTTTGGATATTGTTTAGTTAATGGAATTTTCTGTTACTAAGGCATAATATTCCGCGCAGATAAAGATTGGGATTAAAAATGGCGTCGTTCTATTCACTTCTCGCTGTCACACCAAACGCCACACCTATCGCTCTCCCGCTCATTGTGGAAAGCGCGGTGAGCCCATTTCAATCCCATTCTTTATCAGCGTGGGTTGTAAAAAACAAATCTGAATAGTTTTTAAATTTGAGTTGTTTGCATTCACAATGCTATTTTCTGAGTGACTCGGTAGCTGTCGTCAGAGCATTAGGCTGGACACCCAAAGGTCGCGGGTTCGATTCCCGTTTGAGGATTTATCTGGTGCGAGTCGGTATTTTTTCTAGTATATTATTTAGAATTGTATAAATCTAAATAGATTATAATTGTATCGTATAGGGTGTATCGTTGCGTGCTCGCGGCAGTCCCCGTCCGTACAACGAGCAGTCGGACTCGGACTCGGCCGCGGCCATCAGTAAACGATCGCAACACCATCGGCGCAGCGGCCAACACCACATACAGCGGCGACACACACACGCGCAGGTATAATGCTCACACTGACACATAACAATCGGCCGCGGCCATCAGTAAACGATCGCAACACCATCGGCGCAGCGGCCAACACCACATACAGCGGCGACACACACACGCGCAGGTATAATGCTCACACTGACACATAACAATCGGCCGCGGCCATCAGTAAACGATCGCAACACCATCGGCGCAGCGGCCAACACCACATACAGCGGCGACACACACACGCGCAGGTATAATGCTCACACTGACACATAACAATCGGCCGCGGCCATCAGTAAACGATCGCAACACCATCGGCGCAGCGGCCAACACCACATACAGCGGCGACACACACACGCGCAGGTATAATGCTCACACTGACACATAACAATCGGCCGTGGCCATCAGTAAACGATCGCAACACCATCGGCGCAGCGGCCAACACCACATACAGCGGCGACACACACACGCGCAGGTATAATGCTCACACTGACACATAACAATCGGCCGCGGCCATCAGTAAACGATCGCAACACCATCGGCGCAGCGGCCAACACCACATACAGCGGCGACACACACACGCGCAGGTATAATGCTCACACTGACACATAACAATCGGCCGCGGCCATCAGTAAACGATCGCAACACCATCGGCGCAGCGGCCAACACCACATACAGCGGCGACACACACACGCGCAGGTATAATGCTCACACTGACACATAACAATCGGCCGCGGCCATCAGTAAACGATCGCAACACCATCGGCGCAGCGGCCAACACCACATACAGCGGCGACACACACACGCGCAGGTATAATGCTCACACTGACACATAACAATCGGCCGCGGCCATCAGTAAACGATCGCAACACCATCGGCGCAGCGGCCAACACCACATACAGCGGCGACACACACACGCGCAGGTATAATGCTCACACTGACACATAACAATCGGCCGCGGCCATCAGTAAACGATCGCAACACCATCGGCGCAGCGGCCAACACCACATACAGCGGCGACACACACACGCGCAGGTATAATGCTCACACTGACACATAACAATCGGCCGCGGCCATCAGTAAACGATCGCAACACCATCGGCGCAGCGGCCAACACCACATACAGCGGCGACACACAGGCGGGCAGACACATAACATCAATAATGGGTGCACTCCAGCAGACCAATCGCTAAGACATCAATCACCACAGAGAAAATTTTAATGATGGATTGTCATTTTATTTACCATTAAATTATTTTACTTTCCATGGTTAAAATCTACTCTATGGCGATCGATGACCCAGCGATTAGCCTGCTGAAATGCACCCGTTGTCTAAAAAAGTTACATTCGCAAAAACAATAGACACAATTTTGTCACGCACACTTAGACTATAGTTTCACCATAGATTACTCATAATAGTTACTACATAACAGATAAAGAATGGGATTGATAATGGCGGCTCACCGTGCTTACAACAACGAGAGTGAGTGAGAGAGCGATAGTTGTGGCGTTTAGTGTGCGAGCGAGAAGTGAATCTAATCCCATTGTTTATCTGTGCGGGTTGTATACGTAACAGATAAATCACTCCATATAAAACTGTCAATATACTCGTAGATAGACAACTCTTTTGAGTCACTAGACTCTGCGAACAAAAATTTATTTAAGCTTTCGAGCGTAAAGTGAGTTTTGCTTTGTAGCTACGCGTTGCCACGTGGTTAGTGTAATACGTAAGGGTTGGCACATCACATAGGGTTGCTTCTTTCGATAAAAATCTCAGTATATGATTACAGAACCTCTATTATGAGTGGAATATCTAATAGTACTAAACGTACAGAAGCCCATCCGCGCGAGGACAATCAAATAATAAGCTACTCTTGCTGCACGGCAATAAAGTACAATTTCAAATTTCACAGCGCTGCGTGCCTATTATAATAAGCGCCTCCGAAGCGCTTCTCTTTCTGTCGCGTAGCTCTGTCTCAACCGACACACGCCACCCCCGTGCGTTGGCTCGACTGAGTCAGCCGCGAGCAGTAGGATAATATACTAGTTTAAGCGCGGAGCTTAACCTTCCTTGCTATAAATCATTTTTAACCGATCTATAAAAAGCAAGAAATAATGTTCAAATCGATTAATTAAAACACGTCTATTGAAGTCGGGTGGGGCTTTTAGAATATAAACAATACAATAAGTAAAAAAAATACTTTCAGCTCCACCCGACTTTGATAGACGTGTTTTAATTAATCGATTTGAACATTATTTCTTGCTTTTTATAGAGCTGTTTTTTAAGATTTTTGAAGGAGGTTTTGCTTTTTTTTAAAGCTTTTTTTGTAAGGACACATGTACAGAGCATAATAGCGGTTGTATTGTAGACATTGTCAGGGCATGTTTAGCGTTATGTACACCACACACGCACAGACAGTGCCGCACGCGTGCAGTGTAAAACTAATTACATAGGATGTTCAATTAACAGAATGTTAAACATAACAGAATGTTTAATTTATTATGTACCTACCTTATTTAATGGCAAATAAAGTATTTGTATTTGTAAAAATTATCTTCTAAAGCCGAATATTAGATAGGGACTATCAAACTGTAGAGCTTTTACTATTCGACCAACTCTGAAATCGTGAAAAGAAAATCAGATGTTTCATATACAACTTTATTTTTTGTAGGAAAAGCTATATACGAAAGCTGAAACACGGGTCACATATTTTCATTTTCAGAATCAGTATAAAAACAATCATAATGATACCTTAAAACTCACGAAAATACAAGCTTTTTGTGTTGTCCCGTTAGTAGGGTGTGCGTTAATTATTGTTAAGTAGTTTAGTAAATATTATTTAGTCAAAATATAACATGATATAAAAAATATTTCAATGGGTTCTATTACTGATTCTGCAAACAGTTTTCAGGTTTCGTATACAAAGTTATTTTTAGTTAATACAAAACCTCTCGTGGGGTTGATCAGACCATCAAACTGAACAACTTTCATTATGGGACCAACCTCGAAATCACGAAAAAATATCAGCTGTTCCATACAAAAATACAATCCTACTCCATCGAAATGTATGAAACAGCTGGTTTTTTTTCGCGATTTCAATGTTGGTCCCATAATGAAAGTTGTTCAGTTTGATGGGCTGATCAACCCCACAAGAGGTGTTGAACCTTTTAAAAATTATTAACGAAAATATCAAAATGTATGAAACAGCTGATTTTTCGCGATTTCAGAGTTGGTCCCATAGTAAAAGTTGTACAGTTTGATGGTCCCTATCTACCATATTCGGCTTTATAAGGCTATTACCAAACACGTTGTAATTATACGTTGTCGTGTAGAGCGCGGCGGTGAGCGAGGAGCACAACTACTACAACGGGCACGCCGCGCCCGCGCCGCGACCCAGCCTTCACGGGGACGGTGAGTTGTGGACTATCACAGGATATAATATAAGTACTGCGTACAAAAAGGACCTTTAGGCGCAATAGGGAATATGCATCATTTTTTTTTAAATCTTAATCAAAAGTATAATGCGTGAGAAAATTAACTGTAATATTAAATCTTTTCTCTTGCGTTTTTTTCTCGTGATATAATTACTTGAAGTTAGCGCGCAGCAGCACCCGCCGAAAACGCTCCATACAAAACGGTGACGTCACACATCACGTTTCAGGTGTGTTTCGGCGCGTTTAATATGGAGTTAGCCAATAATCTTCAATTATCTCCCTAAATTTTGCGTTTAAGTACATATGTGTCATACAAAATATTGTTTCTTATTCGATATTCTATCTGACTGTAAAGTGCATTATATCCGAAAATGAAAAAAAAATATTGTTATTTTTCCCTGATTTCATCGTGTGATAAAACTAAAATTTTTTTTTTTTTTTTTTTCCTGTTCCATCATGTTTTTATAAGTGTCCGCAGCGATCAAGCTCAAATTCCCTTCGTCGCATAATGTACAATACGCAAAAATTCATCAAAATCGGTGACTTATGCATATTCCCTATTAGTCCAATTCTCAGCTAAAGTGGCAATGGGCGGGACACATAGCGAGAAGAACCGATGTTGGATGGGGCGGGGCGGTTCTGGAATGGCGACCGCGCACCGGACGACGCTCCGTGGGTAGGCCCCCGACAAGGGGGACCGACGTGAGGGGGAAGGTCGCGGGAAGCCAGTGGATGCAGGCAGCGCGGGACCGATCGTCGTGGAGATCCTTAGGGGAGGCCTATACCCAGCAGTGGGTGTCGTGCGGCTGATATGATGATGATGATGAGTCCAATTCGCGATTGGTCCAATTCACATAATTCGCAGTTAGTCCAATACGCAGTTGGTCCAATTCGCGGTTGGTCCAACATAAAGTGTATTTCCAAAATTAAACAAAATAACACATTTTTATGTATGTATTGTGCTGATTTATTAATTATCATATTACACATAATTCTATGCACATATTAATCGTATTCGCGACTAATTATGTTAGTTTTTAATCGTTAATCGTAATCGTGACTAATTAGGTATCGCAACCGATTAATGCACTCTTATAAGTTGTAAAAATATAAGAATATTTAAGTTAGTAAATTAGTATTTAAACATAAGTATACAAGAACTTAATCTTAATATATAAAATCGTAAACTGAATGACTGACTGACTGATCTATCAACGCACAGCCCAAACCGCTGGACCTAGAGACTTGAAATTTTGCACACAGATACTTTATACAGTGTGGGCATCCACTAAGGAAGGATTTCTGAAAATTCCATCCCTAAGGGGATGAAATAAGGGATGAAAGTTTGTATGAAAGTCCCTCAATTTTGAAGCTAGAATCTTCAATTTTGTGTTTAGGCTAACGATTGAAAATGCATAAATACGGGTCTCAGCGTTTTTCAAAATTCTACCCCCGAAGGGGTCAAAAGAGGGATGAAGTTATGTATTGAAGAAAATCCTTCATTTTCGAAGTAAAAATCGCTAAATTTATAATTTAGGCTTATGGATGGAAATCTAACGCAACGTATATTGTTTTTGTTAGGATTTCAATTCCAAAGGGGATGAAATGAGGGTGAAAAGGGTTAAAAAAAAACCTAAAAATAGATATGGATGTCGTTATCGGGGTTTTGTGGGATGACGATTGCAAAAATGACATTTATTTTGAAGTCCAACACGTTGGACATGATTTAAACCCTAAAGGGGTGAAAATGGGGTCTAAATTTTGTATGGAAAAATAATATAAAACAGACATTACAACTTTAAAATTCGTAGGAGCACGTCTAAAAATATATTATTTTGTGATTTTGAAAATCAACCCCTTAGAGGGTAAGTAGGGTGAGTAAACACAAAAATCGATATGGATGTCGTTCTTGAGGTTTTATGGGATGTTGATTGCGAAAATGAGATTTATTTTGAAGTCCAACGCGGTGGATATGACACATCATGGACCTGGACCTGGACATGCACATCCAGGGAACAGGAACCGGAACGGGCACAGGCACGGGAACGGGATCGGGAACAGAACGGGAACGGGACGGTAATGGGACGAGAACCGGACGGGAACGTAAGGCGTACGGGACGGTAACGTAAGGCGTACGGGACGTTTACGGGACGGGAACGGGACCGGAACGCAACGGGAACGGAACGGGAACAAAACTGGAACGAAACGGGAACGGAACGGGAATAGAACGGGAACGAGAACAGGATGGGAACGGAAGGGGTACGGGACGAGTACGGGACGGGAACAGACTGGAACGGAATGGGAACGAAACGGGAACGGATCGGGAACGAAACGTGAATGGAACGGAATGGGAACGGAAACGGAAGGCGTATGGGACGGTTCCAAGACGTTTATGGGACGGGAACGGGAATCGGAACGGGAGCGGGAACGGGCACGGGAGCGGGAACGGGAGCGGGATCGGTAGTGGGAACGGGACTGGGACCGGGACCAGGACCGGGCCTGGGAACGGAAACGGGAACGGGAACAGAACCGGAACGGGAGCGGGAAGCATAAAAATAACTGGTTGGATCCTGGTTGAGGGTTTTCTAAGGATTTTCTCTAACATTCACGCGGACGAAGTCGCGGGCAGAAGCTAGTATACTATAATTGGACCAACTGCGAATTGGACCAACTACGAATTGGACATTTTTTTAAACATTGGACCAATCGCGCTTGGACCAATTGCGCCTAAAAGCAAAAAGGACACTCCGCCCCGCCCCAAAATCAATTACCTCACCCCACCTCACCCACTTTACAAAAAAGTTCGAATTATGAATTGAACGCCGCCGCTCATACAGTACAAACTGACGGTAGCCCTAGACTTACACACACAGTTGCGCGTGTACAACAACGTCATTTGTTTATAATGGCGCAGTTGTATGGAGTGTCCGGCGTGTGATAGAAACCAAACCATCTGTCGTTTAGGCGCAGAACGTCAAAAGCGCAAAATGTCAAGCCATCGCAAAACGTCAAAAGAGCAGAATGTCAAAACAGCAAAACGTCCAAAGCGCATAATGTCCAAGGAGCAAAACGTCAAAATTCATCAAAATAAGTTTTAAATCATGGTGGTTTGGTAAAACTCATAATTGAACTTTTGACGGTTTGCGCCTAAACCGTTTCTGCCCCCCTAGCCAAAGTAACATTTGCAAATTTTCGTTATCGCTTCGCTTTCGAAACATGTATGGATTTGACGTTTTAAAATTCGATTGTTAATGAAACCTTATGTCAGCCCCATACATGTTTCGAAAGCGAAGCGATAACGAAAATTTGCCAATGTTACTTTAGCTAGGCCCTAAGTGAAGAAAGATACAAGTCATAAGATTTGTGCTTTATTACCATAGAATGAAGCAGATTTTATTTAATCTGCTTCATTCTGCTATTGTGTCACCTCACCACATCGTCCAAAGGTTCTATCGGCTAATTTACATTGCTCTGATTTGACAGATGGATAGAGAAAAGTAGCAATGTATCACACATTGCTACTTTTCTTTAGTAAAGGACATCAGGCAAAGTCCCATAGAAAAAAACCTAAGAATGTTTCTGTTTTTTTTCGAAATGTAGGCATGAAATTATTAAGTCATATAAAATATTCAGATTTTTACAAAGATTTATTATTTAAGAGTAATAATTTTTTTTTGGTAACCCCGACACTAAATAGCAACACCAGTACCACGACCAAAACGTTTCGTTAGCTGCGTTAGTGATACAGATTAGCACCACAATGTACGAGTAGGAACGGAAAATCTGTGCATATGTCGCACGTAACAAAACGCTTTTGACAGTTAACTGCCAGATGACTGACAGTCGACATTCTTTTTTTTAATGTGCATCACTTGTGCAATCGCTGACAAAGATGTCCGTTTCATAGATATGCTTTTGTTTTTTTTCAATAATTAATTAAAGCTAAATGAAGGATTTTTTTAGATTTTTGCATTCATAATGCTATTTTTATATTAAGATGATTAATAAATGAAAAATATTAGAAAAAATCGACTCACCCGTAGCAACTCAGACGGGACTCGAACCCGCACCCTTAGGATTCCGGCCGCAGGATTCCGGCTCGGTAGCATAATTGGTAGTGCATTGGGCCGGAATCCTAAGGGTGCGGGTTCGAGTCCCGTCTGAATTGCTACGGGTGAGTCGATTTTTTCTAATATTTTTCATTTATTAATCATCTAAATGAAGGAGTTAAAAAATAATGTCGCTACTGTTTTATGATTCTAGTAACATAAAGTGTTTATAGATAACAGAATTATGTTTCTACACTTTTGAGTCTCATGTGCCTGATGTCCTTTTTATTTGTGCCAAAACGAAGTAACAATGTATCACATACAACTGTCAAATTACAGTTTACATTAATTTCATTGTTTAAAATTTAAGAAACACTGCTGTTATCAAACTTCGCCATTAATATTCCACATTCGCCACAACGTTCCATTAATGTCCCAGGTTCCGGCAGCAACACACCACCCACCGTGTCCATTTCGTCCCGCGGCCGAGTCAGGAAACTTACCGCCAAAGCTAGAGGACTATTGCGGGACTAAACGGGATTGTAAGGACCGGAAGACAAACGTACATGTAAGAGAAATGATAACTCAGTTACTTGTGATATTAATACAAAAAAATCGACAGTTAAATAAATTGTTTCGCCTTCATGGCAAATTAAACTTTAAGGTCTTAGTAATAAAGTGCAGATTCGATTGTTTTAAAAAGTCGTCGTTCGATCATGAAATTCTTGATAATGTTATAAAGAATACTAAATAATATACTAGAAAAAATACGACTCGCACCAGATCAATACTCAGACGGGAATCGAACCCGCGACCTTTGGATATCCGGTCCAATGCTCTGACCGCTGAGCTACCGAGTCACTACACTAGTGACATCGTCGAATTTCTTCTAGTATATCCTACTCTTACACTTCAAGCCAGCGTTATTTCACCAATGTCAGGAACTACCTCGAGATTCAATTGAAATAATTCTTTCCAAATATTTAGACAATTGATTAAGATGAAATAGCTATATAATTTTTAAATTTGAGAATTTTGCATTCACAATGCTATTTTTAAACAATACTAAATATAGCTATTTCATCTTAATCAATAGGGTATTTTCCAAATTCTTTAAAACTGCTTTTATTTAAAGATTGAGACGAACGATTTAACAGAAAAATATTAAAAAAATAATTTATGTCTTTTTCTTCATTAAACCAATTAATGTTAAACTTATTTTTAAATAGTTTTGAATTTACCGCCAAAACGCTCGGTTCGATGACGTCTACTGTGTGACGTCATCTTTGTGTAAACAATAGAGTAAATTGTTACACAGACTACATAGGTGTTAAAATTGTTTACACAAAGTTGACGTCTCACAGTAGACGACATCGAACCGAGCGTTTTGTCGGTAAATTAAAAACCATTAAAAATAAATTATACTTTAATTGTTTTAATAGAGAAAAAAGACATAAATTTATTTATTTTTATTTTTCTGTTAAATTGATTGTCCCAATCTTTAAATTAAAGCAGTTTTCAAAAAATTGGAAAATACCCTATTGTCTAAATATCTGGAAAGATATTTCAATTGAATGTCGAGGTAATTCCTAACATTGGTAAAATAACGCTGGCTTGCAGCGTAAGAGTAGGATATACTAGAAGAAATTCGACGATGTCACTAGTGTAGTGACTCTGTAGCTCAGCGGTCAAAGCATTGGACCGGATATCCAAAGGTTGCGGGTTCGATTCCCGTCTGAGTATTAATCTAGTGCAAGTCGTATTTTTTCTAGTATATTATTTAGTATTGTTTAAAAATAGCATAGTGAATGCAAAAATCTCATATTTAAAAATGTTATAAAGTCTGTTTATCCTTACTTGTCTTATTTGGTAGACAATCTTCACGCAACTCTTATTGAAATAATTAATTATAAGATAAAACAAATGGTTTTCCATTAAAGATGAAACGGATAGGTAGCAGTTTGGCCGGATACCGGATATTCGGCCAACCATGTGGCCGGATATCCGGCGGAACTTAGCCGTTTGTGAAGCTGGCTCCACACTCGCGCGCGAACCGCGGCCGCGAATCACGGGCGCCGCGCATGAAAACGGTGCGAAAAATATTGCCCTCCAGACTTGCGCGTGAACCGCGGCCCGAATCACGGCAACCTTAGTTGGGCACACAAGTCCTTTGACGCGGACCAAAAAACCGCCACTGGACGGGGAACGCCGCGAAGCCGCGAAGCCCATACGCGAAGTCGCGAAACCCTCCAAACCGCGGCCTTCGCGGGCTTTCGCGGCGCGAATGTGGGGAGCCCTCTTGACACTTGCGTAGGCGGCGCACGAACGATCGGGTGGACTCGGTTCGATTCGGAATTATATTTCTTAAGTGATACTAAGACTAAATCAATAAAGCAAATTTTTTTGTTTTAATCTCCTGGATGCCCATCCGGCCGAATAGTAGTTATCCGGTAATCGGCCGGATAGTATTAAGGCCGCCGAATATGTCAGATACCGGATAGTTACCGGATATCCGTTTCATCTCTATTTTCCACACATAGAATTACAACACATAGAATGGGGAGGAAAAGCGCAATTTTATCCCGATAGGTGGCGTCTGGTCTTTGGTACCCGGCCGCCTCAAAGAAAGTGTCAAAACATATGGGAATCTCTTGAAGTATTGCACTTTTTAATTTTATACTGAGAAAATGCCGCATTGTTATGCATGTAACTTGTAAAATATTGGAGTTCATCGATTTCCCAGTAACAAAAAAAATTGTGGGCAAAAAATATCAAAAAAAAGATGCTTTTCCCTCGATTTTCTCCTTTGCTGAGCCTGAGAAACATTATAAATCAAAAGGAATGTTTCATGAATTTGATGAAGCTTCGCCAAAATAAAACATTATTTGAATTATAACAGCTTTGTTCTTTAATATTTCAACCTCAGCAGTTTCTAGCATATTTATAACTTGGATGAATTTGATAGGTATATCAAATATGGAATAAGCCCAATATTGGGGCCAAACAGAGAATTAATAGAATTTTATATGCCAGAGTCATTCAAGAAACTTAGAATAATAAAATAAATATGATAAAACGGTTCGTGTAATTTTGGATGGTACAGAAATTCCAGTACAGAAACCTGAAATTACTATTGCACAGAAGGCATCATCAGGCAACTATAAACACGGAAATTCACACTCAGTTGCTTTGTTAAAATTTAAATCATATGCTTCTAATCTGAAATAAAAAGATTACTTGTAAATCTTACACGAAATTTAAAGAAATGTAATGCTTGTTAGCAATTTTTTGTAAGTTGCTATAAACTTTCTTGCCTGTTGTTTTGGCTTTTCTTTTCCGTAATTCTTCTTTTATCTGAGCTAAAGTTAGCATAGAATACATTGTTTGTCCGCAAAATCGAAAAAAATACAATCTAAGAAAGTAAAATCACGTAATACACAGTCAAGACAATATAAGCTCAAACTGACAATTGTTCCAAAGACTGAAGCGCCATCTGTAATTCACTTTGCCTTCGCCTCCCCATTAGTGACAATTTGATTTAATAAAACAACACATTTTTAAATAACCATTTAAAGGAGACCCGACACATCAAATAGAAAAAATGCTAAACTCGTATACAATTGAATTTGGTCTTAAGCTGTAGCCAATAATATCTGCTACGTGAATCAAGTTCTCTCTTAGGATGAATCAATAATGAAAAATATTAGAAAAAATCGACTCACCCGTAGCAACTCAGACGGGATTCGAACCCGCACCCTTAGGATTCCGGCCCAATGCACTACCAATTATGCTACCGAGCCACTAATGAATTTGGCGAAATTTTCTAATACTTTTCGTTTCCGCTGAAGATCAGCGCCATCTCACCAATGTGAAGAGAATTACTTCGACATTCGAAAGCAGCCCCATTCCTGGTGCTAGACAATCAATTAAGGTGAAACAGTCATATAATTTTTAAACTTTTAGATTTTTGCATTCACAATGCTATTTTTATATTAAGATGAATAAATAATGAAAAATATTAGAAAAAATCGACTCACCCGTAGCAACTCAGACGGGATTCGAACCCGCACCCTTAGAATTCCGGCCCAATGCACTACCATTATACATACATACATACTATTCATCTTAATATAAAAATAGCATTGTGAATGCAAAAATCTAAAAGTTTAAAAGTTCTCTCTTATTTTTAGCACGTGTAGAAAAAGAGTTATCAAACTTTCGAATATTTTCTATGTAGAAACACTGCGGAAACCACTAGTCATAGAAAAACGTTCCGTTATCCACATGAAATCTTCAAAGGACAGAAAAGTCAGTATGTAATGTATAAACTGGGCTGCGCAAACCACGATTCCTTTGCCTTTTTCGAAATTAAGAAAGCGAAATATCAACTTGACTTCATTTTAGTATTGGGTGCATTCCAACACACTAATCGCTGAGTCATCGATCGCCATACAGTACATTTTAACCATAGAAAGTATTAAATTTATACATCAAAACTAATTACTTTCCATGTTTAATTAAAATGTATACAGTGGTGATTGATGACTCAGAGATTTGTCTGTTGAAATGCACCCATTGACAGCTGAGACTTTTTTGACCGATATCACAGATTCAAAAATTAAAAAGTATACAACTACATAAAATGACGGATCTCCTTTAAATGACTTATGACAATTGTCAAAAGTTGTTTACAATAAGACAAATAAAGATAAACAGATAGCCGATAACATATTACCTATATCAGCAAGTATATTGATATCAAATGTGTGTTCACACGCGAATTTAGCTGGATAGTAAACACATAGTATTAATCGATTAAATCATTTGTATCGATTTTTTTATCGAACAAGACTTGAGTGAGGCATTAGTAAGCTATCATTTTGACTACTTTAATTTAATACACAACTTAAATGTGGACTTAAGTTAGATTGGGTTTAAAAGGAATGTTGTCCCTTTCATTTGCTGAAAGGAAGAAAGAGATGGCATCAGTTTTAAGAATAAAGGGCCATAAGTTTTCTTATCCAATTCGTACTAAGGTCTGTTTTTTTTTTATTAGAGAGACAAAATGACATTTCACATTTTTCTGTAACAGGTTTGAATCCTATAGTTTTATTGATATAATATAAACACATATTGATAGCTATGAAACCTAGTGAAAGAATTTTTGAAATCCGTTTAGAAATGGTTGAGTTAAAAGGGTTTGAAGGAAATGCCAAGCTCAATGCAATATGTGCTTTATCACGTACCACATAAGGTTCGCGTCCGTCGCGATGACGCCATAAAGATCCCCAAAAAGCCAGTGTTTTAGCTCTTATAACTTCTCAGGTTTAGGAGATATCGTTTTTTTTTCACATTTAATCATGTGGTGGCATAAGCTTTCTAATTAGCCACTAAACAAAAATCGTTACTGATCCTCATTGCTCATTTCGTTCGTTTGCAAATTATACTTATATGTATTCTTTAGGTAATTTAAATTGATTTAACTGAACTAGAATCATAAAAAAACAACGATTTATAATTTGACAGATATAAAGCTGTCGTTTTTGTATCTCTAATAAATAAACAGGCTATAAACAATTACTTAACTAACCTAATTTTAAGTTTGTAAAGTAGTTTTTAGTTCAATTGTGTAAATAAATATATAAAGTCTAAATCAGATAACGTTTCTGATCTCAATTAGCTTTTAATTTTGTTAGAAATATGAGTTAATGAGGTACCACTAACACCCAGCCTCGAAAGTGGCCAGTCATTAATAGTCAATTAAATCACTCCTTTTTAACCGACTTCAAAAAAGGAGGAGGTTATTTACACTTGAAAGCGATCAAAGTTTTGTCTACGCCTCGTTCTATTATAATCGAAATACACAATTTGTTTTATAAATCATTTAAGTATTTATTTTGTCACTTTACTGATAAATATAATTAAAAACAGTGATTGCAGTTATTCAAAAACAAAATGCCTTAGTCTAAACTAAGCTGTCATACAGGGTGTTACATTCTTAAATATAAAAAAAAATGTTTTCATTTGTTGATAATAAAGCAATCCCAGAGCACGCCATTTAATATTAACAATGTACATATACTCGTAAATAATGTTAAATAATCATCAATTATTTAGAATCGGGTAGTATTTAATCGGGTAACAATAAATTCCCATTTTTAAGATATTTTTTCCCCAAGATATTGAAAATGGGTGACTTTAAAATACAAATTGAGTAACTAGTTATTCCGAACGGGCGACCAAATTACTATTTGGGCGACAACCTTAGGGCACACAAAACATTTAAAATTTGGCATATATTTTATTTATTTTAAAAAGGTGGCTATTATCCTAATCGAGATGACAAAAAACAAACAAGAAAGCAACCTAATAAAAACGTGTTAAAATACCATGTTGGGTAGCTTAAATCAGTTATATAGTTACCTACTTGGTATAATAGTTGCCCACTCAGTATTTTAGTCACCCATTTAGATTATTTGTCACCCATATGTAGTCGCCCGTTTTAAGTGTTTTTGTAATCCACTGTTTAGTTATTTTCGTCGCCCGTTTAGTAATTTTGTCGCCCAAAAAATAAATTTCTGCCCGGTTTAGTATTTAAGTATCCCATTAACAGCCGCCTTTAATTATTTCCAGTCACCCAATTAATTAATTCCCCTTAGAATCCCGCTCATATAATTATTAGGAGAATTATTACACTTGAGTAGAGAAACCAATCACTTATTTAAGTATGATTATTCTTACTTGTCCTATTTGGTAAACAATCTTCACCCAACTCTTTATTGAAATAATTATTAAATACAACAAACAAATTATTAATTATTAGCACAGAATATAATCTAACAGTACTAACGTACAGAAGCCCATCCGCGCGAGGACAATCAAATAATAAGATACTCTCACTGCACGGCAATAAAGTAAAATTTCATATTGCACAGCGCTGCGTGCCTATTATTATAAGCGCCTCCGAAGCGCTTCTCTTTCGGTCGCGACTCGCGTAGCTCTGTCTCAACCGACACGTGCCATCCCTCGTGCGCTGACTCGACTGAGTCAGCCGCGACCAGTAGGATAACATAAAAGTTTAAACGCAAGTGAGACCCCCCTGTTATTAATTAGTGACAATTTGATTTAATAAGACATGTTTTTGTCAAATAAAGATTTAAGAGGCATATTACATTTCGACTGTGATTTCTGCGTAAAATGGCCAATTTTGGCGTTATCGATCTCAGAAACAAAACTACATTTACACTTTTGACTTATTGAATGGTGCAGAATAGCTATTGGAATAGTTCATAGCGGCCTCGCTTTTTTGAAAATTTGCTTAACTTTATAATTAAACCCGAAATTGCAGAGAAAGATTTTCACAAAATGCGCGAAGGCACTTTTTTGAGCTCATGGATTGAACAACTGTGCTAAACAATTGAAATGAAAAAAAAATAATGTTATCTCTTATATAGTCGAATAGTTTATAGCGGCCTCGGAATTTTGAAATTATGTATAGAATATGTGAAAAAAAAATTCCAATCAAAAACCATAAAACTACTGAAAACGCTCAGAATAAACTATGGATTGCTCCTAGATACATTATTATTATTACGTAAAAATTATATCATAATAATCTTTACTTCATAAAAAAATCAAATTTCATACTTTTATTTGTTGTTTGTACTTGTTTGTCTTTCTGTGTATGTTCAAAGTTGACTCTAAGAAATCGTTCAGCAACTTTCATTTTCCTTTCTAACCCTTTAACTGTCCAGTGAATCATCATATTACTTTTTGTCGCGGACACATATAAATGTATTTAGTAGACCCAAAGGTTTCTTTAGGTTGTATCGCTAAAATCCGTCAAAATCGAAATTTCGACGAAAAAATGTGATAGGGCCCTTAAACGATTTCTGACATCTTAATCAATTTACTTAACTAAAAAGTGTTTACTAAATAGGACAAGTTAAGTTAAACAGAGGCCCTACTCAAATGGCCAACATTCTATTCGTTTGAACGCTACGCTTAGTATTAAAGCTTTAAAATAAGCGGTAAACTATAAAATTACTCGCCGTAACCTTGTCAATTCAATGCAATACATCAAAGTTTTTGATTCATATAAATTTGCGACATGTGATTTAATCGTCTATTGCTCATATTTAATCTTTAAAAGTAAGCGTAGCGTTCAAACGAATAGAAAAGTGGCCATTTGAGTAGGGGGGCAGGCTTTATGTAATTAAGTTGACATTTAATGTACTTAAGTTTGGTCCATATTCGTCGTAATGAATTTTGAATCTTATCGCTCAACAATAAGAGTGTATTGCTGTGTACCTGCATAATGTGGTGTTTTGTTTAGTATTTAAGTTTAGCGCAAATTGTACTTTACACAGGGTGTCAAATGTATTCAAACGAGATGGCGGCGAACGATTTTTTCGTACGTCGAGACTATTTTTGTCGCAATAACATTGTTTATAAACTTATGCACAAATGTTGTAAATAATTTACAAATATTATCTTAGCACCGTATTTATAAACTTGAGATCATACTTGAAATGTTTATAGTTTGTGAATACGGGCCTTAAAAAGTGTTAAGGCACCCTGTATTTATTAAAATAATTTCATAAGTTTGTATTGTATAGATAAAAGGAAAGGTTATGTCTGTCTCTTTTTGTTTCTATCTAAGAATCATCTTTGGATTTGAGTGACGTCATATCCGCATTTGGTTAATGTCCCCACTGCTGGGGCACAGGCCATAAGGAGGATGGGCCATAACCCACCACGCGGGCCCATTGCGGATCGGTGGGTGTTAACTGTAAATGCAGCCGAGACCAACGGCTTAACGTGCTTCCAAAGCACGGTCCTCCGTGCTCGAAATAATTAATTTGGTCACCCATCCCATGATCGACCCTTGCGACTAGTTGCTTAACCTCTGCAATCACTAGGTCACTGAGCTCCTCAACCATGATTATAAATGGCTTGGTAACTCTGTAAAAAAATCCTGAAAAACACTATAAAAACTTATAAAAATAAACTTCCAATCGTCCGATTTCGTAATTTTCAACGACAGTGGTATGATTTTTATGCAAAAAGTATAGCTTTTTTATTGAGCTAACACAATAACCGAGTACATTTTTAGGGTTCCGTACCCAAAAGGGTGAAAACGGGACCCTATTACTAAGACTCCGCTGTCTGTCTGTCTGTCACCAGGCTGTATCTCATGAACCGTGATAGCTAGACAGATGAAATTTTCACAGATGATGTATTTCTGTTGCCGCTATAACAACAAATACTAAAAACAGAGTAAAATTAATATTTAAGGGGGGCTCACATGCAACAAACGTGATTTTTTTGGTGTTTTTGCTCGCTATTAATAACGACTACAGGTAGACAGTTGAAATTTTCACAGAATATGTATTTCTATTGCTGCTATAACAACAAATACTAAAAACAGGAAAAAATAAATATCTAAAGGGGGCTCCCATACAACAAACGTGATTTTTTGCTGTTTTTGGTACGGAACCCTTCGTGCGCGAGTCCGACTCGCACTTGGCCGGTTTTTAATAAATGATCCAGTATTTCAGAAATAAATATTAATGTACTAAATTTGTGGCGAAGCGTCAATTAAAGCTATGCAATATTCAACCTTATTCTAAAGACATAGTGAAAGAGTAAATTTCGTGAACTGCTCTCAACTTTGAAAGCTATCTTGACATCTTACCTAAGTAAGATGCTGTTCCTTTGCCTAAGTAAGATGCTGTGATCAAGAGCATCTCAAGTTTGATCTCAAGATAGCTCTCAATGTTGAGAGCGATTTACACGGGCCTTAGTATGCGTCCACGCACTTTTGTATTACGCACACTAACAAACCGTCTTCGTGAGATAAAATAACAACTTATACAGCGTGAAATTATAATCATTTGGTTCCCGCAGTGGGGTGGTTCCACTCTTGATTACAAGCAACTTTTACTATGGGGCCAACTCTGATATCAAAGTCAAATAATATTAAAGAGAGTAACAGCTGATTTTTTTGGCGATATCAGGGTTGGCCCCATAGTAAAAGTTGCTTGTAATCATGAGTGGAACCACCCCACTGCGGGAACCAAATTATGGCGCGTAGATTAATCTTAATTGAATGAAATACTTAATTAATTATAATTGAATCGTATAACTGTCTCAGAACAAATAAATGTATTTTGAAGGATACGCAACAATTTCGTCGAATTCTGTAAAAAAACTCACGATTCGGCTAAAAAAATCGTGATTTAATTTTTACATTATGTACTTTTAAGATAATAGACCAATTTGTGAGCAAATCAATAACTTAAGTAAATAATTATGTAGTTAAACATTATTGTTACTATTTGACAAGTCAATAATTATTATTTTAAAGGTAAAATCATTGAGTAAACTGTCAAATATTAATGAAATGGTTTAATATGAAGACATTGAAATAAAAATAACATTTGCTGCCATGTTTGTAAATGTGTAATTCGATTTTTAATGATATCTGTGACATTGTAAATTGGACTTTAGCTCGTTAGTAATAAGTGTTATTGTAATAAAGTTGTGCCCAAGTGTATATATAGCCGTAAGGGCGCGTCCAGGTTGATACCAAACGATGAATAAAGTGATTATTTTGTAACAAGTTTTTTTATTGAAATTAAATTCCTTTTAACTAATATTTAGGAATCTTTCTATGGTCACTTTACTTGTTTCTGCGAGACTATTTTCTCAAAAATGCATGGAGGTGTCTTATATAGGGTGTTTGGTAAAAGCCTTATAAAGCCGAATATGGTACAACTTTTACTAAGGGACTAACTCAGAAATCGCGATAAAAAAAATCGGTTGTTTCATACAAAAAATAATAACGAAAATAATAAAATGTAAACTTTTAGATTTTTGCATTCACAATGCTATTTTTATATTAAGATGAATAAATAATGAAAAATATTAGAAAAAATCGGCTCACCCGTAGCAACTTAGACGGGATTCGAACCCGCACCCTTAGGAATCCGGCCCAATGCACTACCAATTATGCTACCAAGCCGCTGAGGGATGTGGCGAAATTTTCTAATACTTTCCACGCTTCCGCTGAAGATCAGCGCCATCTCACCAATGTGAAGAGAACTACTTCGACATTCGGTTGTAGCACCTATTGCAGGTGCCAGACAATCAATTAAGGTGAAACAGTACAATTTTAAACTTTTAGATTTTTGCATTCACAATGCTATTTTTATATTAAGATGAATAAATAATGAAAAATATTAGAAAAAATCGGCTCACCCGTAGCAACTTAGACGGGATTCGAACCCGCACCCTTAGGAATCCGGCCCAATGCACTACCAATTATGCTACCAAGCCGCTGAGGGATGTGGCGAAATTTTCTAATACTTTCCACGCTTCCGCTGAAGATCAGCGCCATCTCACCAATGTGAAGAGAACTACTTCGACATTCGGTTGTAGCACCTATTGCAGGTGCCAGACAATCAATTAAGGTGAAACAGTACAATTTTAAACTTTTAGATTTTTGCATTCACAATGCTATTTTTATATTAAGATGAATAAATAATGAAAAATATTAGAAAAAATCGGCTCACCCGTAGCAACTTAGACGGGATTCGAACCCGCACCCTTAGGAATCCGGCCCAATGCACTACCAATTATGCTACCAAGCCGCTGAGGGATGTGGCGAAATTTTCTAATACTTTCCACGCTTCCGCTGAAGATCAGCGCCATCTCACCAATGTGAAGAGAACTGTTTCACCTTGATTGTCTGGCACCTGCAATAGGTGCTACAACCGAATGTCGAAGTAGTTCTCTTCACATTGGTGAGATGGCGCTGATCTTCAGCGGAAGCGTGGAAAGTATTAGAAAATTTCGCCACATCCCTCAGCGGCTTGGTAGCATAATTGGTAGTGCATTGGGCCGGATTCCTAAGGGTGCGGGTTCGAATCCCGTCTAAGTTGCTACGGGTGAGCCGATTTTTTCTAATATTTTTCATTATTTATTCATCTTAATATAAAAATAGCATTGTGAATGCAAAAATCTGAAAGTTTAAAATTAATTAAGTAATTTGGCTATGGGGGTCTGAAGCATTAGTTCAGTTCATTTTGGATAAGGGGTCTCTTGTTAAAAAATGATTGAGAAACTCTGTTTTAAAGTAATATTTCGCCATTATGTCGTATATAGTTCAGGGAATCAGATTTAAAATGATTTTCTCATTCATCCACATCCTTTCAGCCAAACGAAGTAGATAAAATGTAAAATGCATTTGTTCCCAACCAGTCACATCAGCGAAAATTTTTCCATGTCATCACATCATGAACTGTCACACAGGCTGGTTGGGATTTTTTTATTAAAAACTATAATGCTAATGTCGGTCACCTGTAAAGGTGTATACATCAGAACCTGTACCTAATATGTATTTTTTTATTGTAGTAATGCATGCGCTGTTGGCTGTTGGTGTCCTCTTATAAATAAACAAATAAAGAAATTTCTAACGAGTCACACTCACACCTGATACTCGATGGGAACTTTTTATTAGAATTTTCCCTACCAGTCACACTGTTACAGGTTATTTCGTCTATTATTTCACCTGTAAGAATGTGACTGGTTGGGAAATTTCTAATAAAAAGTTCCCATCGAGTAACAGGTGTAACTCGATGGGATTTTTTTAATAAAAACTTCCCAACCAGTCACAGTGTGACAGTTGATGGTGCGAGTCGTTGGGAACAAATCAAAGATATTAGAATTTTTTAAAAGAGGAGGTAGATAGGTTACTTGCACCTTCACACTGGCAACTAGGGTTGCCAGATGTCCGGTATTTAAGCGTACAGTCCGGTATTTTCGAGGCCTGTCCGGTAAAAAATAAATGGTCATACCGGACAGAACAATGTCCGATATTTTGAGGAAAGTGGATTGGGTACTACTGGTCACAAGCAAGCGCCTACAGAAGTAGGCATATGTTGGCGACCACAATTTTATGACTGCATTATATTTTGTTAGAAATTTTGTTGATTTATGTGATGTTGATTAATAAATAAAAAATATTAGTATAATAAAAACCCGTATTTTTTGCGACCTAGCATACACCCCAGTTTGGGGTTGTCCGGTATTTTTTCGCGACTCATCTGGCAACCCTACTGGCAACTGAAATCTGAGCTAATTAGCACACCATCGTGTTATGATATGACAAGGATGGATATAGTCTAGCTATCGCTCTGGCTAAAGCTGTGAGTTGGGCGGTCCAGGTGCTGACCTGAGTGCAGTCTCGCGAAAGCATTGACAGTTTGAGTTGCTCCCGAGAAACTTATTAAAATGACGTCCTGTGTTATGGGAAACTATAGAAATTACACAAGTAAGCTTCCAAAAAAATCTAAGGATCACATTTCATGCGCGTGTTTTATATTTAAATTGATTTTCGTTCATCTTTCTAAATAGAAATACAAAATGTCAGTAAAATTTATCCTAAAAAATGTTTTTCATGTTTTCGTTTTCATTTTTGACGTCGCATGGTACTGACATACACATACCTATCTTTTTAATTCTAATATCATTGGAACAAATGATAAAATGTTTTAGCTCAAAATAAAACGGTTATTATATGCAGAAACCTTATTCGAGACCTATAGAGTGAGACAGCATCACTTCCGCTTCGCTTGAACAGCCTCCTAGCAACCCCGCACGTCACTTCCGGCGGCACAAGGTAGATGGAGTGGAGGGGGTATTGCTTGTCACAGGCAGCCATGATTTGACTCGTCATCGTCTCACTGGAGTTCAGTGGAATTAGCCATCAGGCAGTATTCAAAATATAGGTCTCGAATAAGTTTCTGCATAAATTAATAACTGTTTTATTTTGAGGTAAAACATTTAATTAAATATAAGTAATAAAATTAGGTAAAAGAAAGAGGTAAAAGACGGTTCACCGTCATTCGAGACCTCTAAAGTGAGATGTGTTTGTTACTCTAAACGGATCGAACCGGAACCGACAACAACGGAAACTCAAAACGGCACTATCTCGGAAATTACTCATCCCAGACTGATGGTGTCTTTGTAGAAATGAAAGGTCTTGGTGAGAGAGGACAAACTTAAATTTGACAGCTGTCATCTAAAAATAAATGAAATTCTCATCAAGACCTTTCATTTCTTCAAAGACACCATCAATCTAGGATGAGTACTTTTCGAGATATTGCCGTTTTGAGTTTGACAGCGGTCATCTGTCTAACTTAAAACAGCAATATCTCGAAAAGTACTCATCCTAGACTGATGGTGTCTTTGAAGAAAGGAAAGGTCTTGGTGAGATCTTCATTTTAGAGGACAAACTTAAATTTGACAGCTGTCATCTAAAAATAAATGAAGATCTCATCAAGACCTTTCATTTCTTCAAAGACACCATCAATCTAGGATGAGTACTTTTCGAGTTATTGCCGTTTTGAGTTTGACAGCGGTCATCTGTACTGACAGCGGGCTTTTTATAAAATGTCAATAAAAAATTAATTATTTTAGTGACACCTTTCGGCAATAATTTGTGCTAATAAGATACGCTCTATTTCGTCTTTAAGGCGGTTGTTTGACCGAAAGTGGCGCCCTCAGAGGTTTTTATTTAATACGTTATTAATAGAAAAAGCTTTTAATAATGTTTTACGTGGAGTTTTTATGGCCCATGGTCTAGTATTTTTAGAAGGTATCACTACATGCCCTCGTAGTCATTCGTAGAAGTAGAAAACAAAACTGCTAAAAGTGGCCGTTTTTGACATATTTTCTATCTACTTCTACGAATGACTACGAGGACATCTAGTGATAACTTCTAAAAATACTGGACCATAGGCCCCAAAAACTCCACGTAAAACATTATTAAAATCTTTTTCTATTAATAACTTATTAAATAAAAACCTGTGAGGGCGCCACTTTCGGTCATTACAACCGCATTAACGCCCGCGAGCAAACCTAACTTATCTTCATTAAAATGTACTTATCTTGAGTTATCTTTGGCATGCAACAAACATAGAAGTCTTTATTGTGATGTCATTGCTTCATTCGAAAAAATATTTTCTAGGTACAAGATAAATAACTTATTTTTGTGTTTATTAATTAAATTACCGAAAATACCTTAAGTATACATTCTTCATCGAGCATTTCGTTTAATATCTTTCTTTAGTGCTGAAAAACAGTGGTTTCAAGTCAAGATCGTTGTTTCAAGTGGTGTAACTTCTCAAGGGAAGCAACTTATTGATAAGTTTCGTGTTTTTTTGTTTTATCAGTGTTGTTTCACAATGGAGCTGGAGCAACACAAATACACAATGGAGCCCCCAATTACAGTCGGTAAGTCTAAGATTTACAGAAACTTTGATCTCACTTTATGTTTATTAATTTCTTAGGTAGCAAATCATTTAAAGGAATGTAGGTATTATTATACTCTTTTTATTGCACTCACAAAAAGTTACACAAAAATAAATTGAGATATGTACACAAAGGAGGACTTATCTCTAAAACATTGTTGATTTTATTTGGTACCTAGGTAATAAGTATTGATTGGTTAGAAAACCAAAATCCTTCTTTACCCAAGCACCCAACAAGTATATTATTTCTCCTATTTCTCAAACAACAAGTAATTTATAAAAATACAGTAAACCAAAGATTTAAATCTTTGCAGTCGCGCGATTTCAAGACAGTCTAACTGTACCTACGACGGCACGTCAGATGTAACAGTTGTACTACAAAAACAAACTTTATTCCTAAGGCATAAAGGCGTTCTCAAGGTCAACGTGTAGAGGTAATGATGTGACAGACTCGATAGACGATACTACAATATATACTTCAAATAGGAATGTTGGTTTTTAACACGTTTTCATATGGACGTTTTCTTGTTTATTTATTTATTTATATTAATATTTATAAGTAGGTTCGTTTATTTGTTTGACCGTAAATTTAGAAAAGAGTATTTATACTAGGTAAGTACCTACCTACCTAGCTTCCCGATGAGCTAGAGACTTGAAACTTATAGGTAGGTACAGCTTGACCATAAAGAGTTGACAAAAATTGAGGGCGCCACTTTCTATGTAAACACGTCAAAATCACGAATAAATTGGCAACACTTACTAAATTTTGTACTGAAAAATTTTAGTTCCATTTTATTTAATTTCAACTCTTTATGGTCAAACTGTAGGTTGTTTTTAACACGCTTTTATTAGGTTGCTTTCTCGTTTGCTTGTGTTTGTTTCTCCACAAAGTTTGCGTACGATTTAAACTAGCTTTCGGATGAGCTAGAGACTTTGAACATAGGTCAGAACTGGAAGGCAATGCAATATTATGGTATCATTGGGCTGATCTGATGATGGAGCCGGAAGAAGGCCACAGGAACTCTATGATGGAACCATACAACTCCATCGTGCTTGGGCTCGCTAGAATCGTCTTGATGAGTACTTTAAAAGGAGACGAGGTCCAGGCTCTGATGATGAAGCTGGAAGGCCATGCCATAGGAACTTAATATTGAAACCGTGCAACCCCATTGAATTTGAGCTCCTTTGAATCGTCTTGACGAGTGCTTTGTTGGGAAATAGTGTCCAGGGTCTGATGATGGAGCCGGAAGAAGGACATTGGAACTCTTTATTAAAACCACGCTACCCCATTGAGTTTGGGCTCGTTTGAATCGTCTTGGCGAGTACTCTAATGGGAAATAGTGTCCAAGGATCTGATGATGGAGCCGAAAAAAAGCCATAGGAACTCTATAATAAAACCATGCAACCCCATCGAGTTTGGGCTCGTTTGAATTGTCTTGACGAGTACTTTGTTGGGAAATAGTGTAACGTATAATAACGCGATATCTAGGTAGGTCGATACGTGCGCGACCGACAACAACGACGATGTGCACCTTCTGAGCCGGACGCCGTGGGCGGGCGTGGCGCGGGGTGGGTCACGCCGAAGGGCGGGTGGGTGCCGCTGCCGTGGCCCGCGCGCGAGCCGTCACGTTCGCGTTGGTTTGCGGTACGGCGTGTGCGTCCGTCGAGTTATTCACAAGAGCGACAGTCTTGTTTTGTTTGATACGATTCTTGCAATTTGCATTAACATAAAGGAGATGTAAACAATAGTGTAGGAAAGGAAAGTAGTGGACCCAGGCCCATCTTTCCCATCGGGCACTCTGGGCACTTGCCCAGGGCCCCGCGATCGATAGGGGCCCATTGTTTCTTGCCAGATCGATTAATGATATGATAACAGTTGGTTATGATAATAAACTATGAAAAATAATCAAATCTAGAAGAGTACCTCTTCAAACCACATAGATTTTTAATCACTAACCCTTAAATTCTAAAATAGATACAATAATTATGTTCTTATTAATTTTTTTTACTTAATCAGCTTTATTCACTAATCTTGTAATCTAACTAAGACACAAGTTAGATTACAAGATTAGTGAATAAAGCTGATTAAGTAAAAAAATCGCGCTGCGCGGCCGTTTTCTTTGCTTTAGACAGGCAAAATAACGAGATTATTGGATGAAACTGACTAAAAATTGCGCTGCGCGGCCGTTTTCTTTACTTTACACAGGCAAAATAACGAGATTATTGGATGAAACTGACTTAAAATCGCGCTGCGCGGCCGTTTTTTTTACTAAAGACAGGTAATATTACAAGTATAGTGAATGAAACTGGCTAATAATCGCGCTTCGCGGCCGATTTTTGCTATACCTATATAAGCATTTTCTAAAAAAATCTGGCATTTTGTGCCTCATATACTGGCATCCTCTCTTACTTTAATGGTAACCCAAGTCAAGGTCATAGGGGCCCCATTATCCTAATGTGCCCAAGGCCTCAAATAGGTTAAAGACGGCCTTGAGTGGACCCCATATGCAGTAGACGAAACCTTACAGTATGATAAAGTATCACAAATGAAACATATTTTTTTAATTATCTAAATCGTTTTTTTTTGTTTTTAGATATTTGTACATAGGTTTTGGTTCATACTATATTACATCCCTGCAAAGTTTCATCGAGTGAGGATTTAAGCATGTTCCAGACGGATGTAATCACGCCTCACGCGATTTAAAACAAAAAAAGAAACGAAATCCGCGCACTCCATCTTCGGATGGAACTCGCGCCCTTCCTCCAAGGACGCTAGAGGTTATTTGGATTGGATGGAGATATTTAGATTACCTACATCTACCGTCTAGCTAGATGAATGGCATCAAGCAAGGTCACCTCTGATGGGAGGTGTGATAATGATATTAGGAACATGCTAATGTTGGGGTATCAATACAAAAGATCGCTCCATTTCCTACACTACAAGTGAGTTTGTTGTTGGTTACAGTGTTGCAGTTGAACTTTATGGTGCCGGTCGTGTGTTACTTCCTAGCAGCGATGGCTGCTTCCTTCTACTTCGCATACAGGCTGCTGGAAAACTACAAACAGTGGAAGGAGGCTCAATACCGCAAAAGTTAGTAATGTCAATAACTTCACACAAGTTTCAATGAGGGCTTTTCAAAATGTCAAAAACTGTGAGCTCGATAGATGGCGTTGATGAAAATGTATGTATGTGTGTTTTTAACCGACTTCAAAAACTTTTTAACCGACTTCAAAAACTTTGAAAAGGAGGAGGTTATCTATTCGTCGCGTATATTTTTTTTTTATATATGTATGTACACCGATTACTCGAAGACGGCTGAACCGATTGAAATGATTCAAACGTTATAACATGAGGTTTGTTCCCAAGTTGGTCCCATTTGTTGAAATTTTGAAATCGGTTCAGTAGTTTTCAAGTAATCTTGAAAATACTGTCGTTTTCGTTACCATTTTATATGAATTGAGACCGATTTTCAACCATTACTTTTTTGTTTATGAACCGATTCAGATGATTCTTTTTTTGTTTGAAAGAAAACACCTTAAGGATGATACCATATCAATTTAATTGGTATTGGACTTTGGATTTTGAAGATACACGAGGGAACTCCTCAAAATCAAATAGGATCTGTACAGTGATTGAAATATTGGTAGGTTTATTATTGTCAAGGACGTTCTGGACTAGAGTTGAACTGCGAAGACCCAACGGAACACCTGTGGACATTGAGATTGAACACCTCGGGGTATACCATTGAATAATGTGAAACATTATACTTAACGTTTTTTATTTTATAAAATTATCGCTTAGATCTACCACAAAAAAGTTTAAAATAAAAAAGCTTTTAAAAAAAAGTAAAACCTCCTTCAAAAACCTTAAAAAAACAGCTCTATAAAAAGCAAGAAATAATGTTCAAATCGATTAATTAAAACACGTCTATTGAAGTCGGGTGGGGCTTTTAGAATATAAACATCACAATAAGTAAAAAAAAATACTTCCAGCTCCACCCGACTTCAATAGACGTGTTTTAATTAATCGATTTGAACATTATTTCTTGCTTTTTATAGAGCTGTTTTTTTAAGGTTTTTGAAGGAGGTTTTACTTTTTTTTTAAAGCTTTTTTTTTTAATGCCAATTTTGACTCACGCCATCTAGTGAGGCAAATAGTTACTATTTTTGTTTTTTTCAAATGTTACTGTGAAAAGCCCTCATTAGCTAGATCAGCGTTTCTTAACCTCGGGTCGCGACCCAAATTCGGGTCGCGAGAGGTATTGGGTTGGTTCGCGGGCCCCCAAAGATTTTAATAAGTGATAAAATGTTACGTTTTAAATTGCAAATATTTTTATTTTTTATTCGATCGATGTCATAACACGAAATATTCTCAAATTTATTATTACTCCCATTCTAAACTGACCAAAAATCGCATTTTTTTTGTTATAGATAGGCAAGTACAAGATTAGTGGATAAAACTGATTAAAAATCACGCTGCGCGCCCGTTTTTTTTACGATAGACATGCATATTAATAAGGTAACTTAGAATAATTACACCTAGAACGATAATTCCCTACAAAGCGCGCTGTCAAAAGTGAGGCAACAAAAACAGCCAAAATGGCGCCGTTTTCAGATTTTTATTGTCCATTATTAAATAATCATGCCTAATAAGTACAAAACAGTTTCAATTTCCCTACCTTAAAGAGATTAAGTAATTATTATATTATTTGATTTTAGTTACGATTAGGTAACGTATGAAGGATATAAATCTGAGAACTGAGCTATTTTGGCTCAGTATAAGTTGCCTCACTTTGCATTCAAGGACACGGCTCCTAGATAAGTGATGAAGCTTTTCTTTCTATAGAGTTACATTTTTATTTTATCCTTGACAACAACCCCAAAATCCCGACATTACATTTTCAAATTATCCCCACACAATATACACAAACAGTTTCCCAGGTATAGCAAAAAATCTGTCCACGCAGACAAGTCGCGGGCGGCCACTAGTCAAAAATAAATAACATATCATTTTAGTACCTGTCACTGGAAAATAAAATAAAATATTAGGATTAGGGTCGCGGACTTCAAATATTTTTCTACTTTGGTTCGCCAGCCAAAAAGGTTAAGAACCACTGAGCTAGATCCTAAAATGTCCCAGACCAGTTCATAAACTTATTTAAATCATTTAATTTGCTTCATATTTTTAATGAATCAATGCGAATCACACCCACCTCGGCCACCTGCTTAGATAACATTTTCTCAAACTGTAATGTCCTTGATAAATCAATTTTTAATTGCATGAAATAACTTTTTTAAGAATTTTACCAACCAGTCACAGGTGAAATAACCTGTAACAGTGTGACTGGTTGGGAAATTTCTAATTAAAAGTTCCCATCGAGTAACATGTGTGACAGGTTGGGTTTTTTTTTTAATAAAAACTTCCCAACCTGTCACAGACTCACAGTGTGACAGTTGCTGGTGTGATTAGTTGGGAATAAATGAATAATAAAAAAGTTATTTTCCAGATCAATTGCTTATATGGTCTTTGTTCTTTCTCTGTTATGTAATAGTTTAATATTTTAACATCGCATGTTTTTTAAGTATATAATGTCACCGTTAAAGTGCGGAAATCCGTTAATCTGCAGATTAATTAGTGATTCTGCAGATTAACTGGTCGATTCAGTTAAAGTGCAGATTTTTTCTTAAAATAGACGATTTCCGCACTTTAACTAGTTAATCTGCAGATTAACGACCAAGGATCACTTAAAGTACGGGAACAGGTTCTATTATTAAAGAAATTTAGTATTAACATAAAAGGGGGTAGACATAAAAGCGGGGGTTAGTATTAGGTTAGTATTGCGACCAAAAGCGCGCGAGCCGAGCGAGCGGAGCGAGCGTGCCGCGGGAGCAGCCGGCGAAGCGCCAGAAACGAAGTTTTTGTAAAATAAACTTTCAATGTAGGTCTTTTACTTCAATTTCTTGAAGCCTTGGCTATTTCACTCACTGTATTCCGCACTTTAACGGTGTAGCATCCGTTAATCTGCAGATTAACTAGTTAAAGTGCGGAAATCGTCTACTTTAAGAAAAATTCCGCACTCTAACTGACTCGACCAGTTAATCTGTAGATTAACGGATTCCGTACTCTAACGGTAACATATACATCAATACTATGTTAAGGATTTGCACTCCATTGTTTCATTAAGGAAACTACTTATGTCTTGTGTAACTTGTCACTTATAATTTTTGTTAATGTATGTGTTACGACCATTTGTTTCTAAATAAATTAAATAAAAATAAAATTAATTAATTTTACAATATCCAACAGATGTGTGTGGCCAACTTCGCACAACGCACTGCGTTTGTGTTGTGGTACGATTTCTTTACACTATGGTACCACAACTAGTGCAAATGATTTAAAATTAATTGATATTTTTGGAATAGAAGTTTATTTATCAACATACATGAATCTAAACCTTAAAACATAAATTGCACAGCAACTCGCTTTTCATTATTGATTAAATAAAACTTTAAGAAATCAAAATTACGTTTGAATGCACTTCGTCACTTCTATGAAATATTCGTCAATTATTGATATTATATCGAATAATTTTATTGTCAGAAATTACTACTTTATTTCTTTTAACTTGGCCTAAACTTATTTTTTTTCGCTTTTAATCTCAGTGGCATAATGTATGTAAACTGTCTTTTTAGACAGACTCTAGCAACAACGTGAAGCGCAGACAGCAGACGGTACGCTACGCTATGCACGAAGCTCATCATAACGTAACCTACTCGTAAAATAATGAAAAAAAAATAGTGGTATTTAGGTACTTCTTTGAAATCCGGGACAGAAAGGTGTAATTCCTGGACACGGGACCAGGCACGTAATTCCGGGACAATCCCGGAAATCCCGGGCACCTGGCAACTCTAACCACAACACAAGCACACTGAAGTGAAGTTGGTCTCATCTGTTGGATATTTTCAAATTAATCCCATGGACTTACACATAATATGATGTGTCTTCACTTCAGTCATCGAGTTTTTGGAGCAGAAGGAGCAAAAGAGAGAACAACAAATGCTTCTAGAAGCACAACGGGCTCTCGAGCAACAGAAGGTGAGAGACCAGACCACCAAAGACAATACGCACCTCTAGAATTACAATGACGTAACTGCAAACAGCATGATTTCGAGAAAAACGCGTTTGAAACTTTGTGTTTACTCTTTTCTCAATAACTTTTTAGAATGAAAAATTTTATTTAATTTTAACTTAAAATTATATACTTTGATGAATTGATTCAATTTTTGCTTTAGTACTTTGTAGTTTTATTGATAAGTAATTAAAAATGGCACTTTGTACCTTACATGCCAAATCAACAAAATATAATAATAATAATAGACACTTTATTGCACACAAGACAGGAAAAAAATTACAAATAGACACAAAAACAGAAAGAAAGCACACAAAAGGCGGCCTTATTGCTAAATAGCAATCTCTTCCAGGCAACCTTGAGTAGTAAAGAGATAAGAAGAAGAGGATTTAGGGGGAAATATATTCAAATAAATAACACAAGAACAATGACTTAATTGTAACAAGCGTCAGTGTTCCTTGAAATATTTAGAGTAGTCCTAGTTGAAAGAATGACACAAAGTATAGTAAAGATAATGTTCTTCTAAATTTTTTGTAAACAAAAACTAGCCTTATTACCTTTAACTCGTCCTACTTCCCCCGATTGGGCGGCGCCACTGTGTTTGGAGACCTGTCAAAACAAAGGCCTCATGAGGCGTTGTTGTCTTCTAGTCCCGCTCAATTTAGACTTGAGACTACTGCCATCTAGCTGTTTTTACGAGAATCACTAAAGAGTCAATGTTGCTTACGTTAGTTTTAATTTTTTAGGCGTTTGGTGTACTTAAGTCAGTTTCATAATTGTTTGCACTTGCGTCATTGTAATTCTAAAGGTGCGATGGTGTGAATAATTACCATCCGAATCGGCGAATATGCGAATAATTAGCAAGGCTACAGGAAATTTAAGTTAAAGACCTATATTGAAAGTAATTTAAACATAAAACGTTGTTTCTTCTGGCGCTTCGCCGGCCGCTACTGCGGCGTGCTCGCTTGGCTCGCGCGTTTTTGTTACAATACTACCTAACCTAATCTAATAACCTCTTTAAGACTTTTCCATGGCAGGGGGCTTCGCCCCCCGAGCCCCCCGTCCCCCCGCTTTTGTGTCTGTCCAGTGCCGGATTTGTCAATAGGCCGTATAGGCCTCGGCCTATACGGCGGCAAAGACCTAGGGGGGCAGCAGACCAGCAACGCCATTAATTAAGCTGACAAAGGGTGTCGGTTGGTACTACTCTGCCTAGAGCAACCAAGGCTCTAAATCCGGCATTGTGTCTATCCCCTTTTATGTGAGGAGGGTCTTTTCAAAACGGGATATGTTTAAAATATATATTTTTTAAACTGAGTATGATATGAGGTCTTCTTACATACGCTTAAATACATCATTTTGTACCATAAACGCATACTAAACAGGATATGCTACTTAGAAAATTGACCATAAAAAACGTGTACCGCGCTAAACAGGATATTTTCCCAATAAACATCGCCCTAGTCCACGATCTACCTGACTTCGTAACAAAAGGGGATATTATTAAAGTGTTTCGGTTACCTAACAGGTTGATCATTACAAAAAGGGACATTTTCTTACTTAGAATATTCGTATCATCGATCCGTTTCTTTTTTCATAGTTTGAGCATGATTTGGAATTTGTAATTTCGTAAAATGGATCCCAACAAAATCAATGAGGCCTGAAGGTTTCGGAACGCATCTTTTTTTCCAGTCAGTTTTCAACTTTAAATTTTCCTATCAAATTGAAAAAAATTAAATGACCAACCGATTCGACAACTTGTATTGTGCTGGTTTTAATAAGTAAATCGAGTAAAATTTAATTAAAGATAGTATTTTAAAACATTAAAATGATTGATAAAACCGTAAGGTTCTATGAAAGGTGGAGCAAAAGGGGATATTTCAATTTTGTCCTGACAAAAGGGGATATTTTTATTATTCATGACCTTAATATCAATATACCAAAGGGTAATTTAATAAAAAAAAAGTATCATTCTTAGTTTTTATTATCTAGTTCTTATTTAATAACATTAATTTTCTGTGCACTAAAGAGTTTTCACACAATCAGTTTTTTCTATTTTCTGAAAAATTTGTTAACATGCACATATCCCCTTTTGAAAAGTCCCTCCTCGTGTTAACTAACACTATTTTTTCAATTAAAAAACCTGTTTTCGCACTTTAACTGATCCTTGGTCGTTAATCTGCAGATTACCTAGGGTAATTGCAGATTGCCTTGTTAAAGATTCTGTGGTTAAAGTACGAAATGAAACAATTTTTCGCACTTTAACTGATTCGACCAGTGAATCTGCGGATTGACTAGTTAATGTGCACTCTAACTTATTTCCGCACTTTAACAGTGACATACAGGGTGAAATTTTAATCATTTGGTTCCCGCCGCGGCGGTGGGGTGGTTCCACTCATGATTACAAGCAACTTTTACTATGGGGCCAACTTTCCTACTCGGAAAAATAAATCAGCTGTTCCATACAAAAGTGCAATGCAATACCTACTCGACCTATGGAACAGCTGTTTTTTTTTACGAGTAGGAGAGTTGGCCCCATAGTAAAAGTTGCTTGTAATCATGAGTGGAACCACACCACGGCGGGAACCAAATGATTAAAATTTCACCCTGTATACATATTAATGACGCCGACAAAGTGGTGAAGTATATTTTTTTTAACATGTTTACATTTATCTACTAGGTACCTATCTATTATTCCTTGACGACCTCCGTAGTCGAGTGGTTCGCACGCCGGTTTTCAAGGCCTCACTATCTCTTGAGGTCCCGCCCGGGTTCGATCCCCGGCTGGGTCAATGTAGTATGTATGTCACCGGCAATGTATGAAACGCAGGCATTGTATACAATGCCTGGCCCTTTTAGGCAATGTATGAAATAGAATGAATATTATTGTCTATTTCACACATTACCTAGGCATTCTATACAATGCCTGCTGGTCCACCGGCAATGTGAAAAATAAAAAGATTTTGATCGAGGGGGGGCTCGAGGGGGGGCTCGAGGGGAGGGTTCGAGGGGGGACTCGAGGAGGGCTCATGGGGGGCTCGGGGGGGGCTCGAGGGCGGCTTATTGAGTTTGGAACCGAACCTGCTTTACTCCTGTAGGTCCCGGCTTAGGTTAGAAATTTAAGGCGAGCGCGTAGCGCAGTGGAGCGTGAGCCTTAAATTTCGAGGTTATCTATATATATAAAATTCAAAGTCCTGACTGAGTGAGATATCAACGCACAGCCCAAACCGCTGAACCTAGAGACTTGAAATTTTGCACACAGATACTTTATACAGTGTAGGCATCCACTAAGGAAGGATTTTTGAAAATTCCATCCCTAAGGGGATGAAATAAGGGATGAAAGTTTGTATGAAAGTCCCTCAGTTTTGAAGCTAGGATCTTCAAATTTTGTGTTTAGGCTGATGATTGAAAATAAATAAATACGTGTCTCAGCGTTTTTCAAAATTCTACCCCCAAAGGGGTGAAAAGGGGGATGAAGTTGTGTTTAGAAGATAATCCTTCATTTTTGAAGTAGAAATCGCTAGATTTGTAATTTAGGCTTATGGATGGAAATCTAACGCAACGCATATTGTATTGGTATAATTTCAACCCCCATGGTGATGAAATGGGGGTGCAATGGGGTAAATAAACCTAAAAATCGATATGGATGTCGTTATTGGGGTTTTCTGGGATGAAGATTGCGAAAATGACATTTATTTTGAAGTCCAACACGGTCGACATGATTTAACCCCTAAAGGGGTGAAAATTGGATTTAAATTTGGTATTGAAAACAATATAAAATAGACATTACAACTTAAAACTTCGTAGGAGCATGTCTTAAAATAAATAGGCAAACATATATTTTGTGGTTTTGAAAATCAACCCCTTAGGGGGTAAATGGGCTAAGTAAACGTAGAAATCGATATGGATGTCGTTCTTGAGGTTTTATGGGATGGTGATTGCGAAAATGACATTAATTTTGAAGTCCAATTTAACCGCTAAAGGGGTGAAAATGGGGTACAAATTATATATGGAAAAATAATATAAAATAGACATTACATAGTTTACAGCTTAAAAATTCGTAGGAGCATGTCTAAAAATAAATAGGCAAACACATATTTTCTTATTTTGAAAATCATCCGTTAGGGGGTAAATGGGGTAAGTAAACATGAAAGCCGATGTGGATGTCGTTCTTGAGGTTTTATGGGATGAGGAATGCGAAAATGACATTTGTTTTGAAGTCCAACACGGTGGACATGATTCAGCCCAAGGGGACGGGGACGGACACGGGAACAGGAACGGGAACGGGGGCGGGGACGGAAACGGGAAAGAGTAAAGAAACGGGAACGTGATACTCTTAATATCTCTGGACCTAATTCTGATTATATTGTAATAAACTAGCTTCCGCCCGCGACTTCGTCCGCGTGGATATTAGAGAAAATCCTTAGGGAACCTTCAACCAGGATCCGACCAACCGTTTTATACGCGATTACGCGGGTCCCCACCAAGCGCGCAGCCTCGTGCGAGGCCTGTCACACGTCGCAAATGTTTTGCCTCGCGAGGCAGCGCGCTTGGTGGGGACCCGCCTAATCGCGTATAAAACGGTTGGTCGGATCCTGGTTGAAGGTTCCCTAAGGATTTTCTCTAATATCCACGCGGACGAAGTCGCGGGCGGAAGCTAGTTTTTTATAACAGACAACACAAAATAAACTTATTTTACACATTGCCGGTGGACCAGCAGGCATTGTATACAATGCCTAGGCAATGTATAAAATGAATATCATTTCATAGTTTCATACATTGCCTGATCGTTTCAGGCATTGGGTATGCGTAGCGGTGAGGGGCGCGGGCGGCGGGAGAGGGGCGCGCGCTATTGGTCGCTCACAAGAGCACATGCGCAAACTTATCCCCATACTCCTTCGAAAAAAAATCAAGATATATGCCTCGTACTGTACCTATGTAATAAATTATTATTTATGTTTGTAGCGCGACGAACGCCAACTACAACTGATGGGGCAATTGCAGCAACAACGGTACGGCCACCACTGGGAACAAACTCGGGACACGGCAAAGATATCTACAGTATTCTAACTTAGTACAAAACGGTCGAAGAGAGCCATACACTACGTGCCTCGAGTTCGGTTGCACTCGGTAGACAACAATCGCGAATGCGCCGCAGTGACGCCCAACTAGCACACTAGTATAAAATGCAGCTTTCCTTAAAGCTCTAATGTCTATAGGGGTGGCATAATGGAAAAATGCAGCTTTCCTTAAAGCTCCAATGTCATAAGGGTGGCATAACGGAGTCAAATTAGGCACAAGTTCGATAACAGCTAAAATTATAGCTATGACCGCAGTTAAAACCTAAGGTATTTTTGTGACACCTTATGGCACCATTAACTGCACAATAGTTAGATTTGTAACTGTTTTGCCACTTTTACTCGCATAATGGTTTCGCATAGCATTTCATACCACCATTAACTGCATTGTAGTTATAATTGCATATTTATTGGCACTTTTAGTTGCATTACGGTCTCGCGTGGCCTACTTTATCACCCTGTTCTGCATAGGATAGGAACATGTGACTAATTTACTTCTTACGGTTTCTGTTATGTCTGCGAGGTAAAATTGGCTCCTAAGCTCGTAAAATTTATTTTCTTAGAACTACTATGGAGTCTGCAGTGCTTCATGATAGAAAATAATAGCTTGAGCAATAGGTACCTATGTGTTTTTAACGGACTTCAAAAAAAAGGTTCACAGTTTGACCTGTATGTATGTTGTTTGTCCGCAATTTTCTCATGTTTGGGTGAACCGATATTAATGCGTTTTTCAGTAATATATTTGTTATATTCGGGAAAAAGTTTTTGTATAGTTGAATGTTTGTATGTTTGTCAGAGCATATCTCGAAAATTATAAGTCGGATTTTAATGATGCTTTTTTTGTTCGATTCGGAATTATGCCTTCCATCAAATTGAGCTTAAAAGGTGTTTACAAAAAAAGTTAAAATAAAAATGTTTAAAAAATATCATAGAACCGACTTCAATAAAGTCGGAGCCCTCGTTTACTTGCAAAGTTGAAGTCGGTTCTATGCTTTCATGTAAAAAAAATATTTTAATTATTTCTCGTCGTCGTATTTTGTTGAAAATTAATATTTGTTTTTTTGATGATGTTACAAACATGGGTGCATTGCCCTCGAAGTTGATTTTTATTAGAGATCATAAATAGTATAACAGAAGATTTTTTTGGCATAATACCTACTACATCGAAATGTATTACCTATACTAGTTTTTTTAATCAATCAAACAATTCAAGAAAGGGTTTCCGGCATTGATTGCAGATCCCTAAATTATATTTATTGTATGTGCTGCAGTGCAGGTGCAAGCTTTATATTACATCAAATTCACACTCTAGATTATAATATCCACTTTATTGGACATTGTATGAAGGTAGAAGTTCTAGAACAAAGAATTTAGCAGCTAAATTGGATCTAGGAGTTTCTGTACAGTGATTTTTGTCACCCATTTCTGCAAAAGGGTGCTGCAGTAGCGAAAACTAGAAACCAAGGTTGCAATAATATTGACGCCATTTTCTGAGACAATTTATTTCATTTGTTCATATATTTCTGTTTATTTAAACACACGGGTCACTTGGCACAGTTTAGTATGATCGCAAACAACATGGTATAGGTCATTATCCATAAATAAATATAATTCACTGTAATACTTATCAAAATTAAGATAAAAAAAATTGACCCGCAGTTACAAACTCATTAAATTTTCGTAAGATCTTCAATAAATTGAGGGCCCATTAGTTTTATTCCAAAAACACCATACCTACACGTTTCACAGAAAATTAAATTTACCGATGTTTATCACCTAAACAAGCCGCGTAACTCAAATAGTATATTCACACTACAATTCCACCATTTTATGATTTCACTACACGCTGCCCAGCCATAATTATTATATTAAAACATCATCATTCATCCATCAGTCATCACACATGTAATAGAAATTAACTCAAAGAAAGTCCCAATTTCCACTGAAAGCTGTAATTTACGATTCGGAGTGAATGAAATAATTTGTTTATTTGTTTATTTGTTTATTTATTAGGTACACCAGCATTTGTTTACACTATTACATACACTAGCTTAAAATAACATCTACTTATTAGTTGATAAGTGTAACAAATTTTTAAGGTGAACACCACATGCGTAGATACAACAACATAACCAATCTATTTTTTTATATAAACATAAAATAAAATAATATTAAAAAAAATACCCTAAAAAAATTACACAGAATTCTGCCAAGCTTCGCAAAAGTTTTTTTTGAACTTGGTAAATGAGTCTGCAAAAATGTCGACGCAGCTTCCATTAAGAAGCTTACATAGCCTCGGTACGACGGAGTTTGCACCCAGAGTGGTCCTGCGTAGAGGAGGACATAGCGGAGTGACGGGAGCTCGAGGAATTCTCCTCGGGACACGAAATTTGAATCTCTCGAGCAATTGAGGGCAGTTAATTATATTTTGTAGTATTTTGAAAAGAAACGAACCATCCAGTAAAACCCTACGGGTTTCTAGCGAGAGCATGCTAAAAAATTGCAATCTCTTTTCGTAGGAGCGTGTTTTCTTTGAAATCTTGTTCCAATATGCCAAGCTAGAGACAAACCGCTTCTGTACGCGCTCCATCTTTAAAGAATGAACAGCATAATGAGGCCTCCAGACCACGCTACAATATTCTAATAAACTACGAACCAGACTGTTGTATAGAATAATTTTAACAGTATTATTTTTAAACACCTTTGCATTGCGGATCAAGAAACCGAGCATTCGACTTGCCCTTTTAGTAACATTTTCTATATGATTTGTGAAGGTTAATTTATTGTCAAACAAAACACCTAAGTCCTTAATACTATCCGTCTTTTGTACTAGGCTACCCTTGATTTGATACTCGGATTCAAGAGTATTGATTTTCCGTGTGAATTTCATATGGTAACATTTATTAGTATTTAGTTCCATACGGTTATCATGGCACCACTTAACTAGCCTATCTATGTCACTTTGAAGTAATTTCACATCCTCAATAGAATTGCATGTCTTGAGAATCTTCAAATCGTCTGCATACATGAAGGGTGTAGAGTGTAGGAAACAACCCGGAATGTCGTTAACAAATGCGTCAAAGAAAAGCGGACCCAAATGAGAGCCCTGTGGCACCCCTGTTGTTATCCTGTGTGAAGACGATTCATAGCCATTGATAACAACATAGAAACTACGGTTTTGCAAATATGATTTAACCCATGATAGAAGTGATCCAGTAATGCCATAGGCTGCTAGTTTTAAAAGAAGAATGTCATGTGGAACCCTGTCAAACGCTTTGCTGAAGTCAGTGTACAATACATCAACTTCCTTACTTGCGTCCAGTGCCTCGACAATGACTTCGGTAAATAATGCTAGATTTGTACAGGTTGACCTAGATTTTACGAAACCATGTTGATATTCAGAAAGGTGATGGCTAAGATGATGTAGAATGAAAGGGTACACAAGTGCCTCTAGAATTTTAGCAAACATAGATAAAATTGATATAGGTCGGTAGTTAGCAATGAGCTCAACTTTATCCGCCTTGTGAATGGGAACCACTTTCGCAGATTTCCACATGTCTGGAAAAACACCCGTTTGGAGTGATCGATTGAAAATTAAATAAATGGGAGTAACCAACTCATTTGCGCAGGCTACAATAAATATCGGCGATATACCGTCTGGGCCTGGTCCTTTGTTACGATCTAAAGACTTAAGCTTGTTCAATATATTTGCTTCAGTAATAAAGGGTGCTTTTAATTCGTGGCTATAGTTATTCACATATTTCCAATAATCAGAATTCAAATCAGAGCAATCACTATCATTAGAATGCGTATTGTAAACTGCGCCAAAGTGCGATGCAAACAAATCGCAGATTTCTTCCCCCTTAGAAGTTGTGATGATGCCGTTTGTCATTGTATTGGGATACTTACTTTTCCCCTCCCTTTTAGACTTAACGAATGACCAGAAAAGTTTAGGGTTGCCTTTTATACTTTCTTCCAATTTTTCCAAATACACATTATAACGCTTTGTTGCCGACGTGCTACAACGCTTACTTAGAGTCTTTATCTCGATTTCATCTAAAGGGTTCTTATATTTTTTGTAACGTTTCCTAATTTTAGTTTTCTCATTTATCATTTTTTTTAAGCAGTGATCATGCCATGGAATCGTGGTTTTGTTTGCAATCTTTTTTTTTGGTACAAGTTCGTTAATAATATTTAGTAATTTAGAATAAAACATTTCAATCATTATGTTTACATCTTGAATCTGATCAAATAGCTCTTCCCAGTTAATCTCAGCTAAGAGTTTTCGTATTTGTACATAATCAGCTTTGTGGAAATTCAAAATGTTGCTTTCAGAGTTATACTTGAGATTTGTTTCAGAAATCCCAGAGATTGCAATTTCAAGAGGGGGGTGAAGCACGTCAACCTTGCTTAAGATTTCAATAGATTTTGTCACAGTGCATTGGGGCGACGGTATGTTAGTAATAAATAGATCCAATAAATTACCAGACTGATTGGTTATACTGTTTAATTGATGTAGGTTACTAAGATTTAAAAAATCAACAAGTTCCTGATAAAAACCACGCACAAAGTAGTCACTGGATAACTCATTTACCAAGCCCCAATCTATCCCACTCAGGTTAAAATCCCCAACAAGACAGTAAAATGATTCGATATAAATGCTTTTGTTATCATTAAGTTCAAGTACTGAGGCACAGTTATCAACAAAATGTTCCAACATTGCTTTACCTACAGGAGGCGGCAAGTACACTGCACAAAAAGCTATTTTACAGGTCTTATGTCCCATTGGTAATTCCAAAATAACCCATAAGTCCTCACATTTACTTTCCCATTCGCGAATACGACGTGAGATATACTTTTTAAAAATAGCTATGAGAACTCCTCCCCCTTCTTTGTGACCATCAAATCCCGAACTTTCTCTATCCCTTCTGTATATTATATATCTGTTATCAAATAGCTCTTCGTCCAGCACACCGCTATTTAGCCAAGTTTCTGTCAAAATTACAATATCGTATTCTGAACAACTAATTTCTTTTAGAAAATTGTGAGTTTTAGTTCGCAACCCACGAACGTTTTGGTAATATATTTTAATCATTTTTCTTTTATTACATTTAAAAACATGCAAATAGTACTTAAATTAAACAGAATATACTATAATACTTAAGAATAATTAAATTAAGGCAAATTATCGAGTGATGTAATGTTCTTAATAACTTTATATTCAGACTCATCCGTTTTACGCATGTAAATGCGCCCACTCCTCACCCAGACGTATTTGTATCCCTTGTCTTTAGCTGCCTGTCTTGCAGCTGCATGTAAAGCTTTATTGGAAGCTGAGAGATGTTCGCAAACGAAGATTGGCGCCTTGGTTCCCGGAAATCCAGCATGTAAACTATTAAGCTTGTCTTTTGGATTGGATTTATTATATGTGATTGCCGCAGCCAAAAACTGGTCTCTCATCCTCGGTGAATTAAATTGCACAATTATAGATCTTGGTCGAGCAGAATC
Source organism: Agriphila tristella (assembly GCA_928269145.1). Lineage (NCBI taxonomy): Eukaryota > Metazoa > Arthropoda > Insecta > Lepidoptera > Crambidae > Agriphila > Agriphila tristella. The sequence continues at coordinate 16,039,848 of OV743448.1, read as the reverse complement.
TTTGTTAACTTTGGCAATACGAGTATAGTTTGCAAGGTTATCTTCTGAAATTTTGCAATTTATTGTTTTACCCAATTCAGTAATGAGGTGCAATAAATCCTCGTTTTTCTTCTCGGGCATGCACTGAATTTCGATATTAGTCACTCTTGCATTTTGTTCCAACTGATTAATTCGATTAGATAGGTCATCAATTTTTGATCTCATTGATGAGTTTTCCACTTGTAGGAGGTTGAGCTTAATTTTAGAGTCCTCATGCTCCTTAGTAATCATTTCATATTTATGGTTAATAAAATTCATCGACTCTTTCACATCACTAATCTCTTCCTTCAACGGTTTCAGCTCTTTATTTATAATATCGCTTATGGAGTCACGCAGTGTTCTTTGCATATCAATCATAACGCTTTGGATAATTTCTTGCATTTCATTCTTCGTTATTGGTTGGTCACTTGAATCATTCGATGGTGAATTTAAGGCTGGCCTCTTACCAGGTCTCGAATTAATATTAGGGTTGTATCGAGCTGGAGTATTGTCGTTATTGCCAGATATTTGCGTACAAAACTGACACAGCCATTTAGAAGTTGTGGGATTGCTGTCTTCTGGATCACCCGACCCAGAGATGCAAGCGCTGTGAAACGCTTTTAAGCACTTTGAACATTTAATATAGTTTTTATCTTGCAAACCCAGTTCACAACACCCCCACGTTAGATCTTTATTGTTCTTTTTAGGTGACATAATTATAGAGAAAAATTGAAGAAAAATAAAAAAATCAAATAAAATCAATAAATAAAATCAATAAAACTTCAGGTCTTATTGCACACAAAAAAAAATAAAAAAACAAAATAAAGTCTTTCGAAGGCTCGAACTCGGTTTCGCTCACTAGTACAGTCCGTAAGCGTCACCTCTACGCCAGCTGAACACGAGTTATAATGGCAAAACAAAGATCCTTATTAGGTACTGCTCACAAAGTTTACAATAGATAAATTATTTATCTATCATGGAGTTTGAAATGATCACTTTACGCACATAGAATGTTCATGTTTCAACGTATAATATTTCGTGAAAACAGCGCCCACTGTTTTGGGCTCACTCAAAAGTGTTTTTTTTTTTTTTTTTTTTTGTCGAAGGTAAACTTGAAATTAACGGGACAAAATTTATGAGTTATAAAATATTATTATCTGCACAAAAGTTCTCACTGATGAATTTTAGCACTGTTTATTCATTCACTGATAGTGTTTTAATACTTTTTACTGGGTTCATGTAGTTTATTTTAGATTTTTCTCACTTTTCAATGCTATGCAAGCCACTTTGCATTATCCGTTAAAAGTACTGATTAGTTTATTTTGCTTCTACAACACTTTCACATAATAATTACTACTTAAACTTCTTTGGTAGCCACTCGCAGATTAAAAATACTTCTTATTTTATTTATAGAATTAAAACAAATACGGAGCTATATTGTTGTCGTGACAGTAACGTATAGTGTAATGAGCGGATATCTTACGTTCATTCATTCAATTAGTGCCAATAGGGTGCTTAAGGAGTGAAAATAGCGGTTGTAAGAAATTACATGCGCTATTATGAAACTCTACTGGATCTATTAAAATAGGTTATAAAGTCGCCCCTTTAGGTCTAAAGCAGCTGCAAAAGGGTTGCATAGCGCGCTATGCCACTGACTCTTGCAGCTTCTAACTGTAATTATACAGGGTGGCCCAAACGGTGACACTAAAAATTTTTTTTTTGATTCCTCACATCTAGTTGTACCCGGAAATACCCTATGTATGTTCAGCGATTTTTTGTAGTTTTCGAGCTATGATTTTTTTTTTAAATTTTGAGATTTTTTTACTTGACAGACTAAAATATTTTTTTTACCGGAAATTATACATCTTTTTTTTATTTATTTTTTTGTTACATAGACCTCATGACTTGTTCTTTAACACATAAAATACCCAGCTTCCTATCATCAAAATAAGTTCCAAAAATATTGACCGACAATAAAAAATTGAGGTAAAAGCAAGTCATAGTTAAAATTTCAACTTTGAATTAAAAATTAAAAAAAAGGTTCCATGACTTTTTAGTAATTTTAAAAACTTAACAAGACCCTAAGCTTTAATTCTAATTAAAAAAAAGTGGTGCTTAATAGGCTTTTTTTAGCCGAAATCTGCCTTCAAATGTACAAAGGTAATTTATTTTAAAAGCACTCATTGTTATTATCTAAGGTTAATTAGGTTTGATATAACATAATAATTGACATTTAGTATAGTTTATAAATTTAGAGTTCTAAATTAGTTTAGTGGTAGTTAGTATGTTGTCACTTCAACAGCACAAGTTGGTCTTTGTACAAAGAAAATGGTCTTTACCTCCAACCGGTTTATCTTTAGCGACATCATAAATAACAATAGTTCTGGCAGACACTAGAATCACAAACAATAGACTTCCCGCGCGCCGAACAAAAGAAGGGGGACCAACACAGCGTCGTCTATAAGCACGTCCTCTCTTTCTCATCTAGGCCGTCTTGCTCTATCTATCTTGCTGTCTTGCTCTATCTATCTTGCTATCTTGCTCTATTCATCTCATGTCGGTCGCATTCCTCCCTCCTTCACCTCAGTTGTTCACAGCTTTCGCTCGTGTTACTACTACTCCTGGTTTTGTTTTCAATTCTGATACAACTACTCTCGCTTGCTAACTGGACTCTGATTCTTCCTGTGACTGATTTACCTGTGCTTGTGTTTCGGACTTTGATTACCTACCTTGTGATTTGGACCTTTGTGCTGCAACATGAGCTATTCTTTGCGTGAATACGCAGAGATGCACTATTTTTACGGTGTTGCCCAAGGAAATGCTAGTTTGGCAGCAAGGCTTTATCGAGAGCAATTGGAACGGCGAGGAGAACAACGGGAGCATTACCCGAATTACAGAGTATTTCAAAATACTCACCATACATTTATGGAGGGACGAATTCCTGGACGTTCATCTCAGGAAGGAATACCCAGAATGGATCCAGATATTATGGATCAAGTCGTGGAACAAGTGGAAAGGGATTCATCGACTAGCACCAGAGCAATCGCAAGAAGGACTGGTGTACCACGAACCTCAGTTATGAGGATACTGAAGTCAGGTGGGTTAATTTCATCTTGTCTTTAAACCTCATAATTACGCACCCATTAGCTCGCCCACTATGCCCACGTGCTATTTTTTTTAGCTGTAATTATTGTGACTTAAAAAAAATAGCACGCACGTGCTTTATGAGCGACTTTTTGTAGCACGTGGTCTTTTTAAGTATTGAACTCTGACTGAATGTGTATTTGGCAACAAAATAATCACTCGCTAGTGGGCGAGAAAGCGTGGTACATACCAGTGATTATCACTAGCCTACTATTTGGTGAAACTGAAAAAAGACTATCTTACCTATGCTTTGAATTTACAATTTCGGTGTTTTTTTTTTTCAGAGGGATACCACGCTTTTCATATCCAACGCGTGCAACAATTGCAACCTGCAGATTATCCAAGACGAGTGACTTTCTGTGAAACAATGCTTCAAAAAACTCAAGACGATCCTGATTTCTTCGACAAAATTTTGTGGACAGACGAATCACGCTTTGAAAGAACCGGAGTTTTCAATATTCATAATTATCACAGTTGGGCCATTGAAAACCCACACAAGGCAAGACCATCCAATTTTCAAACAAGGTTTAGTGTAAATTTGTGGTCAGGAATTGTCAATGGGGAATTTATAGGACCATTTGAATTGCCGGCTAGGTTGAACGGAGCGCAATATTTGGATTTTCTACGAAATAGCTTGAACGGTTTATTAGAGGATGTGAATCTACTAACAAGAAGAAGAATGATATTTCAAAACGATGGTGCTCCGTGCCACTATGCTAGAGAAGTACGAGAGCACCTTAACCAGACTTTTCCGAGACGGTGGATTGGGCGTGGCGGCCCGATTCCTTGGCCTGCGCGTTCACCAGACTTAAACCCCATAGATTTTTTTCTGTGGGGCTATTACAAAGAGATGGTTTACGTAAACGAAACAAACACTGAAGCAGAGCTGCGTCAAAAACTAAGAGAAGCAGAAATAAAAATCAAAGAAAATACTAATGCTTTCCGAAATTTAAAACAAAATTTTTTAAGGCGATGTAGGTTGTGCATTGAAGCGGGAGGGAGACATTTTGAAAACTTATTGTGAAATAAATTTAATTGTTGAATTTGTAGTAATTGTTTTATTTAATATGATTTATCCTTAAAATAACCAAAATAACTATAACTAAATGACATCGATGTTACCGCTTCGTAATAACATACTTTTAAAGGTTGTTTTTAATTCTTTATTCAATAAACAGTACCATTTTAAACTTTATTTTGGTAAGAATCATTTTGTGAATGACAAAATAGCCAATAAAAAATCTTAGAAAATTTCACCTTTGTGCATTTGAAGGCAGATTTCGGCTAAAAAAACCTTATTAAGCACATTTTTTTTTAAATTAGAATTAAAGCTTAGGGTCTTGTGAAGTTTTTAAAATTACTCAGAAGTCATGGAACCTTTTTTTTAATTTTTAATTCAAAGTTGAAAATTTAACTATGATTTGATTTTACGTCAATTTTTCACTGTCGGTCAATATTTTTGTAACTTATTTTGATGACAGGAAGCTGGGTATTTTATGTGTTAAAGTTCAAGTCATGAGGTCTATGTAACAAAAAAATAATTCAAAAAAAGATGTATAATTTCCGAAAGAAAAATATTTTAGTCTGTCAAGTCAAAAATTCTCAAAATTTAAAAAAATAATTCATAGCTCGAAAACTACAAAAAATCGCTGAACATACATAGGGTATTTCCGGGTACAACGAGATGTGAGGAAACAAAAAAAAAATTTTTAGTGTCACCGTTTGGGCCACCCTGTATACGCTATATAGGTCCTAAGCAGACGTCTTGTGCTGGTTGGGGAACGAACGGTGGTTTTGTATTGATCGGTGAGCGTGATAGTTGTGAATTAGCAAGATTGATTGAAATAAAAGTAATTACAATGGCAAATTGCAACTATTTAATAACATAAAATACCTACTTTCTTTTTTAAACCAACTAGTACCTACGTAATTTGTTTTTTCTTTAAATAGGTAGGTATTTTGATTTTTCCGCCGAGTAAAATACCTGGATTAATTAATAAATAAGTGAATAGGGTAATAGAAAGTGACGTGACACATGACACGAGTACCTATCACAGTATCACCATTAGTTTTACTTCTATTTACCATACAATCACAAAATTAAAAAGGTAGAGATACCTAGGTAGGTACTGTTATCTTAATTTCATCTACTTACTTGATTTAGATGCGGGCATCTGTATGTACAAAAGTAGAAACAGAGTACATACAGATGTATTCTGTGGTAGCGGCATAAGAATATATTGTTTATTCTGGTAGCGGTGCGATTATATCGCTACAATCAACGACGGTCCCCGAGCACAGACACTTAGCTCGGTGGAAGTACTTCCCTTTTCGCTGAAATATATTATTGCACTCTTAATAAAACAACGACCTAATTCGAAATTCCTCCCTTTTAGAGCATGCTCTACAATCTGGTAAAGAAAAAACACCTTTATTACTTAAGGAACAAGGTTTGAAAGTCTATATTCATTCCCCTCCCGCGCGCGTTGTATTTCAGCCGAATAGCGACCAATTCAGTGTTGCGCCCATATTCTCAGGTTTTACGCATCAACGACCGATTTTGAGATGCGTCAATATTTTATTGAAAATTAAGATACATTTTAATAAGACTTTTAAACAATAGTAACATATTTTGAATTAGGTTGCCGTTTTATGAAAACTGAAAGATGAATAGATGACTTATTTAGTATTAAGTTGATATATTTTTAAATATTGCATCAGCTTGTGTACCTAACTACTTTGTTGTATACAGACACTTTTTAAGATAGGCCAAAAACCAGCGCCCCCCCCCCCCCTTGTTTATGTAAATATCGATTTAAATCAAAAGCATATAATTGTTATCATTTTTTTAGGTTTAAAATTTCTGTAGGTATAGGGTTATAAATATTTACAGAAAATTTTATTTAATACTTTTTAGTCTGTTTTTAACCGACTTCAAAAAAAGGAGGAGGTTCTCAAGTCGACGGTATTTTTTTTTTATTTTTTTTTTTTATGTATGTTTTAACATAGCTTCGTCAGTTGTTACCCGATTTGTAAAATTCTTTTTTTATCTCAAAGAACATAGTTCGTGTGTGGTCCCATAAATTTTTTTCAGAGATCTGGTCAGTAGTTTTCTCATAATCCTGAAAAATATCAATTATTTAGCTCGCCATCGTACGAGTTTTTATGGAATTTCGGACATAACATCTTTGTTTATGAATCGATTTAGATGATTCTTTTTTTATTTGAAAGGGTATACTTCAAGAGTGGTCACAATTTAATTTCATCGTTATTACACAAGGGAACTCCTCAAAGTCAAATAGTATATGTAAAGTGATTTAGGTTTTGGTAAGTTTATGGCAATCCAAAACAAACCAAATCATGGTTTGCGATGCAACGTTCTGGACTAGATTTCGACTACGAAAACACAACGGAACTCCTCAAAAACAAACAGCGTGAATTTGGAAATTAAGTTCTGGGCATTTTACCATTGAAAATGTTATAATATAAAGTTAAAAAATATTTACACGCTGCGCTTACATACCTACCACTAAAAAGTTGAAAATAAAAAAGCTTTTTAAAAAAAAGAAAAACCGCCTTCAAAAAACCTGAAAACAAAAACAGCTTAAAAATTAAATACCTCTAAAAAGCAAGAAATAATATTCGAATCATTCGTTACACATATCAATATTAATAAAACACGTCTAATGAAGTCGGGTGGGGCTTTAAGAAAAAAATGAAGTTGTCCTCCAGCCCCACCCGACTTCAATAGACGTGTTTTATTAATATTGATATGTGTAACGAATGATTCGAATATTATTTCTTGCTTTTTAGAGGTATTTAATTTTTAAGCTGTTTTTGTTTTCAGGTTTTTACCAGTCCGTTTTAATGTTTTAGTCCGATTTTTTTTTTGTTATATTTTTTTTTTTAAATAAAAGACAAATTATTAATATATTTTTTCATTATACTATAAAAGTACATATATTTAAGATTATTATTTATTATCAGAAAACAAGTTCCATACAAGAATAACAAAATTAAGAAATTACGATTATGTTCCCAGTTTTACTTTTGAGCTACGCCTAATAGTTTCTATATTTTTATAGAAGTTTAAAGAAAAAAACATTAATGATTTTAAAGAATAATAGTTTTTTGTTGATTCCCGAAATTTTGCGATTTTGGAATCGGTCATTGTTTTATTATGAGTGCGATATGGTGAAGAGATCCTGCCTCAACATATTTGGAGGACAATGACAGGGTCGAGTTTAGAATACTGGTAAGATAGATATCTTTACCGTGTCCGGATGAAGATTATACTCGTAAGATATTCAATAACACTGTAAATTTAGGAAAACTCTATCTACGGTAATCTAAGTTTTGCGAGGCAAATTGTAAAATAGTGTACCTAACTTTTTAATAATAAATAAATAAATAAAAATAATAATAACGCTGAAATTACACGGTTCAACCAAATTGATTCATTTTGGTTGAAATCCGCAGAAATGTAAGGAAATTCTTTTAAGCAATGACATTTGCAACTTTGTTTTTTATCGAGAAAAATGTACTTATGTAATAGTACATTATGATATAAGTGCGGTAAGTTGAAAATTACAGCTGAGGCGATATTGCTAGCCCGAGCCGTAGGCGAGGGCTACAAGAAAGCAGAGGCTGTAATTATCAAAGCGCACGTATGTCATACGACGTTTTATAACATATTTGCGAGGAAATAAATAAAACTCGGACTTTGCATTTTTGCTTGTTTTCCATAATGATGAAATTTTGATACACTTGTACTATCTATCGGTCGATTTTTCTGCCTTTCACTTCGATTGTGAGGAAATCAAACAACAATAAAGTAAAAAACAAAAATTGAAAAAAAAAATTTTTTTTCTTAAATTTAGTGACAAATTATATTATTTTGGAATGTGCTCATCAAGGCCTTTCATTTGATACCCATATTCAAAAATCGAAAAAAAAAAAATTATTTTCTTAAATTTAGTGACAAATTATATTATTTTGGAATGTGATCATCAAGGCCTTTCATTTGATACCCATATTCAAAAATCTAAAAAAAATATTTTTTCTTAAATTTTAGTGACAAATTATGTAATTTTGGAATGTGCTAATCAAGGCCTTTCATTTGATACCCATACTCAAAAATGAAAAAAAACATATTTTTTTCTTAAATTTAGTGACAAATTATGTAATTTTGGAATGTGCTCATCAAGGCCTTTCATTTGATACCCATATTCAAAAATCGAAAAAAATATTTTTTTTCTTAAATTTTAGTGACACATTATATTATTTTGGAATGTGCTCATCAAGGCCTTTCATTTGATAACCATATTCATAAATCGAATTTTTTTTTTTTTAATTTTTAGTCACAAATTATAAAATTTTGGAATGTGCTCATCAAGGCCTTTCATTTGATACCCATATTCAAAAATTGAAAAAAAAAACAATTTTATTGAAAAAATAAATTATATAAAGTAAATTTTATTCATAAAATGTTGACCAAGAGGTCAATCGCATATGACGCATCAGAAAAGATTCTGATATAAAAACTCTTTGCTAAGATTTAATAAAAAAGTACCGTTCGTTTTAGACGAAGCATCTTGATAAACCGTGCGTTTTACTTTACATTACCGCACAAGTTCGTAATGAGATACAATACGATATTGAAATTGGCGTAACAAGAGACCCTTTACGAGCAAATATGTTATAAATATATATTTTTTTCAGACCAATTCCCGTTCCTGTACTTTGCCGCATCATGTAAAGGCGGATGTGAGCGCTAACAAAATTATACCTCCTTTACATTGTAAATCGTTCCAATTATTTCTTTTTTTAGTGTTCGGTACAGTTTGAGTATGTATGTATTTTTGATTTAACAAGCTTAAAGCTTTGCAATTTAAACCAGTAAATTTTAATTTATTGCCCTGCCAATAATTGGTATGTTGTCCAAAATGAAATCAATAAAATTAAGACTCAGTATCCATTTATTGGATATTATCCTACTATCGATATTATAATTATATTATATGCACTTGGAGTTGGAACCTTATTTTCGGAATCATTTAATATTATTCTTGCCTAAAAGAAGATATATTCAAGGCTCAAAAAAGTGCATAAGAGCAATGTGTAGAATTCAACAAACAGACAGTTGTAAGCCCTACTTTGTGAATTTAAAAATTCTTACTTTACCATGTTTATTTATTTTTGAGGTTGCCATCTACGTAAAGTCCAATTTGAACTTATTTAAAACATTCAAATCGGCAAGGAGGAATAAGAACTTGGTGCTGATACCGAGCAAGAGTGCACTTTATAGGAAAAGTGTATTCTGTATAGCACCTAAAATCTATAATCGCTTGCCACAGACCATTAGAGATATTGAATCAAGAAGATCAGTCTTTAAAACCAATGTAAAAAAAATTGTTACTAGAAAAAGCATATTATACAATTAATGAATAAACAAACAAATCATTGTAAATACACCGTCATTTTGTAGTCATTTTAATTAACTTAAGGGAGTGTTCTACTAGTGAAACTAAACATTTTTGCCCAAGAAACATGGGTCGAAAAACGACAAAAAATTTTGACTTTCCCATACTAATACAATGTTTTAGCTGTCTAGTTAGTATGGGAGGACCAAAATTTTTTGTCATTTTTCGACCCATGTTTCTTGGGCAAAAATGTTTAGTTTCATGGGTACAACACACCCTTAAGTTAATTAAAACGACTACAAAATGACGGTGTATAAAGATTTTAATGTTTTTTGTTATTGTAATTATCTTTTTTTCCCCATATAATTATTATGACATTAATGTGACAATGTATTATTTAATTTTAATTTTATATGTAGGTAGGTAGGTAAATTTGAAATCAAATTTTAGACAATATCAATTTTATTTTTTTATGAAAATTTGACATTAATTTGTATTTGTAAAATTTTTGTACGTAAACATGATAATATTCTTTAAATTGACACTATATTGTTCGCATGCATGTTTATGCTGATATAGCTGTTTTTGTGATAATTATGTATCTGTTAACTTTTTTACCTATATCTGCGAATAAATGAATTGAATTGAATTATTTTCATCAATTAATGAAAATAATCCTTTTTCTTTAAGCTTTCCAAATAATTAGGCTCTGGTAATAGTTGGAAATTAGTAATGCCAGTAACTGGTGAAAGCATACGTAGTAATATTTTGCTTTAAGGTACTGAAGATGAAGCCAAAGATAAATAAAGAAGACAGCTAAAAGATCTTCATTCTCGATTGGAAGATGTTTTTTCCTGATCCATCGTGGATCGGCCTATCTATGTTTCTATTGATAACATGATTTATTGATGTCTATCTATTGATATTGGGCATGGCCAATAATTGGCGCAGTACAGGCCAATAATAATTGGTCAGAGGGGGGCAATAATTGGAGTTTGGGTTTATTTTTGTAAAAACGAGTTTAATGGCTTAAAACGAATGAAAATACTGGAAAAATCATACTGTATGTAATAATCACAATATATATTGATTTATCTGAACGGATAGATCAATAATAAATAAAGAAAATCTGTAATCATATTTGAAAAGTTTTTTGTAACGTATTGCTTAGGCCGGGCCGGGTTGAGATGTTTTATTTGATTATGTAGAGCAAAACACGAGCTATGGACCCGGCATTAAAGGGCCAATAATTGACAACATTTCAAAATATTAAGGTATAATGAAAAATCGTTTTTTAGGCAACACGTATTTTTTCTTTTCCATTTATTTTCATACTTTACTTAGATATTAATTAATAGAAAATGGTTTATTCTAAAAGGACGTAATTGTACAAGATATAGGTAAAATATAAGCGATGCCTTTGCCTTGCTTCTTCAAACGTTCAAACGAGCTCAAATTTGATGGGGTTGCACGGTTGGAATATTGAGTTCCTATGGCATGGCCTTTCGGCTTCATCATCAGACCCTAAACCACGTCTCCTATTAGAGTACTCGTCAAGACGATTCTAACAAGCCCAAACACGATGGGGTTGGTTGTATCGTTTCTTCATAGAGTTCCTGTGACGCGAAACGCGAAAACAACCTAATAAAAACGTGTAAAAAAAACTATCTATGATGCAGTGCCGTAAATAGGGGTGTGCCACCGGTGCCCAAGCACAGGGCGTTAATTATTAAATTAAATAATAGTCCTGGTCTGGCCATACCTGTGCCCCGGTGCCCCGGCGGCAGTTTCACTCTACGAAGCTCATATTATTGGAGAAATAGCTAGAACATAAGCAGTTGGTTCATTAGGAGTCATTGTACTTAGCAAGACAATAACATAACATAAAATCTTTACATATAAAACTCTAAATTGATTGATTCATTCATTAATTGTTGGGATAATCGTGGAGCCCTAACGGCTGAAGGTAGAGACACCATTTTTAGAGGGTTAATACCTTTCATGGTGTAGGTGAGCACTAAGAAATGGTTCCTTTTAGAAAATTCCTGTTAGGGTGGATATGCCTAACTCCAGCCCCCCCCCTAATACCAGCCCCCAAAAGTTTTTGCTTTGCTTTCATTAAAAAACAGTGAAAATCTGAAACTGTTTGATGGAGCCACACCGCTAGTTAATCCTCTAAGTTGGAAAATCACTATTAGCCGGTCACGTCACCTACAACTCACACAACGAGCAATAATGTTTACCGAGACCGAGTAGAGGTGACTATGTTTGAAAAACAGCATAAAAGCTCGATCGATGCGAACTTTGGGAAGTGTGTTTACGAAGGCAAGATGCAATTTTTTTAGGTTTTAAGCTTTGATACTAGTAATAGATTAGATATATAACGTTTTGACATTACTAGTTTGTAATTAAATTTACTAATTTCGAAAAAAATAGGGGGGCTGGAGTTTGACTGGATGATTTTCAATAACTTTCTATTACCAGCCGGGGCTGGTATTGGGTATTTAACTTTCGTTTAAGAAATCAAGTTCATCTTAATTTGCTCGTCTCAAGGTTGGAATTTGTAGTGCTATTCACTAGAATTACTAACCCTGCACCCTATGACCTAATTACAGCCGGGTGAAAAATGTTTAATTCCTAAGTTATTTGTTCTGCAAATTAGGGGCTGGTATTAGGATATGTATGAGAACCTAACTCCAGCCGGTCATCTAACTTTACGGCAATATACAGGGTGTTCTCAAATATGATTTTAATTATTTTGTTTTATTTTTTAATGTTAGATGTAAAAAGTAATAATAATTAAAATCATACTTTTCTTCACTCATAGAAACAGAAAATAAATTCAATATAAAAAAAAACCACTTCTTGGAAAACGCTTAAAAAAGTTTCAAATAATTAAAACGATTTCATACTCGTTGATTATATGTTTATTAAACCAAAGTTAACTTTTTGATACGCCATTTTTAATATATGTGTATTCTTAATTGATTAATATCTACAGGAGAGGTATAAGTTTCAATGACTTGCTATGGGAATCATAATTTATAGCCTTTAGTGTTTTATTATCACTATTGAGAGTTACCAAATTTTTATTTTTTTATTTTATACTAACATGGTTGTATTATTTTAGAACACCCTGTACCCGGCTGGAATTAGGGAGCAAAGCGGCTGATATTAGGGCAAAGGCGGCTGGAGTTAGGGTTTTTCGCCCTTCGGACATTTAAACGCTTCTCTATTTTTTTCCCACAAAACTACGTAAAACTAAGTTCTATTTTCGTAATAAAGATGAATCAACCTACCTAAAACTGTATCAACAATATTTTTAAGATAGCAATTGTGGCAACAACAGAGATTCAAAGTTGAAAAATCCTTGGGGGGGCTGGTAATTGGCATATTCACCCTATACAGGGTGCTACAGAATGTTCCAGTTTGTACATGAATTTTTATGAGATTTAAATGTGTGAAATGAGGTCTACAGATAATAACCTAGGTACTTATATATATAAATGCAAAACTATCTTAATCACGCGAATGAAGTCGCGGGCAAAAGCTAGTAAAATATAAACTGATTAAAAATCGAGCTGCGCCGCCGTTTTTTGCTATAGACAGGCAAGATTACAAGGTTACCTGGATAAAACTAACTAAAAATCGCGCTGCGCAACCATTTTCTTTATTATAAACAAGTAAGATCATCAGATTAGTGGATGAAACTGACTAAAAATCGCGCTGCACGGCCGATTTCTTTACAATGAGGGCTTTTCAAAATGACAAAAAGCTGTAGGCTCGATAGATGGCGTTGAAAAAAATAGAGGATTCAATGACTCACCTTTTACCATCAACGCCATCTAGTGAGGCAAATAGTTACTTTTCTTTTTTTTTAATGTCAATTTGAAAACCCCTCATTAACAAGCAAGACTACAAGATTAGTGGATGAAACTTACTAAAAACCTCGCTGCGCGGCCGTTTTTTCCCGTTCCCGTGCCATTCCCGTCTCGTTCCCGTTCCCATTCCCGTTCCAGTCCCCGTCCCCTGGATGTGCAATATGTGCATGTCCAGGTCCACTTCAAAATAAATGTAATTTTCGCAATCACCATCCCATAAAACCTCAAGAACGACATCCATATCGATTTTTATGTTTACTCAACCCATTTACCCCCTAATGGGTTGTTTTTTAAAATCACAAAATATATAATTGCCTATTTATTTTTAGACGTGCTCCTACGAAGTTTAAAGTTGTAATGTCTATTTTATATTATTTTTCCATACAAAATTTCAACCCCATTTTCACCCCTTTAGGGGTTAAATCATGTCCACCGTGTTAGACTTCAAAATAAATGTAATTTTTGCTATCGTCATCCCAGAAAACTCCAATAACGACATCTACCTAGTTGGTTACTAAGTTCTGTAACTATGGAAAACATGAATAATACTAAATTTACAAATAATGCTACAATGAATTATATACCAAATGAAAGCACAAATATTTAAGATTATCATGTATTAAAATTATTCGAAATGACCGCCTCTGGCATGAATACACGCCTTTAGACGACGAGGCCAGTCATCGATGGCAGCACGAACTACCACCATATCCAATTCTGCGACTGCCTTGAGAATAGCGCGCTTAAGAGAGTCGAGATTCATGTGGGGCTTAGCACATGCTTTCTCCTCAATAAGTTGCCATATGGCATAATCCAGAGGATTTAAGTCTGGGCTGGAGGATGGCCATTCTTCCTGCGCGATAAAATCAATTTTGTTAGCCCGAAACCATGCTTGTGTAGATTTTGCTTTGTGCGCAGGGGCAGAGTCCTGCTGGAAGACCCATGGCTGGTTTTGAAATAAAGTGTGGCTTAAGGGTTTGACAACAGGTTCCAGAACGGTATCTTGATAGACTCTAGCGCCAGTTTTCACACCTTTTTCACAGAAATGAACCTTACTTAGCCCTGAATAGGACACCCCCAGCCAAATCATCACTGATGAGGGGTGGTGACCTCGTTGGACCCTCGGAGCAATCATGCTGGCTTCTTTACTATTCTTAGCGTATACTCTATCATTTTGACGGTTAAAATTTTCTTCGACTGTGAAGATTTTTTCATCAGTAAACAAGATTTTTCGATGGCCGTTTTGTGCGTACCGCTTTAGTAGAGCGCGACTTCGTGCTAACCTCATAGCCTTCAATCGTGCGTTTAGCAGATGGCCCTTTCGTCTACGGTAAGCGTGAAGCCCAAGGTCATCATTGATAATTTTTTTAAGGGAACTTCTCTTCACAGTCATCTGTATTGCCAATAACTTTGCTTCCGGACGGGATTTCTCGTGATTCTCGCCTTCACTGCCTTGATCACAGCTGGTGTCCGAACGGTGCGTGGTCTTCCTGATCTTTTTCGGTCATCGACGGTCAAGGTATTACTGTACCTATGGATAGTGCGATAAATAAATTGCTTGTTGATTTTCAACTTTTGTAGCAACTTGAAAATCATATTCGGTGGCTGCCCACATTTGTGCAGAGCAATTACAGCGACACGATTCTCCTTCAACCCCCATTCCATGGTGAAATAAACAAAATATGATATACGTGTGGTATGGAATTATAGCTTATAAAACTGTCAATAATATGTCATTTTTATTTTTTCTTTTCATTTGTTTTAATGGCCAGTAATCGATAAAGAAACTCAGTAACAGAACTTTTGACCAACCTGTGTATATCGATTTTTATGTTTACTCACCCTATATACCCCCTAAGGGGTTGATTTTTAAAATAACATAATATATATTTGTCTATTTGTTTTAAGATGTGCTCCTACGAAGTTTAAAGTTGTAATTTCTATTTTATATTATTTTTCCATACAAAATTTGAACCCCGTTTTCACCCCTTTAGGGGTTAAATCATGTCCACCGTGTTGACTTCAAAATAAATGTCATTGTTACGTGGTATCGGAACGTATGAGTCTATGGTTTTAAAAATGTATGTATCGTCTATGATTGTCTCTGGCTGTACCTATTTATTGAAATACACGACGCTCATCGATAAGAAGTCTTTTTTATTAAAAGCTGTCCTGCACCCGCCTTCCACTCCAACACCAGACGCCACAGTCATTTTTGCAATCGTCATCCCTGAAAACCCCGGTAACGACATCCATATCTATTTTTAGGTTTTTTTTAGCCCTTTTCACCCCCATTTCAGCCCCATAGGAGTTGAAATACTAACAAAAATAATATACGTTGCGTTAGATTTCCATCCGTAAGCCTAAATTATAAATTTAGCTATTTTTACTTCGATAATAAAGGATTTTCTTCAATACACAACTTCATCCCCCTTTTGACCCCTTCGGGGGTAGAAATTTGAAAAACGCTGAGACCCGTATTTATTAATTTCAATCGTCAGCCTTAACACAAAATTTGAAGATTCTAGCTTCAAAACTGAGGGACTTTCATACAAACTTTCATCCCTTATTTCATCCCCTTAGGGATGGAATTTTCAAAAATCCTTCCTTAGTGGATGCCTACACTGTATAAGGTATCTGTGTGCAAAATTTCAAGTCTCTAGGTTCAGTGGTTTGGGCTGTGCGTTGATAGATCAGTCAGTCAGTCATTCAGTTTACGATTTTATATCTGGACATGAAAAGCATAAGGTCGTATCTAGAAAAAGTCAGGTTTTCAGGAGAGCAACAATAAATTTTTGAGACGTGTTTGCCAATTTTTAATACAAAATCAACGAATTTGATAATTTTTTTTTAATTTACTTTAAATATGGTTACCATTCTTATCTATTATATTTTAGTGACTAGACGCATCTTATTCTTCAATATAATAGTAAATTTGCAGTTTTTTTATTTTTTTGCCTAAATCCGACTTTATGCCTGAAATAATAAAGTTTATGATGAATTTTGGTTAGGTTATGTTATTATACGACTTTATGCTGACAATTTTTATGACTGAAATGTAATTTTATATTGAAATGCAGATTTATAACTTTCAATTCTTAATGTAATTAAATGTCTGATGTTAGAATGTTCTTGGTGACTTATAAGTAAATAATTAAAGGCAGATGGTCGGAACAGCTGATAAAGTGTGCGTTACCCCAGCAAAAAGTTGTGCTTTAGAGAGATGAGACCTTATCAGATAATTAGTGTGTCATGAGTAGAAATTTGTTTACTAATAGCAAAATTTGTGTGAGTTGTAGTTTTTAAGATATATGAGAAAAACAGATTTTGCTGGGGTCACGTTTTAAACATTACCCTGGCAAAAAAAGTTGTTTCAGCCTGGAACCAAATACATGAATAGATAGCTTTTGTTGCATAGTAAATGTTAGCAAATAGCAAAAATTGTGTGTGTTATGGTTCTTGAGTTATTTAAGTTTTTGCTGGGGTAACGTTTTGGGTTTTCCCAGATCTCGAAAACGGTTTAACGCAGAAGTTTAAAAAAATACCACTAAGAGACCTTAATTTGTTTAAATTTGTTTAATTGTTAGTTTTTGATTTGGTTGTCGCAAACCAACGTGATTAAATGGTTTCGAAAAACAGAAAAAACGAATTTGCAAGTAAACTAGTACACTTATAATCAAATAAACAGCTGTTAAAAATAGCCGTGGTAGACACTTATTACGTCATGAATTTTAGGCTTTGTAACTTTACACGATATAAAGATATAAACAAATTTAATAAGCATAATATTCAACGCTACACAGCAAAATCACACAATTACCTAATAATTGACAACATTTCAAAAATTTTGCCCTGTGTTTTTATTTATTATTTAGAAATTGCTGATGAAAACAAGATACACGTATTTTTTTATTTTCGAATTTTTTTTATTTTAAGTCATCATAATATTAATTTGAAAACTTATTCATTCTAAAAGAGCGTAAGTGCCGTTTGAAGGAATTCCAGTGGAATTTCCTTTGCCCATATGGGTTAAAAAATACACTTTGACGTTAACCTGTCAACCTAATCTATGGACACTAATGACGTTTGTTTGTTTATGTTTTGCTCGAGGCTGTTTTCTTTTATTGTCGCTATTTTTACCTTATTTTCAACAATAATAGATAAAAATATTTGTAAATTAGATTCCATAATTCATGTGTAGTTCCTGTCTGCAAAATTACTGTGATGAAATGCCAAACAGACACTGTTTTACGTGAAAAACCAAAATCTACACGTTCACAGTGGTGTGTTGCTTTAAAGTTTTATGAAAATTGAAATTAATGCACTTCAAATCAAACTGTATTTATTAAACCAATTGAAAAATAAACAATATCTTTTTTTCTTAAAATAAATGTTTCGCAGAAAACTTCATTTTCAGCAGCATCATAAAGTATCAACTTTGGGAAGGTTGCGACTGTCTGCCATTACAAATCCTTCAGATACCTTGATATTATATTGCGAAAGTTGTTAAAATTCACTCAAATACAAATTTAAGTTAAAACTGTAACTAAAACATTCAAAACAAAGCGAAAAATATTTTGACAGGTCTTGACAACGACAACGTCGTTTTTGACAAAGACTTCTATGTTGTTTGTTACAACTATGGTTTTTTGTTTTTTTTTAAAGATAAAATCATACAACTTCTTTTACGCAAAGGAATTTCATATAATATTCCTTTATCTTGATAATACAGGATTATTTCCACATATTTCGATAAATAATTGATCAAAAACCCCGAAAAAATATGTACGATGTCAGAAATTGGAATACCTCGAAATGGTTTTCGATTTCAACTACCTTGTAAAAAATGAAAACATGTCAATTTACACGGAATAGTTTCTCAAACGAGGTGTCCACGCAGAGTTCGGTTTGTTTATGTTTACTTCAACTCACTTACCGGCCGGCCACGTGGCGGCGAATCACAGCGCACTATTACTATCTCACTTTCGTACGCTTAAAACAATAGTGAAAGAGCGAGATAAACAATGTATTCGCGTTCTCGCTCTACAGATCAGCCCGCGAGACGATTTGTAACGACGGAGCAATCGGAACTATCTTTAGTACCGACCAAGGTGCGACCTAATAGTTTCGAAAAAGTTCAAGTCATAATGGTTTATAATTTCATACGATTAAAATTTTTACCGTCATTAGGTAATATTACAACTAGAATGTCTCAAAATTGCATTCGTCTTTATGTATTAGAAATAAAAAACTACTTTTTACTAGCATAATGGCGTAAGTTACGATCCAGCCATGAATTCAGCTGCGAAGTTCTGCGGCATAATAACGTATCTGATTATACACCCGAAGAAAATGATTCATGAACAATCTAATACTTTAAATCCATAACGGCTTATGTTGATTTACGTCTCCTAATAGTATTCACTATTTATGTAATAAAGATCTAAATCGAAATAAGTCTATGTGCCATATAAATATTTCTGAGAGTGGTCAGATCCGACTTTTTGCATGAATGTATCTCCACAATGAAAAAGGATAGAAATACAAGAATTAGTTTGCCAGAAAGAGAAAACCATGCTTAGTATGGTGATGTTAAAAAGTGGTTTTTGGCGGATGTTAAGATCCGACCTAATGCCTTTCAGGTCCAGATATATTAAGAAGATAATATCTGGTTCCATTAAGTTTTAGCATTCATAGATACTAGATAGTTCTATCAGTTTTGTAAACTATAAATTTATCTTAGTATCGATGGTATACTCTATTATACCGTTGGGATTAACTCAACTCAACACCAAGAATATCATGATAACATGATATCAGAACACATACCTGATGAGCAACGCTGTTGTCAGGTCTGCTGTTGCAGCTCCAGCACAGCGGTCGCCTGCCTGGAAGGTGGATGGCGGCGTATCCAGCGGACGGCAGAGTCACCCGATCGGTGCTCGGCAGCGGTTCCAACGTGGCAACCTTTGAGGGTAGCCAGTTTTTAGGGTTCCGTACCCAAAGGGTAAAAACGGGACCCTATTACTAAGCCTCCGCTGTCCGTCTGTCTGTCTGTCACCAGGCTGTATCTCATGAACCGTGACAGCTAGACAGTTGAAATTTTCACAGATGATGTATTTCTGTTGCCGCTATAACAACAAATACTAAAAACAGAATAAAATAAATATTTAAGGGGGGCTCCCATACAACAAACATGATTTTTTTGCCATTTTTCGCTCGATATTGATATCGACTACAGGTAGGTAGGTCAGGCAGACAGTTGAAATTTTCACAGATCGTATATTTCTATTGCTGCTATAACAACATATGCTAAAAACAGAATAAAATAAATATTTAAGGGGAGCTCCCATACAAGAAACGTGATTTTTTGCAGTTTTTTGGTACGGAACCCTTGGTGCGCGAGTCCGACTCGCACTTGGCCGGTTTTTTTACAATGTCGCGTCGTCAACGGCACTTTGAGTTGGTGTAGTTATTGCAGTTGCGTGGTCTGACCTATCTATGCGGTGAAATAGTACAGTAGGTATAACTATTTCGAGTGCAATATATATAGGTACTTAGTTGATGTCTTATTAGACACAATACCTCGACAGAAAGTACCCAGTATGGTAAATTCGCATCGGACAAATAAATAAACTGACAGAAAGTACCCAGTCTACCCAGTATGGTAAGTTCGCATGAGATAAATAAATAAATTGACAGAAAATACCCAGTATGGTAAGTTCGCATCAAACAAATAATTAAAATATGGTAAAAACTGGGTCTGGCAGTTATGCATTCATAAAGATAAGCAGACAATTATGCTGTTTAACCAAGTGAACGGCATTTAATAGTGTACCTCCGTCTTGACTTCTTCTTCTTGTCCTCTTCCGTCTTGAAAACTTTTTCCTTTCTTCACGAAGCATTTTAACTATAGTTTAATTTTCACTGTAAAAATATAATTCTAAAGAAGTCTCACTTTGAGACTGTATACGTGCGTCCGTAGCGAGCGAAGCACGAAAAGCGAATGAAGTGGTTGGCGCGGTGGCGCCTAATGGTGGCGAGGAGGGCTCGAGCCGGAAATGTCAAAATATCTGTCAATTTTAAGTCAAAAACCTTCTCTTTATAGGTTTTTTAGGTTAAGGTGACTGGGTTAAAGTGCGCCATACAATGAGGATCAGTAACGATTTTTTAATGGCTAATTAGAAAGCTAATGCCACCATATGATTAACTGTGAAAACATTTTTACGATATCTTTTAAACCTGAGAAGTTATAAGAGCCAAAACACTGATTTTTTGGGGGTCCCTATGACGTCATCGCGATGGATGTGAACCTTATGTCGAACGCGATAAAGCACATATTGCATTGAGCTTGGCATTTCCTTCAAACCCTTTTAACTCAATCATTTCTAAACGGATTTCAAAAATTATTTCACTAAGTTTCATAGCTATCAATATGTGTTTATATTATATCAATAAAACTATAGGATTCAAACCTGTTACTGATCCTCATTTCATAGTTGACTTTGGTGCAATATAACTTGTGTTTAAGTTCACATATGATACTTGTCGTGATACCATAGGGATCTGTGATATTTTGCAAATACAACCAATGTGGTGTCATTGGAATCTGACTGTAAAATAATTAGTTTTAGCACAAAATTAGAAAACATGGCCCGTAGGCGCACTTTGCCGACAAATCGGGTAAGTGCGCCTGGTATTAATAAAACGCAATAATGAAGCATTGGAATTAAAACATACACATATTATTTTGAGAAATCAAACAACAAAACGCATAATAACTATATATTTTTTTCTCATAGCCACATTCTAGAAGAATCTATGGTATTCAAACCAAATTTCGGCTAAGTGCGCCATACATACTTAAATCAGAGGCTGTAAACCTTTTTTCTAAATAGTGATAATCGAGTTTCAAGTATATTTTTTGATGGAATACAATGCTGAGAAACTATTTGATATAGGTAATTACTAAAGAGGGACTAAGATAAGGTTTGTAACCTCTGAATTGCGGCAAAGTGCGCCATATAAAAAGTCAGTATGGCGCGCTTCCCCAACTATACAAATATGAAGTTAAAATATTTAACCTGCAAAAAAAAATACTAGATAGGAGTGAAATAAAGTCAGCATCTTTAAATTGTGCACATACTTCACTCGTTTATCGATCAAAACACTATTTCTTGAGTTTTATGACGATGACCGACCACAACACCCATAGTCATCTCTGCTCACCACTTTGAATGGCAGTGGTAATAAAATGGCGGATTTCTCAAGAACGCGTGACGACAGCCATCTGTGACTATTACCAAAAGCTATGATTTAGTTTGTAGCATGGATGTAAGATGTCACTACTAGTATCCAATCGGTAGTTTTCGAGATATTTGTGGTAGGTGCACTTGCCCACTAGGCGCTCTTGGCCCCGGTAACCTACATTAAAATAACGTGCTAAGTGGTGATACATGCAAGCGATACTACATGTGTTAATATACTAACATCAAAGGACGAATCTGAAGTATAATATACCATATGCCCTAAAAACCCACGTAAAACATTATTAAAATCTTTTCCTATTAATAACTTATTAAATAAAAACCTCTGAGGGCGCCACTTTCGGTCATCGGAACAAATGATTGGTGACCATCGCCTGTCCAGCGTACTTGTATAATGGACGTCAGTGATACAACCGCATTAACGCCTGCGAGCAACCCTCACTTATCTTATCTTGAGTTATCTTTGGCATGCAACAAACATTCAGTCTTTGTTGTCATGTCATTGGATCAGTCGAAAAAATATTTTCTATAAGATAAAATAACTTATTCTTTCGTTAATTAATTAAATTACTCAAAATACCTTATACATTCTTCATCGAGCATTTCGTTTAATATCTTCCTTTTGTGCTGGAAAACAGAGATTTCATGTGACTGTCACTTTTCGAGGGAAGTAACTTATTGATAAGCTTTCGTGTTTTTTTGTATAATCAGTGTTGTTTTATCCTCAATGGAGCAAGGACAGAAACAAGAATACACAATGGAGAACCCAATTACAGTTGGTAAGTCTCGAAAACTAGATTTACCTACTAAGATTTTTGGACTTAGATGTCGGCTCTATTTCGCCAAGCCAATATTTTCGCCAAGCATCGGCACAATTTATCGTACATTGATGCTTTTTGAAAGAACCTTTTTGAATCATTTGTTACAAAACCGGCAACGTAATTGGCGAATATGTAATGCCGCCGGCAAGAAAGTGTGACTTCACTTTATTATGTTTATTAATTTCTTAAGTAGCAATCATTTAAAGGAATGCATGTAACATTGTTGAGTTTATGTGGTAAAAGTATTGGTTGGTTAGATTGATCAAAATACGTTTTCACCCAAGCACCCAACAAGTCTATTATTTCTTCTATTTCTCAAACAACAAGTACCTAAAACAAGTTATTTATAAGATGAACCACATCACATCCTACCTAATTCATCAAACAAAGACAATTTATTGTAATGAGTGAGAAATTGTCAATGTTTTCTCGTCCATGCCATAGAGATAGAATGCTTGAGCGCAGCGAAAATTTTTCTGTCTTTGGACCATGCCATTGTTGTAGGAATGAGTGCTTTTCAAAATGACAAAAAACTGTAGATAGATGGCGTTGATAAAATGTATATTATGTCAATGTGATTTTTTTACTAAGCTTCAAAGAGTAAACTCAGTTATGCCGGGTCCATAGCGCGTGTTTTGCCCTACACAATCAACAAAATATTGTTTCGCGAAACATAATCCTCATCTTTTTTTTTGTTGAATGTTGTGATGTTTTTGTTGATTGTGTAGGGAAGAACACGCGCTATGGACCCGGCTTTATAGCCCAGTCAGTAGTGGCAATCATGTATGGCGAGGTCAAAATTTGTCATTATTATAGATGAATTCACTTGGCAATTCAATTTGTATGAAAAACCAACTTGAAATTAAAGACGTTTGGAAACACCTTCGCATACCATGTTCGATTTTTGTCAGATAGATATTGTATGATAACTATATAAAAGTTTGTATGTATTTAAAGCTGAATAAATGTAGTTTAAGATAGTGTTTTTTTCCTTTGCATAAAATTTGAATTTTCAAAGATACCAACTGTTGAATTAAAAAATAGCAAACTGATTTTGATAATGTCGTCAATATAGTAAAATTTATCACTTTTTTTCTATGAAACTGTACATTAAATGTCTCAAAAATGGCTTCCTCATCCTTGATTTATCACAATATGATACCACAATCGAGGTGATAGGTATATTGAAAAAGATATTTTTTTTTCTGAAGTGCGGCGGCGTGAAACTTTGAACCTACCAAGGGGGGGAGGATGGCTACCGGGCTAAATCAGCTCAGTTTTACCTAAGCTAAACATGTGCCAAGTGAATTCATCTAATGAAAAATTTTGACCTTTTGCCACTACTTCCTAGGCTATTAGGCAGGCAGATGTAATGCAGATATTAGACGATTCATCAAAAGTGCTTCATTTTCGATGAATAGTGACCAGTGAACGACTTTTTGTATTTAGACACTAAATGTAAAATGAATATAGTATTTACAATTCTCACAAAATTTCGCGGCAACAGGTTGTGCGTGATAATTTTGATTAAAGAAATAAAAGTTAATTAAAGAGAAAAAAAATGCTTGCATGCACAGCTTGTATGATTGACATGTTGCATTGCATGATGCGGGTTTAAAAAAGTCTAAAAACGAAAAATAAAGGCATTTTAAAATAAACACAAATAAGTTACTGACGACATGCCGTTCACTGCAGTGAATGACACTGTGTACACGCTTCATTTATTGAACAATTTCCGATGCGATGACCGATGCCCGATGAAAGCGCACTGCCGTCTAGTGACTTTCATCGAAAAGGCACATTGCGATGAAAGATGAATCTACATAGTTAAACACTTCATTTTCGATTTCGATTTCGATTGTGCATTTCGAAAATGAACAAAAAATGACCCGTCTAATATCTGCATAACCGTAAAATGTTTCTCTTTGGGCAGATGTCAACCAGCGAGCGCTTGCTTGCATCTTTGGTATAGGCCGTTTATTTCTAAAAGCCAATTTTGGCACTTCTTTTTACATCAACGGCATCTAGTGAGGCAAATAGTTACTATTTTTATTTTTAATGACACTTTGGAAAGCCCTCATTGCACGTGTAAACGATCAATTTTCGCATCAATGACGTACAAATTGAAATCGCAAATGATCGTTACCGGGGGGTTATTCACGATAGTCGGAAAACAACTTTCCGAATCGAATCGGAAATTCTATAGTCTTCGATCTTATTTTCTACCTTATGCTACCAAACTTTGTAAATGCATTGCGCTTTCCCGTCGGAAAGTGAATCGAACTGAATCGAATTCAAATCCGAATCCTCCGATATTACAATATCGGAGTATGCGGATTCGAATCGAATGCTTTCGAGTACATTTCCGACAGTCGTAAATAACCCTACGGCGACGGCTACACGCGTGGTATTTACCATGATCCATCGCCATAGAGTAAATTTTAACCATGGAAAGTAATTTGTATGGAATGTTCAATATTTTACATTCCATGGTTTAATAGTTCAGTAAAATTACGGGAGCTAGTATGACGAAATAGAAATAATTTGCAATAGCGGTCTTTCTTTGATCGTTAGTTTAAATGGCTAGCTGTCATTTTGTAAATGAATCCAACTAATTTTCACTATTTTTTTTTTACTTTACTGACCAAAATATTAATTTATTTAATTGCTTTAGCAAAATTCCTAATTACATACTTTCTTTACTTTTTGCTTGATTTGGAACTATAATTTGATTGTGAATGTAAATCCAACAAAAAAGTTACAACTACGCTGCATTTTTTGTATTCGTAAATTTAGTTGCATTCGTTTATATTAGTGTTTTATAATCACATCAAAGTCAGATTGCAAAATTACAGCTTATTACCATTTAATGTTTTGCGAACCCGTAATTTTACTGAACTATAAATGTACTCTGTGGCGATGGATCACGGTATTTACCACGAGACGTGTAGCCGTCGCCTACCGGAGCGCGACAAAACAGATTATTTATACTTACTTACCTATTATTTGTTCAGTGCTCACGTAAAGGAGTATGTAAACAAATGAGTGTGTTGTTGGTTACAGTGTTGCAGTTTAACTTTGTGGTGTCGTACGGGTGGTACTTCATGGTAGCGGCGGCTGCCTTCCTCTACTTCGCATACAGGCTGCTAGAAAACTACAAACAGTGGAAGGAGGCTCAATACCGCAAATGTTAGTCATGTCAATAAATTTCAATTAGGTATAGTTCGGATCACGAAAGATGACCACAAATAGTGCCCATCTTCGCATCATATCTCATGAAGAAAAGCCTTAAGACGAAATATTATTTCATATAATATTATATATGTATCTGTATGTACATATTAAAAATATTATTTGTCTTAAGGCGCCCAACTACCTACTACTAACGCCATCAATACATTTATTTTTATTACTCGTAAACCAAGTCAATATTTAAAAAAAGCTAAGATCATGCCCTCTTTTATTGTCTCTAATATTTTTTGAATAACTCTTCAACAGTTTTCATTCTTTTTATAAGTTTTAAAATCCACTTTAGCTCAAAGTGGCCACTTTTGGCAAGAATAGATTTTAAAACTTACAGAATGAACGAAAACTGTTGAAGAATGATTTAAAAAATATTAGAGATAATTTAAGAGGGCATGATCTTAGCTTTTTTTTAAATATTGACTTGGTTTACGAGTAATAAAAATAAATATATTGGCGGCGCTAGTAGTGGGTAGTACGGCGCCTTAAGTCTTTTCTTCAAGAGTTATGATGCGAAGATGGGCGCCATTTGTGGTCATCTTTCGTGATTCGCACTATACCTAAAAAAATCTCCCTATCTCCGTTTAAGTTAGCGAGGCGAGGACAGTAGAATTACCTAATACCATAAATAAGACAGTGCAATATGATTAGTTTGACAATATCCAACAGGTGTGTGGCCAACTTCACAACGCACTGCATTTGTGTTGTGGTACAATTTCTTTACAGCTCGCGAGTCGCGCAACATAACTTGAACCAAACCATAGACAATGAAGCTTGCGCAGTAGCAATTGTCAGTACAAAAATTGTAGTGCGCAGGTCACGTGGTATTAAAAATTGGGTCAACACAAGCACACTGAAGTGAAGTTGGTCACATCTGTTGGATATTTTCAAATAAATCCATGTACACATAATATGAATTGTCTTCAGTCATCAAAAAGTTGTTGGAGCAGAAGGAGCGAGAGAGACAACAACAAATGCTTCTAGAAGCACAGCGGGCACTCGAGCAACAGAAGGAGAAGGAGGTGAGAGACCAAACCACCAACCAAAGACAATACGCACCTCTAGAATTCATCATCATCATCATATCAACCGCACGACACCCGCTGCTGGGCATAGGCCTCCCCTAAGGATCTCCACGACAATCGGTCCTGCGCTGCTCGCATCCAGTGGCTTCCTCTAGAATTCATCATCATCATCATCATATCAGCCGCACGAATTTTATAGCGACGTAATTGTTGTATAACAATGTTGTAGTACGACGACGAGGCAAATATCTTGAAATTGGGTGGGGATTGCGTGGAACGCGTATTTTGTGTATGTGTAGCGGTGAGGGGCGCGCGCTATTGGTCGCTCACAAGAGCACATGCGCAAACTTATCCCCATACTCCTTCGAAAAAAATTCAAGATATATGCCTCGTACTGTACCTATGTAATTAATTATTGTTTATGTTTGTAGCGCGAAGAACGCCGACGACAAGAGATGGAGCAATTGCAGCAGAAACGGTACGGCCACCATCGGGAACAAACTCGGGATACGGCAAAGATATATCTACAGTATTCTAACTTAGTACAAACGGGTGAAATGCGAGCCATTATACCTACGCTACGCGCCTCAAGTTTGTATAGTTTGCGATAGCAAAAACTGAAAACATGAACTCGTACTAGACTCTCAGACTGATCAGTGAGCGTGATAGTTGTGAATTAATAAGATTGATTGAAATAAAAGTAATTATTTTACAATGGCAAATTACAACTTTAACCCTACTATTATCCTACTAATATTATAAATGTGAAAGTTTGTGGGTTTGGATGTTTGTTCCTCAATCACGCAAAAACTGCTGAACGGATTTGGTTGGAATTTGGCACACAGATAGTAGATAGCCTAGATTAAAACATAGGATACTATTTATCCCGATATTCCCATGGGAACGGGAACCACGCGGATGAAACCGCGGGCGGCCGCTTGTAAATAATAAAATAAAATACTTTTTTTAAACCTACTAGTACGTATTTTGTTTCTTCTATAAATAGGTAGGCTAGGCATTTATATTTTTCCACCGAGTAAAATACCTGGATTAATACTTAATAAATAAGTGAATAGGGTAATAGAAAGTGTCAGTGACACATGACACGAGTACCTATCACTGTAGGTATCACCTTTTAGTTATATTTCTAAAATATAACATAGGACTATCACAAAATTAGAAACAAATCAAGTAGGTACAGATAGGTACTGTCATCTTAATTTCATCTACCTAGGTAGGTACTTGAGTTTGTTTCTAGTTTTGTACATACAGATGCGGGCAGCCCTATTGTATGTTGACGTACTGCGTGGCTTTAGGTAAGTATTTCAAGGACAGGGTCGAGTTGAATACTGGTAGATATCTTTACCGTGTCCCGACGAAGGTCAGATTATACTCGTAAGATATTCAATAATAATGAAAATTTAGGAAAACTACCATAATCTAACGCTGAAATTACACGGTTCAACCGAATTGATTCATTTTGGTTGAAAACCGCAAAATCTAAGGAATTTTTTTTAATCAGTAACATTCGCAACTTTGTGTTTTTTATCGAAAAAAATGTACTTATGTAAAAATATGGTTTTTTTTCAGACAATTTGCCGACAATGCCCTGTCCTTCTGGCTCGACCTCCTTATACCGCGCCCACCTGGCCGCTTGTTCTAAAGGCGGATGTTGGCGCTAACTTATTATATTTTAAAGGCCTTCCAAACGACACGATTTCATTGGCAACTTAAATTGTGAAGTAATCAGCAACTGAATTGAATTGGCTGTCCACACGACGCCCAATCTCATTCAATTTTCCCTTGAGGAGAGGAGCGGACGTGCGCCATGCCTTCTATAATATTATCTAAAAAACGCAAGTTAGCACTCGTGTTAGGGCTCATGATCAGTTCAGATGAAGAAACGAAAAGAATCTGCGCTAAGCACTATGAGTGCTGTAAGCGTGATTCGGAGTTTCATTTTTTTTTTAATCTGTCATTGAAAACCGCTCATTTGATCGGGCCGACTGAAATCAGGCGACATTTATCATCAACTTCCCACTACATGTTATGATTTGATTGACAATGCGGGTAAATTGCCTATGAAATTGTGTCGTCTAATAGCTTTAAGGTGGGGTTCCGAGACGGGCCGCAGACCGCAACCGCACGTTCCACTACGCTCCATATTGAACGGTGTTGTTATGATTAAAAGGCTCAATTTGAAGTGAGCCTAGAAGTGTCGCGACCGCATAGCTATGCAGCCGCAACACTTCTTCGCTCACTTCAAATTGAGCCGCCTTTCATAACCTTACGGTTCAATTTGGAGCGTAGC
The DNA here is from genome assembly GCA_928269145.1 of Agriphila tristella. Classification (NCBI taxonomy): domain Eukaryota; kingdom Metazoa; phylum Arthropoda; class Insecta; order Lepidoptera; family Crambidae; genus Agriphila; species Agriphila tristella. Next base: position 16,010,716 of record OV743448.1, on the reverse strand, counting down.
GGAACGTGTGGTTGCAGTCTGCAACCCGTCTCGGAACCCCACCTTTACCACAGAATACATAATAGTACAAGTCCTTTACAAATATATTATGCCGGGTCCATAGCGCGTGTTATGCTCTACCTACACAATCAACAAAAACATCTCAACATTTAACAAAAAAAAATATGAGGATTTTGTTGAATGTTGAGATGTTTTGTTGATTGTGTAGGGCAAAACATTCGCTATGGACCCGTTTTTATATTGTTTTTAATATTTTGTAGTACTAAAGCATGTTACAGACGGATGTAATCACGCCTCCCATCAGAGGTCACCTTGGTGAAATCTTAATTGAGGCGTGATTTCCATCCGTGGATTGTGTTGCGGCTACACGAGTTTCCATCCAAGCGTCAACACGGTCGCCCTTTATTGTGAAACGGGCTCGCGTAGCAAAATCACGTGCCGTATTCTAAAAATGACTCCTAATTTGTAAAAAAGTCATAAGGTGGGCGTTTCTTCATGCTTTTGTCTCTTATCCGCACACTCCATCTACGGATGGAACTCGCGCCCTTTCTCCAAGGACGTTGAAGGTCATTTGGATTGGATTGAGAAATTCGGATTACATCTACCGTCTGTTCGAAAATATTGTACTAAATTGATGTAATTTGCTATAGTCCCCGCAAATTGCTAATGCGCCTGGCGGCCATTTTTTTACCTCAAAAAGAAGCCTATTGTAAATTTTTATATACTTACCTTGAAGAATAAAAAATAATTGAATTATTATTTTCATTAGGATGGGCCTAATGAAAATAATAATTCAATGATTTATAATTAAATTACCTATTAGGATTTTCTTGTTACATGTCATTTTTAATTACAGATGACGTTAACGTGGATGTTAATGTGACAAGGTTCCTGCGCATTAGCAATTTCCGGTAATAGTATCATAGTCAGTATACTAACGAAAAAAGATGTAATTTAATATCTGAAATAAATATTTTTAAATTATTATGGTAAAAAATATACTTACTAGTAAAATTCGGCTCAACTAAACAAGATCATTTTCTCAGTTGGAAGAGCACTAGACCTGTCTTCCAAAGGTCGCGATTTCGATTCCCGCTTGAGAATACGATTTGGTGACAAGTTGAATTTTTTCTATTATATTATTTTTATTATAAAAATAGCATTATTGTATATGAATTAATTAGCATACTTAAGGTCGACACAAATTATCGGACGCGGCTTACTGCCGCGGCTGATCTGAGGTGTGCAAACTATCGGATGTAGTAGGTCGCGGACGTAACCATAGACTAATATGACGTCATCGGACGTCCGATAGCTATCTGGCACGCAGGATGTTATGAGAGTGTGCACACTTATCAGCCGCGGCAGTAAGCCGCGTCCATAAGCCGCGTCCGATAATTTGTTTGGACCTTTATTCAATTTTCATACCGTCTGCTGAATGTCGTTCTTTTCGTTCTTATTACTAATACCTACGTCCCATCTAAAATACAAAAAGAATATGAAATTCAACAATAAAACATAAGAAAAATTACAGTTAACAATAGTTAGCACACAATCAACCATGGTTAACTGTTGGACATTGCAATTCAGTTATTTGTAGAACACCCTCCTCCCGAATTCTACCTAGTCAGTTAAAACAAATAATAAATGAAACACTTTCAGTGAGTCTACACAGCCGACACATAATGATTTTCAATTATACAAAAAGAAGTAGAAATAAAAGTACTTAATCACGTTTTTTTTCGACTTTTTTCACTAAAAAACACAAAATTCGACCTCACACAGCAGACGTCTGCGTAAGCTCTCTGGCAAAGGGGGAGGGAGGAGGGGGCATGTTTTAACATGTAAATGACGCTGCGGCACACGTTGCAACTTGGCAATGTCACATTTACGTAATATTGAGCTGGTTGATAGTGTCCGAGTGGCTAACTGATGAACAGGTGACCCTAAAAATATTTTAGTACAATATTAAACTCCAATGTAGTACTGTGAGCCCCTTAACTATCCATATTACTTCTATACACTCGTATACCTATGTTAACCTATTTAGTTACATTTATATTCTACTTTTAGTGCCAATCATATTCCAGTGGATATTAAGTTTATGGTGCCAATATAGTCATTCTGCATCAAAAATCTGTTGTTGTCATTTCTCCGCTCTCGTCAAAAAAAAAAGGCCTTCCTTATGGGTGGTAATGAGCCATAACCCACCACGCGGCCCAATGCGAATTTGTGGGTGTTAACGACTGCAAATGCAGCCGGGACCGACGGCTTAACGTGCCTTCCGAAGCACGGAGGAGCTCGAGATAATAAATTTTTGGTCACCCATCCCATGACCGACCCTTGCGAACGTTGCTTAACTTCCGCAATCGCTGGGCCAGGCGCTAAACCACTGCGCCACCGAGCTCTACTCCATGCAGAGTCAGTTCAGCAATAAACTGTATTTAGCCACTGCTATTCTATAAGACAGGTTGTTAAATATAATTTATGTTTTAATGGAATGTCGAGGGTAAGTACTCACAATAATTGATGAAATAACGCTGATTTGCAGCGAACAAAATAAAATGTACGATACAAGAAAATGAAAATTAACCTTACTATTATAGCGATAGCAACTCGGTAACTTAATGAGGGGTTTTCAAAGTGACATTTAAAAAAATTAAATAGTAACTATTTCCCTCACTAGATGGCGTTGATGGAAAGAGAAGTGTCAAATTTGGCTTGGCCTGTACCAAAGAAGCAAGTAAGCGCTCGCCGGCTGACATTTGCCCAAAAAGAAACATTTTAGGGTTACATCAGGGCTGCGTCACTCCGCGCGCGAGTTTGAAACGCTCGGCGTCCTCTAGGCCCTCCGCTGTGTTAAGCGGGACCCGCGCGCGGGGCGATATAGATTAGAGCCTACTCTGCACTGCGCAAACATCTGTCCGTCAAAAAACCAGCAATCTATATTCCCGCGCCGTGTACCCGCGGCGGGATCCCGCTCAAGGCAGCGGACGGCCTGAGAGGACAAATTTCATACGTCAGAAAGGATAAGACCTACGCGATAGAAAGAGAGGCAACTACTAAGCGAGTGTTTTGGAGCAAAGGGAGCGCTGTGCGACCTGAATTGCACTTTATTGTGTCGGGCTAGAGTCGCTATTTATTTAACGATTCTGCGGAGTGCAAATTCTGTACGCTAGTACTATTATCTATTCTGTGGTTACATCTGCCTGTCTACCTGAGTACTCCTTCGAAGCTTAGTAAAAAAATACATTGACACAAACATTTTTATCAACGCTCGACAGATGGCTTACAGTTTTTTGTCATTTTGAAAAGCCCTCATTGGGCTGTCCCCCTAGCATGACTAGGTACCGAAACGCGATATGATTATAGCGATTAATAACATTTAACTGTCAAAAGACACGATAAAACGCTATATCACGCGATACATATTATCGTGTTTCCAGTGCTGCCTGCCTAGCATGACCGATTTATATCGAGTGATATAGCATTTTATCGACACTCAACTGTCAAATTCCTTTGTCTTTTTGACAGTTAAACGTGATAAAACGCTATATCACGCGATATAAATCGGTCATGCTAGGCAGGCTGAATTAACCCTTAAACAAATTAAGCAATTGCTTAGGGCATCACGTCTGGGGGTGTAACGTTACAAAGAAAGAGGAAGAAAGAGAGCCTACCTAGAGTAGAAGGATTGTACCTAGCTAGTTAAGGAGCAAAGTAGAAAGATGGAAATATAGTACAATTAACATTTATTTACACTAAACCTAACAGACAAGAAGCTAAGGAACTTAAATGCTACGAGGGAGGATAGGGGGAGTGGCGAATCTTCAGAGGCTTGCAGAGGGAACAGGGGAACGTAAGCTAGCGCGCGGAGAGGAGGCGCAAAGGGGCGTAGTTAAACCGTCGACGAGCACGCGGAGAGGGGACGCGGAAGGGACGTAGTGGTACCGTGGATGAGCAGCGTAGACAGGCCGGAGATGGAGCGCAGATGAACGGAGGCTGGCCGATGATGGAGCATTTCAGCAGTAGGATAGTTGGTGCTGACCAGCAGGAGTTGGAGACTCGCAGCACCCGTAGAACTATTAGTTGTCACTCGCGGCGCGGGCTTTCTTGTAAGGCTCTCTATTTTCCCCTCTTCTTTGTAACGTTACAGGGGGCACCAATGGTACCCCCCCAGACGTGATGCCCTAAGCATCGGTGCCGATTATGGTGCCGCACCATAATCGGCACCGAAGAAAAACAAAAATCATTTTTTGTAAGGATTAAAAAGATAAAAATGTTTTATTTCAAATTAATTTGTGTGCCCATGTAAAACGACTTACTATAACTACACGATTAGTGGATGAAACTGACAAAAAAAATCGAATTTTTCTGAAAAAATCGGAATTTTGTGCATATCCTAAACAGGCATCCTCCCTTATGGAGATGTTAATCTTATAGGGGGCGCGCAGCGCATGGATTGCTTTGGGCACCAAAAGTAGGCTTAATCCGGCACTGCGTGTTTCGGTGATCATGCTAGGGGGGCGGGATTCCTAAGCGTGCGGGTTCAAGTCCCGTTTGAAAAGCTACGGATGAGTCGATTTTTTCTAGTTTATTACTTGTTGCGAATGACCCCCATCAGTCGTTGTAGATCTCCCTAAAATTTTAAATTACCTACCTATTGCTAAAAAGTTCCTGGAGATAACGATTCCTTTTTTGATGATTTATTCGGGACAAGAAACAAACTAGGTATCTACGCAAAAACATAAAGGAGCTGGTAATCATCATAGTATTTGTGCTGTAGTTGATAACTGCAAAGCTTTTCACCGTCTAATTTGGCCACATGTCGACAAACTTTGAAAACGAAATTGCAGCGAAAATAAAGCCTCGATTACATACGCCGATTTAAGGAACCAATTTAGAGTTGCCACTCGTATAAATAAGTTAAATTTTAACAGTGAATTTGCACAAATGACGGAAAGGTCAACATTTCTTAAGATTTTTTATTTTCAATTCTCATCTCCAATCTTAAACAATGTTTACTTTTCCGTTATAGTGTAGATTCGATTTTAAAATCGAACTTATTCTACAATATTTTATTGCCAAGTACGGGTGGCAACCCGAAATTGGTTCCTAGCTAGGAAGCTAAGGCTCGTATTACAGAATCAAACTCAAACTCAAATCTCTGCTTGAGTACAGTTAGATAGGGATGGCGCTATATGCGATGAATAGCACCATCCCTTTCTAACTGTACTCAAGCAGCAAGCAGTGCTTGAGTCTCGTCCTATAATACGGACCTAAATTGGCGTATGTAATCGAGGCATAAGCAAAAGTGTTTCTTTTTTATTTATTTATTTCTGACTTGGATACAAAGTAAGAAAGTGTCGCCTACTTGAAAAACCGGCCAAGTGCGAGTCGGACTCGCGCACAAAGGGTTCCGTACCAAAAAACGGTAAAAAAACACGTTTGTTGTATGGGATCCCCCCTTACATATTTATTTCAAATTGTTTTTATTATTTATTATTATAGCAGCAACAGAAATACATCATCTGTGAAAATTTCAGCTGTCTACCAGTTGTCGTTATTAATTTCGAGCAAAAAATTGCAAAAAATCACGTTTGTTGTATGGGAGCCCCCCTTAAATATTTATTTTATTCTGCTTTTAGTATTTGTTGTTATAGCGGCAACAGAAATACATCATCTATGAAAATTTCAACTGTTTAGCTATCACGGTTCATGAGATACAGCCTGGTGACAGACAGACAGACAGACAGACAGACGGACAGCGGAGTCTTAGTAATAGGGTCCCGTTTTTACCCTTTGGGTACGGAACCCTAAAAATGAAGCTAATTTAATAACTTCTAAAAACATTTTAGCAACAAACACGACACGATAAAACAACAAGAATCTTATATATGAATAAAATATTCTTGATTAAAATCAAGAAATGTTTGTTTCTTTATTCTCGAAACTGGGATTGTCTAATTTCAAAATCTATCACAATCGCTTTCAGGATGTGATACATTGATGCATCTTTTAGGCACAAGTAAAAATTTACCAAAGAAATACAGCAAGTGTCACATCCATCTGTCAAATGAAAGCGATTGCGAAAGATTTTGAAAATTAGACAATAAGTAGGCTGGTTGTTATTCACCAACCAGTTGCGAATCACCCCAGTTTACCGGTACGCATTCTTCAGAAATAAAACTTTTATGCTGGATGGTGTTTAAGGGCCTTAAGGTGCCTTTGCCTTTTGTTTGATAAAAAAAAAACTTGACAGTTGCTGTCACTGTCATTTAAGCACACGTCATACATTGCATAGGGATGTCGAAAGTGAAAAAAAATCGATATATCGATACATCGATATTTATAAAAATATCATTATCGGCCTCGATATATCGCGAAAAAAATATCGATATATCGGTCAAATTTTCAAAGAACATTTGTAGTTTTAAAATAATAAGTATTTAGTTCAGCCTAGCTCAGAAGTCTCTATAATTTTTTTTAAATACATTTCGTGAATATCAATTGGACGTTGTTAATTGAAAAGGTTCCAACCCACACAAAGTTAGTTTTGAGATATGATTTTTTTAAGTTCAGACTGTATTTCTTCTGAGATTATGTACTTTATCTTTTTATGATTAATTTTAATTAAATAATAAATTTCTAATATTTAATATATTTGATATTTTATCAAGTTTTGATAGATATGTTGTGATATTTGGACAAAAATATGACGTTGGATCGTTATCGCTAAATCATTATTTCTATAGCGTAAGGCTAGAAAAGTATTAAACAATAAGGATCCAAACTAAAAAAAAAAATAATGAAACAGTGTGTTTATTACTTAGCAATGGTTTTTTTATGTTTCTGAAATCAATTCTCATCTTTATTATCTATCTTTATAAAATTCTCACTAATTACCTTCAATTTGTAACAAAAGTAATAGCTTAACCGGTCCCTACCTACCTACCATATTCTGGTTAAGACATTAATTCTGTTACACGTTGTATATCTTCATAAAAGTGTCATTGAACACATAGAAAACATCTCAAAACAATATGATAAAAATTAAATATATGAATTACAATAAATTACTCAAAAAATGTATTGTTAATTCTAAGAAAATATCTCACAGAAATTACGTCACAAATAGCAAAAATGTGAACAAAGCAACATGGACATTAATAAAAGACGAGACAACTAATATTAAAACAAAAAAATATATTGATAAAATAGTTGTTAACAACAATGAGGTAACTAACCCTTCTGACATTGCTTTAGAATTTAATAAATACTTTATTAACGCACCTAACCAATCAAGCTACAATACAGAAAATACATGTAACAAAAGTCAATTATTTCATAATTCAATTTTTCTCAAACCTATAAATGAAAATGACATACTTAAATTAATCTCCTCACTAAATAATACCCACTCTGAAGGTCATGACAATGTATGTACAGCAGTACTTAAATCCTGCAAAGAACAACTTAGTCCAATTTTGGCGTACCTGGTAAATCTTTCTCTAGAATCTGGTGCTTTTCCAGAAAGATTGAAAGTAGCTGTTGTCAAACCGTTATACAAAAAAGGTGACAAAACTGACATGACAAATTTCCGACCAATTACTTTAATCTCAATATTTGCAAAAATTTTTGAAAGGGCTATGTATGATCAACTTGTATCCTTCTTTAATAAATTTAACGTTATAAACAAGCATCAATATGGTTTCCAAAAAAACAAGTCAACAACACAAGCTTTATTTCATCTGGTTAATGATGTCTTGCAAAACACTAATGAAAAGAAATTTACCTCCGTGATTTTTCTCGACATGTCAAAAGCATTCGATCGCGTTTTGCATAGTCAACTACTGGAAAAATTAGACAATTATGGTATTAGGGGTCCTGCATACTATTGGTTGAAATCATATTTAGAAAATAGATCACAATGTGTTGAAATAGAGCAATTGGATACGTATTATACTAGACATGTATCCAGATCTAAACTAGAGTTCAATAACATAGGGGTCCCGCAAGGTAGTATACTTGGACCACTATTATTTTTGATTTACATTAATGACATATATAGCATTACAAATCATAAAATGACATTGTTTGCTGATGACATCTCAGTAATGGTAACGACTAACGAAAATAGTGACATAGAACAACACAAAATAGACATAATACACACAATGACATATATAATTGAATGGCTTAACAAAAATAATCTTGACATTAATTTAAATAAAACATGCTTAATTAACTTTAATAATTTTCGAAATCAAAATATTTACGTTGACATAAATGGACAAATTCTCTCGAATGCGACTAATGTTACATATTTAGGCTTAATTATAGATGTGACATTAATGTGGAAAGACCAGATAGAGAAAGTATGTGGTAAAATAAATAGGTTTGTGTTTGCATTGTACAAGCTTGCTTTACTGGCAAATAAAGAAACAGCGATCATGGCATATCATGCTTATGTCGAATCAGTAATAAGGTATGGTCTACTAATCTGGGGTAATGGCACTAATATAAAAAAAGTGTTTGTTGCACAAAAAAAATGCATTCGTGCCATATGCAACATTGCACCGGATGTATCTTGCAAACCATATTTTAAATCAATGAATATTATGCCAGTCCCATGTCTCTATATATTGGAGGTAGGAAAATATGTTAAGCGAAATGGGCACTTGTTTATGCGGACAAAAGATGTAACACAAATAAACTTGAGAAATGTGAATAAACTTATTCTTAATACCGTGCCAAAAACAAAGCGCTTCCAAAGAAACAGTTATTCGATGTGTATAAAAATTTACAATAAAATACCCAATGACATAAAACAATTACAATATAATAAATTTTGTGTTTCATTAAGGAAATGGCTGATTAACAATACATTTTATTCAATAGAAGACTTTTTTAAATTTAAATCATAGTTGTTTATTGTGTTGAGTGTGATCGATGCTATGAAATGTATCATTATTTAGTGATAAATTACCATAAGTTTGCATGCTGTTGAATATGGCTAAATAGGCTTTAAGAATCTTATCCCTAATTTTATATTAACACCACATTTATGTATCACCCTATTTATGGCAAATAAAACAATTTGAATTTGAATTTGAATTTATTAAGTCAACATGTCTATTTAATATTTTTCTTTTTACAAAGTTTTAATCCTCATTTCACCCTTTTAGGGGTTGAATCATGTCACCATCAAAATAAATGCCATTTTCGCAATCAACATTCCATAAAACTTCAGTATCGACAATCACATCGATTTTAAGCTTTTTTACCCATTTGCTCTCTTAGGGTTGATTTTCGGAAATTCACGAAGTACGTCTTTGCTTGTTTGTTTTTAGATTTATTACTTTGAAGTTTCAAGTTGAAATGTTAATTTACATTTTTTTCCCATTCAAACTTTGTACTCCCATTTAACCCCTTTAGGGGTGGAATTTCTTAAAATCCTTTCTTAGTGGATGCTTACACTATATGTATAAAATATCTATGTACATGTAAAAAAAAAACAAGTTTCTAAGTCCAGTGATTTGGGCTGGGCGTTAGTCTGTCAGTCACCCCACCCCTCCACTTTCATATAATAAAAATATCGGATCAAAATATATCGGCTAAAAATATCGATATTTTTTCAACAAGCCTATAGAATGCACGATAGATCGAAAACTTTTTAAATATAATAATATCCTTAGGGCAGGCAAAGAAACTAAAGTGTAGGCAGCCATCAAATTAATTTTTAAAATTAAGTTTCTGGTCAAATAATTAACTTTTAAAAGTACCTAATTAACCCGGATATTAATGACTGGAACGATTTAAGCAGTTTAGTTTAAAAAAATCAAATTAAATAATGAAACAAAAACATTTCATAGCACTTGAATCGTTTTTCCGAAATTATATTCCTTTATTAAATAAATCAGTTGAATTTAGCGATACTGATCCAAGTGACATGGATTGTTTCCAATTTAATATGTATTTCAAATAAACAATGATCCATGTTGTTTGGATCGTTTTCGTGATTTTTTTCTTGTTTTTTTTTTGCTGAATATGACTTTCTTTACAACGATCCAAGTAGCTTGGAGCGTTAAGTATGACAAAAATAATGACCTGTCATATAAGTAGGTTGGTAACATCTGAATAAAAAAACATATGACACTTGAATTTTACTTGGATCTTTGTCGTGGTTCAATAGTATTGACCTTAAGGAGTATTTTGGTATACTTAACTCATTTTCGATAAACTTGTGGGTTGGATCCTTTTCAATTAACAACGTCCAATTTTTCTTCCAACATACTGAAGTATTTTGGTTTTCTTCAATCTTTCATTCATTTACTATCCAACTACCATTGTTATTATTATTAGTATTCAACCATTTTTAGATATAATTTTAAATAAATGGGAAAATTGGAGGTAAAAGCCCTTACAAAGGTCTCTAGCAGCAGTAGCGCCACCAAGCGTCCCACACCGCCATTCTAGCGACCTTTGAGTGATGTGATGCTAATAAACATATAGTTTTTGATACGATTTTCGATATTGGTTATTTTGTATCGATATATCGGATCAAAATATATCGGCTAAAAATGGACGTAGTTAAGCAGAAAGGACTCAACGCACAAAAAGTCACTTTTGAGTTATGAGCGTTTGAAGTTGCAGCTGTAATTGCTCTAAGACTAATTTACATTATTATTTAAATTGCCTCTTAATTTGAAGGATAGGGTATATTCTTATTATTCCTTTAAATATATAAACATATTTTGAAATAGATTTCGAGATATTGAGTAAAATGTGGGTTGAGTCCTTACAATTAAACGTAAGTTTGTGAAGACAGGTATTTTTTTTTTAGTTTCTCAGTAAGGACTCAAACAAAACTACCACCCGACTGAAAAATTCGTTATTTAAAGGAAAAAAAAACAAGTAAACTTGATAAAATTATAAATATTAAATCTTTGAACATAATGCTAGGAAAATTACGTTAATACGCCATGATTAAAATAGCAAAACATGGAAAAATAGGACCAAAATATCAGCTTCACTCATCTTCCTCCATGTTGAAGTCTAGGGTTGGTCTGTATCAATATTTTCATTGATATTGCTATTTCCTTTAAATCTTTTGTAGAAGTCATAACCATCTTCAAGTAATAACCCAAACTAGACCTGAGACAGTCAAGCTTTGCTTGAGGAATAGGTTTTCCCTGAGGCCAAAGAACATCAAAATCTTCTACTGAGAATTTAACTAACACACTTTGTTTCTTTTTGACAAATCCCAATCTTCACTCTCTATAACATGAGTTGCCAAACTATTTAACATAAGGGCCAGCCTAACTCCTCTACGAAGTCCCAAGGGCCAGGACTTAGCTTGTTCATCATACTAACATACTGTAAATTACCCGTTTTGGCGGGCCGGATTGTTGGTGCTCGCGAGCTGGAGCGGTTGTCTATTTTCTTTTCTATTTTTCTTGTAATAAGGAAATCTAGTGTTTTCATTCTAGTAACTTGATGGGGTGAAAGAACTGGAATGAAAACACAAGATTTCCTAAGTAAAAGTAAAATTGAAAAAAAAATAGTCATATAAACTTTTCAAGCTTACGCGCTCACTAGACATAAAATAAAACACTTTTTAACGGATACTAGCGCAGTTTTATTGAAAGTACTTTGGTAGTTAGTTGGACCAATTGTTGGTTGGTACCAAAGTAAGTACTTTCAATAAAACCGCGCTACTATCCGTTAAAAAGTGTTTTATTTTAAGAATATAGTCAACTGTTAAGTATGTACAAAAAAATAAAGTAAACTGGTTGTTTTGTCTTCAAAACAGATTTTATTAAAAAAAGTAGAACCATTTCTACTTAATTGGGTACTTTGATATCAGAGAGTAAAGATATTCAAAGAAAGGTGTGCTAGCTAAATTATTAGTAGAAGATTTTGATGTCCTTTGGCCTCAGGGACTCAATATAACCCTTTAGGACCATAATGTCCACTTCTTAAAATGACCACTTCCCAAAAGGATTATTCCTCAAGCAAAGCTTGATGGTCTCAGCTAGGGTTGCCAACCCTACTATATAATATAGTATCCTACTATATTGAGGGCTCGCCTACTATATTTTTTGAAAAAACATATAGTAGGCAAAACTACTATATTTTTTCAAGTAAAAAAATTAAACAAAAGCAGCAAAAAATTATTACATAATAACTAATTATTAATAATTGCATAATATTTTTTGTGTTTAAACTAGAAAATGTTAGTACTTAAGTAATTATGAAAAATGCAAATTCTTTAAAATCCTCCATACAAAACGGCAACCTACTATATTTTTTTGGATTTTTTCGCGATCTACTATATTTTTACACTAAAAATCTTGAAACTACTATATCTCATGCAAAAAAAGTTGGCAACCCTAGTCTCAGCCCCCCCCACTCAAATGGCCACCATTCTATAGGTACGTTTGAGTGCTACGCTTACTATTAAAGCGTAAATATGAGCAATAGACGATTAAAACACATGTCGCGAACTTATGTTAATCACAGACTTTGTCGTACTGTATGGAATCGACAAGCTTACGGCACTTTAATTTTATATTTTACTGTTTATTTTAAAGTTTTAATAGTAAGCGTAACGTTCAAACGCATAGAATGTTGACCATTTGAGTAGGAGGGCAGGTCTATGTTTGGGTTAATACCTAAAGATGGTCATGGCTTCTACAAAGGAAACATCAATATCAATGAAGATATTGATGGGTACAGACCAACCCTAGACTTCAACATGGACGAAGATGAGTGAAGCTGGTATTTCGGTCTTATTTTTCCATTTTTGTTATTTTAATAATGGCGGATTAACGTAATTTTCATAGCATTATGCTTAAAGATATTATTAATTTTAATAAGTTAACTTGTTTTTTTCTTTTAATAACCAATTTTTTAGTCGAGTGGTAATTTTAAGTCCTTTCTGAGAAAGGAAAAAGAAAATACTTGCCTTTACAAACTTACATTTATTTGTAAGGACTCAGCCCACATTTTACTTAATATCTCGAAATCTATTTCAAAATATGTCCTTATAATAATACAACTCGTTTCAGTTTAATTAATCGTATTTAAATCAGTCATTAAATCTATTATTTACAAACAACTCAGCCTGCCAGAGTCAATTTGGCAATTTCATTATGTAATGTGCTGTTCATCTACATCCGTTATTTTAAATATCTTAAGTGTTTTGAGTCTTTTCGAATAAACAAAAAGATATAATGATATTCCAGTAGACCCACTAAACCGAAACGACCAAATATGTTTAGAGTCGTTTCTGATAAACAAAAAGAAATATTGTGTTTCAATAAACCTATAACACAGAAATGACCTAACACGTTTAAGTCGTTTCAGTTATTTGATAAAATGATATTTCTAGTCAAAACTGATTCTGAGAAAGAATCCAAACTTTTTGAGTTTATTCTGGTTTATGTATCTTAAGTATATACTCACAGAAATACATTACTCAGAAACAATTCAAGCGGACTGAATTCATTCTGCAAATACTATTTTTGTGCTCTTCATACTGTGGGTTGAGTCGGGGTAGTAAGAAAAACTAGTTTCCGTGCACATTTAAAAAAATGGGTTTTCACTACATTATAGATTCGACCCTCAGGAGTACGATGGCATATACATATAACTCAATTTTGGCCAAAGTGTCGGTTGAGTCCTTTCTGCTTAACTACGTCCAAATATCGATATATCGAACAAAAAATATCGATATATCGTATCGATGTATCGATATTTTTTCAACAACCCTACATTGCATTGCATCATTTTTTGTAAATTCGACTTGTTTTGTTTCGGAAAAATATTTTCTAGAAGAAAATTAACTCATTTTTGCGGTAATTTATTGAATTACTCAAATACCCTATACTTTCTTCATCAAGTAAAAAGTTTAATTTCTTTCTTTGGTGCTAAAAACAGTGGTTTTAAGTGGCGTAACTTTTCGACGGAAGCAACTTATTGATAAGCTTTCGTGTTTTCTGTTTTATCAGGAGTTGTATTATTCTCAATGGAGCAAGGACATCAGGAGCAACAGGGGTACTCAATGGACGACCCAATTACAGTCGGTAAGAGTCTCGGAAACTAGATTTACTAATATTTTTGGACTTTCACCTTACTTTCTGTTTATGCATGCATTTCTTAATGATTGGATGACTATCTAAAGGAATGTATACTTGTAACCATCTTGTAACAGTGTAGATTTTATTTGGTTAAAGTTAAGTATCCATCCCATATGTATTGGTTAGATAGATCTAAATCCTTAGTCTGTTATTTCTCCTATTCCATACACAATAACTTAAGAAAAACGTAATTTATGAAAAAATACAGCAAACCACATGCAATTTGCCAAGCATAAAACAGAGAATTTAATAAATAATAGCCTAGAACGATACTTCCCTACGAAGCATACTGTCAAAAGTGTGACAAATAAAACAGTCATTTTCACACGTTACCGAATCGTACCAATAAGAAGGAAAAGGTTTCAATTTCCCTACCTTAAGGGGTTTAGTTACTATTTTATTGGATTTTAGTTACGATTAGGTAATGTATGAACGATAAAAATCTGAAAACTGAACCATCTTCATTCATTTTTTTCTCTAATGGGCTTCTAGGTATTATTAAATTCTAAGTTTAATGTAATGTGGAATCTACGTGTTATTATTAAATCTTTATTGAAATAAAAGAAGTTAGACAAAACAGATTACTTATACATTATTTGTTCAGTTGCTCACTAAAGGAATATTTACTCAAGTGAGTGCATTGTTTGTCAGTGTTGCAGTTTGTAGCATCGTACGGGTGGTACATCGTAGGTGCAGCAGCTGCCTCGCTCTACGTCGCACACCGGCTGCGACCGCGCTATGAACAGTGGAAGCAGGCCCGAGAAGACGCGGAGTACCACAAGGGTATGTATTGTCAGTGTTGCAGTTTGTGTCGTACGGGTGGTACATTGTAGGTGCAGCGGCTGCCTCGCTCTACGTCGCACACCGGCTGCGACCGCGCTATGAACAGTGGAAGCAGGCCCGAGAAGACGCAGAGTACCACAATGGTATGTATTGTCAGTGTTGCAGTTTGTGTCATACGGGTGGTACATTGTAGGTGCAGCGGCTACTTCTTTCTACGACGCACACCAGCTGCGACCGCGCTATGAACAGTGGAAGCAGGAACGAGAAGACGCAGAGTACCACAAGGGTATATATTGTCAGTGTTGCAGTTTGTGTCATACGGGTGGTACATTGTAGGTGCAGCGGCTACTTCTTTCTACGTCGCACACCGGCTGCGACCGCGCTATGAACAGTGGAAGCAGGAACGAGAAGACGCAGAGTACCACAAGGGTATATATTGTCAGTGTTGCAGTTTGTGTCATACGGGTGGTACATTGTAGGTGCAGCGGCTGCCTCGCTCTACGTCGCACACCGGCTGCGACCGCTCTATGAACAGTGGAAGCAGGCCCGAGAAGACGCAGAGTGCCACAAGGGTATGTATTGTCAGTGTTGCAGTTTGTGTCATACGGGTGGAACATTGTAGGTGCAGCGGCTACTTCTTTCTACGTCGCACACCGGCTGCGACCGCGCTATGAACAGTGGAAGCAGGCCCGAGAAGACGCAGAGTATCACAAGGGTATGTATTGTCAGTGTTGCAGTTTGTGTCATACGGGTGGTACATCGTAGGTGCAGCGGCTGCCTCGCTCTACGTCGCACACCGGCTGCGACCGCGCTGTGAACAGTGGAAGCAGGCCCGAGAAGACGCAGAGTACCACAAAGGTATTGTTGATGATACTGCAAAACCGCTGATCAACCATTTGCAATACCGCGGAACTGAAACAGTAGCGAAATTTATATTACCGCCCCGCGCTGTCCTAGGCTGCCATTGGTGCGCGTTGATGGTGACTGATGACACAATTTTAAATTAGCCATTATGAAGCCTGGGGCAGAGCGGTTATTTAAATTTCGCAACTGTTTGCAGTTCCGCGGTATTGCAAATAGTAGATCAGCGATTTTGCAGTTTGCAAGTAGTAGTTTGCAACTTCACACAAATTTCAATTATAAAATACTGAGTGTGAATAAGTGAAATAGAAACATTAACATGACCTATTGTAGAACAAAGAAGCAATTAATGTTGAAACAGAGATAGAAAAACAGTTTAATAACAAAGCATGAAAAGAAATCCAAAAATAAAATTAACTTTATCTTTCTCTCAGTTTATGATATTACCTTATTTATACAAAACGAATATGGGGGCGTCCATTAATCACGTGATGTTTTTTTGGTCAATTTTTAAACCCCCCTCCCCCCTGGTGATATATGGTGAGGTTTTACGTTAACCACCCCCCCCCCCCCCCCCCTACAATTACACACAGTTTTCGGTTAAAAGTGACGCGTTCGACGAAAAAAATTTATACACGTGATATCTCACTACAGCCCCCCGCCCCCCCTTGTGATACTTCGTGATTTTTTCAACGACCCCCCCCCCCCCCCCCCTTCGAGGCTCACGTGATTAATGGACGACCCCTATGCATTGTATTTTATTACCCCTATCATAATAGTAGGTACAAGTACAGAGAATGCACTCTGCAAAAACAGAGTAAAAGTCTTAATTCAGGTCGCACAGCCAGCACTGCATTCCCTTCCTTACAAATACTTCCTTACAAATATTCACCTATGGTTGCCTCTCTATGTAGCTCTTATCTTTTCTAACGTATAAAATTGGCCAATTTTTTCTAATATGACCATCAGCCATTTTTGGTGTCCCCACTGCTGGGGCCTTCCTTATGGGTGGATAAGGAGGATGGGCCATAACCCACCACGCGGGCCCAATGCAGATTGGTGGGTGTTAACGACTGCAAATGCACCCGGGACCAACGGCTTAACATGCCTTCCGAAGAACGCAGAAGCTCGAGATACTAAATTTTTGGTCACCCATCCCATGACCGACCCTTGCGAAACTTGCTTAACCTCCGCAATCGCTGGGCCAGGCGCTAAACCACTGCACCATCGAGCTCCTCAATTTAATTTTAAGAGCTTTTTTCTAGTATATTATACGGGTCATTTTTGGACCCCTTTTCAAATTTTGTCAGGTCATTCTATAACAGCAGTACAATCAATTTATGAAGTAAAAAAAAATCATTTTTTTTACATTTTTACCCCAAACTTTTCCCTACACAAATTGAAATTGTTGTCACTGTTTGCGCGTCGCACAGGTCGACTCGCGTGAGACCCCTCCCGCCACCCGCTTTGCCCCGCTCACGCCCCGAGCGCGACGGTGAGCGTGCGCGCCTAGATTTTTAGGATATAAAAAGGCTGAAAGAAAACTGTGAATTTAAAAAGAAAGAATTCATAATTATCTCACCAACTTTTTTTTACTACTTCCTTGAACTTATATTTGATTTTGTGAAGAGGTCGCAAAATTACCCTGTATATGAGACATTATTCTTCATTGTCCTCAGACCCCGACAAGGCGTTGGAGCGCATGGAGGCGATACAGCGCGCGCGCGAAAAGCAACAAGAACTGCTTCTGGAAGCATCGCAGCGCGCGCTCGAGCAGCAAAAGGAGGTAACACACCGAACCACTAATATAAAGACACATCAATAATTAATGTGTCTTTAAGGCCAGTATATTTCAAATTATCGAATTTGTCCTATGTTTGATTCAAAAATAAATAATCAATTATTCTTTATTTTGAGCCGATAAAAATATTATGTTGAAGTTTCATAAACGATCTTGATTATTTTACGGTTAAAAATACGATATTCGTATCTTCACTGGACTAAAAAAATATGCAAAGACAAAGAACATTTTCATTAATTTTATATTTTTTGGATAATACTTAAAGTTTATCAATCCCTTATAAAAGTATATCCCTTATAAAAATAAATTATTTTATTTATTTATTTATTTATTCATGGAAAACAAACAGCATTCATGTATTAATTATAGATAAGATAAAACTAGAACAAACATGCCTTTATCAGTTTTCACAGATAGAAATTAATACAATCCAGATTAAAAAAGAAAAAAAAAGATGAAAAACATGCATTATCAAACTAAGAGCAAAATTGCTTTTTAATATTGTACCTACTCATAGACAAAATAAAAATAACACATAAGAAAAAATAGAGTATATGAATAATATGAATATATATAGAGTCCGTTACGCCAGCAGGAAAGATGCTCCTAGAGGGAAGCGAGTTTGATGAATAATTTGTGCGCAATTCGGTGTAAATGTGCGCCAAATAAAAAATTTGTGGGCCTTATACTTTTGGAATAAAACTGGAAAAACGGATTCTGCTGGGGTAACGGTGCTCCAGCAGGAAGAATCTAAACTAATGATCGGAGAGAAATAAAAGATATATGTGCGGGTAGCTTGATACTAGCAGGAAATGTGCGCCAAATATAAAATTTGTGGGCCTTATAGTTTTGGAGATATTTGATTTCCTGCTGGCGTAACGTTTTGCCAGATCCCAGATCTCGGAAACTACTAAATGTGCGATCTTACAGTAAACACATATAAGTAGCTCCTAATTTGTGCTATTTGTGCGGTAGAAAACATTTCAAAAATATTCACAGATTTTGAAGTAATCAGACATTTACTGAAAACAGAAAAAAAATTCTAGCGCCTAAACTACCACCTAAATAGAGAAACCAAAAACGGTGTTCTATTCTTCTTATTATTTCTCATTACCATAAAAATTTTGAAAACCGCACATTTACGCGTTTTTGAATAATACCCACATGAAGGTTAGACTGACCATGTCATGACTTTGACGGTCAGCAGGATAAAAATATCAGAGACTATTTAGATCCTGGCCCAAAGAATAATCTGTGCGGTTACTGAAGTACATGCTCTGAAAATTTCAGCTTCAAATTCTTCGTATTAAAGGAAATATCAATTAAAATCCAAAACAACTGTCAGTATTCCGATTAACCGACCAAATTCGATAGACCACCAAAAAGCGACGCGTTCATACATATTGATGACCTTCTTTAATGTGTCGTATTATGCAGAAAAATTGTTTGTACAGTCGTGTTCACTTGTTGTCGTCATCACTTGTCGTCATCACTTCTTATTGGCAAATGTGGGTAAATAGTGTTTTAACTTTTAAATAGTTAGTTTGAGCCTGTATTCATACCAATACCACAGTCGAGAGAGTATTTTTCTTACAGTCGGACTTCGATCGCCCTTTGTGTTGGCGCAAAAGCCGCCGTTCCTCTAGACAGTTGACGCAACGACTAAAAGTGTAAGGGACTAAAATTTTATTTGTAAATCATTACTAATTTAGGGCAAACTAAGTATAAAATAAATATTAAATTAGTACTCAATTAGGAAATAATAATGAAAAAATAAGTTCCAAGATGGCGGCCATCTTTTTTGTTTGTGGACCGATTTCGACGAAACTCGGTTTCTGGTACTTTTTTGACAAGAAAATAATAGGTAAAGCAATGTTAAAAAAAAAAAAAATCCAAGATGGCGGCCATCTTTTTTGTTTGTGAGCCAATTTCGACGAAACTCGGTTTCTGGTACTATTTTGACAAGAAAACAGCAACGCAGTGTTAAAAATGTAAAAAATCCAAGATGGCGGCCATCTTCTTTGTTTGCGGGCCGATTTCGACGAAACTCGATTTTTTGTACTATTTTGACAAGAAAATAACAAAGCAATGTTAAAAAATTAAAAATTCAAGATGGCAGCCATCTTTTTTGTTTGTGGGCCGATTTCGACGAAACTCGGTTTGTAGTACTATTTTGACAAGAAAATAACAAAGCAATGTTAAAAAAATAAAAAATCCAAGATGGCGGCCAGTTTTTAAGTTTGCGGGCCGATTTCGATGAAACTCGGTTTTTGGTAGTATTTTGACGAGAAAACAGCAACGCAATGTTAAAAAAACAAAAAATCCAAGATGGCGGCCATCTTCTTTGTTTGTGGGCCGATTTCGATGAAACTCGGTTTCTAGTACTATTTTGACAAGAAAATAACAATGCAATGTTAAAAATCATAAAAAATCAAAGATGGCGGCTTTTTTGTATTTAATTTATTTTGTCAGATTTTTTAGAAACAACAGCAAATATCTTTAAAAACATCCCAGTAACTAAGCGCAAATAATATTTTAAAAATATCACCATTTATTCAGCTTTCAGTTGAGGTATACAACTTAATAATAACTTAAATAAAAATGAGAAATTAAGACTTAGCTAAATAGCAGTCCCATTTTATGTAGCAAAAAAATCCTATATTGAGCGCTTCGGAGGTGGCCGTATTATTCTACTTAATCATAAATATGAAAGTTTGCCTGTTTGAATGATTGTTAATCAATCACGCAAAACGGCTGAACGGATTTGGATGAAATGATAGTTTATAAGCCGGATTACAACATAGGAGGATACTATTATCTTGGTTTAAGGTTTCCTAGGGATTTTCTCGAATGTAAATGTGGATGAAGTCGTGGGCTGAAGCTAGTTTGCCATAAATGGTCGTGCTTACTAAAAATACTTTCGTCTAAGTGAGTTTGAGACAGGATTGTTTTCCGCCGATGAGTAAAAATTTTATACAGACGGCATCACAAATAACCATGCATATCAGCCATTTTTAATGCCCCGCTGGCTGCTGGGGAAGAGGCCTTCCTTTTGGCTTGTGGATGGATAAAGCGGACGGGCCATAATGATAATAAATGAATAATGAAAATAGTATCAGAAACCGAGTTTCATCGAAATCGGCCCACAAACAAAACAGTTGGCCGCCATCTTGAATTTTTTACTTTTTTAACATTGTGTTGCTGTTTTCTTGCCAAAATACTACAAAAACCGAGTTTCATCGAAATCAGCCCACAAACAAAAAGTTGGCCGCCATCTTGAATTTTTTACTTTCTAACATTGCGTTGCTGTTTTCTTGTCAAAATACTACCAAAAACCGAGTTTCATCGAAATCGGCCCGCAAACTAAAAAGTTGGCCGCCATCTTGAATTTTTAAAATTTGCAACATTGCGTTGCTGTTTTCTTGTCAAAATACTACCAAAAACCAAATTTTCATCGAAATCGGCCCGCAAACTAAAAAGTTGGCCGCCATCTTGAATTTTTTTACTTTTTTAACATTGTGTTGCTGTTTTCTTGTCAAAATACTACCAAAAACCGAGTTTCATCGAAATCGGCCCGCAAACTAAAAAGTTGGCCGCCATCTTGAATTTTTAAAATTTGCAACATTGCTTTGCTGTTTTCTTGTCAAAATACTACCAAAAACCAAATTTTCATCGAAATCGGCCCGCAAACAAAAAAGTTGGCCGCCATCTTGAATTTTTACATTTTTAACATTGCGTTGTTGTTTTCTTGTCAAAATAGTATCAGAAACCGAGTTTCATCGAAATCGGCCCACAAACAAAAAAGTTGGCCGCCATCTTGAATTTTTTACATTTTTAACATTGCGTTTCTGTTTTCTTGACAAAACAGTAGCAAAAACCGAGTTTCATTGAAATCGGCCCGCAAACAAAAAAGGTGGCGGCCATCTTGAATTTTTTACATTTTTAACATTGCGTTGCTGTTTTCTTGTCAAAACAGTAGCGAAAACCGAGTTTCATCGAAATCGACCCACAAACAAAAAAAGGTGGCCGCCATCTTGAATTTATTACTTTTTTAACATTGCGTTGCTATTTTCTTGTCGAAATAGTACCAAAAACAGAGTTTCATCGAAATCGGCCCACAAAAAAAAAAGTTGGCCGCCATCTTAAATTTTTTACTTTTTTTATAAAACATCCTTTATTTTTCTACTAAAATAATGTTAAAATGGTTAAAATTCATTTAATTCAAGTAAAAATGAAATGAAACAAATAACTTCATTCGTTATTTAAATAAAAGCACTCACTCAAATCACTTTTTTACTTAAATGTACGTAGACGTGACGTGTACAAACCTGTTCAACAACAAAGTTAAGGAGGTCATCAATATGTATCAACGCGTCGCTTTTTGGTGGTCTATCGAATTTGGTCGGTTAATTGGAATACTGACAGTTGTTTTGGATTTTAATTGATATTTCCTTTAATATGAAGAATTTGAAGCTGAAATTTTCAGAGCATGTACTTCAGTAACCGCACAGATTATTCTTTGGGCCAGGATCTAAATAGTCTCTGATATTTTTATCCTGCTGACCGTCAAAGTCATGACATGGTCAGTCTAACCTTCATGTGGGTATTATTCAAAAATACCCACATGAAGTATACATAAGTATAGTCATAGCGTAAATGTGCGGTTTTCAAAATTTTTATGGTAATGAGAAATAATAAGAAGAATAGAACACCGTTTTTGGTTTCTCTATTTAGGTGGTAGTTTAGGCGCTAGAATTTTTTTTCTGTTTTCAGAAAATGTCTGATTACTTCAAAATCTGTGAATATTTTTGAAATGTTTTCTACCGCACAAATAGCACAAATTAGGAGCTACTTATATGTGTTTACTGTAAGATCGCACATTTAGTAGTTTCCGAGATCTGGGATCTGGCAAAACGTTACGCCAGCAGGAAATCAAATATCTCCAAAACTATAAGGCCCACAAATTTTATATTTGGCGCACATTTCCTGCTAGTATCAAGCTACCCGCACATATATCTTTTATTTCTCTCCGATCATTAGTTTAGATTCTTCCTGCTGGAGCACCGTTACCCCAGCAGAATCCGTTTTTCCCGTTTTACTCCAAAAGTATAAGGCCCACAAATTTTTTATTTGGCGCACATTTACACCGAATTGCGCACAAATTATTCATCAAACTCGCTTCCCTCTAGGAGCATCTTTCCTGCTGGCGTAACGGACTCATATATATATATATATATGTAGGATCGTCAGGATTTAAACTCGAACCATCAGACATCAGTGGGCAGATATGGGTATCGTGCAATGAGAACGCGCGTTGATTTTACAATGTTTGATTTATCATAATCACAAGCAATGAAAGGCAACTAGTACTAGCTTGAGCTATGGACTAAAGTGTGAACTAAGACACTAGGCGAAACGTGGGACAGTTCCGTAACGACGTCTTCACTCCACGGCGACCCGAGCAAAAGTTAGCTTGATCCAGCCCGCCGGTAACGTTACGACTCTGTCGAGACGCTGTCACTGTCACTTATTGGCGCGAAAACCGCGCTGTCAGGTGGCGCGCCTGCGTTTCGTTTAGTGTCCGTGCTCATGACCGGCTACTACACGGCCGTCCTGCGTGACGCACGTCCTCGTGTGTTAATCTGCAATAGAAACAGAACAGCACACCTTCTGTTCGAGAACAACAAGCACAACGTACAAACTAGGTACCTAGGTACTCTTAGGGACTATCAACAAACAACTTGATTTTATAGTACCAAAGATAGCTGAGGCCACGCACCATTGA
This sequence comes from Agriphila tristella, assembly GCA_928269145.1. Taxonomy (NCBI): domain Eukaryota; kingdom Metazoa; phylum Arthropoda; class Insecta; order Lepidoptera; family Crambidae; genus Agriphila; species Agriphila tristella. The sequence continues at coordinate 15,987,342 of OV743448.1, read as the reverse complement.
GTCTTATTTTGATTTCAAGATCAAATCACACACAATCACAAAATAAACAATCAAAGAGCACCAGGTATCACATTCGCAGTCTTACAGCTATCACTATAGCTTTGGAAAACATATTCCCATTACACTCTTCCCACAGGAAGCTCGAGTCAACCCTTGACTCTATGATCTTTGCTACTAGGCAAGACCCGACTGCACCACCCAGAACCTACCCTACCGCTTACCCACGGACTACTCAAAGTAGACACCGATTTCTATTAGGCTACGGCTACAGCATTCTGGTACAGTCTCCGACCTGACGAATTGATAACCTGTGCACACAATGAAATTCAACTAGACGCAACTTCGTCATCTATCTCACTTTCATCTACAAACTCAATGGGTACCTGGCCCTCAGGCATCTTCTTCAAGCGATCATACTAGCTTTTGTAACTCGATTGACAGACAGTACAATTTAAAGCGAGTTGCCCCTCCCCTAGGGAAACCTGCCATAACTTATTTTTGACAGCCTCTACCGCAGTTAGACTTAAGAACGCTCATCATCCGCTTGACCTGACTGTTCGCATGACATGACCCTATAGCAATAAGATGAAGATGGATATTCTTACTGTCACAGAGAACAGAGATCACGCTCCTTGCTCGCGAAACAGCGACCTTGATCGGCTATCATGCGTGCTGGAGCACCGAACAACGCCGCACTGTCTTTCACTGCCTTGATGCTGCTCCTAGAGTCTAAGTTTGTAGTTAAGTGTAAAAGAGCAAAACATACTTAGTGAATGCGTCAATCATTACGAAGACGTATTCTTTGTTATCGCTCTTCCCACGAAGGTTACCAGTAGCATCAATGTGCACTATGTGCCATGGAACCGCAGTCGTCGGGAAAGGGTGTAGCTCAGCCTGTACCTTACCTGAATGAGACTTGGCTATCTTACAGGTCACGCAGTTATCCACGAACTTTCTTACATACCGGCGCAAACCCTCGAACCAGTAGTGATTGTACAGCTTCTCCAAGGTTTATTTTCATCCAAAGTGTACAAGAGATTCATGGACATTATTTAAGACTGACCATTGCATAGTACGGAGAACGATGGGCAAGCATCTCGTTCGGCCATTCCTCTGGACTTTACGATGAAGTATGTTAGACCTTACCTTATAAGTTTTAGCAACGTCATCATTGAGCTGCCCTTCGTTCACTATCGTCATCATCATCATCATCACCATCATCATCATCACCTATATCCGGTGAACGTCTAGACTAAATGCTTGCCACTCAGCCGTGACTGTATCATAACTTTACAATAACAGAAAAAAACAAAACTTTGAACTGATCACCTGATGGAAGCATAGATCCTCGAAACATAGTGACGTCGTCGTCTACTCCCACCTCCTCGTCTCGCACGCCGTCGAAGACACGAGTCGCAAAGATGTACCGCTTCACGCCGCTTGGTGATGAAGTCACTTCTTTTGATACCACCATCGTTGTCAGCACTCTTTGCCGCTGGTACGCTGAAACGGAGAACAAAACACACAGTACGCGCTCCAAAACCTTGTTCACTCACATTTTTGAAAATCCAATCATTTTCCAGATAATCAAACATAAACGTTATTAAATCAGGAATTAATTAACTTCGTGATTATGAACACTGAATTCATATTCCTACACATAGTAACAGCTGCTTACTCAAATTCACCACACTATGACTAAAAGTGTAGGTACTAACGGTGTACTAACAGTGCACTAACAGTGCACTAACAGTGCACTAACAGTGCACTAACAGTGTTCTAACAGTGTACTAACAGTGTACTAACAGTGTACTAACAGTGTACTAACAGTGTACTAACAGTGTACTAACAGTGTACTAACAGTGTACTAACAGTGTACTAACAGTGTACTAACAGTGTACGAACAGTGTACTAACAGTGTACTTACAGTGTACTAACAGTGTACTAACAGTGTACTAACAGTTTACTAACAGTGTACTAACAGTGTACTAACAGTGTACTAATAACAGTGTACTAACAGTGTACTAACAGTGTACTAACAGTGTACTAACAGTGTACTAACAGTGTACTAACAGTGTACTAACAGTGTACTAACAGTGTACTAACAGTGTACTAACAGTGTACTAACAGTGTACTAACAGTGTACTAACAGTGTACTAACAGTGTACTAACAGTGTACTAACAGTGTACTAACAGTGTACTAACAGTGCACTAACAGTGTACTAATAACAGTGTACCAACACTGTACCAACACTGTACGAACACTGTACGAACACTATACTAACACTGTACCAACACTGTACCAACACTGTACCGACACTGTACCGACACTGTACCGACACCGTACCGACACTGTATCGTCACTGTACCGACACTGTACCAACACTACCAACACTGTACCAACACTACCAACACTGTACCAACACTGTACCAACACTGCAGTAACACTGCACCAACAGTAAACATATTCAGAAACATTGATGCATCTACCAACTGTTAGCAGTGAATTCAAACAGAAAAGTGGTTACATTACAATTACAACAGAACAGTGCTATTACATTACCACAGAATATGACATTACTAAGAAAGATTTCATTCTGTTTTCCTTATTTTTGCACTAAATGTCAACAACAATCTCTGTTGAATTAATTCACCAACAAAAATTACTAAGCCCTTTTAATTTTAGTTAAATTCACTCCCTTGAATAATTTTGAAACATAATGAGAATTCAATCTGTACCGTTTTCATAATCACAACCAATAGAAATACTTAGTGACTTTCGTTTAAAAATAAAATCGTTACGACTGACCTTTATAAAGTGACCTTGTAGATTCGCCATGCTGGCTGCGCCGAGTAATAGGATGCTCTCAGCTTGTCTGCACTCGCACCCGCCACAGCGTCGCCATCGCCATTGCATCGCTGCCGCCATTGCATCACCGCTTGCGCTGCCAGTTGCTTTGCTCAGCTCCACAACTGTTGCCGCTGTAGCTGCACCACTGTTGTCTTGTGAAGCACCTGAAGCAGATAATCATAGGCGCATTTGGTTGTTGTTTGACATGAAAACAAGCACCAGAAAAAGTGGAACGATTACATGACCTGTTATCCTTGGAATAAGTCGGTACTGTGCGATGTCCTGGAATGCTACACCTTTTCATGAGCAGCTGCTTAAAATCGCTCCATGTCATCCATCACCATAGCTTCTTTACGTCGTTATCCAGGCACGCACGTCAACATCTTTTCTTTCGGGGTCAAAGTCAGGAACGAACATTGGCACTCAAAGTAGGCACACGCATCGCTTGTAACCAAGCAATAATATTGCGATTTGGTCAAATAGACGCCACTTTTCGTCGATCACATTGATTTTCCGTTGCACTTGATTCACTTTTCTCACCACGTGGGACGTTTGGATTGTATCCCAACTTCTGATGTAGGATCGTCAGGATTTAAACTCGAACCATCAGACATCAGTGGGCAGATATGGGTATCGTGCAATGAGAACGCGCGTTGATTTTACAATGTTTGATTTATCATAATCACAAGCAATGAAAGGCAACTAGTACTAGCTTGAGCTATGGACTAAAGTGTGAACTAAGACACTAGGCGAAACGTGGGACAGTTCCGTAACGACGTCTTCACTCCACGGCGACCCGAGCAAAAGTTAGCTTGATCCAGCCCGCCGGTAACGTTACGACTCTGTCGAGACGCTGTCACTGTCACTTATTGGCGCGAAAACCGCGCTGTCAGGTGGCGCGCCTGCGTTTCGTTTAGTGTCCGTGCTCATGACCGGCTACTACATATATATATAGAGAGCCATACCAATATCTGTCAAAGAAAAACTACATTATTTAATTGTCAAAGAAATCTACATTAATTTTATTTTTGAAATAATTCGATCCCGCTGTAAATAAGTCAGTATTTTCTGAATGATTTTGATTGAAATCAGTTAATACCCTGTTAAAGTAAGAATTAGATCTATAATTTGGAATACATGTATCTACTTGAAATTTAAGGTAATTTCGCCTTGTGTTAATGCGGACGGGCAGTTTTATATTTATCAAAGAAAGTAGATCACTACAATCCATTTTGCCATTAATTATGTTAAGAAGGAAAGTTAGATCAGTCGCCTCTCTTCGCAAGGTCAAAGGAAGTAAATGATGGTGCTTGCACTTGATCTCATAGTCTGAGCCCAAGTTCAACCTGTGTTTGTAATTTAGAAATTTAAGAAACTTTTTCTGGACTCTTTCGATTTTTTGAATGTAAAATTGGTATTGAGGATTCCTCACTTGACTTGCATATTCTAATTGACTTCTCACTAATGAACAGTACAGAATTTTCAGCGTCTTCACCGTTTCAAAGTGTTTGGTGCTTCTTATAATGGACTTATAATTTTTCTTTCTTTCTTTCTTTTTTATTTACGAAAAATATATAGAAAAATAGGTAATGACATATAGAAGAATATTCAACGGTTACTTTTTCAAAAAGTGACTTTATGCTCAAAATAACAACAAAAACATTGAAAAAGTATAGTTATTTTCATTACTCTTCACACGTAAAGAAAAAGACAGAGACAGAGTTTTTTGGAATATACTGGCCTTAATACTATCCATGGGCGTAGCTAGCAGGCAGGCAGGGAGGGGCAGCTGCCCTGCCCCCCCTTAGAATAGCAGTCGTTCTGTGGTAAACTAATTCTGATGTGCTTTATAGCTAGCAACACTTCTTATAGGATACATAAAGAAAGCAACAGGCTTGAAGGCTGGCTTGTGAAATCTAACAATACGGGATGTGATCTCTATATAATCTAGGATTTTCTCTGTCTGCTCTGCTGTTGTATTGTGATTATTACAATAACTGACAAAAGTTAAGCAATAGTGCCTTTGAATAAATAAAGATTGTGTGTCTACTCAGGGACGTATTTTAAGATTCGGAACCCTGGGCCAATAAGGTATGCCGCCCCTAGGGTTACGTACGGGAGGAAGAGGAATGAGGATGCCTGTCTAGGATACATAAAACGCCTGATTTTTCAGAAAAAATCCTGTCTATACGCAAAAAATGCCGCGCAGCGCGATTTTGAGTCAGTTTCATTCAATACACTTGTAATTTTGTCAATCTTTAGTAAAAAAATCAGCCGCGCAACGCGATTTTTTGTCTGTTTTATCTGCTAATCTCACTAATCATGTAATATATTATGTGTAATATATTATGTTTAACACATACGAGAAGAAGAGGATGCCTGTCCAGTAACACAAAACGCCAGATTTTTCAAAAAAAATCCTGACTGGTAAAAAAAATGCCGCGCACCGCGATTTTTAGTCAGTTGTCAGTTTCATCCAACAAACTTTGACAAGTTTGTCAAAATGACAAAATGACTTTTGTCAATCTAAATTAGTAAAAGAATCAGCCGCGCAGTGCGATTTTTGTGAGTTCCATCCACTAATCTTGTAATTTAGCCCGACTATGAGTATTTAATAAAAAAACGGCCTCGCAGCGAGATTTTCAGTCAATTTTATCTACTAATCTCACTAATCATGTAACACCATGAACGGAAAATGAACATTCTGCACTGCAGTTCGTCAATAAATGATTGGTATAACTAATTATGAAAGGCGCCCTGGGACATAGCCCCCTTGGACCATTTTTATTTTTTTTATTTTTTTCCCGGGGAAAATGCCTTCGCATACCACCCCCGCACGGGGAACACGGGGGCGGTTATGTGGTGCATCCACTAAAAACCCCGGGGTGTTCCTTCCGCGCATTGGACGAGGACAGTCGGGATCGGTGTGGCAGTCACCGCGTCCCCGCCCTGCGCTGGTCCCTTCGGACTCCTTCTAATTGAGGACGCCAAACGTCTCCTACGGTGTGGCACTCCGGAACACACGAGCGCTCTTCCACCTCCAGGCCCTTAGTGGACGACAGAATTCCCCGTTCCGCCGCCCTGGCCCTGAGCTACTACTAGGGAGGGATGAGATGCGCATAACGCCTTCTCCTTCCCCCTGGTCTCCGCCGACGTATCGGGTCTGCACCCGTATCCGCCTCACGGACCCTCTCGGCGCTCTCCTTCTGTGACATGATATCTTCACAGAAGGAGGTCACCGCCTCCCACGCCCTGTCACCTCTCAGCATGGCAGCTGCCACGTTGAGAAGCGAGAGGTCACCCCCTATCTCTGTCCTCAGCGCTTGTCGCTGGGTTGACCACGCAGGGCATTCTGCGAGGACATGCCGCGCGGTGTCCTCCGGTGCGCCGCAATCGTGGCACACCGGTGTAGCCTCTCGCTGGATCCGACACAGGTACCGACCGAAGCAGCCGTGCCCGGTCAGCACCTGTGTCAGTCTGAATGTTAAGGCACCGTGCCTTCTACCCATCCAGTCCCTCAAAATCGGTCGCACAGCCTCGACTGTCCGTACCCCAGCCTCTGGAACCTCTAACTGCCGCTCCCATTCTTCCAGGCATCTCTCCTCCGCAAGCTTTCGCACTTGAGCTCGCTCCTCGGGGGCCAATCGGTCGCCCCTTTCTTGTTCCTCTTTACGCTGTTTGACACCTCCGAGAGCACTTGGGCCTCTAGCTCCCACGGACGCGTACCAGCGAGCACGCAGGCGGCCGTTCCGGAGACTGTGCGATACCCCCTTATTATGCGCGACGCAACAATCCGTTGGGGGCAGCCCCCTTGGACCCTAGGGTAAATACGGCCCTGCACTACCGGATTTAAGCATAGGCTACATAGGCTGCAGCCTAGGGGCCCGCACCACAAGGGGGCCCGCACCACATGTTTTTTTTGCATTTTTGAATTAGGTACGCGGATGAAACCACAGATTACAAAACTAGTGGATGAAACTAACTGAAAGTCGCGCTGCGCGGCCTTTTTTTACTAAAGATAGGCAAGAGTACAATATTAATGTATGAAGATGACAAAAAACGCGCTGCGCGGCCGTTTTATTACGAAATACAGGCACGATTACAAGGTTAGTGGCTGAAACACACAAAAAAATTTTTTTTGCAATAAAGATTAGTGGATGAAACTGACTATAAATCGTGCTGCGCGGCCGTTTTTTTCCTAAAGATAGGCATAATTATAAAATTAGTGGCTTAAACTGACAAAAAATTGCGCTGCGCGGCCATATTTTACAATAGACTTGCAAAATTACAAGACTACTACTAGACGGGGGGCCCGCACCACAGGATGAGCCTAGGGGTCCATAGTTCTTAAATCCGGCCCTGCGTCCCTGTGTCTACCGTTAGAAGGTTACATTATTGAATTTTGATGAAGTGTCAAATGTGATCTATTAAAGTGGCCCTACTTTACAACAGAGTGACGTGAAGATCTAAACTTGTTTACATATTCATCGACATGACTGTACACATAAAAATTCATGAGATTTGAATACTTTATACCTACGTAATTATTATTGATGTTTGCAGCGCGAAGAACGCAAGCGACAAGAGATGGTGGAACGGCTGAAGAAGTACGGCGCTGCCACAACCGGGAACAAACTCGGGGCTCAGGATGAAGGTCAGTTATAAGATATTTGATAATAATACACTCGGCGTCAGAAAAACCGCACATTTTCTTCAAAGTTAATTTAATCCCATATAATTTAATGATAAGTTTTATTATAAACTTCTTCCCCTTCGGACATAGCCAACAGTCTTTAGAAACCGTTGGAATACTCGTCGAACGGAATCAAATACTGAGATTGAGTTGCTGAGCACATTACATTGCCTAATTTTATTGCAATATTTGAATAACTTCATGGGCAATAGTATCCATCTTGGGTATTAGTTTTTTTAATTGAACTGTTTAAGTGTGTTTTCTCCATCATTAGCGAATTTACCCGCATTTCCTGAATTGACCCCTTTTATTTCCCTTTTGTGGTGGCGCTAGCAATAACGCTTTAATCGTTTAATTATGGTAACTGTTATGTTAAATAAATCAAACACTTATTAAAAGAAAGCTCATTAAATGTACTTTCAATAGATATCAACATTTACACAATAAAACGTTAGCTAGCAATAGCAGATGGCCAAGTCTAAACTTAGTGCCGAAGAGGTGCGGTTTTTCTGACGTCGAGTGTATTTATTTAGGGAAATATTCAGCTTAATAATATTCCCGTTGTCCTTATGTCCGTGGGGACCACTGGGGAATATCGGAGAAAAAGAATTTTTTTTCACGACTGCCCAAACAGGAGTGTATATATGTTTAGGGTTCATGTATGTTTGTGGGTATGTGAGTTTCTTTGTTCCACCATAACTTCTAAATGGCTGAACTGATTTGGATAAATGGGAAATCGTTAGAATCCTTACAGCATCCCGAGTGACACTGGCTATATTTTTTAGAAAAAATCAATATGGCGACTGTCGTACAGTCATTTCAAATGTGAAAAAAAAAAAAAATTTTTCTTCTATTATTACAATATGGGTATCAAATGAAAGGCCTTGATGAGCACATTAGTGCATTGGGCCGGAATCCTAAGGGTGCGGGTTCGAGTCCCGGCTGACTCGATTTTTTCTAGTATTTTTTCTATTAATTTTTTTATCATGAAAATAATGATTAATTTGTTTGAATTGAAAATGTGTATTTTTCAGACTTCCTACCCCTAAGTGGGGGCGCATCGACTTCCTCGTACCGCGCCCCCAAGCGCTCCGCCTGCTCCAAGGGCGGGTGTGGCCGCTAACACATCACACATTTATTGTAATATTATAATAAATAATAATGCATTTTTATTTATATTGTATAGTACTAAAGGGGTATTCACACCTTCCGATTTAGGATGTCCGATCCACTCAGGACGTCTTAAGGCCAGTATATTCCAAAAACTCTGTCTCTGTCTTTTTGTTTACGTGTGAAGAGTAATGAAAATAACCTCACTTTTTCATTTTTTTCAATGTTTTTGTTGTTATTTTGAGCATAAAGTCACTTTTTGAAAAAGTAACCGTTGAATATTCTTCTATATGTCATTACCTATTTTTCTATATATTTTTCGTGTAAAAGAGATTGATAAACTTTAAGTATTATTCGAAAAATATAAAATTAATGAAAAATTTCTTTGTCTTTGCATATTTTTTAGTCGAGTGAAGATACGAATATCGTATTTTTAACCGTAAAATAATCAAGATCGTTCAACATATATTTTTGTCTGCTCAAAATAAAGAATAATTGATTGTTTATTTTTGAATCAAAAGATAGGCCAAATTCGATAATTTGGAATATACTGGCCTTAAGGGGCTATGTAAAAAAATTACACTTTTTGATGTTTTGCCATGTCGCGGAAAAAACCCAGAGATCTGTAATTAAGATATACAGCGTTGGCCGGATAATTAGAAACACCAATCAATTTTCATACAAACGAGGTAACTTTGAAGCCTTGGTTCTCCGCCAGGGATTGACCTAGCTGTGATCTGAAGATGGCGATCCAGGGACTGAACGGAGGAGATTCAGATCTCTATACACTCCCAACTGATCTGATCAGCATTCTAAGAGCTGTAAAGATCAGACATCAGTTTCAGCATTTCAATACGTTTTAATGCTATTTTCCTGGTTTTTTTAAAACTTATCCAAATAGCTCTTAATATTCTGATCAGATCAATTGTGTATGTACGGCCATCTAAATCTTCTCCATTCACTCCCTGGATGGCCATCATCAGATCACAGCTAGGTCAATCCCTGGCGGAGAACCAAGGCTTCAAAGTTACCTCGTTTGTATGAAAATTGACTGGTGTTTCTAATTTATCCGTCCACCACCATACAACGTGTTAACGAATTAACGCAAAATGAGAAAACCGTTTCTTCGGACCATCAAACTGGACAACGTTTACTATGGGACCAACTCTGAAATCGAGAAAAAAAAATCAGCTGTTTCATACAAAAAATAATAACGAAAATATAAAAATGTATGAAGCAGCTGATTGTCTTTTGACAGTTTAACGTGCATGTGGTGCTTTTCTATAAGTAATGTGTCACTTATATTTTTTTAGACTGTTAATTATAATTGTAATAGTGTAAACATTGTTAAAAAGCTAAAAAAAACATGCTACTTGCCGTTGACTGTACAAAATTGAATTCAAAAGTCGTGCCGGAACGTGGTTGGACGAACGTCATAAATCGGAAGGTGTGGATACCCCTTAATACATTGGTTTTCAAAGTAAGGGATGAAGCCCCAATGGGGTTATAACAACCATTTAAAATATCAAGTGAATAAAGGCGATATCGACTGCAAAATGGTTTTAATGACATTTTCATATTTCTTATTTAAAAGCGCTTAGTCTGCACATTTTGCATTGAAAAAAAATCTGTTTTTTTACAAGTGGTATTTTTTTTGCAAAAAAAAAACATTTTTTTTTTTATTAAATAAAAACCTCTGAGGGCGCCATTTTCGGTCATACAACCGCCTTAAGTGATAAAGCTTGTTCGGAGTGCACTACAGAGATAATTCACAATATCGTATTTATTTAAACATTATTTAAACACTTGTGATTTTCGAACCAATGGTGGCGCTAGTGTACAGATTATGCGCTTTTAAGTTTTTGCTCTGGCTTAGAAATAAAGAATTTAAGACATTTATTGCTATTAATTTGTTAATTTAATAGAGTTTTATTTGCTGTAAAAAAAATCATGATTTTTGAATCTCCAATGATACTTACTAATAAGTATTTGAATGAATTTTACTTTATAAATTTTCTACCCTAAACATTAAAGTTTGAGAAACGATGTTCTAAAAACCTAATTAACTCGGAGGTGATGTTAATTTTTTAAAGTAGATTTTTTTAATATGTAAGTACGTACTATCCCCGCAAATTGGTAATGACCGCGGCCATTTTTTTAACCTCAAAAACAAAAAAACAATTTTAATTTTTTTATATACCTAGACCCTATCTTATTAAAAATTAACAGGTGAATAATTAATATATTAAATTACCTATTAGAATTTTAGTGTTAAATGTGATTTTTTGTTGTGAACGACGTCAACGTGGATGTTAATGTGACAAGGTTCCATCATATTACCGATTTGCGGGGATAGTACAGTCAGCGGCACGTCTCGTCCTCAATAGATTTTCAGCCTTAAGGTCACCATCATCCTCCTGTCCTTATCCCAATTTATTTATAGTGTTCTACACAAAATAAAATTTTGAGCTCGTAGAACGACCACTATTGGGGTCGGCGCAGCATGTAATTCATACTGCATTAGGTTTTGGCAAAGTTTTACGGTCGGCCGCCTGCCTGACACCAACCCTCCTCGGGAATGCTGTTGTTGACAGTTTCCTCGCTGCCATTCGAGTGACCCTTTGTGCGATGGTCTGTACCGGGTCCCTAAAACTTCCCTCTATCGCCTTCTACGATACCTACGGGATGAGATGGGACAGTCCTATTCTTAACCGGAATTTTCAGCCTTAAGGTATGGTATATTAATTTGTAACTCTCGGTAACTGGACGTGTTGCTAACTGTACAGTAATTTAGGTACTGTAAAATTATTATACACAGGTTGGTCAAAAGTTCTGTTACTGAGTTTCTTTATCGATTACTGGCCATTAAAACAAATGAAAAGAAAAAATAAAAATGACATATTATTGACAGTTTTATAAGCTATAATTCCATACCACACGTATATCATATTTTGTTTATTTCACCATGGAATGGGGGTTGAAGGAGAATCGTGTCGCTGTAATTGCTCTGCACAAATGTGGGCAGCCACCGAATATGAATTTCAAGTTGCTACAAAAGTTGAAAATCAACAAGCAATTTATTTATCGCACTATCCATAGGTACAGTAATACCTTGACCGTCGATGACCGAAAAAGATCAGGAAGACCACGCACCGTTCGGACACCAGCTGTGATCAAGGCAGTGAAGGCGAGAATCACGAGAAATCCCGTCCGGAAGCAAAAGTTATTGGCAATACAGATGACTGTGAAGAGAAGTTCCCTTAAAAAATTATCAATGATGACCTTGGGCTTCACGCTTACCGTAGACGAAAGGGCCATCTGCTAAACGCACGCATTGAAGGCTATGAGGTTAGCACGAAGTCGCGCTCTACTAAAGCAGTACGCACAAAACGGCCATCGAAAAATCTTGTTTACTGATGAAAAAATCTTCACAGTCGAAGAAAATTTTAACCGTCAAAATGATAGAGTATACGCTAAGAATAGTAAAGAAGCCAGCATGATTGCTCCGAGGGTCCAACGAGGTCACCACCCCTCATCAGTGATGATTTGGCTGGGGGTGTCCTATTCAGGGCTAAGTAAGGTTCATTTCTGTGAAAAAGGTGTGAAAACTGGCGCTAGAGTCTATCAAGATACCGTTCTGGAACCTGTTGTCAAACCCTTAAGCCACACTTTATTTCAAAACCAGCCATGGGTCTTCCAGCAGGACTCTGCCCCTGCGCACAAAGCAAAATCTACACAAGCATGGTTTCGGGCTAACAAAATTGATTTTATCGCGCAGGAAGAATGGCCATCCTCCAGCCCAGACTTAAATCCTCTGGATTATGCCATATGGCAACTTATTGAGGAGAAAGCATGTGCTAAGCCCCACATGAATCTCGACTCTCTTAAGCGCGCTATTCTCAAGGCAGTCGCAGAATTGGATATGGTGGTAGTTCGTGCTGCCATCGATGACTGGCCTCGTCGTCTAAAGGCGTGTATTCATGCCAGAGGCGGTCATTTCGAATAATTTTAATACATGATAATCTTAAATATTTGTGCTTTCATTTGGTATATAATTCATTGTAGCATTATTTGTAAATTTAGTATTATTCATGTTTTCCATAGTTACAGAACTTAGTAACCAACTAGGTACTAATAATACTAGTCGGACGATTTGAGCAATAAATTGTGATGGTTTTATGGTGTTGAAATAAAGTTATAACAAATATTTATTGTTTCATTTATTATTTAGATTTCCTGTTCAAAAGTAGAAAAAGTTTCTGGTGTGTTATGTTTTTATGCTTGGCCTTCACCTGATGTTAAGTGACGATAAGGCCGAAGGTGGAAGCGCACTACACCCGGAATCCTCATCACTGAGGAACTAGCTATTTTACTTCTAACTGCCGGAACACAGCTATGTTTAAATTGTTGTTATGGCGTCAGACTTAGGTAAGATGGTGGTATCTAGCCAGGCGCACTTGAAATAAGCCCTACCACTAACCAAACCGAATACGAAGGCCTTTCACAATGACAAAAAACTGAAGGCATAAGAATAAATAAACGTTTTATTTATTTAAAAGTTTCTTATGCTGTAGGCTCGATAGATGCCGTTGATATAAATGCACAATGTGATTTTTTAAAGCTTTTAAGAGTATCAACACCATCTAGTGAGGCAAATGGTTACTATTTTTATTTTTTAAATGTCACTTTGTAAAGCCCACAAAATAATTCAAAAAAACAATAAAAACACGACTGCCCTGCCCAAAACGAACTAATGAGTTCGTTTTTGGAAAGACAGTCGCTTTATAATATTTTTTAAAATTATTTATTTTTCACTTCTTTTGTTGCACTGGCCTGATAAGTGTAATTTTATATGGGAAATATGAACGGCGCCATTTAGCGCCGAATTGCACAATGAAATTTTCAATAGTACTCTATCGAGTAATTTTACGCGCGTTTTTTTTCTCCATAGATGTTCGTGCTAGGGGTACGAGAAAAACGCGTGTAAAGAATAGAATAAGAAAGAAATATGATAGAGTAATTTTGTATGGGAAATTTGTAAAGCGCCATCTACCGGCGTGTAAGGGGTTGGGGTGTAAGGGGCTCCAAATAATATCATTCGAAGCCCAAGGCCCAAGCCAACTTCTCCTGCTCGCGGTGCACCCTGCTGGCTTACGAACGAGGCTCTGGCGGCCGACCGGTGGCGGGATAACCATCACAAACATTGCGAGCTAATGAAATACACAGACCAGTGTCAGGCAGCAGTGACACTGGTGCGATTAGCTACGCACTGCGATTGCCAACCCGCATGCCCAGCGTGGCAATTATGGGCAAACCCTCTTATGGTGACACAAAACAGACCACGGTCGCCAGTTCCCGGCCGCCCTGCTATTCCTGATCACGGTGGCGGTCACGGTAACGGCAGGCCGCCATAAACAACTGACCCTGGCGACGTACAACGGACGCACGTTACGGCTCGACGAGCACCTGGCACAACTCGAGGAGGAACCCAACTCTCGGGGGAAGGATAAAGTGGCACATTCTTGGGCTCAGCGAAGTCCGAAGAGAGGGGGAGGATACTGTGACCCTTGAATCGGGCCACCTTCTGTATTTCCGAGAAGGAGACCAGCTATCCCAGGGTGGTAGGGTTCCTGGTACATAAAACCCTCTGTGACAACGTTGTAGAGGTGTCGAGTGTGTCAAATAGGGTTGCGTACCTCGTGATCAAGCTAACCGAGAGGTATAGCCTCAAGGTTGTGCAGGTCTACGCACCGACCTCAACACACTCGGACGATGAAGTGGAAGATATGTTTGGAGACATATCCAAGGCCTTACACTTCACTACCAAGGCACACTTCAACGTTGTTATGGGGGACTTCAACGCTAAAGTGGGAGTACAGAATAGCAACGAATCGGTAGTAGGATCCCATGGTTTTGGGTGCAGAAACCACAGGGGGCAAATGCTTGTCAACTTTCTCGAGAAAGAGGGGCTTTTTGTGATGAATTCTTTCTTCAAGAAACAGCTCCAAAGAAAGTGGACATGGTGAAGCCCCGATGGTAGGACTAAAAAAGCTTTTTAAAAAAAAGAAAAACCGCCTTCAAAAAACCTGAAAACAAAAACAGCTTAAAAATTAAATACCTCTAAAAAGCAAGAAATAATATTCGAATCATTCGTTACACATATCAATATTAATAAAACACGTCTATTGAAGTCGGGTGGGGCTGGAGGACAACTTCATTTTTTTCTTAAAGCCCCACCCGACTTCATTAGACGTGTTTTATTAATATTGATATGTGTAACGAATGATTCGAATATTATTTCTTGCTTTTTAGAGGTATTTAATTTTTAAGCTGTTTTTGTTTTCAGGTTTTTTGAAGGCGGTTTTTCTTTTTTTTAAAAAGCTTTTTTATTTTCAACTTTTTAGTGGTAGGTATGTAAGCGCAGCGTGTAAATATTTTTTAACTTTATATTATAACATTTTCAATGGTAAAATGCCCAGAACTAAATTTCCAAATTCACGCTGTTTGTTTTTGAGGAGTTCCGTTGTGTTTTCGTAGTCCAAATCTAGTCCAGAACGTTGCATCGCAAACCATGATTTGGTTTGTTTTGGATTGTCATAAACTTACCAAAACCTAAATCACTTTACATATACACAGGTTGGTCAAAAGTTCTGTTACTGAGTTTCTTTATCGATTACTGGCCATTAAAACAAATGAAAAGAAAAAATAAAAATGACATATTATTGACAGTTTTATAAGCTATAATTCCATACCACACGTATATCATATTTTGTTTATTTCACCATGGAATGGGGGTTGAAGGAGAATCGTGTCGCTGTAATTGCTCTGCACAAATGTGGGCAGCCACCGAATATGATTTTCAAGTTGCTACAAAAGTTGAAAATCAACAAGCAATTTATTTATCGCACTATCCATAGGTACAGTAATACCTTGACCGTCGATGACCGAAAAAGATCAGGAAGACCACGCACCGTTCGGACACCAGCTGTGATCAAGGCAGTGAAGGCGAGAATCACGAGAAATCCCGTCCGGAAGCAAAAGTTATTGGCAATACAGATGACTGTGAAGAGAAGTTCCCTTAAAAAAATTATCAATGATGACCTTGGGCTTCACGCTTACCGTAGACGAAAGGGCCATCTGCTAAACGCACGATTGAAGGCTATGAGGTTAGCACGAAGTCGCGCTCTACTAAAGCGGTACGCACAAAACGGCCATCGAAAAATCTTGTTTACTGATGAAAAAATCTTCACAGTCGAAGAAAATTTTAACCGTCAAAATGATAGAGTATACGCTAAGAATAGTAAAGAAGCCAGCATGATTGCTCCGAGGGTCCAACGAGGTCACCACCCCTCATCAGTGATGATTTGGCTGGGGGTGTCCTATTCAGGGCTAAGTAAGGTTCATTTCTGTGAAAAAGGTGTGAAAACTGGCGCTAGAGTCTATCAAGATACCGTTTTGGAACCTGTTGTCAAACCCTTAAGCCACACTTTATTTCAAAACCAGCCATGGGTCTTCCAGCAGGACTCTGCCCCTGCGCACAAAGCAAAATCTACACAAGCATGGTTTCGGGCTAACAAAATTGATTTTATCGCGCAGGAAGAATGACCATCCTCCAGCCCAGACTTAAATCCTCTGGATTATGCCATATGGCAACTTATTGAGGAGAAAGCATGTGCTAAGCCCCACATGAATCTCGACTCTCTTAAGCGCGCTATTCTCAAGGCAGTCGCAGAATTGGATATGGTGGTAGTTCGTGCTGCCATCGATGACTGGCCTCGTCGTCTAAAGGCGTGTATTCATGCCAGAGGCGGTCATTTCGAATAATTTTAATACATGATAATCTTAAATATTTGTGCTTTCATTTGGTATATAATTCATTGTAGCATTATTTGTAAATTTAGTATTATTCATGTTTTCCATAGTTACAGAACTTAGTAACCAACTAGGTACTATTTGACTTTAAGGAGTTCCCTTGTGTATCTTTGAAGTTCGAAGTCCAATAACGATGAAATTAAATTGTGACCACTCTTGAAGTATACCCTTTCAAATAAAAAAAGAATCATCTAAATCGGTATATAAACAAAGATGTTATGTCCGAAATTCCATAAAAACTCGTACGATGGCGAGCTAAATAATTGATATTTTTCAGGATTATGAGAAAACTACTGGCCAGATCTCTGAAAAAATTTTATGGGACCACACACGAACTATGTTCTTTGAGATAAAAGAAGAATTGTACAAATCGGGTAACAACTGACGAAGCTATGTTAAAACATACATATAAAAAAAAAAAAAAAAAAATACCGTCGACTTGAGAACCTCCTCGTTTTTTTGAAGTCGGTTAAAGGCTCTCTGAATATCGAGGTTAAGCTTGAACGCGCTCGCTTGATGAAGTCCAGGCTCCGTCCTAGCCTGCTCCAAACCATTATAGGGTCTGAAACGTTCTAGTCGAACCTGGAGAACCGATTCGCTGCCGTGGAAACTACAAATGCTGTTGACGTCAACCGGGCCCTCGAAAATGTGGTCGGAATACTCAGGGAAGAGGGCACGAAATTTTGCGAAAATCAGCGCAAGGGCAGGAAGAAGAAGTTTTCGGAAGAAACCCTTAGGCTCATGAAGAAGCGACGAGAAGACCCACCTGTCACTTCGTCCGAACAAAAGGCTCTCAACAAGAAGATTGGTAAACTGGTGCGTTACGATCTCCGATGCTCCAATACACGCTCGATTGAACGAGCAATTGAGCGGAATCGGGGATCGAAAGTGTTTGTCCAGTCTCTTGGGAGAAGTCACTTGACTACGGCCAGTGGAGTCGTCGTAGCTTCGAAGCCGGAGGTTCTTTCGGAAATTGAAAACTTCTATAGCCAGCTGTATGCTTCGCATGCATCTTGACCTGATCCCGAAAATGAGGATACCCGAGCCACATTGACCCCCCACTTTACCGAAGACTTGCCAGAAATCAGCCTGTGTGAAATTGAGATGGCTCTTAGGCAGCTTAAAAACGGAAAAGCCCCTGGTGAGGACGGCGTTACATCTGAACTCCTCAAAGCAGGCGGAAAACCTGTACTAAAGGAGCTCCGAAACATCTTTAACGCCGTTCTCTTTGACGGGAGAACTCCGGAGGCGTGGAGTCGGAGTGTCGTCGTCTTGTTCTTCAAAAAAGGAGACAAGACCTTACTGAAGAACTATCGACCCATCTCGCTCCTAAGCCACGTCTACAAGCTGTTTTCAAGAGTCATCACAAACCGCCTTGCGCAAAGACTCGACGAATTTCAACCCCCGGAGCAGGCTGGGTTTCGAGGAGGATATGGCACCATAGACCACATCTTCACAGTGCGGCAGATTATACAGAAGTCCGAAGAGTATAACGAGCCTTTGTGCTTAGCATTTGTGGACTATGAGAAGGCATTTGATACTGTCGAAACCGGCACCCTGATTATCTAAATAGAAACTATTTAGCGACCGGTTGCATTTGACATAATTGCCACTTTTCTTTGGTATGTTTTTTTTAACCCAAAAAGAAGTAGCAATGGATCACGATCATCTGTGAACTGCAACCAGTCGCTAGGTGGTTTTTAATTAGATAATCAGCCCGCTGGGCTGTTTTAGAATCCCTGCAACGATGCCAAGTCGATTGGCGATACATTCAAGTGCTGAGATGTCTCTACAATGCCGCAACCATGGCCGTCCAACTGCAGAACCAGCAGACTAAGCATATCCCCTTGCATCGAGGAGTGAGACAAGGGGATGTGCTATCCCCCAAATTGTTCACAAACGCATTGGAGGATATGTTTAAAACGCTGGACTGGAAAGGACGCGGTATTAACATCAACGGCGAATACTTATCACACTTGCGATTTGCGGATGATATCGTCATTGTGGCTGAAACGTTGCAGGATCTACAATGCATGCTGAACAGCCTAGCTGATTCCTCTCTACGCATCGTTCTCCGAATGAACTTGGACAAAACCAAGATTATGTTCAACGAACAAGTAATTCCAGGACCGATTGCAGTACAAGGTAGTCCTCTCGAAGTTGTTACGAAATATGTCTACCTCGGGCAAACATTGCAATTGGGTAGAAACAACTTCGAGGGAGAGGCCAACAGAAGGATACAGCTGGGCTGGGCAGCATATGGGAAACTTCGTCGAGTCTTTGAGTCGCCTATTCCACAGAATCTAAAGACGAAAGTCTTCAACCAGTGCGTCCTGCCTGTAGGGCTGGTTCACAAATTTAAAGTCGCACAGCGAGCTATGGAAAGGGCTATGCTCGGAGTTTCTCTGAGAGATAGGGTCCGGAACGAGGTGATCCGACAGAGAACTAAAGTCATCGACATAGCTCACCGGATTAGCAAGCTGAAGTGGCAGTGGGCCGGCCATATTAGCCGTAGAACCGATGGCCGCTGGGGCAGAAGAGTTCTTGAGTGGAGAACCCGAATGGGCAAACGTAGTGTAGGACGCCCTCAGACAAGGTGGAGCGACGATCTTCGCAAGGTGGCTGGCATAAACTGGATGAGTATAGCCGCGGATCGTGCTCAGTGGCGTGCACTCGGAGAGGCCTATGTTCAGCAGTGGACGATGATAGGCTGATGATGATCTACCGGCGAGAAGCGAAATGATTACGCGTTTCTCGATAGATGTTGTCTATGTGTGCGTGCGCAGAAAACCGCGATTTGTTCCGGGCGACTTTATTTTGTGCAGAAAGCTTGAAGATGCGGCAATGTTTATAAAAAATACGCATTGTTTCACAATGGTCTGTTTTAGCAATTAACCCACAATCGCCCGGTGCTGGGTTCACTTCCCGGTGTGGCAAGTGACTCGCGCGATTAGCACTAGGGACGTGCGTGACACGCTGTGGCCGATCTCTTGCCGAGCACTTGCCAATTCCTTCGCTCATTCTGATCGAGAGTCAATTGTCTTCTATAAGTACCTAGCACGAACAGAGGGCCTAGTGCGATTTGATGTGTTCACTTTTCGCTATCGTAAACAATCGTTTTGTCTCTTTCACTCGCATTGAGTATGAGCAGCATATCCGATAGTTTTCGAAAGTGAAAAGTGAAAACATCAACTCGCACTAGGCCCTCAGCTATCGAGAAAAAAACGTGCACGAAAGTACTCGATATAGCAATATCAGGAAATAGAAAGAGCTAACCCCAAAAATTAATCCAAACTTTAATAAAATTGAGACTAAATTTTTGCACACGACTTTGTCCTTACGGACTGGGCATACAGATGGGATAAAAAGTATCACTTTCGTTAATCGAAGCTTCAAACCATCTATCTGTGTAGGTACTGTTGTAGTAGATTACATCAAGCATTCGATACTTTTGTAGATTTTGCGTGAAGTTAAAAAAAACTGTACATTTATAATATTAATTAGATATCTTAAAAGTTTCACTGAAAAACTTTACATTGCAAAGCTCTAGACCATCCAGCCCATAAAAATAGAATGTCAAAGAACATGTCAATAAACAGGTGATCCGAAAACGAATGCATACATTTTATATGAGATACGTAAAATATGTGTATTCGTTAACGACCATTTATCACCGGAGTACAAAAAACTTCTCACTAAAACTAAGCAACTGGCTAAGGAGAAAGCTTATCAATATGTGTGGGTGAAATTTTCAAAGATCCATGTACGCAGGAATGACACTTCCCACGTCATTATAATTAATTCTGAACATGATTTAAACAAGCTGATTTAAACAATTTCCTAGACTATTTTGTGTATTTTAAGGGATTTTTTTGTTTTCATAACTACATTTCATGCTTCAGTTTGTATTGCATTAATTTGTACTGGCCAACTGTGCAAAAAAAATATGTTTTTGTTTTAAAATATTATGTGATATTGGAAGGATTAGAGATCTGCTTATCATCTGTGCGTAATTATTATTTATGTCCGATTTCCCCAACCATAGCTTCTTATTTATTGGCACGCAACTATTATAATTGTTTAAATGATGGCATAACCTATTTTTTAACACATGTCACTTTGCTTCGTTATGCTGGCGGCTTTTCGCAGCTTATTGTTGTCTCACTCACTCTTGGAGTGCTGCTTGTAGTGCATATTCGCTCATACTCACACAACCAGTTTTCTATTGTTTGTAATTTCGAGCGTTATCTTATCTCACTGTCTATACTGAATACAAAAGACAAACCATTCAATGCAGTGTTAGCGAATCTTTATAGTTTTTATGACACTCGTAATTGGCTAAATGAGTTCCTAAGCTATTTTCTTCATTCTATTAACGCAATTATTTTTTTTTAAATAAAATCACCTATATTTATCGACACTTCTTATTTTATTCTGGTACTCGCAGCGAGTTATCAATGTCTCTTTTATTGCTGTTTTATTTTATTAATCCGTGCATTCGAAAGCGGAAATATACAAAATGCTATTATAATGACATGTTGCAAAAGTAATGGATAATAAGTTAATATTTTACTATCAGAATGTTCGTGGATTACGGACTAAAACAACTACTTTTAGACGTAAATTAATGATGAATAATTTTAGTTTAATAGCACTATCTGAGACATGGTTAACAGAAAGTTTTTCTGACTCTGAGTTATTCGACAATAGATATTTGGTGTGGCGTCGGGACCGTAAGTATGATTTGACAGGTCAATCACTGGGTGGGGGCGTGCTCCTCGCGGTAAGTAAAGACCTGGACGTTGTCCCGCGGCCGGAATGGAATTCCTCCGCGGAAGACATGTGGGTTACATTATCACTTGGTAAAGAAAAGTTACATGTGTGTGTTATATATTTATGTAGTCAAAATTTTGGATTTAGTTTCTCTCAGCAGCTTTCAAATTATTTAAATAAATTACGAGATGTAATTACATCAAATCCATCGGATAGTTTCTTAGTAATGGGTGATTTTAATATGAGTTCAATTCAATGGTCTTTAATACCTAACTGTAGTAGTACCTATTTGGAAGCCCTAAATGTCACCGGCTTTAATGAGTGCGACTTTGTTGATGAACTTCATATTGTAGATTTGCATCAGTATAATCATGTAAGCAATCAGTATGGTAGGATACTCGATCTTATTTTGTCAAATAATGATGTTTCAGTTCTTAATATTATTGACCCATTAGTTCCCCTTGATCCACACCATAACGCCTTGGGTATTGAAGTTGACGCTCATTATCACCTTCCCCTTAAACCAGCTCCTCGATTAAAATTTTGTTATAATAAAGCTAATTTTAGCGCTATTAACAACGATCTTGCAGCTATTGATTGGAATGCTAATTTAGGTAATTTAAGTTTGGAGGCAGCGGTTGACTTTTTGTACGCTACCATTAATGGTTTACGGGCTAAGTATGTTCCAACTAAATTTATAAGATCAAGAAATTATCCTCCTTGGTACTCCTCTGCGCTTATCAAAGTGCTCAAAGAGAGGTACAAATATCTATGTAAATATAAGCGTTATGGCATGATTGCTGACAGGCAGTCTATCGTTAGGTTGACCGAGCGTATTGATTCTCTTGAAGCCAATTGCTATGAATTATATATATCACGAGTTGAAAATTCAATAAAAGATAACCCCAAACATTTTTGGTCCTATTATAAATCACTATCGGGTTCCAGTTCTATTCCTAATAATATGACTTACGATAATTGTAGCTCAAGCTCGGGTAAAGATATCTGTGATATGTTTTCTAAATATTTTAGCTCAAGTTTTTTGCTTCCTGAATCCAGCCTGCCCAGCAACCCTTGTGCATCCATTTCCATTAACACGTCTAAGCTACCCGATGGTGATATTAGTTCAATTGAGCTGTCGCCATCTTTGATAAAATCGAAGTTATCCAGACTAGATGTTTCTAAATCAAGTGGCCCAGACTCGATTCCACCTATCCTGCTTATTAGGTGTGCTGATCAGCTTTCCATTCCCTTATATTTACTTTTTGATAGATCCCTCAGGGAGGGGCATATGCCTTCAGTTTGGAAGAGAGCATTTATTACTCCTATTCATAAAAAAGGCTCTAAAAATGAAATAACTAATTATAGGCCAATTTCCAAACTTAACGTTATTGCCAAGGTATTTGAAAAGATAGTATATGATCAACTGTATTCGGCTCTGAAAACTACACTTCCATCATCTCAACATGGTTTTCTCAAAGGAAAATCCACAGTTTCTAATCTCGTTATTTTAAATGATTTCGTTACTGAGACTATGGACGAGGGATCTCAAGCTGATGTAGTCTATACAGATTATAGTAAGGCTTTTGATAGAATTGATCATCAATTGCTTATTTGTAAGCTGCAAATGGCTGGTGTCAGGGGAGACTTACTGAGATGGTTCACCTCTTATATTAACAACCGTTCTCAAGCCGTTGCTTTGGGGAACTACTTATCGGATTGGATGTGTGTTCCAAGTGGTGTACCGCAGGGATCCCTGTTGGGCCCATTGCTCTTTTTGATTTTTATTTCAGATATAGAGTCATGTTTTGAAAATTCTTCTGTTCTTAGTTTTGCTGACGACATGAAAGTTTTTAAATCTGTCAAATCTGATGAGGATGCAGCAGCACTTCAATCTGATCTTCTTAGGCTTGATAACTACTTTAGTATCAACAAACTCGACCTTAATGTTAGTAAGTGCACAGTCATGTCTATTTCGAGGAAAACAAACCCTATCAGATTTAACTATACACTAAAAAATCAAAGTCTTAAACGGGTATCAGAAATGAAAGACTTGGGAGTGATCCATGATTCCGAATTAACCTTTCAAAATCACATTTCTGCAATCGTGGGTAAAGCTTCCAAGGCTCTTGGCTTTATAATGAGATCTTCCAAAGATTTTAAAAATATTAAAACTATTAAAATCCTTTATAGCACATATGTGCGCTGCCACTTGGAATACGCATCTCATATTTGGAACCCTAAGTATTCAGTGCACATTGATCGGTTGGAACGAGTGCAACGAAAATTTATCCGATTCATTAATTTTAAAACTCGTCATAACCAACGTGACTACTTTATATCGTGTGCTAAACATCATTTTCTTCCTCTTAAACTTCGCCGTGACATATCGGATTAAGTGTTTCTCAAAAAAATTATTACATCATCCATTGACTGTCCTGAACTACTTAGTAAAATTTATTTTTACACACCTTCGAGAACTTACAGGTGTAGACCATTACTATACCTTCCTGCTGCTAGTGCCAATTACCGCCGAAATAGTTTTATCTACCGTTCCTGTCAGTTTTTTAATAATTTGTGTAAAAATGGTGACCTTGATATTGATCTTTTCTTCACTAGTTTACCTATGCTTAAGAAGCGCCTTAGTAATAATTTCTTTGAGAGGTATGCCTGTTTGTAATATTGTCTTTTGTGCCTTTTCATTAAATAATTATAAAAGCTTAGTTTCATAATGATCTTAAATACAAAATTGTAAAGTGTGTAAATTGACCTTGCGGCGGATGTTGGGCAGATTTCACTCCATTTCTATTTGATGCATTTAAGTTATTTGTTTTTTTGACAAAAACCTGCATGTATAGGTAATAGTCAAACCAATCCAGTGCTGTGCCTATAAATTGTAACCTAGTTTAATTTCAACTCAACTGTATTATTAGCTATACACCTTATTTCTATCAGTGGAGACTTATAAATGACTTTTTGTAGCTATTTTTTTATGTATTAGAATGTATTAGTCGATAGTCTTCCTAAAATTAATAAATAAAATAAAATAAATAAAATAAAATAAAATGACTTAGATTCATAAAATATGACTGTGTTTGGCAAAAGGAAATTAATAAACTATGTTCCATACTGTTTTCTTCGTCGATAAACGAATAAATGAAGCGAAATTTGGTTTTAGAGAAATGTGAGGCGATATCTTACTTACCTGTGAAAAGTGTGATTACTTGGATTGTTTCTTTTTGTCACATCACAATTACTTAGAGCACAAGACACCATGGCTCCTCGATACCTTTATTTTAAATTCTAATTAAGATTAACAAATATTTTAAACAGACTGTGATTGCTCATTTGCTAGGCGGGACGCTAGAGGCTCTTACTGTAAAAATGTTGGCACATGTCACTTGTTCCTTTGTCTCTTTTTTACATAGACCGTGTCCGTATGATGTTAACTTCTCTTTTCCACGCTTTGTTGGTCTTCTTGAGCGCAGCGAATTTTTTTCTATGTGTATGATCCAGCCAGACCGGCTGGCCGAAACACGCCGAAAGTCGAAAACACCGATGTGTCCCATTACTATGCAGGGCTGTCGCGCGCGCCTATCGCTGAGCTTTCACAACCTCGCGGCGCGGTTGCCTGGAACTGGAACTAATTTCATCTTTCCACGAGAAATCTGGCGAAATCTAACTAAGGAAACAACACTTTAAAGATTACACCTACTGTACCTACTCAATTATTTTAGGTAAGGGCGACTTGGCTGATGAAACATTACTATGCTATTATTAAAAAACCGGCCAAGTGCGTGTCGGACCACGCGCTCTAGGGTTCCGTAGTTACCTTATACCATACGATATTTCATACCACTATTATTTTACGTCTGCAAAAATAACTTTGTTTTTCACAGTGTTGGTATGAATTACAAAGTTATATTTGCGGTTTTGGAAAATGTACTATATCTCAAAAACTAATTATTATATTTCGTTCAAACCAATTTTCGTTGAAAGTGTTTATTAAGATCTACATCATATATTATTTTCAGATTTTTCACTTTCTTATTTCAAAAGTTAGAGGGGGGGGGACACACATTTTACCACTTTGGCAGTGTTTATCTTTCAAACGGTTGACTTTGAAAAAAAATCGTCTTAGGAACTTGAGGTTCCTTGAGGCCATTTTTAAAGACTTATCTATAGACAACCCACAAGTATTGGTCTTAAGAAAAAATTTTTGTTCAGTTTCAGTTCCATGGGGAGCCCCCGCTTAATCTTTTATTTTTTTATTTTTGTGTTTAACAGAATACATCTACCTACCAAGTTTCAACTGTATAATCCTGATACTTTCGGAATAAAGTGGCTGTGACATACGGACGGACAGACAGACAGACAGACATGACGAATCTATAAGGGTTCCGTTTTTTGCCATTTAGGCTACGGAACCCTAATAAAGGGCGATTGCTTATTTAATTTAATGTTGATCTTAGTGGTTAGTAGTTTTGAAATCCATTGTTGTGGATTCGAATCTCGGTTGCTCTCTAAATGGCACTAACATAGTATTCCAATAAATAATAGGGAATATGCATCAAATTAATTTTTAATCAAAAGTATAATGCGTGAGAAAATCAACTGTAATGTTAAAACTTTTCTCTTGCGTTTTTTTTCTTGTGATATAGGTAGTTACTTGAAGTTGGCACGCAGCTTTATCAAAATCGGTGACTTATGCATATTTCCTATTGTTCGTACGACCCTAGTCCTGCAGAAATTATTAGTTGAGGCAGTTAAGCTACGGTTTCCTCGGATGACGGTGCCGTCATATTACGGCCGTAACATAGCGGTGTTGAATGTTGTCTATGTAAACAATATGGCGACACCGTAACGTCAGAAACCGCGTCGTATTGTTTACATAGACAACGTTCTACGCCGTTAAACGGCGGCCGTAATATGACGGCACCGTCATCCTAGGAAACCCTAGCTTTAACCGCCTCTGTGATCTAGTGGTACGCCCACCCGTGTTACGCAAGGGTCCCGGGTTCGATTCCCAGGGAGGGTACAATTTGTACTCGGTTTGGTTGGTGGTAGGGCTTATTTCAAGTTTGACTGGTTAGCTACCACCATCTTACCTAAGTTTGACGCCATAACAACAATTAAAAATTGTTGTGTTCCGGCAGTTAGAGGTAAGATAGCCAGTTGCTCAGTGGTGTGGATTCCGTGTGTAGTGCGCTTCCACCTTCGGCCTTATCGTCACTTAACAGCAGGTGAGGTGAAGGCCAAGCACCACGCCGTTGTGCATAAAAAAAGGCTAAAATAAAATACCTAGTATAATAGGTATAGGTAGGGCTGCCATCCGTCCGGGTTTCCCGGGATTTGTCCTAGTTTGGAGGGCGTCCGGGGAGCGTCCGGGCGGGGTTCTAATTGTAGTCCGGGTAAAACCCGGACTATAATTAAAGTCCGGGTTTTGGATCAAACTCCGCTCAAAAAAGTACTATATTCATTCAGCGCGTTACCGGGCGCTTCACTTCACTACGCGTGGCGCACCGCGCAACCCGCAAAAAAATGCGCTGCGCGGCCCATTTCTTTTCCTTACTAATATCCTTACTTAATATTATATATGCGAAAGTCCGTTTGTTTGTTTGTTTGTTACTCCTTCACGTACCGATAATCATGCATACACGTTGCCAGGGGTACAGAGAAGGACATAGGGTACCTGTCATCCCGAAAAAGAGTGTTGTTCCCGAGGGATAGCAAAAAACTTTCCACGCAGGTGAAGTCGCGGGTGGCCGCTTGTTTTACTATCAACAAGCACCGCGCACCCCGCAAAATATCGCGCATTTATTTACTAAAAACAAGCACAGCGCACCCCGCAAAAATCACGCTGCGCGGCCCATTGTTTTTTTACTATAAACAAACACCGCGCACCCCGCAAAAAAATCTATAAACAAGCAAGATTACAAGGTTAGTGAAAAACTGACTAAAAATCGCGCTGCGCGGCTTTTTTTTTCGGGCCGCCCCTGGCTATTTGGGCATTTATTTTGGCCCGCTACGATTGCAAAACTACTAAACCTGGACCCTGACCCTCCACAAAATTGTGTTGGACACCCCGGCTCTACATCATAACTAGTAAAACACACTATTTTATGCGAAAAAAGGCTTAAAATTCATTTTTTTCAGTCAAGTAGGGTAAAACTTATTTTTTAACCAAGCTAAAAGTGAATATAAAAAAATCAAATGTCCGGGGTCAAGCCTCCAAAGTCCGGGGTTTTTACGCTTCCGGTCCTGGGCGGCAGGTTTTAGAGATGGCAGCCCTAGATATAGGTACCCCTTTTTTTTTTTTCTTTTTTGTTCTGTCAAGAGCAGAAACCTAAGTACTATTATCTATTCTGTGCCCCTAGTAGGAACATCTACCTATTAAAAGGGGGGGGGGGGGGATGGGGAAGTCTCATGGATTTAGCACTTTCCTTTGGTTGAAATGTACTCGATATTAGAGCAGTTACCTACATATTATATGGAAAATACTTTTACAAAATTACTCTATTGAATGTTACTATCCCCGTCAATTTGGTAATGCGCCTGCATCGAAAATACATTTCAATGTGCGCCTGGCGGTCATGATTTTAACCTCAAAAACGAAAAACAATTGTAAAATGTTTATATACCTACCTAGACCTTATCTTATTGAAAATAATAATTCAATAATTAATATAATAGATTACCTACCTATTAGAATTTTCTTGTTTCATGACATTTTTAGTTGCGGATCATGTCAACGTGGATGTTAATGTGACAAGGTTCCAGCGCATTACCAATTGACGAGGATAGTATTACGCGATAGCTGCTCAACGTAAGGTAAGGTAGGCTGTTTATTAACCGACTTAAAAAAAGGTTCTCAATTCTATTGTATTTTTTTATCAATGTTTGCGTCTTCCACATGATCATGGACCGATGTTATTAAAATTTAGCCAATCTTGTTGCTTACGAAAATCTAAATAACTGGCCACCGATCTTAAAACCAATCCAACTGACATTTCTAGACCGATATTTTGTTCCACCGCCTCAAACGAAAGCTAAAAAACAAAATAAAACAGTCCATACAAATGGACCATCTTATCTAGACCTCTGCACGTATTCTACAATGGAGGAACACAATACGACCCACGAATATAATGAGATTTGATAGACCTCAGTATTTTGGTTTTGATGCTATTAAAAAGTAACTATTTTGAGGATCTCGATGGCGCAGTGGGTGGCTTTTGCGATTGCGGCGGCTAAGCAACTTTCGCAAGGGTCTGTCATGGGATGGGTGACCAAAATTAAATGTATCATCTATAACTCCGCCGTGCTTCGAAGCTGTTGGCCCTTGCATTTGCACTTTTTAACACCTACACAATCCTGAGGACCTCAATGGCGCAGTGGTTTAGTGGCTGGCCCAGCGATTGCGGAGGTTAAGCAACTTTCGCAAGGGTCGATCATGGGATGGGTGACCAAAAACTTATTATATCTATAGCTCCTCTGTGCTTCGAAGCCGTTGGCCCCTACATTTGCAGTCTTTAACACCCACACAACGCTGAGGACCTCCATCATGGCGCAGTAGTTTAGTGCCTGGCCCAGCGATTGCGGAGGTTAAGCAACTTCCGCAAGGGTCGGTCATGGGATGGGTGACCAAAAATGTATTATCTATAGTTCCTCTGTGCTTCGAAGCCGTTGGCCCCTTCATTTGCAGTCTTTAACACCCACACAACCCTGAGGACCTCGATGGCGCAGTAGTTTACCGCCTGGCCCAGCGCAAGGGTCGGTCATGGGATGGGTGACCAAAAATGTATTATCTCAACCTCCTCCGTGCATTGTAAGGCACATAAAGCTGTTGGTCCCGGGTGCATTTGCAGTCGTTAACACCCACCAATCCACATTGGGCTCCGTGGCGGGTTATGGCCCATCCTCCTTGTCCACCCAGAAAGAAGGCCTGTACCATAGCAGTGGGGTCATTAAAAATTACTGATGGTCAACACCCACCAATCCACATAGGCCAGCGTGGGTTTTGGTTAAGGCCTATTCTTCTAATTCCATCTCCATTGGACCAGACGGAAATCGAACCTGCGATCTTCGCTAGTAGACTGCTCTGTTCCCGGGTGAATCTACGTTGTTCCTTACTTCCTGTGTCATTGTCTGAACTCGAAAAATCTTTAAAAATCCAATGCATCACAAGGAATAAATCAAAAATATATAACGCGCGTAAAATTATTCGATAGTGCAATTTTGTATGAAAAATTAATACAGCGCCATCTATCGCCGAATAGCGAAATTAAATTTTCCATAGAGAATTCTCTATCGAGTAATTTTACGCGCGTAATTTTTCTCGATAGCTGTTCGTGCTAAGGGTACTGAAAATGACGTAGGAAGTAATAGACAACGTAGATCTCCCCTCAACATAAACAGCTATCGAAAAAAGTTACGCGTGTAAAAATATTAAATAATCAGTAGAGTAATTTATTTTGTATGAGAAATTTGTACAGCGCCATCTACCGGCTAGTAGCGGAATTAAATTTTCTATAGATAGTTACTGTATCTAGTACTTTTAGGTGCTTTTAGTGACCCAGTAGAATTGGCGAGTAGGTACTTGTCTTGGCTACTTGATTACGTAAAGCTGTTGCTAACAATTCTCGATTGAAATCGATTGAAAGCGCGGTTGCATTGCTGCTTTAGTTAAGATAGTTGTCACATTAGTTCTTACTAAAGCAGCGATGTAACTGCGATTTCTGTCAGAGTTGATTGCAACAAAGTTACGTAATTACCCCCCGGGTCACTGAGCTACAGGAATTTCAATAGGGTCGTTGACTGGTCGCTGGTTTTTTCTAGTAAGTGCCTTCTTAATAATTAATTACCAATCGTCATCAGCATCATGATCCATTTTCAATGTCTCCACTGCCACTAATCGGCCAGAGTTAGATTATTTTTTAAACAACACACAATTTGAGCTAGTTTTTCACTCACTGGGTGCGAAGGTATAATAATCGATCGCAGCGCTCATGGTGGCAAAAAGTAGAAAAATGTAGGCTCTGCAATCTGTTTGAAAACGATATTTAATTTATTACTAGCGATACAGGAACAATTATATATGTTTATTATCTTTATTAAAGTAGCTTTATCCTCTTGTTTTACAAAATCTACAACTAAAAAAGAAGTAAACAATCCCTGATATAGGTAACCAAAATAAAACACTCTTTTTAAACAGATCTTACTTGCGATTAGGGTTGCCAGGCGTCCGGCTAAAGCCGGACATAGGTAGGCTTTTTGATTGAGAGTTTGGCCAAATTAAATGGTGTCCGGCCTGTCCGGCTTTTGTTAGGCTTTTTACATTTACCAACTCACTCACGCACGTGGTCAGTTCAGTCAGTCAGTGGCGTTCACTCCTCGATTGTTAACGTAATGTTGCGTAAAAACATACGTTAATAAAGAATAAGTTTTATGGTAAATGTTCAAAAAGGCTAGTTATACGTAAAAAAATGTTTTATTATTATTATTCAGAAAAAATCCTTTATAATTTAGGGTGTCCGGCTTTTTCACCCAAATGTCCGGCCAAACCGGCTGGTCTGTCCGGCTTTTAGGTTAGACGACCTGGCAACCCTACTTGCGATATTTAATTTAAATGACCAAAAATTATTTCACAACACTTTGTCCACCTAAATCACAGTAATTTTAAAATTTACATTAATAACACAATATGTATAGTATTTTTTAACATTTTGTTACAATGCCGCCGAAAAAAACTAAATTGCGTTAGGTATAGAATTTTTAGGGTGTCCATATACTTCCGGAGTCGTCAATTTTCCGGATATTTATCTTTATAATTTAATAGCCTTAAAGACAATACTTAAACGTCTTGCAACGATATAAAATGAACTCTTAAAATGTGGGATCAAAATAAAATTCTTTAAATTTGGAACAAATACAAATTTGTGTTGAATGTTTTATGAAACATCAGATTTTATAAGTAATAATAATAATAATATTAGAGAAAAAACATAATAGGTTTAAAAAGAAAAAAAATATATTTCAGACACAAGATAGGTATAGACAATACAGAACAATAAAATCTGCTTAGATTTTAGCTTATTTAAGCACAAAATGAAATTGGTTAACAACCTTCGTTCGTGAAAACAAAACTTAATTAAATAAAAAGTTACAGTAAATCTATGTAATATGCTAAGTAAGTATAAGTATTTATACTTAAGAATATTTTTTTACATTAAGTGGCAATTTCCACCCATTAGAGTTAGTATCGCCCGCGCTGCGCTGCCCCGGTAAAATTGTTAATATCCTTACTAATATTATAAAATGTGAAAGTCCTTTTGTTTGTTACGCCTTCACGTCTTAACTCTGAACCGATCATCATGACATTTTACATAGGTACATGTTGTCAGGAATACCTTTCATATTGTTCCCGAGGGATAGCAAAAAAGTTTCCTCGCAGACGGAATCACGGGCGGCCGCTAGTCCCGAAAAAATTAGATTAATATATTTTTACTACCTACAGCTAGAACCTGAGCGGATTTGGAGTGTGATATTTTAGGAAAGGTACTGGCTGGGTTTATTGATTATACTATTGAGGGCATTAAGCAGATTAGGAGACACAGTTATATTCTGAATGATAGCTCCGGAAATTACGTCTTTCTTTCTCATTTTTCATTTAAACCATGAGCATCTTTCTCAGTGTAAGGTCTCCCGCGGTAGATTTATGAAGCTCATTGTATATAATTTTGAATATATGTATTTTGATTGTAAGTAGGTAGATGGAAAATGTCAGAGTTTACAGCGTTTTAGTATTTAAGTGGTTTAAAACGAATTATCTTTTGTGTTTTACGTAACTGACACCTAACTTACCACCATCGAAATGTACTTTTGATGCTTACCACCAGAATTGAGCTACCTTTAAAATCAACGGACTTGCTAAAAAAAATTAAAAACTTGATTTGAAGTGTACGTATTTAGTTTTAGGTATGTTGGACAATGTTATAATAAAATTTTGGCTTATACTTTTACATCGATAAATTGTTTGTAAATATTTTTGTATAAGCTGCATTACCAAAGTACCTACCTATCTAATTAATTGATTTATAAAAAAAAGACGTTATAATTTAGAGATAAATTCTTATCTTTATGTCAAGTTTATGTTCATAAAATATAAATATGTACATTTATAAATATCGCAGTGCAAATTTAACCATGTTACTTTACTGTTATTTAAGTAGGTATATTTTACACCACCCTCACCATGCCCAACCTAAATATAATTATACTTTCTAGACATCTAAGCAGTATAAACTTATTTTATTCAATAGGCTGTTTTATAAAAACACTTTTATAAAATGTTAGTAAAGATTACATCAAAAGCTAAATCACTTTTTCTTCTGTCTCGTGAATTGAATTTGCTAAAGGACAAAATAATTGGCTAGCTTCGTAAACTAGTAATTGGAAAATCAATTCAAAGTTTCGTAGTCACGTTTGAGCCGTTTGTCTTAGGTTACGGACTTGTGATCCAATTAACTGACCCAGCGCATGTGTATAAATATTGCGTTTCTAACTAACTTGTGCCAGAATTACAATAATGATGCAACAAAGTATGACTGTCTTACAAATTCCCAATATGACCCAATGCTTAACGCCCCGCGGACCGAAGCCCTACGCATGACAAGGGGCTGAAGTAGTACTCGCACAAAACCAGCTGGCGTACATCCCACCTCCCTCACTAACACAGGGTGCTAGAAAGGGGTAGCGATAGGTAGCGCGGTACGAAAGAGCCTCGCGTTCCGGGCGTGACGTCACGGGGCGCGGGGAGGGGTGCGACGCAGCAGCCGGCACTCCGGCACTCAGTGTCCGGCCGAACGCTACACCGCGCGGACGATTACACGATGAGCGCGCGGTGAACAAAAACAATCGCGATGCTGTTCGAAAGTCCCAACGCTAAACTGTTCCCGGCCTTCAACATCCCGCCGCCCGTCAGGCTAAGGTGAGCGTCAACCCGCCGCCATTTATAACCAGTGTAGTGTCAGTGATTTTGATTCGCAAAAGCCTATAAAGTGATAACTGAACGGTTCAGTAGCCGCAAGCGACAGTGTGCCCGTAACGCTCCACCGACTAAGGAATGAAACGTCAATAAGATCACGGTTTTTTTGTACCGAGTGAATTTAACCGCAGCGAGACTCGGCTCGCTCCAGACGGGCCACCCATGCGCCATGTCACTCCTAAACCCTTTACGTATCCGTGCAAGTGCAGAGACGGCCATAACCTTACAGATTGTTTGCAGCAATCGATACTTACTCTATTTGAGGCGAGTCGCCTCGTTACTTTTTGTGTGATTGCTTTTTTTGCAATAAAATCGGCCGCAGCTCGCATAAATCGATCTAGCATAGCTCAAACAGGTCGACAGCTCGAGACTAAAGAATGATGTGCCGTGTCGCCCCGATCGCCGTGTAAACATGAAGCTTCCTGTTGCTCGAATGGACATAGATATTCTTGTTTTATATCGCTCCTAGGAAGCGGTGAGATTGATCGTCAAATCACAACTTTAAAGTGATAGCAATAAGGTGTAGGGGAACCCTGCAGTGCAAAAGGGGCCATTGTTATAGGGATCCGAGCTGACGACTTATATGGTTGAGACTAAACAATGCCTCGAATGTTTGTAAAATTCTGATTGTACTGAATTGTGCCTGTACGAAGAAGTTAATATCGTATTTTCATTGAATTTGAGTCATTGCATTGCAAAAGACATTCCTCATAAAATCCCTGGAATTTCAAAGACTTACATATTTATTTCTAACCATCAAAATAAATTTATGAAGAATACATCCATTCGCAGTCTCAAGACTGACTAAAGAATAAGCTCATCAACCTTAGATGATGTAAAAAACTGAACTGAACAATAAAACCAGTTATAAAAAACCAACAAGTACAATTGTACCGCCTACCATCTTGATTGACGATAACATTACAAATAAGAGTCGTAAAGAACTATTATTTATGATGTTCATGATCCAAGCAACTTCATACATCAAAAGATTTGTGAATATTATGAACATACATAATTCGGCACTTAGCAAGAGATGAAGAAAACTGAATTTCGCTATAACTAAAGTAATCGTTGAATACTTCTCAAAATGCTAGATTCATCACAAATGAAAATAAAAATAATATAAATGAAATTAAACCCAAAACTAGTAAAGTTAAAAAGGATTGGAAAGATATTACAGTGGGTAGCGGTTTAAGTGGGGAATTAAAGACCCAATTAAACATGAATATAGAAAAGCCACTAACTAAAATTGTTAGTGTCCAACTAATGAATTTATCGTCAACATTTATCAGTTAAACAACGAACAGACACGCACACGAGATGCTCATAATATTCAATGTCAAGTCATCTGCAGGATTTTTGTCTGCAGATATAAATAGATTCGCGTTGACAGAGATCTTTTAGATATATTTGACAATCATTATAAATTATGGTGGCTGAGAGCTAAGAACCATTGTCGACGTTTGTAATAATTAATGGATCGACTGTGGGAAATGTATATTTAAGTATTAATTGAGTTGTTGTTCACTTGTTTACATTTCAAGTTGTTTCAAATTCTAACGATGCATATTATTTTTAATATTTTGACTTTATACAATTATTTAATGGAATTTGAAAAAACCATGAAATAGCAACCCAAAAGTAATTAAATTTTTAATAGTGAGGCAGTTCTCACGGTAAACTATGAATAGGAAAGAATGACTCCAACAAAAATGAGTTGTTTACTTGCTTAAAACAGGTTTTAAGTTATAGCTTTAGCTCTTAAGACACAATGAAAGATTTTTTGAAATGATACATATTATAAGGAAAATACCCTGGATTTCAAATCTTGCATATTACTTGATTACTGTGAATCTAATTAGATCAGATCGTAATGACAATCTTATGTTCTTAATATTGCGAAAAATAGATTGGCAACAGTACAAAAGAACATAAAGGATTTATTTTTTATTTTTTGAGTAACAATCTCAACTGGATAGAGTTAATATTAAATTAATGATATCCTGCAGAATATGATCCTTACCACTCATATTTTTCGGCATATGATTAAAATATTTAGATGTATTTAACATCCCTCAAAACATAGGAATTTTAAATGGAGTTTCAGTATAGAGAAGTTAGGCACTTGAAGCATCTCAAGATCTTAAGATATAACTCTTAAGCAGTGACTCAGAGCAACATCAATTGAATTTTTAACTATAAAAAGAATAATTGCTTCCGTGCTACAAAGAACAAACTACTCTATACGTATTGAACATTTATCTTTCTTTCACATATGGCTTTGTACTAGTAATTACTTCTATAAATAGCGTTAAACTCAGTCTTGTTGGGTCATTAACCATTGTAAAAATATCCGGTTTCTTAAAAACTTAAGTACATTGATCACTTCTATATCGATTTCATTAATTAGATAACATTTTGTGAGATTCCTAATCTCCTGAGAGGCATAATCTTTTAATAAGAATGTTGGGTACTTATCAAGATGAGATTTTTCCAATAAGAATCTTCAGATTAGCAAATGTTATTTTTTTTCTTGCAAGGTCTCTAAAAAGACGTCATTTCTAAGTAATTAACTTCAGGGAAATATAATATTTCTGATTTCGTATTCAATGATCAAGTTGGAATGTATTTTTGTGGACAAATTCTAATGTGATTCTTCTCTATTCTTTCTCTAGATTGCAATACTATTTTTTTATGGCCAGAATTTGCCATTACTTAATTATGCTTGCTTTTGGTGTTATAATAATGTTGTACAAGTGTTGGTAATTTTTCTCTATTTAAATTACTAATGCCTGTATATTTCCACTCACAAGAAAATTGTGCCTAAATAATACAGTTTTTATGCGTTATTCTTGTATACAAAACGGCACGTCAGATCAGATGTAACAGTTGTTGTACCTACTGCGAAAATCACTTAAATTGCAAAGGGAATATGCTTTCTTAAGGTCAACATGTTACATTTGATGTGCTATCGTCTGTACCTAACAAGCCGCTACTTTTATCCTGAAGCTATTTAAAAAGTGTCACCTCCTTCTAAAAGCAATCTAAGTAACTCGCAGCAGTTTTATAAAGTAAATGAAACTAGATTAAAGCTAAAGAAAATTGCACCGGCCCAGCTGCAGTGATATTATGCAACGGTGACGTCATGCCTCGTGGTGCGGGTTATTGTAAATATTATGGGAGGTTTATAAAGATTGCTGGTTGAAGATTAATTGAAGATTTATCGTGTCAAGACTAAATGCATTATAAACTGAAACCAGGGAAGGCAATAATCAAATACATTTCGGATAATTATTGAACAGTAAAACTACCAGATATCGCTGAGGCATTAGCCTCACCATTTCTATCTTAATTATCTGCCCTTTGAGAATCAATTCAAAATATTCTACACTCAGATAAGCTCACATAACTAAGCATTTTCACATCGTAAATTTTTCCCTACCACCATTAAGACGTCTTTTTTAGTGAATAAGTATAGTATTTAATCCCAAAAATAATCTAGAGAATATTGTTTGTTTCGTTAGGAAAGTTTTATGATTTGCTTTGGCTAGGGATCTATAGAACATCAATACATAAATAATGAAGATCTATTCTCGTCTTCTTTATGACGACTATTTAGATTTACTATGGATTTGAAACCTAAAGTTATTGAAGCTGACCTTAATTATATAAATAGATATATAGCTGTAGTCCTATTTTCTTTACGGAGTTTCGCAATACAGTTAAGTCGGATGGGTCCTTCAAAGCAACCCTGCCAACCAAAAACACTCATCAGGACCCACTAAGTAGATGTGTTTATTTGACAGCGGTTTTCTTTAAGAAGTACTCCAATTCCTATTAAATTATCCAGAATTAAATTAGTTTTGTAGTTATGGTAACGTCGTATACAACAATCTACTTAAATATCGATAGAAACGTATAGATTATTCAACTAACTTCTCCTATGAAATTTAAGTCATTTTTTGGGAGTCATTTATCAAGATTTAAGTTGAAAAGTACACATTTGACAAAGATGAAATAAGGAAGCAACAAATTAAGGACTTCGTTAAATTAACGATGAAACCGTAGTAAAGTTTAATGAAATTAAAAGAGTAGCCTCGCTCCAAGTGGAAGCATCATGGAGAACCAGATTAGGGGAATTAAGGTCTTGTTAAAAATAAATACGCCGACATTTTGTTGATTTGAGGAAGATGTGTTGCTTGGATATCCATCGTTTATTTATGAACTTCTTTAAGATTGAAGATGCTATTGTAAGGTCTTGTAATGGAATTTATTAAATACACTATGAAGTCTTTTTAAAATGGTGTGTCATTGACTTTTACTTGTATTATATGGAATTGGTCTTACATTGGCCAAGATGTCAATTATTACAAATTTGGTTCTGACATTGATCTCAGCATTGGTTCAATTGCAAATTATTTGCGTATTGGATTTCCATAAAACTGAAGCTACTTATCATGAAACCTATTTATCTTAGACACGAAATAGTAAATGTTTTGTTGTTTGATTCAATCAAACTCATATCCATGAATATTTTAATCTTGCTAGACATAGTCTCAAAACCTGTTAAGTAAGGACTTATCTTAAGCATTTTTACCTATTTATCTTAGGCACAAGATAGTAAATGTTATGCAGTCTGATTAAATTAAACTCATATGCATAAATGAATTAATATTGCTAGGCACAGTTTCAAAACCTGTTAATGCCAATATATTTACCATTTCTTCACAAAGACTGTGAATCCAAGCTTTGTCAAGGTGCAGTCTGTCACGTCTTAATGTGACACCTACAAGTCAATATCATTAAGAGACACATTACGAATCATTCAGGAACAAATTCGATTTGGATTCAAAAAGGGTTGAATTCTTTATTTCCGATACCACCCGTTATAGTTGACGGCGTAGAAAATTGCCTAGAAAATTGGATTTCGAAGAAATGTTTGCGCGAAGTGAGAATAATGTTATAATATATGACTCTTTGTTGTGTGAAGTAGGTTTTACGGTAAATATTTGTGTTAGGTCAGCTTTCTAGCAATTGACATTGTCATTATTAAACTAACAATAATTGATTTATTTTTGAAGTTTTCGCATTCACAATGCTATTTTATATGATAAACGATATATTGTTAGAAAAAATCGACTCACCCGTAGTATCCCTTCGTGTGCTACGGGTGAGTCGAGTTTTCTAGTATACCTATCAGTACTAAATACTGTTGAAAATGTTTTAGTAGATAAAAGATTTTCAACAGTATTTAACTATACACAGTTACAGTTAGTTGTTTTTTTCATGTTTATTTGCAATTAAAAAAATAAACCAACTCCTATAACTTATGCTTCAGCCAATGAGTAGAGATGAAAGTTCATATAGAGACCAAAAATATGAAAAAGGGATCAAAGTCCACGCAAAGTCGCGAGCGGCTGCTAGTCCTTAATAAATCTAGATTTATTGACCATCCACTAACTGTAGCTAACTT
Source organism: Agriphila tristella (assembly GCA_928269145.1). Lineage (NCBI taxonomy): Eukaryota > Metazoa > Arthropoda > Insecta > Lepidoptera > Crambidae > Agriphila > Agriphila tristella. The sequence goes on along the minus strand of OV743448.1, from coordinate 15,948,521 downwards.
CACATCGATCATTCGAACAAATGCGGGATGTGGGTCATTGATTGAGCGCCTTTTCATTCCATAAATATTATATACTAGCCAGCGGCAGCGTCGAGATAAAATGGCAAACTTTGTAAAGCTGACCTATTTGTACCGTAAGCTAAAAATGTTTTTTCTCTCATTAATTCTAAATTAGTCAGCCAGTTGATTGAAAGAAATAGCCAGTTGATAGATTCAATCACAAATGATTGAAATTGAAATAATGATGTCGTTGAGGTAAATAGGAATTTTAAAGGCACACGTTTAATAAAATACAATGAATACCTATACATATCATCCTATACTTATTTTTAATATTACAAATGCGAAAGTTAGTTTGTTTGTTTGTTTATTTATTTGTTTGTTACGCCTTCACGTCTTAACTACTGAACCGGTCATCATGAAATTTTACATACACGTTGTCAAGGGTACAAAAATGGACATAGGGTACCTACCTTTAAATTAGAAAAATCGATAATTTCAATATGACGACTGTACTACGCCACTTTCAAATGTTTTTGTTTTGTGTATATATATTGTATATGGATATTATGGATCCTGTGTCTGAAATAAAAAACATGCAAAAAAAAAAGAATATTTTATTATAGTATTACAATATGGGCATCAAATGAAAGGTCTTGTAGCACATTCCAAAACTATAAAATTTGTCACTAAATAGTGTGAAATAAAAATAAATAAATTAAAAAAATATGAAAAACATGACTGCCCTGCCAAAAATGAACTAAAAAGTTAAATAACAAGTGTCATTGTAGTCCGGGGACCACTTTGATCAAAAATGATTTCATAAAACGGTCCCCCGACTGCAATGACACTTGTTATTTAACTTTATAGTTCGTTTTTGGCAGGGCAGTCATGTTTTTAATATTTTTTAATTTATTTATTATTGGTTATATTTACACAATGCTGTGACTTTCACAAACTTTGCTTGTAATCAACCTGTTCATATTTGTACATTTACATTATTACATTTTGTTATTTTGTAGATAAAAAATAAAAAATAAACATTTTTATCCGGAAAATACTTGGTCACCCTACCCGGAGAGATATCCGGATGACAACCGGATATTTTTGACTATTGTTTATGGTGATAAGAAAAGATTTTCATCACATTTAACATCAATTTTCATGGCTTCCTTTGTCTTATAAATGAAAGAAAAATATTTCACGAACAAAGTTTAACAAAATTCAGTACGTCTATAAAAAATATGTTATCGTCTTCCAAAAAGGTGTAATAATAATTGGATTTCATTGTAAAAAGATCATTCACGGGCAAAACTAATTTCGCTTCGTAAAAAACGAAAATAAGTTAGGTATTTATAACGGGCCCGAGAACCACAATGCTTTTAACAGACCTCCAATCTATCATTTTCAATTTCGCTCCGTTAATGCAGAGTAGATTTACAACAGAGACTTATCTCTAGACTAGCGGCCGCCCGCAGTTTCACCCGTTCCCGTTTCCGTGGGAACATCGGGATAAAAAGTATCCTATGTCTTAATCTAGGCTATCTACTATCTGTGTGCCAAATTTCAACCAAATTCGTTCAGTAGTGTTTGCGTGATTGAGGAACAAACATCCAAACATCTAAACATCCAAACCCACAAACTTTCACATTTATAATATTAGTAGGATTCAGTAATGGGGAAGGCAACTGTCAAGATGGCGCTACGTACGCTTGTTCCACGAGACCTATCAAAACAAAGGACTATTACTTTAAAAATCGTTTCATAGCTTTAATATCATCAAATTCTGTCTAATAAGCTGTGTAAATGTTGGCACTTACAAATTTCCGAAAAATCTGGATATTAAGATTTCAATTTGGCTTTCAATACCGGCACTTGCATTGTAGACGTCTTTTATATCAATTTTAGGTCAATTGGTCTTTTTGGGTAAAAAATACTACAGGGTCTATTTCCCTATAGATTTGTTCTGAACGTCTACACTTAGTAACAAGCGTACGCAGCGCCATCTACAATTACCTTTGCGTTGCCTGCCATTCCCATTGGTGGCGCTGAGCGAGCTCGATAGCGTAGTGTGGTTTAGTGCATTCCGCGAATGCGGCTAACATCGGCGACACATGAGTGACCAAAATTAATTTATTGTCTTCAGACCCTAGACCAGCCATATCAATCGGCGCAATCAACATGACATGTCATGCGGACCTTTACATGTTTGACTGCAGCCCGATCAAATTTTAATACCATCCTCCTATGCGGCCCGCAAGCTTGTCTCTAATATTTCAATTCTAAAAGTAACACTTTACCTGATGCGATGAGATTAGAGATTAATACCTATAGGGTTGTGATAATCAATTTTCTATCGTTTCTGTACGGTTATATTACCCTGTCATATATGGGAGCTTTCTCCGAAGGCCAACCAGCCTGCTTCTAGGTTATTTAGAGTAGGTACCTAACTACTAAATTAACTGTAAATATTTTTTTATTGTGTAAATACTAGCGACCGCCCGCGACTTTCGTCTGCCTGTATAGTATTTTGTCTATCCCTCGGGAACAATCCTTACTTCGGGATAAATTGTACCCTATGTCCTTTTTTGTACCCCTAACCTCAGACCAAATAAAAAAAGTAAGACGGAGTCTTCCGAACGAAGCGGTGAGGCCTATAAAACTACGCCATGGCTGTGTCCATACACAGTTCACGCACACACGTGTAACGAAACTACGCCGTGGCTTTCCATATAAAACCCTGCCGCCCGGCCCCCGCCCGCCCCCTTGTACGCACACATGTACCATCAAAAACCGGCCTCACTTCATTGTTCGCAACGCTCCATCTTTCTTTTTTATTTGATCTGAGCCCCTGACAACGTATGTGCAAAATTTCATGATGACCATTTCAGTAGTTAAGACGTGAAGGAATAACAAACAAACAAACGGACTTTCGCATTTATAATATGAGTAAGGATAAAGTAAGGATAAGAAAGTAAGGATACAAAAAGCCAATTCAAAAAGCCCCAAGTAATATTTCTCGAACGAATAGATCCCCGATTATTTAATATCGAGGAAATCTACAAACAAAATTAACTCTAAAAATAAATTAGAACCAAATTATAGCAATGTAATAACTTCGAAATTGCAAAAATTTTCATAAAGAAATTGAATAATTTTCTGGATAAAAGTTTAACCATTGTTTGATAAGAAGTCCTATAGCGCCAAACTTTCTAAAACAGAGTTAGGGTTGTCTCGGACACGCGAAATAAGTAGTAGGAAAAATACCTTTATACTAACTGCTCTACAAATGAACGAAGAATAAGTTTATACTTAGAATAGGTAACCAAACAGTTTGTTTAGGAATATTATGCTTTTTGACGGAGTGTGGATGCGCATCACGTTCCATTTTTAAATTTTCAATACAACTCTGCGCGAGCCGTAATGAGGGCGAACTTTGAAAATTCCTATTAAATTACTAAATAAATATTAGATATTACAAAACACGCAAAACACTACACAAATACCCCTTTATTATTAAAAAAGATAAAAAAATACTGTACAGTCTTTAAATACCAGTAAAAAACATGTCAAAATGTACCGATTTAATCATTTTTTAATATTTTATTTTCTCTGTGATTATTGTTTTTTTTTATTTTCTCTCTATAGTGCACTCCTTGACAATACAAACAATTAAATAAATAATAATAAAAATAATAAAATCTTTATTGAAATAATCTTACATCAAAATAAAACAATTAAAATCTAGACATAGGTACGTACATAGAGCTAAAATACAAAGTTCCTGAACTAGGTTTAAATAACCTGTATCTCAGGCAAATAAGAACTTACATCACAATGTATCGTAATATTATTATACAATCAAATAAAAATATTAATATTGGAAGAATGAAAACAAAATTAAATCAAAAATAATTGCAGAAAGAGTTAAATTAAACTAAACGCTAAAATAATGTTAATTTTGTAACATCATTTAACGACAGACGAATAATGCATCTGCGTCATCAAAAATAAACGAAGTGCATGTGTTAATTAGTTTTGTTTTTTCTTTCTATACGGTACTAATTAAGAGTTTTTCTTCCTAAAACTAAAGTTTACATCGATAGTAATGCTTTCATTCTTTAGATAACTTCTTTGAAAAAACGCTAATTTCTTTGAAATGCGGATATACACTCTTAAACGTAGGAAGCTGTGATATTGCTAAGCAATATTTTTGGTTAAACTATAGAAACTTATTGTTCGTTTATTTGTTAAGAGTCGGCAGTAAGAGTTTTATTTATTTGTTAGTAAATTTTACTGATGTCCATTTTTCTGCTATCCTTACTTTTTCATACAAATATTCATAGTATTTTTTGTCGTCGGTTAGGAATAGGTTTGGGATGAGATGGAAATTCTTCCTTTTAAATTAATTTAAGCCCGAATAGTCTATTTTTATTAATGTTATTATAATAGCTTCCAAAATTATACCTATTTAAAAAATATTTTCTAGACAAGCTATGAGAAGCGACAACCCTACTCGCGTCACGTCCAAGATCGATTTAAAGGAAAATAAGACAATCGATTCGCCAATCGATTTCTACGGTCAGATCATTGCGAATCGATAATGTCCGTTGATGGGCGACGATTATAGTGATGGGTGGTGATTTCAGTTATGACTGGATTTTATTTTATTGTGAAAACTTGTTATTCGCACGAACAGTACTAGTAAGTCTATTAAAACAAGGAAAAAGTTACCTTTTTAACGCGCAACTTAAAAAACTTTTCGTTTTAATTATGTTTTACGTGGAATTTTTAGGGCCCACAGTCTAGTATTTTTAGACAGTATCGTTACATTCCCTCGTAGTCACTACTATAGAACAGCGGTTCCCGAATAGGGTTCCGCGGAACCCTAGGGTTCCGTGAGAGGCTCTCAGGGGTTCCGCGAAAATTCAAGAGTTTAGGTATAAATTCAAGATAGGTACATACATATACTTACGTATCTTTTTGTTCTAACTAAATAAATATTTTATATCATAAAAGTCCTTATTTTAAAGTCAAACTATACTTACAAGATGCTAATACCGAGCCAAATGTTTAAGAGCATAAAGGATAACAAGTTAAATGCATTATTTTGCGTTGTATCTCGCGCTTTAAGCAAACCGCCTTCAATTTTTCTCATAATATGACGCTTAAATGTCCGAATGTCAGAAATCGTTGATCTAAGCAGAATTGCAAAAGACATGTCTTGATCGGAATTCATAAGTAAATATAAAAATGATGCAGAATTAATGAGAGAGGCTCGTAGCAATTCAAAATATGCATGGAAATTTTTCTTTTTATTCCAAATTCCAAAAATTTTTCGCCCCCGAGCTGGGGTTCCGCCCAAAAACAGTGAGCCAATAAGGGTTCCGTAGCCAAAAGAATTCGGGAACCGCTGCTGTAGAAGTAGATAGCAAAACTGCTAAAAGTGGCCGTTTTTGACACATTTGCTTTCTACTTCTACGAATGACTACGAGGGCATGCAGTGATACTGTCTAAAAATACTAGACCATGGGCCCTAAAAACTCCACGTAAAACATTAATAAGAAATATACATATACAAGGTGTTTGGTAAAAGCCTTATAAAGCCGAATATGGTAGATAGGGACCATCAAATTGAACAACTTTTACTATGGGACCAACTCCGAAATCGCGAAAAAAAAATCAGCTGTTCCATACATTTTGATATTTTCGTTATTATTTTTTGTATGAAACAGCTGATTTTTTTTTCGCGATTTCGGAGTTGATCCCATAGTAAAAGTTGTTCAATTTGATGGTCCCTATCTACCATATTCGGCTTTATAAGGCTTTTACCAAACACCTTGTATATAATACAATAAGACATTAGGTAGTCAACTATTTCGGAAGCTGACTACTGTTACCTACTCTTCAGTTTACTAGGAAATAACTGTATAGATAGATCATACTCGTAAGTAAGTTTTAAATAGCTTAGTAATTTCATTGTCTCGAGTTTAAACAAAAATATTATCGCTATCATTCGCGATGAGGCACGTACTGTATAAATATTTTGATTCAAATAAAAACAAACGTCGTGATGATTAAGATGCAATGCAAAAACTGAAGCAACTTCGCAATTCTAAAATATACGATAAGTGATAATTATCATTGATTTATCTTTAATAATTATCAAGATAAATATGGGTTGATAATTATCTTTGATAAGTTTAATCACAAATGTTTCTTCATTCTTCAGATATAGGTCGACTACCCTCATCCAGTTAATGTAGTCGAGGTTGATGAGGATAATATGCACATGCCACTCAAATTTAATTGTAATTATTTTGGTTTGAAAATTTTAAGTCACGAAATTATAACCAAAAATGAAAAATTACCTTTAAACAATAGTAAAATGGTATAGTTTATTTACTAAACTACATGCTTCAAAGGTAAATAATGATATTTAATATCAATCAAACAAGGATTGCGAGGCTAATATCTGTTTGATAATTATCGGATAATTATCATGACAATTATCGCGATAACTATCAAGAAGCATATTTATTTTGATAATTTCAAACCCTGATTATAGGTAGTCAAAAGGTTAGGAGGCAATGGGAACGTAGATACCCAACCATACTGCGTGACCCATTTTATACAATATTTTACCCCCCTCCCCCTCCTTGGGGACCACCCGTAGTATATGCCAAGCCCCCCCTCCCCTCTAGTTTTCACATAGTAATTCATATAAGGTTTTAAATGATTTTTTACAGAAAGTAAAAACTAAACACTGACAGCCCGAAAAAGCACGAGATTTTCCTATTGGATATTGACTATGACAAAACCTATCACTATCTATTTCCATAGTAATGACGAACAGGAGGAATTATACAGTAGGTAGGAATAGGTATATCTCGTAGGTAAGTTACTTTTTTTTCTTAAATGTGTTATTAAAACAGTTATATTGGTTTGGGCACAATCAAATTTCAATATGAAATAAATTTAATAAAGAATTTATTTTGTGATACATTTAATGCTGTCGCCTATACTTCTGACATTAATGTTCGGTCAAAATATCGATTGTGCCAGAGGGGTGATTACATTTTATCATTTCCACCCCCAAGAATTTAATTAATTAAGTGTGTTCTCACCAATAACAATAATTTATACTGCCCTTATAAAGCATAACGGAAGAAGATATAAATCTATATATTACATAAGTATACAAACTTAATTTATTAAGATACTAGCGGCCGCCCGCGGTTTCAACCGCGTGGTTCCCGTTCCTGTGGGAATATAGGAATAAAAACTATCCTATGTTTTAAGCTAGGCTACCTACTACCTGTGTGTCAAATTTCAACCAAATCCGTTCAGTAGTTTTTGCGTGATTGAGGAACAAACATCCAAACATCCAAACCCACAAACATTCACATTTATAGTATAAGTAGGATTGTTTATTTCATAAGTTTTTTTTAATTCACAACGGGACAGTGCTTGGCCTTACACCTCACCTGATGTTAAGTGACGATAAGGCCGAAGGTGGAAGCGCACTACACCCGGAATACTCACCACTGAAGAGCTGGCTATCTTACCTCTAACTGCCGGAACACAACAATTTTCAAACTGTTGTTATGGCGTCAGACTTAGGTAAGATGGTGGTAGCTAGCCAGGCGGACTGAAATAAGCTGTGCGATTCAAAGCACGTATTAAAAAATTCTATAATAATGAGGAGCTCGGTGGCGTAGTGGTTTTGCGCCTGGCCCTGCGATAGCGGAGGTTAAGCAACTTTCGCAAGGGTCGATCGTGGGATGGGTGACCAAAAAATTTATTGTGTCAAGGTTCTCCGTGATTTGGAAGGCAAGTTAAGCCGTTGGTCCCGGCTGTATTTGCAGTCGTTAACATCCACCAATCCGCATTGGGCCCGTAAGGTGGGCCATTCTCCTTATCCACCTATGGGAACATTAAAAACGGCTGATGGTCAATACCCACCAATCCGCATTGGGCCTGCGTGGTGGGTTATGGCCCATCCTCCTAATTCACCCATAAGGAAGGCCTGTGCCATGGGGACATTAAAATGGCCTAGGTCGTATATAAAATTATAAGTGTAGGTAGGTATATCTACCTAAAATTGTACTTATTTGCAGTTTGCCAACTAAGTTTGTTTCTACTATGAGTAAGTGTAACAATGTTTTGACCAAAATTATACTAAGTACCCAACTTAAAGTAGGTACCTATATTATTTTTTGTCAAAAGACCTTCACTTCAACAAAGTACTTGGGCGACAAAAACAAAACCACAATCGTAAAGTAATTACGTACTATGGGCAACAGCGTCGCTTAACCAGTTTGCAACAAAATTCGTGTGCGCGCGTATCGCCCCTGCACGAACTAAACGTATGGTTGTGACGGCGCGGCGTGCAAGCGATTTTGACCTTAGCAGTGGTTAAGCGTCGCTGTTGCCGATGGTACCTTAAAAACAACTCATTTTAATATCGCAGAGGAACTCGAAAACAAGAAAGCGGTAACAACCCTTCCGAACAAGAAACAAGTAAAAAGTTTAAGAGAGAAAAAAGTATATACTAAGAGCTGGCCCCGGAAATAGGAGGACAATTTACAGAGCGACGAAATCCCTCTAGTTAGCTAGCCAAGCCATACTATCATTATTAACAGATCCGGGCACCTGGCAGATTTTTAGTGGTGGGGGTGGTAGTGGTTGAGCAACAAAGGGGTGAAAAAGCGATTGAAGGTATACAGTTTACCGAACTCTGGATTCGGTGTGGTATAATAGCAAGCCAATCATGTAAGTATCTAAATCGAATATAATATTGCCAGGCATTTTGACTGGTGGAAAAGTAGTGCAAGGCGGCATCAAAGGTGCGCGAAGAAGTGGTAAAGTTTCATGCCGCCTGGCACTACTTTTCCACCAGTCAAAATTCCTGGCAATGTTATAGGTATATTCGATTTAGATACATGATTGCAAAACCACTTCCACCCCCACCACAGAAAATCTACCAGGTCCCCGGATCTGTTAATAATGATAGTATGGCTAACTAACTAGAGGGATTTCGTCGCTCTGTAAATTGCCCACCTATTTCCGGGGCTAGCTCTTAGTCCAGTATATAAGTAACAAAAGAAGTGAATGCCCCAGTTTGCCTCCTTGAGGTACTCTGTCTTTGTCTAACGCTCGCTTTTAGCCGCGATTGGAGCGAGATGGTGGTATGCGTAGTGTGATTTCGTGGGAATCTGTGATGCTCAGAGAATGGTCGAAGTCAAGGTCGTGGTAATCACCGTGATTATGTTACATGGTGTAATGATGATGCGAGTGTTATGGCGTTAGACAATTACCGTTACCTCGTTTTGGGTTACTTTGCCATGGCATAACCATAATGCATTTTTGATAAAGCCTTTTAAAAAACATCGTAAGCGCCAAAAGAAGGACGTTCATTTCTGACCTGTCAAAATTGTGATTTTATCAATTATTGTGTATGGAATAGCTTATAAAATTGCATTTTTATTTTTATTAATAAATTGCTAACTAAAATAAAAATCGGCAATACAGAAATAGAGAAAATAATAATAAATATTGGCAATAATTACATATTAGTATAAACTAGAACATATTTATTTTACCATTACATATTTTTATTTTTCTGATTGCCAAATTAAAATTCAATAAATAATAGTGTTCTACCACAAAATACATAATAGTTCTACGGTCATGTAATAAGCAGGTAGGTATTTAAATAGAATTTTATTGTCATTATAGGTACCATGGGCAACAGCGTCGCTTAACCATTGCTAAGGTTAAAATCGCTTGCACGCCGCGCCCGCTGTCCCATACGTTTAGTTCGTGCAGGCGCGATACGCGCGCATACGAATTTTGTTGCAAACTGGTTAAGCGACGCTGTTGCCCATAGTACATACATCAACTTTAAAAAAATATATTTGACAGGTCAACGATGGGAAGTGGTCGTTGTTTTTAATAGTTACCGTCATATCAGCTGATATTGCACCTTATATCACCTGACTTTAGAGTTCACAGTAGAGTACATTTCAATATGATTAAATAGGTATTGTAGTTTTTATCGGAAGTTACAACCCATTCTGTTTTTGTCGTAACCTCCATCGTATCGACTGATATATCGTACGTACGTACGTATAGTACATAAGTAAGTACAGTAGGTACCTTTTTACGCACAATGGGATAGTGCTTGGCCTTCACCTCACCTGATTTTAAGTGACGATAAGGCCGAAGGTGGAAGCGCACTACACCCGGAATCCTCACCACTGAGGAACTAGCTATCTTACCTCTACTAACTGCCGAAACACAACAACTTTTAAGTGTGGCGTCAGACTTAGGTAAGATGGTGGTAGCTAGCCAGGCGGATTTGAAATAAGCCCCACCACCAACATTGGTTGGTGGTAGGGCTTATTTCAAATCCGCCTTAAAAATAGGGCATTGGCGATTGGCCCTACCTACCACCACCACCTGTCGCTTACGATAAAATACTAGATTATTTAGTTTTTGTCAAGAATTCTACTTGGTGCTTACGATTCACATAGACGTAGCCCAAATCGGGACATGTCCTTTATTTCAACTATAAACATTACATATGCGAACTGAAAACATGTAAATCGCATCCATTAAGCATTTTTCTATTTCGATTAAATTAAAATTGACGTGGGTTTGCTATGACACGGGTCGACAGATGTGTTTTTTTTATTGTATTTTCTTTTGTGCCAGTCGTAAAGTCAACTAAAAGATATATTTATGCCGGAAACTGTCATTGATATTTCAAAAATCTTCTAACTCTTTCTAGCTCTAGGGTGTTAACAACTGGACGCTCGTACCCACAGACCATACAACAAGTACCACACACAGACGGAATCACGTAACGGAATTCCGTACATACGTGATTCCGAACGCAGCAACTGCATACAAAAACTATGGGCCTGCCACACACGATTTTTCCGTACGGAATCTTCATACATTGTCGAATTCCGTAACGGGATTACGTCTGTGTGTGGCCAGCCTAAGTTTATTCTGACATTTTCGTGTAAACCGTAAAAAACGCTTTCAAAAAATTCGTTAAATGGTAGCTTTGCATTAGGTAAAGTGTTTGAAATTAATACAATGATAGAACAAAAAAATGATTTTTAATACTTACTATTTAATTAATTGATACAAAAATATTATACTTGTCTCTTATAAAAAAATAACAAAAGATTAAATAGCACGAAATTGGACTTAGTGATTTTTAGAATTCGACCATCCACTTGCTAATGCAGCCGGGATCGGGTCGGGACAAGCACGGAGAAGCTCGAGATTAATTTAATAAATTTTTGGTCACCCATCCCAAGACCGACCCATGCGAAAGTTGCTTTACCTCCACAATCGCTGGACCAGGCGCTTATGCGCCATCGAGCTCCAAGGAGTCCGAGGATTTAATAATGATTGTTGATTTAATTTGTATTGCCTTTAGAGAAAAAAAAACGCACGTAAAAGCACTCAATAGAGTAATTATCTATGGAAAATTTAATTTCGCTTTTCGTCGGTAGATGGCGCTGCACAAATTTTCCATATAAAACTTCTCTATCAATTTTTTCACGCACGTTTCTTTCTTGTTTTTTTTTTACTACGGATATTTGATAAACCGGCACACCCAGTGAAATCGGTATATGTAGATAATTCAGGGAAACTACAGATTAAATTCCAAATTGTTAATTCGTAAGAAAGTTGCGGAAAATAAAAACATTTTCGTTTCAATATTTCTTTTGTTCCTGACCGAAAGTGGCGCCGCGGAGAATTTTATTTAATATTGTAATTCTAATACTTAATTTTAACAATACTTCTCGTGGAATTTTTAGGGCCCATATAGTCTAGTATTTTTAGACCGTGTCATTTCATTACATTCCCTCGTAGTCACTGCTAGAGGTAGATAGTAAAACTGCTAAAAGTGGCCGTTTTTGACACATTTTCTATCTACTTCTACGAATGACTACGAGGGCATGTAGTGATGCCTTCTAAAAATACTAGACCATGGACCCTATAAACTCCACGTAAAACATTATTGAATTCTTTTTCTATCAATAAATTGTTAAATAAAAACCTCGGAGGGCGCCACTTTCGGTCATTCAACCGCCTTAAATAAGTTTATTGTAAAAAAAAAATGTTATAGCTTCAAATAGGTGAGTACAATATCTAATCTATGGCATTTCTTATGGTGTTTTCGTCAACTTTTCACTTTAGAAACTCAAAATCGTATTGAAAAATATTCATCTAACTAAACAAACCTAATATTAAAAACACTGCCTTCATAACTGGTATTCAAGTTTTTCTCTCTTCCCGCCAACTTAAATGCCTTTGCCGTTTAAAAAGAAAAAAAGTTGCCAGTTTAAAAATAGTTTCGCTGGGACGCTGCGCCTTGAAGTACCAGCTAGTTATAAACTTGAATCATATACAGCCACCGAGTTATCTCTAGGCTGGTTAAAGAACTATGATTCTAGAAAATAATATTACTTTTACGTTTATGTGAGTTCAACCGCCTCTGTGGTCTAGTGGTTTGCCCACCTGTGTAAGACGTAGGGGTCCCGGGTTCGATTTCCAGAGGGGTACAATTTGTACTCGGTTTGGTTGGTGGTAGGGCTTATTTCAAGTCCGCCTGGCTACCACCACCTTAAAGCGCATTCGCTTAGATAGTGTCGCCCTTTCATCACGCCGCCTTTGCACGTGCCGCTTCTTGTCAAAGGATGCCGCCGCTTAGGCTGGCCCCAGACCTACCGGTTCCGTTTCTTTGCTTTGCTGTGCTACCTTGCTTGAAAGACCGCCGGCCAACCAGGGTAATTTTCAATCTATCGCATTTTGGGACTAGACCAAATTGGCAAGATAGCCATTAGCTTGGTTTTATCAAATATTGCCTGGATTGCGAAGTAGGAAGCTTTTAGGCGATATGCCACCCTGAACATGGACTCCGATCGTTAAAAATAACTCGATCGCTTATTTATACAAGATGTTTGGTAAAGCCCTACAAAACTGAATATGGTAGATAGGGACCATAATAAAACTGAACAACTTTTACTATGGGACCAAATCTGAACTCGCGAAAAAAAATGAACTGTTTCATACATTTTGATAATTTCGTTATAAATTTTTGTATAAAACAGCAGTTTTTTTAAAAACGAAAACTAAAACTTCTCATCGCACCCCAGACGACGATATTTGATAACACCAAACTAATGGCTATCTTGCCAATGTGGTCAGGTCAAAATATGCGATAGATTGAAAATGAGCCTCTTGGCCGGCGGTCCATGGTAGAACAGCAAAGCAAAGAAATGGAACCGGTAGGTCTGGGGCCAGCCTTAAACAAAGGATACCGCGTGCGGCGTACACCCGCAAGTCAATTTGGATTTTGACAGTTTACATCAAAGCGCCGCGCCGTAGTGAAAAGTTGTGTTTGTTGACTCTGCTACGTATACTAAAAATGTTTTTCGTCCTTGGGAGGACAGTGAAGTGCCTCAAGATGAAACTTTACGTGAACCAACAAAAAAAAGACGGGTGTGTTGTAAAACATGTAAACACAAAAAAAAGTTTAGATAACGCAATTAAAAAAGAAAATCGATATTTTGGTATGGATTTGGAACGTGATGAAGTTGGATCTATTATTATAAATACAGGTGATAATGACTCCGACACTTCAAGTAATGAAGAATAGTAGGTAGTCTTATTTTTTTATTTAATTTTTCATTAAAATTCTCTTTCCACCTCGCTTGTGTGTATTATTTGTATTCGTATTTTTTTCAATAAACACAAGTACACCGTAATCTTAAAAAAAACACGACCCCCCACCCCCCTCCCCCCGCCCGCACACTATGGTACAACTTAAATAATTATCGATACCGATAACGCTATTGTTTACCGTTATCAGTAACATTACCAAAAACTTGCCGGTATGCCTGTCTCTGAACACATTTGCTTGCGGGTGTACCGACACTATAGCGAACGAGCTTTACCTAAAGGCTCAATTACACTATACAATTTTAAGCAAGCGATTTTAAGACTGTCTTGAAAACGACTAAGAATGCGCGCATTTACACCACACAATTTCTAGCACGCTCGGCCGTGCTTACTGTCATAGTAAAAGAGAAGGCAGTAAGTCTCTAATGTCTTTTTCAATCAACGTAGTATTGGAGTTATTTACATTGTAGTTTTTGTATTTGTTTTATTTTCTGTTTTAGTTCTTTAAGCACCTACCTAATACCAAATTCCTTTTTTTTAATCATTGTTTGTTAAGAGGTTAATTATAAATATTTTCAATTTGCAGTCGTCGTGTCAAATAAAATTTTAGGTACCTATCTCCTTACTTATATATTAATCAATAATTTTTTCAACTATTATCTACCTATTAGAAACCTACATAACATTAATATCTGACTAGGTTGAAAATTCGAAAGGCTCACGAATAGAAATATTTTACCTAGTAGGTATGAAGTAGTAGTAGGTATATTTACCTAGTATCATTTTATTTTTAAGTAGATAAAAATCTCTAATGTGTAGGTACTTACTTAATGCAAATTGCAAGAATCGTATCAAACAAAACAAGACTGTCGCTCTTGTGAATAACTCGACGGACACACACGCCGCACCGCACCGCACCGCACCGTACCGCACCGCACACCAACGCGAACGCGACGGCTCGCGCGCGGGCCGCGGCAGCGGCACCCGCCCGCCCCTCGCTGTGACCCGCCCGCCTCTCGGCGTGACCCACCCCGCGCCACGCTCGCCCACGGCGTCCGGCTCAGAAGGTGCACATCGTCGTTGTTGTCGGTCGCGCACGTATCGACCTACCTAGATATCGCGTTATTATACGTTACACTATTTCCCAACAAAGTACTCGTCAAGACGATTCAAACGAGCCCAAACTCGATGGGGTTGCATGGTTTTATTATAGAGTTCCTATATCCTTCTTCCGGCTCCATCATCAGACCCTGAACACTATTTCCTAACAAAGCACTCGTCAAGACGATTCAAAGGAGCCCAAATTCAATGGGGTTGCACGATTTCAATATTAAGTTCCTATGGCATGGCCTTCCAGCTAAATCATCAGAGCCTGGACCTCATCTCCCTTTAAAGTACTCATCAAGACGATTCTAACGAGCCCAAGCACGATGGGGTTGTATGGTTCCATTATAGAGTTCCTGTGGCCTTCTTCCGGCTCCATCATCAGATCAGCCCAATGATACCATAATATTGCATTGCCTTCCATTTCTGACCTATGTTCAAAGTTTCAAGTCTCTAGCTCATCCGAAAGCTAGTTTAAATTGTTCGCAAACTTTGTGGAGAAACAAACAAACAAACACACAAGCAAACGAGAAAGCAACCTAATAAAAGCGTGTTAAAAACAACCTACCTACCTATAAGTTTCAAGTCTCTAGCTCATCGGGAAGCTAGGTAGGTAGGTACTTACCTAGTATAAAATACTCTTTTCTAAAATTACGGACAAACAAATAAACGAACCTACTTATAAATATGTATAGCATAAATAAATAAATAAACAAGAAAACGTCCATATGAAAACGTGTTAAAAAACCAACATTCCTTTTTGAACTTATCTTGTACTGTGGCAGTATCGTCTATCTGTCGCGAGTCAGACAGAGTCTGTCTCTGTCTGTCACATTACCTCTACACGTTGACCTTGAGAACGCCTTTATGCCTTAGGTATAAAGTTGGTTTTTGTAGTACAACTGTTACGTCTGACGTGCCGTCGTAGGTACAGTTAGACTGTCTTGAAATCGTGCGTGCATTTAGACGACACAATTTTAAGAATCTTATTACCGAGCGGGCTAGGCCGCACGATTTTAAGATTCTTACTGTCTTAGTCCGTTTACACCATGCTTAGTCTTGAAATCGCGTGCTTAAAATTGTGTAATGTAATTGAGCCTTAAGTCTGACGCCATAATAACAATTTAAAAATTGTTGTGTTCCGGTAGTTAGAAGTAAGATAGCCCAGGAGTTTTTGGCGCCATTTTGTCTAGTACGGTTTGGTGTCTATTTTAATTATTTGAAAATTGATTCATGGTGGATATTGTGTCTTAAAATTGGTGCAGTTTTGTGATACAAGTGTCTACGCAACTGAACAATATGTGGGATAATTGAAATAGGCGCGATCTTGGTTGTGTGAAGCTGAGACTTTTATTGTAGTGCTAGCTATCTCGGCAGAACTTACCGAGTAAACTGTCTTGATATACTTGTTGCCAAATGCTCCAAGCAGCATTGGAATGCAATGCACCCGCATTCTAATGTAAACTTAAACTGAAACAATACCTACCACTGAACTATTAAACACTTGACATTGGCAAAAATTACTTCCAAGAGGAAAGTAGATTGCCAAAATAAAAATAGAAGAAGATAGCCCAGTTCCTCAGTGGTGAGGATTCCGGGTGTAGTGCGCTTCCACCTTCGGCCTTATCGTCACTTAACATCAGGTGAGGTGAAGCCAAGCACCACGCCGTTGTTGATAAAAAAAGTCAAACCTGAAAGTCGTGGGCGGAACTCACGACGTCGTCTTGAATTTTCGATTTTTTATACAAAAGATTTTCTTTGCATTATCGATGTAGTATGTGAAATGTGAATATGTAGGTACTTAAATTATACGGATATAATGCTCGTAAAAAATTTCGCTCGAGTAATTTTGTATTGGAAAAGAGATGTCCCAGCGTTGCCCCAGTTTCATTTTATTTAATTACCTTCATAATTAAAAAATGCTAATTACATTTTATTTAGGTATAGTATCCGTCAAGAATTGTTTTATATTTAGAAAAACAATTATTACAAAAACATGAGGTTGTTTTATGAAGTATTTTGTGAAAAAAATGTAAGTAAATAGTATTCTAATGATAAAAAATTGTCAAAGTCAAAGTCAAATAAGCTTTATTCAAATAAACTTAATTATTAAGTACTTTTGAATCGTCTATATTTTCCTACCACCCGTTCCAGACTTTTTTAGCTGACAAGAAGAACGGGCGCAAGAAACTTATCAGCGGTAACCCGTAATATAATAAGTCTATGGCTGTAACAGCCATAAGTAACGATATTTACAAACTTGAATATATCGTTACCAGATAATTACAATACAACAGGGTGACAGGATTATTGGCAACAACATAGAATTATTATATAACTTCAACAAAGTACCTATTTGCAAGTTATGTGTTACATCATTTCCACGCATTTAGATCTTTAAGATAATCATCTACTTTATAATTGTGAAAAAAACATCCCACTTTTTAATGCAGAAAATAATTATCAATCTGATTCTAGAGTTAAATACCTACTCTGACATACTACTTTAATTAAGACGCGATAGACTTTCATTTTTTGAAAATGGTGGGGCAAATGACATAGGCGCTATGGGACATGTCCTTTGTACAACGCCATCTACCGCTGAGAAGCGAAATGAAAATTTCCCGTAGATTCGTTTTTTCCTCGATAGGTATTCATGCTACGGGTACGCAGGTACCCAAAATCACATTGCGATACCTACATTGCTACTTTTCTTTGGTAAGTTTTTATTTGTGCAAAAAGAAGTAGTAATGTATCACATCCATCTGTCAAATCAAAGCTTATATTAACTTTATTATTAGCCGATAAACCCATGTAGAGTCTGTCTAAAAAGTCTATTTACATGGGTAATTTCAAAAGTAATTTTATTACCCACCTAAATCTCCGACCACGACCAATACCCATCTAAAGAAAATTGAGTAAAGCTATGTTTACAATGAGGGCTTTTCAAAGTGACATATAAAAATAGTAACTATTTGCCTCACTAGATGATGTTGATACTCTTCGTTGCTTAGTAAAAAAATCACATTGACACCCCTTTTATATCAACGCCATCTATCGAGCCTTTTTTGTCATTGTGAAAAGCCCTCATTTGAATTTTGACAGCACCAACAGGGTTACCAGTATAAGCTTTTATAAATAATTTAATAATTTCATGTAAACTGACTTTTTAGACAGACTCTATTATGTCATTGTGACATTACCATAGATAGAGCAGTTTGTGTTAGGCCTTTTTTGTAGTGGGTTTATTTTCCTTCTTTGTTATTAATTTCCAAATCGTGTGTTTTGTTTCTTAGCTTGAGATCAAAATACGTGATTTTGTAATAAAAATATAACAATAGTGCTACAACAAACTGAGCAGTCAGATTGGTAGCTTAATCACAAACTTAGATTATAGTTTATCGCGATTACACGGGATCGCGTCAGACTGCAATCATATTACTTAATCTGTGGTTACGACGCTATCTATCTACGACGTTAGAACAAATTTGTCCGATACCTATATTTACGAATGTACGGCGTCTATCCGTTTTACCCACTGATGTATCCGACTTTATTCGTTCTGGGTATGGTCGGATATAACGAACTACGGGTAAGAAGACATCTTTGTCTCACCTCTTATTTATTTAAAATTTTAAGAGGGAAGATCCATAACGCAGCAATATTAGAACGTGTGGGGTTGTCGGTTCCTAATAAGTACGTATGGAGACGACGTAAACCGGGGCTACTGGCGGTGCCACGTGGTAAAACTAAGCGTATGAACGCGGCGCCTCTGACGCGCGCACTTGTCACTCTTAATATCATAGCGCAAAAGGTTGACCTGTTCTGTTGCTCCCTTAGTGAATTCACTAGGATAGCATTATTTGTTATTAGTTATTTACAGAAATAATTATTGCTAAGTTAGACTTATATTCTATGTACATAAAATTCTACACTATCGCATTGGGTTAACACCTGTAATGATAGTTTGTAATGTGGTTAAATAAATAAACAAACAAATAAATCTGTGCCGACAACAGTTGGATAACAATTTTAAATAAAATTAAATGCATAATGTTACTTATTACAATCGATGGCAAAACGGTAGTCAAAAAATCGGTTCATTGTTCAGTGACAGACAGACAGACAGACAGCCAGTCGGCATAAAAAGTATTCTGTGTTTTAATCTAGGCTATCTACTATCTGTGTGCCAAATTTCAACCAAATCCGTTCAGTAGTTTTTGAGTGATTGAGGAACAAACATCCAAGCCCACAAACGTTCACATTTGTATAATAATAAACACTTTATTGCACACGACAAAACATAGTATAGAGAGAAACAAAAGACAAAAGAAAACATACAACAGGCGGCCTTATTGCTACATAGTAATCTCTTCCAGGCAACCTTGGGTGAGAGGGAAAAAATAAATAAATAGGATAAAGGGGAATGGATGCATGCTAGAGGATAAATACAGATAGAAAAGAGAATTAGATAATATAATATTATATATTATGACCAGAGGAAAGGAAATGAGTTCTGACTTGATCGCCAAAGGACCTCAGAGTCTGAGCCTTTCTGATACCCTCAGCAAGGGCGTTCATGGACAGAGAAGGAGTATGAAACAAAGTCGGTAGAGTGCTTAGGTATGTCAAGTGTAAGGTTTATGGTATAATAAGTATTAAGTAGGATTTATTTTTAAATTCTGATGTACAAAACAGGTGATAGCCAGAACAGTACAATAATTATAAATAGGTAACACAACAACCCTTAAATATGTACATACTACAGGAATTTCAGAAAAGTCTACTTTTTAATTGATAGCCGGGTATCGAACCCGAGACCCGAGATAGCGACAGCTTGAAAACCGGTGACAGTACCAAGCTACTCAAACAAATGCTTGAAAACCGGTGACAGTACCAAGCTACTCAAACAAATAGTACATGTATTTACTTTAACAAAACTTCTTACAAAACGAAAAACTACCACAAGACTAAGTACTTTAAAATTCCATCACTTTTATTTGTTTTAAAAACAATAACATCTTTTGAAGTAGGCAAAGATAAAAAAGTCGTTCAGCCGCCCGCCGGACAACCGCGCCTCACAATGGAGAGAAATATAAATAAAATGGCCGACCTGGATAGTCTGTGGCTAGGGTTACCAGATGTTGTATCTAAAAATCCTAACAATAAGCCTGATTTCTACTAAAAAGTCCTGACATTTTGCTAAAGCTTACGACGGCTTAAAACAACACATTGTAGATATAAAAATAAAATTATTTTATAAATAAATAATTATTGTTTCTTGCTATAATGACGCATAAAATTATTATTTCAAGTGCTCAGAGAAAAATAAGTTAAGTTTTTAGTTTTTTTTTTTAGTTTTTGTTGTTATGTAATTGTGTTTAATTTCTAAGGTTTGCTTTACTAAATGTGAATAATCCGAATAAGCCTGACATTTTCCAAGTCCTGCCAGAATCCTGACAGGAATCCAAAAAGCCTGACATGTTTGACATTGTCCTGACGTCTGGTAACCCTGTCTGTGGCTCGATATTGACGCTGTTCTTTGTTTAAAAAGTACGACGCGCGCTTGTTAAAAAAAGTATTTGGACAAGTTCAAGTTTTTTGTAGCCATTTGTAGGTCACTTTTTTCTTTTCAAAATGACAACGAGATTTTCTTTACTTTAGTATGGGAATAACTTGAATCTCTTAATTAAATCTTTTGAAATAGAATTTAGATAAATAAACTTTACTTTCTAAAGTCGTTGCCAAACTTTTCTTTATGTGTATAAGTTATTTTATTTCTTAATCACTAAACATTCCCAAATTACAAAATTACTCTTTGCACTAAACATTTAAGAAAGATTTTTAATAAAGTTATAAGTAATAGGTGCCTTGTTTCTATACCAGAATCACTGACATGAATTTTTTTTTTTATTTAACTGGACAGGCTGTCTGTATGATTTGACAGCTAAGTTCTTGTGCCTATTTGAAACGCCTCTAGCGTGGATCTAAAGAACTATCTGACGTAACTACAATGAAAATAATCTATGGAAAATAATTGCCATGATGACACCAGACTTTAGTACCATGTCCCTCACGCTATGCTCATTGCTCACGCTACGTCGTACAGCGCCAAAATGGCAGAAATCAAATAGGCACAAGAACAGTTTGACAGCAGCCTGTCTAGTGGAATATATAAAAGTCAATGACCAGAATACATATTACCTACTAATTACAATGCAATTAGTAGTTGTAGGTACAGCTCGCGCAACATAACTTGAACCAAACCATAGACAATGAAGCTTGCGCAGTAACAATTTTCAGTACAAAAATTGTAGTGCGCAGGTAACGTGGTACTAAAAATTGGGTTAAGTTATGTTGCGCCGTTGCGCGAGCTGTACAACAGAAATGACCAAATTCAGAGTAAACAATCAAACGTTGTATCTAAAAACTCTTTGTTGTTTTAGGGTCCCGTACCCAAAGGGTAAAAACGGGACCCTATTACTAAGCCTCCGCTGTCCGTCTGTCTGTCTGTCTGTCACCAGGCTGTATCTCATGAACCGTGATAGCTAGATAGTTGAAATTTTCACAGATGATGTATTTCTGTTGCCGCTATAACAACAAATATAATAAAATAAATATTCAAGGGGGGCTCCCGTATAAACAAACGTGATTATTTTTGCCGTTTTTGGTACGGACCCTGTGTGCTCGACTCGCACTTTGCCTGTTTTTTACGTATTTGCCTGGGCTTCGGCCTCCTTAGATAAAAGTCCCTATTTATCGAGTACAAACAAACAACTAGATAAAATCTTCAATGATCTTTCATTGATATACAAAAAACTGATTTTTAAACAAATAAAAACGTATAAAAACTTTAACTTCAACTTTATTACCATCACAATAAAACTCAATTCACCTCCTCTGAATTTCACGTAAATATTCCTGAAATTTTCACTTCGCCAAGGCAAAGTAGTTTTTATTTTAAAGCATTTAAAGGTGATTTTTAATGGAATGCATTGCAGTTGCCTTATTTCATGTTAAAATAAACATATGCTAGATAATGTTTATGTTTGGAGTATAGAGTATAAACTCTAGAGATTGAAAACAGTAGACCGCTTATAATAATATAATAACACTCTTAATGAATGTATGGAATGTAAAACGCTTTCGTGTGTCACCATCTCTAAGGTCCTGCTGCATTATTGTCTAATTTAAAAAAAAAACTATTGCAATCGCTTTCAGGATGTGATACATTGATGCTTCGATTTGGCATAAATAAAAACTTAC
Organism: Agriphila tristella; assembly: GCA_928269145.1. Classification (NCBI taxonomy): domain Eukaryota; kingdom Metazoa; phylum Arthropoda; class Insecta; order Lepidoptera; family Crambidae; genus Agriphila; species Agriphila tristella. Next base: position 15,926,441 of record OV743448.1, on the reverse strand, counting down.
CAAAGAAATGCAGCAATGTGTCACATTCATCTGTCAAATGATTTTGAAATTAGACAATTATTAGCCCCCTGCCTATCTATTGTCTAATTTCAAAATCTATCGCAAATCGCAATCGCTTTCATCTGCTGTATTTCTTCGGTTAGTTCTTATTTGTGCCAAAAAGAAGCATCACTGTGACACATTGCTGCATTTCTTTGGTAAGTTTTTTTTTGGGATGTGATACAGTATCACATCCCGAAATCGATTGCGATGTGATACAGTATCACATACCGAAATCGATTGCGATAGATTTGGAAATTAGACAATTACCCCCCTGCCTTTCGTTTCAATACTGTCTAATTAAAAAATCTATCGCAATCGATTTCAGGATGTAACACATTGATGCTTCGTTTTGGCAAAAATAAAAACTTACCAAAGAAATGCAGCAATGTGTCATATTCATCTGTCAAAGGATTTTGAAATTAGACAATTATTAGCCCCCTGCCTATCTATTGTCTAATTTCAAAATCTATCGCAAATTTTTGGGTTTCCGTTTCGGTGCGTAGTATTTAGTTGCAAGCTACTACTAAAAAAATCTGTGATTTGCATAGGTAGCACAATTTTGGTTTATAAAATCTTAAATGAAGTTGATTAAATATTTGTTTACTATTGTTTTAAGTCAATGCTGTGTACAATTGTTATTGGGATATAAATTTAAAAAGTGTTCTTTAATGTAGATTGCAATGTAATAGTTTGTATTCTGTTATTGTACCTTTAACAATAAAAATAAGAGTCTATGAAATTATCGTAAGCCGTAAGTTAAGAAAAACAGAAACTTGTGAAATAAGTAATTAATAGTAGGTTTTGTTTAAGTTGCAAACGTAATTTTTGAGGCAGGTGTAGTGTAAAAGGGGTCAGGGCCAACTAATTAAAAATGCAAGCCGCCCTGGCAGGGCCCGGCCGCCACGCGCTTTTATTGAGTCGATGTGTATGTAAGGGTATAATAATGTTATATGTAAGGGTGGGTATCCACAGGTTCGTGAACCTCCATGCTCCGCGAACCTGTAACAGTGCGCCAGAGGACTTTATTTTTCGCTTTAACCATAGTTTGTATGTGGACCAGGGGGCGGGCATGGACGTAGCGAGGAAGGGGATTTGGGGGTTCAAACCCCTCCAAAATAAAGACGTAGGTGCTTAGTAAAATCCTTTTTTTGTCAAGCGTTTGTTTAACATACGAACCAATAGTAGCCTGGCTACGCCTATAGACCAGGGTACATCACATTGTCTAATTTCAAAATCTATCGCATTCGCTTTCATTTTGACAGATAGATGTGACACTTTGGTACTTTTGGCACAAACAAAAACTTACCATAGAAATGTAGCAATGTGTCACATCCATCTGTCAAATGAAAACGATTGCGATAGATTTTGAAATTTGACAATAATGGTTTACGTAATTATTCACTATAACGCAAAGTTGCAGCACAGGGTAAAAAAATATTGCAGTTTCGTGGATCGCGGTGGTTCGTGAACCTAAGTGGGTACCCACCCTAATATTCCGTAGCAACAAAATGTAAAAACGTTGAAAAATACTTTAATTTTTAAGGTTTAAAGATTTGCATTTGGTTTTGAACTTATTTTAGTTTAATACTAGCTTTTGCCTGCGACTTCATCCGCGTGGACATTTGACTGGAATAAAAAGTATGTTTTTATTCCAGTCAAATGTCCGTTTGTATCCGATGTTTTAATCCAGTCTATAAACTATCTCTGCGCCAAATTTAATCCAAATCGGTTTAGCCGTTTTTGCGTGATTGAGTCCTCGCGACTTCATCCACTTGCGTGGACTTTGTCCCAGTTCCCATATGAACTTTTATCTGCTATTTATACCAAAGTAGTACCTTTTCTTTTTAGAACAGGCGCTTCTCAGGACGTCGATTTGCTAACTAGGAATATTCTAATGTTCACCAAAAAATCCCAAATAATACCCACTGAGGCTTGATAATTTCCACCTGGCAACACTGGAAGTTCGCCATTTTGTTAGCCTGTTTCGATATGATGCACGTTTACCTCATTTCAGCACTCATTATTATTCACAACGATTTTCGTTACTCTTGAGTGTAGGTAGGCACGCCAGAACACAATGAGTGATTTGAATTTAAAAAAGTACCTACTTATTAGGTACATACTGTATGTACGAATCGGCTAAAAATAACTTTCTGATTCCCTTAAGACTCGCTTATGCGAAAACACCTGTCGTTGTCTTTTTCTTTACTTAAAAAAAGAGTATGGAAAATAACCTCACTTCTGCACTTTTTCGATGTTTTTTCATCATATCTTTAGCACGAAATATCTTTCTTGAAAAAAAGTTATTGGAGCAACTGCACAGTACCTACATTAAAGTGTATTCTGATGTAGAATTCAATACGTTTCCGCTTTTACAGCTCCATCTACGTTTTCGAAAGGGGGGGGGGGCAGAAGACAATTTGCCGCCCTCTTTGAAGCAATTTTCAACAAATTCCCCCCCCCCCTCACTGTCTGTAGTAGAAATAAGGCCACGCAGCGCGATTTTTAGTCATTTTCATCCAATAATCTCGTAATTTTGAATCTCGTTAGTTCTCCTAGTTTTCGCCGTCCGGGGCAAGTCTGTTTATTAAATGCTTCAAACTGTGAGACATCTGTCAAAGTATTTAAAATGACAAACTACTAAGAGCCAATTTCACCATTGATTTTAAACGCGCTTTGTCAAAAAACAAGTTTAAGGCTGTCATAACAACAAAGTAAAATTTGTTACAAAAATGTACAATTATGTTATAAACAGATTTTTGGAATAAACGGGGACAGGGGTATCAAACTCGACAATTAAACTACATTACGTAAAACGTGATCTTAATCGCGTTTAAAATCAATGGTGAATTTGGCTCTAAGTTGTTGAACGACTATCGTTGCTTACCATACTTATTATCCAGAGTTAGGGGCTATAATAGGAAAACATGGTTTGCGCGGGCCATATATTTTTATATAAAAACCAGCCAAGTGCGAGTCGGACTCGCGCGGCAACAGAAATACATCATCTGTGAAAATTTCAACTGTCTAGCTATCACGGTTCATGAGATACAGCCTGGTGACAGACAGACAGACAGACAGACGGACAGCGGAGGCTTAGTAATAGGGTCCCGTTTTTACCCTTTGGGTACGGAACCCTAAAAACGTAAAGTTGTAGCCACAAAACTTACGACAAGCTAAAGAGTTTAGCTAGTAGCTACAAGTATTAAATTGCGTATAAACCTCACAGATGATTGTAAAAAAACAGAATATCATCTTTTGATGTCGCGCTTGTCGCGGGCCATATTTTTGGCGTAAATAATAGCAGAAACGTATTGAATTCTACATCAAAATACACTTTAACGTACACTGCAGTTGCTCCAATAACTATTTTTCAAGAAAGATAATTGTTCTAAAGATAATGATAAAAAAACAACGAAAAACATCGAAAAAATGCAGAAGTGAGGTTATTTTCCATACTCTTTACACGTAAAAAAAAAGACAGAGACAGATGATTTCGCATAAAATAAATCTTTGCTTATTTTGAAGCAAAATAATTTAGTCACAGGGTCTTATTATCTTCACATTTGTAAGCAAATATAATTTAAAAGTAATTGCTATGAACAGAAGGTGACTTCTGACGAATGTGTCACATTCCCGTCACGGCCAACGAAGATATCGGGTTGCTAAAATATACTTCAAATGAACTACCATTGTATTAGACGAGCGGGTTCAAATTACTGACGTTTTAATTGTTAACCAAACAAAATTAAAATAACAGTCGAAATTCCGCATACATTTTAAAAGCGTTTTCTTTCATTGCGTGATCAACAAGTTACTGAAAACTTTTGAATTTAGTCATATGAACTTTTTTGACAGATCTCTTTTGGTTTGGTATTTTGTAGTTCTGTATATTTTGACTTCATGTCATTGCAGACAGTACAAGGGGGGCCTACTATTTCACTCCGAAAAATTCTGAAAATATTTAAACGTTTTGTGTCACCTAGCAGTCAACGGGTTTAATTTTGAAAAGCTCATCGATTCCTTTGAAAATTTTGCTATAGGTATAATTAGTGGCCCTATGTATTTGCATAAAATTTTTAGGCATAATATGTCATAGCATAATATGATTTCGCCGAATGATGTTTACGCATAATATTACTTAGTCATAACAGCTTATGCATAATTTTTTTAGGCATAACTAATTTAGGCATAATCATGTTTAAGCATAATATTCTTTAGCATAAATTTTAATACGCATAATGTTATTAACGCATATTTTTAAAAACAAAAAAATGAATACACTTTGAAACTTGCACATTTAAAAGCTATTGCTAAAATTTTACACTTGAAATAAATATAAACATTGTTTGTCTCATGCATGGCTTTGCAATGTATTTATGTATAAGTGTATTTACAATGCCGAAGTTGAAAAGACCGAATTTTACAAGACCCATGGACGAAACACCGAAAATCAAATGGTCGAACGGTTTTTTGGCCGTACGTTTAAAATCACGAAAGGACATTTTAACTAAAATACTAAATCCCGAAGCTTAAAAAACTGAAGGTTAATTGAGAGTTACATTCCAGCAGGTCGGTTCTGGTACTTCGCCGGCCGCTGCCGCGGCACGCTCGCTTTGCTCGCTCGGCTCGTGCATTGTAGGTTGCAATTAAACTTAACCTCCTCCTCGCTCGCTATGCTCGCTCGTCGTCGCACCTTACAGACCTAAACAGACTTTCGGGATTTTGAATTATCGGCTTTTTAACTTTCGGGATTTTGAACTATCGGTCATTTAATAATCGATCTTTTAAGTTACGGTCTATCTTTTAAGTTACGGGATATCGATATTTAAGATCTTCGGTATTTTGAAAGTAGGTGTTTTATGCGTCGATATTTCTGTCGTATGTGTTATGAATTTTCGGCATTTTAATACATACCCCTTTTGCAAGAAAATAAATAAGTACGTAAAAATATTTATTCAGATTGTTTTTGATTTTTATGACTAAATAATATTAGGCGAATAGACAATATGCCTAATAACATTATGCGAAAGCAAATTAGTCTAAATGATTATTATGCTTAAATAAATAGTATGCCAAAAAAAAATTATGCTAAAGCACAGATAATATAATACTATGCTAAAGTATTATTATGCCAAAAAAAAAATATGCCAAATCCGTTACGCCAAATCAAATTAGGTATAAAAGCATTATGCGAAAACAAGGGATCCCATAATTAGTTTAATTTTCCCGATGTTTTTTTTAATTTAATAAAATGTCTATGCAGACTAAGATCTCATGAATCGTAAATTTTTTTCTTAAGGCGGTTTTATGATTACATTATTCATTCGTAGTCACTGCTAGAAGTAGATAGTAAAATTGCTAAAAGTGGCCGTTTTTGACTATTTACTTCTACGAATGACTACGAGGGAATATAGTGATACCTTCTAGAAGTACTAGACCATGGATGGGCCCAACGATATGTCAAAACAAGTTTAGATGCGTCATGCGCCAACATCATGCAATTTAAAACAGCGACAGGTAGGCTGCAGATACACACATTGACATTATTATGTCGAGAGAGGGACAAAAATGAACGCCACCATACGGAATACTTGTCGTTAGAAAGAGATAAACAGACATCATAAGTTTCGTCTGATACGCTGCATGCTCATTGGCGCGATCATAGGAGTGAAAGTCACAATGCTCGCTCTTTGTAAAAAATGGCCGATTAGAGTAATACAAAATACGAAAATACATTTTACGGTTAAATACAGTACTTACGTATGAAATGAAACATTTTTCCGATCTCTGACTGTTGGTGTATAATTTGCACATCGTTTAAAGACGCAGGAAGGCATTTTTGATAAGGATGTCACGGTTTTTTAGTGTCTGACTGACGAGAGTGGTGTGTGTTTACGTGTCACGAGCCTGTGCCTGACTAATTGAAAGTCGGGCAATTACCTGACTTTCGTCTTGCCATTGTGGAGCGCGGGTAACGTATCTAAACTTGTTTTAACATATCGTTGGATGGGCCCTATAAAATTCTATGTAAATTAACAACTTAATATACAAAAACCACTTTAAAGCTGTTTTTTGATTGGTTCAAAGGAAGTCTAGATGACGTAAGAGATTCATCATCTTTTGCAAGTGTAACGTTACACGGTCGGCTGTCCTCAATAATAGAGTAGTATGAAATAGGTCAGGGTGCGTATTGAATGTCTACTTGAACGGTTCAGGAACTCGGAGCTGGCGGATTGATTGAGCGTCTTTGCAAGTTGATTTGTAATTGGCGATTTATTGATTGTTGTCTGTACTGTGGCATTATTGTACGTGCAAAATGCAAAAACCACGTGGTAAATGAGAGATTTTCCAATTGTCATTTTATATAAACAAAAAATAGTAACTATTTGCCTCACTAGATGGCGTTGAGGGTCAAGTGAACTTTGACAGTTCACTTGACCCTCAACGCCATCTAGTGAGGCAAATGGTTACTATTTTTATTTTTTTAATGTCACTTTGAAATGCTCTCATTGACGATAAATATGACGGTTGTCTGTGCTGTGCATTGTTTTGGCGAGTTCGTAAAATGACAGTAGACAGTTCCATACCTTACCTATGGGTAGTTTTTCCAAACAACACACATTGTCAGAACAAGTAGGGAAGTAGGTAGGTAGTGGCACTTTTCAACTATTCGATAATCCGCCTATTGACGTAGTGTCCACGAAAGTGTTTTGGTTAATGAGCATTAAAAATTGCTACTAATTGTCAGTTTAAAAAAAAATACCTACCTAAGTATTTTATTAAATATTTTTTTATTGTTTCAGGTAAAAATCAACGGTGATAGTGGCAACATTCAAACCTAGCACATCAGAAAAGGCATCATTTTTAGGGTTCCGTACCTCAAAAGGAAAAAACGGATCTCTTATATTATAAGATCACTTTGTTGTCCGTCTGTATGTCTGTCTGTCTGCCAAGACAGACCAGGCTTTTTGGGGTAGGTAGAAAAGAAAAAACTTACCTGTACATAGGGTTACCATCCGTCCGGATTAGTCCGGACATGTCCGGACTTTTAGACTATTGTCCGGACTTTGTCCGGCTTTGTAATTTGTCCGGTTTTTTTAAATTGGGCGGTGTAATACTAGTTAGAAACAAACATAGCAGTAGTGTTCGAAAGAGAAGTCCCAAAATGTATGGAGTCTGGATCTGTCTTTGAAAATGTCCGGACTTTTTTTGGAATGTCCGGTTTTTTGTCAGGACTTTCCAAATTTTTAAATGGTAACCCTACCTATACATCACTTATTTTATTTTAATTTTTGTCCTAGTAATTAAGTATGATTTATTACGTATGATTTTTGTTTGCTTAACATAAATAATTTTTTTTGATAAACATTTTATACTTTGGAGTCGTAAAGGGCTCATATTGGATGAAATCCCAAATCCCCGAAGGATGCCTGAAAATCTGGCCTTGTACAGATTTCATGACATTTTAACGCCATTCCGATTCACGCTCCGCGTGTGTTTATTTGTTTCTTGATATAATTTTATTCCCTAAAGGATGTGTGACGTTTTAACATTTTTCATATTAAACTAGCTGCCCCGCCCTGGCTTTGCACAGGCGCTATCTATTAGTTATTATTTGGATTTAAAATGACGGAAAAGAGAAAGATAGGATTTTTAAGTTTTTCCTTAATTTTTTTTGGTACATGGTAAAAAATTACCATGTACCTAGGTAATGTTTATACAATACTAAAAGGCGGCAATCTAGGATATTACTAATTTACGGTAAATCGTAAAAGAAAAAATCAAGATGGCGGAATTTCGTTGATTTTGTATGAAATAACGCCGTCTTTGATTCTAATAAGAGATTTGCAATCCAATTTACTAAAGGAATGGCCGCTTTTGATTATTAATCGGTTGAACAGTCGATGACGTTTAAAATTTGCAATGCTGCTGTATCAAGAAGTCATTTTTGACAAATATCCTATATTGCCGCTTTTGATTCTATACGACTCAAATAATGTACTTAAAAAATACGACCCGCACCAGATCCATTCTCGGACGGAAATCGAATCCGCCTTTGGATGTCCGATCGAATGCTTTGACCGCTGAGCTACCGAATCACTAAGGTTTTTTTTATGCTCAACGAGAAAGTGCTTGGCATTCAATCACCTCACCTGATGTTAAAAGTGACGATAAGGCCGAAGGTGGAAGCGCACTACACCCGGAATCCTCACCGCTGAGGCACTGGCTAATCTTACCTCTAAGCTAGGGTTTCTTAGGATGACGGTGCTGTCGTTTTACGGCCGTCATTTAGCGGCGTAGAACGTTTGTCTACGTAAACAATATGGCGCGGTTTCTAACGTTTCGGTATCGCCATATTGTTTACATAGACAACATTCAACGCCGCTATATTACGGCCGTAATATGACGGCACCGCTATCCTAGGAAACCCTAGCTTAACTGCCGGAACACAACAATTTTAAATGGTTATGGAGTCAGACTTAGTTAAGATGGTGGTAGCTAGCCAGGCGGCCCTACCACCAATCAAACCGAATACAAATGTACCCCCTTCTGGGAATCGAACCCGAGACCTCTGCGTCTTGCACGGGTGGGCGAACCATTGGACCACAGAGGCGGTTGAAGGTAATGTTTGTAGATAATGTTTGTTTTTATTTTATTTTGGAGTATAGCAACCGTAATTATCCCGCCTTTTTGCGTCCGCCATTGTTCTGAGCCGGCGGCGTGTGTCGCCTGCGCATCTCGATCTTGTTCAATGGCTGCGGTCATCTCTTGAGCATTAGTATGCTAGTAAATATTAGCATAATATGTATACAACAAAGTGTTACAAAATAACCCCTAATAAGGGACCATCAATCTGAACAACTTTTACTATGGGACCAACTCTGAAATCGCGAAAAAAAAGCTGTTTCATAAATGATATTTTCGTTATTGATTTTTGTATGAATCAGCTGATTTTTTTTCGCGATTTCAGAGTTGGTCCCATAGTAAAAGTTGTACAGTTTGATGGCCCCTATCTACCATATTCAGCATTAGGGGTTATTTTGTAACACGTTGTATAAGTGTTATATAGGATTCTATTTTAAATATTCACGTCCGAGAATTGATCTGGTGCGAGTCGTATTTTTCTAGTTTATTATTTAGTATTGTATAAAAAAGCTTTGTGAATGCAAAATACCTCAAATTAAAAAATATATATATAGCTATTTCATCCTAATCAATTGTCAAAATATCTGGAAATATATTTCAATTAAATGTCGAGGTAATTACTCACAGTATTGCTGAAATAATGCTGGCTTGCAGCGTAAAATATAAGAAATTCGACAAGATGCCACTAGTGACTCGGTAGCTCAGCGCTCAGAGCAATGGACCGGATATCCAAAGGTCGCGGGTTCGTTTCCTGTTCGAGAAGTGATCTGGTGTGAATTTTTTTCTAGTATATTATTTATACCTACCTATTGTATTCCTTTTTGAATCTGCCAGAAATCGCAAAGTTATGTTTTTCATAATAATATGTATGGAATAACTGTTTTACTCGTAAAAACCTAATTATCTCAGAATTTTCATCAACATAATAAGCCATTTTATGTCTCCACTGCTGGACACAGGCATTCCTTATGGGTGGACTCACCACGCGGGCCCAAAGCGGATTGGTGGGTGTTAACAACTGCAATTGGGTTTTCATAATTCATAATATCACAAATTAAGCGTGGCGCTTTTTTTACAGTTTCCATAAGGAGCAATACCCGCTTTTACCCGATACTGAATAACAGACATAAAATGTTATTGAACTTAAAAACATTTACATACATACTGTCCATACATACCTACTTGTTTGTCTAAAACAATGAGTCAAAAATTTGTTACCAAGCAAAACTTAACATGTAGGTAACATGTAGGTAACATGTAGGTAACATATAGGTAACATGTAGGTAACATGTAGGTAACATGTAGGTGACATGTAGGTAACTATGTTTTCTATCCCCAACGGGATAGTGCTTGCCCTTCACCTCACCTGATGTTAAGTGACGATAAGGCCGAAGGTGGAAGCGCACTACACCCGGAATCATCACTGAGGAACTGGCTATCTTAAGAGCTTATTAGATCATCCTGAATTAAGGATCCGGAATGAAGTCGCTCCTTAATTCAGAGAAGTGTAATTGCATTCAGGAAGCTAGGATCCTAGTTAGCATCCTAGTTAGGATAGGAAATGGTCTCCGGCGTTAAGGATGCTAAATCGGACGCAGTTAGGACAGTGTAATCGCATTCAGGACGCTAGGCTCCGACACAGTAGTATCACAGCCTAAAGAGTATACAGTCAGTCAACGCTTTTTATGTTGGCGAAAAAAAGTCGCCGTTCGTCTAGTTTTCATAGTGTTTGTAAACGACAAAGTTATTTTTGCGGTTTTGGAAAATGTGCTAGGTACTCTAAAACTACTAATTATATCTCATTCAAACCAATTTTCGTTGATAGTGTTTATTAAGATCTACAACATATATTTTATCAGATTTTTAGAGGGGGGGGGGGGACACACATTTTACCACTTTGGAAGTGTATATTTTCCAAACGGTTGATTTTGAGAAAAAATACTTTTAGAAACCTCAATGTCATTTTTAAAGACCTAGCTATAGACACCCCACACGTATAGGTTTGATGATTTTTTTCGGTTTTTCCCCCTTAATCTTTTATATATTTTTTTATTTTGTGTGAAAATCGTAAAGCGGTTCGCAGAATACATCTCCTACCTAGTTTTAACTGTGTAATTTTAATAGTTTTGAAATAAAGTGGCTGCGACATACGGACGGACAGACGGACAGACAGACAAACAGACAGACATGACGAATCTATAAGGGTTCCGTTTTTTGCCATTAGGCTATGGAACCCTAAAAAATAAAGATAAATAACTGGGTACTTGAAAATTCAACCTTTTTCTAAACGGGGCGTTGCGCGTCGCGAAGTCAACCTAGAAGTTGCCTCTCTTTCTACCGCGTACTTTCATGCAAATATTAGTACCTACATCAATAAACCTAGTTCAGATTAGCATTGAAAATGACACGTACCTACTACCTACCTAGCTACATACCTATACCTCCTACCTACATACCTATACCTCCTACCTACATGTATTTTTACGGTCACTGTATTTTCCCCTCCGTTGCTCTGCGCAAGTACATTCGTGTAACGACTGTATGATCGTTAAGCTGTGATATCGGATCCGTTATTCAGGACGGTCTAATTGGCGACTGAATTTCTCGTCCTAAATCGGACTCTGAATTCCGGATCCTTAATTCAGGATGATCTAATAAGCTCTTTTTACCTCTAACTGCCGGAACACAACAATTTTTAAATTGTTGTTATGGCGTCAGACTTAGTTAGCGGTAGCTAGCCAGGCGGACTTGAAATAAGCCCTTACCACCAACCAAACTGAGTATAAATTGTGCCCCCCTGGGAATCGAACCCGGGACCCCTGCGTAACACGGGTGGGCGTACCACTAGACCACAGAGGCGGTTAAAAAAATGTAAGTGCTTTTCTCAAGAAATGCGAGAAAAGACAATTTTCTTAGTAAAAATATTTTTTTTAAATACAGCCATTAGTAATAAATAACGTGATAAGTTCTACCGTTTTGAATTTGGAATAGGTACTTGATCGGGAAATAAGCATTGAAATTCATTCCCGAGTTTTTGGCGCCATTTCGTCGAGTACAGTTTGGTGTCTATTTTAATTATTTGCAAATTGATTCATAGTGGATATTGTGTCTTAAAATTGGTGCAGTTTTGTGGTACAAGTGTCTACATAACTGAACAATATGTGGGATAATTGAAATAGGCGCGATCTTGCTTGTGTGAAGCTGAGACTTTTATTGTGGTGGTGGCTACCTCGGCAGAACTTACCGAGTAAACTGTCTTGATATACTTGTTGCCAAATGCTCCAAGCAGCATTGGAATGCAATGCGCCCGCATTCTAATGTAAACTTAAACGTCCTACCACTGAACTATTAAACACTTGACACTGGCAAAAATTACTTCCAAGAGGAAAGTAAATTGCCAAAATAAAAATAGAAGAAGAAGAAATTCATTTCCCGCGCTGAATTTCAAATTTAGAACATGATGAACCAGCCACTTCAGAAATGTGAAAAGCCCCGCATTCCCTTTTCAAATGAAATCATAACATTTCAGAGCATAAGTGAGAAAAAATTATTGAATCTGTGACAATAGGCCATGGTTGCCATTTTCCGCGCGGTTTCCGTTCGTTTCCCCCGTGGACCATAGACAATCGCCACAGACAATACGGGTCATCGACCCGCCACACGAGGTCCAGCCATGAACTCTGCACAAAGCCGACCTCGGCAGCGTACATGTTCATGGAAAAAATACTTATTTTAATAAGTCAATGACGATTTTTAAAATGACCATTTACGCTGGGCTTTGGAACTCCGACAGATCAGTAGCCGGGCCTACCCCGAAACTGTCTGGTACCCACCCCAGAAAATCACTAATTTATGTTTCTATTGCCTTTTAAAAGAAACGCGCTTCTAGATGTGCATGATGCAGGCAAGTACAATGACAGTGATTCGCTGCAACTTCACTCGTGAATGTGGCAAACAGACAATTTTACAAAGGACATGTCCCATCGCGCCTATGTCATTTGCCACACCATTCTCAAAAATGAAAGTCTATCGCGTCTTAATCAAAGTAGTATGTCAGAGTAGGTAGTTTACTCTAGAATCAGATTGATAATTATTTTCTGCATTAAAAAGTGGGATTTTTATGTTAAAACGCTTTTAAATCACAATTTTTTATCATTAAAGTACTATTTACTTTCATTTTTTTCCCAAAATACTTCAGAAAACAACTTTTTCTGAATATAAAACAATTCTTGACTGATACATACCTAAATAAAATGTAATTAGCATTTTTTACTCTTTTAAATATTTTGTACCGCCATCAACGGTTCAAAGTTAGTCACTTCTGTTGTACATTGTTAAATTAACCGCATTGCATCTCCCGCGTGATTAATTCGCGCTTGACGCGTTTTGTGCGCGTCAAAACAAGCGCGCTTACAGCGTCCACAGGACACAAGTACCAGGAGGCCATGAGAGCAAAGAGCTACAGCCAGACCGGTTGCGGAGCGTTGACCTCGCGGAGGTCACTGTCGCGGCCGTTGGTGCACTGCAAACTCCTTGCAAATCTGGCCGCCTGGTACTTGAGGATTATTTTCTTTGTAAGCTTTCTGAAATTATTTATTTATGAATACTAACTAGTAAATTGATGATTATGAACACAAAAAAAATTAAAAAAATATTTTTTCTAATGCACAACGGGATAGTGGCCCTCACCTCACCTTGTTAAGTGACGATAAGGTGGAAGAAGCGCACTCACTACACTCGAAATCCTCACCACTGAGGAACTGGCTAATCTTACCTCGAGCTGCCGGAACACACCAATACCAATACCAATGTACTATGGGCAACAGCGACGCTTAACCAGTTTGCAACAAAATTCGTGTGCGCGCGTATCGCCCCTGCACGAACTAAACGTATGGTTGTGACGGCGCGGCGTGCAAGCGATTTTGACCTTAGCAGTGGTTAAGCGTCGCTGTTGCCCATGGTACCTATGGCGTCAGACTTAGGTATCATAGAATTGTTGTTCGTTTAAAATTCAATGAAATCACTTTTAGTAACTATGTTCACTGAAACGTCGGAAACTAAGTATTATAGTCCAACCTTCAGAACAATAATCAAACAACGCCTAAACGCGTAATCCATTTTTCATTCAGTGAAAAAACTAAATTAACTAATAGTGAGCAGTGTTGCCAACTTAACGGATTTCCCGTCAAATTTAACGGATTAGGGTCGGGTCAGTTTGTTGACGAAAATATTATTGACCAAAATTAAATGTTTTCTGACATATTTGTGTACTAATCATGTCATGTCAGGGCGTTTTCAGCGTGATGAATGGGATATAATCAAAAGTTCAAAACAGAGGAAAAAGGGCAGTAAATATGGTTATTACCCACTCTGACGATAAGAAATGGTAAGACATGCTATTCGTATTATTTATCCGAAATTAATAGGTATTTCATTGACAGAAATATATGTATAATTGACGGAAATACCAACTTGCTAAGCGGAATTCAAAATTAATGAGCGATTTTCTGACAGCTGACAAAATTTGTATAATTGTATGTCGATAGATAGCGCTAAATCGATAAATCGAAACAAAATTAGTTATATTTGATACAAAATCACTTCAATACAGACCGACGGAACAAAAATGGTTAGAAACAAATTTATACAAACAAATGTTTGTTCATGTTTTTTACTTTGAGGTTGGATTAAAATGGGTTAAAAAACTGCATAAAAAAAATTAATATCATCTGTACATTTGAAAAGCAATTTTTCGGGACAGCATCTCATGCAATGATTTTTTCTACTATTTTTCTATCAAAAAGTAAAGTTCATTATTTTTGTGGTAGGTACGTAATAAATAGTTTTTTGCATTTTGCGTAAATCTAGACATATAGTACTTAACTATTTTTGTTCCGTCGCTCCTTGTTTCTCTTTTTGCCTTTTTCTTAAAAAACCTACCTACATAGTTATTCAACGACATCTAGATGTTTTTATGATCTATTTTTTAAACTGCCTTTTAAAAACTTCTCATTGTTGCCAACACTGATAGTGAGATCGTTATGCCACACCTTATTTCCACTTATTTCGAAATGCTACCAAATCAAGTGAAAAACTCAACATCAATAGTGCGTTAAGTCCGTATATTGAGTAATGTTAAATCGACGGTTATAGCTCACATAGTTTATAATGATTTATTGTACTATTTACTGACAACTTCGGTTACACATGTGCTGAGAGCGATGGCAAAGCGAACAAGCGAACATTGAAAATATTTATTTATTTTGTTAAACTGGTAATTAAATCAAGCCAAGCTGGCCAAGTGCGAATCGGACTTGCGCACGAAGGGTTCCGTATCAAAAAACGGCAAAAAATAACTTTTGTTGTATGGGAGCACAACTTAAATATTTATTTTATTCTGTTTTTAGTATTTGTTGTTATAGCGGCAGCAAAAATACATCACATGTGACAACTGTCTAGCTATCACGGTTCATGGGATACAGGCTGGTGACAGATAGATAGACAGACAGACGGGATGCCACTAGTGACTCGGTAGCTCAGCGGTCAGAGCATTGGACAGGATATCCAAAGGTCGCGGGTTCGATTCCCGTCCGAGAATTGATCTGGTGCGAGTCGTAATTTAGTATAGGGTCCCGTTTTTACCCTTTGGGTACGGAAACTAAAAACATAGTTTTCCTTACAGAACACAGCAAGTAGGGAAGGGGGATTTTTTTTCTTTGTTCTATATTCTTTTTTCTCTCTCGTTGATGTCTTTATTAAGGGCAAAAACAATTTTTTTTTTTTTTCTAAAATTAAAATAGAAAATTCGTATTTTCATACCGTTACATGGTTCTAAGTAAAACAGCTATAATAGCACAACAATTTCAAATGCTTTCTCTATTGAATTACTTTTTTATTATAAGTATATACCAGCAGCAAGCAAAATAATTCGAAAAATTCTGATTCAAAGTAAAGTTTTCTTTTTTAAATTTGAGATTTTGGCTTGCTATTTTTATACAATTCTAACTCATTTCCGTGAAAAGACTATAGGAAAAATTTGAAGATGCCACTAGTGACTCGCGGTAGCTCAGCGGTCAGAGCATTGGACCTGACTTCCAAAGGTCGTGGGTTCGATTCCTGTCTTTGTTTGATCTGGTGCGAGTATTGATGTGCCGGGTGAGAAAATTCCCGGCAATATTGAGAATATTGCCGAGAATATTCTCACCCGGCACATCATTAGGTGCGAGTTGTATCTTTTCTAGTATATTTATTACTAGCGGCCGCCCGCGGTTTTACCCACGTGGTTCCCGTTCCCGTGGGAATACCGGGATAAAAAGTATTCTATGTTTTAATCTAGGCTATCTACTATCTGTGTGCCAAATTCCAACTAAATCCGTACAGTAGTTTTTGCGTGATTGAGGAACAAACATCTAAACATCCTAACCCACAAACATTCACATTTATAATATTAGTAGGATTTAGTATTGTATAGAGATCCTTTTTTAACAAATCTTTAAAAGGTTATTCACCTTTTTGTATTACAAATTCCAAGAAAAACGTAATGGTTTGTACGCGTCGCGTTCGCTTTGCTCGCATTGCATTGGTATGACTACCCAATTGCTTTGTTAACCTGAACAGTTAACCAACTTCACGGGTGAGCGGTTAAACGCGTTTTTAATTCGGTCTGCATTCTCATTTATGACGCCTGTTCACGAACAAAGACAACATGTTAATGAATTAACGCAAAATGAGAAAACCGTTTCTTCAGACCATCAAACTGAACAACTTTGACTATGGGACCAACTCAGAAATCGCGAAAAAAAATCAGCTGTTTCATACAAAAATTAATAACGAAAATATAAAAATGTATGAAGCAACTAATTTTTTTCGCGATTTCATTGACAGTTTGATCCAATCAAGCGCTCTGAATTTAGTCACTTCATACCTTCATTGTCAATTTAATCATTGAAAAAAAATATTTTTAAAATATCTGTGATACGCTTGTCGCTCCAGAAAGTAAGACTTATGAATTAGTGCGAAGTTAACGATCCGATAAACTTTACTACTTGGTACTATAAATCTACTAGGTTAATTAAAAATGTTATGATTAATGTAAATTTATATGCACACAGATTTGTAAAACAAATTGAAGTTTACGTAACTTGTTAAATTTTGCCGAAAAGCGTAGTTTGAAATCGATTCTTTTGTTTTGGATCCAAGAGAATGTAAAAAAAGTTTTGGATGTTTTTACACGACTGTCAAAAAAAAAAGAAAAGAGTATTGTGTTTAGTACCCGTAGCATAAGAATAAATAAGACTGTAGCACGAACAGTTATTTAAAGTATGAAAATGGTACACGCAAAAAGAATTCAAACAATTTTATGTGAAAGTTCGTTAACCAAATGCGAAATGGACGTTCCGCGAAATGGACCAAGGGGACAAAATGCGAAATGGATGTTCCGCCAAAAGGACCAAGGGGACCAAATGCGAAGTGGACCAAATGCGAAATGGACCAAGGGGACAAAATACGAAATGGATGTTCCGCCAAAAGGACCAAGGGGACCAAATGCGAAGTGGACCAAATGCGAAATGGACCAAGGGGACCAAATGCGAAGTGGACCAAATGCGCATGAACGGTATTTCGTTATCTACACGTTCCGCGAAATGGACGTTCCGCGAAATGGACCAAGTGGACCAAATGCGCATGAACGGTACCTAGTTATCTACCTAAATTGTTTTTGACACAGTTTTTTATTGAATCCTCATGCAGTGAGTGAATTGGACACCCTTTTTTTAGGGTTCCGTACCCAAAGGGTAAAAACGGGACCCTATTACTAAGACTCCACTATCCGTCTGTCTGTCACCAGGCTGTATCTCATGAACCGTGACAGCTAGACAGTTGAAATTTTCACAGATGATGTACCCATTTCTGTTGCCGCTATAACAACTAAAAAAAACCGGCTAAGTGCGAGTCGGACTCACGCACGAAGGGTTCCGTACCAAAAAACGGCAAAAAAATCACGTTAGTTGTATGAGAGCCCCCCTTAAATATTTAGTTTATTCTATTTTTAGTATTTGTTGTTATAGCGGCAACAGAAATACATCATCTGTGAAAATTTCAACTGTCTAGCTATCACGGTTCATGAGATACAGCCTAGTGACAGACAGACAGACAGACGGACAGCGGAGGCTTAGTAATAGGGTCCCGTTTTTACCCTTTGGGTACGGAACCCTAACAACAAAAAATTAAGAGGCCCCCTTCCAAAAATGTTGTATAGATAATGGTACGGGACCCTTCGTGCGCGAGTCCAACTCGCACTTGGCCGGTTTTTTTTTTAAATTTACGCCTAGTAAGACCCCATGTACCCCTTATCAACCCTTAAATACCCGCCCTCACAAATCACTAGAACTAATCAAGGGCTGGATCCTTCGATTGGAAAAGGTCAGCAATACGACCTTAGGGTACTAGCTGCTAATTAAATTGTAGGGGGTGTGTCCGTAGATGCAGGTTTGATTCCCGGCAGGGTAGTAATGTAACAAAAAATATAATTGGAACAGTTTGCGCGAAAATATAAGAGGAATTGAAAGTGAAAGGCACGTTAAGCCGTTGGTCCCGGCTGTATTTGCAGCCGTTAACATCCACCAATCCGCATTGGGCCCGCGTGGCGGGTTATGACCCGTCCTCCTTATCCACCCATAACGAAGGCCTGTGTCCCAGCAGTGGGGACATTAAAACGGCTGATGGACAAGTACGAGAAAAAATACGCTATATCGCATTTCGCTTTTCGACAACAGATGGCGCTGTACAAATTTCCCATTCAAAATTACTCTATCGAATTCTTTTTTTACGCGCCTTATTTTTTTCGATAGCTGTCACGATCGAGTCAATTTTTTTCTAATATTATATTATTATTTGTTATATATTATTCAGTATTATAAAATAGCACTAAGAATGCTAAAATGTCAAAATTAAAAATGTAAAAAAAATGTTTGTATGTTTTACTATAGGTACACTGTTTTATGCATGTGTCTGTCTGCAGTGTTAATAAAATTATGTTACCATTCTACCTACTTATAAGCCTAGGAAGTACGTTGCCTAGTAGAGATTTCTCCTTACAAAGTCTGCAAGTAGGCCAGTGGGCACTGCCCACCGTCGCCTTATTGCGATAACGGCCTATTATCTTAACCAAGTTAATGCTGGTTGGAACCTTTACACGTTTATCAGATTTATGTTATAACGTCGGTTAAATTAAATGACAATATATTTATTTAAATGAGCTCACATAATAAGCATTTTTAAATCGTCAATTCTTTTACCCTACCACCCATTATGACGTGTTTTAGCTGACAAGAAAAATGGACGCAAAAAACTTGTCAACGTTATCAGATGGAACGATATTTACAAATTATGTATATAGTTTCCAGACTTTATAATAACAAAGATTAACAAATAAATTACATTATTTAATTAGCTCATTTCTTAATGACTTGCAAATTACAGGGTTCAAGATAAATTCAAAGTTTACAATCAACATACAATTCAATATGCGTTAAGATAGGTTAAGTATGAGTATTTTAGTTTTATGAAAATAAAAGTGCGTGTCGGTATGACTTCGCACATTTAGGGTACCGTCTGTGCAAACCTAGATTAAATATTGGCAGCCTTCTAATAATTATAGGTATAACCATCGAACTTCAATAGGTACGTTGTTTTAGAAAATAAAACTTACGGCCACCCGAAGCCAATAGGGCGAAAAAAGGACCATTGATTTTTATTCAGAATCGAGTAGACAAAAAAATCCATCGTGAGAAAACATACTATACGCGTGCCGTAAACCGCATAAATTAACAAAAATCAATATTTTGATAGGATATTCTTTGTTTTTTTACTTTTATTTGTGTTTTTTATTAGGGACTTAATTAAAAAGGTATATTAAATCTATATTTGTGTTACAATAGAGTTTTAAACTCGGTAAAGTATCGCAAATTTTCAGTACCCTCTTAACACGAACATGTATCGAGAAAAAAACGCGCGTTAAACTCTAAACAGTAATTATCTTTAGAAAATTTAATTTCGCTATTCGGCGCTAGCTGATGGCGCTGTACTTTACCATACAAAATTACTCTATCGAATGTTTTTACTACTTTAAATTTCTTGAAATTGTGAAAGATAGCGAATGCAAGATGCAGAAAATAAGTAAAAATCAACATTTATTTATCAAACAAGCCCTTTACGTAAAATATTCGAAACAGCCAGCACTTTATCAACACTGCCATAGACAATAAATATCAAAACTATTCCCCAATAAGTCTAGACCATAGATAACGGAAAGTTATGGCGTCTTCCGGCGGATGCTTCGCGTTTTTCCCGCCTTCGTCGAGTGGCGCGAAGTCGAGATGTCCTGTAGGGTTGTTTAAAAATCGGTCATATTTACGGACTGAATTTTTCGCTGACAAATTCAAGATGGCGGAAAGAGCGGGAAAATGGTTAAAAAATCTTTTTTTGAATGTAGGTACCGTGTGGCTATTGATTTGATGATCAGCTAAGCCTCGCGCGAGTAATTATTTATGTTACAAACTCCGGATTTGTCAGAACGACAACATAACGCTAAAAAGTCAAATACAAACATTATTTTCAATACGTTTTTATATGACGTTTAATAAGCCTTAGCAGCATTTTTGACTGCAATGTACTATCACTATTTTAAGGTTTTTTTTTTATAAATAAGGCGGTAAGAGTTTTTATGTTTTCTCATTTTAAAAACCTTTGTTTGTTTCAGGTAAATTTAGTTTATTATTCACCACAAACAATCACAGGTCATCGACATGTTTCATGGCGAAGGTAACTTAACATTCTGCCTAGTTGGCATTGGAATTAAAAATAAGTTCAACACTGCTGATACATCATTCACTTTTAGCTTATCAAGACTTATGATTATGACTTCAAAACGATGACGTGAAGTTATTTATAAATTAATCGTCCATTCAACCGTAAATTTTGATGAAATAACGCTGGCGTTTTTATATACAACGGGACAGTGCATGGCCTTATCTCACCTGATGTTAAGTGACGATAAGGCCGAAGGTGGAAGCGCACTACACCCGGAATACTCAGCACTGAGGAACTGGCTATCTTACCTCTAAATGCCGGAACACAACATTATTTAAATTGTTGTTATGGCGTCAGACTTAGGTAAGATGGTGGTAGCTAGCCAGGCGGACTTGAAATAAGCCCTATTACGCTTACAGTGTAAGAGTGGGATTATACTAGAAGAAGTTCGACGATACCACTAGTGACTCGGTATCTCAGCGGTCAGAGCGTTGAACCGGACATCCAAACGTCACGGGTTCGATTCCCGTCCGAGAATTGATCTGGTGCGAGTCGTATTTTTTCTAGTATATTATTTAGTATTGTAATCGTCCCTCCTAAGATATATTAATCCAAGTTTAAACTTTAAAGTTCTTATCAAAATGAAGCGGAAATGTAAGCTGATAATAGTTCTTTCATAAACATTATTCCCAGGAATCCCGCAGGGTTTCAGAAAATTTACTTACTCATACAAGAATGGAAGAGTCAGTCAATCAAACAGTAATTCACAACGTGTTACAAAATAACCCTTAAAGCCGAATATGGTAGATAGGGACCATCAAACTGTACAACTTTTACTATGGGACCAACTCTGATTTCGCGAAAAAATATTCAGCTGTTTTCTACAAAAATTAATGACGAAAAGATCAAAATGTATGAAACAGCTGTTTTTTTCCCTATTCCAGAGTTGGTCCCCAGTAAAACTTGTTCAGTATGATGGTCCCTATGTACCATATTCGGCATTGCATTATATAGGTAGCTCAAAAACCCTTTTGATCACACCGCCAAAATAACATTTCATCTCAAAATTCCTATTCGAAAACTAAATCTTTTGTCTGTTATGTACTCAAAACTAATTGTAAACATAAATTCAGTGCAAACAAGAAAATAAATAAAAAACTTTATAAACTCGACTCGAGTGTTCTTGTAAAACATCGCAGTAAGAAACATGTTATTTAAAAATAAAAAGTAGGCAAACCTAATGCGCGGACGCCGTCTAATTGTATGAGATATCTCGACATCTATCATTTTTCCGCAGAGAATAGTTTGGATGCAGAACTGACACATTCTCAAGGTATTACAGACCCACCTTTTTCGACGGTGGATGGCGCTGACATTGATGACAAAGGTCACTGGGCATTTTTGACCTGCTTGATAAAAGTTCGCGTACAGAAACCAAACCAGTTTTAAATTGAAAAATTAAATCCAACTTTTAAAAATATGTATTATTTTTTTCTTCCGGTCGCGGCAGAAAAAAGTTATTTCACATTATGTGTGTGAGTATATGTGTAATGTTATTAAACTTTTGTTAATAAAACAAAAGTTTTTCTTTCAGCATTATGAAAATGTGTGATACAAGCATAATAAACATTTGTAGTGTCTTTATTTATTTAATTTATTATTGAATATACAATGACTAGCGGCCGCCCGCGGTTTCACCCGCGTGGTTCCCGTTCCCGTGGGAATATCGGGATAAAAGTATCCTATGTTTTAATCCAGGCTATCTACTATCTGTGTGCCAAATTTCAACTACATCCGTTCAGTAGTTTTTGTGTGATTGAGGAACAAACATCCAAACTATTCCAAACCCACAAACTTTCATATATGTAATATTAGTAGGATAATGAAACAATACATGTCCTGCAAGAATGCGACCCATACCACTGCCTCGCAGATACATTTATCTACGTACCTAGTGCTATTTCGTTTGTGTACGCCGTAGGTCAACAGTCCGAACAAAATGGCCAATGATCTTTCCCATACAAAATTACTCCATTGAATGTTTTTACGCGTGTAGTTCGTGCAACGGGCAACCGGTACTCCTATTTTTTTTTTAAATAATGGATTTATGTGTGGATACGTTTTTATTTCTTACTTCCATACCTTACGGTACGCTTTGAAACAGTACCCTTAGCACTAACAGCTATCGTGAAAAAAAAAAACGCGCGTTAAAACATTCGACAGAGTTTGTATGGGAAATTTGTACAACGCCATCTACCGTCGAAAAGCAAAATGAAACTTTCCATAGATAAAATACTCTATCGAGTACTTTAACGCGCGTTTTTTCTGTACTGAGAGCGTAGTGCGAGTTGATGTTTTCACTTTTCGCTATCGAAAACTATCGTTTTGTCTCACTCTTAGTCACGCATCTGCGTTACATAATCTTTGCCATTACCCATTACGCACTATCCCATTTTAGCTTACATAAAAAACGTAAGCCAGAAAAAGACAGCTGTACCATAAAGTACTAATCCACTGAGCGTAAAAACTATACCTATCTTCTTCACACATAAAAGCTTCGATGGTGCCAGAAAGAGACAGAAGACACGTGGTCAATTGCCCAATAAAAGTTTTATAGTCTTTTTTCTTTGCCAGTAGCTGCGCAATAATGAACTTTATGTTGTGGTATTAAGTGCGTGAAAATTTAAGATCAAGATCAATGATCTATAAAATCGATCGTGTTTTATGCGCAGGCACAGTGGATCAGCGGATGTTGTGCGTCGAATTAGATGTAGGGTTGTCACTAGGGATTTTTTTGTTTAACTTATTTAAATTAAGTGTGGTAAATTTTAATTATTAAATACTAGCGACCCGCCCTCGCTTCGCTTCGGTGTAGTGTGGAATTTAAAAACCGTGTATTATACATATAAACCTTCCTCTTGAATCACTCTATCTATTAAAAAAACCGCATCAAAATCCGTTGCGTAGTTTTAAAGATTTAAGCATACATAGGGATATAGGGACAGAGAAAGTGACTTTGTTTTATACTATGTAGTGATTGAAAGAGGTCAGATAAAATAAGAAGATAATTTTAATCTGTCAAAACTCATTTTAGTATCGGGTAAGGTTGTTTTTGATATAATGATATTTGAAAAACCGGCCAAGTGCGAGTCGCGCACAAAGGGTTCCGTACCATTATCTAATACAACTTTGTTATATGGCAGCCCCCCTTAAATATTTATTTTATTTGTTGTTATAGTGGCAACAGAAATACATCATCTGTGAAAATTTGAACTGTTTAGATAGACGGACAGTGGTGTCTTAGTATATGTAGATCCCGTTTTTACCCTTTGGGTACGGAACCCTAAAAACGTATAAAAGGAGATGTCCCAGCGTTGTCCCAGTTTCATTTTATTTAATTACTTTCATAATTAAAAAATGATAATTACATTACAGTATCAGTCAAGAATTATTTTATATTTAGAAAAACAATTACAAAAACATTAAGTTGTTTTCTGAAGTATTTTATGAAAAAAAGTAAGTAAATAGTACTCTAATGATAAAAATTGTAATTTAAAAGCGTTATAACTTAAAAATCCCACTTTTTAATGCAGAAAATAATTATCAATCTGATTCTAGAGTAAAATACCTACTCTGACATACTATGTACTTTGATTAAGACGCGATAGACTTTCATTTTTTGAGAATGGTGAGGCAAATGATATAGGCGCGATGGGACATGTCTTTTAGAAATGCAATAGAATGTACATAGAACCTCCACATTAGAATTTATTTGATGATCCTCTGCATCGATTTAGTTTTTTGGTACTTATTATAAGATAGAAAAGCATTGGGCACCAAATATAGGCTCTTTCAGAAATTCCTACGACGAAGTCGCATGCTAAAGCTAGTCTGTAATAAATTAATTTTCGATGTCTTCATATTTATGTTATATTTTTATAGTCTTGGGTGCAGATTTCCCGCCTGTTTTATAAATAAAGTCTTCGCTGTCAACCCTACGTCATTAAACGGAACTAAAATGGCGTCCGTCTATTTTCGTTCGTTATAATTCACGCTCTTGCATCACAGACAGACGGACTAGTTTATATTATATCGAGCGAGTGACGCCTGTCATATCAAACGTTAGAAAAATGATTTTATTTGTTTTTTTCCGAGAATTGTCTATGCGCCGGAAGATGGTTGTAGGAAATGTCGGTATCTTGTCTCTGGCACAGTTTAGAGATGTCAAGGTCAACTTCATAATAATTTAAAAACACAGTTGACGTTAAGAAACGCCTGCACAAAATACAGGGTCGTTTTACATTCACCATCCACATCATAGGATGTGTTTAGTCTATGAAACATTTAGTTAAAACTTACATAAACATTAAAAAACTTTCATAAACATATTGTGTCGAATTTCTTATTTTATTTTTTATTTTATTTATTTAGAAACAAACGGTCGTACACATATGTTAACAAAAATTATAGATAACAAGTTATACAAGACCTATAGTTTCCTTAATGAAACAATGGAGTGCAAATCATTAACACAATATTGATGTGTATACCTAGAAAAACATGCGATGTTATATACTATAGATAAAAATTAAAATTTTACATAACAGGGAGAGAACAAAATTTCGCCACAAAATTTTGGTCATCCCATACTAGAATGAACATGACATGTGATCTCTTTGATTTGTATGGATAGTCGATATTTTTTTACATATTTGATCCTATGTTCCTTAGAGAAAGTTGTTCAGTTACATGGACTCAAAACATCCTTAGAATTTGGATGGTAAAAGAATGATAATAGACGTTGACAGGAGAATCACTCGAAAAATTATAGTAAGGACATGTCCCATCGCGCCTATGTCATTTGCCCCACCATTCTCAAAAAATGAAAGTCTACCGCGTCTTAATCAAGTAGTATGTCAGAGTAGGTATTTTACTCTAGAATCAGATTGATAATTATTTTCTGCATTAAAAAGTGGGATTTTTAAGTTAAAACGCTTTTAAATCACAATTTTTTATCATTAGAGTACTATTTACTTACATTTTTTTCACAAAATACTTCAGAAAACGACTTATGGCCGATTGCACTAAACTTAAGAATCGCCTAAGTCTTGTCCTAAATACAACACGACCAAATTAAAACAGTGTCATAAATTTAGCCGTCATGTAGCTGTCATTTGCCTTGTTAACTTGGTCGAGTTGTAGATAAGAAAAGACTTAGGCGATTCTTAAGTTTAGTGCAATCGGCCATTAATGTTTTTGTAATAATTGTTTTTCTAAATATAAAACAATTCTCGACTGACACTTTACCTAAATAAAATGTAATTTTTTAGCATTTTTTTAATTTTATGAAAGTAATGGGGAGGAAAAGCGCAATTTTATCCCGATAGGTGGCGTCTTGTCGATCTATTCCCCATTCATCCGCAAAATTCATCCGAAATATTTTCATTCCCCACTCATCCGAGTTAATATGTCCCACTCATCCGAAAATTAAATATAAATAAATTGTTACCCATTCATCCGAAAATAGATTCCCCATTCATCCGGCGTGTTAATTAACTAATGGAACAAGAAAAGATACAGACTGCAGAAAAATTGTTCTGTATCTTTTTGACAGTTTACATTTAATAATAGACAAATATAAAAAAAACATTTATACGTATCTGGGATTCCAGCATGTTCTCAACTTTTAATAAATAGTAGTAATCTTTTTCGGGATTTTTATTTTCAAAAGAACAATAAAAAACAAAGTTAAGTATATATAGACTGGAGCAGAATTTGAAAAAGTGAAGTTCTAGAAGCAAATAGTATTACTTTTTGGTAACTGATATTTTCTTATTAAATCGACCCCGCTGAATCCAAAAATGCCAGATGCCAACAGCTTTCCATTTTTTTTATTTTACAGAAAAACTATTATACAGATAGGAGCAAATTATTAAAGATGAAATTAATCTACATTAAATTTTCTAAATATCAATGCTAATGCAAAATTTATATCGATATAATAAGTAGTTTTTGTAATGATTTGCAATTTGTCTAGTCTTTAAAATATCTTTTCTTCTTAGTACGTCACCAAAGTACCAGGATCACATAAATATGGAGAAGGTTAACTTCTATATTTTTAATCCCTTTTAATAAGAAAAATCTCTTCCTTTTAGTTCGTCACCAAAGTACCAGGATAACATAAATATGGAGAAAATTTAATTCCATATTTTCAATCACTTTTTATTACTAACTTGTACCTAGGCATTTAACTTGTTTTAAGATTCGTTTATGAATGGTATTCGTTGGAAATAGAAATTTTATAACGTCGGTAATAAACAAATACCATTTGATATTAGTTTTTGGTATTAGTTTTTGATATTATATCGGAATAGACTTGATCGGCCGGCTCATTTTATTTGTCCGGTGTTGAATGAAATGAAATGTAAATTTCATTCATGCGTTCATTTAAAGCTAATAACAAATTAAATAAAAAATACAATGTAAATATCTCGGTTGGTAGGTAATATTATGTAAATGTGTTAGGTACTTATTTTTATTGTAAATTTTATATTTCACTTATTGTTTTTGGGTTAAATTAAATATGTAATAGCAAGAATAATCTTGCTATTACATATTTAATTTAACCCAAAAACTAATAAAAAAATATATTTACTTTTATTTGCCGACCCTATTTATTTTGAAGTATATTACGTTTACAAAATAATCGGATGAGTAGGGCATACCTTCGGGTCTTCGGATGAAAAGGGAAATTGCTGTAGGTATTTCAATATTTATTAAAACTCATCCGGATGAATGGGGAATAGATCGTCTTGTCGTTGGTACCGAGCCGCCTCAAAGAAACTGTCAATACATATGGGAATCTCTTGGAGTATTGCACTTTTTAATTTTATACTGAGAAAATGCCGCATTGTTATGCATGTAACTTGTAAAATATTGGAGTTCATCGATTTCCCAGTAACAAAAAAAATAGTGGGCAAAAAAATATCAAGAAAAATATGCTTTTTCCTCGATTTTCTCCTTTGCTGAGCCTGAGAAACATTATAAATCAAAAGGAATGTTTCATGAATTTGATGAAGCTTCGCCAAAATAAAACAACATTTGAATTATAACAGCTTTGTTCTTTAATATTTCAACCTCAGCAGTTTCTAACATATTTATAACTTGGATGAATTTGATAGGTATATCAAATATGGAATAAGCCCAATATTGGGGCCAAACAGAGAATTAATAGAATTTTATATGCCAGAGTCATTCAAGAAACTTAGAATAATAAAATAAATATGATAAAACGGTTCGTGTAATTTTGGATGGTACAGAAATTCCAGTACAGAAACCTGAAATTACTATTGCACAGAAGGCATCATCAGGCAACTATAAACACGGAAATTCACACTCAGTTGCTTTGTTAAAATTTAAATAATATGCTTCTAATCTGAAATAAAAAGATTACTTGTAAATCTTACACGAAATTTAAAGAAATGTAATGCTTGTTAGCAATTTTTTGTAAGTTGCTATAAACTTTCTTGCCTGTTGTTTTGGCTTTTCTTTTCCGTAATTCTTCTTTTATATGAGCTAAAGTTAGCATAGAATACATTGTTTGTCCGCAAAACCGAAAAAAATACAATCTAAGAAAGTAAAATCACGTAATACACAGTCAAGACAATATAAGCTCAAACTGACAATTGTTCCAAAGACTAAGCGCCATCTGTAATTCACTTTGCCTTCGCCTCCCCATTAAATAAAATGAAACTGGAGCAACGCTGGGACATCTCTTTTCCATGCACGCACACACAGATATGACGTATAGGCTATTTTTGACCAAACCGAGCTATATTATCCCCGTCAATTGGTAATGCGCTGGAACCTTGTCACATTAACATCCGCGTCGACGTGATCCGCAACTAAAAGTGTCATGAAACAAGAAAATTCTAATAGGTTATCTAATATATTAATTATTGAATTATTATTTTCAATAAGATAGGGTAAATATAGAATACCTATAAATAAATAGTATTTTTTTTATATACCCTATAAATAAATATAGGGTATATAAAAAAAATACTATTGTTTTTCGTTTTTGAGGTTAAAATCATGGCCGCCAGGCGCATTACCAATTGACGGGGATAGTAATAGCAGTACTAAAAGCAGTTCCTAGTGAAACAAAATTAATGACTGAAGTGTTTTCAAATACGGCCAAAGTATCACTTTTGTCTACTAGACTAGACAAAAGTGCTACTTTGGCCGTAAAGTCTACAGGATGGATTCGAAAACAGTCGGCTTTTGTGGTGTGGCTTATTTCGTCAAACTGAACAACTTTGTCTATGGGACCAAATTAATCAGTACCCTTAGCACGAACAACCATCGAAAAAAATAACGCGCGTAAAATTATTCGATAGAGAATTATCTATGGAAATTTTAATTTCGCTATTCGGTGATAGATGGCGCTGTCCAAATTTCCAATACAAAATTGCACTATCGAGTAATTTTACGCTAGCAGTTCGTGCTAAGGGTACAGAGCAAAAAAATTATCAGCTGCTCCATATACATTTTAGTCGAGTAGATATTGACGTTTTCTATGGACCAGCTGATTATTTTTTTGCTCTGATTTAGTTGCTCCTATGGACAAAGTTGTTTAGTTTGACGATCTTAGCCACATCATAAAAGGACATCATCTATTTTGGTCCAAATATGAAAGTGCCGGCCAAAAAGCAAAAGTGCTTTATTCTGATAGATTTTGTCCACCTAAGCATTTATTATTAAAGCACCTAAGTTGTAACACCGCTATACTTGATTTTGAATAAGTTAAAAAGCCTGTCTTTTCATACATTTTGGCACAAATGTAAAAAAAAGTCGGTCAAAAAGCAAATTCTGATAGATTTTGTCCGCCTAAGCATTTCTTATTATGGCACCGAAGCTGTAGCAACGCTGTACTTGTTATTATTGAGTTCAAAAAATCTTTTCATACATTTTGAATTTTTGACACAAATGTGAAGCGGTGCTACAGCTTCGGTTCCATAATAAAAAATGCTTAGATGGACAAAATCTATCAGAATAAAGCACTTTTGTCTTTTGGCCGGCACTTTAATATTTGGACCAAAAATATATGAAACATGGATGGATGATGTCCTTTCTCAAAAATATCATTCTGTAGAGTCTAGAACACATGAGTTTGTCATTCAACGACAATGTATATAAAATAGACTTTTATAGTCCAGCTCGACAAAAACTTGGCACCGCACTAAGAACTAGCAATTTCCATCGCAGTTCTAAAACCCCGAACAATGCGCACAATACTTCGAATGGCGCAGGCTTTTAAGGAGAGTAGGTACTCGATATAGGCTCTCATCTCAACGAGAAACCTTGGTTTCGAAGACTATAGATACGGTAGACTTTAAGTTTACGCGGGAATGTTTCCCGCCATCGGTCACTGCCAATTAATGACCTTTTTTAAGACAAAATATCTCATTGTCTTGCACACAGCTTTAAGAAGAAAATACTAGGTAAAGGAATAGTCGTTTTGCTTCATAACAGGGAATGATAACGTTATTTCTTACTTTTTTTTACCGTTAATTTTAAAATTAACTTTATGTCAATAAATAACGTTAATTTAGATAACGTTACATTGAAATTAACGTTATTTCAGTAAATACGGTAATTTTAACGTTATTTCTAACTTTTTTTACCGTTAAGCTTTAAAATTAACGTTATTACAATTAATAACTTTATTTATTTAGCGATAATTTTACCGGTATATTGTACCAGTAAAGTTTAACGCTATATTTAACGCAAATTTTACCGGTAAAATATTTTTAACGTTATTTTTACTGGTAAATTTACCGATTAAGTTTTAACGGTATTTTTAACGTTATTTTTTATTTATCGTTATTTTTTTTAACGGTATTTCAATCCCTGCTTCATAAACGTTCTGCAAATTAGGCTTTCAGTACTCTTCACGATCATTTATTGAGAAAACAAACGCGTGTAAAAAAAAATCGATTGAGTTATTATTTTTTTATATGGGAAATTGGTATAGCACCATCTATTGCCGAATAGCGAAGTAAAAATGTCCATAGATAATTACTCTATCGAGTACTTTTGCTCGTATTATTGTTCTCGAAAAATGTTTGTGCTAGGGCTCAAAATAGATCTATTTAAAACTAGGTATTCGGTACATCATATTTAATAGAGTTTGTATGTTGACAAACTATCCAAATAATCAGATCTGGAGCAGATTGATGCTAAATACATCCCTCATTAACTACAAGGGCTGCCATGCCACACAGTAAATAATGTTTTATTGTTTTCAAGGTACAAAATATGTTTATTCCTTTGTCGATACAAAATATTTTATTTTCACGTTCAATTTATAACATAATCAGCTTGACTTGTGGAATTCTAGAAAATATAATAAAATACTTGTAGCAACTAAATTATCTCTTTAGCTTGTGGTTACAACTTTACGTTTTCTATATAAAAATATGGTCCGCGCAAACCATGTTTTCCTATTATGACCCCTTAATAGGGAGCGTTAATTTTTAAAAATTCTCGCCGAAAGTGGACCGCTAGTAGACATAATTGCGTTTGACCGTCCAAGTTGGTTACTCCTAGACATAAAATGGTTAGTCAAAACCCGAAAGATGCGACACACCTGAAATAGGCTAATAAAATATTGGTTTAGACTTTGACTAAGACCAAGGAATTTAGAAGTAGTTGCGAAGTACTTATAAATTCCCTGACTAAGACTTCTAGTCAAACCTGACGTTTGACTAGCCGAACCTAGGAGCGCCGCCGGAGCTACGAGGTTTGACAATAACTAACATTGATGTCACCGGAAGGTGACAGCCCTGGCAGTAAAATTTAATTTACGCGGGGCCACCGATCGGTTGTTTATTATTGTATAGATACCTACGTATCTAAATACTGTATACGTATCTAAATACTGTATACGTATCTAAATACTATTATTGTATAGATACCTATGTATCGTAATCTACGTAACAAATACCTATATATGTATACAGTACAGTCATATGTTATTTGCATCACATAACATAATCTATAAATTTCAAACTTCAGTCATATTTTGTGCTTCAGTGACAGACGCAGTTGATTCAGCCAAATCTGTACCCTCAGCCATAAAAAATAACGCGTGTAAAACATTCGATACAGTAATTTTGTATGGGAAATTTGTACAGCGCCATCTACCGCCGAGTAGCAAAATCAAACGTTCCATAGATAATAATTACTCTATCGAGTACTTTTACGCGCGTATTTTTTGTCGATAGTTGTTCGTACTAGGGGTTTCAGTCATTTTTGATAAGCAGTAGGGCTTAAGTATATTCGTATTCGGATTCATATTCGTTAAAGTAGGTAGTATTATTTGCATCACTAATTTAAATATCTTTGAAAATCTATTTAACACTTTGCACTAATGAAAAAAAAACGCGATGTTGTCCGCGATAGCACAGATTACGATAGTCCTATTCTTTATATTATTTACTAGCTTCCGCCCGCGACTTCGTCCGCGTGGATATTAGAGAAAATCCTTGGGCAACCTTCAACCAGGATCCGACCAGCCGTTTTTACGCGATTAGGCGCGCTTGGTGGGGACCAAGCGCGCTGCCTGGCAAGGCAAAACGTTGCCGCGTGTGGCTGGCTTCGCACTAGGCTGCTCGCTTGGTGGGGACCCCTAGACCTAGACCTCTTAAGGAACTTTATCCCCCTTTTCGCCCCTTCGGGAGTAGAATTTTCAAAAACGCTGAGACACGTGTAAATTAATTTTTAATCGTCAGCCTAAACACAAAATGTGAAGATCCTAGCTTTGAAACTGACGGACTTTCATACAAACTTTGGACCCCCGTTTCACCCCCTTGGGGAGTGAGTTTTGGAAAATCCTTTCTTAGTGCAACCCTTGACCTCATAAGGAACCTATGTGCCAATTTTGGTGTCTCTATCTCTCGACCCAGCGGTTCGGGCTATGCGTTGATACGTCAGTCAGTATCTTCTTTTTATATATTAAGATTATGTAGGTAATAATTGCATAGTACGCGCGATAAATAGATATTGAAAGGTATCGATCCTTTGATCTATCTAGCTAAACTGAATGAAATTTCCTAGCAATAAACTCATTTTAATAACCACATCTTAAAATAGTGGTGAAATAAATGTGGCATATTACTTCGTCAGTTAAAATCTGGTCCCGAGCAATATGTTATTAGGAATGCCGGACTAATATTCTAATAGATTCTGGGAATATTATTTACGTCTCTGTGATTAGATTGGAATAGTTTAGATAGAAATTAGAAATTCTGAGATATTTCTCTATGAGTATGAGCGAAAGTGTAATTTGAGATAGGATTTTAGCAAAACGAGAAATGACATGGATCTGTCAAAGCTTTTTTTAACTTTTCTTTCTTACCGAATGAAGATTAGTGGCCACCTCCGGTGTTAGAGTTTATCAAGCCGCTTGTAAGGCCTCTAACTTGGCTTAACGACTGTTATCAGATGACAACAGCCGGGAACGACGGTTTAACGTGCCCTCAGAAGCACGGAAGCGCTCAGTTGTAGTGCCACTTTAACGGTAACCCATCCGACACCTGACCGGACCGGGCGTTGCTTAACAAACGTGATCGAGTACGATCAGCCTGTCAACTTTCGCCATGAGAGCTTATTTTAAGCTTATAAAGCTAAACCTCCTTCAAAAACTTAAAAAATCTAACAAAAGAAGCTTTCAAAATTAACAGATATAAAAGAGAGATTATATCAATTTTATTTGAAAAAAAAATTCTATTTTTTTTTTGCATGGTGCGGTCGTGATGTCGTACGTATGGTCGTTTAAAACTATTGCTCATTTTTTTATCGTTAAATAAAACTTATTTACGAACGACAAGCCTAGTTGTTTTAACATTTAATTCTTCTCTATCAGTTACCGTAGTACGAATATAATTATATCGAAAAAAATGGCGCGCGTAAAAAACATTCTATAGAGCAATTTTGTAAGGGAAATTTGTACAGCGCTATCTACCGCTGAAAAGCAAAATAAAATTTTCCATAGATAATTTACTCTATTTAATTTACTCTATAAGATAAGAACGCGCGAAAAGTACTCGACAGAGTAGTCTATGGAAATTTAATTTAGCTTTTCGTCGATAGATGGCGTTGAACAATTTTCCCATACAAAATTACTCTATCGCAATTCTTTACGCGCGTTATTTTTCTTGATAGGTATTTGTGCTAAGGGTACAGATCCCCAAACCTAAAGATTTGGCCCGGGTATACCTGTGACCCGTCACCGGATAATCCGAGGTCAAAAGACTATTTATGATACCTACGAACGAAAATACGGGGCCAATGGTTATATGGTTTGTCAGTGTTAAAAAAGTTAAGCTTATTGAGGTTTTAATAAAAACATCTCGATGTTGTATTGTTGTTTGTTGATAGGCCTAAGTTGTTTGATTTTTTTTAATGGTAACTGGGCAGGCATTTGACCACCATCTTGTTTGGTAAACAGGATGTGGTCTTGGAGTGGATCCACACTTGTATGATTTTGGCGTATCAGATCACCGTATCTTTAGCATACATCGCTAGATTGGTTGGTGGTACAAGTGAAAATGATACAAGTGTGGATCCACTCTAAGGTGTAGCGCACGCTTGCCCAGGAAATGCCTATTCACTCTTGCCTTGAAGAGTTGTAACTATCAGGCAACACATGAGCAGGTAGCGCATTCCATTCTTTAGCAGGCCGCATAAGAAATGTATTGGCAAAGCGCTTGGTGCGGGCCCTTGGAGTATCTACCATGTAAGGGTGATATGCTAACCTGCGCCTGGTATCCCGATGATGGGAAGGGGCTGGAGGAACAAGGTTGTGCAGTTCCCTCGCACACTCTCCAAAGTGTATTCTATAAAAAACAGATAAACATGCAACTTTGCGACGGTGACTAAGGCTCTGAAGTTCTTTCTACAGTGATTGCATGAAAAAGTTAAATATTTTTCAAGCTCGATGGCGCAGTGGTTTTCGCAAGGGTCGGTCTTGGGATGGGTGACCAACAATTTATTATCTCGAGTTCCTCCGTGCTTCGGAAGGTACGTTAAGCCATTGGTCCCGCCAGTATTTGCAGGCATTAACACCTACCAATCTGCATTGAGTCCGCGTGGTGGGTTATGACCCACCGTCATTATCCACCCATGCCCCACAGTGGGGACATTCAAAATGGCTGTTAGTAGAAGTATTCTGTAAATAGTGTTCACTTCACCACATTCCAACAACAATACATGAATAAAACAATTAAATAACTAACAAAATAAACAGACATATGCTTAAACAAAACAATGGCCCATAACGTTTACCGTTAAATAGCGTGTTATAAATTGTGACAACACTATTGTCAGTTGTCACGTGCGTAAACGGAGCGAGAACAATTAGCAGTAAACGTTATTATACACTTTATGTTTTTAACAGTTATTAAAATAACGGGGAAAATTGTTAAACTAGAAAAGGCGTCATAAACAACTTTAGTACATTGGTCTTGTCAAGCAAGCCTCTATTATAAGTATAACTTAACCATCTTAACGTGCGGGCACATTTGTCTGACGCCACGTGTTAACACGTTCTTTGAGTCGCCTATTCCACAGAGTCTAAAGACGAAAGTCTTCAACCAGTGCGTCCTGCCTGTCATGACATACGGAGCCGAAACGTGGACACTCACTGTAGGGCTGATTCACAAATTTAAAGTCGCGCACCGAGCTATGGAAAGGGCTATGCTCGGAGTTTCTCTGAGAGATAGGGTCCGGAACGAGGTGATCCGACAGAGAACTAAAGTCATCGACATAGCCCACCGGATTAGCAAGCTGAAGTGGCAGTGGGCCGGCCATATTAGCCGTAGAACCGATGGCCGCTGGGGCAGGCGAGTACTTGAGTGGAGACCGCGTATGGGCAAACGTAGTGTGGGACGCCCTCAGACAAGGGGAGCGACGAGCAAGCAAGGTGGCTGGCATAAACTGAATGAGCATAGCCGCGGATCGTGCTCAGTGGCGTGCACTCGGAGAGGCCTATGTTTAGCAGTGGACGATGGTAGGCTGATGATGATGATGATGACGTGTTAATAACACGTCATCATCATCATCCATAACACGGTGTTATGGATGTGTTATAAGATAAGTGTGATCCTAGTGCATACATTTACTATGAAAACTGATGTCATCGTGTTAACTCGTGGCGTCAGACAACTGTGCCCGCACCTTTAAGGGTCCATTATTATAGGAAAACATGGTTTGCGGGGGTCATATTTTTATATAGAAAACGTAAAGTTATAGCCATAAAAAAACAGAATATCATGAATGAATGAATGAATAGTTTATTGGCTAATATCACACGCACACAAAAAAGTCACAAACAGGAGAAATGGAGGAAGAAAATAATATATAAACTAAGTAGATACTTAAACTAATTTAAACAATAAGAATAGGGTGTGTGACGAGCCAACCAGGACCCTGCCTCAGCTTGATGCTGTTGCGATGAGAACATTGCTCACACCGCAACAGCGCTGGTATTCTGACAGGGCCTGTACGAGATAACGTTCATCGTAGATACACATTTTTTGCAATACATTTAATACAGGTACGAAACAAAATAAAAACAAAACAAAATACAGAATACAACTAAATAGATTTACAAGTACTTACTTATGTCTAAAATATGAAAAAAAAGCAATAACAAAAAAGAACAAAAAGCTACCGGAATTCGGACAGACCCCCAAACGTCATTTGTCATTATCAATTTGAACGCATCAAAAGTCTGTGACCAAGTGCAATGACGTGGCATTAGGTGACATATACCTAATACTACCGCAACCGCCATGAATTGCCACGTAGAAAGCCACGCTTACAAGCAAAAGTCACGGGGAGGTAAAAGAAAACGAACGAAGTGGTAGAATATCATCAAAAGCGCTTTGTGTAGGGTCATATTTATTGGCGTAAATAATAGCGGAAATGTATTGATTATACATCAAAATACACTTGTAACGTGAAGGAAACTAAGTTTTCAAGAATGATAATTTGTGCTAAAGATCTTTAGCACAAATTATTTTATTTTTGAATTAAGTATTTTATTTTTTCATCAATATGAAATAAAACCGGCCAAGTGCGAGTCGGACTCGCGCACGAAGGGTTCCGTACCAAAACAACAGTAAAAAATCACGTTTGTTGTATGGGAGCCCCCCTTAAATACTTATTTTATTCTGTTTTTAGCATATGTTGTTATAGCAGCAATAGAAATACACGATCTGTGAAAATTTCAACTGTCTACCTGTAGTCGTTATCAAAATCGAGCAAAAAACGGCAACAAAATGACGTTTGTTGTATGGGAGCCCCCCTTAAATATGTATTTTATTATGTTTTTAAAATTTCAACTGTCTAGCTATCACGGTTCATGAGATACAGCCTGGTGACAGACAGACAGCGGAGGCTTAGTAATAGGGTCCCGTTTTTACCCTTTGGGTACCCCTAAAAACAACGAAAATATCTAAAAAGTGCAGAATTTTTACACGTAAAGAAAAACACAGAGCCTATTTATTTATTTATTATTTATGTGAAGATTAATTTCATCAAGTTTGTGTCCCTTTCATTCGCTTCGTGTTAGACAAGACAAACTGTAGTCACTTTAGGTAAAATACAAAGGCTTTGCAGCTTTTTAGCGATTCATTGTACCTACACCTGAGACTCACAAACGACTTCCTAACGAGCCCATGGTACTATTATATACAGGGTGTTTGGTAATAGCCTAAGCCGAATATGGTAGATAGGGACCATAAAACATGTCTAGTCAGTATTTTTAGTTTTTTACACTTTTTTCCTGAACGACAAACTTATAATAAAATTCTGATTCTTAGAAAATTACTCTCCTCTCCTCTTGTCGCTAGATGGCGCTGTTAAATTTTGAATCGCGCTATGTAGTTTGTTACGGCGTAGGATAAGAACTATTAGCGACAACTTTTGAGCATTCATAAAATTTTTTGGTAAATAAATTAAAGTTATTGGAAAGTATTTCGACGCTTGCGCGTTTTGAAATTCTTTGAATAAAATAAATAAATGTAAATAAATAGTAGTAGTAAAGTAAAAAATTCAAAAAAACTTGCATAACATACTGTCTGTTCGCGTGGAAAAATTAGGAAATCCAATTGATTGCTACGCTAAGGAAAAAGGAACCAATAAATAACCTATTATGCAAAAATTAATAACAAACAACAAAAAAAAAAATGAAACAGCAGATTTTTTTTCTCGATTTCAGATTCAGAGTTAATAAATATGTTCGGTTTGATGGTCCCTCCCTCCCTATCTATTAGGTATATTCTGATTTAGCTATAATTCATAATGCTATTTTTATGTCAAAAGTTAGGTAAACTATAAAACATTTATCACATGTAATTTAATTAAACAATTATTGTTTAGCAAACAGTGTGTTTTTGTCTTTTTCGTTTAAACTCAATTCCTAGTTTGAGGCTCAAAATTTGAGCTACATACAAACAAAGTACCTACGCAACGTGTTACAAAATAACTATCTGTCCCACTACAACTCCTAATACCGAATATGGTAGATAGGGACCATCAAACTGAACAACTTTTACTATGGGACCAACTCTGAAATCGCGAAAAAAAATCAGCTGCTTCATTATAAATATTAATAACGAAATATCGAAATGTAATGTAACAGATAATCACATCGTTACTAGATGGCGCTGTACTGTGTTACATGGCGGTATGGTTTTGCTGTGCCTGAAGTTACATTTACGTCTGACGTTATTATACTCAGTGTTGCCAGACCGTGGGCAATTGCCCACGCCATGGGCAATTTTATGATTTTTTTGAAAAAAGGGCAAAAAGAGCGGAAAGGTCTTGGAACCGGTAAAATATGGGCAATTCTGGAAATCACGAAACTCACTAACCAGAAATCACATAGAAACACCTGGCACAAAGTACAAAAACACAAAATCACAGTTTAGGTTGGCTATCCATAGACGTTTCTTCCTATAG
Organism: Agriphila tristella; assembly: GCA_928269145.1. Lineage (NCBI taxonomy): Eukaryota > Metazoa > Arthropoda > Insecta > Lepidoptera > Crambidae > Agriphila > Agriphila tristella. The sequence goes on along the minus strand of OV743448.1, from coordinate 15,887,912 downwards.
AACCATCTAGGAACGAAGCCCAGCACCTGCGTTTAAGATTTCGCAGATAAAAATAGTTTTACCGATGTAGATCGACTGGGCTACATTTTTTGCCAAATTTTTTCGATCGACCATAGTTGCCCAGACGTTTAAATGACTAAAGGGCGGGAGCTTTCGATAAATTAAGATTGTTCTAGGTACAAACAGGGGCGTATTTACCCTAGGGTCCAAGAGGGCCATGACCCAGGGCGCCAGGCTGCGAGGGGCGTCGCGAACCACCCCTCGCAAGCTTCGGGACGCCTTTTGAAATTATTCGTGAGAAGGATTACAATTTTTTTACAACAATTTAAATTACTTTTAATTTAAATTACAACGATTTTTTTACAATGTTTTCTACATAGTAGATGAAACTAACTGTAAATGGCGCTGCGCGGCCGTTTTTTTTTACGTTTTTACAATAGAGAAGCAAGACTACAAGATTAGTGGATGAAACTGACAAAAAATCGCGCTGCGCGGCCGTTTTTTTATAATAGACAGCCAAGATTACAGGATTAGTAGTATTTTTATTCGTGAGCAAGGTTCCTGTTTTTTACAATAAATAGCGTCAGCCGTCCCTAGGGCTTAGCTTTAGGGTGCATTTCATAATTAGTTATACCAATCATTTCTTGACGAACTGCAGTGCAGAATATTCATTTTCCGTTCATGATGTTACGTGATTAGTAGATAAAACTGACTAAAAATCTAGCTGCGCGGCCGTTTTTTTTGTAACTTATAGTCAGGCAAAATTACAAGATTAGTGGATGGAACTGACAAAAATCGCGCTGCGCGGCCGATTATTTTAATAAGTAGGTACTCATAGTCAGACAAATTACAAGATTAGTGCATGGAACTCACAAAAAATTCGCGTTTTTAAGTACCTACTCATAGTCAGGCAAAATTATAAGATTAGTGCATGGAACTCACAAAAAACCGTGCTACGCGGCCGATATTTTTATTACTATAGTCAGGCAAAATTACAAGATTAGTAGATAGAACTGACAAAAATCGCGCTGCGCGGCCGATTTCACAATATTTACTTATTAGTCAGGCAAAATTACAAGATTAGTGGATTGAGGATTGAACTACAAAAAATTGCGCTGCGCGGCCAATTTTTTTACTGGAGATTGACAAAATTACAGGGTTTTTAATGAAAATGATTAAAAATTGCGCTGCGCGGCTTTTTTTTTAGTATACACAAGCATCCTCTTCCTCCCGCACGTGGGGCAGCATACCTTATTGGTCCAGGGCGCCGAATCTTAAAATACATCCCTGGGTATGGGTACAAAGCGTGTCATTATACGATAGTTTCCCCTACAAGTCGTTGTTTTAACGATTATGGGCGATTTTGTGTCGGAAAGGGCAGTTTTAACAACCTGTGTGGGCAAATGTGTTGATCGGGTCTGGCAACACTGATTATACTACATATTTGAAGTTTTGTAGGTAGTGTGTTAATGTTTACGAAATTTTTGAATACCACTTGAGGCTTTTCTAGGTGGTTCAATCAAATTTAACTTTGCGTTTCTAATTTCTATTGTTGTATTGTAGGCTAGGTAGGCCAGGGATGCACAGACCGCGGCCCGCGGGCCACATGCTGCCCCCCGGCAATGTGATGTGCCAGTCAGTGGCCCGCCAGCAAAAATATTCAGCTAGCCTCGTACATTTGAAGAATTTTTTTTTTTGCCTTTTTTGTATTCATGCTGGTGGCCCGCCATTAGTTTATTATTTGGCCAAGTGGCCCATGGTCACAATAAGTCTGTGCATCCTTGCCGTAGGCCGTAGGTGCAGGGGTGCCAACTTAGGGGTTTTCCGGTTTCCCCCTAGATTTAGGGGGAGAAGATATGAATTGGGATTTTTTTAGGGGCCTGATACTGATATTTTAGGAACTTAGGGGTTTTCCCCCTAGGTTTAGGGGTTTTACAATACAATACAAAGAACTTTATTCGATTCCACAATTTTGGGTAGGTAAGTTTTCCGGTTTCCCCCTAGATTGAGGGGGAGAAGAAGTGAATTGGGATTTTTTTAGGGGCCTGATACTGATATTTTTAGGGATAATTTTAGGGGCATTATGAATTTATTGATAAAATAAAATAACCTGAAAAATTATCTTGATATGGGGCCTGCGTAATAATTATAAGCTGCGTAATAGACTTTCAAATTGAAATTCTGCAAAGCATCTTGATAATCCGCTTCTCTCTGCGACGCGACGTAATGGTGGCCCTTGCGTAACATTTACTCCAACAAAAAAGTAGGTATATATAATTTAATGTGAAAATGTACGATTTTAAAAACGAAACTTCTCGAGAGAGATAGACCAAAGCTCTGCTTTCGGAAAAGTCGTACAACAAATAACCCTGTAAGTATATGTATATCAGCGGTAAATTGTCATTTTATGAAACCTCTCTTCTCTCTTAAAACTTTAATTTCCTTCCAATAATGTCACAGGAACAGTTTTCACGTACGAACTAAGTCAACGGCTTAATTGTTCTTAACGAGTCAAGTTATAGAGCTGCTGCAAGCTGTAGCCAAGTTACAGCTGCACATGAAATACGATCGTTCAGGGCTGAGCTAAGGCGCCATTCTAGCTTTAAGGCTCCGTACCAATTTTGCCGCTGACTGCCGCTCTCTCGCTCGCACATTTCATGTTTTTTCAAGATTTTGTAAATCTGAGTGTGTAAATGAAAAATGTGTCTCGGCCACTTTTCGCAATATAAGATTACGGACATTTCAACATATATTTCAGTTTCGAGTTGCTGAAGTACAAAAAGTTATCGTATTTGTCAGTTCAAATAACTGTTAGAAACGATAACTTTTTGTACTTTAGCAACAAAAAACTGGAATATATTTTAAAATGTCTGTAATCTTATATTGCGAAAAGTGGCCGAGACACATTTTTCAATTGCGCACTCAGATTTAAGAAATCTTGAGAAAACATGAAATATGCGAGCGAGAGAGCTGTAGTCAGCGGCAAAATCGTAACGGGCTCTAAGGGGCGAAAGTGGCGCCTCGGTGAATTTTATTTCATATTATATATAATTCTAATACACAAAATTCTTAGGGCCTACAGCCTAGTATTTTTAGACGGTATCGTTACATTCCCTCGTAGTCACTGCTAGAAGAAGATAGCAAAACTGCTGAATGTGGCCGTTTTTGACACGTTTGCTATTTAATACCTACCTTCTAAAAATACTAGACCATGGGCCAAAAACTCCACGAAAAACATTATTAAAACCTTTTTCTTTTAATAACTTATTAAATAAAAACCTCTGAATGCGCCAATTTCGGTCACACAACCGCCTTAAATGTTTCTTTCTTTAAATGTCGCATTTCACTTTTTCATAAAAGTCACGAATCAAGTTTCTAAAATAGTGAAAAAAATTATACTATTTAGAGCAAAATTTTATGCCACCATGGCAACGTAACGTAAACGTACTCAGTCACTAGGCAACGTAACGTTAACGTAAAATAATAAAAGGGTCTCTGTATTAATATTAACCTATTATTTTCATTATAAGGAATTGATGATTTATTTTAACGCAATAATAAATTTCTTACAACCTCAAATTAACCTATACCTAATATTTATTACTACCACCCGCGGTTTCACCCGCGTGGCTCCCGTTCCCGAGGGAATATCGGGACATAAAGTCCTATGTTTTAATCTAGGCTATCTACTATCTGTGTGCCAAATTTCAACCAAATCTGTTCAATAGTTTTTGCGTGATTGAGGAACAAACATCCAAACCAGCAAACTTTCACATTTATAATATTATGCTAGCGGCTGCCCGCGGTTTCACCCGCGTGGTTCCCGTTCCCTTGGGAATATCGAGATAAAAAGTATTCTATGTTTTAATCTAGGCTATCTACTATCTGTATGCCAAATTTCAACCAAATCCGTCCAGTAGTTTTTGCGTGATTGAGGAACAAACAACCAAACATCTAAACATCCAAACCCACAATTATAATATTAATTAGTAGGATAGTAGGATTGTTTGTTGCCGTTGGCCTTCCTAGAAATAAATAAACAAATAGATAAATAAACAATTAACCCGAATGCCCACCCCTTATCGATTTGCTCGAGTTTGCAGCAGTTTGCCCCACGTGGCGGGTTGGAGTGGCGCCAAGCAGTCTTAGGGCACTGCACTGTGAGGCAGAAACTAAAATATAAGTTAAGGCTTACAATAAGTTATTATTAGGCGTATACTTAACAACTGGAAACGATAGGCCCTTGGGCACAGAATATTATAATCCTTGGGCACCTAATGCTAAGTTATTTTTAAAAGACATAGCTGTTCGCCTGTTTTAGGCAACGGGTGACCGGAGAAGTGGCAATTTCTTTGCTCCAATGATACCGTCTACAAATACTAGACTATGGGCCCTAAAAATTCCATGAGAATATTAAATAAAATTTACAGCGCCACTTTCGGTCAGGAAAGTGGGAAAGCGCCTTAAGCTAAATTGTGTTTTTCACATAAAATACATATCGTAAATATTATAAGACGCATTTCCAATTTCTCGCCGATTTAATGCTTCGAGGAAACAAATTGATTTGATAAGAAAATCGTAAAAAACTTACATTACTGTTTTATTGTAATGGCCTATTTTTGCATGTTTACTGGTTTTTTAATTAAATATTATTGAAAAAATAAATAAGAGTTTTCCTTAGTGCACTTTATGAAAATAACGTAAACGAAAATTGCAAAAAAATTTAAGGGGCTCCGTCGTAATCGTAAGGCTAAAAAAAAAGGATTATTCAAAATTGATTTTATTAAGATTTGATTTTCTTGATTATTATCATAATGGCAATGGTACTTAAGTAATATTATTTATTTATTTACAACAGAAATCGAGAAAAAAAAATGCGTAAAAAAATGATGGAGTATTATTATATGGGTTTTTACAGCGTCATCTACCGCTGAAAAGCGAAATAAATTTTCCCGTAGAGAATTCATTACTTTTTCGTGCGTTTTTTTATATAAAAGATTTTTTATAAAAGTTTTTTATTTTTTTATCTCTATCACTCACACTCCACCATCGAGTGTCTTACGAATTACCAATTTTTATAAAATAATAACTTATTATCTCTGGGCCCTTTTAAGTAATTTGTTACTAAGCATAAAACAATTAATTTTAAGCAATTTAAGGGCCAATAAATCGAGAATAGGAGTTAAGTATGGCCGCCATTCATCTCGGAGGTATGCCCAAATGGGAATATTTGCGTATTGTCCCAAACGGTCCTTTGCATGACAGATGGGCCGAGTTACCACTCCCGTTACGGTCAGGGTGTTTGATACTCTATGTTGCAGGAAATTTAAAAAAGTGTTCGTAACTATACAGTTTTTTTATTTATTTATTTTCCAACTTACATCTATCATTACAGGCTCTTAACCTAATGCGATAGTGTAGACTTATAATTAATTATCCTTAAAATTAACTCTTATTATAACAAATAACAAATTTTAATAATGCCGCCTTTGTGAATGCGTTGTAATGTTGTAATTAGAAAACTTAAAAGTGTGTTGTAAAACAACAACAGGTTTGACGGTGTGTATCTGTCTGTCTGTCTGTCAAGGAAGCTGTCAAAAACTATTGGACCGATTTTGATGCATATTTAAAAGCTGGTGAATAATAAGTTTGCTCTATATAACTTACCTTTTATCTAACTATTACTATAGGTACTAAATAATACGTACATTGACTGACTTAGGTGTTTATTAATTCAGGAAAACTAGAACGAATAAAAAAAACACATTTACTTATTTTTTTAAACCTGAAATTCATCCTTAGTGTAGTCTAGCCCTCAAAACATCAAAAATATACAATAATACATCACAAAAGCGAAAAACAGTATTTTTTTAAGTCGCCGTTGACGATACACCAGCCCATCTCTTATCAAGCGAATCACATAAACTCACTGAAAGGAACTATAAACACGGTCCTAAAGTTTATTGTAGTAGTAAACTAGGACTCAAGTCTAGAATATACTAAACAGCATTATTTAGCGAACGGTAAGGCAAGGAACTTTATAAAAAAGACACTCTTGAAGAATACACAGAGAAATAAAATGATCATTAGTATTTATAGTTTAAATTAATTTTCTATTCAGATCTAAAAATTAAAGACTTAGAGATAATACAACATCATCATCATCATATCAGCCGCACGACACCCACTGCTGGGTATAGGCCTCCCCTAAGGATCTCCACGACGATCGGTCCTGCGCTGCCTGCATCCACTGGCACTCACTGATAATACAACGTGTTAAGGCAATTGGAACAAATGACAATCGCTTCAATTGCACATGTAAATTTTCGCGTCAATGAGCATCATTACCTAAGTGAAAATTGACAATCTCAAATGATCGTTACAGGCGCACTTTACAAAAAACCCTACTAGCCGCGTATAGTAAAAGAGACCATCAAAAAGAACAACTTTTACTATGGGACCAACTCTGAAATCGCGAAAAAATCAGCTGTTCCATACATTTTGATATTTTCGTTATTAATTTATAAACTATTAATTACTATAGTATTAATAAACGGACTTTAAAAAAAAGATTTAAACACCGATTTTTCTTTAAATAGTTCATTCTAATCATCATTATTCGAAACTATGACAGCTCGAGTATAAATTTTTAGGTAAATAGTTAATTCGAGCAATCGTTCATCGAGCTTGCGTGATTCGAAACAGCGACTCCTCGACCAATAATTCGTCGGTCAATCGTTCATCGAGCGATACCGTAAATGTAATTTCGATTTCCTTACATTCAATGGTCAATATCAATAATTAGGATATTTAACAAAATACGATAAATAAAATGACCTCAGCATAACAATAAACCATTCCACAAATCCATTAATAACTTTTAAAATAATTCCCATAAATTGCGTTGAATACAGCCTGCCATAACGCGGGTTCTAAAATGCGTACAATGGGCGACAAAGCAAAGAAGACAATGAGTCTATGGCAATTAATTAGCTTTGCGACTTTGCCCACCGCTTGTGTGATCTATGGGCCCGGGTTCGATTCCCATTCAAAATTAAAGGCATTTTAGTGGAAGTGAGGTAATTTGGTATTGGTTTGGCGACAAATTCTTAAACTGTGCTTTCTTTGTACCACACAATTTTAAGATATTCTTAACAAAGTTAGATTTGAGATTTTTATGGTGACGTTACCTCTGAGGCGACGGTTACACGCATTAATTTGTATGGAATGTTATTTTTTTTTCTTTCCATGGTTAAAATGTACTCTATGACGATGGATCACAGTATTTACCATGCGTGTAGCCGTCGCCTGAGGTCTCGAGTTCGATTCCCGGCCGGGTCCATATGGATTCAATGATTGTAGCGTTGTGCACACATGCCGTCAACTGTGGCAACTTGGCAACTTGACATTCCATAGACAACTTGCCCGTGAGTCGTCTTTACGAACAAAATATTATTTTACAGCTCGCGCAACATAACTTGACCCAATTTTTAGTACCACGTGACCTGCGCACTACAATTTTTGTACTGAAAATTGCTACTGCGCAAGCTTCATTGTCTATGGTTTGGTTCAAGTTATGTTGCGCGGGATTGACGATAGATTGAGACATATTTTTGACAGTAGTAGGTTTTCATGATTATCAGTGGCAACATATTGTTTTTTCACTGTGGTAACACTGTTGGTTAATGAAATATGGCGATTCGAAGTCGGATGGTGACCAAACGCATAGTTGTACGATACATTGTTAAATTAATCGCAATATAGATTAATACCTGCCTTCTAAATTATTGATGTGACTTTTCGAAAGTAATTCAATTATATTTTATTTTGTTACAGGTAAACAACAAGACAATCTTCAATGACGAAGGAATAATATGGACCTGACATCCCTACGCAAACAGCGTGCATACCTAACCTACTTCATTGTTCTCCATTCAAACGCAACTATACATGGCGGCTTAGCTTAGTGTTCATACACCTTATGTAAACAGCATAGAGTCGAAATTGTAACATGTAAACGCAACAATATGGCGGACACGGCACGCGCCTGACGTCACGAATGCTTTGTTATTGCAATTTTTATGTCACTTCCATAGGTTTCCTTTTTCAGAGGACAATCTTATAGATTTAAACTGGTGTTACCAACTTAAACGTTCAAAAATATTCTATGTTGGTAAATTAAACAAATGTTAACACAGAAAACTACTAAATATTACTAAAAATATAAAAGACAATATACTTACACCTTTTTATTTTTTTAATTTACAACGTGTTACAAAAAAGACCCATAATACCGAATATGGTAGATAGGGACCATCAAACTGAACAACTTTTACTATGGGACCAACTCTGAAATCGCGAAAAATCTGCTGTTTTATACAAAACTTAATAGCGAAAATATCAAAATGTACGAAACAGCTGATTTTTTTGCGATTTCAGAGTTGGTCCCACAGTAAAAGTCCGAAGAAATGCTTTTCCCATTTTGGGTTCATTCGTTAAACGTAGTATAAATTAAATAACTTTTTTCAAAAGGTATTCTTTACAAACAAACAAAAAAGTCGCCTTTGTAAAACTGCACCTAGCTCACGTATGTTAATGTAATCCGCTAGAGGGCGCCACCAACAATAGACTAAAGATTTACGACCATAGAGCATTGTTAGCCGTTCTGTGGTTTAATTTTCTACATACCGAAATTGGTCTGATATTTATTTCACTAACAGTAGGTTTCCGAATGTTGTAATGTAAAAGAAAATCCTTCTTGGTTTCCTACTCTAGTAAAATGTGTTTTCTGGAATGTTAGGGCCACTATTATAATTTTTTTTGCCACTTCATATTAGAAAACCTAATTAAAACGCGCGTAAAATTATTTGATAGAGTATTTATTATCTATGAAAAATTTCGTTTCGCTTTTCGGCGATAGATGGAGCTGTACTTTCCCATACAAAATTACTCTATCGAATGTTTTTATACGTGTTATTTGTTCGATAGATGTTTGTGCTACTAGACTGACAATAATATCAACATGCATTAAATCCCTTTACGACCTAATAACAAAATACCTATAGAATAGGTAATTTCATTGACAAAAATTGCCGCGTTCATTTTTCACCACTCACCAGACAAGCAGACAAACTATTCAATTAAGGCGCGGTGGTAGTGAATGTGGCGCTCCCACTACATTTATTTTTATTACTCGTAAACCAAGGCAATATTTAAAAAAAGCACAAGTATAAATCTCTTAAATTATGTCTAGTATTTTTTTAATAACTCTTCAACAGTTTTCATTCTTTCTGTAAGTTTTGAAATCCATTTTAGCTCAAAGTGGCCACTTTTGGCAATTATGGATTTTAAAACTTACAGAATGAATGATAACTGTTGAAGAGTTATTCAAAAATTATTAGACACAATTTAAGAGATTATTACTTGTGCTTTTTTTAAATATTGCCTTGGTTTACGAGTAATAAAAATAAATGTAGTGGGGGCGCCACATTCACTACCTACAGCGCCTTAATGTTCACTTTAAATATGATTAGTGATCTGTGTGTCATCGCACGACAGCTGTTAGTGAGGCGCAATCGTTATGTCAAATGTCATTTTGTCACTTTACAAATGGAGTCTCGAATTCATATGACGTATGCACTACGTAGAAACACAAAATCTGCTAGAGTATACAGAATAGTCACTTGGAATAAATAGCTGTTTTCCGTGCACTCACACATAGACATTACGTTCAGGCAATCTCAGACCAAACCAGCCCATATTTAGTACTATACTGTACCTAGTTCATAACGCACGCACGTAACAAAAGTGGTCATTTTTCGCAAAAAAAGGCTCAAAAATATTGTTTATGCGATAAAAAGTGCGACAACGCTTCTTCGGAGTGCACTACAGAGAGATGATTCATTTTTTTATTCACAACGGGAAAGTGCTTGGCTTCCCAAGTAGCAAAACAGCTTTATAATATAAGAATTATAAGGGTAGAATTCTTATACAGGTTTTATTAACGCACTACTTTTACCATTCTCCTTATAAATGCAAGCTATAAGTGTTTTTTGCTAATATGGTATATTACTCTTGTTAGGCAACTGTATTATCGCTTATAAATCGGATTTATATAGTTATTAAAAAACCACTAGCCATATAGAAGCAAAGTGTAGTACTTTTTGCCATATAATAAATTAGCCATATAGTCGCATTTGCCACGTACTTTTTTAATTTTTTATAAAGTTTTTATATGGATAATACCCTTATAGTTGTACATCTTAGAGCTACTATAAAGCAATTGCTAAATGGAATTTCATATAACTGCTACAAGAACTAAAGTTTACATCATACTTTATTATAACCTCTACAAGGGTATTATTCTTATAAATATACTTGATTTGGGCGTTACAAGTACTTATTTAGTAAGGACCTTCAACAGACATGTGCTTTTATAAAATCTTTCTCCTTTCTTATTCATAGAAAGTAAGTATAAGTTAAAACGTAATACTACTACTACTATAAATAAAAGTGTTTTTTTTATTCAAATTATTGAATACTAAATCTTTCAATATGGTGGAGCGCTTAGAATATCCTAATGCTTTTATAAGGGCGTTCGCCGTATATGTGTTTTATAAACGCAGTAAACTTGCTAATCATTCTTATAGTGGATTTGAATTAGAATCATAAAAAATAAACCTTATTTTTTAATCATAAAAATAAAGAATTTAAAGAGCGCATTTAAAAAATTATATAAAACTTGCATAAATTTGCAATGAAAATAATTTGCCATATAGATTTTAACGTATTAAACTTGATAAGCCTTTTAAACTGGTACATCTATATTTTACTTTGTGGCAATCCTTCATTACAGTCACTTCACAAGTTTCGTTGTAACTTTTTTCTTAAACATTGTTTTATAATTGCATGGATTTAAATCAAGTCGTCAGAATCCTTATACTTATTAAACACATACTGCTATTAGTGGAATATCTCTTATAGCAGCATTTAATTAACGATTATAAGGATGATTAACAGTATAAATGCAAATTTCTTGCTTTTTCAAGACAAATTAGCAAAACCATTACTTGTATAAGGTAATTATGAGAAAGATTAGTTAGTTATATGGTAATTATAAAACTTTTACAAGAGTTTTAGGCCTTATAATTTGTGCCCAAATACAGTCTTATTATCGATAATATAGCTTTTATAAGGATAATATTTTTGGCATTCGCAACCTTTATAAAACATTTTTTTGCTACTTGGGTTTGATCTCAACTGATGTTAAGTGACCATAAGGCCGGAAGTGGAAGCGCACTACACCCGGAATCCTCACCACTGAAGAACTAGCTATCTTACCTCTAACTGCCGGAACACAACAATTTTTAAATTGTTGTTATGGCGTCAGACTTAAGTTAAGAGGTGGTAGCTAGCCAGGCGGACTTGAAATAAGCCCTACCACCAACCAAACCGAGTACAAATTGTATCCCCCTGGGAATCAAACCCGGGACCTCTGCGTCTTACACGGGTGGGCGAGCCACTAGACCACAGAGGCGGTTAGTCTTTTAAGCACTATCATTTCGTCTTTATTTAATCACTACCTATATTTTTTACAATGGCAGCACTAGTTTACTGTAGACTACTTCCTTACTTCCTGCGTCATTGTCTGAACTCGAAAATCTTTAAAAATCCAATGCATCACAAGGAATAAATCAAAAATATGCCATCATTTACATTATAGTACAATAAAACATTGTATTTATTTGCATATTTTTAATTTATTTATTGCGATGCATTGGATTTTCAAGTTCAGAAAATGACGCAGGAAGTAATAGACAACATAGATTTACCCGGCTTTTAAACCGGAAATGAGGCACAATTTTGGACAGTAACAGTCCCCAAATACCATTCACATGACCGATATTTGAGCGTTATCAGCTTTCATCTAATTTATGTGCTCATCTGGCCGACATCTTGGTCGCTCTGATAATATCGCGACATATAAATAGACGGCCATCATTGCGCAATTGAGCACGCAAACGGATGGAAAATTCAAAGTAAACTTTAATAAAATTCCATCACTAATCGACTTGAAATATTTTTTTCTAAGATGTTTACAGTTTTTGTAACCAAATAAGTGTGCTGAAAGTGTAAGCTCACTACACCCGGAACCCTCATCACTGAGGAACTGGCTATCTTACGAGGGTGGTTTGATAAGTCCATTACTTTGAAAAGAAGAAATTTTTTTTTATTATTTATTTAATCTTAAAAAGAAACTCCTTAGGAATCTTTACACCACATTTTTTTTCAATTCGGCAAAAGATTATAACTTTTGGAAACAAAAAGCTCAAGCGACTTCTAACTTTCCTTAATGACCCTGTCGACCCTCTCGGCGGCACTTATGACATCAAAACTCATCGAATGAAGATGCGAATCCTTCCTATTCTCTAGATTCAACCCACTGAGATTGTTTTCTCCTACCTAACATGAATAATTGTCTTGACGGGCAAAGATTTTCATCAAGCCAAAAGGTAGTGTCTGAAATGGGCCCTCATTTCAGTTACCAGTTTTCAGGCGATGAAAGAAAAAAATAATGGGTTAATGAGGTAGGAACTTCGTTGGACTGAATACGCAGAGCTACAATAAGATTATGTAGAGAAATATAAACAAAATATTCCAAAAAAAGTGTTTCTTCATTACAAAGTCATGGACTTATCAATCCACCCTCGTACCTCTAACTGCCGGAACACGACAATGTTAATTGTTGTTAGAATGGCGTCAGATAGTTAAAATGGCCGGCGGTTTCCGGGGTTTATAATAATTTTCCGGGGTAGTTTACTAGTGGTATAGTACCCTCTCTACCATATTCGGCTTTTTAAGGCTATTTTACCAAACAGCCTTTATACAACCACCATCTTACCTAAGTCTGACGCCATAACAACAGTAAAAAATTGTTGTGTTCCGGTACCTACAGGTAAAATAGCCAGTTCCTCAGTGGTGAGGATTCCGGATGTAGTGCGCTTCCACCTTCGGCCTTATGGTCACTTAACATCAGATGAGGTGAAGGCCAAGCACCGCATAAAAAAAATACAAAATAAGATAAAAAAATTGTTATTTTTTTCACCGTTTCAGCTTTGGCGAAAATTCTTTCGTATTGTCTGTCTGTTCTCCTCTAGAGGTCGCATTTCTCAACCGATTCTCGTGAAATTTTGTGAGTCAAGTTCTATAATTATATAGATTTGTTTTTAGATTTAGTTTTTTAAAGGTAAATATTAGGAAAACAACATTTCAGTCATTTCTAAAATGTCCAAAAATTTCACAAATGCGAGTTCTTGCAGTTCTACAGAGCCACTAGTCAATATCTGGTCAAAAACTGCGTAAGCCACACTTAGCTAGTAGTGTTAAAACAAGCCAGTGGCATGGCATGGCACTATCTATTCCGCGCGGCTGCACTCGCTATCGGCGGGGGAACATCCGCGCCCATTTCCTACCAACTGGATAAATCCGCGATGAACTGGCAACACCGGGGATGCCAGCGGCGCGAGGCTACTGATTTAGTAGTATTTTGGAATGCATCGGGTATTAGAATACTTAATTAGATTGGTTTCTATTCTATACCTACCTAAGCAGTATATTGTCTCTATTTCTATCTTGTTGGTTTTTAAGGAGGTATAAGGAATATAATAACGCTAATGCCGCTTTAGTTCAGACTTCAGCCGTGTTATTACAAAAAAAAAAACACTGTTTTATTTAGACACTTGTTTAAATGTGATGTTTGTCTTTTTCAAACAAAATTGTCAATAAAGCGACAGCATCACATTTAAACAGGTGTTTAGTTAAACAGTGTTTAAAAATCTTTTGTAATAACACGGAAAGTCTTTAATAACGACAGGCATTTTCTAAAGTTTAGACAAATAAAATTGCGTGCTTGCTTGTAAATAGGTAATTGAAGTTCTTTTATAGGTATAGGGTGATTTTTAGGGTTCTGTACCCAAAGGGTAAAAACGGCGCCCTATTACTAAGATTCCGCTGTCCGTCTGTCTGTCACCAGGCTGTATCTCATGAACCGTGATAGCTAGATAGGTTTTTTTTTTACAGATGATGTATTTCTGTTGCCGCTATAACATCAAACACTAGAAACAGAATAAAATAAATATTTATTTATCCCATACAACAAACTTGATTTTTTTGCCGTTTTTTGCTCGCTATTAATAACTATTGCAGGTAGACAGTTGAAATTTTCACAGATGATGTATTTTTATTGCTGCAATAACAACAAATACTAAAAACAGAAAAAATAAATGTTTAAGGGGGCTCCCATACAACAAACGTGATTTTTTGCTGTTTTTTGGTACGGAACCCTTCGTGCGCGAGTCCGACTCGCACTTAGCCGGTTTTTATAAATAATCGAGAGATTTTGTGGTGTGGCTTTTCTAAAATCTGTTACAATGGCATTTCTAAAACTATGAGCAGTATAAAAAGGTTGCCCTTAACGTCAAAATGTTTGTAAGGACATTGCTGAGAAATTTTGTTTTTTATTTGTATGGAAATATGCAAAACGACAGCCCTAGACGCAAATACAATATTGTATTCAATAACCAATCCCAAAATAAAAACATTGTTCTATTTCTAGTTTTCTATCATAAAAAGTTTTTTAAGTAGAGTCTGTCTAAAAAGTCTGTTTACATGGGTAATTTCAAAGGTAATTTTACTACCCACGTAAATCCTCAACCACCCCACCAATATCCGTCTAAATAAATAAATATGTTTACAATTAGAATTTTGACAGCACCAACAGGGTTACCAGTATAAGTTTATATAAATAATTTAAAAATTTCTCATGTAAACAGAGTTTTTAGACAGACTCTAGGTAGTGAGTGATTTTCAGGGCTTATATAACAATTCTCCGGGGTTGTATGCAGTACCCTATCTCTACCATATTCGGCTTTATAAGGCTATTAGCGGCCGCCCGCGGTTTCACCCGCGTGGTTCCCGTTCCCGTGGGAATATCGGGATAAAAAGTATCCTATGTTTTAATCCAGACTATCCACTATCTTTGTGCCAAAATTCAACCAAATCCGTTTAGTAGTTTTAGCGTGATTGAGGAACAAACATCCAAACATCTAAACATCCAAACCCACAAACTTTCACAATTATAATATTCGTAGGAAGTAGGGTTACGAAACAACTTGTATACAAAATAATATTATTATTAGAATAAAGTTTCCTTATAGTGTACAGCAAAGTATAACAGGCTTTCATACAACGTGGCGCAGCTGAGCGGCCGCGTATCGATTACGCAAATTACTCGGTAATTCGATTTCCGGCTGCCGAGCGATTATATATAGAGAAAGGATCCGATCAATCATTGTAGGTGTGTAGTTTGAAACTAATTATTTCATTTAAAATATTGCACAAAACATGTATTACCTTGAAAAATGTAGAAGTGAAAATTTCACTTCTCTCTTGTTTAGTTTCAAAATAAGTATAAGATTGTTTTATTGCGACTTCCAATAGTACGGGTATCTACAACGTGTTAATGAATTAACGCAAAATGAAAAAACCGTTTCTTCGGACCATCAAACTAAAAAACTTTTACTATGGGACCAACTCTGAAATCGCGAAAAAAAATCAGCTGCTTCATACATTTTTATATTTTCGTTATTAATTTTTGTATGAAACAGCTGATTTTTTTTCGCCATTTCAGAGTTGGTTCCATAGTAAAAGTTTTTTAGTTTGATGGTCCAAAGAAACGGTTTTATCATTTTGCGTTAATTCATTAACACGTTGTAAGTATGTATATTATTTCTATATCCGAAATGTTTACAACTCATAAAACATTTGGCGCTTCTGATTAAAATCAGTTTATCTTTTGGCAATCGTTCGAAGATAACTAATTAGTTAGCTGAGGTTATGCCAAATGCACTTTACATTTTTATACTGTATGTCTGTTTGTCATTTTAAATTAACCCTGTATCACAAATTATTGTAAAACCTGTATAACGGAAGTGTGTACAACGTGTTACAAAACAACCCCTAGTATACCGAATATGGCAGATAGGGACCATCAAACTGAGCAACTTTTACTATGGGACCCCTCTGAAATCACGAAGAAAAATCAGCTGTGTTCATACAAAATTTATAACGAAAATATCAAAATGTATGAAACAGCTGATTTTTTTGGCGATTTCAGAGTTGGTCCCATAGTAAAAGTTGTTCAGTTTGATGGTCCCTATCTATCTTTCGGCATTTTAGGGTTTATTTTGTAACACGTTGTATAAAGTGGAATAGATAAAACCTTACCGTGGGTTCAAAAATTCGATAGCTCAATTTTGTATGGGAAAATTTGTACAGCGCCATCTGTCGACGAAAACCTAAATGAAATTTTCCAGAGATAATAACTCTATTGAGTAATTTTACGCGTTTTTTTCTCAAAAGATGTTCATAAGGGTATAGAGCAAAACCTTAGAATAATTACACCTAGAAGCCGTGTCCTTGCATGCAAAGTGAGGCAACTGATACTGAGCCAAAATGGCTCAGTATTCAGATGTATATTCTTCGTACGTTACCTAATCCTAACTAAAATCCAGTAGGTAGGTTTCAAGGTAGGGAAATTGAAACTGTTTTGTACTTATTAAGTATGATTATGTAATAATCCTACTAATATTATAAATGTGAAAGTTTGTGGGTTTGGATGTTTGGATGTTTGTTCCTCAATCACGCAAAAACTACTGAACGGATTTGGTTGAAATTTGGCACACAGATAGTAGATAGCCTAGATTAAAACATATAATACTTTTTATCCCGATATTCCCACGGTAACGGGAACCACGCGGGTGAAACCGCGGGCGGCCGCTAGTGGACAATAAAAATCTGAAAACGGCGCCATTTTGGCTGTTTTAGTTGCCTCACTTTTGACAGCGTGATTTGTAGAGAATTATCGTTCTAGGTGTTATTATTCTAAGAGCAAAACCAAGTTACAAGACTAGTGCGCTATTTAATTGGTCACCAGTCGTTGCCAAGTCGCGGGAAGCGAACCCGCTACCTCACTGATAGCTATAAATACTCGACCTCGCTGTATGCATTAGTAAAACTATTAATTATTTGACAATTGCGATACATAGTTTAACCGTAAGTTGATTTATTTATTTCTTAATAATCCAAGGAACATTTGGATACATATCCAAAAGTTCCTTGGATTTCATATATTACAAAATAAATTCTAAAGCTCAGTAAGAAAAAATAACGCGCGTAGAAACATTCGATAGTCATTTTGTATCGGAAAAGTCATGGGGCATATTTAACCTCCTTGATGAAAGTTCGCGTACAGAAACCAAACCAGTTTTAAATTGAAGAATTTAATCCTACCTTTCAAAATATGTATAATTTTTTTATCTACCGACCGGCAGAAAAAAGTTATTTCACATTATGTGTGTGAGTATATGTTCAAAGTTATTAAACTTTTGTTAATGAAACAGAAGTTTTTACTTTCAGCACTGTGAAAATGTGTGGTACAAGCATAATAAACGTTTGTATTGTCTTTATTTATTTATGTTATTTTATTTATTACTGAATGCTATGATATGATGATAAAAAATGAAACATATCCTGCAAGAATGCGACCCATACCACTGCGTAAAAGATACATTTATCTACATACCTAGCCCTATTACGTTTGTGTACGCCGCAGGTCAAATGTTCGAACAAAATGCCCAATGCCCTTTGTACAGTGCCATCTACCGGTGAAAAGTGAAATGAGATTTCTCTTAGAGAAATCCTCTATTACCTATCGTGTACGTTACGCGCGTTTTTTTTTTGTACTAGGGCACAGATTTTTTTTATATCGCTCACACGAAGTTTCGGTGTTAAAGTTTATGCTCGTCTGCAAAGCAATCATATCAGCCCACGACACCCACTGCTGGGTATAGGCCTCCCCTAAGGATCTCCACGACGATCGGTCCTGCGCTGCCCGCATGCAGTGGCTTCCCGCAACCTTCACCAGATCGTCGGTCCACCTTGTCGGGGGCCTACCCACGGAGCGTCGTCCGGTGCGCGGTCGCCATTCAAGAACCTTTCCGCCCCAACGGCCATCGGTTCTTTTCGCTATGTGTCCAGTCCAGCCCACTGCCACTTCATCTAAGCGATCCTTCGAGCGATGTCGGTTACTTTAGCAGACGGTGCTATTATTAAATTGAAGTGACTATCTTATTGCCCAACTAACGGTGCCAAACCGAAGGTGAAACCAAATAACTTCTCAAAACGAGACACAGTAATTGAAACCTTTTAATTGAAGTGTCGCAGGTGATTCGTAACCTCGTTACAGTAAACATAGCAACGGAGGAATTCGCGTATTCAGCCTTACACGTGGTATAACTTTACGCTTAAAGGCGGCGACACACGGGATGAAACCTCTGAACCTCTTGGAATAGTAAAAAAACAGCCTCAAAATAAAATATAGAAAGCGAGAATTAATATTCAAATCATTAATCGCATATCAATTTTTATAAAAAAAAAGTCTATTGAATTCGAGTGAGGCTTTTTTTATTCTAAAAGCCTACAAAAAAAAGACAACTTTTTTTATTCTAAAAGCCTAGTCGATTGGATGTTTTATTTATTTTTTTTATTGATATGCGTATCTAATGTAGGTTTGAATATTTTTTCTTGCTTTTATTTTCAGGTTTATGAAAAGAAGAATCATCAAAATCGGTCTTTTAAATGTCGAAGTTATGCGTGAACAACGATTTATACATCCTTCTTTATTTGAAGTCTGTTAAAAATAAAATAATAAATAGGAAAATGCATTTATTTATCATGCACGTAATACAAGAATTCCTCATAACAGCTTGATAAAAAATACAATACAATATTACACAACTTGACTTGATGATGAAAGGTCGCGGATGATGTCAGAGACAGAAGCTATTTCATATCATAATCTTTGTTTGCAAATAAACATGATATTTAAAGTATTTAATTTTGTAAGTAATAATAATAAGCACTTAACATATTTAGCCATATAAATTAGCATGCAAAATTTTAATACAAAATATTCACATTAATAAATTTGAAACGAACAGCTATCGAAAAAAATAAAGCACGTAAAATTTCGATAAAGTAATTTTCTATGGGAAATTTATACAGTGCCATCTATCGCCGTAAAGCTAAATTCAATTTTCCATAGATAATTACTCTATCGAGAACTTTTACGCACGTTTTTTTTCGATAGTTGTTCGTGCTAAGGGTACTGTATCGAATTTGAAATGTCGCAAACGTTACAGGTTTCATACAATATTAGTAGCACTATGTAACCTACGCCATTGTGTACCCATCTTAATCTCGCGTGGGCGGCAAGCGCAGAAGTGGTAGTGTGTGGGGACCCGTTAATTAAAAAGTTTCTAGAATTTCCCGCCACTTTTAATGTCACTTTGACGTGATAGAAGCGCGCGAATTCTTGGAACAATTAATTCCCTCCGAAAGATAATTATTTTAACAACCTTTGCTTGATTTGAAAAGTCGTGGGCTTTATTTTTACGTTTTAATTAACGGAATGTTACAAGTTACAAGTTAAATGAGTGTTTCTGTGTGTAACACATAAACGTGTAACAGAATTAATTGCTAAACCAGAATATACTTTTACTTTGTGGGACCAACTCTAAAATCGAGAAAAAAATCTGCTGTTTCATACAAAAATTTATAACAAAAATATGAAAATGTATGAAACAGCTGATTTTTTTTCACGATTTCAGTTGTTTAGTTTGATGGTCCCTTTTTATCATATCTATGTCCTCAGACCAAATAAAAAAGGGAAGACGGAGTCTTCATAGAACGAAGCAGTGAAGCCGATAAAACTATGCCTTGGCATGTACATACACAGTTACACGCACACACATATAACGAAACTATGCCTTTTCTTAACAGCCACCGTGCGAAGCGGACGTACCAAGGACGTACTAATAAAATATAAATTCACCAACGAAAATGCCGAATTGTGTAGTGAAAGGGTGTAAAAGTCAATCTTCAACACATAAAAAGCAGGATGGAATCACATTTCACACTTAAGTAAAATTGGAAACTAATATTTTCACTAATTTTAAATATAAACATTAAGGTATTACTTGAAACACAAAACCTCAACAAGTGTTGCCATGCCAGACGTTATAGTTTAAACCTATTATTGGGTAACATGGAACGTAACATAACGTTATTTGTTTCTTGTTAAAAATAACGCGTTAATTATTTCTGTTTCTGGACTGTTTTTACCCACGACACGGACGGAACGGAACGGAGGCGGTATATGCGATTGGGGTTAGGCGACGGCTACACGCGTGGTAAATACTGTGATCCATCAGTATTTAATCAGGGGCCTATTTCATAAAAAATAGTAAATTTACTACAACAATTTACCATTGTTGTTATTAGGGTAGAATTATTTCTTAAGGGCTAATTTTTCAATGCCTAGATAAATTTTATTCGCTTGATAACGTATTAAATTAAACCGCCAAATTGATAGTGTTTGTCATTCGCTTGTCTGTCAAATGTTTTCAATACTATTTATTTTATGTGGTTAATAATTTAACTGACTGATATCTGTTATCTGGCGATTGAAAAATTAGCCCTAATAATGATAAAACATAATGAGCGGTTTTCTGACAGCTGAGAATTTTAGTTTATTTTTATGTTGATAGATGGCGCTATTCAACTAGGTAGTTTTTTTAATTTTACTCCCAGGGGCCCTACCGCCTAACTCAAAGCGATAGCTATGCTCTATCCGTCCTTGTCATATCATCCCCGCGTTCCGAATCACGCTCACAGCACTGTTAGCGCGTATCCGACCAAATTAAATAGTCACAAAATATTATACAAATAGGGTATTTGTGTACCTACTTCATTTAATGGATTATACGCTAACAGTGCTGTTGGCGTGATTTGGAACTAGGCACATAACACGATGACAAGGACAGAGAGTGCACTGATGTCATAAACCAAAGCCAGAGCGTGTAGCCGTCGCCTTAGAGGTTGTTTGTTTGTTTGTCTATGTTTGTTACCATTTTCCTCGGAAATTACTGGGTCAACTTCAATGCAGACTTGTAAGAAAAATAAATATATTAAAGCTAATTTATAAGATTTGTTTTCTATAATGTGAATAATCCAAAATAGCCTGACATTTTCTATGTCCGGCCGGAATGCTGACACAAAAAGCCTAACATGTCACGACAAACATCTCGCTTTAAATACACGAAACTTTAGTTATTCTGTAGTTTTATTTTTTACATTTTTCCTATTTCCTTGCTACTTCCGCCAATACTTTTAAAGGGGGCTACTCACAGCCCTGCATGCAGGGCTTTGAGAAGCTCACTTTATCTATCTATCATTAGGTGAATGACGGCTATACACGTGGTGAATACTGTGATCCATCAGTATTTATCAGGCGTCTATTTCATAAAAGAATGAAAAAGTACAGTAATTTACCATAGTTTAGTAGTAGCTTATTGGGGTAAAATTATGTTTTATAATTAATAAGAAACATAATTCTAATCTGTAATAATTCTAAACTAATCTTTTATGAAATAGGCCCTGATTAAATACTGATGGATCACATTACCAGGCGTGTAGCCGTCGCCTCACAACTCCACACCTCGAGTCAGAATGGCTGAATGGCTATCATCGTCTGTGTCTCTTTTATCAGTAATAAAAGAGACGCATTGATAACCATTCAGAAAACTGACAAGTTTTAGGAGCTTGTAATACCCCTCTTGGGGCCGTATTATGATCTCTTGAACCAGCCTAGCATGACTGATTTATATCGCGTGATATAGCGTTTTGATTCTAATATGTGATATAACGTTATTATTTCATAACGCGTTATTCTTATTACATTGGGGTAATATGAATTACTATGGCAACACCGGCTCACACACTAATGCATAAAAAAACTGGCTTCAGTGCATTGCTTGGAAGACTCCGTCTTTCCTTTTTTATTTGGTCTGAGTCTATGTCTAAAAGTGTATTTTGGGAGTCAATACAGAGTTCCAAATATTTTACTTATCCTTACTTTTTAATATTATAAATGCGAAAGTCCGTTTGTTTGTTTGTTACGCCTTCACGTCTTAACTACTGAACTGATCATCATGTTACATACACGTTGTCAGGAGTACAGAGAAGGACATAGGGTACCTTTCATCCTGAAAAAAAGTATTGTTCCCGAGGGATAACAAAAAACCTTTACACGCAGACGAAGTCGCAGGCGGCCTCTAGTATGTAAATAAATTAACATCTCCAATAATCTCAGCGAGCGGAAATTTCAATAACAGTATAAATCGAGATAAAGCACGTCTGGAGTGTCGGAATACATCAAAATTTGCTGTAAACCAGTCTTCTAACCCCAAGAGATCTCCACATAAAGGGTGGCCGAGTGTGCTCGATCGAACGATAGGTGGCGCTCAAGTAGCTATTGTGCCGGTTTATTATCTGTGCTGGAAAAAACCGCGCCAAAAAAGTTTAATATCGCCATCGACAAAAGAGTTCCGTTCGGAAGCGTACTCTTTATTATTTCTTTTTTTTTATTGTGACGTGAAACCATAACGTTGAGGTTTACTAACTTCGTGAAACTGCCCGTATCTTTCAAATAGCAACCATATTATGGTCTGTCTTTACCAGCGAACATTTTTCTAAGTCTATGGTCTTTACCGAATCGCTTCAACATAGAATATGAATATAAGATTCTTGGCTATAACTTTCAGTGAGGGGTTTTCCAAATGATAAGGTACCTATACTAACTTTATGCGTGAATCTGCTCTGCCCGTATCTTCCAAATAGCAACCATATTATGGTCTGTCTTTAAGAGCGAAAATTTTTCTAAGTCTATGGTCTTTGATTGTTTGATTTGTGATTCGATTGTTGTATGGGAGCCCCCCTTAAATATTTTTTTTTCTATTTTTAGTATTTGTTGTTATAGCGGCAACAGAAATAGATCATCTGTAAAAATTTCAACTATCTAGCTATCACAGTTCATGAGATACAGCCTGGTGACAGACAGACAGACGGACAGCGGAGTGTTAGTGTTAAAAACTGTAGGTTCGATAGATGGTGTTGATAAAAACGCAACTGTCAACTGTAGAAAACGTAGGATAAATAAATGTTTCAAGCCAATGAGGGCTTGTCAAAGTGACATGTAAAAATTTAAATAGTAACTATTTGCCTCACTAGATGGCGTTGATGGAAAGAGAAGTGTCAAAATTAGCTTTTAAAAATTAACGGCCTGTACCAAAGAGGCAAGTAAGCGCTCGCTGGCTGACATCTGCCCAAAGAGAAACATTTTAGGGTTACATCTGCCTGCCTACCTGAGTACTCTTCGAATTTTAGTAAAAAAAATACTCTGACACATACATTTTTATCAACGCCATCTATCGAGCCTACAGTTTATTGTCATTTTGATCTTAGCCTTCAACGCCATCTAGTGAGGCAAATAGTTAACTCTATTGTTTTAAATGTCACTTTGAAAGTTCTCATTCAACTTGCGTCAGACAGAACTATTTTCGAATACTGCCAGAGCTGTTTCAATCTGGACAAATCCCGGACAGAGTGTCCGTGCAAATCCGGACGTATGGTAACTACGACAATGGATCTCGGTCAAGTGGGACTACAGTACGTCTGTAGGATTAGACGTCTTGAAAGCATAGATTAAAGGTATTGTTCGATTGTTCGTATCGGTACATAATCTGTAGTAAATCCCAGATTTTGCACATTGAGTCTGGTGAATTCTTGACTGAGAGCATTGACGAAGTAACATGCAAATATTGCTTCGATTTCGGATTGGCATAATATTTTTCTTTTCTTTATTTCTCATACTCGGAAAGTTTATTTATATACCTATATTTAAATATAAAAAAACACTGCTTTCCACCCTAGGGTGGAAAAGAACTTCGAAATTAAATACCTCTTAAATGCAAGAAATAATAGGGTCCTGTTTTTACCCTTTGGGTACGGAACCCTAAAAACTGTAGGTTCGATAGATGGCGTTGATAAAAACGCAACTGTCAACTGTAGAAAACGTAGGATAAATAAATGTTTGAAGCCAATGAGGGCTTTTCAAAGTGACATGTAAAAATTTAAATAGTAACTATTTGCCTCACTAGATGGCGTTGATGGAAAGAGAAGTGTCAAAATTGGCTTTTAAAAATAAACAGCCTGTACCATCGAGGCAAGTAAACGCTCGCTGGCTGACATCTGCCCAAAGAGAAACATCTTAGGGTTACATCTGCCTGCCTACCTGAGTACTCTTCGAATTTTAGTAAAAAAAATACTCTGACACATACATTTTATCAACGCCATCTATCGAGCCTACAGTTTATTGTCATTTTGATCTTAGCCTCCAACGCCATCTAGTGAGGCAAATAGTTAACTCTATTGTTTTAAATGTCACTTTGAAAGCTCTCATTCAACTTGCGTCAGACAGAACTATTTTCGAATACTGCCAGAGCTGTTTCAATCTGGACAAATCCCGGACAGAATGTCCGTGCAAATCCGGACGTATGGTAACTACGACAATGGATCTCGGTCAAGTGGGACTTCATGGTACGTCTGTAGGATCAGACATCTTGAAAGCATAGATTAAAGGTATTGTTCGATTGTTCGTATCGGTACATAATCTGTAGTAAATCCCAGATTTTGCACATTGAGTCTGGTGAATTCTTGACTGAGAGCATTGACGAAGTAACATGCAAATGTTGCTTCGATTTCGGATTGGCATAATATTTTTCTTTTCTTCATTTCTCATACTCGGAAAGTTTATTTATATACCTATATTTAAATATAAGAAAACACTGCTTTCCACCCTAGGGTGGAAAAGAACTTCGAAATTAAATACCTCTTAAATGCAAGAAATAATACTCAAATCATTAGTTATTAAGCATCTCAATATAAATAAAACACGTCTATTGAAGTCGGGTGGGGCTGGAAGACAACTTCTTTCTCTTTATTTCTAAAAGCCTCGAAATTTTGTGAGCAAAATTGATAAATTATATAGAATGCTTGAGTCGAGCCAGTTTTACGAAATTTTCCGAAATGGCGGAGTAATGTTAAAAAAAACATATTTTAGCAGTATTGAAAAATGATCAAAAATGTAACAAAACTTTTTTGTTAGCGGTGCAAAATATTTTTTTTTTCATTTTTTTTTTAGAAGACTCTAAAGTTTATAAAATACTTTTCAAGCCAATATTCGAAAAGACATGTCCCATCGCGCCTAAGTCATTTGCCCCACCATTCTCAAAAAATGAAAGTCTATCGCGTCTTAATCAAAGTAGTATGTCAGAGTAGGTATTTTACTCTAGAATCAGATTGATAGTTATTTTCTCTATTTACTTACATTTTTTCACAAAATACTCCAGAAAACAACTTAATGTTTTTGTAATTGTTTTTCTAAATATAAAACAATTCTTGATACCTGAATAAAATGAGATTTGTATTTTTTAATCATGAAAGTAATTAAATAAAATGAAACTGGGGCAACGCTGGGACATCTCCTTTAAAAAACAATAAGGTTGTGAATTTGTGACAGAACCTAGGACTATGCGTATTATTTGCACAGTATACATACTTATTAGTTGAAAAAACCAATATTCATTCTGTGTTCTTTGTTTTTAAATAACATACAATTTGAGCTACTTTTTAACACGAGGTCTACAAGCACACGGAGCCACTAGATATTTAAAAGTATTTTTTTCACGTTAAAACAAAATAGTTTATTTACAGATACTCAAATAATATAGAGTTACTAATTTAATGAAATAATAAAGCTACGAACAAATTGCTACGAACCGTGTCTCCGCTCTATGCTACTCTATGCTACGCCGTAGCTACGGCCGAGTCTATGCAACTGCTACGAGCCAGCTGTCTATGATATATTGCAACTTGGCGCGTTTCGCGGCGGCCATGTTGCGCCGTATTGGACACATCAATAATTATTTAAAAAATAACTAAATTACTACGAACCGTGTCGCTCTACGATGCTACACCTTAGTCTACGGCTGTGTCTACGCAACTGCTACGAGATTGCAACTTGGCGCGTTTCGTGGCGGCCATGTCGCGCCGTATTGGACACATCAATAATTATTTAAAATAACTAAATTGCTACGACCCATGTCTCCACTCTATGCTACGTCGTAGTCTACGGCAGTGTCTACGCAACAGCTACGAGCCAGCTGCCTATGATATATTGCAAGTTGGCGCGTTTTGCGGCGGCCATGTTGCACCGTATTGGACACATCAATAATTATTTAAAAAATAACTAACTTGCTACGAACCCTGTCTCTCTATGATGCTGCACCGTAGCTACGGCCGTGTCTACGCAACTGCTACGAGCCAGCTGTCTATGATATATTGCAACTTTGCGCGTTTCGCGGCGGCCATGTTGCGCCGTATTGGACACATCAATAATTATTTAAAAAATAACTAACTTGCTACGAACCCTGTCTCTCTATGATGCTGCACCGTAGCTACGGCCGTGTCTACGCAACTGCTACGAGCCAGCTGCCTATGATATATTGCAACTTGGCGCGTTTTGCGGCAGCCATCTTGCGCCGTATTGGACACATCAATAATTATTTAAAAAATAACTAACTTGCTACGAACCCTGTCTCTCTATGATGCTGCACCGTAGCTACGGCCGTGTCTACGCAACTGCTACGAGCTAGTTGTCTATGATATATTGCAACTTGGCGCGTTTCGCGGCGGCCATGTTGCGCCGTATCGGACACATCAATAATTATTTATTGGGTACAGTAAATTAAGATGAGTTTTACTGTGCAGATACCAAACCAACCAATATCAAGTCAAATTATATAAAAAAATGAGCGCTTTTGAAAATTTTTCCCTACTTTTTGTCTTATTTTAGCAAAGTTAACAAAAATCAAAGTGTTATTAATGCCAAATATTGTATGAGACCATCAAACTGAACAACTTTTACTAAAAAATCAGCTGTATAATAAATATTCATCTATAAATACCTCTTTTTCTACATACGCTTAAAAATAAGAAAGAACTTGATTCATGTAATGGCTATATTTTAAGACCAAATTCAATCGTGTATACAAGTTTAGAATTGTTTCTATGGGATGTCTCGGGTCTCCTTTTAAGCTAGCCATCTGTTAAATTTTACCGAAGAATATAAAACAACAGTTATTCTAAAAACCAATATAACTTAACAGAAATGCAATAAAACTGCCTTTTATAGGCTCTCAACGTTACATGAAATTGAACTGAGTTTACTGCGGAACTTAAAATTAATATTAATGCAACTTGCAGTCAAGATGTGCTGCAGTGCAGTATCGGCTCAAAATATGAATGAATTTATTAAACATAAAATAGATAAGCTTCTCAGAAAAAATAAATTGAAAAAATTAAAAACCCGCCTGCACAAAAAACAAGTCAACTGAAAAGATGGAAACAAGATTAAATATTAAATGCAACATAATAACATGCAGTCGGAGGCAAGCATAAAGAAAGTGACATTATGAATTATTTGAGTTATTTGCCTCCGAGTGCATGTTATAATGTTGCCGTTAATATTTGATCTTGTTTCCGTCTTTTCAGTTGACTTGTCTTTTTGGTTTTTAATTTTTTTAATTTTATTTTTTAATTTATTTCTTTTTAGTTATTATACATTACGGTCATGATATACCTTTTTGTAATCCTTATAATAAATAAAATCCTTATATCTTTCAAACGGCTGAACGGAAATCCGTTCAGCCGTTTGAAAGATATGAGGTAATAAAGAATTATTACATACAAACAAACACACATACAAACAAACATACATACAAGATACGCGCGAAAAACATAACCCTCTTGCAGTCGGGTAATTTTATTTTTTTATTATGTTTGGAATACCAACAGCAGTTATACATTGTATGGAAACAATCTCTAAAATCTACATTAACAATGTAGGTATTACCGAGCCACTAACTATGTAGCTTAGTTGGAAGAGCTTTAGATCGGATGTCCAAAGGTCACAGGATCGATTCCCGTCTGATAAAATGATTTTGACGAGTCGAATTTTTCTAGCATACTATTTAGTATTAATATAAAAATTGCATTTGAATAAGGTTTCACGTTTAGCCTTTACACCAATTAACATGCATTTTTTTTGTATTTGTTGTTATAGAGGCAACAAAAATACATCATCTGTGAAAATGTTAACTGTCTAGCTATCACGGTTCATGAGATACAGCCTGGTGACAGGCAGACAGACGGACAGTGGATTCTTAGTAATAGGGTTCCGTTGGGTACCGTTAACCGTACCAAAAAACGAAAAAAAACACGTTTTTTGTATGGGAGCCCCACTTAAATATTTATTTTACTCTATCTTTAGTATTTGTTGTTATAGAGGCAAGTCAACAGAAATTCATTATCTGTGAAAATTCCTAGCACTGTTTATGATATATACAGCCTGGTGACAGACAGACGGACAGCCAGTCTTAGTAATAGGGTCCCGTTTATACCCTTTAGGTACGGAACCCTAAAAAAAACAATAAACGTCACACACGCGTATTATATTTCCACAGATAATAATGTAACGGCCAAACGGAAGTATCCAACGTTGGTATTACCTGTGTGCGTCATTTCCCTGGCTTCTTCGGATTACACTTGTGGAGCTTCACGACCTTACTACCTTTATAATAAGGCTCAAATTATACACAACCTGTACTGACACGACTTGGAAATACAACTCTATTTGTACAGGAAAAGGGATGAAAATAGGCCGCACAGAATAACCTGAGCTGAGTTTGTATTTAGGTCATAGCCGGTTCGAAATTCAAAACTAACTCGATGGTAAGTCGCTAGAGTTAGGTAATGCGGCATTGGACAATAATATACTGGGGTAGCATCCCGAGACAGGGAGTTGTGGTGACACTTGTTTACGTCATTTCCGCTATCGGTATTGAATTGACGCGTTCATTCATTTTTGAATTGAACTGTTGTTTCTTTTGCTAGAAGCAAATCACATGTTTTCAGAAAAAAGTGACAAACTACATATTTTAGACGTGACTGACTATACGCACAGTTACCTATATACATAAATTTAATATCCACTGGAATAGACGAACAGAGTTCACTTGGCTGCGAAACCAAAAGTGAGATGAGCCAGTGTTTGTAAATATGTAAACGTGTGCGTGATTTCAGAGATGCACTGGGGGGCTACTCAAATGGCCACTTTTCTATTCGTTCGCTAACTTAAATCTTAAAAATAAGCAATTAATGATCAAGTCAGATGTCGCAAGTTTATGTAAATCACAGACATTGTTGTATTGTACAGAATTGACAAGCCTACGACACGTTATTTTGGTGTTTATGGCTTATTTTTAATTTTTAAGTTAGCGAACGAATAGAAAAGTGGCCATTTGAGTAGCCCCGCTGAAGTCCATTTTAGGTTGTCGCTTTTGAACAATTTTATTTAAATAATTTCTTAAGGTCTCCTTTGAGGCTCCCTGCTTATTTATTTATGACATTTATCCAGTTTAATTTAATCACTGGATTTACAGAAAACCTGGAAATAATTGTTAAATTAGAACTTAAGTTGGTATAATTTACCATTCGAAAACTGTCGGTTACAAGCAGCTTTAAATAAAACTATCAGTGTTCACAAAGACAAACAAAGTTATATTGGAAATCATCGACATGAGTTTCGATATCGATAATTTTTGATCAATATCTATACCTTATTTTCTCAAGTTCACGGGCATAATATCTTTTTATCTAACACATAATGTTTAGAAATCCGCCTTTATTTAAGAAATAGGCGTTTAATAGCATCATATTATTTAGTGTATAACTTAG
This sequence comes from Agriphila tristella, assembly GCA_928269145.1. Lineage (NCBI taxonomy): Eukaryota > Metazoa > Arthropoda > Insecta > Lepidoptera > Crambidae > Agriphila > Agriphila tristella. Next base: position 15,858,098 of record OV743448.1, on the reverse strand, counting down.
TGTGTTTGGGAATATATTCAACTAAAATATGAATTATGAAAATGGTAATAGTACAATCATATTTACCTGTGAAATGAGTGTTTATTTGGGTTATTGTCGTAAGTAACATTACAATCCAGTACAGAACACGACACCATTATTGATTTATATAGCTTTGAGAGCCAAACCGACCCGATCGCGATCAAAATTACAAAATAATCTTGTTGACGCTTTTCACCAAGGTGATAAACGATGATAAATGAAGTCAAACCAGGTTCAGCTGTCAGTTTTTTTTTACTCTTTCTCGCACATCGCATAAGCCGTAAGAATCGGTTTCTCACTCGCACCTTTGTCCGTCTACTTGAGCATAGCGAAAAATTTTCTATGTCTATGCCTATACACCGTCATTTTGTAGTCGTTTTAATTAACTTAAGGGAGTGTTCTACCAATGAAACTAAACATTTTTGCCCAAGAAACATGGGTCGAAAAACGACAAAAATTTTTGACTTTCCCATACTAATAAAATGTTTTAGCCGTCTAGTTAGTATGGGAGATCCAAAATTTTTTGTCGTTTTTCGACCCATGTTTCTTGGGCAAAAATGTTTAGTTTCATTGGTACAACACACCCTTAAGCTAATTAAAACGACTACAAAATGACGGTGTATAATAATATAAATTAAATATACAGTGGCGGACACATAATTCAAGACACCAGTCGGTTTTCATACAAACGAGGTAACTTTGAAGCCTTGGTTCTCCGCCAGGGATTGACCTAGCTAGCTGTGATCAGATGATGGCTATCCAGGGAGTGAATGGAGGAGATTGACCAGCATTCTATGATAAGAATCAGAGTTTTCAGTTACAGGATTTCCATAAATGTTTATGCTATTTCCGCAGTTTTTTTAAAACATATCCTTATATCTCTTAGAATAATAAAGCGATCTAAATCTCCTCCATTCAGTCCCTGGATGGCCATCATCAGATCACAGCTAGGTCAATCCCTGGCAGAGAACCAAGGCTTCAAAATTACCTCGTTTGTATGAAAATCGACTGGTGTCTTTAATTATGTACCGCCACTATATACCTACTGTGCTGTATCTACATACGGGATTGACGATGACATTTTATTTACGTGATTTTTTGCATGCTGAAAAAAGCAAGATATGTTATGCAACCTAAGTTTAATTTAAAACCATGTCTTTTGCAAATAAATTTTCATTCATTCATTCATTCCAAAATGTATGGAGTCTGGATCTGTCTGAGAAAATGTCCGGACTTTTATTGAAATGTCCTGCTTTTTGTCAGGACTTTCCAAATTTTGAAATGGTAACCCTAACGCACAATGAATTGTTGTTAAATCTCTATGTAATGACCGACCGATGTCGGCAGCACGCGCGCGTCGACAATGACACACGACGAACATAATTTCTGCGTATATGTACACAATATGACGCAAGATGGACGAGCTTAGGGTTACCAGATGACAGGAATTTTCCTGACATGTCAGGAATTTAAGGCATCAGGAAAACAGGGAAAAACCGTAGAACGCACTACACCCGGAATCCTCACCACTGAGGAACTGGCTATCTTACCTCTCACTGCCGGAACACAACTATTTTTTTATCTGTTGACTGGACCATCGTTAATTTTTTTACGGTAATCTCTTGTATTTTCGTGTGCTGACATGTTCTTTTGACAATCTTTATAAAGACGTCTAAAATAAATACGTATTTACTTAATTGTAGTAACAGAAGTACCAGGCAGCCATAACACATGAGGAGTCACGCGACACCTGTAACCCGAGCCTCCTGCCAAGGCCTGCGGGCCTGGTGCTCGCGGCTCGCGGTCGCACCGGTTGTGTGCCTTTGTCTTCTTTACTTTACTACTAAACAATTGATGTAATGTTAACATAGGAATTAATTAGGACTTAACAGCGCCAACTAGCGCTGCTAATAGCTAAATACCAAATACTAACTAAGAGCTAGCCCCGGCAATTGATGGACAATTTACAAAGCGACGAAATCCCTATAATTAGTTAGCCATACTATCATTATTAACAGATCGGCGGGCTTATTATCTAATTAAAAACCACCTAGCGACTGGTTGCAGTTCACAGATGATCGTGATCCATTGCTACTTCTTTTTGGGTTAAAAAAACATACCAAAGAAAAGTGGCAATGTATGTCAAATGCAACCGGTCGCTAAATAGTTTATTTTTAGATAATCAGGGTGCCGGGCACCTCGCAGAGTTTCAGTGGTGGGTGTGGGAGTGGTTGAGCAGCAACTGGTTACATGTTATATTCAATTTACATACATATTGGCTTGCTATTATACCACACCAAATCCAGAGCTCTGTAAATACCTTCAATCGCTTTTCAGCCCCTTTGTTGCTCAACCACTCCCACCCCCACCACTGAAAATCTGCTGCCCGGATCTGTTAATAATGATAGTATGGCAATTAAACTAATAAGAGGGATTTCGTCGCTCTGTAAATTGTCCACCTATTTCATTAGCTAGCTCTTAGTCCACCACAGAAACAGTCAAAGGCAAGGCTTCTACATTCTACAACATGTCAGTACCCTTAAATACTTATATTCTGTGCCCTTAACACAAACATCAAGACAAACATCAATCGAGAAAAGACCGCGCGTAAAAGAACATGATAAAGTTCTTCTTCTTCTATTTTTATTTTGGCAATCTTCTTTCCTCTTGGAAGTAATTTTTGCCAGTGTCAAGTGTTTAATAGTTCAGTGGTAGGTATTGTTTCAGTTTAAGTTTACATTAGAATGCGGGTGCATTGCATTCCAATGCTGCTTGGAGCATTTGGCAACAAGTATATCAAGACAGTTTACTCGGTAAGTTCTGCCGAGGTAGCCCCCACTACAATAAAAGTCTCAGCTTCACACAACCAAGATCGCGCCTATTTCAATTATCCACGGACGTAGCTATAGCTTTGACAAGGGGGGGGTCCTCAACGCAAAAAAAAACCGGCCAAGTGCGAGTCGGACTCGCGCCGGCGCACGAAGGGTTCCGTACCAAAAAACGGCAAAAAATCACGTTTGTTGTATGGGAGCCCCCCTTAAATATTTATTTTATTTTGTTTTTAGTATTTGTTGTATTTGTTTATATGGGATTTAATAAAATATTTATAATATTACGCAGTGGTTTAATGTGACCATTTGACAGAGGAAAAAAGGGAGCGAGTGACAAAGTCAATATATGAATTTAGAACTACAGGCTGTTCGCATTGACCAAGCAGGTTTAACACCCCCCCGCAATGTGAACACCCTGTATCTTCCTATACCTATGTGCTCCAAAAATATATATTCGACATATCAAAGAACAAACACCCTATCTATACTTTACACAAACACAATTCAAAACTAACATCATTATATACACCTTACTTGCTAACCTTATATACTAAACTACCTACCAGACACATAACATGATGAAAAAATTAACGCACAACTAAAAATTACGAACCTATGCTAAACTTAGAGAATTTGTACATTTATAATGTTTCAGTTTCGGCAAAGGTTTAGTCAATATATCGGCGATCATGTTGTGTGTAGGTATGTATTCGAGATATCGAGATGTATGTCGTGGTGTGCAAGTGAGTCTCGTATGAAGTGGTGTCTGACGTCGATGTGTTTAGTGCGTGAATGGTATGTATTGTTATTCGCTAATTTAATCGAACTTTGATTGTCAGTATGAATGACGATGGGATGACAAGTGAGGAATAGTTCACTAATGAGTGACTGGAGGTATATTGCCTCCTTGCAAGCTTCTGCGAGAGCCATATATTCGGCTTCTGTTGTAGAAAGCGCGACGGTCCGCTGCTTGCGAGCTTCCCATGATACTGGGGCGCCGCTCATTAGGAAAACGTATCCAGTGAATGAACGTCGGTCCACAAGACTGTTTCCGTAATCCGCATCGACATATCCTTGGGGATAGAATGGAGCACCAGGTTTAAAATGCAGTCGGAGGTCTTTGGTGCCCTTGAGGTATCGAAGAACTCGCTTCGCAGCCTTCCAGTGTACCCCCCCGTAATGTGCATTGAACTGTGATAGATATGAGACCGAATGGGCAATATCGGGTCTCGTACAAATTGCAATGTACATTAGTGATCCAATAAGTTCCTGATATGGAACTTCTGCATTTTGTTCATCTTTAGTCGGAAGATTTAATTTTTGACCAGGTTCTAGTGGGGTGGAAACAGTAATGGCATCTGCCATACCAAACTTTATTAGAAGTTTCTCGATATATTTTGTCTGGTCGAGAAATATGTTTCCAGAGTTTTGTTCTATTCTCATGCCAAGACAATCCTTACAAGGACCAAGATCTTTGATAGTGAACAACTTTTTGAGTTCATTTTTGAAATGATTCTTCAAGTCGTCACTTGAGCAGACAATGAAGAAATCATCAACAAAGACGGCTACGAGAAGGAGATCATCGCCTTCTCTTCTATAGTAAAGGCAGTGTTCATTGGCTGTCTGCATGAGAGATAGTTTGTGCATTGCTTCACACACTTTAGCGTTCCATTGACGCGGTGCTTGTTTGAGACCGTAAAGGGCCTTTTTAAGTAGACATACCTTGCCTTTTGCGTTGTCAGAGAATCCTTCTGGTTGTTCCATAAAGATCTCTTCATCTAAGTCGCCATTTAGGAATGCCGACATCAAGGTGTTCTACCACTAACTCACGAAGAGCAGCAAATGCGAATAACAGTCGTACTGAAGACAGTCTAGCAACTGGTGAGAAGGTTTCACCGTAGTCTACTCCGGCTACTTGAGTGAATCCTTTAGCTACCAGTCTGGCTTTGTATTTTGTGACATTTCCTGACGTGTCTCTTTTTATTTTGTAGACCCATTTGCATTTTGTAGTTTTTCTACCTGTAGGTCTGTCGACAAGTATCCATGTACCGTGTTTCTGTACAGGTTCGGGGGACACGAAAAGAGCCTCCCCGCATGGTGCTTTGGTTTATACCGACTCCCAAGCACCTGGCGTCCCCCGGAAGCAGCTACTGCGCAACTATACAACCAGTAGGCTGACCAATCTTTTCAACACGATGGCCACCTTTAAGAACCAAGCTCGCTATAAACGGTCCTTTTCAGGACCCGCCTTGACAGTGCTCTCTATTAACATCGAGGGCTTCTCTTTAGACAAAGCAACTTTACTTGCTGAGCTGTGCCATAAAGATAAGTATGACATAGTATGCGTACAAGAGACGCATCGAGGCCCAGATAATCCGAGGCCAGAAATACCTGACATGACGCGCATCATCGAGCGACCACATCACAAATACGGCAGTGCGATTTACGCTAGACCTGGTATACATGTGAAGTCTGCCCATCTGACAGAAGACAATAATGTGGAGATCCTAACCATAGAGCTGTCCCACACTACTGTAACGTCCGTGTACAAGCCCCCCAACTGCCCGTTTAACTTCACAGCACCACTCAACTTTGGTAATACGAGCACCAGTATAATAATTGGAGATTTTAATAGCCATAGCGTTGGTTGGGGCTACAGCGTTACGGATAGAAATGGCGAGGCCGTTGAGGATTGGAGCGAAGCCAACAATCTTGCACTGATCCACGATCCAAAACTACCCGCATCCTTTAATAGTGGAAGGTGGAAAAGGGGATACAACCCAGACTTAATCTTCGTCAGTGCAAACATTAGCTCTCAATGTCAAAAACGAGTCATTCGACCAATTCCTCGCACCCAACACAGACCCATCTCGTGTGAGGTAAGCGCTGTAATCCGACCCACTACAGTCCGGCTCCGGAGGCGTTTTAACTTCAACAAAGCGCAATGGGAGAAGTTTGCAACCACAATAGACAAGAGAGTCGACACCATTGAAGCTACACCAAAGAACTATGATACATTCATAGATATAGTCAAAGAAGTCTCCCGCAAGACCATTCCCAGGGGTTGTGCCACATCCTATGTGCCGGGACTGTCTGGCGACGCAGCCGGTCTTCTGGAGAAATATCAAACAGCTTTCGAAACAGACCCTTTCTCCGAAGCTACTATCTCTCTCGGTGAACATTTAATGCAGTGTGTCGGCAAAAGTAGAAGGAAGAAGTGGCAGGACCTAGTTGAATCCGTGGATATGACCCATAACAGTAAAAAAGCTTGGTCAACTATCAAGAAATTAACTGGCACTCAGAAATCACCAGGAGAGTACAGCAATGTAACTGCAAACCAAGTAGCCCACCAATTGTTGCTGAATGGAAAGAGTAAACCCCTGCCACGAGCTACCAAAATTGTCAGAAACCCAGCAAAAGAGACTAATGTTCTTAGTGTTAATATCAGCCCCGAAGAAATGATAGCCGCGCTCGAGAAGCTGAAGAGTGGAAAAGCGTGTGGACTTGATGATCTTACAGTCGAACAAATAAAGCATCTCGGGCCCGTGGCTATGGATTGGATCCTGAGGCTCTTCAACAACTGCCTAAAAACTAAGAATATCCCGAAGATCTGGCGTAAGACCCGTGTTATCGCGTTACTTAAACCCGGTAAACCTGCTGATGATCCCAAAAACTTCCGACCAATCTCCCTACTCTGCCACTTATACAAGCTGTTCGAAAGGATTCTCCTTGGTCGACTTACCCCGTACATCGACGAAAAACTTATTCCAGAACAATCAGGCTTTCGGCCTGGTAAGTCCTGCACGTCACAAATCCTTAACTTGACGCAACACATCGAAGATGGCTTTGAAAAAGGGAAAATAACGGGGGTCGCTTTCGTGGATCTATCGGCAGCTTACGATACTGTTAACACCAGCACGATGTTGAAAAAGCTGTATGAAATAACGGCTGATTATAGCTTCTGCCAGATTGTGGGGCAACTACTGAGGAACCGCCGTTTCCAGGTCAACCTACAAAATCAGAAGAGCCGTTGGAGGAATCAGCGCAACGGACTGCCACAAGGTAGTGTCCTGGCGCCAAGCTTGTTTAACATCTATACAAATGACCAGCCGAGGACACAGGATACTAGACGCTTCATATATGCAGATGACCTAGCACTGGTGGCTCAAGCGGACACCTTCACAAGTGTAGAGGAAACAATCACCTCATCCCTGAACCAGCTGGGCGACTATTACGCTGCAAACGGTCTGAAACCAAATCCAAGTAAAACCGAAGTTTGCGCATTTCACCTCCGTAATAAAGACGCAAAAAGGGAACTTAAAATCACATGGCGAAATATAAAACTGTGCCATAACAATTTTCCCAAATACCTGGGCGTAACCCTCGATAGAAGCCTGACAATGAAGCAGCATTGCGTGAACACCCAGCAAAAGGTCTGCACACGCAACAACTTGCTAAAGAAGCTGACCGCGACATCTTGGGGAGCTAAACCAACTGTCTTGCGTACTACAGCCCTTGCGCTGTGTTACTCTGCCGCCGAATACGCCTGCCCTGTGTGGGAACGGTCGACCCATGCAAAGATGATCGATGTAGCTCTGAATGAGTCTTGTCGCCTAATAACGGGCTGTTTGAGGCCAACACCGACCGGCAAACTGTACCAGCTGGCAGGAATAGCCCCTCCGGAGGTGCGAAGATCGGTCTCTAGCTCAGTTGAAAGGACAAAGCAGACACAAGACAGACGCCATCCACTATACAACCACAAACCGGCCCGGCCTAGGTTGAGCTCCAGAAGAAGTTTCCTGCATTCAGTGCAGCCTCTCAACCAGTCCGCTGAAGCTGCGCGGCTGACTATGTGGCGCTCACGCTTCAGCAACTCAGATCAGAGCACCAGCGTGAAAGAGGGACTGGCTAAGGGATACCATCTTGACTGGCCCACCTGGAGGTCGCTTAACCGTCTCAGGGCTGGGGTGGGCAAGTCTAGGGCAAACCTGGCAAAGTGGGGATACGTTTCGGAACACGACACGGAGTGCATCTGCGGCCATCCTAAGCAGACCATTGCGCATATGACTGGGTGCCCTGCGTGCCCAACAACCTGCACGAACGAGGAGCTGCACGAGGCTACCGAGCGAGCTGTTGCGGTTGCGGCCTTTTGGGCTGCCCGTATTTGACCTGTATGTGACCGTCGACTCGAGAAGAAGAAGAAGTTTCTGTAACGAGTCAAATTCAGCCTTCATAGCTTCGAGCCATTTTTGTTTTTGCGGATGTTCCACGACTTCTTTGTATGTTTCCGGCTCTAGGTCTGAGGTCATATAAAGATGTTCCTCGTATCTTTGAGGACAGCGCCTATCTCGGATTGGATATCTCCTTTGAGGTTCAGGTGCTTGCTCTAAATATTCAGAATTTTCTGATGGATTTTCAGAAGTAGAAGCAGGTTTATCCGACTCTAACAAATTTTCAGAGGTTGACGTGATTGGCGTCATCGAAATACCTGGCAGGGGTTGAGGTTCTGTTTGAGGAACAGGCTCGTTATCAAGATGTACAAAGATTTCTTGTGATTGGGTTGGGAGTTCCACTTCCCCGTCAGAGGGACTTGTAGGTGACTGTTGTAGTGTTTTATCTTCTATAAATACTACATCGCGCGCAACTATAATAGATCGAGGGTTTTATTTGTTTATATGGGATTTAATAAAATATTTATAATATTACGCAGTGGTTTAATGTGACCATTTGACAGAGGAAAAAAGGGAGCGAGTGACAAAGTCAATATATGAATTTAGAACTACAGGCTGTTCGCATTGACCAAGCAGGTTTAACAGTTGTTATAGTGGCAACAGAGATACATCATCTGTGAAAATTTCAACTGTCTAGCTATCACGGTTCATGAGATATAGCCTGGTGACAGACAGACAGACAGACAGACAGACGGACAGACAGACAGACAGACGGACAGCGGAGTCTTAGTAATAGGGTCCCGTTTTTACCCTTTGGGTACGGAACCCTAAAAACAGTGCTCTAACGCCAATTAATCTATCATTTACAAATTAAACATTGCCTGCCAGTGCCGGTTTTAGCACTACCAGTGTCCTGGGCGACATTTCTACGAGGCGCCCCCTATCTGCGATTCCAAGATTTTAAATTTTGCCTGTTAGTTAAAAAATGGCCGCGCGGCGCGATTTTTAGTCAGTTTCACCTACAGATCTTGAAATCTTGCTTGTTTATAGCAAAAAAAATAACGGCCGCGCAGCGCAATGTTTAATCGGTTTCATCTACTAATCTTGTAATTTTACTTATTACAGTAAAAAACCGCCGCGCTGCGCGATTTTTAATCAGCTTCATCGACTAATCTTGCTTGTTTATAGTAAAAAACAGCTGCGCTGCGCGATTTTTAGTCGGTTAATCCACTAATCTTGCTTGTTTACACTAAAAATGGCCGCGCAGTGCGATTTTTGGTTAGTTTCATTCGTCGCGTCGTCGCTTGTCACCAGGCAACAATACGATTGATAGTTGACTGGTTGTCGGGCGTTTTCAGTGCCCCACACACAAGGGCGCCCAGTGCAGTGGCACCGCTTGCACCGCCCTAGGGCTGCTCCTGGATTTTACAATGGCCAAATCTTAAATGGCACATGGTAGCGAGCGATGAAGTTTCGACGAGATATTGCCAAGTTGTTCTGATCATGTTTTGCCACCATAACGATTTTGTCGCTAAAAGGGAATTTACGATAGTAATTGTAGGACTGTTTAAAGGTAAACTGTAAAGGTGTGCAGCTGGGGATATAAAAGAGAGCCCCGGGCGGTCGCCCCTGCTTGACCTGAAACCCTGAAAGACCTGTGCTAACTTCGTAGTGATTCAGTTTTTGGGTTACAACTTCAAAAAAATGCATTCTACCGCAAAGTTGTCTATAACACTTTTAAAGAAGTTAAAATTACCAAAAATTTACTCCGCTTTGAGTGTCGTATAATATCTCGAGATACATCCTGCGGCGGACTAAGCTTCTATCGTTTTCTAGAATCGGCGCGGTGCATGTAATTTTTTTCTGTTGGACAAGATGGATATGAATGGGGTCCGGACCCCCAAAACCCCCCCCCTTATATACGTCCGTGCAATTATCCCACATATTGTTCAGTTGCGTAGACACTTGTACCACAAAAGTGCACCAATTTTAAGACACAACTTACTATGAAAAATTTCATTTCGCTTCTCGGCGGTAGATGGCGCTATACAAGTTTCCCATACAAAATTACTCTTACTGTCGAATGTTTTTACGCGCGTAATTTTTTTCGATAGTCTAATTATGTGCTAAGGGTACATTTACGGAAAGCACAAAATGCCTATAGAATGATGTATAATTTACAATTTAACACTTCTATTTGATCTTATTGTGGTGGCAAAGTTGTTTATGTCTGGACAAAGATTTTGGCGGGCTTCTAATGGCAAATCAGACATTGTTTACTAATAAATACGTGGTCTATTCCATTGGGTATAATATGTGTTGGCGTAGGTGTTGTTTTGTTTACATAATCGCATTGAAACACATAATAGGACCTACAAGTAGTTGAAATCAAATAGTTACCTACATACATACGACACCACATGGAGGTGGCACCCTGTCCGAAAGTGGCGCCGCGGTGAATTTTATTCAATACTAGCTTCCGCCCGCGACTTCGTCCGCGTGGATATTAGAGAAAATCCTTAGGGAACCTTCAACCAGAATCCGACCAGCCGATTTTATGCGATTAGGCCGGTCCCCACCAAGCGCGCTGCCTCGCGAGGCAAAACGTTTGCCGCATGTGGCAGGCCTCGCACGAGGCTGCGCGCTTGGTGGGGACCGGCCTAATCGCATAAAATCGGCTGGTCGGATTCTGGTTGAAGGTTCCCTAAGGATTTTCTCTAATATCCACGCGGACGAAGTCGCGGGCGGAAGCTAGTTTATTACAACAATCAGAAGTGGGTCCAGAGACATTAGTAGTATCCTGTTCCCGTTTCTTTACCCTTTTCCGTTATCGTTTGGTCCCGTTCCTGTCCCCGGTTTCCGTTCCCGTTCGCTTTCGAGCGATCGCGTTTGCGTTCCCGTTCCCGTTCCCGTTCCCGTTCCCGTTCCCGTTCCCGTTCCCGTTCCCGTTCCCGTTCCCGTTCCCGTTCCCGTTCCCGTTCCCGTTCCCGTTCCCGTTCCCGTTCCCGTTCCCGTTCCCGTTCCCGTTCCCGTTCCCGTTCCCGTTCCCGTTCCCGTTCCCGTTCCCGTTCCCGTTCCCGTTCCCGTTCCCGTTCCCGTTCCCGTTCCCGTTCCCGTTCCCGTTCCCGTTCCCGTTCCCGTTCCCGTTCCCGTTCCCGTTCCCGTTCCCGTTCCCGTTCCCGTTCCCGTTCCCGTTCCCGTTCCCGTTCCCGTTCCCGTTCCCGTTCCCGTTCCCGTTCCCGTTCCCGTTCCCGTTCCCGTTCCCGTTCCCGTTCCCGTTCCCGTTCCCGTTCCCGTTCCCGTTCCCGTTCCCGTTCCCGTTCCCGTTCCCGTTCCCGTTCCCGTTCCCGTTCCCGTTCCCGTTCCCGCTCCCGCTCCCGCCATAAAACCTCAAGAACAACATCCACATCGATTTTCATGTTTACTTACCCCATTTACCCCCTAAGGGATGATTTTCAAAACAACAAAATATATATTTGCCTATTTATTTTTGGACATGCTTCTAAGAATTTTAAAGTTGTAATGTCTATTTTATATTATTTTTCCATACATAATTTGCACCCCATTTTCACCCCTTTAGCGGTTAAATCATTTTCACCGTGTTGGACTTCAAAATTAATGTAATTTTCGCAATCGTCATCCCAGAAAACCCCAATAACGACATCCATATCTATTTTAGGTTTATTTACCCCATTTCATCCCCATAGGGGTTAAAATACTACCAATAACCATATACGTTGCGTTATATTTCCATCCATAAGCCTAAATTATAAATTTAGCGATTTTTACTTTGAAAATTAAGGATTTTCTTCTATACTCAACTTCATCCCCCTTTTCACCCCGTCGAGGGTAGAATTTTGAAAAACGATGATACACGTATTTATTAATATTCAATCATCAGCCTAAATACAAAATTTGAAGATCCTAGCATCAAAACTGAGGGACTTTCATACAAACTTACATCCCTTATTTCATCCCCTTAGGGATGGAATTTTCAAAAACCCTTCCTTAGTGGATGCCTACACTGTATAAGGTACCTGTGTGCAAAATTTCAAGTCTCTAGGTTCAGTAGTTTGGGCTGTGCGTTGATATCTCACTCAGTCAGTCAGGACTTTGAATTTTATATATATAGACTAGCGGCCGCCCGCGGTTTCACCCGCGTGGTTCCCATTCCCGCGGGAATATCGGTATAAAAAGTATCCTATGTTTTAATCCAGGCTATTTACTATCGGTGTGCCAAATTTCAACCAAATACGTTCAGTAGTTTTTGCGTGATTGAGGAACAAACATCCATACATCTAAACATCCAAACCCACAAACTTTCACATTTATAATATTAGTAGGATTATGATTCTAATACACAATTTTAATAATGTTTTACGAGGATTTTTAGGGCCCACAGTCTAGTATTTTTAGATGGTATCGTTACATTCCCTCGTAGTCACTACTGCAGATGTAGATAGCAAAACTGCTAAAAGTGGCCGTTTTTGACACATTTGCTATCTACTTCTACGAATGACTACGAGGGCATGCAGTTATACCTTCTAAAAATACTAGACCATGTGCCCTAAAATCTCCACGCAAAACATTATTAAAATCTTTTTCTATTAATAACTTATTAAATAATAACCTCTCCGCCACTTTCGGTCATACAACTGCTTTAAAATAGTCAAAATATATGACTGAAGCGACACGTGGTGAAAATAAGCAACTCGAAAAATTTCCTAGGAAAAAATAATAAGGTTTCCCAACGTAGTTTTCGTCGAGTTGGCGGGAAAATCGATAAATTAGCAACACAGGAGATATCTCCACATCGCGTGATTGGGGTATCGGCTTAATGCGGTAAAATGCAGGCCGAGGATTTGGGCCAAAGAAAAATTCCGTCATATTTTACATGACAAACAAAATGGCGTCGTAAAAATTTCAAATCAGAATTATTCATAGAACTTTATTCCTTTTTATGCAAATTAGCTTATAAAACGACTTTAAAATTAAACTTAAATTCTTATTTAATGGTTTACAGACTTTAAATAAGAAATAATTATTAAATACTTGCTATGATAATATGCAAAGCAACGCCATCTGTCGCCAAACTTGGAAGACGGCTAATCGGATAATAAATACTCCTTGCCTCTTTTTTCCGTTTCCTGATTTACATAAATAGTATTTAAGTCGTAAACTTTAATATTCGATACGTAAACACTGTTTCAATTTCCCTCCGTGCTGTGTGTAATAAAGTAAGGAGTTGTATCAACATAAAGCAGGATTTCGGGGCTGGCTGTATAGAAATGAGCCTTCGCCTTGGGATCGAGCATATATTGTGGAAGTATAAAATGGCGGAGGTACATTTTGTTAATGGGAAACAAAGTGTGAAGGCAATGTATGGTTTTAAATCAATATTTTGTAATTTATTTATGTTTTTATACTTATTTTAGTTAGTATTTCTGTTTTAACAACTTAATTTCATTATTAAAGTACAAAAAAAACATTTTATCCTCCAAAATTTGTAAAAATGATCACCAAATTCTAAACCGCCCTGTGATTTGGTGATCAATGTTATCATTTACTTACTAATTCTGGTGGTTAGGTTAGGTTAGTATGGTTAACTAGGGATTAAATGAGGGCTTTTCACAATGACTAAAGACTTGTGTAGGCCAGAGAGTGATAACGTTATTTTTAAATGTAACGTTATTTTTTTAGCGTTAATTATAAAATAACGTTATGTCAATAAATAACGTTAATTTAGATAACGTTACATTGAAATTAACATTATTTCAGTAAATAACGTTAATTTTAACGTTATTTCTTACTTTTTTTACCGTTAAACTTTAAAATTAACGTTATTCCAATTAATAACGTCATTTTTAGCGATAATTTTACCGGTATATTGTACCGGTAAAGTTTAACGGTATATTTAACACTAATTTTACCGGTAAAATATTTTTAACGTTATTTTTACCGGTTAATTTACCGATGAAATGTTTTAACGGTATTTTTAACGTTATATTTTTTTATCGTTATTTTTTTTTTACTGTATTTAAATCCCTGTTGTAGGCTCGATAGATGGCGTTGATAAAAATGTATGAGTCAATGTGTTTTTTACTAAGCTTCGAAGAGTACTCAGGTAGGCAGGCAGATGTAACCCTAAAATGTTTCTCTTTGGGCAGATGTCAGCCAGCGAGCGCTTACTTGCCTCTTTGGTACAGGCCGTTAATTTTTAAAAGCTAATTTTGACTCATCTCTGTCCTTTAACGCCATCTAGTGAGGCAAATAGAAACTATTTTTAATTTTTTAAATGTCACTTTGAAAAGCCCTTTATTACGCTCAAGTGCAGAAAATAATAAAAAATACTTTTGTATGAAGCCTCTAAGTAGTTGTAGCCAAAGAGTATAATCACTACGATCTTTCGCACACCTTTGCCAACGCAGTTAAAGCTCTAATTTAAAAAAAAAACTAGCTTTAAAAACATGCGCCATTGCACTTGAAATACGACGGAGTTCGTCGACCCCCAAACGATCTGAAATGCAGTAATAATATGCGACAGACGAAACGAAACGCAGCTTAGCACTTGCGAATGCAAGGTGTAATAAAACGTTTTATGTTCATATGTTGGAACTCCATGGTATAAAGCTATTGTGCAGGCAAAGAAAATATACGTGCAGAGCCATGTTAATAAAAAAGGCAGTAAAATTAAAATCATAGACAATTTCTAAGTATATTTTAGTGAGAGGACAACTTTGCGCGCTATAAAAATCAATGCGTAATTTAGAGAAAGTAACTATCTATCACTAAGCATTGATTTTTAAACATGTGATTTTTATAATCAGGGGCCTATTTCATAAACACTGCCATAGTAAATTACAATTATCGTTTGGTGTGTATTGCGTCGTCAATTTGAAACTAGAAAATAAACTACTTAGAGATACCGCAATGTATGCATTTTCTCAACCAGCCAGAGCCCGTGATATTGCCATAGTAAATTACAAATTGTAATGTTTATGAAATAGGCCCCAGCTACGACTTTTACCATTTACCACATCATACAAAAAAAAACAGTAAAAGTTTGGCTGACCTGCGGGCGGTTGCGGTCTACCGTCTAAAAACATTGAACTAGTCACTGAATTATTATTGCTAGTAATAATATTCAGTAGAATTAGTGCTATTATGTATTCTGTGGTTCAGGGTACATTTCTTTTTCAGAATACAACCATTTGGGTTAAGTACATAAAGTTAATATACCTACGGAATAGAGGAACAAACATGAGCTGTCAATCGAAACCGAAATTGATTTACATTTGTGTGTGTATTTTTTTTATGTATAAGTCTCAGTGATGTAATCTTGTCACTATTGATATAAATATCGATATCGATAGTATTAATTAACAGCCATAGATTCAAAATAAATGGGATAGAATTTTGCACGGGTGTACTAAAATTACGATTCTAAAATGAAGTATGACTATTAGAAAAAGATCAGAAGATATTTCAAATCATTTACATTAACACATGTTGAAATGAAACTTCGTAGGAATACTTCTAAAAACAAATAAACTTGTATTTCATGTAACGTAAATAAACAAACAAATAAACTCAACCCCTTAGGAGATAAATGAACCGAAAAAATCATCAATTAATCAATCATGTATGTCATTATTGAGGTTTTATAGGATGTTGATTGCGAAAATGGCATTTATTTTTGGGCTTCTTTTTCCTTGGCGTCAATTCTGGTCGAAAAGAAGTCGATGGTGGTGACTGTTGCAATAGCGGAGGTGTAGATCTAGAATTCGATGAGGTTGGTACATATTATGTGAATGCCTCTGGTACAATATCTCTATAAGCGTAGGACGATACTGTGCGTCTAGGCTTTATATTGACCTGTAACAAAGACAGAAATGAGTGGCTATTGAGTGAGTTAGTGAAGTTGCTGCTATTAAAAGTGAAGCAGAAATTGCAGTTGTAATACTTACTTAGAAATAAAGTAGTATTATTATTTTATAGTATCATTTTATTAATGCTTCCCGGAACAAACTTAGATGGAACTGCAGATTTTTTCAAAATCCGCTTAACCCCTCGCATCTGGGAATATTTTTCCTCAAAATGCTTACTGCATAGACATGAAGTTTTCTTTGGAGTCCAGTTTGGACTGCCAATTAATGTAAGCCATGCATTCTTTGTATCTAAGTTGGTAGGAAATCTGACTGAAATATAGTTAAATTACTTATGATGGTATTCTAATAGTCAGAAACTGATACCTATGGATCGGCTTAAGTATCTTAAATGGGATTACATTCCAAGACGATTAATAACTAAACATCATACAAGTACTTTTACAACAGTGAAACATATTCGTTTACCGCGTGATGCGGCGTGATAGACAATCGACAAAAAATATCGATAACTTTATGCAGCCCTACTGTAAAATCGAAATTATTTCTTTACACAAAATTTTCGTTAATTTTGCATTTTGTCTAGCCGATCTTTGCTTCTTACAAAAATGAGTGTTTACAGAAGAGAATTATCACGTTCAGTGCTAAAATTTCGAAACGTATTGGCAAAAATAAACACAAAGTTAGGCGGGGTCGATTTGGAATAAATTACCTGTGGAATGAACATTTTTCTGGGTTATTTCGATGTGTTGTACAACAATCAATCACTGAACAGGACACCATGTTTCCAAAGCATTATTTCGCAAAAATGTCCACGATTTCAAGAAAAATCGAAAATATTTTCAGAACTAAAATTCTCAGCGGGCTGATAAGTGCTGACAAACTGTCAATCAGTTGCGAAAAAGAGTTCTGCACTACATAATCACGCATCTCTTTTTATCACACATTGTTGCTGATTAGTGACATCTCGCTTGCTCAGCCCTTTGTTACTCTATTCCGCTAGGTAATATTAACTTTATGGTTAAGTATACTTTAATTTCACAGATAGATATGACACATTGCTACTTCTTTTTGGCATAAATAAAAACTTATCGAAGAAACGTGGCAATGTGTTACATCTATCTGTCAAATCACAGCGATTACATTACAATAGTACCTAATCTTGTAAGTTAGGCGGTAGAACCCCTGACCATAAATTGTCTGTGTTTAAGCATTCAACTGTTTTTTTTTATTTAGTGACTTTTACTGTCTTATTCAGAGTGCGTTCATTAGACTATGGCCAAAGTTAACATGGCGTTAGACTGCGGACTAACGCCATTTTAGCGCAAATCGTATTCAGAGTGACAGTTTAACGTTTAGTCCCACCGTTTAAGGATTAAAAGGTGCATTGTGATTGGTTTACAAGCATTAAATCAGGTTTTGTTAGAACAGTCTTGCACCCCAGTTTTGTGAAACATCTCTAAATAAGACAGTTAAAGTTTATACAATACTTTTAAAGTTTATTATGTCAGTATGGGACTGACATACCCTAATATTCAAATGTTATTCAAATTATTGAAAAATGTGACTTACCCAAAGAGGCGCTCTTACAAATGTGATTTTGGTACTTACATGTTTAAAGTGTCTCCACATTTCAAAGCATGAACCAATAATAATTTCGGTTCCATTTACGGGTGCCGCCGAGCATAATGAAGCGAAAGATTTATGTTCCAAAACGCTATCTACAAATCGACCGCCGCCATTTGTAATTTAGCATTTCGCGCCTATTCTACTGTTTAACCTGTCAGCTTGTTTAGTTTTTTGATTCACAAAATCTGGATTGTTTTATAGTTTTTAATGTGATAACGTGTAACTATGTTCTTCTTCTTCCTGTTTTGGCAATCTACTTTCCTCTTGGAAGTAATTTTTGCCAGTGTCAAGTGTCAGTTTACATTAGAATGCGGGTGCATTGCATTCCAATGCTGCTTGGAGCATTTGGCAACAAGTATATCAAGGCAGTGCGCCTATTTCAATTATCCCAGGTCAGTTGCGTAGACACTTGTACCACAAAACTGACACAATATCCACTATGAACCAATTTTCAAATAATTAATATAGACACCGAAACGAACTCGACAAAATGACGCCAAAAACTCTTTAACTATGTTTAAAATATACCCGTAGCAGCTACGGCGTAGCACGAACATCTATCGAGAAAATAAACGCGCATAAAACGTTCGATAGAGTAATTTTGGATGGAATATTTGTACAGCGCCATCTACCGCCGAAAAGCGAAATGAAATTTCTCATAGACAAATTCTATTGAGTACTTTTACACACCTGCCCCCTAGCATGTCCACCAAAACACGATATTTATCGCGTGATGTAGCATTTTATCGACACTCAACCAGGGAATGATAACGTTATTTTTAACGTTTTTAGCGTTAATTTTAAAATTAACGTTATGTCATTAAATAACGTTAATTTAGATAACGTTACATTGAAATTAAGGTTATTTCAGTAAATAACGTTAATTTTAACGTTAGTTCTTACTTTTTTTACCGTTAAACTTTAAAATTAACGTTATTCCAATTAATAACGTTATTTTTTTGCGATAATTTTACCGGTATATTTAGCCGGTAAAGTTTAACGCTATATTTAACGCTAATTTTACTGGTAAAATATTTTTAACGTTATTTTACGTTTTAACGGTATTTTTAAAGTTATTTTTTATCGTTATTTTTTTTTAACGGTATTTCAATCCCTGCACTCAACTGTCAAAATCTATTGACAGTATGTGATATATCGCTAATCGCTATGTCATATCGCGTAGCGAGCGGTGGTCATGCCAGGGAGCCAATTCTCGCGCCTTTGATATAATATCCAACTCGATATTTATCGAAAAAACATGGCGGATATCAACTAATATCGACATTTAGTATTCTCGTGATATCGAATGTGATATTTATCCAGTGTTAGCACTCGATACGCAACGAGTGATCAAGCATAGCCGATACAAATATCGTCTGTGATATTAACTGTCAAAAGTGTCAGTCAAAGCTAATCTATTCGTTGTATTTTAATTTTTTTAGGGAATTAATTGGGATTTATTTATTGTTTTGCTGTAGTAAAATTAAAATATGAACGCTGATGATTTTATAATAAATTTTATTGAAAATGTCGTTGAAGAGGCTGAAATTGCAGCAGAGTTCCCACGGAGACAAATTTTATGGCGCGAAGACCCTTTTCTATGGAGTGAAAAGGCTTTCAGAAATGATTTCCGCCTTTCTAAGGCTTTGGTTATTGATTAAGAGCCGATTTCACCGCTTAAATTGAACGCGCTCAATTCGAGTTAACCTCCGCTCACGCGCTTAAACTTTTGAACTTGGTTTCAGTTTCTGAACGGCCGATTTACGACGGTTAGCGTATTTGAACTTATCTATGGTTTGAACACGTTCAAGAACTGTCTGTCATCTGTCTGCCATGATGTCTTCTTCTTCTTCTTTTTTGTTTTGGCAATCTACTTTCCTCTTGGAAGTAATTTTTGCCAGTGTCAAATGTTGAATAGTTCAGTGGTAGATAATATTGTTTCATTGCCATGATTGTGGAGTAGGTATGTACGTTGAACATGGGAGAATTGATTATTGCATAGAAAGAAATAAGTAGTGGAAAGAAATATCCTTTTCGTATTTGAATAAAAAAAAAGATGAATAGAGCCTTAGCTAGTGCCAATGCTCTATTCAGCTTTTTTTCTATTCACCTTTTTTTTCCTCAACCACCTTTCTTAATTTGCCAACATCAGATCAGAGCCCGTTTAAACCTGGGCGGAGAACCAGATCTTCAAATTTACCTCGTTTGTATGAAAATAGGCCTGTGTGGTGCGATTTTTCTGCTCTCGAGTTTATTATGTTTTGAATTACGAGCGGCGCCTTTAAAAACAGTAATTAAACACCCATTAGGTATAATAATAAGCGTTCAAAACATTATGAATCCAATGCCTAATAATGTTTTGATTTAATCAAAACATAATAGAATATTGTAAAGTACACTTACTTACCTATTTAACTTTTACTATTATGCTAGTAGATATCCCGTTAACTACGTACCTAGTTCTTCTACATACAACTAATAATAATAAAGAAAAAACGGACAACAATTTATTTCACTGATTTATTACCTACCATGTCAAAAATTCACAATTCACAAGTTTCACGACACTTACTTAAATAACATGTATTCAGTACCTAGGTACTTAAATTATTATATCCACAATCCGTTCGAAATAAACAATTGAGCAAAATATCACTGCGGAAAATAAAAATACTGCATAAAACTCAAAAATATCAGATAAACATTGTTTTAAAATTGACAAACTGACAAAAACAAATTCCATAGAGAAATTTGACAAAAATCAAAGAGATTATAAGTCAGTGTTTCCACTACCAAGTTTTAGTTTTACCCTAAATAATTTCGATCATTTCAAAATTAAAAATTATACTTGGGCCAGAAAGAATTTTAATGGAACTAATATTTTTAAGTACAAAAGATAGTCAATGTGATTTTAAAGTGTTGACCTATGCAAAAGAAAGTTGTTATAAATTATTGGAAAATAATAAAAATTGTAAGTTATTGAAAAATAAAGTGGCGACCTTTTTTTGTCAACTCTTTACAAGCTGTTTATTGTTCTAAATTTAAAAAGACCGCCGTAAACTTGACATCAAATTTTTCATTACTTACTTTTGTTTTTGACGTTCTTGACAACTGACCCTGAAATTTATTTTTTGCGTAGGTAATGAATGAATAAGTGCGTAGCCTATTTCTTTAAATTCACTGAGTAGGTATGTTTCACAGGGTTCACACCACGAGTGAATGTGGTTTGCGCCACGAAGAATATCATGATCTGTATTTTTTTCCCATTTATGTAGGGAAAATTTCTTTAATTGCAATACTTTGAACGCAACTTCATTCTTTGTCAAAGCTGAACTACGGTTATCAAAATGAAGACGGTGAAACCGGTGCAACGTAGACCGCGATCAAAACGAATTTCTGAACTCGCTTAAGTAAAACCAAGTTCAATTTAACTCGGTTAACGGTGAAATCGGCACTTAATAGCTGCACTTGAACCAGTCATACGTTCTACTACGCAATATGATCTTGGGGATTTGTTGGGTATCCTTTTCGTTTTTTCGTCGCGGATTCCATTATTAGTGTATAAATTTTTTGAATTATTTATTTTACATGTGATTTTGTGATAATTTATTTAAACCTATAAATGAAAACGTCATTCTATAGAGAATAAAAGGAAAGTTGACAGTTGACAGACAAATTTGTTTGTTGCGTTCTGTTTGTTCCATGAACGCTGAAACAATGTTTACTTTTCTTTGCCTGCAGCTCATTAGTTTACATAAAATAAAGTATTACAAGTATTTTACATAAATCAACAATATAAACAATATTTTATTAATATTTGTAATATTTTTTACATAAAATTTAGTAAAATAAGTAAAATATGTATTCCTCGATTATAATATGAGTATAATCAAGAAAATGGAACGTGTTTGCAATTAGAGAAGCGCCTGTCATCGATATCATATCGAGTTTTATATCGAATAGACCCGAGAATACCATTTTCTGTATGAATGGAGATTTTCGTGATATTTTCGTTCGATAATAGACGCTAGATATAATATCGAAGTCGTTAATATATCACATGGACTGAGAATTGGCTCCCAGGGAAGCTGTCATGACAATTCTTACCACAATTTTACCACGTTTATTTAATGAGCCCCTGGCCTTTCTTTAATACTTCGGTACACTATCAAAAGTAAAAAAATAGGTTATTCAAATTCAAAACCATTTATTCAGTATTGTTACAAGCACTAGAAGCTACGGGGCGTAGGCTTTGTGAACCAATGAGCTAGTCTAATCAGGATCATGTAAAAAAACAAGACAAGTTTTCTTAAAAAGGTCCTTCTAGTTTCATTTCTAAACCATCTCCAATCGGCCAATAATAAAGTCAATACCATTCGAACTGTCTCTAATGAAGTGGAAACCACGCTATTCCGAAGGAATTAAATAAAAAAATAGACCCTTTTCACTTTCACAGAGAATTCACTTTCCTCTGACGCATTTGGGCGGGAAAAATTGGCGGGAAATTTTGGCGCGAATCTTTAGTAAACAGTAGGGTGACCATATAGGAAAGTGTCTGGACGGGAAAAGTTTGTGATAAGTCGTTTTTAGGTTTCCGTACTCAAAGGGTAAAAACCAATGACAAAGGAATAATATGGACCTATGACACACCTACGAAAAAAGCGTGGATACCTACTTCATTGTTCTCCATTCAAACGCAACTAAACATGGCGGCTTAGCTTAGTGTACATACACCTTAAGGTGCTCTCTCACCGGGAGCATTCGCGTGTAATGTAACGTTACAGATTTGAGCATTACATCAGTGTAGGAGGAGAACCGAGAGAATGCTCGTCAGTCAGGGAGGTATTATTGTAATGTTATGCTCAAAGACGAATCTATAATGTTACAGTACACGTGAACTTCGAGCAACAAAAGGCTCTGTAGAAGCCCGTCTTACTCTAAGCACGTGAATGCTCCCGGTGAGGGAGCACCTTATGAAAACAGCATAGAGTCGAAATTGTAACATTTAAACGCAACACAATACGGCGGACACGGCACGCGCCTGACGTCACGAATGCTTTGTTATTGCAGTTTATGCACAGAATAGATAATAGTACTAGCGTACAGAATTTGCACTCCGCTGCATCGTTTAAATAAATAGCGACTCTAGCTCCCACACAATAAAGTGCAATTCAGGTCGCACAGCGCTACCTTCGCTCCAAAACATTCACTTAGTAGTTGCCTCTCTTTCTATCGTGTAGGTCTTATTCTTTCTGACGTATGAAATTTGTCCTCTCAGAGGACGCCGAGCGCTTCATAGTCGCGCGCGGAGTGACAGAGCCCTGGTTTATGTCACTTCCATAGGTTTCCTTTTTCTGAGTTAAAAACGGGACCCTATTACTAAGACTCAACTGTCCGTCTGTCTGTTTGCCTCGATATTATAACTTATTAAGTAGGAAAGTAGCTTAAGTATTTATTTTTGTCTAACGTGTTCTTGTAGTGAATGTACTTGTTTAGTCATTTTTTCTATTTTTATTGTCAGCTGACATTGTTAATCTTGAAAGGTTGTAATTGTTTTTGATTTGTTTTGAAATAATTTGATATTATTTCTATTTAGTTTTGATATTATTTCTTGTCTTGATGTTTCTGTAATACCTTGATCTCATCTGCTGCATTTTCTCCGATTAATAAAAACGTGAAATCTTTACCTACTATCCTTACTAATATTATAAATGCCAAAGTCCGTTTGTTTGATTGTTTGTTACGCCTTGAACAGTATCCTTAGCACGAACATCTATCGAGAAAAATAACGCGCGTAAAATTACTCGAATCTCACAATTTTGTATGGAAATTAGTACAGCGCCACTACGTCCGTAAACGGAACTAAGATTTGGAAGCACGAAACATTTTGACTTACGGTATCGAGCAGCCTTCGAATCAAGTTCGAATAGTAAAGTTACAACTTGTATGGAAATCGGTAGCACGAACCCACTTTTGACATACGGTATCGAGACACTCGCAAGCTGGCTATCGACAACTTACTCACTGACATTTTTTCAGTGAGAGACTTTCCGAGCGACTTTGTATTATTTATTATTAAATTTTAAAAGCATGTATGTAATAACAAAAATTTAATTTGAGAACTATGACATGTCTACTGAATTATCCACAGGCAATATTACTTAAATTGTTCTCATTAGACATAGAAATTTGTAAAATAAAAATCTCGTCATTTTACGCTATCCACGGTGTCCCCCACACCCACCATACTTACCTTTATTTTAGCAATATTTTAGAACTTACCTACAAAACTCAAATAAAACTATAGAATACGGTGTTATACGTATAATATTTGTTTTCAGACAACACATCACACAGTTTGGATACAGTTAATTAATTATGTTTCATTAAGTAGATATTAAAAAAATAAGACCATAAAACTATGACGAAAACTAACTAGGTATAACAATGCAAACTTAACAAAGTCTCTTCTTCTCTAATTTGTCGAATCTTCAATCAAACACTATAGGCACTAATTCCGATGAAATTCACATATTTTCATAGCACGTCCAAAGGTTTCATTGTTTATGTGTAAACAATTTATTATTCATTGACGATATTCCATTGTTATTCTTCAAGTTCATAAAAAATCTTCAATTAGAACAATTTGATGAAACTATGAAACATTGTAGTTTACTCCTAGGTCATAATATCATTTCCTCGCAATTGTATTAGGTATTTATTAGCCGACACAGATAAATCATTTTAGACAAAAACAAAATAAAGAAATGGCTTCACGGCTTTTTATTATTGTAGGTTATATTTTTCATTAAATCACAGGATGAGAAAGAAAGAGAGAAAGAATAGCGACACTCTTCTTTTTCAAACCAATCACGGGCAAGGTGCAATGACCGTTCAAAAGCATGGGCAAAATCATGCACATTTTAAAAATTATTATAATATTTGCAAATTAATTTAAGTTATTAAATGAAATTAATATTGTTAACAGTTTTATTATTAATAATAAGAATAATAAATGTAAAATTATGATGATAAACAACTTGATTGAATTTTAATTTTAATTTTTATGATTTACATAGATATATAACATGGTTTTTGAACGCACCTTGCATTGTGTCAGGTTAGCTTTATTTATCGCTACTATCATCTACTATCGAGTTGACGTTAGCCAGCCCTGTAAAATTCGTGCTGCCGATTTTGCTAGCTTTCGAATCGAGTACGTTTTCGAGTAGTATTTTCTTACGCGCGTAAGATTTCTCGATGGCTGTTCGTGCTAAGGGTACAGATCATCAACAAATTTTAAATATGTACACGTTTTCAGGGGCACAGAGAAGGACATAAGGGTACCCTACTATTTTTATTTTATTTTACCGAAAATAAGTATTATTCCCGAGGATAGCAAAACGACTTTCCACGCAGACGAAGTCGCGGGCGGCCTCTAGTAAAAAATAAAGTGATGCAAATTAAGTTATCCTCAATAAAAATCCCTAATAAGTTGACTCAATGCCGCCACTTAACCTCGATGTTTACGAGACGTCAGCTCTTCAAGATATCCCGTAATTGTATTTACGAGATATCCCCCCTACTACGCAGCCGAATCGGGCAATCAATATACGGTAGACAGAGAGGCGCCTTGGGAATATTTTTATTGCTGTTGAGACCGCATTTGGGTGCGTCTGTGCTTGGTTGGGATTCTTGGACTATTTATTGTGTTAGGTTTATTTGTCAAGTATGTTTTTTTGTTTATTTAGGACAACAAACAACTGAACAAGGAGATTACATACAGAAAACACATTAATCGGTTCTTTGAGCATTTAGGCAGTTAACATTGTTACACAAATCCAAGCATGCCGTAGACTTGGCCGTTTGTCTAAGGCAGCCATTCTCAAAACGTGTTCAGCGGAGCCCTAGGGCTCCGCAAAGCCTATGTAGGGACTCTGCGAAAATACTGATCAAAATTAAACAAAATTGCTAAGGTTGCGGATGCGGAGTCAAATGAAATCTACCTATCCAAAATTATATTGTAGGTACTAACTGTTTTTGTTACTAAAGGAGTAGTACTTGAATGTATAATAATATGAGAGCTCAAGGCATGCAGGGGCCCTATTTTTGAATCGCTCGTCTGGCGTAGAGCACTCGTTTCTACTGATTTTCGTTCGACAAATCTACTCAAATGTATGAGATGTCGAACGAAAATCAGTAGAAACGATAGCTCGATGCCAGCCGAGCGATTCAAAAATAGGGCCCCAGGTGACATTTAAGCCAGGAAATCAAGGATTTTTTAAATTACGGTGCACTTCCAGAAATTAAAAATAAAATAAGGGTGCTTCTACATGGTGCATGCAGCTTGCGCTCGTTGAGGCGCGGGTTACTTGCGCGGGTGTACGATGCAATGGAGCTGGACCCTATTTACGTGTTTCCACGGAGCATGTAACCTACGCAAGTGCCTCAACTTGCGCGGGCTACTTGCACCGTGTAGAAGCACCCTATAATAAGTACTAGTCCTCACGGGCAGAGGTATTTAAGTTTTGCCATGTTGGTTACACTGGCGCCACGGGTAACTGAACTCCTCCCGATGCCAATGAACACAAGAAAGCGTCATTGGGATCAAAACTGTGGTCATCACAGCAACGTTTCCCGTGAGCGATTTCGCCAAAATTTTTCGACCGATCGATAGCGGCATCATACGTAGCGTGTGTCTCATTATCTCGTTGTAAAGAAAATCCACACGGAATTGTGATCATTATAGTTAAAGAAAAATACCTAGGTGAATTAAGCATACATACTTATTATTAGACACAAAATAATAGTACTAGCGTGCCCAACTTTATCTCGTCAAAAGCTAATAATCGGTCGGATGAAATGCTAACTATCAACGATAGTCAAATTAAATCGCACTACACCCCATCACTTCCCGCCATCTCGATGGCCGCCATGTTGCTTGTAAGTTCGCGCCATAATCGCTAAGACCATAGACACAAATATCTATTCTGTGGCAGCGCGCATTGGTTGCGGCGGCACGCGTTCTCGTAAAGTGTCTGCGGATAATCGCACATTGCTATCAAAATCAACCGCAGACATTGCGTCGTCGATAAATTAGCCACATCTGAGAGATATGTCTATGGTTTTAGATATCATAATGATGATGTTTTTAATCGTAAAATAGGTTAAAAAATGTCACGTATCTTATTGATCGTTCAATCACTGAACCTTTGCTTGGTTTTTAGGGTGGACCCCTATTACTACTATTACTATATAAAACACATCATTTAATGTAGATTTTTTTCAAGATCCGCGTTGTTTCAAAGATAACAAAATGAAAAAGTATAAAAGGTATTTCTTTTATTAAATTAACTTAGGTAAATTCGTGAAATTGCAGACAGGTCGCAAAAACCTCGACCCTTTACATAACGAGTTAACCTTTCCAAAATCTCCATCGCCCGATAGAAATATGCCCGTAAAAAGGTTTATTTACAGCAGCCCGTGATTGGCCAGGTGGCGGTAATGCGAGAAATATTCTAATCAATCGCGAATACCGCCATTTATCACCCACACGTGGTCACCACGACGTGGGCCGATTGCCGACGCGTCGTTAATTTTTGACACCTGTGACGCCAATCAGTGTGGCACACGCTTAATGTTTATGGTCTATGGTTATAGGGATGCGCGCGAAATTCGGCATGTGTCATTGACATGGGGTTTTTGGCGGCAAAAAGAGTTGATTGATCTTTTTTTTTATTTTTAGTCATAAAGGTGCCTGAAGCAGAGATTCTACATCGTAAAGTGGGGTTTATTTTTCAAAGCCAATTTTGACACTTCATTTGACCATCAACGCCCTCTAGTTAGGCAAATAGTTACTCCTTTTTTTAAATGTCACTTTGAAAAGCCCTTAACAAAAAATCATTAAACAAGTCCTTGAAAAGAAAGCATAAAGGTTAAAAAAAACTACAACAGCTACCTACTATACTTAATGTATTCGGCCTTATTTAAATAAACCTAATCTGCGCCAGACATGCGTAAACTAGATGAATTACGCAACCCATCTCCTCTTACAAGGCCATTTATCCAAAGATACAATTAATTAAGTTAATAACGGTTGCGCAACAAGATATCAGCCACAATAGCTTCAGCCACTCGGACGTCTGGTACGGTCAACGGCTCAATGATGAATGAACGCATCAGTTTGTGACATGAGGGAGGGGATGATGTACAAATTGTGGGGAGGGGATAAGATTGATGACATTCACATAGTAATGGCCGTGGCTTCGCTCGTTTTGCGACTTGTGTCACATTAAAATCTTAACATTTCGGTTAATGACGAAACAAAACAGTTACTAGTTGGTACCTAGGTACTACATTGGTTTTAGACTGTTGTTCGCCTGCACAACGGGATAGTGCTCCGGCCTTCACCTGCCCGATGTTAAGTGACGATAAGGCCGAAGGTGGAAGCGCACTACACCCGGAATCCTCACCACTGAGGAACCGGCTATCTTACCTCTAATTGCCGCAACACAACAATTTTTAAATTGTTGTTATGGCGTCAGACTTAGGTAAGTTGGTGGTGGTACCTAACCTAGCCAGGCGGACTTGAAATAAGCCCTACCACCAACCAAATCGAGTACAAATTGTACCTACCCCACCTGGGAATCGAACCCGGGACCCCTGCGTCTTTCACGGGTGGGCGAAGAGAGGCGGTTATTTCCATGAAATTGTTCAAAAATACTTCAGCAAAAGCCAACATTGAAATACCTTTTAAAACGAGGTTATAATTATTGCCAACCTGGCTATTCTATCAAAAGATAAAGAACCCTTTTATTTAAATAATTTCACGCTTGTATTATTTCAACAAGGGTTGCCAACTCCTATTCACAGATATCCGGGAAATTTTAATGCGGGACTTAGCCAAAAAAAAGCGGGACCTGTCTACAAAATGTTCAGAAATGAGAAAAACCATAGAAAAACAGCCGTGCAGCGCGATTTTTAGTCAGTTTCATCCACTAATCTTGTAATCTTGTCTGTCTGTAGTAAAAAAACGGCGTTGCAGTCCGATTTTCAATCAATTTCATTCACTAATTCTTGTACTCCTGCCTACAGTGAAAGAAACGGCCACGCAGCGCGACTTATAAAAGTCGGTTTCATCCACTAATCTTGGGAGTTTTGTGTGCAGTCGATGTATGCGTCGATGTATATACATGCGTAGCTAATGAGCGGTTTTCAAAAGGCAGTTTAAGAAAAAAAAGTACATAAAAAAGAACTAGATGGCGTTGTACAACTAAGTAAGTAGGTTTTTAAGAAAATGGCAAAGGATGAAACGTAATTACTTTTTTATCATACGTTTGTAGAGTATGTGGTTTGTTGCGTTGTGCGTTGGTTGTTCTTTGGCGTGTTCCGAAGAACTTTTTTCTGACCCTTATGAGGAATATTTTTTTAAAAGTCTCGGTACCTAGTTGAAGTAGTGCCATCTATCGACATAAAATTTTACTAAAATTATCTGCTGTCAAAAAACCGCTCATTCCGAAAAGCAGGATATTTAGCGTCCCGCCCGCACACACCCTGAGTGGGACGTCTCATTAAGGGTCTCAGAAACGGGACGTCCCACGCATTGCGGGACGGTTGGCAACCCTAATTTCAACCCTTTTGTGACAACTTTTATGCATGGAATGAAACGGTGTAAAACGATTTTGCCGCGGAAAGGACAACAATTTGCGACGGTCACTGTACGCAAATAAACATTTCAAATTGTTGCTTTGCCGGAATTTAATGAGGTAACGAAACGTATTTTGACAGATTTTGGCGCCATTTTTGGTGTGTGCTGAAAAGTAAAATAGGACACAATTTAACAAAATGATGTAAATCAGATGCATTTTTTAAATTTATATTACTTTACTTAAGGCGCTGTTGGTAGTACAACTAGCGGCGCCACTACATTTATTTTTATTACTCGTAAACCAAGTCAATATTTAGAAAAGCTCAAGTAATAATCTCTTAAATTGTCTCTAATATTTTTCGAATAACTCTTCTATAGTTCTCATTCTTTATGTAAGTTTTAAAATCCATTCTAGCCAAAAGTGGCCACTTTGAGCTAAAATGGATTTTAAAACTTCTTACAGTAATAATCACAACTGATGTAAAGTTATTAGAAAAATATTAGAGACAATTTTAAGACATTATTACTTGAGCTTTTTTTAAATATTGACTCGGTTTACGAGTACCTAATAAAAATAAATGTAGTGGCGCCGCTAGTTCTACTACTCATAGCGCCTTAAGTAAGAAGGTAATTTTCAAAAGAAAAAATCACATTTTTAGACATTTCTATTTTAATTAATAATAATTGTTTCCTTAAATACATAAATAAGTAATACGTATTTTATGTTAAAAATACGTTTATTTCAAATGGTAAATTGTTACCATCGTAATTCAAAAACGCCATAAAGACCCGAGAATATCGCCTTTCCCAAATATTCACTCACATAATAAGTCCTTAATTTAATTTTCTTTAATTCTTTCTTAGACCTTTCGATTATTTATAATCAAAATAGGTAAATAGTAATTCCCCAACAACAATTATTTTATTTTATTTATTCAAACTTTATTGCACAAGAAAATACAATTGGCAGAGTTAATGCCTTAAGGCATTCTCTAACAGTCGACCGGAAAGGGTGTTAAAAAAATCGTGGCGGCAAAAAAAATATAACTCGATGTTACTGGTATATTATAGCACTATTATGTATAATTTTGTAATAGATTTTGTATATTATTTTGTGGTAATGGTAATAGTAGGTACAAAGAAAGCTCAAGCCCATTTCTTTTCTTGATCAACGCCGCCCCAGATACATAAATATCACATCGCACAAATAACAGTAAATTTTATGCCAAGAGATTCTCTTTAAAACAAGTACTTTCGTTCCACTCGCCCCCGGGGTGACAATCAATAGAATACTATTATTCCCGCTGTGATTGAATGTGCTGCCATCTAGCGGGTGGTGGCGGAACTGGGGCAAGCGAGCCTCGAAACGAACCTTTGCGGTCTTGCTTTGTTGCGCATAGAGGGCGCTAAACGTGTTGATCTTTATTTCTCATTATTTTGATTCGTTGAAAAATATTGATCAAAACGTTTTCATATAAATTTTATTTAGATCAATGTGTACTAACGTGCATTTTTTATTTGTTTCAGGTATAAATAACTACACAAAAATGGACGCCGTTGGTATCGAGCGAGGAAGCAGTACTTTTAAAGGAAATAATTTTATCCCGAGCAAAATTATTTACACTTGATAAAGTTTTGAATAAAAGCAGTTGACTTTCAACTTTCGATGAAAAACACTTACATGAAAACACTATTTTCGTGATTGGTCCGCTCGATAAATGTCAGAAAAGAGCAGTTTGACAATTTGACAGTGACGTGTCAATTGACAGTGACGTTCTTTGTTTTAATTTTGTTTTTGGCGCGGCCATTACAGTACAGTTTCCTCAATTTCTTCCAGAAAATAAACAACCTAATTTCATTTACAAAGAACAGAAATTTATTACGCGTAAGACCTCGTTCGGGCAACCATTAGCAATGTCGTAAAAAATACCAAACATTTACCGTTTTCAGTAAGGTTTATTTATGGTCAACGTAATATCAAACGCATTTCATTGACATTTCGCCATTTTAACACGCAATCGCTGAACGAGCAATCGCGAATCGCCTGTCATTATGAACGTGGATAACAAAATATCGTTAAAATCACATTACATTTGATTCTTATTGGGGAATAGCATTTTGTATTTGTGCAAATAGGCTGAATAGCGTTTGATACCTTGGTCATATTTTCTTTGGAAAGAAAAAATGAAACTGACCATAGATAGAGGCCTTAGAACGTAACCTTTACGCATAACAACGAATAAATGTTTTTTTATATAATGATATGTTTGTGATGATTTTTATCTGGACTACAATCTAAAACATTAAATAATAACAACATTTGATGAGCTAATTTAATTTTATCAATATTAGAGTTATTAAATATTGAATATCTTTTGAAATCTCAACTAGACAGTGAACACGTACCTAAGTGAAAACTTTTCTTACAAAAGTTTTTCTATTTAAAATGCTTTTGAGTGGTTTTTCGGGCAAGATTATTTCTTTTCTCGCTCAAATTAATAATGTGTCTTATCTCATATTTATTACATTATTTGCATTTTAAATGGAATTATAATTATGGAAACTGAAGGTTAATAAAGGCCACTAGGTATTATTTATTTTATTTCTATTTATTTTTCCAACTTACAACTATCATCAGGCAATTTAAAACAACCAACAAATAAGTGACATATTATCGGCTCTGTATAATTTATTGATGTAAATAATTTATGGCAGACCTGCAAAGGACATTCAGAAGTCGTTCTACCATCCCTTAATCCTCGATCAAACATAAATCCGTGTCGCGACCAACTATCCGCCCGTTTCTGCGCTATTAAACCGCATATCAAACGCAGGTCGGGCCGTGACAGGGGCGAATATTATACAGATTATACCGACCGACCTGTGAATAAAAAATATTTCGCATCAATGGATACGTACGATACTTTTGTAAGTTGTTAAAACTATTTTAGCTTTGATATGGTTTTTCTTAGAAAGTTTATTTTAGTGGTATTGTTACGGACCTTTATTAACTTCTAAGGGCATTAGTTGTTAGTCATAATTTGGTAAGAGTTGTGATTTGACCTTTATGGTCTTAAATTAAAAGTATATAGTACTAAAATTAGTAAAATACTATGTAAGTTTTTAATTGCTAATTTCTTTTCTTTGTCAAATTGTACCTATTGTGGCGCTTAGCGTAAATCAAGTACTTAAATATGTAGACCTTATACCTGGCTAAAAAGTTACTTTTCTATTAAGTTGCTTCCGAATTCACGGCCTTATCAGTCCCTGTCTGCCATAAATTGGTCGTTCGTTGTCAACGATATGATAATTAATAAACTGAGCACATCTTCATCCCCTACTATAAAACGCAGGCGCCCCTCGAAAAGCGGTTAATAACAAAAACTGCTGAGATATAACATCTTTTGTCCCGTGTTTGTTTCTGACGGGCGGTGTCGGCTTGAATTATGATTCTCGTGCCTGAAACGCCTACGTTCATTAAGGCTTTAACGCTATTGTTTTTAAGGTTATGCCCGTTATTGTGATGTGTTACATGCTGATTATACGAAGGTTTATTATCAAGTTTTAAATTGAACGAAAGAATTAAAACTGTATTCAATAATTACATTATCTCATATATGTATCCTCTTGAAAGCTTTCAAAATGAAAAGTGTTTTTCAGTAATAGGTTTGTTCAAAATATCAGGAACGAGTTAATTATTATTCAGTAACATAGATCATCTTTAGAACCTACTATTACTGTTTTTTCTAAGTTACCCCAAGTTTTATTTACATCGTACTCCGTTATATTATTTGGAATGGATGTAACTTTTTCAACCAAGATTCTGTGACGACGGCGTTTTTTGCTCATCTCGATTTAACCACACTCAATTGAAAGTTTAGTGAAAATATCGATTCCGATCAATGGATTGGTGATTTCATTCTGTAATTCGACTACTCAGCGTGAAACGAGCAAAAAGGGACACAAAAAAATCCGCTGCGACCACTTACGTCATTTATTAAAAAAGAGCTCGTCACTCAATGCTCTGAAACTAAGTTAAGAAATGCTAGTGGCAACAATTTCACCCTTATCCCATCACAGTTAAGGATCGTAAAAGAAAATTGGAGTGAAAATGATGTTTTTCCCTAGCAATAGCCTAATGAAGCTGGGATAGTGTATCCCTAACGCAAAGCGCAAAAAAGCTTTAGACAAGACATCGTTGGCGGGGAAAATGCGAACTATTGCCGTGTTGGCAAAATGAACTTAGAGACAAAAGCGCCGTCTCATCTTGGGAACCATTTAGGTCGTTGTAAATCACTGTACTGTTTTTGTTGGATATATGCCCTAACTGATTCCATTCGATCCTCTTTTGTTGTAACTTCACTTGAAGGGTATTTTGTGGCAAATATTTTAGATTTGCTTTTGTTTTCGTGTCAGAAGTTTTTTCCAAGTATTTAAAAAGCACATTTCCCAAACTTTTTTTTGTGTTTAAGCTCACTTGTAGTAACGTATCTAATACATCCATCGGTGAGGACCTGTAATTGTCTTCCAAGTGTTATTTTAGCTTCCTACTGTGTTAAATTTAGCTGTTGGTCTTCCAAATAATTAAAATAAAAATAAAAATAAAATAAAATACTTACCTAGAGCAGTAGCTAGAGGTTTTATTAGGTATATCGTATCTCATAATCATACTTCTCTTTGTTAAGATACATAATATAAATATTTTCTACAATCAGTACTTACTTCCAAATATCATACAAAACGACAGTGACTGTGTACTCCAACCTTCACGTTCCACGAAACTCATTTACGACTTTACGTACAACATACAGCGTTATTTATTTGGCAAATGTACCGGAAAGAGAAACGGGACAATGTCGGGAAACTGTGTCGCTGTTTGACGCCCGGCTATATTTCGACAGAGAAAAATGATAGGTGCTTTTACGCCATTCCGTGCTGGCTTGAAAGGGCTTTTAGGGCTCCGACAACAGAGTACCTAACATTGATTTACAGCGAGCTCCAAATCCTTTTCTCTTTAGCTATTGCGTTAAATAGAAAGTTATTTAGTTGTTTTTCTTTTTAAATTCTCGAGTTATAATGTGAGAGGACTTAATAATTAAAAGCTATTCAAATATTTTTCATACTTGCATTAACATTTTAACAGTGTATATCATTTTTAAATTTGAGATTTTTGCATTCACAATGCTATTTTATACAATACTAAAATGTAGTAAGTGTATATCATATTAGTTAATAATAGCATTTAGCTAAAAACAAACAATTGAATCGCCTGTTAAGTAGATTCGTGAAATTCAGCATTTACTTCAAAAGTCTTTCTTTACTTTTAATAAAATTCGTAGTCATTCAGTTAGAAAAACTAACTTATACCTACCAAATTTACACCCGACAGAGTAGGTACTATAATAAGAGAAGAGAGCAAGATCAATGACTTAATTTGTTACACTTTCTTGATGTGACGAACTGTTTACTGTTATTAGCCTTTGACCTTTTCCTCTCGTATTACCCGTATTATGAAAAGTGTAATGCCATTAGCTTTATGCGAGATGATGACTCATAACAGACTCGTGAAAAGAGGTGTGGTGGAATACTAGTGGAAGGTTTTCGTCTGGCTGTATCTGTTCTGGTTAAACATAAATTGCGGATAATTCACGGAAATCATTTTAACACAGTCAAAGTTAAAATTAGCTTTGCGGGATTTGATACCGTGTGGTAGGTATGTTTGGCAATGAAGATCTCTACCCGGTAGAGAGTAGAATGGTTTGATTGCAATTCTGTTAAAATATTGATCATAGGTACCTTCTTTTAATCTTACTACAAAAAAAACTAGGAAAACCATTTAAATGTAGTGAAAACCTACATCAAACAATGAATTTGGACCTGCTTTGGATACTAATGATATAATAATATTATTTATTTTATTTAACTTTCAATTAAGTTGATATTTTTACTGTTGCTATTACCAATATTATACAATCGACAACTTTGAATAAATTAGAGTTAAATCTATTTCTCTTGACACAATTCGGATACCTACTGTTCTACTTGGTAACAGTCACGAACTCACGACTACCGCCTAAATCGTGTATTATGTTATCTTTATTTCTTAATATTTGGGCCATTGTATTAACCTCATTGTTTAAACCAAACAATATCAACAATTATTTCGTAAAGACTGATGTCATTTTTTTTATTTTATTTAGGTAACCTACTTTTTAACTTTTACCAAAAAATTGTTTGGTCATTATTATAGGCATTGTTTTTAAATGTATCGTTAGTAATTAAATTGATCTGTGAATTGACTGAGCCACCAGTGGTCGCGTTTTGTGGCCGCGATCGGTTATTCCCAGTAGTTCCTTTTGACAGTTTCTTCAAAGGAACGAATGGTACTTTTTCATCCCACTAGTTCCTTATTTATTCAGATTGTGTTTAAAATTGACTTTAACGTGGATCCATATCAGTTTATTCTGTCATTTCATAATTTATCATTTCTCCTGTTGCCCCGTAACTGTGAAGTAATTGGAAATAGAATTTCCATTATGACTGTCTTCTTAACATCTGCAAAAAATATAAAATTTTATACCTACCTACAAAAATCAAATACCATTTAGGAAAGTTATCTAACTTCTTCGGATGGTTTTCATGTAAGGAAGTAGTAGTTGTTAAGGATTATTGTTGTACCAAATTATATTCACAAGAATTAATTTGAATAAAAATCAATATTGAACCATATCTAAACAGAGAGTGAGATGGTTTTAATAAGATTTTATGTGAATCAACCCCAGGAGAAAATGGCCGAGTGGCGCCATCGGATGCAGCCAAAGATGGCGCGCGCATGCGCCTTGGGCCGCTCGATACATGCACCCTCCAGCTACTGGGAACCATTAATCTCACTATTACATTACAACCTATCTAATCTTAACAAAGCTTATCACTATCACAAGAGCACTAGCACAGACACTGATCACACATTTCAGCGGCTCCCAACCGCTCAAAAGTTGCAACTATAGCTCATCAGAACCTGCGAACAGAAAAGCACGACCCAACAGAAACAATACAATTAACAGATCTTCATCATTCTTGATCTTGAGGGATGGTTAGATGCAAATGCAACGCCTCCACCGATTTGTCCCGGCGCAGCAGTAGCCTGTACGTACTGCTGTGACAGGACAATATGGCAGAGGCGCGCGAGGCGGCGGCAGCGGGCGTCGGCAAGCGTGTGAGGCAGCGTGGTTGAGCGCCGCGCCCCGCCGCCCCCGCGCACGCGCCAACCACACCCCCACAACCCCCTCGCGTCTCACCCTCAATGAACACCCTCAATCAACTATCGATTTTCCACTACAAAAAAGGTTAATTCATTATCTTTGTGCATCTTTACCACTTTTATTTGCGTAGCTATCAGTTAATCGACTATATTTTTTTATTTTTTTCACTCTCATTGCGCGCTGCAAATAGGTTACAGTTCATCGACCCGGTTGTCTATACGTATAGATTGAGAACGAAAAACGGGTGTGGGGCTCACGCCGAGTGCTTCTCACCCGCTGAGCGCATTTCATTTATGTGAAGAGTTATTCGCACTATGAACTGTAAATGCCGGGTATCCATTGCTCTTTATTCACTCTAGCATTAATATCCACCGATATAGCTCAACGTTCACAAAAAGCCGCTCTTGCATTTAAAAATTCCCGTCTAACAGATGCTGTTTTTTTACTAACAGTTTCTCTGGCCCTTTTCATTCGAGATTCTGTCGCAAAATCAGTAGATTAGTTGGTTTCTCAAATACAATGCCAATGCCCTTCAGAAAGGTATAAATTGCCCCCAATCTCACCTTCGACCCGTCTACGATTGAACAGGGGACCATTCGTCACGCCCGCTCTTTACCAATCATGGTGTCGTAAAACGTCTTGATCTGTAACCATTGGTTACTAAATCAATCGGTAAGATGACAACAACGAGAGGTGATTTCACATAGACTTTTAAATGCCTTTATTAATTTCACAGGAAGTATCCCTCTAACTGAAGTAAATCACCGAATGCACAAGCTTGGGCTGCATATGATATTAGTACGAACAAGTAATTTATATGCTCAAAGAATAATAATGCATCACCTCATCACGCTCAAAACGAGGGACTACAACCAACGTGTTCTAGCAGTGATGACCTTATGGTATGAAGATGACTACACTAAACGAAAAGTCCACCAAAAAACTTTGAGGCTCCGAAAGAGCAATGGGAGAGCATGCTTGGAATCACTTTGCTGGATCACAAGATAATGAGATGATTAGGTGTAACACAAGGGCCATCAACGTTGTGAATACCATCCAACGCCGTAAATGGAGATGGGCAGAATACATTGGTCGCATGAGCACCGAGAGGTGGACCAGGAAGGTACTGGAATGGAAGCCAAGACAAACTGCGTGGGGTAGAGGTCGCCCATCAGAAAGATGGGTCAATGACCTAAGGAGTCATGCTGGTAACAGCTGACTCCAGGTGGCGCAAGAAGTTAGAAGGCTTTGGAGGAGGCCATATAGGCCTCCTCCACACACAGACAGTTGAACAAAAGTCTACTATAGATAGATAGATAGATTCCTTTATTTAACTAAAGCTACATATGATTAGTTTAATATCTCGCTGATTTCCTGAGGAAAGTCAATAGGTACCTATTATCTTTGGTATGGATACTGTAATAGTCTCTGCAAAAAAGCAATAATTAATATTGCTTTAGTAAGTTTCTAAATTGATCGCAACTGCAAAAAACTTCTTTCTCATTGGAATAAACGCCACATCTTTTCAAGGCTGGCCAATGACCTAGCGAAAGTGATTTAAGTAGGTATTAAAATTATTCTTTAGTTAGATTGATGAGCTACATTAAAAATGTCTTCATAAATCTTTGATGACTTATAAATACATTTTTCTAGACGCATTTCCTTGAGAATTCTTACGGCATTAGATCCCTCTCGGACATTCCGTTGCGTATAAGATGAATTACTGCGGACTGTGATTTATAGTTTTCAGGATCTCTCAAAAGAGGTCTTACCTGCCTGAACGTTTATAAGAAAGTTGCTGAAGATAGATTATTCCTTGAGCCCGGGCGCTGAAGCTTAATCCGAGCTATTAGTATGATAATTTTATCTGCAAACCTTAACGTAAAAGTGAAACAAAAAAAGAAGGAAAATTACTAAGTATTTAATGCCTTCCTCTTAGTCATGTGAATGATGTTTTTTAGGGTTACAATAATTTTGATTACATATTAATCTACACTAAAAATAAAATATTAGTTTTCTTTCCTTGAGCTTTGACCTGTGAAGGGTAAAGTGTAATAAAAATAGTTAAAATCTGAACAGCTGGTCTATCGGCTTTTTATTTTTAGCTAATAGACAAGCAGGTCTTAATAAAATACGGCATCAGTTTACGATACAGGAGTAAAAGGGAGAATACAATACGAAAAATATATTTCCAAAGGAGAACATTCGCTGCACGTCTCCTGATTTCATGATACATTTAATGAAAGGGACGGATATATTGGAGTTGAGAGGAAATGCGCAACTCGGGGGGTGAATTCTATGGACCAACTGGGACGAGGAATATGTTGGAAAAGTTAATTTTCATTTCAATAACCGTAACGATTTCGCTCGTACGGTAGGTCTTACCTATTAGCTTCCTGTTGAACTTCCCTGAATACCCATATTTTATTTTTCAACCATCAGTAAAAAAAGAAGATTCGTCTATTAATTATTTATTGGTATTATGTGAAAAAACATGAAGATTGATAACTTTTTAATTAACTGAACAATTGGAATCAACTGTAGAATTGGAACCATAGTTTTTTACTTTCCTATACGATAGATAGATAGATAGAGATTGAAACGAACGTTTTTGTTTACTTATTTATACCATCGATCAACCTTATAAAAATCACAGAATAAAAACATATTAACAGCATTTATTAATAAAATTATGTACCTATCAATTTGTAAAAAAAACCTTAAATATGTGCATTGTCTGAAAAGATTTGTTCATTGAATTAACTTTTGGGCGATGTCAACAAATAACGTCACCCACTATTCGAAGAATAATGCTTTGTTTATATAAAAAGTAAACAAACAAGTCAGTTTCGAGTGTCGCAAAATTGTCGCATTTCAAATGAGTCATTTATAAACATAAATTCTTACTGAAATATAAGACGTGAATGCGGTCAAGCATGCATGTAGTAAATAAATTCTACGTCACGTCGCACCACTTCTTTTGCATTCTCTGCAGTCTGCACTATTATACACACACACGTGATATAAATTACCTCCATTAAAATATATGGAGTTTACAAATAGTACTTACTATAATTTGTTTTACATCGCTGACATTAGTTTTTTGGTCTTCCTATTGAAAGAAAGCGATGTGAGTACAATAATAATAAGTGGGTATATCCTAGATTTTTTTTACTGTCGTAATATTATATTGAAATATATTATTTTCAAACGCACTACTTTACGTATTAAAGCTACGCACCTGTCCACTCTACCTGTAGTGTACGTCACTGTCAAAAACCAAAACAAACCAAACCATAGACAATTCTTTTCAAATGGCTACCTTCAACGAAAAAGTTTTGTTTTGGTCCGAAAGTTTTAATTGTTGGAATACCTTCGAAATGTTCGCTGTTTTTCAAATGTAACTACGCTTACTATTTGTATTTGAATACCTATATAATATATACTATACCTATTCCTTCACCAATCAGTGTAATTAAATTGTAAGCCTCATAATTTCGATTGCCGAATCTATCTGGCCGCTATTGCCGACCGTGTTTTGTCTCGAAATTTGTTTTTCATGGCACCGTCACGGCGGTGAATTGTGAAAGCGGACAAAAAGTGTACTTCGGTTCGGTTCTTGTTCCGATTTTCCGCGATTACATCAGATATTGAGTGTCAGTTGTAAACTGAGTGTTAAAGATGATGGGACTGTATTCCAGTGGGGCGTTGGGCGGCGTGGAAGTGCTCGAAGGCGGCCTGGTGGGCGGAGAACTGACTGCTCACGTGCTGAGCGCTCAAGCGGCAGCTCACGCCGCGGCCACGGCCGCCGCCGCAGCACACCAACAACAACAGATTGCTGCTGTACAGCAAATCAGTGAGTACATGGGTAAGGCCGTAGATTTTGCCACTTTCTGTTATAGTTTCTGATTCTCCCACTGTCTCCTGCATTTTTTTCAATCTAATGGCACCATTGAACGCCGGTTCGGCTGCATGAGGCCGGCTCAAAATAGCTTAAGCCATTAATGATTTGTGTTCTTCTAGATTATTGCTTAAAACTGTTTAGGGCACGGCATTATTAAACTTTATCTATGTTAGTTTAGGTATAAATAAAATTGCCTAAAAATGTTAACTTTTGTAATAAAATTAACTTGTCTTTCTTATGAGTAACCTGATACCTATTTTAAGTCACTCTGGTTCTACTTGAAGTTACAGACTTTACGATTGTAGCCAGGGGCGTAGCTACCGCCGTATCAGCCGTATCAATTATACGGGGCCCCCGGGCCACGGGGGCCCCCAACGCTCGTAATCAAAAATTAATAAAAACTTTAAACTTTGAACTTTGAAAAAGTGTTGATAAAAAATGGGTCCAATTGCTTAAAAGATTAAAGGACAACAAGTTAAATGCCTTATTTTGCGTTGTATCCCTTCAAATTCTTATGTTAAGCGAGTATTTTCCCCTAGGACGCTTAAATGATCTAATGTTAGAAAACGTTGCTCTGCTGATTAAATGAAAGCAGAATTGCAAAAGACATGTCTTGTTCGGAATGAGAGGTTCGTAGTAATACAAAATATACATGGAATCACAGTCAAAATAAAAATAAAACATTAAATCAAATGTTTCTTCTTTCCCTACAGCTAGGTAAGTTCTCATTTTTTATTTACCTCTCACTTTGCTGAGCCGCCCGTTTGCTTCCATTAATTTTCAGTATTTTAATTACAAACAGTCACATACATTCAATATGTCCTTCATTTATCAGTTACCAGTCTCTACAGTAGTTTTACTGCCAGTAAACATTTAGAAAATAGACCAAAAATTTTTTCGCCCTTGTTCCTACATTTTTGTTCCTTAAGGTGGCAACCTTGTAAGGAAGTCAATGTATTTGTAAAACTGAACACCTACCAACAGAAAAAAAATAAAAAAATTGAACAAAAATTTTTACCCTTCCTAAGGGCCCCCAAACAAATTTTTATACGGGGCCCCACCAAGGCACGCTACGCCCCTGATTGTAGCATATAGTTAAACATTCAGTTAGCTTCTCCTGGTTCTGATTTCATTAGATTATTCTCAATAAAAGGGGGAAAATATCTGAGTTTTAACTTATTAGATTTTGTAAACCTATGTGAAATATGCTTAACAATTTATGTAACTTTTGTGTTAACGTTACATATATTTTTTGTTAAATTTATGTCACAAAGTGGCAAAATCTACAGCCTTACCCTTATATTATCATTTGTACAGTGGCAATCACATTATTAGACACCAGTTGATTTTCTTACAAAAGAAGTAACTTTGAATCCTTGGTTCTTCAATCACTCACATCTCTTAGAATGCTGATCAGATCATTTGGGTGTGTATAGCAATCTGAATCTCCTCCATTCACTCCCTGGATGGCCATCATCAGATCACAGCTAGGTCAATCCCTGGCGGAGAACCGAGGCTTTAAAGTTGCCTCGTTTGTATGAAAATCTACTGGTGTCTTATGTGAACACCACTGTAAGGCCTATATTCCCATATCATAATCCTAACAAACTAACAAAA
Organism: Agriphila tristella; assembly: GCA_928269145.1. Taxonomy (NCBI): domain Eukaryota; kingdom Metazoa; phylum Arthropoda; class Insecta; order Lepidoptera; family Crambidae; genus Agriphila; species Agriphila tristella. The sequence continues at coordinate 15,816,130 of OV743448.1, read as the reverse complement.
AGTCCAATAAGACTGAACTTTTCATTCATCAAATCATTGATAGAATCACAATAGTGATTCTATTAATGATTTGATGAATGAAAAGTGCAAATTCTCATCTAGATAATCGGCTAATAAGACCCCTAAGTTATATCATAAGGGGCCATCCATAAATTACGTCACACAAATTTCATGATTTTTTACCCCCTCCCCCGTCCTTGTTACATCTGGGGGCTAATTGTCTAATTTAAAAAATCTATCGCAATCGCTTTCATTTGACAGATGGATGTGACACATTGCTGCATTCCTTTGGTAAGTTTTTATTTATGCCAAAAAGAAGCATCAATGTATCCCATCTTGAAAGCGATTGCGATGGATTTTGAAATTAGACAATAAGTACCCAGGTCACATTAGTGAGACCCACCCTCTCTCCAATGTGATGTGACGTCACATATGTTACAATTTTACATCTTGAAATAATTATTGAATTAAAACTGCAGCTCCGAAATTTGTTTTATTTAAATTTAAGTGATTTTGAAATGTGAAGTCATGAAATTTAAGACCCCTCCCATCCCCTTGTCACACAATGTCACACTTCGTTGACCCCTCCCTCCCCTCTTACGTGTGACGTAATTAATGGATAGCCCCTAAACATTATATAACTCTTTTGATGTTTAATTTTCAATAAACCGAGGTTTTCATTGTGTAACATTGTTTGTCTGACAATGATCAAAATACCTACTTTAGTTTTAAGATTATATCTATTTTGAACATGATAACTAAAATCTCTATTATTATGGCACAAACTTAATAACTTATGCTATTTAGATTCCAATAAGAAACAGAAACTTATCTAGGTTTCATCAACAGAGCTAGCTTAAAAAACTTTTTTATTTTTATTTGCATAAACTACCTGCAACTTAGCTCTTGGGAATCCTGATACATTTAATCTGTTATTTAGTTGGCAGTCAAGCAAACTGGGCTTAGGTTTATGACGATCTATTGATATGAGTTGTCCAGTTTTGCCAGCAGAATGTCCATGTGGTCATTCAGAAAAAAATCAGTAGGGATCCTTTGAGGGGGATGAAAGGTAGCCTTTGTTTTAATCTGGGTAATAAACTCTCTGTTTGCCAAACTTCATCCAAATCTGTTCAACCGTCTTGCTTGAGTAACAAACATCTAAACATCCAAACTTTCCCATCCTACTTATAATATTATAAATGTGAAAGTTTGAATGTTTCTTCCTCAATCACACAAAAATGGCTGAACATATTTAGATGAAATTTGGCACACAGATAGTATATAGTCTGGATAAAAACATAGGATACTTTTTATTCCAGTCAAAGGTAGGGTTTTTTCTGAATATCCATGTGGATGAAGTCGCGGGCGGAAGCTAGTTTATAATATTTTAGCAGGAAGTAAGATAGGAATATTTATCAAACTAAGAAGGCAAGAACAAAACAAAATAAAGTGTTTTTATTTCAATAAATGTTTTTAATATAAACATTCTCTCGACAGAAACATCCCCATCATCGGGGCGTTCCACCCCAGTGACGGCTGCTTCAGCGACCCAGCCCCCCGCAGGCTCCACCTCCCCCTCGCCCTCGAAGCTGTTCGTGGGGGGGCTCAGCTGGCAGACAAGCTCAGAGAAGCTCCGGGAATACTTCGCAATGTTCGGTCCTGTTACGGACGTGCTGATTATGAAAGACCCCGTTACACAGGTATGGTGCATGGCTTTGTACCATCTTTATTAGAGATTTGGTTTGTTTTAATACAAATTCTTAGAATAATAACACCTAGAACAATAGTTCTCTACAAAGCGCACTGTCAAAAGTGGGGCAACTAAAACAGCAAAAAATGGCCCCGTTTTCCGATTTTTATTCTCTTTTATTAGCTAATCAGACCGAATAAGTACAAAACAGTTTCTATTTTCCTACATTTATTAGATTAGTTACTATATTATTGGATTTCATTTACGATCATGTAACATATGAAGGATATTGCCTCACTTTGCATATGAGGACACAGCTTCTAGGTGTTATTATTCTAAGTACAAATTAGAGTCCATTTATTTAAGAGTCTTGTAATATTGCTTTATGACATGACATAGACAATTGTTTAAAAATTAAGAGAGAGGGAAAGAGACTCCGTTCCTAACTTCATATTACTTAAAAAGTTGAGATTTTTACAAAATAAGACTCTAAAATAAATTGACATGTATAAATGAACAAAATATCTAAATTTGCCATATTATTGTACAAAATATTACAGCCCATGAGTTGCTGTAAACTATAGTTTTGTCTCTTTCACTCGCATTGACTATGAGCAGGATATCCAATAGTTTATGGTAGCGTAAACAGTTTCCATCAACTCGGAGCTACAGGTGTCTTAAATATATCAGAGGAAAGAATTAAAGATATTTATTCAATAACATTTGTTCAAATCAAATCAAACTTTATTAACCTTGTATTGTAACAGAGTACGTTACACTAGGTAAGTCATAAATCACAAAATACATCACTTAAATTTCACTAAATAAATCCAATTTAAAATGTACTTATAAATCAAATAAAAAAGAAACAAACAGAAATAGATTGATTACACTTGAATAAGAGAATTGATTTACAATATTATAGAAAATATATTAAAAATAAAAATTCATTCATATTATATACTCAACTTAAGAAAACATAAGGTACTTAAATAATTACAGCTTTCAGCAACGCAAAGCAAAACCACATCTGCAAAAAGATTTTATATTGTTTTATGATATTAAAACTTCACTACCTTCCGCCTATGACTTCGTCCACGTGGACATTTGAATGGGATAATAAGTATCCTATGTTTGAATTCAGGCTATAAACTATACATGTGCCAAATTTTATCCAAATCCGTTCAGCCATTTTTGCGTGATTAACATCCAAACTTTCACAGTTAAATGACCATCAACCATTGCTAGGCCACATACCTTCCTTATTGGTGGATAAGGAGGATGAGCCATACCCCACCACGCGGGCCCAATGCGGATTGGTGGGTGGTAACGACTGCAAATGCAGCCGGGACTTAACGTGCCTTCCGAAGCACGGAAGAACCTGAGATAATAACATTTTGGTCACCCATCTCACGACTCTTGCGAAAGTGGCTTAAGGCGCTTTCCTGACCGAAAGTGGCGCGCGGTGAATTTTATTTAATACTAGCGGCCGCCCGCGGTTTCACCCGCGTGGTTTCCGATCCCGTGGGAATATCGGAATAAAAAGTATTTTATGTTTTAATCCAGGCTATACTTGTGTGCCAAATTTCAACTAAATCCGTTCAGTAGTTTTTGCGTGATTGAGGAACAAACATCCAAACCCACAAACTTTCACATTTATAATATTAGTAGGACTAGCAGTCGCCCGCGACTTCGTCTGCGTGGAAAGGTTTTTTTGCTATCCCTTGAGAACAATACTTTTTTCGAGATGAAAGGTACCCTATGTCCATCTCTGTACCCCTGACAACGTGTATGCAAAATTTCATGATGATCGGTTCAGTAGTTAAGACGTGAAGACGTAACAAACAAACGGACTTTCGCATTTATAATATTAGTAAGGATTTAGATTCCTTCATACCTCATTGCTTTAAGACACCTGTAGGCATATTATGAGTTTACGCTTACTACACTCGATCAGTGACTGTAGTTAAAATTTGTATGAAAACTTTAGTGTAGTTACAGCCCGAGGTGTTGTGTCAAATTGCATACGAAATTGCTTTCTACAGTCGCCATCAAGTATAGTAAACGTAACTGTGAACTCATAATACATGCACTGATATTCTATTCTTTTAACTATAATGTACATATTATAATTTTATTTAAAAACAAATAAGTACATTTCAATTAATTTACTTCTTCAACAAAATATGATTTTTGCCAATTATGTTTGTGCCAGTATAATATTTTGTGAGTAACTTCGAAGTTAATATTGATATGGCAGTGTATTTATGTGACATAAATACACTGCCATATCATTTATGTCACAGCCAACCAGTTGAATTAGGTATCTACCTACATTTTTTTAATAACAGCCCACTCCAGCCATCTTACGAAAAGGTTGTTTGTAAACAAAAATGCGCATTTTTCGTAATTATTATTTATTACATAAGATATATTCCCGCTGTCCCCCACTGCTTGTCCCCAGCTAAGCTAGTGGATATCGGGAAATAAAGTATGGACGGTCTATTCCCGTTGTCCACACTGAGGGATATCGGGAAATAAATTATGGACGGTCTATTCTCGTTGTCCATACTGGGGAATATCGGGAAATAAAGTATGGACGGTTTATTCCCGTTGTCCATACTAGGGGATATCGGGAAATAAAGTATGGACGGTCTATTCCCGTTGTCCACTACTGGAGATATCGGGAAATAAAGTATGGACGGTCTATTCCCGTTGTCCACCACTGGAGATATCGGGAAATAAAGTATGGACGGTCTATTCCAGTTGTCCACACTGAGGGATATCGGGAAATAAAGTAAGGACGGTCTATTCCCGTTGTCCACACTGGGAATATCGGGAAATAAAGTATGGATGGTCTATTCCCGTTGTCAACGAGAATTAGTCTTCCACAAAGTCTGCTTGAGTACAGATAAAAAGAGATGGCGCTTTAAGCGATGAATAGCACCATCCCTTTCTAACTGTACTCAAGCAGAGATTTGAGTTTGAGTTGAATTCTATAATACGAGCCTGAAATTAAATGAATTAACATCGTTAATACAAGTTGGAAAACATAGGTAATCTATCAGTGATATTTCATATTTATAAAACGTGCAATAAAGAAGTACTTTTGAGGTTTTTTTTCATTTATTATATGGTTTAAGTACGGGCGGTTTGTTTATAAACATTCTTACCGTCACTTGGTATACGGTGCCACAGTGTAGGTATAATAGCTACCAGTATCCTGTATTCCGTCTTCGTACTATCCGGCCGACATAACGCGCTCACGTTAAGAGACTTCCGGTGTAACTATGAATTTTAAATCTGATGTCAAATCAAACTAAATTACAAAAAATATTACTACTTATAGGGAACATGCATAAGTCACCGATTTTGATAAATAAACGTATAAAAACATGATGGAACAGAAAAATAATAAATAAAATAAAATATTTTAGTTTTATCACACAGGGGAAAATGACGATTTTTTTTTGTCATTTTCGGATATAATGCACTTAACAGTCGGATAGAATATCGAATAAGAGAAAATATTTTGTATGACACATATGTACTTAAACGCAATATTTAAGGAGATATTTGAAAATTCTTGGCTAACCCCATAATAATGCGCCTGAAACGTGACATGAGTGACGTCACACATGTTGACCGTTTTGTATAGAGCGTTTTCGGCGGATGCTGCTGCGCGCTAACTTCAAGTGACTATATCACGAGAAAAAAACGCAAGAGGAAAGTTTTAATATTACAGTTGATTATCTCATGCATTATACTTTTGATTTTGATACAAAAACAAATTGATGCATGTTCCCTATTGTAAATGTAAGTATTAGTATTGATTAAAAAACTGTTAAAAATATCTTAGTTACTTACAAAATATTATAACTGGCTGTGTTCAATCATATTGTTCAGATATATAAAAATATGAATAAATCCAGTGTTAAATAATAAAGTAAATGTTTCCGAAGACAGCTATAGGCAGTAGGAGACGAGCGGAAAGCAACCTTATCGGTCAGTGAATAGAGCAGGATAGGTAGTTAGTAGGTACCAGTATTTGTTGTCTGTGGTGCACCATAAACAGCAGACGTATAGTTCTTATAGGGCTTTGTTTTTTTTTGTTTCCATTTGTTCTACGGGTCAGTTCTACCGTAGAACTATTGACACTTTTTTATCCACAGCGGGATAGTGCTTGGCCTTCACCTCACCTGATGTTAAGTGACGATAAGGACGAAGGTGGAAGTGCATTACACCCGGAATCCTCACCACTAAGGAACTGGCTATCTTATCTCGTAACTGCCGGAACACAACAATTTTTAAATTGCGTTTATGGCGTCTGACTTCATGAACTTTCAGAGCCTTCTTTTTAAGAGTCATATTCCGACCAATCAGACTGAATATGCTATTAATCTACTCTTAGATTATGCAATCAGCATCCAAGTTTCTAATGGTCCTAAAAATTGCTCAGACGATTCCAAAAATCTATCTTAGTTTCTAATTATCCGGTCCTTTACCATCGACATAGAATTTTTTGCAAAGATCCCCGGCCTGATATCTAACTAAAAACCATCTAGCGACCAGTAATAATTACAGAATCGTCGCTGTCAAACTCGATTCCGTACCAGCAATCGAGTTTCTTATAGTGCTGCCTCCAGCGAACAACCAAGGAACTAACAAAAACGAGCACTTGTGCAAGGGAGTACTCCAAAATTAGTATTATCTAACTCAGTAACCGCGACACGACCGAGACGAATTCGCGATTTCTTCTGTCAAACGGTTTGACAGCGACAATTCCGTAATTATTACTAGTCGCTAGATGGTATTTAGTTAGATCAGTCAATCAGCCTGTCGGTTTATTCGATTATCCTACGACATTTATAAATGTGTAAGCAACTTGTTTATCAGTTTTTTATATTTTCGTATTATTACTTTTTTTATTTTCCTATTTACTTTTCTGTCAATAAGAACTATAAAAGTCTTGTTTATGGATGACACTGCAAAATAGTTGGGCTATGGTTGGAGCGGCGTAATTGAGACTAATACAGTAAATAGACAATATAGACGACTGGCATGCTAGATTCACTAACACCATAGACTACGTTAGGCAATAGACAATAATTTCTTAAAAACAATTTGCTCCTTCTCTATGGTAGTAACCCCGTCTTGAGTAACAGTTGGTGTTGCTATGGTTAAAATATTTTTCTACTTATTTAGTAATTTTTTCGTTCATTAGACACTATTGGTATCATTCAGTAAACAATTTTGGTGAGAGGATAGTGGGTAGACCTTAATTCTTTTGGTTTAGATAGTTTCTAAAGCTATAACATTGCAACACTGGTATTAAAAAGTCTGTATTACTATTAATAATGTTTTTCACTAATTTAATATATTTAGTTAATGAATGAATAAAAACGGAGTTAGTTTTAAGAGAAAGTAATGGCTATTCCCGTTGGCCCCCATGGTTTGTCACCCACTTGTGGACAACGGGGATAAGCCGAAAGAAATTGTGTTTGGTAGAAAAGTAATATTAGCGTTTTTTCACTGACAACACTTGACATGCTCAAGAATATAGTAGATTTTGGTCACATTAAGGGTATATGCTCGGACATTCATAACTTGTGCTAATATTGTGATTATTACATATAAATAGTAAACAATAGTTGTCAATTAAATCTAGTCTCCATGTCGATTTGTTTTTATCAATGATCTTGCAGTTACATTACAATAAAACCTAAATAAAATAAAAACGACCATTTAGTAGTTCTTTCAACTTACTTGCAAGCTCAATTGATAGACCAACGACTATATAGACTGGGGCATAGAGAATACCGATTAGCATGATAGTTACCTTTCTTTCTGATAAGTAATAAAGTTAATAACAAAGACATAGAAAGTAACGGTACAATAGAATGATTCTAACCATTTTGACCTATCAGTATATTGGCTGTGTCTGTAAGCGAGTTAGATTTTTATGTTGACGACAGCCTATTCCCTTTGTGCCCCACTTTTGTCCCCAACTGGGGATATTGGGGAAAAAGTTTCCATACTTTTTTCCCGATATCCCCCAGTGGGGCCAAACGTGGAGACAACGAAAAGAGGCCTTGATGCGAAGCGTCTTAACTAAAACTCGCTTTGACACAGCAAATTAACCCAAAAAGCCGTCTTCTTGACTCAAGTAGCTAGGTTCAATAGTGATAGAACCACGAATGCCTGCGTTCAATGCTAAATTTAACCCCGGTATAGTCAGTGTAGTGCCACAGTTGGTCGCGGAAATCGCATACAAAATTAATATATAATAAGTAAGTTTTCACTGGAACATAAAATTCCTTGAATACCGTTTTCGTGGAAAAAGCAATGACCTACCAAGCATAGAGGGTTGCCACCCACTTTTGTTTATATGGTTGTAACTTTTTTGTCGTCACTGTCTTTTGTCTAGTTAAAATAATAGTTTAAATTATTAATAACTTAGGTTCAGTTTTCAAAATAATCTAATTTGGTGCCATGAATAATTTTATTTTGGTAGTAACTAGCAAACCAAAATATATTAGCTTAGCCGTATGGTGACCAGCAAAGAAGAAAGCGCCAATACTTGGCGCTTGTTTGAATAATGTATTCTTATTTTACGAACTTCTTTTTGTTAATGTTACCCAGTAAAGTCATTGTATGTATTCATAGTTAACCGTGTATCGATTCTCCGTGGCGTTGTCTGTGGCAGTAGTTTCCTCGTAGGATTTATATGTCACGTATGTATTGACAGTATTGGTTGTGCCCTAGTTCTAGTAGAGTCAAGATGGCGGCTCTAACCTAAGCCCTCTTATGCACTAGCGGTCAACCGCGGGGGCGGCCGACCGCGTGGCTCCATTTTAATATGACATGGCGGTTAAGTGGCCTATTTGCGTTGTTCCCCGGATATCGGAAAATAAAGTATGGACGGTCTATTCCCGTTGGCCCCCGAGAAATGTATGGAGAAATTTATTTTTTCCCCGATATCCCCCAGTGGGGGACAACGGGAATAGGCCTGTTAAGTGCGTACGATCACGAGCGGTTGAAATGGAAAAAGCGGCCAGCCGCCTCCGCGGTCAACCGCCAGTGCGTAAGAGGGCTAAGAAACCACGACTTAGAAATTGGTGTTAACAACCGAGGCTTTTTGAGGACTTGGCAGCTGCCTTTCTGTGTTTTGCAGTATTTAGTATAATTCTGATTTTGCTTTAGAATTTTATATTTTTCTTTAGAATCGTTTGAATTATGTGTACTTAATATATTGTTTCACAGGTTTTGTTCTGGTAAGTTGTGTTTTTAAAGGGAAGTCGTCACGTCCTCATCGAATTTCGCGCTAAAACCGCCAATTTCTAAGTCTCGATTGTTCGCGTGCGCCGTTACTGAGCGGTGGCCGCGCGCAGCGTTCGCGCGGCTTCGGCTTCATCACATTTCAGGACGCATCGTCCGTGGACAAGGTGCTCGCAGTGCCAGTCCACACGCTCGACGGAAAGCGCATCGATCCGAAACACGCGACGCCGAAATCCGCCCCGCGCCCCGCCAAGACCAAGAAGATATTCGTCGGGGGCGTCGGCCAAGACACATCCGCGGATGAAGTCCGCGCCTACTTCTCCCAGTTCGGTTTAGTAGAAGACGCGGTGATGCTGATGGATCAGCAGACTAAACGCCACAGAGGCTTCGGGTTCGTGACCTTCCATTCCGAGGAGGCGGTCGAACGCGTGTGTGATATCCACTTCCACACGATTAAGAATAAAAAGGTGGAATGTAAGCGCGCGCAGCCTAAAGAGGCTGTAGCGGCCGCTCCGTTGGCTTTGAGCAAACGATTAGTGCTGCGGCCGGGGCGCGGATTAGTATACGCGACGGCGGGTGGCGTAGGAGCAGTGCCAGGGGTGGGAGCTCACGCGTACCGATACGCGCCGTACGCGCTGCCCGGCGCCGCCACCGCGCCGACTTTGGTCGCGCCGCCCGCCCCCGCTCCGGCTCCCGCCCTACCGCAATTCGGCACCGCCTATTCCCTCGCCGGCGTCGACATGTCGTCTTTCCAAGGCGTAGACTGGAGCGCGATGTACGGCCTCCCCATGTACATCTAAATAGTCTAGGCGCGTTTTCGTTTCTCGACAGTTCCTATTTCTTTTAGGGTCGCAACCCCCCATTGTCAGTATTCGGAGCGTAAGACCGATTCAAAGATGACGCATTTTTTTTTAAATTTAAGGTGATCTCAGATAATTTAGTTCGAAAGAGAACTGTCCCACTTACATTTTGTACTAGTTGTAGATAGTGCACGTTCGTTGGCAATATACTTAACTATTATTTATATTATTAGACGAATGTATGAATCTCATCGCAGCTCTGTATTTTTTATCGATCGAAATAAGCGTTAATATATTTAGGGTGAGCGGAAGTCGCGTGACGTGTGATGCCCTGAAGCGGTGCCATGTTTTCCTTTTCTCATTCGGGATATATTCGTTTGTTGCTTCCTAATTACAAAGCGTGCGCTCGAGCGGGCCTCGTGCGGGTAGATTGAGATTTTAATCTGTGGACTGTTTGCTCAAAATATATATTGAAATTCCTACCGTCATTGTGCCAAACCGTCAATTTTGTAGAATCTTCGATAGCAGTAGAAGTCGTGGCTGATATTTTTGAAACGAAAGTAATTAGAATGTCGAGTGATTCTGTTTTTATTAGCTAAATGACGAAATTCATCAATTATTAGCTCTGATAGCATGCTTTAGTTAGTTTTGACGTTTTATCACGTTCACAAATTTTCAGCCATCTTTGATTACTGTTTGCGCGTCGGTTTACGTCACTAGACGCCCCGCTCGCCCCACGCAAGCTCATGATACTCTCATACATATCTAACTGAGTAAGCAATCTCATTTAACATACACTTATGTATTACATATTTACGTAGATATTATTATTATAGTTTAGCCCGCGTTGCTTTGCAGTGACTTTTAACTTATTTCTTAATGCTCCACAATATTTTATCATTTTCAATTAAGACAAAATGTTTAATACTCAATTTGGCTATCTTAAAATCAAAACGTCACTGCAAAAACTTCAAAGGCTATTAGTACGTATTAATTATAGTTTTAGCTGATAGCAGGGAATGCAACTAACACCCTCGAGTGTCAAGTGACAATAAGCTAAATGTAAGCTGTAGATACCGCTTGTCTTTGCCTGATGCGATTTACTAGTTCGAGACAATATAACTTTTGGGTGCCAGAGTTACATGTTGGGCGCCAACGAAATTACTCGGAAAAGTATAAAGATGTCTTATTTTAATGACATGTATATTATAATACGATAAAATACTATTACGAAGACTTTAGTTTAGTTTTTGTACGCAAAGCCTGAAGTATTATTCTAATTTTGGAAAAAGGTGAAAAGCAGCTAAGTATACATTTTAGCAGATATTATATTATGACTTAAGAACATTTCAAATATAGCCGTGAAGTAAATAATCAGTCTCTATAAACAATACCATTCAATCTACGTAAGCAGCTCTCTTACAATCATTGGTTTTTAAGTAAAAGTTACAACCGAAAAAGTTAATACTGATATTCAAAAGATCTATGTATAGTACAGAAGTACTATATGACAAACATTCAAAGTAAACACTCGGAAATAAGTAAATTGTCATACAATACTTTCTAATACTCGAAAATTTTAATCTTTAAATATTAAACTTCAAATGATAGTAACTTTTACTTAAAAATGTGTTTTAATCCTTTGTCTGACGTAAAGTTTTAATCATTGACGTAAGTATTAATAAAATTAGTGTATGTTTAACAATTCAAACATTAGGACTGTGCCATCTTGCCATATCGGAGTTTTTAAAGGTACGTTCATTTTAGGAACTTTCTAGGTGGCCTATTCCCGTTGTTTCCCCACCTTTGTCCCCCACTGGGGCATATCGGGAAATAAAGTATGGACGGTCTATTTCCGTTTTCCCCACCGGGGGATATCGGGAAATAAAGTATAGACGGTCTATTCCCGTGGGGAATATTGGGAAGAAATGTATAAAAAAAGTTTTTTTTTCAGTGGGGGACAAAGTAGGGCACATCGGGAATAGGCCTTCTGGGTGATGGTATTTTTTTCTTATCTCTTCACTCTTCGCAACGGCCTTGTAGTTAGACGGGCACTGCTTCGTACTTGCCATTATTATACTTAAATCGTACTATAACTAAGATATCCCATTTCTCTGTAGTACTTAATTTGTAGTTTTAAAACAAAAGCAATACTTCTTACACCCTGTGATTAGAGTATTATTATAAAAGACAAATTATAAGGTTGTGTTTGTGCAATTTATAGATATAAGTCTAAATTTCGGGACGTAGTCCTGCCAAGTATTAACTAAAGTGATTCGGGTACTTAAATAAAACTATTTTAGTGAAATCATTTTTTCTAATCGGATTAATATAGATAGTTTCTCTCTTTAGATAATGTAACAAAAGCAATCTTTTACCAAAAATTTAAGTACGCTCAAAATTTCAAGTGTCAATCTATTATGTCTATGGTTGGTGTTTTTAATCTGTATCGGTCAAAGACAAGCGGTAAAAGTAGAGCCGAGTGCATGCGGTAGCTTGGTCGGCAAACATTCCTCCGCCAGCCGACTCACAACTGTAACCTTGGTGTGTGGAAAATTGTCTATGCCCAGATTGTTACTAGTCTGTTATATACTCATTTCCCAGTTTATACTTTTTGAAGTATTTTATTTTAAAGACTGTTTTATATTCTTAATCTGTATATTATTTCAGTTATTTATCTTGAGTTTAATATTGAAAAGTATTTATCAATAGATTATAATTTAATCAGACGGGAGAAAATTATACTGGTAAAATTTAGGACAAAACTTAATGCAAACAAAATTCCCTTGTTTTGGCAACACCCGCATAGTTGGTAATCTTAAAACGTCGATGTTTTCAAACAAATTAATCGATTTTGCCTTAATTTTTGTCATGAAATTTACACCAGTCAAATTCCATGTTTGTCAATATTTTTTTTCAAAGTTTTTTATTATTATTATTTACTTTTTTCACCCACCAGGGCTACCGAATGCTATATCACATGTATACACATACCTGTCCTTTTATCATAGCAGTATTCTTAGTATAAGTAGGCTAGAACCTCTTTGAGATTATTTCGCGTGCGGCGCGCGTTCTATTTCAATGACGAAAAGAGTTTATATATTTTCCCTCCAATTATTTGAAGCCATTTTTTTAACGGCACTGAGTATGTGCGTTTTTTTTATTATTTAAATTGACACGGAACCGTGCCGTACGCTGCTCGTTCAGACACCTTTTGTATATTAGCATTTTCCTTGAAATTCTCAGTATTACATGGTTGATAATATTATTGTGATGTCTTATAGTAACCCTCCGCTGGCGACCGCTTGGTGTCTTGCCAAATATTAGATAGAGCGGCGCCCTTTAGTTATGTACTTAATTTTTCTTCGATAATTTATATATTAACACTCGACGCTTCACTGGCAAATCGTATATTTATCCCAATTAAGCGTCGGGTATATTAACAAAGTATATTTTTATTTTTTTCCAACACTCCTGTATTTACACCGGCTGGCAGCTCGGTAGCCGATGTTCGATGGTTTGATCGGTCAAATGTCGGCAGTAGGTTAGAAGTAGATTTGTATTTAGCTGAATTAGTTTGCCCGTAATGTAATGGAGCACCTAGATTATCCTTTGTGTCATTACAAGTTATGATTAGAAACAATAAATGTGTGTTTTATTTCGTAGCGTGGGGTGGATCCTTTTGTGCTGGGTTGTGGTTTGTTTCACTTTACTTGCACGTTTGAACCCTTTTTTTTGAGAACAGTAGCGTTTTAGTGTGATTGTCGTGCGAAAACATTTGCCCCACGGGAATACCTAAAGGTATGATTCAGCTGTAATGCGCGACCGTGGCTTTCTTAGTATGAATTTATATGGAGCGTTGACCGATTGGTCGCTAGCAATGGCCAGCGTTTATTCCCAGTAGTTCCGTTTGACAGTTCCTTCAAGGGAACAAACTACTTTTTCTTCCCATTAGTTCCTTTCCGATCATTTCGTAGAAACTAGTGGGATATAAAGTATCATTAGTCCCTTTGAAGGAACTGTCAAAAGGAACTACTGGGAATAAACGGCGCTCCATATAAATTAATATTAATCAATAGGTCGCGATCGCTTACATCCGAAACATAAGTTTGGAAGGGGGCTCGGCCGTGACGCGGCATGTAACAAACGCGTCTTGTGACTAACCTTGTATTTCTCGGCATGGTTGGCATGGACTTATACGTAAATAAAGATATTCTTCCATATATATTCCACTGTCAATTCTCCAAAAGGCGTTAGCCACACGTTGGTTGTGAACCGTGCTATTAAAGGTACTCCTCCCGGCGTCAGACTGGACATGTTCAGCTTTTTGACAGATCACAGCTAGATTTCGGGTTGACGAATGAAACCGCACGCGATATGGCCTTGTGTAGATATTCTCTCGTCGGAAGGAGCGCTGATGACGTAGACACGTAGTTTAGACCGTTAGTATGCTTCGCTTGAGGCCTACTGTCTTCCTGAAACAATGTGGGACTTGTTTTGCCAAATTCAGGCCAAAATGTAGCCAAAATTTAAATTGTTTGCTCAATACTACTGGCTGTAGTCGCAGCACTCGCAGCCATATGGATTGGAGATGGATTAAAATTGTCATGATGAAACTATAGTTTTGTAACGGCCTAAACAAGCTCCGGAACCTTACGATTTGATTCATCTCGCTATAAAAATGGCGATTGTAGTTACAAGATGGCGGAGTTTGGCGCCATTATGGTTAAAAGGCGGGAAAAAAGGCTGTGACACGAAAACTAGAACACCTATCGATAATTTCGCCAGAATCTTGCCCATTCACGCCAATTTAGCTTAAGAATGTGACAATAATCTGATGGAACGTTGCCAACAGAGATGCTTAACTTTTTATCTATGATTTGATGCCATAAACATTCCTCTCTAGTCATTTTTAGTTAGTTTGTCTATGGAGCCATAACTGTTAAGTCACTAATTCGTCATAGTGTTGCGACTAACGTGGCGTAAAAAAAAATATTATAATAATTGTATGTCGTTTTATAAATTAATGATAGAAATCTGTTATTATTTTAAGTTAAGGAAATATAAAAATATTGCAATTCTATGACATGGCTTAACCGATTCAAAACTACAGAGTCTAATCTTGCTCAATACTTAATTCTTGCGTAGAAATAGTTGTTTTGAAGAGTAATAATGCTTCGCAGTAGTCATTGTGCCATAACAAACGCCATAGCACGCCAACGACGTCATAGTTGCTTCGCGACTCCAGGTCACTGGACCAAATGTAACAACATTAAAAATAAGGTTAAATATAATATACATGGATTGAATATACAACTTTTTGGATTGGTATAATATAATACATGTTAAACGAGTAATATAAATTATGTTGTGTGTTTTATTGTATGGCAATGCTAGAGTAGAGGTAGTGTAGCGATTTTGACGTTTTACATACTATAATAATTAAGTATAACTAACCGAAAGCAATAAATACTTATAATTAATACATACATCAGCACGCGCGCGCTGCAACGCACGGGAGTCCGTGAATGAGGCTCGCTAGTCGTTTTTCTTTCGTGGGATTGTAGTTCTTTCTAATGTGGGTAGTTTGACATTTCATTGGTTGTAGAAAGGTTACTTCATCATCTTAACTTTAAGGAAACTAACTCCTTCTAAAGAAAAACGAAATCTTTTTCAAGTCAAACTTTCAAAAAAGTTTCAAAAAATTGTTCGCACCACACGCTAGTTATCGAAAGGCACAGCAGCGCGCGCCTCATATGTTTAGATTTATTAATATACACACATGCATACAATATAAAATATTACAATATTTTTGTATAAATAGGATTTGGTGTATTCAGTAGCGAGGTATTTGTATTTTTAAAATTATTAATCGTGATAAACACTTGTTGGTATAAGTGAGAGTTTGTGATTTAATCTCTTAGACGTAGGGCGTTGGTGCCGACGCTTGAGGGCGTGCGGCCATCTTTCTTTTTTTTGACAGATGACATTAGCAAATGAAATATGGCGGCACTTCGCGCTAATCGCGACTTTGCGCAGTGCGACAAGTGTGAGTAAAAATGTATCCTTTCTCTAATATTCGAGATTTCTTTACTTGTTGCATTGTAATTAGCAGCGCAGAGTCGACGTGAGGCTAAAACTTAACATTCCTTGTGTACAATTTGGTCGTAAACAATTTATTGCATTTTATTTTATGGTAGTTTAAATATATATCGATTATAATAGATTCATAGACATTTAGAGATGGGCTGTTTTTTTATTTTTGTTTTATCATCACAAACCGCAGTAGACAAATGTGCAATATTTAATGGATTATTCTCTATGTATATTATTTTGAAATATCCGTAGATAGGGTCAGGGGGTTGGTTCGTAGCAGTAGATGCCCGTATTCGATTAACATGTATCCGACCCGGGGCATAGACTACGGTTCACAAGTTCTCCTTGCCCATAGAGGCTATTAAATTTATTTCGCATTTCAAAAGTCTATGTTTATGGGGATTGCTCAACCCTGGCTTATGTTGCGATGACGTATTTATAATGAATGTTTTGTAATACAAGCGTTATTATTGTAGAATTTTTTGTATGTCTGGCCTTTTTGAGTAAAAACGCTGTTGTACCTTATTTTATTCAAAAAGGGTAATTAGTTTATAGGATTTGGGCTCTCTAACGCCCTCTAGCTAGTGGACGCTGTAGTGCGCAGTCGCGCCTCCCTAAACGCCATTTAAATATCTATGGTTCATCTTCACTTAGAAAGTTAGAAATAAATGGTGACACAAACACAGCCGTTCTTTCATTTATCGCTTTACGTTTCCGTACCTGTTTTTAGTTAGTTAACATTTTTTCCAATTATATTTTATCGGCGTAGTTTGTTTGAGCTTGGAGTGCCACGTTGGGCGCCAACCAAAATTTTTCATTTTTTTAGTTAGACGACCTGACTTTGGTAGTAATAGTGATGTGATGATAGATTTGGAGGTGTTTCGAGACCTAGATGCATGACGAAGGAGCCGTAGCGGTGTGCATGAGTCAACTGACGGACCGAAGAGTGAAGATTGGAAGACCACGAGCGGTGAGGCAATACTGAGTTTTATTTGTGGGTGGTAAAAATCAAATTGCTTTGTTCCCTGAACTAGTGGTTTGACTGCAAGTGTGTGATTTAGTTCAGTAACACCAAGAGATCGTTATTTTAAGTTTGAAGGAAAAACTTTAGTTTTTTTGGTAGTCATATCATAACTATCTTCATTAGACTGCATTTATGGTACAGTACCGTGCCGGTAAGGAAGATTATTCAATAATAATAATAATAATAATAAAACTGCCTTTTAATACAAAACTACATTCATTCAGGTAGTACTAAGCTTATAGTTATTGAATAGAAAAATGTTTGCGATTTTAAAGGGTATTTCGTAAATAAAAAATAGAGCATTGATTTTTTTTGTTTTTTACAAGCAATAATATTTTCCTAAAACTTGACGCTCTGTCAAAAATTGGGGGTCTTAATATTGAAACATCAGTATTGTCGCTCACCACTGCAGTACAACGCTTAGTTTTTATAATTTTTATTACATATTCCCAGTAAAGTGCATCCCAGTATATAGTTAAGTAGATATAGACATGGTTTTTGGGTGCTGGGCTGTTACCATTGTAGTTAAATTGCCCTTGTGTTTGCTTACAATAACTGCTGAAAAAATGGCTTAAAATTTTCATAAACCTTTAAGATAAAAGTTAATTAGAAGCAGATTTGTAAGCAATCGCAACTCTTTTGTTTGAATGATCCGACATTTTCCTTTTTTTGTACTTATCCTAAAACAAAATGTGATAATACCCCCGGGATATGCCTAAATTTTTCAACTTTAGTAGTTCAGTAGATTGTAGTCTAGATTTGATATGCATATCATCAGAGAGATCCCAACAAGACACAATCATATTGTGCCTTAATTTAGTTTTTATTAAATAAAAAATTGGTTTGAGGGACTGTAGCATATTTTTTAGTAGATATACGGACCAAATTAGTTCAGAAAAGACGATATTTTTTGTACAATAATTATTTCTTCCCGTTGAAAAGTTGTTGACGCTATTTGAGAAAACGATTAGCGTTTACGTAGTGTTTTTAGACAAACTAGGAATTGTAAAACGAAAATATACGGTAAAAATATGTAGGTACCCCTTTCATTAGTAGTACAAAGTAACTTAAGTATTTTCTAAATGCATCTAATATGTCAATGATGTGTCTTCCTTATTAATGATAGACTGATGCTAGTCACCCGTTGTGTAATGTAACATGATTTGATGATCCCGAGTCACTGGGATGCACTAGATTTCGTTCAATTATAGAAAATGTAAGGGCACTTCTTTAGATCTCTGTTTCCCGCCAAATCTGACAAACCCGCGCTTTTTGCGCGTCTCCATTAAATGTTTCGTTTTGTCTATGGTCAGTTGAAAAAGTTTTATTACTTTTTGCGGTCTAAAAAAGTGCTTTTCTGATTTTTTGAGTGTAGAACCACTCTCTTGTAGCTTAACATGAGTGTTCAGTAGAAATAAACCCCAGTACAAGAATAATAATGTACGCAGAGTGCCTATAAGTGTGACAATATCATTATCACACCTTTTATTTAAAAACAGACACGGTAAAATCTTATTCAAAGAAAAATAATACAAATTTTCTTAGAAAAAGTCTTAATAGTGATAAACATACTTATCCACTTCATTTGAATGAGGTTTGCGAGGATTTCATATTAGGTATGTGAATTTTTAAGTTACAATACCTACCTTAGTTTTTCTTTTTTTATCAGTAAAAAACATTTAGTCTAGTCTACCTGGTTATTGTTGTTAAAAAGTTGAATTGGTAATAAATAGATTAGGTTTTTTAGTTTCAAATCTGGTCGCTGTTTCGTTAAATTGTAAATCTGTATTTATTTGTCATGCTGTCTTGTTTATTTAAAACTTTGAGCTTTTTTTACTGTACTAACAAAGCAGCGAAAAATAGTATTTGTTTTACTAACATTTTGTATATAATATAGAATAAGAATTGTTATTGATAATGTGTGTTTAATATCATGTACTGATGTTACGTATATAGGGCTAATTTTTAGTATTTATAGGTATTCTCTTTACCTATATAATTTGATCTTTGGAAGTTTTGAAAATAGTTTTTTCTATCGATTCGATGTAGTTGTCTTGGGATTTCTAAACGTGGCTGTTGGTGGACTATGCCGCTGCCTTTTCAAAATTGCTGGTTGTTTCTAAACCATAGACAATAAAAACGCGCGCATTTTATCAAAAAGTTTGAATGTTGATAAATTGGTAACGGTTTTTTACCTAATGCTTGATAATTAATGGAAAATTGGGCGTATTTCACCAACAGTTTTCACTAGTATTTCAAACGAAAGTGCCCCACGAATTTGTCTAAAGTAAGCTCTATATAATCGAAATTGATATTTACATTAATAGAAGTAGTTTGTGAAACGTAATTTAATCGACAAGAATGTAATAGATTTTTTACTATTCTATATTTGAAATTTCATAGGTGTGATCGTATTTAAGATGGCAATAATCTGATAATATCTTTTATTAATGAAACGTAATTTTGACAATTTGTTACCTTAACTGTCGCCATACATTTTTACAATTCATGAATTAAACACCAAAAATAAATGAACAGTAAGAAAAACTTTTGTAGAAAATTTCAGACTACATATTATTAAGTAATTATAAAATATCAAAAATGAACAAGAAAGTCCTGTGGGAAAAAAAAAATTATAACGTAGGTCACCGGTGACCTACGCGGCGTGTTAATGAAATATAACTTTGTTCTTATATCTTACCTGAAATATTACATTAAGTATATAAATAGAAAATAATGTTACCTAAACTCATTTTAAATACTTATACATGACTAAGATTAAAAACTTGCCGTTGAAAATTCGTCAGTTAACTTTTTTTTTAAATTGTCGGTCTTATTCAATGACGTTTTAAAATTGATTTTTGTGCTGAATATACCTATATAGGGCCTATTTCCGTTTTCCCCCACTGGTAGATATTGGGAAATAAAGTATGGACAGTCTATTCCCGTTGTCCACACTGGGGATATCGGGAAATAAAGTATGGATGGTCTATTCCCGTTGTCCACACTGGGGATATAAGGATATAAAGTATGGACGGTCTATTCCCGTTGTCCACACTGATGATATCGGGAAATAAAGTATGGACGGTCTATTCCCGTTGTCCACACTGGGGATATAGGGAAATAAAGTATGGACGATCTATTCCCGTTGTCCACACTGGGGATATCGGGAAATAAAGTATGGACGGTCTATTCCCGTTGTCCACCTTGGGGATATAGGGAAATAAAGTATGGACGGTCTATTCCCGTTGTCCACACTGGGGATATCGGGAAGTAAAGTATGGACGGTCTATTCCCGTTGTCCACACTGGGGATATCGGGAAGTAAAGTATGGACGGTCTATTCCCGTTGTCCACACTGGGGATATTGGGAAATAAAGTATGGACGGTCTATTCCCGTTGTCCACACTGGGGATATCGGGAAATAAAGTATGGACGGACTATTCCCGTTGTCCACACTGGGGATATAGGGAAATAAAGTATGGACGGTCTATTCCCGTTGTCCACACTGGGGATATCGGGAAATAAAGTATGGACGGTCTATTCCCGTTGTCCACACTGGGGATATCGGGAAATAAAGTATGGACTGTCTATTCCCGTTGTCTACACTGGGGATATAGGGAAATAAAGTATGGACGGTCTATTCCCGTTGTCCACACTGGGGATATCGGGAAATAAAGTATGGACGGTCTTTTCCCGTTGTCCACACTGGGGATATCGGGAAATAAAGTATGGACGGTCTATACCCGTTGTCCACCTGGGGATATAGGGAAATAAAGTATGGACGGTCTATTCCCGTTGTCCACACTGGGGATATCGGGAAATAAAGTATGGACGGTCTATTATCGTTGTCCACACTGGGGATATAGGGAAATAAAGTATGGACGGTCTATTCCCGTTGTCCACACTGGGGATATCGGGAAATAAAGTATGGACGGTCTATTATCGTTCTCCACACTGGGGATATAGGGAAATAAAGTATGGACGGTCTATTCCCGTTGTCCACACTGGGGATATCGGGAAATAAAGTATGGACGGTCTATTCCCGTTGTCCACACTGGGGATATAGGGAAATAAAGTATGGACGGTCTATTCCCGTTGTCCACACTGGGGATATCGGGAAATAAAGTATGGACGGTCTATTCCCGTTGTCCACACTGGGGATATAGGGAAATAAAGTATGGACGGTCTATTCCCGTTGTCCACACTGGGGATATCGGGAAATAAAGTATAGACGGTCTATTCCCGTTGTCCACACTGGGGATATAGGGAAATAAATTATGGACTGTATATTCCCGTTGTCCACACTGGGGATATCGGGAAATAAAGTATGGACGCTCTATTCCTGTTGTCCACACTGGGGATATCGGGAAATAAAGTATGGACGGTCTATTCCACTTGTCCCCCACTGGGGAATATCGGGAAGAAATGTATCGAAAATTCTTTTTCCCGATATCCCCCAGTGGGGGACAACGGGGATAGGCACTATAAGTTTTGAAAAAATGATTCGATAAAACCAAAAAATCTTCATAAAAATCGTGTAATAAGTAATTTAGACCTTAAATGATGACAACCTAACTATTTAATTTAGTTGCAAATGGCCCTAAGCATTGAAATTAAAATTGGTATGTTGTAAGATAATTTTATAGATGATGATGAAGTGCCTATTGAGTCAGTTTTTGGTAAACCCATAACACAATCATGATTGGTAATGGCTAGGGCTAAATGTGTTTCTTAAAACTTTGTTAAACTACCCACAAATGTCAAAACAAAATACGCCATCTTAATACGGTCACGCAACTTTCAAGCCCATGGTTTTAATGTACTAGTCATCTGTAGTTTAAAATTATGATGGATTATTATACGAATGTACGAGAGTTTTAGCTTTGGAATATTTATCTACATACAGTCGGTCGGTGACGCACTGACAGACGCGCCGATTGCGATTAAACGATTTAAATAAATGGTTTACAAGCACTTTGGATTTTATTTTTCGCCTCTTTAGGATTTGTACAACCTAGTTCAGGAAATTGATAGGCCTAGGAGAGAAAGATTTATAAATATATTAGAGCAAAAATATATGCTAGGAGAGATTCTGAAACGGTCTAGGTAAGTAAATATTTGATCAGAAACTCCTACAGCCACACGACCGATGACAGCCCTAATGGGCCCTACACAATACACATGCGCAGGCCTGACGGGGACGGAGCAATACAAAAACGAATCTGTCCTAAAGCGATCTCACTAGATCCATTGTGGATCTGGCCAATGGATCTACTGAGAATGAAGGGAATCTGCCTTCAGTCTCAGTACAAGCGAACGAACAAAGGTACAAAAGGCTTATTCCGTTTTTCCACCCTAAGGTGAATTCTCTCTGGATTGTTGTTAGTGATTATTTTCTCTATCTATGTATGATGGGGTGTATAGATGGACACGCGTTTTCTGCATCACCTTAGAGTGGCTGTTCAGGGTGGATAAACGGAACCTTTTTTCGCTAAATGGCAGATTCTGGAAACGGCAGATTCAATAAGCCAAAAGAAAAGCGATTATTCCCAGGAGTCCCCTCTAACACTGTCACCCGGGTGACAACTGGGATCTTTTCATAATAACTAATTTCCCAGATGTTAGGACATACAACTTCTCTTTCCTTTGTATTGCTCCGTCCCTTTCGGCCTCCGGCCGCCTGTGCATGTCATGCATGTGTAGAGAGGGCCCAATAACACCGACGTTCCCTGACCTAGTAGTAGACTGCTTACACTGAGCTACGTTCCACTAACACCGAAGATTAGATTGGACGGCCTATTCCCGTGGTCTCCCCCTGGGGATATCGGGGTAAAAAGGAGGAAGGGAAAAACTCCTTTGTTCGCTTTAGGACAGATTCGCTTTACGACAGATTCTTTTTTCCCGATATCCCCATGGTGGATGGAAGGGCACAGACAGGGTGTGGGGAACTTTTAAATCCCACTTGATCTTACACTTTTTCTCATTAGTTCTACCACTAAGTTCCTATCTACATACCTACTAAATCGTAGCACTAACGAGGAAAAAGTATTCTATGATGGGGGATAGAACCATATTGTAGTAGTACCTACCTAGGTAATTATATCTAGTGTTTGAGAAAGTAAGATTTTGCGAACAGATGGGATGGAAACGGGAATGGATTTTGTGTACCTACGAGTAGGTTGAACCCTTTTGCCTTCGATATGGGAATATCGTTGCCTTTTGCGAATCGGACAAGTGCTAATAATAATTCGTGTGCTAATAGTGATTCGTTGAGAGAAAGATCATTTTGAAAATCGTTGGGCCCTATATCTGTGCTTTGGGCACAGAATACATAG
This sequence comes from Agriphila tristella, assembly GCA_928269145.1. Lineage (NCBI taxonomy): Eukaryota > Metazoa > Arthropoda > Insecta > Lepidoptera > Crambidae > Agriphila > Agriphila tristella. Next base: position 15,792,905 of record OV743448.1, on the reverse strand, counting down.
TACCTTTGGGGCCGTAATGTCCACTACCTAAAATGACCACTTTTCACAAAGAACCATATCCCAGATCGTCAACTTCCTGTACTGACTACTTTCTCAGATTGAGCACAGACCACGCGGATATTTATTATGGCTGGACAATTGTATCCTCATCGAATGCTAGCGAAATGGTGACATGACGACGACGAGGAAACGGGGTCGTCCCTTCCAGGGACTACGAGAAGGGACCACGGGCAACTAAGGGGTTAGCTTACCCAGGGGGCAATTACAACCTCTTAAAACTTGCCAGCTTCATGAATTGTTGCTATAGTTACATCTCTTTCTCGCTGTATAGCAAATAAATCGACGCATTGATATCTATTCAGAAAACTGGCAAGTTTTAAGAGGGCTCCACACTCGCGCCGCGAACCGCGGTCGCGAATCACGGGCGCGGTTCGTGCATGAAAACGGTGCGAAAAATATAGCCCTCCAGACTCGCGCGTGAACCGCGGCCGCGAATCACGGCAACCTTAGTTCGGCACACAAGTCCTTTGACGCGGACCAAAAAACCGCCACCGGACGGGGAACGCCGCGAAGCGCGAACGCGAAGCCCATACGCGAAGCCGTGAAACCCTCCACACTCGCGCTTCGCGCCGCGAACCGCGGCCTCGAATCACGGGCGCGGTTCGCGCATGAAAATGGTGCGAAAAATATAGCCCTCCAGACTCGCGCGTGAACCGCGGCCGCGAATCACGGCAACATTAGTTCGGCAAACAAGTCCTTTGACGCGGACCAAAAAACCGCCACTGGACGGGGAACGCCGCGAAGCGCAAACGCGAAGCCGCGAAGCCCATACGCGAAGACGCGAAACCCTCCACACTCACGGTTCGCGGCCTTCGCGGGCTTTCTCGGCGCGAGTGTGGAGCCCTTTTTAGAGTTTGTATGTAATACGGGGGCAGGGACTAGTGCGAAAAATAGTCCGTAAGCCCGCGACAGTTTCGCCTACGTCATATGACATCACGATGAGCATGGCACACGGTCGGAAAAGTTGTGCTGATCGCTCAGCTCGATCCTCGCGGATCAGAAGATTATCGCAAATAAAATTGGCCGGAAGCTTGAGAAAATCCTTCACTTCCAGTTAAAAATCACTTTTGAAGGGCTTCCGGCCAGATATGTCTTGGCAGGCTTATTTATTCTCAAACACATTATAATTTCAAAACGTTTATAATAATTTTCGTGAAGATGTCACATGACGTAGGAAAAGGTATCCGGTGACCCTATGGCCCCGTCACCGTCTTTCAAGTACTTTCGGCCATTTCAGAACTGACAGACTTACGTAAACTCTAATTCTAATAATAGTGTGTTTGAGAATAAATAAGTCTGCCAAGCCATACTTATCTGACCGGAAGTCCTTCAATAGTGTTTTTTAATCGGAAGTAAAGGATTTTCTCAAGCTTCCGGCCAATTTTATTTGCGATAATCTTCTAATCGTCGCTCAGCACAACTTTTCCGACCGTGTGCCATGCATTAAAACTGTCGCGGGCTCACGGACTAAAAGGGCTTGAAACATGGGCCGAGCATTCAAATGGCAAACATCATGTTCAAAACCACCAAAAAAGTCTTTACTCTTCCAAAGCACGACCTCCTTGTTGGTGACAGACAACCCGATTTATTTTTACGGTCGGTGTCACTGCGCGCGGGAAAAATTGCTCAACTGTCAAACTCAGGCAAAGGGCGATCGTGCGTGCGGCCTACCAATGGTCTACCGTTTATTATTTAATTTAAGAAAAAAGTTTTTTCAGGTCAGTGACATTTAATGATAAGGGTTAAGTACTTAGAGAAGGGAAGGTTAAGTACGTAGGTACATACTTATGTTTTGCTAACTGTCCCCCGACCCGAGACGTCTTCGTGGTCAGTTATTTTTCCCCGGGAACAGTCCTTACCTACTTTTTCTTGGAAATGCTTCTGTCAGTGGTGTGACAGCGACAGCGACTCGCTCGGGATTCGGGAAATCGAGAGTGACTAATCAAGTTTATTTGAATAAAGATTATTTGACTTGACTTGACATGATGCTCGGTTGAGGAAATTGTACTAGGTATTATGTATTCTGTGGTTGTTATGTTAGGTAGTTGTTGTTGTTGGACGTGAAACCGTTACAACAAACAAACTCACTTTCGCATTTTTCGCATTTATAATATTACAGTCAGTAGGTATAAAACCTACTGAGGGCTTTTCAAAATGACAAAAAGCTGTAGGCTCGATAGATGGCGTTGATAAAAATGTATGTATCAATGTGATTTTTTTACTAATCTTCGAAGAGTAACTACTCAGGTAGGCAGGCAGATGTAACAAGGGTTGCCTGATGGTCGGGATTCGCCTGCATTCTCCCGCAATTTCAAGTGATCTCCCGACTCCCGAAAAATCTAATTATCTCCCGGAAAATCAGCTGTTCCGAAAGTTCTCTAGAAAGCAATCATTTTCACGGATGAAACCACAGATTATAAGATTATTGGATAAAACATACTAAAAATCGCGCTGCGCGGCCATTTTGTCTTGATAAAGACAGGCGATACCGGATTCGTAGATGAAACTGACTAAAAATCGCGCTGCGCGCAGGTTTTTTACAATTGACAGGCAAGATGAAAACTTACAAGATTAGTGGGGCTGAAACTGACTAAAAATCGAGCTGCGTGGTCGTTTTAACAGGTATTTAAGTTACATTTTTATTTAAGTAGTTATTTCTACCGACAAAAACCGCAAAATCCCGACATTTTCAAATATTCTCCAGATATTTTGGACTTCCGATCTGGCAACCCTAGATGTAACCCTAAAATGTTTCTCTTTGGGCAGATGTCAGCCAGCGAGCGCTACGCCTCGATTACATACGCCAATTTAGCTTCCTAGCTAGGAACCAATTTCGGGTTGCCACAATAAAATATTGTAGAATAAGTTCGATTTTAAAATCGAATCTACACTATAACGGAAAAGTAAACATTGTTTAAGATTAGAGATGAGAATTGAAAATAAAAAATCATAAAAAATTTTGACCTTTCCGTCATTTGTGCAAATTCACTGTGAAAATTTAACTTATTTATACGAGTGGCAACTCTAAATTGGTTCCTTAAATCGGCGTATGTAATCGAGGCTCTTGCCTCTTTGGTACAGGGCGTTATTTTTAAAAACCAATTTTGATTCCTTTTTAATATACTATATCTATGTTTTGATTCATCTCTTTCCTTCAACGCCATCTAGTGAGGCAAATAGTTACTTTTTTTTATGACACTTTGAAAAGCCCTCCGTATATATTATGAATCTAATTTGTAGATTTACTTAAAATATTTCCAGCTAACGTAGTGCATATTTTCTTTGGCTAAGCGCGCACGTTCGAATCCGAGGCAGTGAAGAATTTTCTTGACTTCTCATTTTCCCTATAAACACAAAATATTCTTTTCAATACAGTTGCTCGAAAATGTAAGTTTACGATGACAGTCGAGCGTGCGGTAAGTTGAGTTTACCACACGCCGTGCGTTTTTGTTTACGGATTAGTACAGCGTGCGGAAAGTTGATTTTACCGCACGCCGGCGCCGTGCGTTTTTGTTTACGAACGTTTTTTTTTAATTTCTACTAGCTTCCGCCCGCGACTTCATCCGCGTAGACAGTAGAAACATATTGCAACCAGTTTAAAATGACCCCTTTAGTGTATGAAAGCTAGTACTGCGGAGAGTTCAAGCTGTTTCCCTGGTTCCACCTACCTGAATTTGATGAAACATAGCTTCGATTTTAAGTTGGACCTCAATCTACTAAATTGTGAAAAATCCATCAAAATTCGTTTAGCGGTTTTTGCGTAATTCGCGCACAAATATTTAGAATTTACAGTTTTATTATATGTATAGATTACAATTTCAGTAGTACCTATAATGTTTTTTCGCAAATGTATTGAAAAACGTAGTATGGCACACGGTTGTTAAGGTTTTTAAAACTCGTAACGATTATAAACCCTCGCCTGCGGCTCGGGCTTACAAAACGTCAACTCGTTTTAAAAACCTCCTTACCAACCTTGTTTCATAAACTACTATTAACGTTTTAGGTACCATTGAAAATGGTTATCAGATGCAAATCGCCTGAGACGTATTTTTGACCAATCTCCAAGGATTTTGGGAGGATCGAAATGAAAATAGTAACAAAAGTTGAGGAGTTTATTGAGACACGTGTGAACGTTTGAATTTTGAAAATCTACTGGTAACTATTTTTGGAATTTTGCGAAATTCCAAAAATTCCGGGTTTTTTTAGGGATGTTTGTTTACTAAATTGTAAATATTTCGGAAAAAAAACCGACTTAAGAAAAAATTAAAAAAGGGTCCTAGGGTATTAGTTTAGCTATCAAATGGAGAAATAATTTTGAAAATCGTTTTATAATTGTGACCTGTAGGTGGTCCCTTTAGATTTGAAATTGTAGAAAAACGGCTGTTTCCGTACATAAAAAGTGATGTAACTTCTATGATTATTGACCGATCGTCATGGTAATAAAGATGCAGAAGCAGACGAGAAGTGCATTCGTTGGAATTTTGAAAATTGGTTAATATTATTTCGGCTGCGTCGAGGCAGTCAGCGGGCGCTTTTGTGACACGAGGCGGAGCAGAGTGTCACAATCGTAAAAATAAATAGGTACTGCCTAGGTAACTTTAAAAATATAATAGAACTTTACATTTGATTTGATTTTGGTTTTTCGTAATTTTTTGTGTTCATTTTCAATGCTCCGATTCTTGCAGGGACTGTAAAATCTGTGATTTTTTCATAAAGTACATGGTACATACCTGTATCTAGGTACCCTACTAGGCAAACGAACTCAAATCAAATCAAATCAAGTGGTTAACCAGCATTTACGCGTTTAGGACCCTGGGTTCGATCTATGTATGTATGATGTTGAAGTATTAGGTAGGTAGATACTGTACGTTTCATAATGCAATATATGAACATGCTATGAAAATTTAGAACCATTAAATACGATAAAAATGCTTCCTCGCATACCGTACATTAAAAACGCGCTCGCTCGCCGCAATTAAGCTGTGTTTAGAAAAAGTTTAAAAAACATGACAGCGATTTTGTAAGCGCACATCTGTCGCGATTTATTACACCGCCGTGTACGGAATATTTGCCGAACAATTTTTTTAATTGTTTCGGCAATGTTTAGAAATTATTACGTTTACGTTATTATACGTACGGTCACATTTCAGAATGAGAATATTTTATTTGCAATAAGTAGGTATCTACTTACTTACCTATAATCTTAGAATAATTACACCTAGAACGATAATTCCCTACAAAGCGCGCTGTCAAAAGTGAGGCAACTAAAACAGCCAAAATGGCGCCGTTTTCAGATTTTTATTGTCCATTATTACATAATCATTCCTAATAAGAACAAAACAGTTTCAATTTCCCTACCTTAAAAAGATTAATTATTATAATATAAGTGAGGCAACTTATACTGAGCCAAAATGGCTCAGTTCTCAGATTTATATCCTTCATACGTTACCTAATCGTAACTAAAATCCAATAATAATAATAATAATAATAATAATATTATTGGATTTTAGTTACGATTAGGTAACGTATGAAGGATATAAATCTGAGAACTGAGCCATTTTGGCTCAGTATAAGTTGCCTCACTTTGCATACATAGACACGGCTTCTAGGTGAAATTATTCTAAGCCTATAAATAAAAATTACCGTTATCGATTCTAAAAAAACCAAATCACTTCTCGGGCAGAAATAAACAACCGGTGAGGCGAGTCCTAAAAAGCCACTATACCTACTTATACAGGGTGTCCCAAAACTTTGCCACACGGAGGGAAAGTACCTTAAATATTGAAGATAGGAAATTTTACTGAAAGAAGACTTCATTTTTATTTTTAAAACAATTGGAACTGCATTCAAAGATTTTCAAATAATCGCATGTCTTAACCAGGAATCAAACCCACCAAATTAGAAAAAAAAACTTACTTTTACGATACCGATCGAAAGGGTTATTCATTAGGATTATTTTTCGTTAAGTAACACAGCATCTTAAACAAAAGGAAGACCATGAAATTTTACATTTAAATTTTAATGATTATGTTTTGTATCAATTTGTATAGGAATTAGTGCAATATTAAAAAAAATCTTTGAATGCAGTTCGCATTATTTTTTTAAATAAAATGAAGTCTTCTTATATATTTTTCCGCAGGGTCATCTAAAATAAAAAGTCAAATTTAAAATGGCGGCCATTCCAACAGGGAGTGGGGATAGACTAGAACCAAGAAGCTTATACCTCCCTCCAATGGAGATTGCACGGCCATAATTATGTCATAGTGAAGATTGAAAAAAGCTCCTTTAGTGACGTGACGGCTTATTGCAACCTCTTTCTTTAGTGTTACAATACGTGTTCGTTGTTCGTCGTTCGTTCGTGAGAAACGAAAACGTATTGTAAAACGAAAAGAAAGAGATAGCAATACGCCGAGACGTCACTAAAGAGTCTTTTTCAATCTTCAGTATGATACTAGGCGTGCAATCTCCATTGTGGATTTAAGCTTCTTGACTAGAACTCAACATGTGGGTGTTTTTGTTGATTAAATTAGATGTATTTCACGCCTTTAAATTATCGCAAGTTTAAGACAAAAAGCACTGTGTAAGTATATAGACCTACTTAATTTCGTAGTACCTAGCCTAAGTACTTTTTCTTTTATTCTCTGAATTAAACCTACTTAACTAAGCCACTTTAAATTCAAAACATTTTTTTTTACTTATATTTTTGTCAAAAAATGGTTTGCCGATGTGGTGTGCCCATAGACAATCTTTTTGGTTTTTACTAACTTTAAATTTTGGCAAAGGAAATCGAATCGTACAACCCACGCATGACACAAGAAAGAAAGCAAAAATAGCGTTAAATACACCATAAATTCAGGACCGCCCGAGTAGAAGCCAGTCAACTCAACTGTAAAGGAGATAGCCCGGCGTGGTATGATTTATTAACCATTGAAACCATTCACTAGCTTACTTGCTTGTTTAGTAGAGTTTAGGCGTTGCGAATTTAGCAAAAATATCGTCTATTATAAGTAAGTACTAAATGACAGGCTATAAAGTTCGTTTAAGCAATAAAAAGTACCACAATGCTTCCTCGGAGTGCACTACAGAGAGAAAATTTACAATGAGGACTTTTCAAAATGACAAAAAACTGTAGGCTCGATAGATGGCGTTGATAAATATGTATGTGTCAATGTATTTTTTTACTAAGCTTCGAAGAGTATTCTGGTAGGCAGGCAGATAGGATTACAAATAATGTTTCTTTCTGGCCAGATGTCAGTAAGCCAGCGCAGCGAGCGCTTACTTACTTCTTTAGTTAAAAGCCAATTTTGACACTTCTCTTTCCATCAACGCCATCTAGTGAAACAAATAGTCAATTTTTTTTATCGTCACTTTGAAAAGCCCTCATTCTCGTTCCAATGGCGGCGCTAGTGAGCAGACTACGCTCTCTTTAAAAATTGCTGTAGAACTTAAATTACTTACCTATTTATTTCTCAATATTGACATTTACAGAAACTAATTAAAATTAACAAAATGAAAGCTAATAAAAATAAACTAAAAATTGTTTCTTTGTCAAGCGGATATAGGTGATGTCTATTTAACCCTCAACTGGTACGTAGGTCTATACTTATCATTAAATGCTATTCTTAGGTATTCTTGAGTTCTTTATTTTAGGTCATAGACTTATGAGGTAGTTCTTGAGATATAAAACTATATTTTAAGGACTTTACTAGGTACGGTAAAAAAAAACGTTCTTATAAATGTTTATATAGGTTCTCTTTTACCTATGTACATTTAAAGTGAGATAGGCACAGATTATAAAATAACCATATTGCTAACTTCAATAGAAGTAGGTACTCACCTAAATATTTTGAACTGTACAGAAGTACAGATAGGTAGGTATTTGAATGCTAAAAGTAATATATTTTTAAATTATTTATAGTTTACACGCCGAAGCGAACTAAATATTTATTCTGTGCTACAAACAAGCTAGTGATATTTTAAACGTTTGCAAGTAATGTTTACTTTACTTTCCTTTTAAATAGGGACCATCCGTAAGTCACCGATTTTGATAAATTTGAGCTTGATCGCTGCGGACACCTATAAAAACATGATGCAACAGAAAAATAAAAACTAAATATGTATTATTTTAGTTTTATCACACAGGCGAAAATACCATTTTCGGATAAAATGCAAATCGAATGAGAAATAATATTTTCAAACAAAATTGTATGAAAATTTTATATTGTCATACAAAATACTATTTCTTATAGATATTTGAAAATTCTTGGATAACTCCATAATGATGCGCCTGAAACGTGACATAAGTGACGTCACAAATGTTGACTGTTTTGTATAGAGCGTTTTCGGCGGGTGCTGCTGCGTGCTAACTTCAAGTGACTATATCACGAGAAAAAAACGCAAGGTTGCTTTTCTCACGCATTATACTTTTGATTTTGATACAAAAAAAAATGGATGCATGTTCCCTATTAAATCTGAGTCCACTTTGGATAGGTATACCGTATAATAATGTTGGCGTAACAAAATGACTAATATGTTCGGCTTTTCTCAATGTTGCTGTTACAAGTATTTGATTATAATGCTTTAGTATTTAGTATACTCACTTTATTTTAAGGAAAACACCTTAAATGAGGAACTTAGTCAGTAATCTTGTATAATTAGTAGGCAGCAGATGAGCGTTACTCCAACAGCTAAGCTGCATACCTGTCAGACGGTGGAGTGATAAATCATTGCACCTGTGCCGACATTAATCGTGCTCGTCCGAGGTGGAGACTGACAACTGTACAGTTTATTAGAGCGCTGCCATAAGATTAGGAGACGTTTAAACTAAATAAGGGCCTTAAAATAATAATAACGGGACTGAAATGCAATTTTATAAAAAGATGTTGATTTAAGTATAGTTTTGTGTTCTACGAGTATTAATATCAAGCTAGTTACTGACCGTAAAACCCGTATCCCACTTTTTAGTAGGTAGGTAGGTAGGTATTCTTAGCATGATCATCTATCGAGAAAATACGCGCGCAAAAGTATTCGATAGAGTGATTATGTCTATGAGAAATGTAATTTCGCTTTCACATTGGCATTGTACAAATTTCCCTTACAAAATTACACTATCAAATACTTTTGCGCGCTTTTTTTCTTCTCGATTGCTGTCCGTGCTACGACTAAAGACAGACTAAGGTTACGTCACGGGCCCATTGTGGATTGGTGGGTGTTAATGACTTTTAATGCAGCCAAGAACTCCATAAAATAAATGTATAACTAAATATTAGGTCTTTACCTATGAAATTGCCGTTTTGTTTGGAAAAAGTTAAAGTATTTTTTTTCGAACTTATTTATTTCTTTTATTCAAAGTAATCACCCCTGCAATCAATGCATCTTTGCCAACGCTGTGGCAGTTTATGGATGCCCTTCTTGAAAAAATCAGCTGGACGGGAGACAACAAACTCTTCAAAGGCGTTTTGTACTGCCTCTCGGGAATTGAATTTTTATACCGCTAAAAAGTTGTCCAAATTTTGGAAAAAGTAATAGTCGGTAGGCGCAAGATCTGGTGAGTATGGCGGATGAGGGAGAGCTTCCAAACCCAACTCATGCAGCTTAGAGACGGTCTGTTGTGCAGTATGGGGTCGCGCGTTGTCGTGAAGTAGCAGTGGGGCACCCATCTATCAAGCTTTTTTATCTTGCCAATCTGTCGCAAATGGACCAATATTGTTTTGATGCTAACATCAAAAGCTGCTGCCAGCTCAGCTGTAGATTGCGATTCATCTGCTTCCACAATCGCCTTTAATTCATCATTGTTGACCAAAGTTTCCGGACGACCACGAGGTTCATTTTTCAAGTCAAAATTCCCAGAACGGAACCGAGCAAACCAATAACGGGTTGTACGTTCGTTTGTACAGTTCTCTCCGTAAACGTCGTTGATGTTACGTGTCGTTTGTGCCGCGTTGGTGCCACGACGGAACTCATATTCCATAATTACACGAAATTTCGAAGTATCCATTATGAGGGAAAATGTTGAAATGTAATGAAAATACAACGCTAATCAATAAACAAAAGACTGATTTTGTAAATAGAATGTCATATTTTTAAAACAAAATTAATTTGAATTTAGAATTCATAGCCAATCAAAACTTTTATTTGTTTGAAAAAGTCTGTACTGCAATACGGCAATTTCATAAGTAAAGACCTATTAGTTATATCATACTACCAAACTATCCAGCTGCCCTCACCGTTTGAGGCATTGACGATCGAAAATAGGTGGGACATGTGCCTAAATCATAATTTGCAGTGTCACTATCTCTTCATTACGCTACCGCGCGCCAGGAAGCATTTAAATTCAATGAAATGACCCCCCGAGTTTATCGGGTGCCACACGTAATTAACCCAATAATCATCCGGTTTTTGTCCGCGCGGCCATTTTGTGGCGCGCGACAAAATGGCGGACCTAATGGTCTGTGAAGATGATAAGGGATACTGGGGTAGAGAAACAGCGGAGACTGTTTGTCATTTAACGTTTAGCACCGTTTTGCTTTGTGTGTTTTGCTTAACGTCCGAATAATAAAACAAAGGTACTAAGGATTTTATTGACTTTTTTGCTAGATTTAAGTACCTAAATATGTCTTATACTTAGTATTCCAGCAGTCAGGTCGGTTTTAACCAAATTGGGCCGCCGTGCCCACCGGGCGGGCCCCACCCAACAATTTTTTTTATTAACAAGAGAAAGCATATTTAGCGGAGCGGCATCTACCATGCGCCGCACACACTACGCAACACTCCGTACAGTGACTCTTTGCATATATACAAATACCAACCATCAACGGTTGGACCGCGGTCCCGAGCACAGTCACCTAGTTCGGTGGAAGTACTTCCCTTTTCGCTGAATATCTGGCGAAGAGATCCTTCATCTACACTGCAACTTATTCATGGGCAGTGTGGTAAACAGTGGCGTTTACGAATAGTAAGCAAAGTACATACTGCCAAATACTTAAAAGCTTCTTAACGAAAATCTAAAGTTAAGGTCTCCTTAACTTTAAGAAAGCTGTCAGTTTCATAGTGTCTGTCAAATCTGACAACTTTTTTGAACTTAAGGTCAAAACGCACTTCAGCGGAGCGGCGCGGCGCGGACCGACGCGGCCAAATATTTGTATGCAAACTACATAAACTACTATAGCAGCGCCGCAAATATTCCCATAATGCGGTTTACATCATTGCTACTGATAGAAATAATATTTGGCCACGTCGGTCCGCGCCGTGCGGCTCCGCTGTATCATCCCCGTCCATTGGTAATGCGCTGGAACCTTGTCACATTAACATCCACACGTTGACGTGATCCACAAACAAAAATGTCATGAAACAAGAAAATTCTAATATGTAATCTAATATATTAATTATTGAATTATTATTTTCAATAAGATAAGGGTCTAGGTATATAACATAAATCATGGCCGCCAGGCGCATTACCAATTGATGGGGATGTGCGGTTTGACCTTTAAGGTGGCCTTATCTTTAAGTTTTGTTTGAGTATTTGGCCGTCAGTCTTATAAGTTCCGCTATTTCAGCGACCTCACCTTTACCGGGGAGCAACACTCGTCGCGCGCCCGCCGGTTTTCTATTTACCGGCGCGCGACGAGCGACGGGTTAAAGCGTCAAATGTCACCGCGCACTTCCGGTCCAAAATGGTATCCAAATGCAATGAAAACGATACCGTGCCTTAATTTATTTTAATGACTGAATTTATATCGACATTGATCTATTTAATTTAGCGCAAAGGTAATACATAATCGTAAAATATCCAGCATAAAAACATTTTAAAATGTTAAAGCGGATCCTGTCCCGAAGTCCCCATTATTGTCAAAAGATGGCGATTCTATCATACTGTCAGTAATAAAATAACAAACTGTGAACGTGATAATGTTAAATAGGTACTGAAAACAAGCTTAGTAAAAACTATAAAACAAATAATTTACTTTTATAAAAGAGATAAATAATGCTGAAAATATATATTTTACAAAAATCATTACCGCAAAGAAATATACACCGTAATTTTGTAGTCGTTTTAATTAGTTAGCTTAAGGGTGTGTTCTACTAATGAAAATAAACATTTTTGCCAAAGAAACATGGGTCGAAAAACGACAAAAATTTTTGACTTCCCCATACAAATACAATGATTTAGCTGTCTAGTTAGTATGGGAGTACCAAAATTTTTTGTCGTTTTTTGACCCATGTTTCTTGGGCAAAAATGTTTAGTTTCATGGGTACAACACACCCTTAAGTTAATTAAAACGACTACAAAATGACGGTGTATAGATAGCATTAGCGCCATCTGTGGATTCATATGTGAAATATATCTTGTTCAGAAGAGTGTATTAAAAAAATACTACAAAAGTAGTTTATTATTTAAAAAATGTTTTAAAATTACTGATCAAATAACTAGGTAGGTAGGTACTGTCTAAAGCTAAAAATATAAAATAATTCAAATTACTTTTATGGATAAATAGCATGGCTCCTTGTCAAGGCTGTATGATTGAAGGACTTCGTCACCTACTAAATAATAACCTAATGGGTGTATTCCAGCGGGTCAATCGCTAAGTCATCGGTCACTACAGTGTACATTTTAATCAGATAAAGTAATTTGTTATACTATCCCCGCAAATTGTTAATGAACCTGGCAGCCATGTTCTTAAACTCAAAAACGAAGAACAATTGTAAAATGTTTATATACTTTTTTTAAATTTGTGATTTTTGCATTCAGAATGCTATTTTTTTATTTTTTTTTATTTAGTAATGTTTATATACCTAGACCCTATCTAATTGAAAATAATAATGAAATGAGGGCTTTTCAAAGTGACATTAAAAAACAGTTACTATTTACCTTACTAGATGGCGTTGATAGAAAGAGAAGTGTCAAAATTGGCTTTTAATACCACCTAACTCAAAGCTTTAGCCAGAGCGATAGCTATGCTTTATCCGTCCTTGTTTGTCATATTATCATAACATAACACGATGACAAGGACGGACAGTGCACTGACGTCATAAACCAAAGCCAGAGTCAAAGCGAGAGAGTTAGGCGGTAGACCCGCTGTACCAAAGAGGAAAGTAAGCGCTCGCTGAAGGTCCAAACAAATTATCGGACGCGGCTTATGGACGCGGCTTACTGCCGCGGCTGATAAGTGTGCACACTCTCATAACATCCTGCGTGCCAGATAGCTATCGGACGTCCGATGACGTCATATTAGTCTATGGTTACGTCCGCGACCTACTACATCCGATAGTTTGCACACCTCAGATCAGCCGCGGCAGTAAGCCGCGTCCGATAATTTGTTTGGACCTTGACTCAGCTAGCTGACATCTGCCCAAAGAGAAACTTTTTTGTTTTTTTATTTATCACTGTTACAGTCAGTGGCACGAATCATGAAATCGGGTGGGGATTGCGCGGAACGCGTATTTTGGGTATGCGTTGGGGTGAGGGGCGCGGGCGGCGGGAGAGGGGCGCGCGCTATTGGTCGCTTACAAGAGCACATGCGCGAACTTATCCCCACTCCGTCGAAAAATATTCATGATTCGTGCCACTGACTATACTATTGAATAACCTTTTAGAATTTTATTGTTAAATGTATTTTTTTTGTGGATGACGTCAATGTGGATGTTCATGTGACAAGGTTCCATCGTTTTACCAATTTGCGGGGATATTAATTAAATAAAAAAAAAAAAAAAAAAATATTTATTTCAGTACCAATTTTTTACAACATGGTGATTGACTCCCTCTTTTAAGTGCATAGTGCACCTGTGCCAGATGAAGTCGCTCTTCCATAAGAAGCAACTAATAATTATAATGGTACAATGTGCATACTTAAGCGATAATGCTAACTAATAATTGTACCAACTAAAACATAAGAAACTTAATAACAAAATATAACTTATAAATTTAATGTGTGTGTGTGTGTGTGTGTGTGTGTGTGTGTGTGTGTGTGTGTGTGTGTGTGTGTGTGTGAGACCATAGGTATTAGGTGTCGATTTTCAGGAGATTTTCAGTCTCATCATAGGATAAGGGTTTTAGCCACGCTGATAATCTTTGTCTACATTCGCGAAAGGTTAATGGATATATTTCCAACTTCTTATTAATAATGTTATACAAATAGGATGACATATAACCATATTGACACCGTGCAAATTTAGTATGGGTTTGTTTAGTGATAGCAACTATGTCTTTCCTTCGCCTCTGCAGAATAGCGACATTGTAATGCAATGTTTTATGTTTTTTAAAAATAGTATGCAAAATGTACAGTTTTCGCACTGTTAACAAGTCTGTTATTGTGTAAAGGCTGTGGGTTGGAAATTGACGATTTTTTAAATACATGAGCTTAAGTAGTGCTCTTTGTGCTCTTTCAACCTGTAGAAAATGTGTTTTTAAGGCACTGCCCCATACTAATACAGTATGTAATGACGGATTGTGCTAGCGCGAAGTAAATCTGGTTTAGTAGTTTCTTGTAGGCTATATGTCTGAGAGTTTTGAATATAAACATGAGTTTTCTTAGTCTACAAGAAACCACTTCCAAATGAGACTGCCATGATAATCTTTGATCCACCATAATTCCTAGGTATTTGGTAACAGCAACTTTCTGTATAGAGGGACAAGTGCACATGACTTCTTTTGCGTGTCTGTTACGGTGGATCTTGATACCAAAAGTACTATCGGGTTGGGTCCTGTCGGTTAGAGAGAAGCACATGTAATTAGTTTTAGAGGTGTTTAGGGTTAACAAGTTCGCTCTAAGCCATTCAGCAATTTCCGCCAAGCCAGCCTCCGCCACACTCCTGACATCATCCCATGACTCTCCGGTAAAGGAATTAATGTTCATCTTTATTTTATTTTCCATTGTTAAAATGTACTATAGGTGCGATCGATGACTCTGCAATTAGTCTGCTGGAAGGCTTCCAATATGTCAAGTGGTCAGATGTCAAATTAGAATTTGACAATCAGCTGAGAATCACAAAGCTGAGAATGAAAATAACCTATAAAGTTAAAAGATTTTTTGGAAAATAGTTACTTTTAGGACATTATGAAGTATATTTCTCGATTATTTCAACCCGTTATAACAATACCAAAGAATGCTAAGATCAAGAATACAGAAATCACGTGTAAAAGTCAAAAGGTAAGAACAATTTCAGACGGGAAATTAATTCCGGCTTTTATATATCCCAAAGTAAATTAAACTTATTAATATTATTCACTTTCTATTCACCGTAAGAAAAAAGGAATCCCTATGTACAATTGATGTAGTTGGTAACTTCTGATTCTATTTTAGGGAAGAAAACAGGTTGATTTAAAATATAGGTTATAATTAGGTCTCTTCGAATACAATGCAATTAATTTAACAATGTACAACTGAAGTGGCTATCTTCAGAGCGCTAGCAGTACATAAAGATGTATTTTAATCTGTAAATTTACTTTGCCATACATTCTCCAGTGAAGTTGCAGTGGATCATTGCCTATTGTCAAATTTGTCAATATAATCGCATTGTACACATCTTAATTTAACAATAATTAACTTGACTACATATTAATAACACTTAACCTGCATGGTCATTTCCTTACAATAATAATACCATTACCTAGAATGATAATTCCCTACAAAGCGCACTCTCAAAAGTGAGGCAACTAAAACAGCCATAACGCCGTGTTCAGTAGTTATATTGGTAAAAATTTAGAATACTTGAGCACGAATTTGGTGGTTTTGAGGGAAGGGGGGAGGAGGGGGGGAGGTAACCTCCCCCCTGGTGGTACTCCCATTCCGCGGAAGTACATATTTGCAGAGATTGATATATATGAATACACAAAAAAGTAATGATAACAGCCAAATTGCTGTTGTTTTTCGGCAATTAAATGAGGGAGAGAGGGGGAGGGAAGGGAAACAACTCCCTCCTCCAATCCCCATCTGTCCGTGATGCGTAGTTTTCAAGAAATAATTTTTTGTGTAAACATAACCTCAAAACAAAAAATTTAGAAATTAAGCAGGGGAGGCTAAAAAGAGGTGGGGAGAGGGGAAGGGACGTACGTACAAAATTTCGCACGTAAAAAAAGTCGTTTCTGGCGCTTCGCCGGCCGCTGCCGCGGCACGCTCGCTTCGCTCGCTCGGCTCGCGCGCTGGGTTCATGTACACCTAACATGCTCGTCTCTACGCTCCTCGCACCTATCACGTGACCTGCGGTCTTTGATTCACCATCGCAACAATTTAGCAGTGCTACCAACCTAGTGCGCCGCCATTAAACGTCAAGAATGACGACACTGGTTTAAAAATTAGACTTAGATCTTTATTTTTTTCGAAAAATAAGTGTTTCCGCGGAAAATGAATATGTGCATTAGAATCTCTGCATGTTTTATAACAAAGTAGTAAACTCACTATATATAATTTCGTGCTCAAGTTTTCTAAATCCAAGCCATTTTATTCTCCATGATTACCTAATAAGTACGAAACAGTTTCAATTCTCCTAACTTTAGGGGATTAGTTACTATATTATTGGATTTAAGTCACAATTACGTATAAAGGATATAAATCTGAGAACTGAACCATTTTGGCTCAGTATTAGTTGCCTCACTTTGCATATGCGGACACGGCTTCTAGGTGTTATTATTCTAAGGTCATTTCATAAAATAATAATTGGGTTTGAAGACATTTATTCTCATACAAACATATTAAAGTTAATTTACAATAAGATAGAAAAGATACATATCATGTCACTACATATCATAAATAAAATTAAATATAAGTACAATGTATTAATGAATTAACGCAAAATGAGAAAACCGTTTCTTCGGACCATCAATCTGAACAACTTTTACTATGGGACCAACTCTGAAATCGCGAAAAAAATCAGCCGCTTCATACATTTTTATATTTTCGTTATTAATTTTTGTATGAAACAGCTGGTTTTTTTCGCGATTTCAGAGTTGGTCCCATAGTAAAAGTTGTTCAGTTTGATGGTCTGAAGAAACAGTTTTCTCATTTTGCGTTAATTAATTACCACATTGTATTTAGTCAGTTAAAATTACAATAAAGTGCCCAAACTGTTTTCCAGCTCCTCTTAGAGCTTGGCTTAGTAAGACCTACAAGCTCTGGCCTCTTCACGCTGTTCCCCCTCGCGAGAAGAGCGGCAGATAAACTTGAAGCACTCATTCGTCACTACATCGAGGAAGCGGGCGGGCAGAGGGTGTCCCTGCCAGCGCTGACTGCGGCGAGCCTCTGGGAGAAGACGGGCAGGCTGAGTGACGTCGGACCGGAGCTCGTGAAGCTGCAAGATCGTCATGGGCATCAATATTTGTTGGCGCCTGTAGGTATAATGATTTTTTTTATATTTTTGTTTTATATTGGTAATTTTCTTTATTAAGTTTTAAATTTTAATTCTTTATTGAAAAAAAACAATTATAAAATACAACAAATGGTTTTAACACATAGAATACGAAATTAATTGCTAATTACACACATCAACTTTGTCTAGGGATCAAGGTATATTTTTCATACAAACGAGGTAATTTTAAAGCCTTGGTTTCCTACTAGAGATGTACCCTGCTGTGATCTGATGATGAATATTCAGGTAGTGAATGGAAGAAATTCAGATCGCTATACAAACCCAACTGATTTAATCAGCATTCTAAAAGATAGAAGAACGTGTTTAAAAACCTCGAAAATAGCATTAAAATGTATGGAAATCCTGAAATTGAGAACCCTGACCCTTCTATCTTTTAGAATGCTGATCAGTACCTATTCCGTACCGATCAGTACGTTATTTTTTTCGATAGCTGTTCGTGCTAAGGGTACTGTACCCTTAGCACGAACAGCTATCGAAAAAAATAACGCGCGTAAAATCATTCGATAGTGCAATTTTGTATTGGAAATTTGTACACCGCCATCTACCGCCGAATAGTGAAATTAAAATTTCCATAGAGAATTCTCTATCGAGTAATTTTACGCGCGTTATTTTTCTCGATAGCTGTTCGTGCTACGGGTACTGATCGGTTGGCTGTGTATACTATAGCGATTTGAATCTCTTCCATTCACTCCCTGGATAGCCATCATCATCATCACCATCATCAGATCACTGCACGGTACATCCCTTGCAGAAAACCTTGATGAGTATATTAGTGAAATTTTGATTAAAAGACAATATTTTTTAGGGTTCCGTAGCCTAAATGGCAAAAAACGGAACCCTTATAGATTCGTCATGTCTGTCTGTCTGTCCGTCCGTATGTCACAGCCATTTTATTCCGAAAGTATTAGGATTACACAGTTGAAACTTAGTAGGTAGATGTATTCTGTTAACAGCTTAACGATTTTAACACAAAAAAAAATAAAGATTAAGTGGGGGCTCCCCATACATTGAACTGAAACTGAAATTTTTTTTTTCTTCATACAAACACATGCGGGGTGTCTATAGATAGGTCTTTAAAAATGACATTGAGGTTTCTAAGACAATTTTTTTTCAAAGTCAACCGTTTGAAAGATAAACACTGCCAAACTGGTAAAATGTGTGTCCTCCCCCCTCTAATGTGTGTCCCCCCCCCTCTAACGAGATAAAGTAATTAGTTTTCGAGATATATCATATTTTCCAAAACGCGAAAATAACTTTGTCATTCATACCAACACTATGAAAAACAAAGTTATTTTTGTAGACGAAAAATGATAGTGGTATTAAATATGGTATGGTATAAGGTAACTACGGAACCCTACGGCGTGTGGCCCGACACGCTCTTGGCCGGTTTTTTTTTATAACGATTTGAGTTCATAAGATGTATGAAAACTGTGAAAGCTGTTAACTAATTTTTTTGCAGGGGTTTGCGAACCGATGGCGTAGCTTCTATGACATTCACAAGTGCTTGTAACAGCTTAGACTGAATAAATTATTTTTGAATTTTGAATTTTAATTAGCACAAGTAATGATAAACTACTCAGGCAGTTGAAATTTGTAAAAAAAATACTTTTTTTTGTTTGTAGACACATGAAGAAGCCATTGCAGACCTTCTCTCCGATGTGGGACCTCTGTCGTATAAACAACTGCCTTTACTTCTGTATCAAGTAAGTATATTTAATGGATACTTTGCTATCCTTAGTAATATTCTTACATGGGCGTACCCAGGTTCTGGGCCAGGGGGGCATATCAGATTTTTCATAAGCACTTGCACTTGTCAAGCACTTAATCAAATAAACATAACATACTCAAATTAAAATAGGTAGGTATACTTTTTTTAAATGAGCTTTATTTCCCATACATACTCGAGTAGGGTTGCCAGATCAGTACCCTTAGCACGAACAGCTATCGAGAAAAATAACGCGCGTAAAATTACTCGATAGTGCAATTTTGTATGAAAAATTAGTACAGCGCCATCTATCGCCGAATAGCGAAATTAAATTTTCCATAGAGAATTCTCTATCGAGTAATTTTACGCGCGGGGTTTTTTTCTCGATAGCTGTTCGTGCTAAGGGTACAGAAGTTCAAAATATGTGGAGAAAATTTGAAACAGTCGGGATTTTAGAGTTGTTGGCCAAATAAAAATGGCCGCGCAGCGCGTTTTTTATTCAGTTTCACCCACTAATCTTATAATTTTACCTGTCTATTGTAAATAAACAGCCGCGCGAGTGCAATTTCTATTTATTTCTATAGTAAAAAACTGCCGCGCAGCGTGATTTTAAGTCAGTTTCATCCTCTTATCTTGTACTCTTGCCTGGCTATAATAAAAAAAAACCACGCAGCGCGATTTTTAGTTAGTTTAAAATGAGCGCACCGCATGATTTTTAAAAGTTATATTATACGGCAAATAAGAGTGGGAATCCTTACTAATATTATAAATGCGAAAGTCTGTTTGTTTGTTTGTTACGCTTTCACGTCTTAACTACTGAACCGATCATCATGAAATTTCACACACACGTTGTCAGGGGTACAGAGAAGGACATAGAGTACCTTCCATCCCGAAAACAGGAACTATTCCCGAGGTATAGACAAAATACTATCCACGCAGACGAAGTCGCGGGCGGAAAGCAATACGCTAATATATTTGTTCTAGCCAGTCAATTAATATAGGTAGTCTGATATTGACATAACTTTTGCTTCTATTAATAAGAAGGTGTAACAAACAAAACAAACAAACTTACTTTAGGAGTAAGGAAGTAAGAATAGCATTGAATTGCCATGGCAGTTAGAGGTAAACTAGCCAGTTCCTCAGGGTGAGGATTCCGGGTGTAGTGCGCTTCCACCTTCGGCCTTATCGTCACTTAACATCAGGTGAGGCCAAGCACTACCCCGTTAAAAATATACCATTTTGTTGAGCAGATAAGCAACAAGTACCGCGACGAGCACCGCCCCAAGCACGGCTTACTGCGCGCTCGCGAGTTCAGTATGCTCGACGCTTACGGAGCGCACGCGAGCGAGCAATGCGCGAAAACCGTTTACCAAAGTGTATCGGACGCTTACAAGAAGTTGTTCGAGAAATTAGAACTGGCTGTGCATAGAGGTAAGTTATTTGATATTTTCGTTAATAATTTTTGTATGAAACAGCTGATTTTTTTTCGCCATTTCAGAGTTGATCCCAGGCACGTATCCAAGGGGGGGGGGTAGTTGGGATTTATCCCCTCCCCCTGAAATCTAGAACACACAGTACAAGACTAAATTCAAATTTAGCGGGCGAGGCACTCTCCGGTTTACGAGATGCAGTTGTCCCCCCCCCCCCCCATAGTAAAAGTTGTTCAGTTTGATGGCCCCTATGTACCATATTCGGCAATTTTTGTTACGCGTTGTATAACAATTGAGAATTGGTTTTCTTCTAGTTCACTCCGAAGAAAATCGCTTAAGGCGGTTGTATGACCGAAAGCGGCGCCGTCAGAGGTTTTTATTTGATAAGTTTTTATTAGAAAAAGATTTTAATAATGGTTTACGTAGAGTTTTTAAGGACCATGGTCTAGTATTTTTAGAAGGTATCACTGCATGCCGTCGTAGTCATTCGTAGAAGTAGATAGCAAATGTGTCAAAAACGGCCACTTTTAGCAGTTTTGCTATCTACTTCTAGCAGTGACTACGAGGGAATGTAACGATACTACCTAAAAGTAATAGACTGTGGGCCCTAAATATTCCACGTAAGACATTATTAAAATTGTGTATTAGAATTATAATATTAAATAAAATTCACCGCGGCTCCACTTTCGCTCAGGGTGTTTCCTTAATGGATTTTTTGCTTAAAGTGGCCACTTTTTAAATGTATTTCTATTTATGTTCAAGTTGAAGCGCCCTCTGGCGACATGGGCGGGTCACTATCGCACGAGTGGCAACTGTGCGCGGGCGCAGGGGAAGACTCCATAGAAATATGCCCGTCCTGCTCGCACGCCGCGTTACCGGGGGGCGAGCAGTGCGGGTGTGGGAAAGGGATGGATACAGTTAGCAGTATAGAGGTTAGTGAAAGGGGAGGACTCCATAGAAATATGCCCGTCCTGCTCGCACACCGCGTTACCGGGGGGCGAGCAGTACGGGTGTGGGAAAGGGACGGATACAGTTAGCAGTATAGAAATTAGTGAAAGGGGAGGACTCCATAGAAATATGCCCGTCCTGCTCGCACGCCGCGTTACCGGGGGGTGAGCAGTGCGGGTGTGGGAAAGGGACGGATACAGTTAGCAGTATAGAGGTTAGTGAAAGGGGAGGACTCCATAGAAATATGCCCGTCCTGCTCGCACGCCGCGTTACCGGGGGTGAGCAGTGCGGGTGTGGGAAAGGGACGGATACAGTTAGCAGTATAGAGGTTAGTGAAAGGGGAGGACTCCATAGAAATATGCCCGTCCTGCTCGCACGCCGCGTTACCGGGGGTGAGCAGTGCGGGTGTGGGAAAGGGACGGATACAGTTAGCAGTATAGAGGTTAGTGAAAGGGGAGGACTCCATAGAAATATGCCCGTCCTGCTCGCACGCCGCGTTACCGGGGGTGAGCAGTGCGGGTGTGGGAAAGGGACGGATACAGTTAGCAGTATAGAGGTTAGTGAAGGCTGGGCGCGGGGAGGACTCCATAGGGGGGCAGTTGCCCCCCGGATTTTGTTTACCTCCAACTTTGTGTCAATTTTTATCAATAAAAGTTTTTATTTGCCATACAATATATTTGATTTACTTATAATAAATTTGCCCCCCCCCCTGGCCCAGAACCTGGGTACGCCCATGTTTTCATCTGATAACAGTCGTTAAGCCAAGTCAGAGGCCTTAAACGGCTTGATACGATTAGAAGAAAAATACATTTTCAAGGTAAAATCGATAATCATATAATTTGTAGGTGATACGAAGTTCACTTGGTTCACTAGTGACAGATAAAAATGTTTGTTTGTAGGTGGGTCACACGTTCGTACTGGGGACCAAATACAGCGCTCCCCTGCGGGCCCTGTACACACCGGCGACCGGGGCCCCGGGGCCTGTGGTCATGTCTTGTTATGGAATAGGTATTACCAGGTAGGTATATACAATGACAACATACGAATCAACTATAATAATGTCAAATACAGCGCGCCCCTGCATGCCCTGTACATGCCGGCGACTGGGGCCCCGGGGCCCATGGTCATGTCTTGTTATGGAATAGGTATTACCAGGTAGGTATATACAATAACAACATACTAATCAACTATAATAATGTCAAATACAGTGCGCCCCTGCGGGCCCTGTACACACCGGCGACTGGGGCCCCGGGGCCCGCGGTCATGTCTTGTTGTGGAATAGGTATTACCAGGTAGGTATATACAATAACAACACACTAATCAACTATAATAATGTCAAATACAGCGCGCCCCTGCGGGCCCTGTACACACCGGCGACTGGGGCCCCGGGGCCGTGGTCTTGTCTCGTTATGGAATAGGTATTACCTGGTAAGTAACAATAACAACATTATACTTATCAACTATAATAATGTCAAATACAGCGCGCCCCTGCGGGCCCTGTACACGCCGGCGACTGGGGCCCCGGGGCCCTTGGTCATGTCTTGTTATGGAATAGATATTACTGGGTAGGTATACAACGTGTTATAAAATAACCCCTTATGCCGAATATGGTAGATAGGGACCATCAAACTGAACAACTTTTACTATGGGACCAACTCTGAAATCGCGAGAAAAAAATCAGCTGTTTCATACAAAAAATAGTATCGAAAATATTAAGAATGTATAAAACAGCTGATTTTTTTTCGTGATTTCAGAGTTGGTTGGTAAAAGTTGTTTAGTTTGTCAAAGTCAAAGAAGCTTTATTCAAATAAACTTAATTATTAAGTACTTTTGAATCGTCCATATTTTCCTACCACCCGTTCCAGACTTTTTTAACTGACAAGAAGAACGGGCGCAAGAAACTTATCAGCTGTTTTGACGGTCCCTATCTACCATATTCGGCGTTAGGCGTTATTTTGTAACACGTTGTATAGTGCCCTTATTTTCTTTTGAGCTGTATAATAAGCACAAGTTTGATTCCTAACCGTGTCTATTTTTTATGACAGATTACTAGCAGCTAGTTTAGAAGCGCTTTCCACTGAAACGTCACTGCGATGGCCACGACATATAGCTCCTTACTCTGCCATCATTATAGGACCAAAGGTAAGATTATTAAATCGAAGCTTAGTATTAGGGTGCCCGCATAACCAGTACCGGCGTTAGGGGGGCGAGCACGGGCGACCGCCCGGGGCGCCGGATATAGAGGGGCGCCGCAAGCGCCCTTTTGTATCCTCAGCCGCAGGTGTCTCTTTATACACACACGCTCATTGAGCGAGTCTGACTAAAAAATCGCGGCCATTTTTTTCCGTAAACTAGCGAGATTACAAGATTAGAAGGTGAAACTGACTAAAAATCGCGCTGCGCGGCAGACTTTTTGCTGTAATAAGCAAAATTAGAAGATTATCAGATGAAATTGACTAAAAAATCGCGCTGCGCGGCCGTTTTGTAACTAACAGGCATAATAGAAAATTCAGGAATCGCAGATAGGGGGCGCTCGTAGAAATGTCGCCCAGGGGCGCTGGTAGTGCTAAAACCGGCACTGTGCATAACAAAGCAGGTAACAGATCTGTACCGATCGGTACAGACCTGTACCGATCGGTACAGGTAAAGTAGCCCCATACTTTTCTATGGGAGGTCACATAAAGAAAACAGGTTGTCGGTACCGGTTTGCACACACATCCGCGGCGCAAACCGGTACCGACATATCGGGACCGGAAAACCTGTATTCTTTATGTTTGCACCCTTATACAACAGTAACCTACTTTTGACAGTTGTCAAAAGTTGTAAGGTGATCCGTCATTTTATACTAAAATTGTACACTTTTTTAATTTTGTAATCTGTGATTCAGAATTGCTTGTAGTACTTGTCCACTTAATAATCTGTGGTTCCTGTCAACTAAATGTCAGCTGTCAATGCCAAATTGAAATCAAGTTGACATTTCGCTTTTTTAATTTCGAAAAAAGCAAAGAAATTATGATTTATGCAGCCACGTTTTTACATTTCATCGTGACTTTTCTGAATATCTGATGTGGATAACCGAACGTTTTTCGATGAATCGTTCCGGTAGTTTTTCCATATAAAAAATAATTAAACTTTTACTACATGCGCTAAAAATAAGCAAGAACTTAATTTATAAAAAAACGGTACCCTATTACAAAGACTTCTCTATCCGTCTGTCTGTCTGTCTGTCACCAGGCTGTATCTCATGAACCGTGATAGCTATACAGTTGAAATTTTCATAGATGATGTATTTCTGTTGCCGCTATCACAACGAATACTGAAAATAGAATAAAACAAAACAAGTATTTAAGGGGGGCTCCCATACAACAAACTTGTTTTTTTGCCGTTTTTTGCTCGATATTACCGACGATGTATTTATGTTGCTGCTATAATAAAACAATAAAATAAATATTTAAACGGGGCTCCTATACAACAAACATGATTTTTCGCGATTTTTAACCCTTCGTGCTCAAGTCCGACTCGCACTTTGCCGGTTTTTTCTATGGGATGTGACCTTTAATGAAGTTTCTAAAAATATTACTTAATTATTATTTTTTTGTCTCCAGGAAGGCTCCAAAGAGTGGTCATCCCACTGTGACAAGATAGAACAAGTGTACCACCAGCTCGAGGCAGTTCCGTGGCTGCGAGGTGACGTCATCATAGACGATAGACACAACCTCACCATTGGGAAGCGACTGTTAATGTCTGAGAGGTAAGTTGCTATGGCCCATTTCCGTTGCAATGGTCCATTTCCGTTGCAATGGCCCATTTCCGTTGCAATGGCCCATTTCCGTTGCTATGGCCCATTTCCGTTGCTATGGCCCATTTCCGTTGCAATGGCCCATTTCCGTTGCTATGGCCCATTTCCGTTGCTTAGGTATTCCGTCCCTTAGGTAACAATTTTCAACAAATCCCCCAAATAGAAAAAAACAGCCGCGCAGCGTGATTTTTAGGCAGTTTAAATTTTTTTCTATGCCAAACCAGGGCCGCCGCACCTCCCTTAGTCCGCCAGTGCGTGCCTTGCGAATAAAAACAGCTGTTTCATAAAAAAAGCGAAAATATCAAATATGTATGAAAAAGCCCATAGTAAAAGTTGTTCAGTTGGTCCCTATCTAGCATATTCGGCATTAGGGGTTATTTTGTAACACGTTGTATATTTAAAATAATTCGTGTTTTTGTTCACAGACTAGGCTGCCCCCTAGCGGTGGTAATCGGCAAGTCTATGGGCGACGGAAAACTAGAGGTGCACCGCTGTACGCGCGACCACGTCACAACGGAGTTGGTCGCATTAGAACAGATCATTGGCGATAGGATGGAAGTTACAATATAAGACTTGTTGCATTAAAACAGTGTTTTATTTAAATCATTGTACGCAATTATTGAGTCAACTTGATCGTCAAACCATATTAAAGTTTTTTTGTCAACATTTGTCAAAATGACGATTGTCTTCTTGATCCTCAAACCATAGATAAGTAATCGAAATCTGAATTTATCTCACTCGAGGTAGTGGGAGCCTGATGACCTGTAACACAGGTATTATACCTAGCGCGGGCATCAGTCTCACACAAACTTAAATTGTATAAGTTCCATGTACCTATAAGTCATGTTCATGTAAGTGTGTGATGGGAAAATAAACGCATATTATTATTATTTTTATCTCAATAACACAATAATCGAGTCAAATTGCCTCAAATTTCCTCAAACCATAGCTATACAAGTTTTTTTGTCAACATTTGTCAAAATGACGTTTGACTCGTGTAAGATAGTGACAAGTTATAATATCATAAAGCTTTGTATTTTTTTTAATTATTTGGCCACATTTGGCTCAGACTAGGCTGCCCCCTAGCGGTGGTAATCGGCAAGTCTATGAGCGACGGACAACTAGAGGTGCACCGCTGTACGCGCGACCACGTCACAACGGAGTTGGTCACATTACAACAGATCATTGAAGATAGGGTGGAGGTTACAATATAAGACTTGTTGCGTGAAAAGTGAAAGTGAATGAAATGGTGGAGCCACTTTCTCTGTTAAATTAATATAGGTACCTCATGTTATTAGAAACTAACAAGACGCAAAATAAATTCCTTTAATTCCAACCACGTGCTAGCTTTCGTGACACATGGACTACATTATGCGTAAACAGACTAATAGCTTCTCGCGACTTCGTCTGCTTGGGCAGTTTTTTTTCTGTCCCTCATCACCGGGACATATTCTAAGATTCGGCACCCTGGGCCAATACGGTATGCCGCCCCTAGGGTTACCATACCATCTACGTTAGGGAGGCTGCTTGTCAAGAATGGGGAGGAAAAGCGCAATTTTATCCCGATAGGTGGCGTCTGGTTTTTGGTACCGGGCCGCCTCAAAGAAAGTGTCAAAACATATGGGAATCTCTTGGAGTATTGCACTTTTTAATTTTATACTGAGAAAATTCCGCATTGTTATGTATGTAACTTGTAAAATATTGGAGTTCATCGATTTCCCAGTAACAAAAAAAATATTGGGCAAAAAAAATATAAAAAAAAAGATGCTTTTCCCTCGATTTTCTCCTTTGCTGAGCCTGAGAAACATTATAAATCAAAAGGAATGTTTCATGAATTTGATGAAGCTTCGCCAAAATAAAACAACATTTGAATTATAACAGCTTTGTTCTTTAATATTTACACCTTAGCAGGTTCTAACATATTTATAACTTGGATGAATTTGATAGGTATATCAAATATGGAATAAGCCCAATATTGGGGCCAAACAGAGAATTAATAGAATTTTATATGCCAGAGTCATTCAAGAAACTTAGAATAATAAAATAAATATGATAAAACGGTTCGTGTAATTTTGGATGGTACAGAAATTCCAGTACAGAAACCTGAAATTACTATTGCACAGAAGGCATCATCAGGCAACTATAAACACGGAAATTCACACTCAGTTGCTTTGTTAAAATTTAAATCATATGCTTCTAATCTGAAATAAAAAGATTACTTGTAAATCTTACACGAAATTTAAAGAAATGTAATGCTTGTTAGCATTTTTTTGTAAGTTGCTATAAACTTTCTTGCCTGTTGTTTTGGCTTTTCTTTTCCGTAATTCTTCTTTTATATGAGCTAAAGTTAGCATATAATACATTGTTTGTCCGCAAAACCGAAAAAAATACAATCTAAGAAAGTAAAATCACGTAATACACAGTCAAGACAATATAAGCTCAAACTGACAATTGTTCCAAAGAATGAAGCGCCATCTGTAATTCACTTTGCCTTCGCCTTCCCATTCACAAAATGCCTGATTTTTCAGAAAAATATCTATCTACACAGTAAAATTTTTTAGTCAGTTTCATCCAATAATCTTGTAAGTTTTTAACTATAGTAAAAAAACTGCTGCGCAGCGAGATTTTTAGTCAGTTTTGTCACTGAATATATAAAATTGGTTTTGTCTACAAATCTCATTAACCATGCCGGCCGGACACCTGTACCTTGATTACGTAAAGCTTTTGCTAACAATTCTCGATTGAAATAGATTGAAAGCGCGGTTGCAATGCTGCTTTAGTTAAGATATTGTCACATTGGTTCTTACTAAAGCAGCGATGTAACTGCGATTTCTGTCAGAGTTGATTGCAACAATTTTACATAATAGGGGGGGTGATCAAGTTCTAAAATGCCTGGTAAATCAGGCGAAAGCTGGAAATTGACATAAGGTAACACAAAAAAAATTTTATTACTCATTTAAAAATTCATTAAAAAATATTTTAAACAATATTAAAATTTACTAGGTTAATTTATTCAATTTATTTTGTTACATACAAAATTGGTTAACAAACTCGTTTACGACAGATTCATTAAAATAAAAGATGGGTAGGTATAAATTAATATTATTAAAGGCGTCCTAAAGCTGAGCCCGAGGGGCCGCTCACGCGCTAGGCCTGGCGCCCTGGGCCATGGCCCCTTGGCCCTAGAGTGAATACGTCCCTGCGTCTTAGGGAACAGGTACTTTTTTCTGGATGAAAGGTATCCTATGTTCTATTCCGTAGTTTCTGTACCCCTGACAACAAAATTCCTTCATGATCCGTGGAGTAGGTACGTAGTACGTACCTAGTCTATTTATTTGGCCGAATATCTAAAAAAATACCGTGAACATCTATAGAGAGCAAAAATGCACGTAAAAATACTCGCTATATAGAGTAAATTTATCTATGGAAAATTTAATTCCGCTACTCGGCGGTAGATGGCGCTGTACAAATTTCCCATACAATTTTCTTCTATCGAATGTTTTTACGCGCGTTATTTCTTTTGATAAATGTTCGTGCTAGGGGCACAGAATAACTAATAGTACAGTTTTGTATATTTTGTTTATATAGATCTGTCGAATACCGAATATTTGATTTAAAAAATAATAATTACCTACCATAATCGTTGCATCTACATAAATTGACCGAAGCAATTTCTCACATATGCGTGATATTTGAATAGTTAATTTATACCTTTTTTGAAAGTTGATTGCAAAGTCACGAACTGTGACTGTTGCAATCATGTCACAACGATATTCATATCGTGTTCATATCTAAGTGTAACATACGATACGATCTCTTATCGTGATCTCGCTGCACTGATTTTATTCATTCATTCATACCTAATGTTTGGCGTAGAGTCCGATAAGCCAACTTTTACAATCCTACTTGTTGTTGTTTCAATTTAGGGAACGTACCCATACTACGTGACCCGTTAAGGGGGGGGGGGGGGAGGGAGGTCTTTAAAATACCACGCTTGGTCACAGGGGGGGAGGGGGTCTAATGGGCCTATGTTTTGTCACGTAGTCAATATTCTGAAAAAAATCTGGTTCTTTCTTTGATGCTGTATTCAAATATGGCACGCAGCGAATTTTTTTTCTATTCTTGATAATTTTTTTCACTTGTAATTGTATGTAAAAAAATGGGTCACGTAGTATGGGTACGTTCCCTTATAAGTGCAACATAAAATTAGGCATTGACTAAACTGGCTAGGCAATGGGCATTTATAACTAATAAATAAGTGAAAAACTAAACCAAAATAGTGGTTAGAATGCTCTTTGACAAAACCTACATCGATATCCACAGATTAGGATAGGATTGTCGTGTCGGTATCATTATCGGTTAAAAAAATAATGCAAACAAGAACCAAACAGATTGGAAAGTCCACATTATTGAGCAAATAGTACACAGAGCGTGATTGCAATTCAAATAACCAAGTTAAACAGAACCAGTTATAATTTTATTTACGAATTCGCGGTCGCAAGCGATCCGCCCGCAGTCAGCGCGGGAGAATCAAGTCGTTCGCGCGCGTGTTGCACAGTGAATTAAAAAAGTAAGTGCCGTTCTTTTTTTAAATTCAAGGTTGTCTATTGTTTTATTTTTTTAAACTTGAAACTTGATTGTGCAAAGTGGTGAGTACCTTTTGTTTTTTTTGGTAGGTTTTTTGTGTTTACATCTGAGTTCCCACAATCGATACTGAAACTAAAAAAAAACTAGTTTCTCGTAAATGTATTGTGTTTGTTTAACAACCCGTTTAAGTAAGTAGGCTTTTAAACGGTTATTGGTATGAGATAAATGGATATCCACTACTTAACTACTTAATTGTATCTATTGATTAATCTTGAACTTAACGGTAGGTAAGAAAAAAACTTATAAAAATAACTTACAAATTATTAACATTTCGCGATTTATATTTTGTGCATTCTTTTTTAAACTGGGCCTCTTTCGTAAACATTACCCTGATAAATTACAACGATCGTTTGGTGTTCATTGCGTCGACAATTTGAAACTAGAAAATAAACTACTCACTGACGCCGCAATGTACGCAAATCATTCTAGTAAATTACATAACTCTAATGTTTATAAAATATGCCCCTATTCGAATAAATACTTTTATTAAAATTAATAATTAATGTGTGGTAAGTACAATGGGGTATGTCCGAAAAAAATCAAAACTGGCTGAATACTTTTTAATAGGTAGGAATAAGTTCCGTTAGTAATAGAAAAAAGTTCCAGAATTTTCGATTTCGTGAAAAATTTAAAAAAAAAGTTTCTTCGACTTCACAAATGTACAAAATAACAGCAGAATGGAGATACCTTTGCCACCACCAGCCACAATTTAGAGAAATAATGCCACAACCACAACAAGTATTAAAAAAAAGATTTGAGATTTTGTGTTGAAACTTTTTTTTATACCATGTTGTGGTTGTGGCAGGTGGAGGCAAAGGCATAATCTCCATTCCGCTGTTACTTTCGTAAATTTGTGAAGTCAAAGAGACTTTTTTTCACGCAACCGAAAATTCTGTAACTTTTTTCTATTACTAAGGGAGCTTATTCCTACCTATATAAAAAATATTCAGCCAGTTTGTTTTTTTTCGGACATTCCCCATTGGTAGTTACACATTATTTTATTATGTGTCATACATAACATAAATAACAGTCCATTCTGATTAAGTAGTACCTATCTAAGAGTAGGTACATTAATTAATTTTAACCACAAGCTCTGACTTTATTAAATAAGCAGAATGTTAAGTACTTTTAGCTCGTTGTTATGTAATTATATAAAGTGAACAAGTAACAAAATTGCTAAAATGCTTCTTAAACGCATTCCTTGACCACACTCGATACGTGTGGTTATGTGCTACCGTACCTAACTAGTTCCTAGAGTCCTAGGTATAAGGTAGGTAATCTGATAATGATCTTAAACATGGTTTCAAATACGTAGTTATATCTGTGTGAACTAAGTAACAACCTACAGTCACATCTATAAATATTACAGTTTAGAACCTTGTCACTCTAAAAGTTAGATATTACTTTTTACGCGACTGCCCAAAAAGGAGTGTATATGTGTTTAGGGTTCATGTATGTTTGTGGGTATGTGAGTTTATTTATTCAACCATAGTTTTGAAATGGCTCAACGGATTTTGATGTATGGGTATCGTTAGAATCCTTACATCAATCCGAGTGACACTGGCTATATTTTTTTAAAGTCAATATGGCGACTGTACGACGCCATTTTCAAATGCGAAGAAAACACGACTGCCCTGCCAAAAACGAACTAAAAAGTTAAATAACAAGTGTCATTGCAGTCAGGGGACCTCTTTGATTAAAAATTGTTCCACCAAACGGTCAAAGACAAGTTTCCGGTAATCCAAAATCGGAAACAGGGGCCGTACCGGCTAACGAATCGATTTTCATAAAAGGTCTGCTGGGTTTCAACTTAAAACAGAGAAATCAAAGTAAGCAATTTCGTTTTGTACTTTTGGTTGACGTGATTCGGAAGATATCGATGTTCGTGTGACATCATGAATTTGGGTTCGTCATTTTGGCCCAATTGGGGCTCGATTTATCTGTTTTAATTTGAAACCCAGCAGACTTTTATGAAAATCGATTCGTTAGCCGGTACGGCCCCAGAGCAGTTAGCACCTTCAAACATCCGGCAAAAATTAGATTCTAAACGCAATGCAAAGTTTCCTGCTGCATCTACGCTTTCCCAACCTCGGGCCAAAACGGAAACACCTTGTGTCCCGATTTTGTGTTTCAGAAACAAGAACTGTGTCAAAAATCGGTAGGTACCAGTGGCGAAGAGTCCATACAAGCCAATTCCCATCGGCTTACCTTTTGGAAATCCCACCCCACTGATCCACTATGCAGATCACAACATTTTTCATCATTTTTGTAGAGCGGTTTACCTTCGCCATAATTTCACCCCTCGCCACTGGTAGGTACATAAACAAAAAAGATTTGTTCAAACATCCGTATAAGTTCATAAAATGGTAACGAAAACGACAGTATTTTCAGGTTTTCCTGAAATTACTGAACCGATTTCATAATTTAAAAAATGGGTCCAACTTGGGAACAAACCATCTAATAACGTTTGAATTATTTCGGTTAAAAAAGCATAACCATTCAAACACCATTGAACCACGATTTTGACGGTAACATTAGCAGACTTGACCCCCTGTGCGCTAGTCTACCGAGCAACGGATAGTTGAGAAACATGAGTTTTTGCTATAAATTCAAAATCAAATCATTTTGGTCGTAACGTAACCAAGCTAAATCTCAGCTTCTGCAATCAGCCTATCTATTGTCTAGTTTCAAAACCTATCGCAATCGCTTTAAAACATTGATGCTTCTTTTTGGCACTAATAAAAACTTACCAAAGAAATGCAGCAATGTGTTACATCCATTTTGTCAAATGAAAGCGAAATGCGATAGATTTTGAAAGTAATAAAGTTGAATGGGGAATGTCCGAAAAAAATTAAATTGGCTGAATATTCTTTTTATAGGTAGGAATGAGCTCTCTACTAATAGAAAAAAGTTTCAGAATTTTCGGTTGCGTGAAAAATAAAAAATAAATGAAAGTCTCTTCGACTTCACAAATTTACGAAAATAATAGCAGAATGGAAATTATACCTTTGCTACCACCTACCACAACCACAACATGGCATTAAAAAAGTATCAATACTATATCCGTCAATTGGTAATGCGCTGGAACCTTGTCAAATTAACATACCTACACATCAACATCATCCGCAACTAAAAATGACAAGAAGCAGTAAAATTCTAATAGGTAATATAATATACTTATTAGTTATTTCATTGTTATTTTCAATAAGAAAGGGTCTAGGTATATGAAAAAAATACAATTGTTTTTCGTTTTTGAGGTTAAAATCATGGCCGCCAAGCGCATTACCAATTGACGGGGATAGTACCTACAAAATGTCAAAACTTTTTTTTTAATTCCTACTTACAAAAAAATATTCAGCCACATCGATTTTTTTCGGACATTCCCCATTCAATAGTTTTGTATAGGACATTTGCACAGCGCCATGGTACTGGCGAAAAGCAAAATGAGATTTACCATAGGCAATAGGGAATATGCATAATTCACCGATTTTGATGAATTTGAGCTTGATCGCTGCGGACACTTATAAAAACATGATGGAACAGGAAAAAAAAATGTATAATCCTAGTTTTATCACACGATGAAATCAGGGGAAAATAACGATATTTTTTTTTCATTTTCGGATATAATACACTTTACAGTCAGATAGAATATCGAATAAGAAACAATATTTTGTATGACACATACCGTATAACGGGGTGAATAGATAGGGTTTCGAACTTTGGTAACGATTTTCGTAACGTTGCAGAACTGATTACCCATTTTTTAAGCATGTATTTATTGAGTCTTAGGCCAAACAATTGAAATAAATTAGTTTCTATTCGGATATGTTTGTAGTTTTTTAAAAAAGACACAAAATATACGTGATTTCTAATTACCACCCATCAGGGGACAATGGACACGCCTGGGGGGTCAATGGACACGCCTGAGGGGTGATTAGAAAAATTTCATAAGGCTGCCTCATTGTAGGTTCCTTAAATATTTTTTTTAGGTTAAAGGCAAGCAAAATCGAGAAGGTACCTATATCTTTAATTATTAGTTTAAAGTAAAATTATAATTTCTAATCACCCCTTTGCTGTGCCTATTGACCATATTTGCGTGCCTATTAACCCCTCAGGCGTGTCTATTCACCCCTTTCGCGTGTCTAATCACCTCAAAAAATTCAAGAACACAAGGCTTACGAAATAAGATCAATTTTAAATAATAATGCTTATTCTTACCTTAATAATTATAGCACAATATATTTATAACTGCACTGACCGTGATTTAAAGATAACTTCAGACTATTATGACCAAAATTCACCGAAATACGGAGGTTTTAACTCCCTCGTAACGTAACAACTTGTTTTGTTGTCAACTTTGACATTAAGTTTTGACGTTTTTAGCGATGTTGCCACAAATAAAAAGTTGCCAGAGTAAGAAAAATTATACCAACAAATTATGAAAGTTGCGGGTTTTTTACTGGGGATACCGAGTTTGCCATAAAAAGCCTTAAAAATTATCCCAAGAATTTTCTCTATTCCCCCCGTCAGTTCTATTCACCCCGTTTGACGGTATGTACTTAAACGCAAAATTTAGTAGTAACTATATCACGAGAAAAAAACGCAAGAGAAAAGTTTTAATATTACAGTTAACTTTCTCACGCATTATACTTTTGATTAAGATTAAAAAAAAATTTATGCATATTCCCTATTACTCCATCGAGTAATTTTACGCGCGCTTTTTTCTCCATCCATTTATGTTAGGTGAATTTGTGCACCAAAATCTAATTGTTTAATAATATTGCTTTGTGTTATGGAGTTGTGATATTATTAGGTGAGCGCGTACAATAACATGCAAAAACCTAACGGTGCAAAATAGCTAGGCAGTAGGTTTAAGCACCCATTACACACACAATCCAGACCGTGCAAGACTGACAAAGATTGACAAAGATAGATCGTGTAACGTTGTTCGCGATCTGTTTCAATCTGGCGCGGTCTGGCGTGATCAGATTGTGCTGGATTGTCAATCTACGTCAGTCTGGCTTGGTCTGGCTTAGGCATCATTACACACAACAATCCAGACCGTGCGAGACTGATAAAGATTGACAGATTGTGTAACGTTTTTCGCGATCTGTTTCAATCCGGCGCGGTCTGGCATGATCAGATTGTGCTGGATTGTCAATCTACGTCAGTCTGGCTTAGGCACCCATTACACACAATCCAGACCGTGCGAGACTGATAAAGATTGACAGAGATAGAATGAACGTTTCAATCTGGCGCGGTCTGGCGTGATCAGATTGTACTGGATTGTCAAACTCGTTTTTCAGGATCAAAATGCATCAAGACAGTTAGCGGGCAAGGGGTCGATGACCTCGGTGTTAACTAGTAAATTATACGTCGCACGTCCGAGCGAATCTTAACAGTTGTTTCCTAATTTGCAGTCAGTTTTAGTAACCACCGGTTACTTTTATTTTTACTTATATTTACCGGAGAAATTTCTAGCTGTGACATTGTGGTTACACAAACACAAGTTGTTATGAATGATACTTCTCAGATACCAACTGATTTACACAATTTATAGTAAGTAGGTATAGATAGTCGAAGTCAAAATTGCTTTATTGAAATAAACTTAATAATTAGTCACTTTGAATTGTTTATATTCACCTACAACCCGTTCCAGAGTTTTTTTGAAGTAGTAGGTAGAGTCTGGCCAACGAGTCGTGTCACCTGAAACTAGCGGCAAATTTAAAATTTTGAAACTTTATTCACTCGTGAAACTGCAAAATAGCAATTTAAGACTTTTATTATATTGTTTTAGCTTGGATTTTTATCAAGGTGTATGTACCTAAGATGAAATTGATATTTCGCAGTATTTTGAGTGAATTAAGTTCCGAAATTTTAAATTTGCCACTCGTTTGAGATGACACGACTCGTTGGCCAGACTCTACCTACCTACCTACTTAACGATATTTACAAACTTAAATAATATATCGTTACCAAATAGTAACCAGTAGGTACAAATACGATATTATGTTGATTAAATCAAGATTCTAGGTAAATTGTGAGTCCTGTACCCTTAGAACGTACAGCTATCGAAAAAAATAATGCGCGCAAAAACATTCGATAGAGTATTTTTTGTATGGGTGTACATCGCCATCTAACGCCGAGTAGCGAAATGAAATTTTCCATAGATAATTAGGTACCTACTCTATCGAGTATTTAATTTTTAGATTTTTCGCATTCATAAATGCATTTTTTTTATTAATATACTTCAAAAATCGACTCAGACGGGACTCGAACCAGCACCCTTGCTTGGGATTCCTACGAAGTAC
This sequence comes from Agriphila tristella, assembly GCA_928269145.1. NCBI lineage: Eukaryota > Metazoa > Arthropoda > Insecta > Lepidoptera > Crambidae > Agriphila > Agriphila tristella. The sequence goes on along the minus strand of OV743448.1, from coordinate 15,756,644 downwards.
TCGAACCAGAAGTGCTACCTAGCTGACATAATAATAATAGTTTGTTTATAAGATAACAAACTATTTACACATTACATGTATCTCTGCGGTCTAAAACAAAAAGTCTAGAATTTCCCCCTTAGAGGAAAAGTGGAATCTAAAAATAAGAGTCTAAAACTCCCCCCTAATAATCCCCCCTTCGGGAGAAAACTGTATTTGAAAAAAAGCTTTTTAAAAAAAAAGAAAAACCGCCTTCAAAAAACCTGAAAACAAAAACGGCTTAAAAATTAAATACCTCTAAAAAGCAAGAAATAATATTCGAATCATTCGTTACACATATCAATATTAATAAAACACGTCTATTGAAGTCGGGTGGGGCTGGAGGACAACTTCATTTTTTTCTTAAAGCCCCACCCGACTTCATTAGACGTGTTTTATTAATATTGATATGTGTAACGAATGATTCGAATATTATTTCTTGCTTTTTAGAGGTATTTAATTTTTAAGCTCTTTTTGTTTTCAGGTTTTTTGAAGGCGGTTTTTATTTTTTTTTAAAAAGCTTTTTTATTTTCAACTTTTTAGTGGTAGGTATGTAAGCGCAGCGTGTAAATATTTTTTAACTTTATATTATAACATTTTCAATGGTAAAATGCCCAGAACTCAATTTCCAAATTCACGCTGTTTGTTTTTGAGGAGTTCCGTTGTGTTTTCGTAGTCCAAATCTAGTCCAGAACGTTGCATCGCAAACCATGATTTGGTTTGTTTTGGATTGCCATAAACTTACCAAAACCTAAATCACTTTACATATACTATTTGACTTTGAGGAGTTCCCTTGTGTATCTTCGAAGTTCGAAGTCCAATAACGATGAAATTAAATTGTGACCACTCTTGAAGTATACCCTTTCAAATAAAAAAAGAATCATCTAAATCGGTTCATAAACAAAGATGTTATCACCGAAATTCCATAAAAACTCGTTTGATGGCGAGCTAAATAATTGATATTTTTCAGGATTATGAGAAAACTACTAGCCAGATCTCTGAAAAAATTTTATGGGACCACACACGAACTATGTTCTTTGAGATAAAAAAAGAATTGTACAAATCGGGTAACAACTGACGAAGCTATGTTAAAACATACATAAAAAAAAAACCGTCGACTTGAGAACCTCCTCCTTTTTTTGAAGTCGGTTAAAAATGAATGTCCAGACATCGAAATGTCCAGAAATCTCCATTGAGGTAAATTGAGGTAAGTAATTACATAATGGTAATTATTGTCATGTTACCTAAACATTTCTATTCCCGTTGTACCCCACTGGGGAATATCGGGAAAAAAGTATGGACGGTCTATTCAAAAAGTCAAAACTTCTCATATATTTTTTTATTAAGTACAACTTACCTTATAATAATCTTATTGGAGTTGAGTGGAGCTCGGTGGCGCAGTGGTTTAGCGAGTGGGCCAGCAATTGCGGAGGTTAAGCAACGTTCGCAAGGGTCGGTCATGAGATGGGTGACCAAAAATTTATTATCTCAAGCTCCTCCGTGGTTCGGAAGGCACGTTAAGCCGTTGGTCCCGGCTGCATTTGCAGTCGTTAACACCCACCAATCCGCATTAGGCCCGCGTGGTGGGTTATGGCCCGTCCTCCTTATCCACCCATAAATAAGAAAAGAAGGCATGTGACCCAGCAGTGGGGACATTATTAAAATGGCTGATGGACAATCTTTTTGAAATTATCTTTATTCAGTTGTCCAAACTCCAAGTCCATACATATTCAGAAGTTATTTACACTGGCGCCCTCTTAATTAATTAACAAAATATAAACGTTAAGATTAAAGAGCGTTGTCCTTAGCAACAAAAAAAAGCTGAACCCATCTGTTATCGCCATTTATAAATAACGCAGGTCAGATAAGCCAGGTCTATGTCCGTTGCACAATTGACCTCTCGTGATAGGTACCCAACAGGGTCTTTAGTCCGTAAGATATAGGATAATTGACCTGCCCTCAATTAGTTGGGGACTGAAATTGGATATGATATCGAAGAATCCCTCGTTTTAGGGTTCCGTACCTTAAAAGGAAAAAACAGAAACCTTAGGCCCTGTCCTAATTGGCATTGGTCGCGCGATCATGCGTTGCGATTTCATCGTGCGATGAAACTGAACTATAGACGCATCGCATGATCGCGCGACCGTCAATTAGGACATTCAATAGATATCACTAGGTTTGATCGCACTGTCGCACGACCATTTTCATCGGACGGACGCACCATCGCACGACCGATGGCCAATTAGGACAGGGCCTTATAGGATCACTTTGTTGTCCGTCTGCCGTCTGTCTGTCAAGTCACGAGACCCAATGCTTAACATTGTCTTTCATCTCGGGAGTGCGTGGAGGTGTACTATTAGTTATTCTGTGGTGGAGGTTGAAATTAACACCGTTTAATAAGTAGGTACCTACCTACCTACTCAAAGTCCACAGTCCCTTGTTTCGTAGCATTTGACTTCTGACAAACAACACAACAACAAAATTGATTAGGTGCTGTGATCTAAGTAGGTACTTAGCAGGCAACTTTTAACTTAAGGCCAGTATTTTCCAAAAACTTTGTCTCTGTCTTTTTCTTTACGTGTGAAGAGTAATGAAAATAACCTCACTTTTTCAATCTTTTTGTTATTATTTTGAGCATAAAGTCCCTTTTTTTCAAAAAGTAACCGTTGAATATTCTTTTATATGTCATTACCTATTTTTCTATATATTTTTTTCGTGGATAAGGGATTGATAAACTTTAAGTATTATCCAAAAAATATAAAATTAATGAAAATTTTCTTTGTCTTTGCATATTTTTTTAGTCGAGTGAAGATACGAATATCGTATTTTTAACCATAAAATAATCAAGATCGTTTATGAAACTTCAACATATATTTTATCTGCTGAAATATTATTATTTTGGGTCGTAAATCAAAGACATGTTTACGGTAAAACGGTCGAGTCTTTATTGAAGTAAAAAGGAATATTTTATTACAAATATTGTTTCCCATGGAAACGCACGTAAGTGCAATCGTACACGCCGCAGCCGTAGCCGCGCGAACGTGTATGTACTTATGATTACGTTACAACTCCCCCGAAAAGGATAGGGTACACACCCCTATTTATTGAAAAAAAAATGTTATATCTAACACAATTACATTATAAAATTCATATTAAGTAAACACATTTTTTTAAACACAATGTAATCGCTTATACTAATTTCCTATTATAAACACATCACATTATGACATAAACATTATAACTTGGACTAAAACTAAATTACTTAAGTACTTTGCTAACAAAAAAAATATTTTGTATTATTATGTAGGTACATGTACTTACAATTTCATGAATAATAAGGTCTCGTCTCAAAAAAAAGAACAATTGATTGTTTATTTTTGAATCAAAGATAGGCCAAATTCAATCATTTGGAATTAACTGGCCAACTTGCCACCAACTCCAACTCTATTTTTGTACTACCTAGAGCCACCTCCGTCCCTATTTAATGAACGTGACAATTTAGACAGAGAAAATAGGTTTATTTTCATAAAAAAGTAAGAATTTGATTTGTAACTGTTGTTTATTATTTTTCGTACTTGAGCGGTGTTGCAACATTGGTTGCAACATTACAATTATTAGTTTTTTGTTTCTCCCAAATAGTTGACAAAATTGACTTGCGCGGTGTTGTCATATAAAAGAAAATATTTTCTTTTATAGGTAAGCTACGTATTCCTAACACTTAAGTAGGTACCTATAGTGGTTCCTATATTTCCACGAAGAATGTTATGTGCTCTCGATAACAAGGTCACGAAAGTGTCGCGTATAGATTTGTATATCAGCTATCATTTAACACGTCACTTGAATGCAGTGTATATTTATAATAATTAGTTGGAAGACGTGTAGTCAATATTCAATAATTTATTGTTCTTTGGTTTTAAATTCGTATTTTTTTTTTTTATTTCTGATGTCCTATAGCTAGAAGTAGTTTTTAATCTACATAAATAACAAATGTGTTGTGTATAATATATGTCGTGTTTGAGTGTTGTAATTAAAAATTTTACTTTGTGGATTTATAATAAAATGAGAATGGTAAGTTTATATTGTCCTTGACTATTTAATTACGTAATTTTCATGGTTATTGACGTTATTATACACGAAATATCGGAATCTCAAAAATAAACAGGTAAGTATATGGTGTAAATCCCGACATAGTTTATTCTAATAATGTTTAATTACGGTGGGAAATCGAGAACTTTTATTTCAAAATGGAGGAATGGCGGGAAAATTACAAATATTAATCATAGACAATTTACCGATTTTTCTTTTGCTTGATTAAAAAAACTTCACAGAAAAAGTTAAAAAATACTTATGTTAATGAATTAGCATTTTATTTCAACCATCACAGGATCATCAGCAAAAATAAAATTACAAAAATAGATTTAAATTTTATTTACAATATTAGATTACATTTTTCATTATACTTACTTACACTTATACCTAATACTTACTTAGATATTATGTTAAAAGAGCTTTTAAGACATATGTACTGCGTAGTTCAAAACAATTAATCTAGCATATATCACTACATAAGTCATAAGCAAGTATTTTGCATTCACCTCCCATGCTTAGAGCGTGTTCAAAGTCCTTGACCAACCAACAAAGTAACGTAGGCTTACTTGCATTTATGTCATACATAAGGTAAATGGACAATGAACATATAGGTACCAGGTAGCGTCGTAACTCATATTTCATGTAGAGAAGACAGTTTTTATACTAATTATCACTTATCGATGCGAATAGTTAGCATCGTCATAGTACAGACTGCAAGACGGCATTAAATTAGTTAAGTCAACAGTTAAAACCTCGTCTGTTTGTTTTTTCTCACGAAGCTATACCGATAGGATCCGCCTTGAATGCAAACGAATTGATTGATGAAGTGTCTGAGATTTTTTTGCTCTGTGTTGTGTAGAGTGTTTAAGGAAAATATTTCCATTAATTAATATAGCTTTAGGCCGCAGATATGATTTAGCTAGTAAAAAAATTGCTTTTGACATACAGTCACGGTCATATAATTAAAGACACCGGTCGATTTTCATACAAACGAGGTAACTTTAAAGCCTGGTTTATCTGCCAAGAATTAACCTAGCTGTGATCTGATGATGGCCATCCAGGGAATAGAATAGAATAAAATAGAAAATCTTTTATCAACAACACACACAGTAAAACATTATACAAAGAGACAAGTGACAAAGAGAAAAGAAATAGAAGTATGTATATAGTACCTATATATAAATATAAATACATAATAAACACTGAGATACAAACAAAACGTGTGCCGCTAATGGGCCCTGTCTCAACAAAATTAACTTCTGGGTCATTCGTTGATGGTTATAATGACCCAGAAGCACTGGTATTCTGACAGAGCCTAGGGACTGATTGAATACAATACAAAATTAGACAACAATTAGACAAATTAGTGAATGGAAGAGATTGAGATCTAGGGAATGTTTAAAAAACCGCGAAATTAGCATAAAAATATATGGAATCCTGAAACTTAAAACTCTGATTCTTATTTATCTCTAAAACAATGTTTAGATCAGTTAGGTGTGTAAAGCGATCTGAATCCCCTCCATTCAGTCCCTGGATGGCCATCATCAGATCACAGCTAGGTCAATCCTTGGCGGAGAACCAATGCTTCAAAGTTACCTCGTTTAAATGAAAATCGACTGTGTCTTTCTCTGTGACCAAAGTACCTAACGTTTAATTGCATTTATGGACCAATGAGGATCAGTAACAGGTTTGAATCCTATAGTTTTATTGATATAATATATACACATTTTGATAGCTATGAAACCTAGTGAAAGAATTTTTTAAATCGGTTTAGAAATGATTGAGTTAAAAGGGTTTAAAGGAAATGCCAAGCTCAATGCAATATGTGCTTTATCACGTACGACATAAGGTTCGCGTCCGTCGCGATGACGTCATAGGGACCCCCGAAAAATCAGTGTTTTAGCTCTTATAACTTCTCAGGTTTAAAAGATATCGTAAAATTTTTTACACAGTTAATTAATCATATGGTGGCATTAGCTTTCTAATTAGCCATTAAAAAAAATCGTTACTGATCCTCATTATGGACAATAGATAAACCTAGGTAGCATATTTTTATGTAGACAGACAGACAAGACAGAACCACTTTTTTTAGGTACAATCCTGACCTCAGATGACAAAGGTTGCTGACCTTTTATTGCCTGGATTTAGAGCACACTGATTGAAGGGAAGGACGCCGCGTACTATTGTACGTAGCAATAAGTAATCTGTTACAGTCTGACGTAACGCTTTTGGGCGTGAGAAAACATTAATTACATACCTTGTGGTCCTAAATTACGTAATCTTGAATCTATGCACTAGAAATAAGAATAACCTATAATACCTACTTATTTATTTCTTAGTTCCGTACCCTAAGGGTAAAAACGGGACCCTATTACTAAGACACCGCTGTCCGTCTGTCTGTCACCCACCAGGCTGTATCTCATGAACCGTGACAGCTAGACAGTTAAAATTTTCACAGATGTATTTCAGTTGCCGGCTTGCCGCTATAACAACAAATACTGAAAACAGAATAAAATAAATATTTAAGGGGGGCTCCCATACAACAAGGTAGAATGTTGTGAAATAGTTTGATTGACAATGACAACCCTATTCTTCAAGGAGAAATAAAATTGATCATTGAATGAACCTTTGTCGCTGCCGTAATTCACCTGCATAACGGAGCTTTGATGCTTAAGTAGGTAGGTAATCGAGAATAACAAAAAGCACAAAAATACTTAAATATGAGATAGGTAAAGTACCTATTGCTTAAATCAGTTAAAGAAAAATCTAATTTACGAATTTGAGCCAAAAGTAGGTAGGTAGGTACTTACCTACCTATTTCTGATTGTGTTGTGTGACGGAGTAAGTTTACTTGGATCCTAACATTTTAATTTTATAATTTATACAATTCAGTAAGTAGGTACTAACTCTAGCACCTTTCTCTTAAGGTCACAAGGGTCATTTTGACCTGTACATGTGTTTAACATGCGCACTCGATGTGTGAAAGTGGAGAGAGTCATGTTTGGACACAGTACAGTTTCACTGCTTTGTTTCTCGATCGGTCGGCCATTAGCATACAAGTAAACGATTTCCCGCCACAATGACGAACAAAACGTTTCCTTGCATATTTTAGCGCCGTTTTTGTTTTTAAAACTTTTCTTTTTTTACTTTTTAAAAGCAAATGACAAGCTTCGGTCAGGCTAGTATTGTAATCTTAGTTTAATTTTAATAGTTGTCACATTTTTAGTTCTGAATAACAATTCAACAAAAGCACATTAGTAAAAAAGATTTTTCATTCAAATAAGGTTCATATTTCTATAAAGTGTTTATTGGTGTCGACCATACACGTAATTAATGCATGGGAATTTCTCATGAAGATACTAAGTAGGTACACTTTGTTGTTGTATGGCCTTAAAGACTCATTAACACATACTTCGCTAATGGTCTCTGTGGCAATACTTGAAAATTATAGTGTTAAAAACTTCAAAGGATAGGCATTTTGTTCAGACATTTGGCCTGCGGCGTACACAAACGAAATAGGGCTAGGTATGTAGATAAATGTATCTGCTACTCAGTGGTAGATATGGGTCGCATTGTTGCAGGACATGTTTTATTTTTTATCATTATATCATAGCATTTCAATAATAAATAAAATAAAATAAATACAACACATTTTCACAATGCTGAAAGTAAAAACTTCTGTTTTATTAATAAAAGCTTAATAACATTAAACATATACTGAGGCCCTGTCCTAATTGACCATCGGTCGTGCGATGGTGCGTCCGTCCGATGAAACTAGTCGTGCGACCGTGCGATCAAACATAGTGATATCTATTGAATGTCCTAATTGACGGTCGCGCAATCATGCGATGCGTCTATTGTTCAGTTTCATCGCACGATGAAATCGCAACGCATGATCGCACGACCGATGCCAATTAGGACAGGGCCTCACACACATAATGTGAAATAACTTTTTTCTGCCGGTCGGTACATAAAAAAATAATACATATTTTGAGAAATGGGATTGAATTCTTCAATTTAAAACTGGTTTGGTTTCTGTACGCGAACTTTCATCAAGCAGGTAAAATATGCCCAATGACCTTTGTCACCAGTGTCATCACATCACTGTCGAGTATCGAGTGTCTGAAAAATATTTCGGGAAAGTAGCTTGAGTCAATAATTATAGTGAGACTATCCACCCTAAATAAGATATAGTCGGTACCAGTTTTTTTTCGTTGTTAACACCGGAAAGATATTTTTTTGAACACCAGCCATTTACCTCCTTATCATTTATCATTCCAGTCCTACCAGTCTTTAGCACGAACAAACATGTATCGAGAAAAAAAACGCGCATAAAAATATCGATAGTTTTATTTTGTTTATGGGAAATGTCAGTTCGCTTTCCGTCGGTAGATGGCGCTGTAGAAATTTTCCAATTAAGAGTTTTTTGACGCGCGTTTTTTTTTCTTCGTGTACCATGGTTCGTTCTGAGGGTACAGACAGGTACAAATAGACAAAAATAGACAAAATTATTCAAAAATGGTACCAAATAGACCAATTATCTATTTATACCTGTCTGTACCCTCAGCACGAACTATGATACACGAAGAAAAAAAACGCGCGTCAAGAAACTCTCTAAAATACAGACCTAAATTACAACGAGTTTGGTGTTCATTGCGTCGCCAATTTAAAAACTAGAAAATTAACTACTCCCAGACACCGCAATGTATGCTATTTACCGTAATAAATTACCAATTCTAATGTTCATGATATGGCCCCCAAATGAAAGTGGGTACAGTGATACAGTCATGTGGTACAGACCATCCAGTTTTTACCTCGCGAAAATTAAGTAAGAGGGGAAGAAAGTATGAAAAAGTCCACGCGTGCGTTTACGGTCGCTACATTTAAATAATTAATAATAATAAAAAAAAATGTTTCCTTGTTTCAGAACAAAATGAAAAGCCTGTTGATAATCTGCGTGGTGGCGATGTGCTGCGGCGTGCTCGCCAAGAACAAGAAATCGGAGGACAAGGTAAGTTTTACTTAAATTAATCTTCATTTATTTTAATGTTTGTTTTAATTTATTTTGATTTTATTAGTTTTAGTGACAAATTATGTATTTTGAAATTTGCTCATTATCAAATAAGTCTTATTAAATGCTTCCCCATTGCATTTTTTTATATTGCGGAAATTACAGTAGGGTAGGTAGCAGGAGCAGGAACATCTATCGAGAAAAAATAACGCTTGTACAAAGCGCCATCTACCACTGCGAAACGAAATTAAATTTCTCACAGATTACCTACTCTTTTTTTCTGTCGAAAAAAATAACGCGAGTAAAAACATTCGATAAAGTATAAATTTGTCCAGCACCATCTACCGCTGAGAAGCGAAATCAAATTTCTCATAGATTACCTACTCTTTTTTTCTATCGAAAAAAATAACGCGAGTGAAAACATTCGATAGAGTATTTTGTATGGAAAATTTGTACAACGCCATCTACCGCTGAGAAGCGAAATTTTTTTTTTTTTACTTTTTCTATTAGGTACTAAGCTTATTCCTACCTACCATACCAATGGGCCCATTACCACAGAATACATAATGGTACAAAGTCCATTACCTACCTACTCTATCGAGAAATTTAACGCGCGGTTTTTTCGGTGCTAAGTAGGTAACATATCGGTCTACTATTTAACTCATACATAACCATAGGTAATTTAAGCTGTTATTATTTCCGTAACACTTATTAATTTCTTGTTTTGGAAACGAAGCAATGTCCGTTATGATTTCTCCTTAATCTACCTTACTTAATCTACCTCGATAAGAAAAAACAATTATGTAGGTACCTACCTACCTACCACTACCTACTTATACTTAATTATTTTTAAATTATTATCTATATAAGGTCATTCTTAAATAGTGCACGAAATTTTAAGGGGTCAATGTACTCATGCATACAAACAACATTTACTATGGTACCTACCTACCAACATTGAAATCGTGAAAAAAAAATCAGCTATCCCATTAATTTTGGACTTAATCTCAAAATACCCTCTTCAAAAACCTCTCGCTCGGATGATTAAAAAAGCTAATGACCTAGTGAGGTGAAGCAACAAGTATTTAATCACAGTGACTTGGTATCTAGTACGTCGGATGTTTGCGTCATGTCGTCGACTTTTTATTGATTTAGCTCCGAAGAGAAATCATTATTGTGTTGTGTGTTATGAAAGTAGACATTCATTAGATGAGCGGTAAACTTTACTGTAGAACGAGATTTAAAAATTAATCAGACTTGCTTGAAAGTTTTTCGTCATTTAATTTGGCTATTATTTTATAGCCTGAAATGACTAGCTGTATTTCATATAATAATTATTTTTATACGCAATTGGAAGGGGTTTTCTAACTAAATTAACGTGATAACACCAATTTTTTTTTGTTAATTTACTTATTACCTATTTTGACTTGTGTGTATTACAGCGAACTAAAATCTATGGAATAAGCATTCTGCTTAAAAATGGCACCACACGAAAAGTACAACTAAGTGGATAGAGCCAAAAATGCTGGCATATATTTAAAAATATGTAATTAGTACATCAAATGATTCAGTCACAGAACTTGTATTTAAAAAAAATATGTTTAAACACAGTAAAATAACAGGAGTTTATGCACAACAAGATAGTGCTTGGCCTTCACCTCACCTGACCCGAAATCCTCATCACTGAGGAACTGACTATCTTACCTCTAACTGCCGGAATACAACAATTTTCAAATTGTTGTTATGGCGTCAGACTTAGGTAAGATAAGAGAGCTAGCCAGGCGGACTTGAAAGCCATACCACTAACCAAACCGAGTACAAATTGAACCTCCACTGGGAATCTAACCCGGGACCCTTATGTGGGCTATCCGCTAGACCACAGAAGTGGTTTTAGATTGAGGTTAACGTTGTCGGGTTATCGTATAAGTAGGAACCTATTTCTTTTTGCTTACTTTTATATTATGTCTTTGCTTGTCCCAAGGTCAAAGTAGCCGTGTACTACGAGTCTCTGTGCCCGGACAGCAAGCGGTTCCTGACGGACCAGCTGGCGCCGGTGTGGCGCGACCTGAGGGGGGCGGTCAAGGTCAAACTGGTGCCCTATGGGAAGAGCACGGTCAGTGGAAACTAAAATTTTGTTTTTTTATTTGTATGAAAAACTGCATAGTGACAACCTTAAACGCAAATAGACTATTGTTTTCGATAATTAATCCCATTAATGGGCAATAGCAAAACACAATTTAGGTCTAGACCTAGTTGGCAACTAAATGGCAACCCTAGGTTGCAGTTTAACATTAAAGGATTGCAGTTTTCAAGGATCATAACTTAGAATAATAACACCTAGAAGCAGTGTCCTCGTATGCAAAGTGAGGCAACTAATACTATGCCAAAATGGCTTCGTTTTCAGATTTATATCCTTCACACGTTACCTAATCGTAACTGAAATCCAATAATATAGTAATTAATCTCCTAAATGTAGGAAAATTGAAACTGTTTTGTACTTACGAGTATTAGGTATGATTAGGGAAAAATAGAGAATAAAAATTGTTTTAAAAAACAAAAAACCGACTTCAAAAACCTGCCTCTAAAAAGCAAGAAATAATATTCAAATCATTAGATACGCATTATCATTGTTATAACAACACGTCTATTGAAGTCGGGTGGGGCTGGAGTACAACTTCTTTTTTTTATTCTAAAAGCCCCACCCGACTTCAATAGACGTGTTGTTATAACAATGATAATGCGTATCTAATGATTTGAATATTATTTCTTGCTTTTTAGAGGCAGGTTTTTGAAGTCGGTTTTTTGTTTTTTAAAACAATTTTTTATTTTATTATTTTTAGTGTAAGTACCTTCTATATTAGGTATATTATTATAGGTATATTATTGGGTAGAAAAATCGGCTCAGCCAAACGTGAGATATTCGCGGAGAAACATACATTCATACAGGTCAAACTGAGAGAGAACCTTTTTTTTGAAGTCGGTTAAAAAGACTACACTAAAAGTACCCCTTTCCCAACAAAAAGAAACATCTAATTCGGTTCATAAATAACAAAGTCGTCATGTGAGTTGATGAAAATCATAGTATTTTCAGGATTTCTCGAAAACTACTGAACCGATTTGAAAAAAAATTAAATGGGACCATCTCGCAAGAAAACTCAATCGAACAAAAAAAGAATCATCAAAATCGGTTCATAAATGACGAAGATATGCGCGAACAACGATAAAAAAAAACAAAAAACATACAATCGAATTGAGAACCTCCTCCTTTTTGTGAAGTCGGTTAAAAATCTAAAAACGAAGCCATTTTAGCTGTTTTAGTTGCCTCACTTTTGACAGTGCACTTTATAGAGAACTATCGTTCTTGGTTTTATTATTCAAAGGATCATTATAATTTCCCATGGTTGTTTGCATTCTACCATAATAATATTCGGCTTTAACACGTTGTATAATCAAAATTTTCAATGTTCACAGCAAGACAAAATCGGGGACAAATGGCAGTTCACGTGCCATCACGGACCGGACGAGTGCTACGGAAACAAGGTATCAACTTACTAATTTGTATTTTAATGAAAATATGAATACAAAAACATCATCAAATCTCAATTAAAGTAATAAAAAACTAGTCTACTTTTTATTTCATATCGGTTTTTCCAAATTAGGTCTTTGTACGAACAACATCTGCATTACAACCAATTTTGACCATCAGCCATTTTTAATGTCCCCACTGCTGGGGTACAGGCCTTCTTATAGTTGAATGAGGAGGATAGGCCATAGCCCACCACACGGGCCCAATACGGATTCGTGGGTGTAACGACTCCAAATGTACCAGGCACCAACGGCTTAACGTGCCTTCCGAAGCACGGAGGAGCTCGAGATAATACATGTTTGGTCACCCATCCCATGACCGACCCTTAAGAAAGTTGCTTTACCTCCGCAATCGCTGGGCCGGACGCTCAATCACTGCGCCATCGAGCTCCTCTACTACAAACAATTTTACTTTTTTTTAACAAGTTAAAACGCTTTTTTTAGGTTCAATCCTGTATCCTGAAGGATCGCTCCCTCCTCGACACGGAGAAGATGGACATAGTGCTGTGTCTGATGGCACAGGCGCAGCCCGACAAGGCACTTGATACCGTACGTGGGATTCCTGTTACATTAAAATATTATTGTATGAGCCAGTTTGACCCATACACCTTGGAATGATGGATAGTTAGAGATAGATTTGACGACCTCCGTGGTCGAGTGGTTTGCACGCCGGTTTTCAAGGTGTCACCATCTCTTGAGGTCCCGGGTTCGATCCCCGGCTGGGTCAATGTAGACAATGAACTTTTCAATATTGTCTCAGGTCTGGGTGTTTGTCATACCACCGTTGTTTCTGATTTCCATAACACAAGTGCTATAGCTACTTACTTTGGGATTGGAGCAATGTATGTGATGTTGTCAAATATTTATTTATTTATTTATATTTATTTATAGTTAGTTAGTTGTAGCACAGAGATAAAGAAGTCACCGAAGTTAAAGTTAAACAGCTGTTTATTGTAAATGACTAAAATATTACAGTAATTATAAGTTGTAGGTAACTCTTTGCTCGACTGTCTAGTGCAAGCGCTATTGCGTACTCAAACACAAATTAAAATATAATTAATAAAGTAAACTACAACGCGCAACTAAAGTGTGTCGCGAGTCAGCAAAAATATGTGCGGTGTTGAGACCGTAAATTTTTTTTACTTTTTTAATGATTGAGCGAGCGAAGCGTTCAACCGATTCTTGTGAAATTTTGTGAGCGGGGTCGATTTTTTTGTCAATAGAGTTTTTCGAAATTTTTCAAAAACAAAGCATGAATGAACAGAAATGAAATTTCAGGAATAAAAATGATCAAAAATGTCACAAACTTGAGTGAGGTCTACTCACAGAGCCACTATTTTATACCAACATCTTTGGAATAAGGAAAACAGTTTTTCTATAGTTAAACTAAAAAAATGAGAATACAGCAATCAAAAAAGTTAAATGTCAAGGTAATGTTGAAATAACGCTGGCTTAGATACATACTAGCCGAACCAAAAAAGTATTAGAAAAAAATTAAATTACAATTTTCTGAAGTAGTCCTTGTAGGTAGGTAAGTATAATTGCTATGTAATCGGTCAGATTTGATAAGGATATTATGACAAAGTTATTGCTCTGACAATCGACTGACTGAATTGAAGTTGCAATCTGGTACCCTTAGCACGAACAGCTATCGAGAAAAATAACGCGCGTAAAATTACTCGATAGAGAATTCCCTATGGAAAATTTAATTTCGCTATTCGGCGGTAGATGGCGCTATACTAATTTTTCATTTGTTTTTCATACGAAATTGCATTATCGAATGATTTTACGCGCGTTATTTTTTTCGATACCTGTTCGTGCTACGGGTACTGATCTGCAAGTAATGACCGTGGGTTCGAATCCTGCCTGTGCCAACTGAGATGAGTTATTTATATACATTTAAATAGTTTGATATAAGTACTTTTATAAATCCCCCATTTTAATTTTTTTAATAGTTAATATACTTACAAAGTGGTGTAAATCATATTATTGTGTCCGGCAGTGCCTCGCCCAAGTGAACAAAGAGGGTGAATCTCTGAAACTGAAGCAATGCGCGAGCGGCGACCAAGGATCAACGTTGCTGGCCGCTTATGGCGACAAGACGGCGCGTGTGCAAAGACCCTTATCCTTCGTGCCCACTATTGTCATCAATGAGGTGAGATTCTCACACAAACACACTCCCAAATATCGACATCCTTTCTTTAATATCCTTACTAATATTATAAATGCGAAATTCCGTTTGTTTGTTTGTTTATTTGTTTGTTACGCCTTCACGTCTTAATTACTGAACCGATCATCATGAAATTTTGCATACACGTTGTCAGGGGTACAGAGAAGGACATAGGGTAACTTTCATCCCGAAAAAAAGCACTATTCCCGAGGGATAGCAAAATAACTTTCCACGCAGACGAAGTCGCGGGCGGCCGCTAGTAATCAAATAGTTTACGTATGACATCATTTCATTTTATTTTGTTTTACATCATCAAGTTTTTCCTGTTATAACCATCACATCTTTCATGAATTGGGTACATTTACTCTTTGCCATACATTCTCAGTAGCTCTCTCAATCTGTGGTTAGTAGCAGGCCCAGTGATTTTAAAAGTAACAGGTGCACATATCATGTGATATTTGACATACTAGGTGTAGAGTATGTAAATGAAAATGTTCCATCTCTAATGTGCTGCAATTATTGGATAAAACGAAAATCTATGGCTGAAAATGGCGGCGCTTCTATTTGCCTCTCGCTTACACAACACCGACACGGTCAGATTCTTTCTCACTTGCACTCATTATAAAGATTACCATGCCGCCATTTTCAAATTTTCAATCCCTTTTCTTTAAAATGACTATCACAGATATGATAGTAGGTACTAAACGTACAGAAGTCCATCCGCGCGAGGACAATCAAATAACAAGCTACTCTCAATGCACGGCAATAAAGTACAATTACAAATTGCACAGCGCTGCGTGCCTATTATTATAAGCGCCTCCGACGCGCTTCTCTTTCTGTCGCGTAGCTCTGTCTCAACCAACACGCGCCACCCCTCGTGCGCTGGCTCCACTGAGTCAGCCGCGAGCAGTAGGATAATATAAAAGTTTAAGCGCGGAGTGAGACCCTCTACCTAGTTTAGATAAATATTAAGTTTAAAATCTTTTTTTTTTACAGAAATTCGACCAAGCCGTCCACGAACAAGCATTGACCAACTTGAAGGGCGTAATCTGCCAAGTAGCCGTTAACAAGCCGGCCAGTTGTTAAAATAACTCTAAACTGCACATAGATTTAAGATTTCTGATTTTAAAATAAATTATTATTTTTGTACAAATGTGTAAGTAATTTAATTTTAATCTGTTCCCAATTCCCAATGTCCGCACTGGGGAAAATATTTTTTTCTATACCTTTCTTCCCAATATTCCCCAGTAGTGGAGTCTACCGCCAGCTCCCCCCTACGTCCGTAAAGTGAACTAAATAATAATAAGATTTCCTATAAGTACCTAGGAGCTCGGTGGCGCAATGGTTTAGCGCCAGGCCCAACGATTGCGGAGGTTAAGCAACGTTCGCATGGGTCGGTCATGGGATGGGTGACCAAAAATTTATTATCTCGAGCTCCTCCGTGCTTCGGAAGGCACGTTAAGCCGTTGGTACCGGCTGCATTTGTAGTCGTTAACACCCACCAATCCACATTGGGCCCGCGTGGTGGGTTATGGGCCGTCCTATTTATCCACCCATAAGAGATGCCTGTGCCCCAGCAGTGGGGACATAAAATGGCTGATGGACATAAGTACCTAAACATAAAAAAATAATAGTTTTTCTTGCTTTTTAGGGTACCTACTTGAAAGAATAAGAAAAGTTCATTTTCTAAATTGACTCAGCCGGAGATCGAACCCAAGACTTCAGAGATGGCGACACTGGTATATCAAATCGTTCAACCACAGAGGTCGTCAGTGGTGATGATCCTGGAAACAACCACCTACAAATCCGCATTGGGCCCGCGTGGTGGTTATGGCCCGTCCTCTTTATCCACCCGTAAAGGCTCAATTACACTATACAATTTTAAGCAAGCGATTTTAAGACTGTCTTGAAAACGACTAAGAATGCGCGCATTTACACCACACAATTTCTAGCACGCTCGGCCGTGCTTACTGTCATAGTAAAAGAGAAGGCAGTAAGTCTCTAATGTCTTTTTCAATCAACGTAGTATTGGAGTTATTTACATTGTAGTTTTTGTATTTGTTTTATTTTGTGTTTTAGTTCTTTAAGCACCTACCTAATACCAAATTCCTTTTCTTTAATCATTGTTTGTTAACGACTGCAAATTGAAAATATTTATAATTAACCTCAATTATAAATATTTTCAATTTGCAGTCGTCGTGTCAAATAAAATTTTAGGTACCTATCTCCTTACTTATACAAGGTGTGTGGTAAAAGCCTTATAAAGCCGAATATGGTAGATAAGGACCATCAAACTGAACAAATTTTACTATGAGACTAACTCTGAAATCGCGAAAAAAAAATCGGCTGTTTCATACATTTTGATATTTTCGTTATTAATTGAAACAGCTGATTTTTTTTTCGCGATTTCAGAGTTGGTCCCATAGAAAAAGTTGTTTAGTTTGATGGTCCCTATCTACCATATTCGGCTTTATAAGGCTTTTACCAAACACCTTGTATATTAATCAATCATTTTTTTCAACTATTATCTACCTATTAGAAACCTACATAACATTAATATCTGACTAGGTCACAGCCGTGACACACTCTGTACATGAGAGTTCGAGCGCCAGCGACCTTGAGCCAGAGCGTGGAAGCGCTAGGGTTGATACCGAATTTAGACTTGTAACAAAGGAGATAACATAGTATGTTAGGAAATATAAACTTGTGCAAGGACATGTTAATGAAAGATAGGTTTGATTTATAATAACTTTTTGTAATCTTTAAATTATATTAGGTAGGGTAGATCCTACTAATATTATAAATGTGAAAGTTTGTGGGTTTGGATGTTTAGATGTTTGGATGTTTGTTCCTCAATCACGCAAAAACTACTGAACGGATTTGGTTGAAATTTGGCACACAGATACTAGATAGCCTAGATTAAAACATAGAATACTTTTTATCCCGATATTCTTACGGTAACGGAAACCACGCGGGTGAAACCGCGGGCGGCTGTTAGTACATCATAAATTGCAACTCTTATACTATATTTTCTGTTATTTATAATAAATTTATTAATCTTTAACATGTTAATGAAAGATTTGATTTGTATTTTTATTTATTTATTGTCAATTTTACCTACTTGCGAGTTTACGAGTTTAATCGTCTGAAATCCTTGTTTTCAGATCTTTTTTTATAATTAAAGTAAGGTAAAAGGAAGGGTAAGGGCATGACTAATATTTCGTATATTTTAACTTTTAAAATACGAAGATACTTTTATCAGGATATTGTTTTTGGTTGTTGCCACAACAACAAACACAACAATAATGCCCGCCGCCGGGCATGATTATCTAACAATTAAATAATGTTGCGTCGCGTCGCGTTGTCAGTCCGTGAGAAATGCGGTACAATGCGGATTGCGATGGGCCAAGCGAGCGGCGAGCGACAGTAGAACCCTTGGCCGGGTAAGTCGGCGACTAACGGCTGCACTCCCCGCGCGCCGCGCGCTGCCCCCGCACGCCTCCAGACACGCACACATAGCCGCGAGCGATTTTACGAGCATACATGCGCAAGTGTCGTTTCTTTTCGCGTTAGAGTATATATTCTGTGACTAGGTTGAAAATTCGAAAGGCTCACGAATATAAATATTTTACCTAGTAGGTATGAAGTAGTAGTAGTTATATTTACCTAGTATCATTTTCACTTCTCAAGCTTACGCGCTCACTAGACATGAAATAAAAGACTTTTTAACGGATACTAGCGCGGTTTTATTGAAATTATTTTCCACCAGCTTGGGACCCCATCATTCACAAGCTGAAGCCCCATACACACACTGCAAGATCTAATGATACGGTTAGTTCCTTTTGCAAATAAATTAATAAATATAAAAGACGGAGGTCGGCTTTCCTCTCCAAGTTTTATTTCGCCATTTCTTTCTTGGAGGGGCCTCCCAATTTTGTGAAATGGTGGTAGTTTCAGTAGATTCTCTCTCTTTAGCATTAATTAAATCACAAAATCAACTTAAACCAATTAAAAAGATAAATAAAATTGTAAAATATTAATTTCTGAACGTCTTAAAAAATTCATCGCTTGAGGGTAGGCTCACGAGTAGCTTCAGTCCCCCGTGACCACGGCAGCTGCAAAGGTGCCGAAACGTCGGAAAAATCAAAAATCAAACCAAATACCAACTAATTACCAAAGTACTTTCAATAAAACCGCGCTAGTATCCGTTAAAAAGTCTTTTATTTCATGTAGTATCATTTTATTAATAATAATAAAATAATATGGACTATGTCTGAAATAAATTAAATTATTATTATTTATTTAAGTAGATAAAAACCTCTA
The DNA here is from genome assembly GCA_928269145.1 of Agriphila tristella. Classification (NCBI taxonomy): domain Eukaryota; kingdom Metazoa; phylum Arthropoda; class Insecta; order Lepidoptera; family Crambidae; genus Agriphila; species Agriphila tristella. The sequence continues at coordinate 15,737,448 of OV743448.1, read as the reverse complement.
ATGTGTAGGTACTTACTTAATGCAAATTGCAAGAATCGTATCAAACAAAACAAGACTGTCGCTCTTGTGAATAACTCGACGGACACACACGCCGCACCGCACCGCACCGCACACAACGCGAACGCGACGGCTCGCGCGCGGGCCGCGGAAGCGGCCCTCGGCGTGACCCACCTCGCGCCACGCCCGCCCACGGCGTCCGGCTCAGAAGGTGCACATCGTCGTTGTTGTCGGTCGCGCACGTATCGACTTACCTAGATATCGCGTTATTATACGTTACACTATTTCCCAAACTCGATGGGGTTGCATGGTTTTATTATAGAGTTCCTATGGCCTTCTTTCGGCTCCATCATCAGATCCTTGGACACTATTTCCCATTAGAGTACTCGCCAAGACGATTCAAACGAGCCTAAACTCAAGGAGGTAGCGTGGTTTTATTAAAGAGTTCCAGTGTCCTTCTTCCGGCTCCATCATCAGACCCAGGACACTATTTCCCAACAAAGCACTCGTCAAGACGATTCAAAGGAGCCCAAATTCAATGGGGTTGCACGATTTCAATATTAAGTTCCTATGGCATGGCCTTCCAGCTAAATCATCAGAGCCTGGACCAGGCTAGGCCCACTCCGCGCTTTAGGTACGAAGCTACAAGTAGCCAGCGGGTCCGTCCGGACGGACTAATTTCAGAGACTGCCGCGTGCCGGCTGGGTCGCACGTTAGCAGTTCGATTTCGATAGTCACTCAATAATAATATTATTATAACCAAAATGAAGGCATATGACATCGTAATGGGCTGCCTTAATACTAATAAAAAGGATCCGAACCTCACGTGTTTTTCACACTTCCAAAAGTTCCAAACGACATCGAAACGTATTAGTATTTAGTATCCATTTATTCTTAGGTAGGTACTTACTTGTCTTATTTGTTAAACAATATTCACCCAACTATTTACTGAAATAATAATTTATAGATTAGGTAGGTACACTTACCTACTTTCGAAATAAAATTAATTATGAATAGGTACAATTTCATTTCGTATGAAAGCAAATTGACTCAAAGTCAGCATGTCTGATGTGGCGTTGACTGTACTTATCCTAGGTTATTTTGAAACATATTTAAGTACCTTCACATTATTTCACAACCTCATAACTTGTAATAAATTAACTACCTGTTATTTAATTATTATATAAAAGAAGAAAGTGAAACCCTGAATTCGTTAGAGGAAATAAGAGCTACGCGATAGAAAGAGAGGCAACTTCTAGGTGAATATAACTGTAGCCAAGGGAGCGGTGTGCAACCTGAATTGCACTTTATTGTGTATGGAATAGAGTCGCTATTTAAATAATTGACTTTGCGGAGTGGATCTTCTGTACTTGTACTATTATGTATTCTGTGCCTGGACCTCATTTCCCTTTAAAGTACTCATCAAGACGATTCTAACGAGCCCAAGCACGATGGGGTTGTATGGTTCCATTATAGAGTTCCTGTGGCCTTCTTCCGGCTCCATCATCAAATCAGCCCAATGATACCATAATATTGCATTGCCTTTCATTTCTGACCTATGTTCAAAGTTTCAAGTCTCTAGCTCATCCGAAAGCTAGTTTAAATTGTTCGCAAACTTTGTGGAGAAACAAACAAACAAACACACAAGCAAACGAGAAAGCAACCTAATAAAAGCGTGTTAAAAACAACCTACCTACCTATAAGTTTCAAGTCTCTAGCTCATCGGGAAGCTAGGTAGGTAGGTACTTACCTAGTATAAAATACTCTTTTCTAAAATTACGGACAAACAAATAAACGAACCTACTTATAAATATTAATAGTATTAATAAATAAATAAACAAGAAAACGTCCATATGAAAACGTGTTAAAAAACCAACATTCCTTTTTGAACTTATCTTGTACTGTGGCAGTATCGTCTATCTGTCGCGAGTCAGACAGAGTCTGTCTCTGTCTGTCACATTACCTCTACACGTTGACCTTGAGAACGCCTTTATGCCCTAGGTATAAAGTTGGTTTTTGTAGTACAACTGTTACGTCTGACGTGCCGTCGTAGGTACAGTTAGACTGTCTTGAAATCGTGCGTGCATTTAGACGACACAATTTTAAGAATCTTATTACCGAGCGGGCTAGGCCGCACGATTTTAAGATTCTTACTGTCTAGTCCGTTTACACCATGCTTAGTCTTGAAATCGCGTGCTTAAAATTGTGTAATGTAATTGAGCCTTAAGGCCTATGTTCCAACAGTAAGGATATTAAAAGGCCGTACAACGCTGGAAGCACTTTTCGTAGTAAAAATTATTATCGTTTTTATTTTAATCAAAAACTACTAAACTATATAGGCGGCCCCTAGACGACACAATAACATTGCGCAATATTTAACCCCCTGTAGACTCGTGTGTCATTTTTTTTATCTCACTACTCTAAGGTTCGGAACGACCAAGAACTTTGAATGTCATTAACTCATTAATAGTACAAAGTCTTTGTTTTCCATTTGGAATACAATTAATTTTAACTTTCCTATAATCTAAATCAAATATAAACTATTTTTTGAGAAGCTACCATGAACTTTAAAGTTCTTGGTCGTTCCGAACCTTAGAGTGAGTTAAAAAAAATACACGAGTCTACAAAGGGTTGTATCGTCTAGGGGCCGCCTTACTGAAAACTGTCTATCACAAAACTAGAGAGATAGTTAAGTATTCTTTTTATTATAGTTTCAAGATTGGTTTATTATTGGTTGGCACATTAGTTAGTGAAAAACTACAAAATTGGAGGTGTAACAGTGTGACTGGTTGGGAAATTTCTAATAAAAAGTTCCCATCGAGTAACAGGTGTGACTCGATGGGATTTTTTTAATAAAATCTTCCCAACCAGTCACAGTGTGACAGTTGATGGTGTTACTCGTTGTGAACAAATGATTCCATTTATCGAGAAAAGTTTAAGCTATCATGTTTATGCCAATTTATATTCTACTTTCTAAATATTTTTTTCGGACCGATAAATCAAGTAATACTGTGTGAAATCTTTGTTCAAAAATGTGTATTTAAATGGCTGATAGAGTTTGGTCAACGAAAGATGAGATTCGGTTGGAAATAGAACTGTTCAGCGAAAAGGGAAGTACTTCCACCGAGCTAGGTGTCTGCAGGTACTCGGGGACCGCGGTCCAACTGCTTGATTTTGGAATTTGTATTTACGCGAAGTGCTTAGAAAACTTCGATATCGTGAGTCAGGTCTCCATACATTTTTGTCTCGATATTAGCTTGTCGTAGTGCGATGTCACGTCTACGTAATGTTTACTTATTGTACTTTTCGCTGATCCTGCATTTCTTCGTCATTCGTCGATTGCTTATGTAGCGGTATGATCGCGCCGCTACAGAACTAATTTTGCGCCTTATTTTAAGGTTCAGTTTCCAATAAGTTAACCTCTAAACGTTAATTTAACAGGGAAAGTGGCGCCCCATTTCAATCTCATCTTTCGTTGACCAGACTCTATGTGTAATGGAAACAACAAATTGTTGAACATATGTAAGTATATTTACAAAATTAACTCAAAACTGGTAGCATGCCATATTTACAGCTAAAATATTTACATTATGATGACATCATACATCTCAGTGATCTAAAAGCATGAAATACCTATCACTATTGGCACACATGATTAAGTATAATGATTATTTTTTGACGCAGTTTGTCCCATTCTTAATTGATCCTTTTCCCATATTTGGGCCCCATATTCATATTCACGAATTGGCACCATCAGATCGAATGTATAAATAATTTCCATAATCAGAATAACACCTTAATATTGTCCATCTGTGAATGGGACGAATTAGGAATGGGACCAAATACGAATAGGACCAGTTGAGAATAACACTGAGCGTCTAACACAGATAGTCCTGCTGTGAAAATACAATTTATTTGACTTCAATCAAATAAAATTCAATTTTATTTTTCAAATCAACATCAACATCTTGGAAAACATAAGTAAGCTATAAATGAAATGCACATCATCAAAAACCTATACTAAAAAAAATACTTTTTAAATTAAAAAGTAAATAATATAGGTACTTTTATATAATATAAACATTAGTTTTTTGGTAATAGCCTTATGAAGCCGAATATGGTAGATAGGATACTATGCATACAACCCCGGAAAACTATTATAAAGCCTTAAACCACCACTTTAAAAAAACTTTGCATGATAAACTGCATAGTGGCAACCCTAAACCTAAAATGTGTTTTCCTTTTTTTGGTTATCGAAAAAAATTAGTCTAATTTGTCGTCGTCGTTCGTCTAGGGTTGTTACTTTGCTTTTTACCAACAAATAAACAAAATTATTAGGGGTATTGAACCAAACCAAGACATGACTGAGGAATTTTGTTTTTTGTATGAAAAATTGCAAAGTGACTAGGTACCCTATTTTATCTACCATATTCGGCTCTATAAAGTTATTTATTACCAAACAGCATGTAAAGTATAACTTTAAACCAGTACTGGGGCTCTACCGGAAAATCCGAACTTCGGCAAATCTGTCGGGCTTCAACTTAGATAAATCTAATTACGAAATTTTGTATTGTATTATTTGCCGAAGTTATTTGGAAGATATTGATGTTTGTGTGACATCATGATTCAGGGTTCGCCATATTGACTTGATGGGACTCGACTTATCTGTATTAATTTGAAGCCCGGCAGACTTGCCGAAGTTCGGAGCGTTAGCCCCATGATGTCACACGAACATCGATATTTTCATCGAATCGAGTTTGAATGAAGAAGGTATTCGAAGGTAGCGTTTGAATTTTGTCTGTTTATGGCATCCTAGCTTCTAAACTAAAGGACCCATTTGGATTTGATGATACAGTTTTTTTTAATATTTTTCAGACATTCCCCATTCACTGACACAATTTAAAAATCCTGCTACAGCTACTTAATAATTTGAACTGTTATGTTTCTTACTTATTTTAATCCTTCGATCAAGAATATCCTAGATAGATAACGCTTCACGAAAAAATTTCTAACAAAAAGTTCCCATCGAGTTACAGGTGTGACTCGTTGGGAAATTTTTAATAAAATCTTCCCAACCAGTCACAGTGTGACAGTTGATGGCGTGACTTGTTGGGAACAAATGACTAAAAACAGTGCACGCATGGCACCGACTGACAAAACAAAAAAAGCAATTTTGACGAATAAGATGAATAAATAATGAAAAATATTAGAAAAAAAATCAGCTCACACGTAGCAACTTAGACGGGATACGGGTGCTACGGGTGAGCCGATTTTTTCTAATATTTTTCATTATTTATTCATCTTAATATAAAAATAGCATTGTGAATGCAAAAATCTAAAAGTTTAGCAATTTTGACATTAGAATCCCCATACAAATATTTTTAGGGAAGTAATTAATTGGGTGACTGGAAATAATTAAAGGCGACTGTTAATGGGATACTTAAATACTAAACCGGGCAGCGGTTTATTATTTGGGCGACAAAATAACTAAACGGGCGACAAACTGTGGATTACATAATTACGTAAAACGGGCGACTACATGAAGGAGATAAATAATTTAAGTTAGCGGTGAAAATTCTAAATGAGTGACAAAAATACTGAATGTGCAACTATTATACCAAGAAGGTAACTGTTTAACTGATTTAAGCTGCCCAATATGGTATTTTTGTCATCTCGATTAGGATAATAGTCACATTTTTTTTAAATAAAATAATATTTTCTTTAAAAAATAAGATAATCTTAATCGCCGGAACAATTTTTAAATTGTCGTTATGGCGTCAGACTTAGGTAAGATGGTGGTAGCTAGCCAGGCGGACTTGAAATAAGTCCTACCACCGACCAAACCGAGTACAAATGTACTTGGGAACCGAACCCGGGACCCGGTCTTACACGGGTAGGTAAACAACTAGACAACAGAGGCAGTTAGATGTCCTAGATGCCTATCTAGATATTCTAGATCAAAGACTTAATCAGACGGAACATATTCATCTTCACTACTGTCCTTATGTTTCCTCTCTTTATGCCGTCTCAAATCCGAAGGTTTGCTCGTTCTATAATCACACTTATCACACACATGCATTTTCCCCTTCACCCCCCTACACAACATCACATGCCTCACCGACTCACTTTCCATACTCGTTAAGTAACCGCACTTAAAACACTTGAAACATTTATTATTTTTATGTGAACGCATATGGTACACTAAACTCATGTTGTGTTTCGCTTTGTAATCGCACAAATGACATTGGTAGCGTTTGTAATCTTTGTGTTGCTTCTCATGTTTGGTCAATTGACTTTCGGACGAAGTCATGTAACCGCATAACTGACACATCAGTAAGACTTTAGTATGTTCCACTCGGTGTTTATCAAAGTCGGTCTTATTATTCGTTCTAAAATGACATTGTACGCAGAAATATTCTCTAGTCAATCCCCACATCAGTTTTCTAAATTCATCGTCTACGTTTTTTTCTTTTTTTTTCTTTTTGACCTTCTTCTTTTTTTTCTTCACAAGTTGTACTAACGGTTTGTCATCTTCGTCCGTTTCGTCGGACACTTCGACCATGTCGATTTCTGGCTCTTCAATTATGACGTCATCTTCATCGCTGGATGTTAGTAAACTGATCGGTTCTTTCCTGCAAAAGATATTAAAAGTTGTGGTGAAAAAATACTTTTTAAGTTGTTACTTAACTCTCTTAAAGCCTCTACTCTAGGCCAGCCATGTCAAACTCAAAATCATATTGGCCATAGAATCAGGCCGCAAAACCTTTACACTTTAAAGAAAATTTAAACTCATTGCATAGGTAAAGTTTTAGTTTTTGAATTAAAAATATTATTGAGACACACTTGCGAGCCAAATCAGAAAGATCATTTTACAAAATTGGTTCCGGCCGCAGTCAAACAATACAAAGAGCCGGGCCGCATGTTTGACATGACTGTCTTAAGTCTGCTCTAGGCCATGGGTTCCCAACCAGTGCAGCTACCCAAAGGTAAAAAGCCTTTAAAAAGCCTAAAACCCGTCACATACAGACGGTATTTTGATTCGAAATTTCGAAATGGAATCATTCCAACCGCAGGTACTTTAATCCATCCAAATCTACCTACCACGCACATGCGGTATTTTTTCGTTCATGGCATAATATGCGCCCGGTTGCTACAGAACGGTCGCGGGTGCGCCCGGTTGTAACAGAACGGTCACGGGTGCGCCCGGTGGCTACAGAACGGTTGCGGGTGCGCCCGGTGGCTACAGAACGGTTGCGGGTGCGCCCGGTGGCTACAGAACGGTTGCGGGTGCGCCCGGTGGCTACAAAACGGTTGCGGGTGCGCCCGGTGGCTACAGAACGGTCGCGGGTGCGCCCGGTGGCTACAGAACGGTCGCGGGTGCGCCCGGTGGCTACAGAACGGTCGCGGGTGCGCCCGGTGGCTACAGAACGGTCGCGGGTGCGCCCGGTGGCTACAGAACGGTCGCGGGTGCGCCCGGTGGCTACAGAACGGTCGCGGGTGCGCCCGGTGGCTACAGAACGGTCGCGGGTGCGCCCGGTGGCTACAGAACGGTCGCGGGTGCGCCCGGTGGCTACAGAACGGTCGCGGGTGCGCCCGGTGGCTACAGAACGGTCGCGGGTGCGCCCGGTGGCTACAGAACGGTCGCGGGTGCGCCCGGTGGCTACAGAACGGTCGCGGGTGCGCCCGGTGGCTACAGAACGGTCGCGGGTGCGCCCGGTGGCTACAGAACGGTCGCGGGTGCGCCCGGTGGCTACAGAACGGTCGCGGGTGCGCCCGGTGGCTACAGAACGGTTGCGGGTGCGCCCGGTGGCTACAGAACGGTTGCGGGTGCGCCCGGTGGCTACAGAACGGTCGCGGGTGCGCCCGGTGGCTACAGAACGGTCGCGGGTGCGCCCGGTGGCTACAGAACGGTCGCGGGTGCGCCCGGTGGCTACAGAACGGTCGCGGGTGCGCCCGGTGGCTACAGAACGGTCGCGGGTGCGCCCGGTGGCTACAGAACGGTCGCGGGTGCGCCCGGTGGCTACAGAACGGTTGCGGGTGCGCCCGGTGGCTACAGAACGGTCGCGGGTGCGCCCGGTGGCTACAGAACGGTTGCGGGTGCGCCCGGTGGCTACAGAACGGTCGCGGGTGCGCCCGGTGGCTACAGAACGGTCGCGGGTGCGCCCGGTGACTACAGAACGGTTGCGGGTGCGCCCGGTGGCTACAGAACGGTCGCGGGTGCGCCCGGTGGCTACAGAACGGTTGCGGGTGCGCCCGGTGGCTACAGAACGGTCGCGGGTGCGCCCGGGCGCTACAGAACGGTCGCGGGTGCGCCCGGTGGCTACAGAACGGTCGCGGGTGCGCCCGGTGGCTACAGAACGGTCGCGGGTGCGCCCGGTGGCTACAGAACGGTCGCGGGTGCGCCCGGTGGCTACAGAACGGTCGCGGGTGCGCCCGGTGGCTACAGAACGGTCGCGGGTGCGCCCGGTGGCTACAGAACGGTTGCGGGTGCGCCCGGTGGCTACAGAACGGTCGCGGGTGCGCCCGGTGGCTACAGAACGGTCGCGGGTGCGCCCGGTGGCTACAGAACGGTCGCGGGTGCGCCCGGTGGCTACAGAACGGTCGCGGGTGCGCCCGGGCGCTACAGAACGGTCGCGGGTGCGCCCGGTGGCTACAGAACGGTCGCGGGTGCGCCCGGTGGCTACAGAACGGTCGCGGGTGCGCCCGGTGGCTACAGAACGGTTGCGGGTGCGCCCGGTGGCTACAGAACGGTTGCGGGTGCGCCCGGTGGCTACAGAACGGTCGCGGGTGCGCCCGGTGGCTACAGAACGGTCGCGGGTGCGCCCGGTGGCTACAGAACGGTCGCGGGTGCGCCCGGTGGCTACAGAACGGTCGCGGGTGCGCCCGGTGGCTACAGAACGGTCGCGGGTGCGCCCGGTGGCTACAGAACGGTCGCGGGTGCGCCCGGTGGCTACAGAACGGTCGCGGGTGCGCCCGGTGGCTACAGAACGGTCGCGGGTGCGCCCGGTGGCTACAGAACGGTCGCGGGTGCGCCCGGTGGCTACAGAACGGTTGCGGGTGCGCCCGGTGGCTACAGAACGGTCGCGGGTGCGCCCGGTGGCTACAGAACGGTTGCGGGTGCGCCCGGTGGCTACAGAACGGTCGCGGGTGCGCCCGGTGGCTACAGAACGGTCGCGGGTGCGCCCGGGCGCTACAGAACGGTCGCGGGTGCGCCCGGTGGCTACAGAACGGTCGCGGGTGCGCCCGGTGGCTACAGAACGGTCGCGGGTGCGCCCGGTGGCTACAGAACGGTCGCGGGTGCGCCCGGTGGCTACAGAACGGTCGCGGGTGCGCCCGGTGGCTACAGAACGGTCGCGGGTGCGCCCGGTGGCTACAGAACGGTTGCGGGTGCGCCCGGTGGCTACAGAACGGTCGCGGGTGCGCCCGGTGGCTACAGAACGGTTGCGGGTGCGCCCGGTGGCTACAGAACGGTCGCGGGTGCGCCCGGTGGCTACAGAACGGTCGCGGGTGCGCCCGGGCGCTACAGAACGGTCGCGGGTGCGCCCGGTGGCTACAGAACGGTCGCGGGTGCGCCCGGTGGCTACAGAACGGTCGCGGGTGCGCCCGGTGGCTACAGAACGGTTGCGGGTGCGCCCGGTGGCTACAGAACGGTTGCGGGTGCGCCCGGTGGCTACAGAACGGTCGCGGGTGCGCCCGGTGGCTACAGAACGGTCGCGGGTGCGCCCGGTGGCTACAGAACGGTCGCGGGTGCGCCCGGTGGCTACAGAACGGTTGCGGGTGCGCCCGGTGGCTACAGAACGGTCGCGGATGCGCCCGGTGGCTACAGAACGGTCGCGGGTGCGCCCGGTGGCTACAGAACGGTCGCGGGTGCGCCCGGTGGCTACAGAACGGTCGCGGGTGCGCCCGGTGGCTACAGAACGGTAGCGGGTGCGCCCGGTGGCTACAGAACGGTTGCGGGTGCGCCCGGTGGCTACAGAACGGTCGCGGGTGCGCCCGGTGGCTACAGAACGGTTGCGGGTGCGCCCGGTGGCTACAGAACGGTCGCGGGTGCGCCCGGTGGCTACAGAACGGTCGCGGGTGCGCCCGGGCGCTACAGAACGGTCGCGGGTGCGCCCGGTGGCTACAGAACGGTCGCGGGTGCGCCCGGTGGCTACAGAACGGTCGCGGGTGCGCCCGGTGGCTACAGAACGGTTGCGGGTGCGCCCGGTGGCTACAGAACGGTTGCGGGTGCGCCCGGTGGCTACAGAACGGTCGCGGGTGCGCCCGGTGGCTACAGAACGGTCGCGGGTGCGCCCGGTGGCTACAGAACGGTCGCGGGTGCGCCCGGTGGCTACAGAACGGTCGCGGGTGCGCCCGGTGGCTACAGAACGGTTGCGGGTGCGCCCGGTGGCTACAGAACGGTCGCGGGTGCGCCCGGTGGCTACAGAACGGTCGCGGGTGCGCCCGGGCGCTACAGAACGGTCGCGGGTGCGCCCGGTGGCTACAGAACGGTCGCGGGTGCGCCCGGTGGCTACAGAACGGTTGCGGGTGCGCCCGGTGGCTACAGAACGGTCGCGGGTGCGCCCGGGCGCTACAGAACGGTCGCGGGTGCGCCCGGTGGCTACAGAACGGTCGCGGGTGCGCCCGGTGGCTACAGAACGGTCGCGGGTGCGCCCGGTCGCAACAGAACGGTCGAGATTTACATCAAAGTAAATGTGCCAGGACAATTTAAGTAAATCCTTACTTATCCTTACTAATAATATAAATGCGATAGTCCGTTTATTTTTTTGTTGTTTACGCCTTCACGTCCAGACTGACTACTCAACCGATCATCATGAAATTATACGTACACGACGTTAGGTGTGCAGAAAAGAACATAGGACACTTTCATCCCGGAAAAAGGAACCATTCCCGAGGGATAAACAAAACACTATCCAAGCGGACGAAGTCGTCGGCGGTCGCTAGTAAATTATGTCAAGGTCAAAGCACAGAATAGATATAAGTACTACCGTACAGAAAGGACACTCTCCGCCCCGCCCCACAACCAATTACCTCACCCCACCCGCGAGTTCGTGTGCCGAATCGTGTGCTCGTTTAGTCGTGTTTGTAAAATGTCAACATATTTTAATATTCAAAGCAATGCGTCGTAACTTTTTGGTCATGTTTGTCAACTGTCAACTTATTTTAATATTCAAAGCAATGCGTCGTAACTTTTTGGTCATGTTTGTCAACTGTCAACTTATTTTGATATTCAAAGCCTTCGAGCAACAAAAGGCTTCGTTTGTCACGAAGGGAGAAGCCTTAGCGATATTACTCTATTCAAATTATTCTGGCATTTTTTGCGGGGGGGGAAAATGCACACAAGTGCAGTTCCGCATACCCACATACAAAAACTACACTGTAATGACGACACTCACACATAAAAAATAAAACAAAACAGCAAAAATTTGTGTACGGATGAGTCACACATCAAAATATGACAGGTTTTTGACATAAAGGGCTGGGCTCAACTGTCGATGCAGCAATATCGATACGGAAAAAGGAATAAAGATTACAAACTCAATCATTTTACGATGGGGTGAATAACAACAAAGAGGTCATTTTTATACGCTCGAGCTTTATACAAAAAGCTCGAGAGTGTAGGTGATTGGTTTAATTACCAGTACTACTTACGGTCAGTATTCAGCTTGGATAAGAATCGCATAAGTCTTTCCTAACTACAACTCGACCAAATTAAAACGGTGTCATGAACTTAGCTGTCATGCAGCTATCATGCGCCATAAACTTAATATCCACTGGAATAGACGAACAGAGTTCACTTGGCTGCGAAACCAAAAGTGAGATGAGCCAGTGTTTGTAAATATGTAAACGTGTGCGTGAATTTAGAGATGCACTGAAGTCCATTTTTAACCGACTTCAAAAAAAGGAGGAGGTTCTCAAGTCGACGGTATTTTTTTATTTTTTTTTTTTTTTTTATGTATGTTTTAACATAGCTTCGTCAGTTGTTACCCGATTTGTACAATTCTTTTTTTATCTCAAAGAACATAGTTTGTGTGTGGTCCCATAAAATTTTTTTAGAGATCTGGCCAGTAGTTTTCTCATAATCCTGAAAAATATCAATTATTTAGCTCGCCATCGTACGAGTTTTTATGGAATTTCGGACATAACATCTTTGTTTATGAACCGATTTAGATGATTCTTTTTTTATTTGAAAGGGTATACTTCAAGAGTGGTCACAATTTAATTTCATCGTTATTGGACTTCGAACTTCGAAGATACACAAGGGAACTCCTCAAAGTCAAATAGTATATGTAAAGTGATTTAGGTTTTGGTAAGTTTATGGCAATCCAAAACAAACCAAATCATGGTTTGCGATGCAACGTTCTGGACTAGATTTGGACTACGAAAACACAACGGAACTCCTCAAAAACAAACAGCGTGAATTTGGAAATTGAGTTCTGGGCATTTTACCATTGAAAATGTTATAATATAAAGTTAAAAAAATATTTACACGCTGCGCTTACATACCTACCACAAAAAAGTTGAAAATAAAAAAGCTTTTTAAAAAAAAAGAAAAACCGCCTTCAAAAAACCTGAAAACAAAAACAGCTTAAAAATTAAATACCTCTAAAAAGCAAGAAATAATATTCGAATCATTCGTTACACATATCAATATTAATAAAACACGTCTAATGAAGTCGGGTGGGGCTTTTAGAAAAAAATTAAGTTGTCCTCCAGCCCCACCCGACTTCAATAGACGTGTTTTATTAATATTGATATGTGTAACGAATGATTCGAATATTATTTCTTGCTTTTTAGAGGTATTTAATTTTTAAGCTGTTTTTGTTTTCAGGTTTTTTGAAGGCGGTTTTTAGGTTGTCGATAGAGACGGCCGTTAGTCCCTCGAACTAAATTCTCTTTTTATTCACTTGTTGTATAATCTACTATTTCGACATTTATTTCGCGATATCTGTCGCGATCACATCAGTGCAGAGCAAATCATGCAAAAATCTCGCAAATGAATTTGGCGCAGAATGAGGGCCAGATTGACCAACACTTTATCGACAAACATTATTTAACGGTAACATCACTAAGTTGCCCATCGGCGAGAACTCGGATTTATCTAGCGACAGATCTGAAATTTGTACGGACGAGCCATGGACTAGCAGACCCGATGTCACTGAACAAATTTGACAACTAATCAAGAATAAAATATACGAATTTAATGTTTAAATGTAAACAAATAGCAATATTACGATAAAAAATTACTTTTATGTGAAATGTAAAACCGTCTTTTTGTATACTTGATATTCAAGATCTCTTTTAACAGCAAAAAACTCATCAATTCGACATTTTAAACAGAGCAGCGTTCACATGCGCGACTGGACTCGGTCTAGAAAGAAATCCGGGCGCAACTGGTTTTACTAACGCGTATGCCCATTTGGGCTTGTACTTCGGCAGAGGGGAAACGCTTCGTATGGCTTCTCTTTCTGTAGAAGCCCGTCTTACTCTAAGTTCAAAGCAATGGGTCCGTCGTAACTATTTAGTCGTGTTTGTCAATTGTCAACTTATTTTGAAACTTATTTTGATATTCAAAGCAATGCGTTGTAACTTTATTTACCAAAAAGTTCGAATTATGAATTGAACGCCGCTCATACAGTACAAACTGCTCGGTAGCCCTAGACTTACACACACAGTCGCGCGTGTACAACGTCATCTGACGTCATCTGTTTATAATGGCGCGGTTATATGGAGTGTCCGCGGTGTGGTCAAAGTCAAAAATTGCTTTATTCAAATAAACTTAATAATTAAGCATTTCTGAATCGTCTACTATTTTTTCATCACCCGTTCCTTCAGTTATAGTCCGTAAGCCCGCAACAATATTGCCAACGTCATATGACATCACGATGAAATGCATGGCACACGGTCGGAAATGTTGTGCAGAGCGAGGATCAGAAGAATATCGCAAATGTAATTGGCTGGAAGCTTGAGAAAATCTTTCACTTCCGGTTAAAAATTACTTTTGAAGGACTTCCGGCCAGATATGGCTTGGCAGACTTCTTTATTCTGAAACACATTATTATAAGAGAGAGTTTACATAAGTCTGTCAGTTCTGAAATGGCCGAAAGTACTTGAAAGCGGTGCCAAAGTTGGTCACCGGATACCTTTTCCTACGTCATGTGACATCTTGACTAAAATTATTATAAACGTTTTGAAATAATAAGTAGTGTGTTTGAGAATAAATAGATCTGCCAAGCCATATCTGGCCGGAAGTCCTTCAAAAGTGATTTTTAAAAATAAAAAGTGTACTTACGGCTTATTGTCCACCTTCACCTCATCATCCACCTTCACCTCCACATCGTCATCATCATCATCGTCCAAGTCGTCGGACGCCACTTCAAAGTCCTGCAGGAGTGTGCTCGGATCTATTTCTACTTGTAAGCTTTCTAGCACCATTAGACAGTCATTGGTGGATTCTGAGAAAAAATACAATTTATTAATTAATTGGGTGACTGGAAATAATTAAAGGCGACTGTTAATGGGATACTTAAATACTAAACTGGGCAGCGATTTATTTTTTGGGCGACAAAATAACTAAACGGGCGACAATCAGTGGATTACAAAAATACGTACGTACAAGTAGGTTACTACTTAACTGATTTAAGCTGCCCAGCATTTTTTTGTCATCTCGATTAGGATAATAGTCACTTTTTTTAAATAAAACATATGCTATTTTTTTTATATTTCGTGTGCCCTAAAGTTGTCGCCCAAATAGTAATTTAGTCGCCCGTTCTGAATTTGTATTTTTTGGTCACCAATTTTAAATATCTGTAGTCGCCCTCAGTCCGTCGCCCACTTAGTATTTCAGTACGCCATATTCAGTATTTTTGATACCCAAAATAGGAATTTATTAATACCCGATTAAATACTACCCCAATTTAAATACCATTACGTATCAAACAAACTGATGTAGCAGCAAATAAAAAAAATGTTTACAACCTGAAGATATAAACAAAAACAGTTCTAAAAAGTAAGAAATAATATTCATATCACTAGATACGCATTATGATAGCAAAAAACATGTCTTATGAAGTCGGGTGGAGCTTTTAGAATAAAAAAAATGTGTTTTATTACAATGATAATGCGTATCTACTGATTTCAATATTATTTCTTACTTTTTACACGACTGCCCAAAGCAAAAAGAGTGTTATGTGTTCAGGGTTCATGTATGTTTGTGGGTATGTGAGTTTCTTTATTCCACCATAACTTCTAAATGCCTGAACTGAAGTATGCTAAAAAAGCAGCTGAAATTGTAATAAAAAGAAACAAAGACTGACAAGATACAAGACCCAATTACGCAAATGACAGGGATCTGATATGTAAAAGTCATTTATTAAAAACTTAAATTGTAATACAGTTAACGAAACTGAATATCAGGAATTCATATATATAAGCAACAGAATGTATAAAATCAATAGATAATAATATAATAAGGTAACAAAGAGAATTGTAATAAGTATAATATGCGCATAATGTAAGGATATGTAAAAAAAAAAATGTAATAAACAATAGATAAGTATCAATAATAATACAATAAATTAAAGTAGGGCCATTTTAATAGGCCACATTTGACATTTGTCAATTTTCGATTCATAGTGAGGTGACCGTAGGTGTTCATAGCTTCAAAACATCGATTAAAGTGAATGAATTGATACAGACTTCAAACATGGAATATGAATTCAGTTATTATGAAAAGTACTTATGAGTATACTATTTAATTTTAACTAAAATGCAATCAAAAAATCACCAGTCAAATCCCTGTCCCATTATTATTTTATATCGTAAAAGGAAACAGTAAAACAAACAAGTACGTACATATAACAAAAACGTTACGTTTTTTAACGTAAGTAACCGTAAATATTAAACTGATGTTATTATTTGAAAATATAAAAAAACCGGCCAAGTGCGTGTCGGGCCACGCGCCACAGGGTTCCGTAGATACCTTATTTATACCATACCATATTTAATACCACTATCATTTTTCGTCTGCAAAAATAATAATAATAATGAATATTTGACAACATCACATACATTGCTCCAATTCCAAAGTAAGTAGCTATAGCACTTGTGTTATGAAAATCAGAAACAACGGTGGTATGTCAAATACCCAGACCCTGAGACAATATTGAAAAGTTAATTTTCTACATTGACCCAGCCGGGGATCGAACCCGGGACCTCAAGAGATGGTGACACCTTGAAAAGAGGCGTGCAAACCACT
Organism: Agriphila tristella; assembly: GCA_928269145.1. NCBI lineage: Eukaryota > Metazoa > Arthropoda > Insecta > Lepidoptera > Crambidae > Agriphila > Agriphila tristella. The sequence continues at coordinate 15,721,193 of OV743448.1, read as the reverse complement.
CGACCACGGAGGTCGTCAAAAATAACTTTGTTTTTTACAGTGATGGTGTGAATGACAAAGTATATTTGTGGTTTTGGAAAATGAACTAAGTATATCTCAAAAACTGATTACTATATCACGTTCAAACCAATTTTCGTCGTCGTTAATAAAGTCTAGAGCATTATATTTTTTTTAGATTTTTCACTCTCTTATTTCAAAAGTTAAAGGGGGAGACAAACATTTTACCATTTAGGCGGTGTATACAGCAGCGGTGGCTGTTAATCTTTGTTTTTTTTTTTTATTTTTGTATTAAATTCGTTAAGCGGTTAACAGAATACATCTACCTACCAAGTTTCAACTGTGTAATCTTAATACTTTCGGAATAAAGTGGCTGTGACATACGGACGGACAGTCAGACAGACAGACATGACGAATCTATAAAGGTTCCGTTTTTTGCCATTCAGGCTACGGAACCCTAAAAAATGCTAACAAAGCTAATGAAGGTTTGAAATAATATGACTTTCAAGTAATATTACCTACGATAAATAGTGGAAATAAAATTTGATGTCGCGTGCCGCCAATTTCTAATATAAAAATTGATATTATTCATTTATGGTGAGAATATTCATTCACAAGTACTCATTGCATTCAACTTTCGATTTTTCGATTTTTGGGTAACATCCCTAGTGTTTAAAAAGAAAAAGTTTTCACTGACATAACATTGTAACGACGTTTAGTTTTATTAAAACAAAAATTGTTTTTTATGTTTAGAATGGTTTTTCAGTGAAAATAAATCTTAAAGTTAATTTTTTCGGTCAGTTTACCGTAAATATACATTCGTAATTGAAAAACATGAAGTAATTGTGCTGTTCTAACATAGAAAAAATATATTATATTTGATGCCCGCCGTTACAAGGTTACGTTGAGGAATTTTGATGAAGTGTCAAATGTGGCCTATTAAAGTGGCCCTACTTTTAAGCATATTACACACAGTGTAAACATAACGTTAACAAATAAGAACAAAGTAAAAATGTATTATAATTAAGAAAGAAACTGTATTAGCAACTAAGAGAATTGTAACATTGAGAAAAGAAAAAAGAATAGAAACAATAAAAAAGAATATGACATAAGCTATAAAGCTAAGAAAAAAAAATAAAACACAAGAAAGAAAAAAAGTATAGCAAAAAAGGTCCTGCCAAAAAGCGGGGAGCAGTCGCAAAAAAAAAAATAAAAAAAAATAAAAAAAAAAAAATGCCTGAACTGATTTGGATAAATGGGGTATCGTTAGAATCCTTACAGCATTCCGAGTGACACTGGCTATATTTTTTTTAGAAAAAATCAATATGGCGACTGTACGACGCCATTTTCAAATGTGAAAAAAAAAATTTTTTCTTCTATTATTACAATATGGGCATCAAATGAAAGGCCTTGATGAGCACATTCCAAAACTATATAATATGTCACTAAAATGTGAAATAAAATTAAATAAATTAAAAAAATATTAAAAACACGACTGCCCTGCCAAAAACGAACTAAAAAGTTAAACAACAAGTGTCATTGCAGTCGGGGGACCTCTTTGATCAAAAATTGTTCCATAATAAGGTCCCACGACTGCAATGACACTTGTTGTTTAACTTTTTAGTTCGTTTTTGGCAGGGCAGTCGTGTTTTTAATATTTTTTAAATTTATTTAATTTTTTAGTGGCATTTAATTCTGATGCTCTTTTTGGTTTTTACTTTACGTTTTTTGAAGTCGGTTTTTTTGTTTTTTTTTACATTTTGTATTTTTTTCTTTTTAGTGTAAGTACCTTTTGTATTAGGTAGAAAATTACTTTAGTTTTGTATTATCTTATCTAGTAGGTATATTATCTAGGAAAAAAAATCGTTTCAGCCAAACGTAAGTGTGGACAAACATACATAGGTACATATGGGTCAAACCGAGAACCTCTTTTTTTAAGTCGGTTAATTAAAATACCAAAACCTTTTCATAAATGTAACAAATACTTTTCTGAAAACTGCATTAAACTCAGTTCAATCAAACGCGAGATAATTGCGGACAAACATACTTACCTCCTTTTTTAAATCGGTTAAACATTTTTTTTACAAATTATATTGAAAAAATCTTACCTTTATCAACTGCCAGTTCAATGAACACTGGGTCTGCGTTATGTGGCAAATCTGAAATAAACAGAAAACACTGAAATACGTACCAATTTTGAAAAAAAAACTATGAAAATAGCAAAAGTGGTTTTTGCGTGATGCGCGCACAATCATACAAACAAATTTTCAAAAATCTTATTATATCCTCGGTAGCAGGTAGTTAGGGATTTCAAGTCAAGGTCAAAGTCAAAACCCTTCATAGAGGATACATACCATGGGTGTAGATAAATATCATGGGTGTTTTTAATCCATTTATATTAAAATATTTGTTTCTCAAATAAAAAAATATAAAAAAATGGGTGTAGATAAAGTCTTGTATGCAACTTTACATAATTAGGTATTAAAACACTTTTAATAACCCTCATTATAGTACAGTTGCATAATCATCATCCCCCTACCCTTATCCCAATTTATTTGAGGTCGGTGCAGATCGTCCTTCTCATCTCCTCATCCACAGATTCAGATTCAGATTCAGATTCATTTATTCACACGAAACATGGTAAATACACAGATGTCTCAATGTCATGTCTACCTAAACTAATAATTATCATGTCATCGTTTGTAAAATCATTTAACATATTATTATTATTACAATATTCCAATATTTCGGTACTGGTTGCATCAGTCATAATATGAGCATAACATTTATATTTATTATTCCACTTTCCATGTCTCGAATTTGTTAAAGACATTGACAATCCACGTAACTGTTCATCACCAATTATAAAAATACGATTATATTTAGTCTGATGTTTTTTACTACTAGCGCCATCTGTTGTCGAGTGCTGTAATTGTTCCAATTCAATAATATTATCCTGCGCGTGTTTTTCTTCTGCTGGTAGCGACGATACACCAATGGAGCTATCTATGAAAGTGTTGATTTCTAGCGGAGCCGATGTAGTATTATTGGGAACAGCAATTTGAATAGTTTCTATTTGATTTTCAGCACCTGTTATTGAACAATTGAAGTCTTTAGTTCCTTCATTCCTTTTTTTCTTATTTTTAGTTGAACTTTTTGTCGGCGTAGACTTGCATATTCGAGTTAGTTGACTTATCTTCAACTCGTATTCCGTTAGTCGTTTACTTAGACTATGATTTTCAGAGACTAAATTTGTTATTTCATTTTCAGCTATTTCTAAGTTTTTCTCTAATTTACACACTTTCTTTTTCAACTCGTCTATTTCTTCATTGCAGTTTGTACTAAGTTTTGAAAAACTTCTGTTTAAGATTTGCTTTGGTGTAGAAGTAATAGATGAATAATCTGTCTCTTCTTCATTGGAAAGCGGTTCTGATAAGTTTAGTGAAGGATTACTCTGTATATTTCTTTTACGCTTCGTCACGTGATCCGTCTCAAAAGAATTATTTTCTGATTCAACCGGCTTGTGTTCAGCTTTATTGTTTGATGCATTGTAACAAGCATCACATTTAAAAGCTTTTTTATTAGTCGGAGTCATTATTCTAAATCGTTGAAAAGATACGTTTGTACAGTCCAAGTGATATTTTTTCTCACATGCAGCACATATCAAAAATTGCTTATTTACAATACTTTTACTGCACTTATAACAGTTAGCTGACATCTTGGCGTGTTGAGTTAAATGACCAAAGAAATTTTTTATTTCAAAAATATTTTGTTAAACCCTTGATTTGATCTGCGGCCGTCTCAGTGCAATGTACGTAGAAAGTCCGCTGGTGTAACCACTCGGCTACAGTTGCAATAATTACGTCGTTCAATTAAGTAGTTAGATGCGGCCGGTAGCACCTCTGCTTTAAAGCATGGACGGATTAACCATTAAAGTATCTTGTTTGCTTGTCACTAGATGGCGTTACGTGTCACATGTATTAAATTGAAATGAAGTTCTTATCGCATTCACATACAGTTCACAATCCTATGACACTTTTTAACGTTTAAACGATAACAACTGTCGGTTTTTGACAGATTTACGATTTATATAATAATAATTGCTTTTAAGTAACAGTTATTAGTTATTATTGAAGTTATCACTGCACTTTATAGTTTTGTCGATTTTATTAAAGCTTATTTAGCAGCATAATTGTTAATTTCACGTTTTTCCACCGTCACTGTTTTTTGGAATTTTTCCACACTATAGTTAAAATTTTTCGTTGATAACACTCACACACAAAATATATAGGGTAATTCACCGCCCCACAAAACTTAGCACTGTAAAAGTTGAATTAACTATTTTTAGATTGGAAAAAAGTACGGAGCTAATGTTTACTGTGTGGCTAGCGCCATCTCTCCACTAAACGCCACTCCCTTCACATTCATATCATTCCACACACAATCCATCCATCTTTTCTGCGGTTTTCCTCTTACTTTCCAGCCCTCAACATCCATATCCGTTACTCTTCTAGTAACATGCCTTTCATCCCTTCTCATAACATGCCCAAACCAAGCCAGCCAGTTCCCTTCCAACTTCTCTGTTATTGGTGCTACTTTCAAACTTCCTCTGACATACTCATTCCTAATTTTATCAATTCGAGTCACACATCCATCTCAGCATTTTCATCTCTGCTACATGTAATTTCCTTTTATCCATCTTCTTCATAGCCCAACATTCTGATCCATACATGACTACTGGCCTTATTACGGAACAGTTGCATTAAATAACTATTAATACATACCTCCATCAAAAGTGTCTACGTTACACTCCGGTTCAATATCAACAGCCAATACGTCATCATCATCGTCTACCGTATGTATATTATTCTGGTATATTCTATAATCTGTAAGCAACTCTTCTATATCCTGGTTCTCGTCTATGGATTCATCTGCGTTCTGTTTATCTGTGGTTTTAGTTTTTGTCTTCTTATCTGATTCTGTGGTGTCAGATTTTGTCTTCTTGTCTGTGGAATCATATTTTGCCTTCTTGTCTGTGGTATCATATTTTGCCTTCTTATGTGTGGTATCAGATTTTGCCTTCTTGTCTTTGGTATGACTTTTTTTTCTTTTTTTCTTTTTCTTTCTATCAACATTTTTGTCAGGTGCTTTTAAATCTTTGTTAATATTACTTTTTTCATTATCATTTAAAACATTATTTTCTGTATTACAACTATCTTTTTCATTAATATCAAGTTCATCATTAGTATCTTTTTTATCATCTGGATCTATTTTATCATTTGTAGAATTATTTTCGTCTATTCTATCTTTGTTTTCTCCGTTAGATTTTGACTTATCTGGAGATATCTCTCTTTCTACGGATCTCTCTTTTTCATTACTAGTAATTCTATCCTCTTGAAGGGAACTCTCTCTTACAGGAGGTACATCTTTGTTTAAAGAATTATCATTATCAGGAGATGGTTTTTCAAGAGAACAATCATTCATAGGATAATCATGAGATTCTTCACCTATATATTTTTCAAGAGAACTCTCTCTTTCAAGCGATATATCTTTATGTGTATTAACATTATCTGGTGGTTTTTCAATAGAACAACTATCCATATGAGAATCATGTGATTTTTCACTTATATCTTTTTCAAGAGAATTCTCTCTTTCAGGAGATACAACTATGTTTAAAGAATTATCTTTATCTGGAGATAGTTTTTCAAGAGAACAGTCATTCATAGGAGAACCATGTGATTCTTCACCTATATCTTTTTCAGGAGAACTCTCTCTTTCAGGAGATACAACTTTGTTTAAAGAATTATCTTTATCTGATGGTTTTTCAAGAGAACAGTCATTCATAGGAGAATCATGTGATTCTTCACCTATATCTTTTTCAGGAGAAATCTCTTTTTCAATAGATACATCTTTGTTCAAAAAATTATCTTTATCTGGAGAGGGTTTTTCAAGACAACAATCATTCATAAGAGAATTATGTGATTCTTCACTTATATCTTTTTCAGGAGAACTCTCTCTTTCAGGAGAAACAACTTTGTTTAAAGAATCATCTTTATCTGGAGATGGTTTTTCAAGAGAACAATCATTCATAGGAGAATCATGCGTTTTTTCACCTATATCTTTTTCAAGAGAACTCTCTCTAGAAGACAAACTTTTGTTTAAAGAATTATCATCATCTGGTGATGGTTTTTCAAGAGAACAATCATTCATAGGAGAATCAGGTGATTCTTCACTTATATCTTTATCAGGAGAACTCTCTCTTTCTGGTGATAATTCTTTTGTATCATCGGTTATGTCTTGATTTGTTGGAATGTCATTAGTAATACTATTCTTGTCTATCTGAAATTAAATTAAGAATTTAAATCTTAGTGTCTTGACACACTATGCTACGCGACCGAATTTCGGCAGCAACGCTTTTATTATAAAAAAAACGTAATTCGACATAATGTGTCGTCTGTAATTCAAATAGCATTGCAGGCGTAATCAGGCCGAACTTCAGTCGCGTAATTTCGGCATAGTGTGTCTAGTCACTTAGATTATACCTAAAGAAATCTGCTAATTATCTGTATTAGATCAATCGGAGCTCGGTTGGAGCAAAGAGTTGAGAGAGGAGCTGAGTTTGATATTTTGAGCTCAGGCCCCTATTTTACCAAATTCACATTTGTCAGTGATGATATGTCGGCAATTTTTCAGACTTACAAATGTTAACTAATAGCAAAATTAAATGCAAATCAAGTGTTTATAAGCTGAATTTTTAGATATTAGGAATGCACAATGCTATTTTTATATTAAGATAATAAATATATTAGAAAAAATACTAGAACAAATTGAATTTTGAAGGTAATTCTTCACATTGATGAAATAACGCTGGCTTACAGCGGAAACGTAAAAAGTACTAGAAAATTTCGCCCGCTCCCGCTAGCGACTCAGTAGCATAATTAGTCAGTGCATTGGGCCGGAATCCCAAGGGTGCGCGTTCGAATCCCGTCTGAGCTACTACGGGTGAGTCTATTCACTGTTTATAAGCATGGGCGCCGCCAGGATTTCTGTCAGGGGGGTGCAGGATTGCCACCTTTAGGAACAGAAAAGTCGGGAAAGGGCTGAAAATTGTTGGGTCTATTTTCTAAATGTACGTTGAAATAATTAAAACTGGCAGTAAAACTACTCTAGAGTCTGGTTGCTTGTAAATGAGGGACATGATGAGTATGTAAACTTTTTTTTGTATTTTTCAAAGCCAGGGGGGTGCAAGCGCACCCCCTTGCACCCCCCTCCCGGCGCCCATGTTTATAAGCTACTGTTTGACAGGTTATGGAACACTTCTTACAAGTGGAAAAACGGCCTTAGACCAGAGCTCTGTCACTCCGCGCGCGAGTATGAAGCGCTCGGCGTCCTCTGAGAGGACAAATTTCATACGTCAGAAAAGATAAGACCTACGCGATAGAAAGAGAGGCAACTACTAAGTGCATGATTTGGAGCGAAGGGAGCGGTGTGCGACCTGAATTGCACTTTATTGTGTCGGAGCAAGAGTCACTATTTATTTAAACGATTTTGCAGAGTGCAACTTCTGTAAACTAGTACTATTAGATGATAATAACAAAATAGATATTCTGTGCTTAGACTTAAGACTTACTTCCATAGCAAACACGCTAGGCACGACCGCAGACTTAAGCCGTATCTTGCCTCTCACTCGGTCGTAGTCTTCGGGCAAGAAGTGGCGACTGCAGACGGAGGCATCCGACAACATCCGACCGGATACCTTGATGGCCGCCTCCCACTTCCGGCGGAGAGAACGACTCCCTGGGAACCTGGTTTAAGGAGATTTGTTTTGTTCATTATGGGCCTTCGTCTTACCTGATGTTAAGTGACGATAAGGCTTGAAGGTGGAAGTGCACTACACCCGGAATTCTGTCCACTGAGGAACTGGCTATCTTACCTCTAACTGCCAGAACAACGATATTAAATTGTTGTTATTGCATCAGATTTAGGTAAATCCTTACTTAATATTATAAATGCGAAAGTCCATTTGTTAGCTACGCCTTCACTACTGAACCGATCAGTAGTGAAGTTTAAAAAAATTAAAGTTTTTATGAAATCTTATTTTATTCGTTATTTCCTAATTTTTGTCCAATGGAACATTATCAAAATTTTAAGTATTTCGTAACAAACAATGGCTTCAAAACGTCATCATTCAATGTATCTCATGAACACGTACATAAACACTGCCTTCAACCCGGACGCACGTAGCTGTGTAGCATACACTCGCAGGCGCGGTCTGTTGTACGGGTTACATTGAAAGGTAATGTATGCAATGCTTTTTTAACACCAAAAAATAAAATCGTTTCCCAGCAATAATTTTGATAAGATGATGATGGGCAGAATACGTAGACCTCGGCTTCATTGAGGATCTTGTTATAACCGGAATTACATTATTATAAATTAGAACTTACTTGAAATATGTGACATCTTTAGAGGATGTGATCTTACATCCGACCACGCAGCATTTAACCATGATGTTGAGGTAACTGCGAAATCAGAAAAAAAAACTAGTGAGGAACTGGTTATCTTACCTCTAACTGCCGGAACAGAACAATATTTAAATTGTTGTTATGACGTCAAACTTTAGGTAAGATGATGGTAGCTAGCCAGGCGGACTTGAATTGAACCCTACCACCAACCAATCCTTCTGACACACGACAAATTGTGTAGCACAGTGGGCCCAATGAAATGAGACTCAGAAGACATGTGAAGTGGCTTTATTCACACATAACTAAGTTAAACACTTGCTTAAGTTTATTCTACATGACGACCTATCTCTATAACGGTGAAATCTGAAGTGCGTCAATAGAGTGACATTATGTCACATGTAAAGCAGATTCTCAAACTTAAACTTCGAACATAGCATAGATCACAAACCACAGAGGCGAAAAATTGCACCCCCGCTGGGAATCGAACCCAGGAGCAGTGTGTCTTACACGGGTGTGCGAATCACTAGACAACAGAGGCTGTAATTGGTCCAGGCAACTTCACTCGAGGAAGTATGGTTCGCAGATTAAAATACATTGTACCACAAGTGCTCCGAAGTTGGTCATACTTCGTACACATTATCAAATGAATTGCATTGTAAATACCTACTTACTGAAGTATATATGCTAAAAAATTAAAACTAGCCCTGTAAACAATAATGAAATCAGCAAAAACTAGTAGCACATACCCAAATTCTATAATATTGTAATAAATGTAACTAAAAGTTGAATAAAACTTTTATTTCACTAATTTTATCAGAAAAATAAGCTATAAATTCCTTATAATTTGCCAAAATCCTTCCAAATGCGATTCAATAACTTGTTTGACGTCCCTATTCTGTGAACCGTACCGGCGAAATTTAACCTCAACCATTTCAACTCTATTGCCTATAAAATAAAGCTTATTTTGCAATAACACAGCGATTTAAAAACGATCTCGCTTTCGAGCGCAGTTAGGGAATAGTCTGCCGTCATAATTAATACAATATCGATTTTAAGTGCTCTATTAGAAGAAAAAACACTTTACAAACGCATTAATACTGTTTACGAACTATTCAAAACATATAAAGCGCGCGAAATTTCGCTAAAAGGTTTGCAGTTGGTAAGAAAGAATAACATTAGAATTTGCCACTTACTTGAAAATTTACACCACTTTATGGTAAAACTGCGCGTTTAAACTGATCCATGGTATTTTAGAATGTAATTATTTATTTACATAAACACTGTAAAACACCGTAATTCTTTGAATTTCAATAAAACGCACGAACACGGAAATTATTTACTTTTTTATAATTTTTTTAAATTTTGATTTCGTTGTTGCCATAGTAATCAGTACATATTTCCCACAAAAAAGTAATGCACAGCAGCGTAAAATTGTATTTCTTCTTCGATGATATTACTTAATGAGTTTTATTCCGCACAGACACCATACCTATAAAAAAAACTAGTCTATGGATCAAAAGAAAATGACAGCTATTCAAAATTCGAGCAAGTTGTACGGTTCGCCCCGAAGGAATAAAAAATTGATGAAAATGACTGGGATTTTATTTTTATTTATTTTGATGCTAGCCCAATCAAGAAAAAATTCGGCGGCGTATAGCCGTTGTCTGTTTTTATATAAAGGACATCAGGCAGAGTCCCATAGAAAAAAACCAAAGAATGTATAACATTTCTGTATTTTCCAAAATGTAGGCATGTATTTAGTAATTCATAGAAAATATTCAGATTTTTACGAAGATTTATGTTTTAAGAGTTATTTATGTTTGAAAGTATTTTTTTTGGTAACCCCGACACAGTCATAGCAACACCACCACGACAACACGTTTCGTTAGCTGCGTTATGCTAGGGCCACACTACCGTGATATGCCAACAATTATGACCATTGATGAACCTTACGTGTATAGGAATAAGGAAAATTATGGCCATAATTATTGCCATATCACGGTAGTGTGCACGTAACATTAGTGATACAGATTAGCACCACAATGTACGAGTCGGAACCAGATCAAACGGATATCTGTGAACAAAACACTTTTGACAGTTGACAGACAGCCGGCAGACATTTTCTCTTGTGCCACAGAACAAATATACTCAGGGGAGACTTGTGAAATCGCTGACAAAGATGTCCGTTTCATTGATATGCTTTTTTTTCAATAATTAATTAAAGCTAAATGAAGGAGTTAAAAAATAATGTTGCTGCTGTTTTATGATTCTAGTAACATAAAGTGTTTATAGATAACAGAATTATGTTTATACACTTTTGGGTCTCATGTGCCTGATGTCCTTTGTAACTAGGTACGCCCTCTGTTCCGAGCGACTATATACCGTTATTTTGTAGTGGTTTTAATTAACTTGAGGGCTTGAGGAAGTGTTCTACTAATGAAACTAAACATTCTTGAGTCTTGAGTCAATCGATAATTTGACTAAGTTGATATAAAAAAAAGAAACTCACTCTAATATTGTAGTCAGTATACAATTTTTCCTGAATTAAGGGAAATATATTTGGTTGTAACACTCGATATACGCAATAGTGTTGTGCAATTTTTTGTAAAATTAATGTTAGTCGATCGATTGATTACTTTTCATCGGTGTTGGAAAATTAGAATTGATGAATCGATTATAATGAAAAGTCGTGGATTCGCTCTATCTGGACAAGTTATATTATCCCACCTTAAAGCCGTGTTGACATGATCAAAGTATATTTTGGACAACGAGCAATCAAAGACACATTATAATCTCAGTACTGATACCACCATAATATAACTTGGCAAGAGAAAGATGAGACAAAAGATGCGCAGTAGCTACAAAGACTAAACTCGGCGCATCTTTTGTTTCATCTTTGTCTTGCCAAGTTCTGTGCCGGTATCTGTAAAGGATCAAGGTCCAAACAAATTATCGGACGCGGCTTATGGACGCGGCTTACTGCAGCGGCTGATAAGTGTGCACACTCTAATAACATCCTGTGTGCCAGCACGCGTAGCATGACCAACATCGAGATAAGATTCGACTCACAGGACAATGGCTTGTCTACACCGAAATGTCACTTTTGTCGGGTTGAGATCGAGATACTTATGCTCGCATTTTACAACCGTAGACTCGCATTGTTCTTTGTCGTGGCCTAATGTCAAAAGTCGACAAACACGAGCTTTTGTCTTCAACTGACATTAATTTGACAGTTGAGTGGGAGAAATTTGTCTACTACCCTTCGAGTGGTCGAGAAAGATTTGTCGACTTATTTTTTTTTCTGAATTTTTTATTTCGCAATAAAAATAAATCTAAGTAGTCCGTGTTTATATTTTATTAAGGTAAGAAGAGAAGTTACAGCACAAACGACAAAAACAGCTGTCCGGAAAGAAAAAAAATGAAAAATTGTATTTAAGTAATTCTTTTTTTTTATAAAATTTATAAAAAAAGAAATAAAATAAATATTTACTAGTAGTAAATAACGAATAAGTATTTTTTATTCTTAATTTTTTTCATAAATTTTATCAATTAAAATAAATATATTAAAATAATTTTATAAATAAATAAATTAGAATATTGTTTCCTAATATTACACTTTTTCCCTTTAGTATTTTTTTTACTTTTATTTTACTTAATTTTAATTTATTTACTTAAAAACGTAAATTAAAATTATTTTCATACATTGATTTCAATATTTATTACTAAATTAACAAGTACGTTGGTCTGTGTCATCTTTTCAAAAATCTCTCAATAAAAGGAAGGCAAACGAACTATATCCATACGGCTATATTTAACTCGGTTTTAAGAGTTTTGCGTCGTGAAACGTATAGAAAGGAACGCCCTTTAAGAGAAATGATGGAAATAATTATAAATATTTACTAGTGGCAACATTATTCTTCTCGAGCTCGAGAGAGCTTTGTCTACGGAAGTGAAAGCTTTTGTGAGTATCTCTTTATCTTAGAACTTATTAAAAAATAAGTATCATGTTTAAACTAAATCATTTCGAATCATTTCAGAAAATTTCGACGTTTATTGATGTTGAAATAAAAATATTATATTTTAAAACTAATATTTGTATTAAAAGACATAAAAAGGTTGTAAAATTCTGAGAGCGAGTCCCACCACTGTGCTCAGCAATCTAGAAGGTCGAGACGACAAGTCTTCGTAGACAAGAGTCCGTTTGCTCATGCTACGCGTGGCTATCGGACGTCCGATGACGTCATATTAGTCTATGGTTACGTCCGCGACCTACTACATCCGATAGTTTGCACACCTCGGCAGTAAGCCGCGTCCGATAATTTGTTTGGACCATTAAGCTCTATTTTCATCCAAGCCTGCTTGAACCAAGTTAGTAGTTTTGATGACTACTTGGATGTTACTTGGATCATGAGAACGAGCAAGTTCAAGAGCACTTTAACGTCGCTTTATCCAAAAAGCTATTTTGTCCAAAACTAGAATCTATGATAAACATTTTGATCAAAGTACGCTTGGATTGCTCGTTTACACAGAACAAAGAATTTTTTTTCCCCCCAGTAGAAGTCGCATGTGGGCGGCACCCGTGTAACATCATATCTGCGAAGCTCCGCACTTCTTTGAATTTTGCTTCGTCAGTCGTATGAACGAACGCCAAACAAAAACATCTTCAAAAATAATATAAAAATGGCGAGTTGCATTATGTAAAAGAGCAAAATCGATATCCACATATATCATTTAGCAAACGGGTGCATAAAATATCAGAGGCGAGCTTTATTTTATTAATTTTGATTTTAATTAAAAATTGAACTGATATTTTCCTTTTTAAATTCATAACAATAAATATCCACCTTTATGCGGTATACACTTATGATCCATATTCCAACGCACAATTTGACATATTCTTGAAGTTTCAAAAACACTAAAATATAGAATGGCGGAAATGTCACTCAATAGGGGAGACCGAGAAAAGTTGTGACTGTGAACAGTTGAAAAGTAAGCAACAGTTGATTTGATACAGTCACCACTGAAAACACGCAAAAACAGCACGGAATTTTATTCAACTTAAATAGTACGTTATAGGCGAGTGCGGGAAGCTATCATTTTTATTGTCAAGGATTTAAATCATTCGAGGCAATTTAATGAAAATTGTTTCCCCTACAAGGCTGCGAAGTCTCAAGAAATGAGAGGAAAGGAATCTTAGTTAAAATGTAATTTTGAAATTGGTTCATACCTTACTTTCTGTGTCATTGTCTGAACTCGAAAATCTTTAAAAATCCAATGCATCACAAGGAATAAATCAAAAAATATGCCATCATTTACATACAATAAAACATTCTATTTATTTGCATATTTTTAATTTATTTATTGCGATAAATTAGATTTTTGAGTTCAGAAAATGACGCAGGAAGTAATAGACAACGTAGATTTACCCAAAATCAATCTAGTTTGTAGACGCCTAGCGCCTGCACCTTGAAAAGGGATGTTGCACTTGACAGGTCGTAAGAATTGGTTTATCTTCCTCGTCGGCTTGAACTAGGTCTTGATAAACACACTCTTCGGAATACCTACAATCTTGTCAATGACACCTTTCATGTAAGGTAGAATGGCAGGTCGTCGTTCTACTATGGCTGGCTTGACACGGTTTCTGGGTTGGAGGGGAGGCGTGACTGGCAATTTGTTACTTTGCAAAACGTGCTTGACATGCTGAAGCTCAGCTGTCAGGTGTTGTTGGTCACAGATCCCAAATACAAATAAATACAAGTAACTTTATTTGCTGTAAATAGGGTGATTACTTACAATTCCCGCGTACTCTCTGAAACAAAGATTTCCCAACGGTAGGTAGCTAACTGTAAAGGATGGTGGTGGGATTCACCATTGAGGTATCTATCTGTAAGTGTTGCTTTTCGAAACATCCGATATCCGAAATATTTATTTTATTTGGGTTTCTGAATTTTGAAATTCAAATATTTTTTGCCTAGTAACTAAGAAATGTCAGGATTCCACCGAATTATGAAAAAGAGTTTACACGAATTATTCATATGAAACTATTTAGGATAAGCTAAGTGAAGAATGTTAACCAACCCGGTCTCCCTTATCTCATAAAATTTTCTTAAAGTACTTTATGTGTTAATAAATAAGGTGGTAAATCGCACTATTAAAATTAGCTTACGCCATCTAGCGGCTGAGTAGCAGCATTATAAATATACGTATTATTTAATTTGGTACCAAGTTGCTATGGCAATACGACTGAATCTAAATAAATAAACTTTGTGATTTATGGCTTTCTGGATATTATAAATTTTCACTTTTTATCCAATGATGTGTTCACAAAGTGTGTGTGCGTAGCATGTAAATATTAAGTTGGGGGCTTGGCTTTGATTTTTAATGTGTTTGTTTGGTTACACTGGTTTTCATACTAAATTGAGCTCATACTACTTCTATGTTCTGTGCTCGTTTACATGATGAAAGTAGTGTCCGACCGGACCGAGTCGAGTAGTAACCAGGGGCTTTTCACTTAGTACTTGACTCACTACAAGGGAGCGCGGCCTAAAATTTTAGTTCCTGAACGATTTGCTAGATGGCGTTCATTTTTCGTTTGTTAAACTGTCGATAGATGTCGCTAACCCGTGCTGAATCGCGGTATCGTGTGTCTTCCACTGTTTTATATAGTGAAAGCTGATTTACATTAGATTAATTTTTAAAGTTTTCTTCATAAAATGGAGAAACTGACCGGTTACCTCTCGAAAAAATTACAAGTAAAATTATACTGAAGATACCTACTGGTACCTATATATATTATCGTACACATTTTGTCACATTTCGCTAGATGGCGTTGATCATTAGGTCTGACTGATAACTCTATCTCTAGTATAATAATGTACTCTATGGTAGTAACCAAGTCTGCCTTCTACTGGCAACACACATTAATTGACATTGGGTACATTCCGGCAGATCAATCACTAAGCTATGATTAAAATATACTCTATGGTGTCCGATGACTCAGCGGTTAGTCTGGTGAATGCACCCGTTGACAGTGACAGCCACAGACTACCTAGGATGCTGTGACGGACGTGACAGACAGCTAAGAGGTCAACGAACGTTTGTTTTAGAGATGGGTAGGTCCGCTTTTAATTAGGAGTTGCATCAGGATGTACATCCAGCTCTGGTGATGTACATCCAGGTCCCGTGTCCGTCGGACCCATATGGGTCCGGCGCCGGCGGCAGACTAACTGTCCGTCGTGATCGTGAACCTCTATCCCCTAAGGCAGAGTCGGAATTGGGACGGAATGCGATTGAACAGGGTAAATAGGAAATAAAAATAGTATGGGACAAATTATTCTCATACCTATATATTTTGTAATAATCGTGAATTACCAATAATCTCTAATTAAAAATCAAAAATCAAAAATCCCCTAATTTGGTAACATTACTATAAAAAAATCTAACGATAAAACATAAACAAAAACACTCATTGGGTAGATATAACAATTGAAAAATCGAATACCTATAATACTTATTACTACTTACTACATGAAAAACAAAACTAAAATAAATACGCCTCACAAGAAGTTTGAAGCTAGATAATTTGAGAACAGGAGTAATTTGAAATGAATTGAATTAATCACACCCGCGCTAACGAACGATGTATATCTAGTCCAATTAATGAGCACATTTGTTGTATGGAGACTTCCGAATAATTCTCCCGTCTATGAAATTTGGCATGTGATGAAGTTAGGTAATACAGATTACAGATGCACAATAAGCCAATAAATTTTGTTACGAGAAGTTAGGTATTTTTACCTAAACATGAAAATTGCTTATATCTCTCTGTGAATATTTCCTCGGGCTGAAACACTTTCTGTATACGTACTTATGTACTTGTTAGAATAAGTATGTAAAGGAATCCAATCTTTTTTCGATTTCAGAGATACCCCAAATTCAACTTTTAACATTTTTCAATATACCTTCTATGGAAAAAATTATCTGTTGATTATTATTTTTTAATATGTTTTTATATCCTTAAATACATAGCTTTGTTCAGTAAGCCAATAAATTTTCTTCTTTAATCATATTTTTTTTATTTTTTGACTTTAAGCGGTTATCTACGTAATGTGAAAAAATCGTCGGTCCATTTTTATACGTTTATTAGATAAATTATTTTATATTTAAACTGATTTATCAATAATCCAATCATTTTTTGAACGCGATTAATTTTATATTTTTTAGGATAGTCGCCGATTTATAATAGAGCTTAAGGGTTGACCTTCACTTGACTACTCGGCGCTGCTTTGCCACGAACTTTTGGAGTAGTGTAGGCGAGTTTGGTGGCCACCGTTCTCACTACATAGTCTAAAACAAAGTCGCTTCCCGCTGTCTGTCACTATGTATCTTAGATGGTTAAAACTACGCAACAGCTTTTGATGCGGTTTTTTAACAGATAGAGTGATTCAAGAGGTAGGTTTATATGTAAAATACATGGTGTCAAATTCCTCACTACACCGAAGCGAAGTGAGGGCGGGTCGCTAATTAAAAATAATTAAGAGTTTAAAGACAGTGGTAGGTATTCCTAAATAAATCATCATCATCATATCAGCCACACGACACCCACTGCTGGGTATAGGCCTCCCCTAAGGATCTCCACGACGATCGGTCCTGCGCTGCCTGCATCCACTGGCTTTCCGCGTCCTCCAACAGATCGTCGGTCCACCTTGTCGGGGGCCTACCCACGGAGCGTCGTCCGGTGCGTGGTCGCCATTCCAGAACCTTTCTGCCCCAACGGCCATCGGTTCTTCTCGCTATGTGTCCCGCCCATTGCCACTTCAGCTGAGCAATCCTTCGAGCGATGTCGGTTACTTTAGTTCTCCTGCGGATCTCCTCGTTTCTGATTTGATCACGTAGAGAAACGCCGAGCATGGCTCTCTCCATTGCACGCTGAGTGACCTTGAGCCTCCTTATGAGACCCATAGTTAGCGGCCACGTTTCACTGCCGTAAGTCATCACTGGCAACACACACTGTTCATAGACTTTCGTCTTGACACACTGAGGTAAGTCGGACGCGAAGATTTTTCGAAGCTTCCCGAATGCTGCCCACCCGAGTTGGATTCGACGAGAGATCTCTTTCTCGAAGTTGGACCTACCTAACTGGACTGCCTGTCCTAGGTATACGTAATGGTCAACAACTTCAAGTGTAGTGTTCCCAACATGAACTGGAGAGGGTACAACATGGGCATTTGACATAATTTTCGTCTTATCCATGTTCATCCTAAGACCCACTCTTTGGGAAGCACTACGGAGATCTTCGAGCATTGTGTTCAGGTCTTCCATGGTCTCAGCCATAAGGACTATATCATCGGCAAAACGAAGGTGTGTTAGGTACTGGCCATTAATGTTGATGCCGAGTCCTTTCCAGTCCAAGACCTTAAAGATGTCCTCCAACGCAGCTGTGAACAGTTTCGGAGAAATAACGTCTCCCTGTGTCACACCACGCTGCAGTTGGATAGGATTTGTGTTCTGGTTCTGTACTCGGATCGTCATGGTGGCATTTTGGTATAAGTAAATCAACACCTCGATATACCTATAGTCCACTTGGCACCTTTGGAGAGACTGCAGCACCGCCCAGGTTTCAATCGAATCAAAGGCTTTCTCATAGTCCACGAACGCCAAGCAAAGTGGCTCATTATACTCCTCAGTCTTCTGTATAACCTGCCGCAGCGTATGGATGTGGTCTATGGTGCTAAAGCCTTTTCGGAATCTGGCTTGTTCGGGAGGTTGGAAGTCGTCGAACTTGCGAGCGAGACGATTCGTAAGGACTCTCGAAAACAACTTATAGACATGACTCAGAAGCGAGATGGGTCTATAGTTCTTTAAGAGGGACTTGTCACCCTTTTTAAAGAACAAGATCACCTCACTTATGTTCCATGTCTTTGGCGTTCTGCCCTGGACGATGACGGAATTAAAGAGCTTCTGGAGGACTTTGAGTATCGGCTTACCGCCCGCTCTCAGAAGTTCTGTAGTGATTCCATCGTCACCTTGTTGTTTTTCAGCTGTTTGAGAGCCATACTAATCTCGTACAGGCTGACGTCCGGGATATCATCGGTATAGTGTCGGGTAAGCTTGGCTCTGGGGTCTTTAGCCTTGCTTTCAACAGGTGTCTGCGTGGAATATAACTGCCCATAGAAGCTCTCGATCTCCCTCAGGATTTCAGGCTTTGATGAAATGATGCGTCCGTCGTCAGTTTTCAGCTTCGTCATCTGGCTTTGCCCAATAGACAGATCTTTCGCGAACTTTGGAGCCTTTATTCCGCTCGATGGCCTCTTTAATACGATTCGTATTAAATTGGCTAAGGTCGCTCGTCAAAGACTTAGATATCTGTCTATTAAGCTGCCGATAACGATTAGCATCTACTGAACTCTGGAGCCTCATTTCACGTCTCTGATCCATGAGTAGGAGTGTGTGGTCGGAGAGTTTCTTTATCTTGGGACGGCGGGTCTTAAAGAGCTTGGACCCTACCGTACGGACAGTATCCACCACCATGTTGTTTAGATCGTCCACATCTATGCTGTTCTCAACAAGGGCTTCGAAGCGGTTTTGGAGTTCGAGTTGAAAGCTCTCGGGGTTTTGAATATGGGCCGGCAATGGTCGAATTGTTGATTTTATCAGTCGAGATCTTTCCAGCTTTGGGTTGATATTCAATGTGCCACGTACCAATCGGTGATCGCTCCCCGTCTTAACAGCGTTGATCACAGTGACATCATTGAATATTTGCTCTTTCGTCGACATGATAAAATCTATCTCATTTCTGACTTTACCGTCCGGACTGACCCAGGTCCACTTCCGGCTTTCCGGCTTTCTGAAGAAGGAGTTCATCATAAAGAGGTTCTCCTTCTCCATAAAGTCAGCCATCTGGCCTCTGTCATTCCGTTGCCCAACTCCAAATTGCCCCACTCTCAGCTCATCACCGCATCGTTTCCCCAACTTTGCATTGAAATCCCCCATCACAACGGTGTAGTGGGTTTTGTAGCTATGCATGGCTTTAGAGATCTCCTCATACATAGCCTCCACTTCGTCATCTTGGTGTGTCGAGGTCGGTGCGTAAACCTGTATAACATTCAGCGAACACCGTTTGGATATTCTGAGTATAAGGTACGCCACCCTGGTCGACACACTTCCGATGGTAATCACGTTGTTGACAAGGGACTTGTGGACGATGAACCCGACACCACCTTGGGACTGTTGGTCGCCCTCCCGGTAGTAAAGCAAGTTACCGGAGTTGAGGATTATCGAGTCCTCTCCCGCTCTTCGGACTTCAGATAACCCGATAATGTCCCAGTGTACCTTGCTGATAACTTCTTCCAGTTCGGTTAACTTCGCGTCGGTCCTCAGTGTACGCGTGTTATAGGTTGCCATGCCAGGTGCAGTTGTCGTCGTTTTTGGTAGCCGAGCCGCACCCGGGGATTCTTAGCACCCCCTGCCCCGCCGTTACCGTAGCCGCTACCGTAGCTAGGAATAGCGGGGCTGCCGGGGACTGGGGGCCAATTTTTTGATCTATTGTGCATGAGGGGGGGGGTTTGCCATAATCGCCACGCTTGGCAGGCGGGTTGGCGATCGCAGTAGGCCAAGGTTTTTTGGAGACGCTGCTGCCCATCTCTTGAAGGCTATGCTCCCTTAGTCGCCTTTTACGACACCCACGGGATGATAGGGGGTAGTGCTATTCTAGGCCGGCACATACACGGCATAAATAAAACTCCTAAAAAAATAAAATTCCTAAATAAAACAAAAGATAAATTAGGCTAGATAACTTACACTTTAATCAATATTAGATACTAGCGGTCCGCGACTTCGTCTGCATGGGAAGTTTTTTTGCTATCCCAGGAACAATACTTTTTTCAGAATGAAAGTGTACCCTATGTCCTTCTCTGTACCCCTGACAACGTTTACCTTTGTAAAATTTCATAATGATCGGTTGAATAGTTGAGACGTGAAGACGTAACAAACAAACAAATAAATGGATTTGCGCATTTATAGTATTAGGAAGCAAGGCTTTGACAATATTTGGTCAAATTATTACTAACACAGATAGAGGTAGGAACTAACATTGATAATCGACTAGGTATAATCATATTAGAAATAAATTAATAGTAACGTTTTATCTGAAAATAAAACGTTTAATACTTACCTTATTCGAAGTCTAATAATATAATACACTATCTGTGTTGTTTGAATCACTTATTAGCTGTATATGGATATACATCTAAATTAGCTACAATAGATGATATACTGTATCACTTTATAGTGATAAAAGTGGGGCTCTTTTCCAATGATAGAAACGATTCTGTACCACAAATGCGACTACCGATATACAGCTAAGTTTTGTGTTGTTTTGCTAGCTGGTATGATGTGATCCCTGTCTAAAATTCTTTGATTATAAAAAGGATCCTGAACAAGACATAAGGAAGCACATATCTGCGTTGAAGAATAATTGGCACAAGCTAAATAGCCAAATCGAAGCAAATCTACCTGAGATACTACTGATTAGCAAGACACTCAGAACTTTAGCACAATATTATTTTGCTTTCAAGTCGAGTTGGCTTTTAATCACAAAAAAGGATCTGTTAGTTGAGAATATGACATCGCAACTAAGCGCTTATGAAAAAGCTTTGACTGCTAAAGTAGAAAGGGATAATACTGATAATGAATTAACCGTCAAAATACAGAAGAATACGTATTCAAATGTAATTATTGCGGAGAAACTGGACATGATGTGCGGAAATCCCAAAAATAGATGAACAATGGAAGACCGCTAAAGCCGCCAAACGCTAGTCAAAACCTGTAAATGTAAACTTGACTGTGTTAGCTGTAGAAGATGGATTGCCAATGGATAAAGTTAACTGGTACGTTGGCAATGGAGCGACAAGCCATGTTACTAACAGAGGTGACTTCTTCGAGAGCTTTAAGCACTTTAAAGGAAAAGCCTCGAAATGGTTTTCGATTTAAGGTTCCTTGTAAAAAATTAAATCATGTCAATTCAGCAAAGATTCACTATGCCCCACACCCCGCAGGCTGCGTAGAGCGAAAAAATTGGACGGTAGTAGAAGCCGCACGCGCCATCATGCATGCACTGCACATGATAAAATTCCCGATGGTTTATGGGCAGAGGTAGTAAATGAGTCAGTCTACCTGTTGAATCTTACAGGGCCAACGAGTGTACCAAGCAAGTCTCCACATGAGCTGTGGTACGGGCAAAAGCCAGCGATCAAACATCTTAGAATCCTTGGTTGCACCTGCTATGCCCATGTTCTAAAAGCTAATCGCAAGAAACTGCACAAGAAAGCTCAAAAAGGGATACTTATTGGTTATGAAGGAGATGAAGGCTATAGTATCTGGGACAAAGAAGCATTCAAATTGATTAGATCCAGAGATGTGACTTTCCAAGAGATACCGCTACTGGGAAAATCAAAAGACGTGTACCTAGACCGACAGAGCCGACGCCTGTTCTTCAAAAGAACATCAATCATAATTTTCCAAGTTTCGAAAGTGAACATGAAATGACAGTTAATAGAGAGATTGGAGAACGATATGCTTCAGAGGATGAAATTGAAATAATTTCAAGATCTTCACCAAGGGCATATATTGAAACCAATGAAGAAATGTAGATGATATTAATGAAGCACATTTCGAGTGAGAACCTTGTGAAGAAGAAATTTAAAACCTAGAAGAAGGAAACCAAAGCAACAATTCTGACGGAAATGTTGAAAGAGAAGTAAATTGTTGCGACAATTCTGATGAAAACTTCGAAAGAGAAGAAAATCACATGGTTCTTAGAGATAGAACAAATCTAAAGTCTTCTGTAAGGTTTAATGATTATATTATGGCTCTGGAAGCTAACAAATTATACGAGCATCATGTAAAGACAAAGAGAAGTGGACAAAGGCTATCGAGAGCGAAATAAACTAGTTAAGAGGAAACGAAACATGGGAACCAGTCGAACTACCAAAATGTCGAAAAACCATCCCATGCAAGTGGATTTTCAAAATGAAGACTCGATTGATAAATATAAAGTTCGGCTAGTCATAAAGGGATATTAGCAGAAGAAAGATATTGATTTCCACGAAACTTTTAGTCCAGTTGCTAGGAGCAGCACGATACGTACCGTCTTAAGCGTAGCTGCAAGGGAGAAACTGAAGCTATCACAATTCAATGTGTTTTAGCCTTCCTATATCGCACATTAGACGAGGAGATTTTCTTGAAACCGCCAGAAGGTTATGCTGATAAGAGGTATGTCTTCAAATTAAAGAAGAGCTTGTATGAATTAAAGCAAGCTCCACTCTGTTGGAACTGGAACAGATGCACCACAGACTACATCGTAAAGACGGGATTCAAGCAAAGTAATTCCGATCCCTGTTTATTTGCAAGAAGACAAAGTAAAGAAAAAATATTCTAGCCTGACGATAGTCTCACTCAATAGACTATCATCAGGCTAGAATATTTTGGTACTACTGGTATATGCCAATTGCCAATGCATATACCAGTAGTACCAGAGAGCACATTTTAAGATAACAGTAAAACCCGCAAGCTATTTTCTAGGAATGGAGATAAAAAGATACTCTGATGGCTCTATTCTGCTGCATCAAAAAGCAGACGTCACTCGCTTGTTGGGGAGGTTTGGTATGGAATGTATGGATGGACAAATGCAAGCCGGTGACAACACCAATTTTAAGGGCAAATAATGCTCAGGTTGAGGAAGAAATTACGGATACATTACCCTACTGGGAAGCTGTTAGAGCCTTGTTTTATTTGATGATAAGCAAAAGGCCTGATATTGCCTATGTAATAAATAAGTATTGTTTCACGAAATTTGGAGAAACCAACAAAAGAGAACATCTTGAACGTAAAAAGAATAATGCGATACCTAAAAGGAACTATGGACGAAGGAACAGGACAGATAATGTTCATAGTTTGGAATGTTATATAGTTATGCAGATCATGGTGGTGATATGGAAATAGCGCGATCTACATCAGGCATCCTCTGTATATACGCTGGATGTACTATATAGCTACAAAAGATATTACAACATCTAACTGGTGCTCACTGCTCTGCGACCGAACAGAATTTCACCAGAAGACAAAGCATCATTCTGCGTTTTGGTGATTTTGCCCTCATAGTCTTTTTGCTTTTTAGGCAGCGTGATCAGGAAGAATAAGATCCTTCTTTGTCAGAGAGTGTATTCAAGATGGAAGTTTGACAATTTGCCACGTGCCAGCAACCAGACAAATAGCTGACATGCTTACAAAACCGCTATATAGTCCCACACTTGAAATGCTAAAGAAGATGGCTGGCATTATCATCATCAACAGGGGTGCATGTTGAGGTGACAGATTGAGGTCACTATGGTTTCTGTTGCTCAGCAATAGACTGTTGATAATGTTTTTAACTTGTTTCTAGATTTAATGTCAATATATTTTTCAATTCTCTTATTAGTGGGATACGTATAGAACAACACCAATATATTTTATTCCATTAAAGGATAAGACTTGGTACACTTGTTACTTAGGTGGACCAGAGTGGAAAACACCCGGGAGACAGCGGGAGCCACCCTGCTGGGGGAGGGAAGCGGGTGAAGTCTTCTTTTGCCGCGCGTGGTGTTGGTCGAAATAACTGCAAATTTATAGCTACTCTGGCAAGTGGGGTATCATTTTCAGATAAATAAAAGATGGCTTATCAAATTCTAAAATAAAAAAAACACCTTTACATACAAAAAAATGAATTACGGTAATTCTGAAACCAAAAAATCTAAAATTTAATAAACAGAATATTCTTTCCAGTGACAGTAAATTTCAAACGAGTACAAATATCGGCTTTAAAAAAATATAATTAGAAAACCACATTATAATGCAATTATTATTATCACAATTATTATTATAATGCAAATTTCAAAAAAATAAGTTTCATAAGAACAGTTCTATAAAAAAATGCGTTTAAAAATACATATTATACACAGTGTGGTAGTGGCATAAAAAAATCTCAAAAATTCTTTCACTTCGGTTAAAGGCCGGAACAGTTCACTTTGTGTTGTGATACCAGCACCACATTTTAGTATGTTATTAAACATTTTATTTTCTCTTAAAAACAGCCGGGAGGCCACCTGTAAAGTGCCTTGATCCGGAGACATAAGAATAAATAAAACTTACTAGAACGGACTCTTCTTTGTCCGAGTCCCAAATGCCGCCATTTATATAACTCTTCCCCCTTCACGTCGCTACGCCCCGCTGTCGTCCAAGCGTGTTGCCAGGGTTGCTTACTGTTAAATATTGCTTACGTCTAAAGATCATTATCACTAAAATATGTGTTTTTCTTTAGTAGTTTCTCTCTCCATTGTACGCTGGGTGACCTTGAGCCTTCTTATGAGACCCATAGTTAGCGACAACGTTTTATAAGAGGGTTACGAGGGCTATTTTTATAATATGAATATTTACAGAAGAATTTATTTTTTACTTTTTAGTCTGTTTTAATGTTTTTAGTCCGATTTTTATAATTTTTAGTCTGTTTATAAAAAGTGTTTTTAAAAAAGTTTTTTTTTGATAAATTTTCTGCTTTTTAGTTAACCAGCTTAGACGAAAAATATACCATCTCCTATCGGAGCACTCGTCAAGACGATTCAAACGAGCCCAAACTCGATGAGATTGTATGGTTTTATTATAAAATTCCTATGGCCTTCTTCCGGCTCCATCATCAGATCCTTGGACACTATTTCCCATAAGAGTACTCATTATGTGCATGGTTTTATTACAGAATTCCAGTGGCCTTCTTCCGGCTCCATCATCAGATATTTTTTTTATGAAACAGTGGTTTTTTTTTCGTGAATTGAGAATTGACCCCACAGTAAAAGTTGTTCAGTTTGATGGTCCCATCTACCATGTTCGGCATTAGGGGCTTTTTCAAAAATCTTATGGCCATGGTCACTTATCGTAATGTAAGAATTCTAACGATACCCCACACATCCAAATCTGTTGAGGCCATTACATACATACAACCATACATGAACCGTGAATACAATACACTCTTCTTTTTGGGCAGTCATGTCAAAACCAATTTCCATTGGCTAGAATTAAATAAAAAATAGCGACTTATATAGTCATTACTAATAAATAGACATTGTATTATATACACTAACAAAGTGCCAAAATATACATGCAAATAAATATGCACTAAAAAGGCCAAAATATGCATGTTAATATGTCCAAATTAAAAAAAAACAAAAATATTTGTCACCCAATATAAATTTGAACGCCGAAAACGACCTTTCTATATCAACTGATGTCATTGGCCAAATTTAAAATTCGGCGCCATTTCTGGAGAATCTGGAGATACCTTTTACGCAGGGTAATACGCATACGACGCATACGACCTATGCCGTTGATGAAGGCATTAATGTTCTTCATTTTCTTCAAGGCTCTGGTTTTTTGCGCGAAATAGCGTCTAACTTTATACGCAACTTTTCGGATAAGGAATGAGGAATGGCGTTGGCAAGTTCAATCATTGTTTACAGTATTTCTACCGATTTAAATAGAGGCTTGCTTAAATAGCTCCCTATATGTAGCTCCCGCTACTAAAAGAAATATGCACGATTGGGTAAAAAGGCTAAAATATGCATTAACGCAGTAATTAGAGAGTTATATGCATATTCAAATGCATAAAATCTGATATCTACTTATAAACACACTTATTAATTGTTTTATTCAAAAATACCTACCACTATCCTTAAACTATTGAAACTCTTAATTATTTTTAATAACGGTAGCCACCAAACTCGCCTACACTACTCCAAAAGTGCGTGACAAAGCAGCAGCGCTGAGTAGTCTTGTGAAGGTCAACTCTAACGCTCTATCATATATCGGCGACTATATTAAAAATATATGCGCGTTCAAAAATGATTGGATTATTGATAAATCTGTTTAAATATAAAATACTTTATCTAATAAACGTATAAAAGTGGACCGAATATTTTTTCACATTACGTAAATAACCTCTTAAAGTCAAAAAATAAAAAAAATATGATTAGAGAAGAAAATTTATTGGCTTACTGAATAAAGCTATGTATTTAAGGATATAAAAACATATTAAGAAATAATAATCAACAGATCATTTTTTCAATAGAAGATATACTGAAAAATGTTAAAAGTTGAATTTGGGGTATCTCTGAAATCGAAAAAAGATTAGATTCTTTTACATACTTATTCTAACAAGTACATAAGTACGTATACAGAAAGTGCTTCAGCCCGAGGAAATATTCACAGAGAGATATAAGCAATTTTCATATTTAGGTAAAAATACCTAACTTCTCGTAATAAAATTTATTGGCTTATTGTGCATCTGTAATCTGTATTACCTAACTTCATCACATGCCAAATTTCATAGACGGGAGAATTATTCGGGTTGCATAAGCCCCGTTGATCGGACTAATCCCCACGCGCGGTCCCACTCCGACTCCGGGGCCCGCCGCCGCCTCCCCGTCGTACTGCACCTCCCCCCGTGGTCCGTAATCCCCTGATTCAGTTCCACAACCGATAAGTATCTCTATGAACCGCTGTGCAATCCGCTCCGGGGTGAACGGAATCCAACTGGTCGTTGGATGTACATCCATCACTGTGGCATGTGATGCAGGTCCACTGATGCGTTTCCAACCGGACCTACCCATCTCTAGTTTGTTTGTTGTGTTGTGTGTCGGCTTTTCCATGCTTTTCTGACGACGATTCCCTTAAATAATAATTACTCTATAGAATCCTCTACGATAAATGCAAAGGTACAACGGAGAAAGAAATAGATTGTGAAACCCCAATGGATGTTATGGACAGCTTTGAAGAAGATGGTAAGATTTTTTGTTACATTTCACCCTAGTCAGGCGCCTTTCGTACCTACCATTTAAATCTTTGCCTTTTGTATGCTATCCTATTTCAGTCTGGTTTAGCAATCAGCATCAAGGACACAACCAGGGGAACTGGGTTCGATTCCCTGGAGGGGGGTACAATTTGTAGGTACTTGGTTACCACCAATAAGCTTCTTGGTTACCACCATCTTACCTAGGTCTGACGCGGTGTCGCTATAACAATTTAAAAATTATTAGCCAGTTTCTCATTGTTGTGCTCCGGCAGATATAGGGTCGGAGAGTCAGGTTCGGGGTGGTTTTATGTACACTATAGCAGACCTTAGTTAATCAAAAGATTGCAGGAGGAATCCTTTCGAATAGCTTTATAAGTACTAAATAAAATACTAGAAAAAATATTACTCGCACCCTCAGACCAAATAAAAAAAGTAAGACGGAGTCTTCCGAACGAAGCGGTGAGGCCTATAAAACTACACCATGGCTGTGTCCATACACGTTCACGCACACACGTGTAACGAAACTACGCCGTGGCTTTCCATATAAAGCCCCCTTGTACGCACACATGTATCATCAAAAACCGGCCTCACTTCATTGTTCGCAACGCTCCATCTTTCTTTTTTATTTGATCTGAGCTCGCACCAGATCAATTCTCAGATGGGAATCGAACCTGCGATCTTAGGATGTCCAGTCCAATGCTCTGATCGCTGAGCTACCGAGTGAGTCATATTTTTTCTAGTACTTATATTATTTAATATTAGGTACATTGTGAATGCAAAAATCACAAATTTGAAAATTAAAACTTTCTATGTGTTTTGGAATTTGATTACTATATGCATTATATCATACTTTTTAGATGCAAAAATTGAGAATTCCAAAGTCGTCAAAGATGCAGAAAAAGTTCACCAAGAGTTAAAAGAAGAAGACAGTGATGAAGAAGATACAAGTAAAATAGAGAATGGTGATAATATTGAGAACACTAGTGATTCAGAGCATGGTGAGAATTTTTCTAGTATTTTTAACTTAAATTTGTTTAAATTCCGCTTGGAAATAAAAAAATGTGTTCTGGCCACTTTTCAAAATAAGTCTATAGACTTATAAAGTTATAAGTCTGTTTGTTTGTTTGTTACGCCTTCACGTCTTAACTACTGAACCGATCGTTAAATTATGCATCATAAAACATTCTCAGGTGTACAGAAAAGGACATAGGATACCTTTCATCCCGAAAAACGGATTGTTCTCGAGCGATAGCAAAAAACTTTCCACACAGATGAAGACGCGGGCGGCCGCTAGTTTTAACATATATTTCAGTTTTGTGTTGTGTTGCTGAAGTGCAAAAAGTTTTCGTTTCTGACGGTTCAAATAACATACAGAAACGATAACCTTTTGTATGTTTGTGGGTTTTGCCGCACAACGGGCAGAAATCCTCACATAGTTGAGGTCACTCCTAGATGCTTGTGTACACCCCAAGAGGCTTCTGCGCTTCTGGAAGGATGACTTGACTAACCATACCGATGCTATGTTCACGCACAACGGACCAAATTGGAGTCAAAATGGGGAGAAAAGAGCCCATCACCAATACTATAGGCACCGACAGGGGGTGAACCCCTGCCGCCCGAACCTCTCAAGACCCCCGTTCTCGTCTCCCCTCGCGCCTCTGTGCCCCGCGGGCGAGGACTCATTTAACCGGTTGGCCTATAATACCAATCCTATATTTCGAAAAGTGGACGGCACACGATTTTTAAATGCGCACGCTGATTTATGAAATCTTAAGAAAACATGAAATGTGCAAGCGAGAGAGTGGCATATCGTATATGGCCTCTTAACTGTTGAATATTATTTTGTTTCTGTTGTAGGCTTCCATCTATCACCTGTGAGCTTTGAAGAAGATGGTAAGATTTTTTATTTCATTTTACCTAGGAAAATGGTCAGGGGGGTCAAAGTCAAAGTCAAAAGTCAAATAAGCTTTATTCAAATAAACTTAATTATTAAGTACTTTTGAATCGTCTATATTTT
Organism: Agriphila tristella; assembly: GCA_928269145.1. Lineage (NCBI taxonomy): Eukaryota > Metazoa > Arthropoda > Insecta > Lepidoptera > Crambidae > Agriphila > Agriphila tristella. The sequence continues at coordinate 15,691,840 of OV743448.1, read as the reverse complement.
CCTACCACCCGTTCCAGACTTTTTTAGCTGACAAGAAGAACGGGCGCAAGAAACTTATCAGCTGTAACAGCCATAAGTAACGATATTTACAAACTTGAATATATCGTTACCAGATAATTACAACAGGGTGACAGGATTATTGGCAACAACATAGACTTATTATATTACTTCAACAAAGTACTTATAGTAGCAATTTATGTGTTACATCATTTCCATGCATTTTGATCTTTAAGATAATCATCTACTTTATAATAACCTTTACCCATGAGCGTTTTTTTAACATGGATTTTAAATTCATGCAAAGGCAGATCAATCACTTGTTGCGGAACTTTATTAATAAAGGCTATGCCTTTCCCCATAAATGAACTTCTAGATTTTGCAAGCCTAAATCTTGGAACGGCAAGTTTATCTTTATTTCTTGTATTAAACTGGTGAATACTACTGTTCTTAGGAAATGAATCATAGTGTTTCCTTACATAAACTAAATTTTCATATATGTATTGGCCTGCCAAAGTTAAGATGTTTATTTCTTTAAACAATTCTCTCAAGCTATCTCTTCGCCGAAGATTGTATATGGCGCGAACAGCTCTTTTTTGGAGTACGAAAATATTTTCAATACTGGCAGCTGAGCCCCACAATAGCAGTCCATAAGACATTACATTGTGAAAATAACTATAATATACTAACCTTGCCGTTTCAATATCAGTTAAAAGCCTTATTTTCTTAACAGCGAATGCTGCTGAACTAAGTCTACTTGACAAGGCTTCAATATGTGGATCCCATTGCAGTCGAGAATCTAGTGTAATACCTAGAAATTTTGTACTCTCAATAAACTCGACTTCATCGTTATTTAAATTAATATTTAATTTTGTCTGCTCAACATTAGGTAATGAAACATTAGGGTATTCATCATCATCATATCAGAGCCACATGACACCCATTGCTGGGTCTCCCCCAAGGATCACCATGACGATTGGTCCTGCGCTCGCTCCCCTTACATGATGGGAATATTACACCCTCTTAAAACTTGTCAGCTTTATGAATTATAGTTACATCTCTTTCCCGCTGTAAAGCAAATATAAGCAGCGCATTAAGGCGGTTGTATGACCAAAAGTGGAACCCAGAGGTTTTTATTTAATAAGTTGTTAATAGAAAAAGATTTTAATAAAGTTTTATGTGGAGTTTTTAAGGCCCATGGTCTAGTATTTTTAGAAGGTATCACTACATGCCCTCTTAGTAATTCACAGATGTAGACAGAAAATGTTTCAAAAACGGCCACATTCAGCAGTTTTGCTATCCACTTCTAGTAGTGACTACGAGGGAATGTAACGATACTGTCTAAAATACTAGAATGTGGGCCTTAAAAATTCCACGTAAAACATAATTAAAATTGTGTATTAGAATTATATTATATAATTATATTAGAATTATATTATATATTATATTATATAATTAATTTAGCAAGCTGAATTGGCAGTGGGCCGGCCATATTAGCCGCAGAACCGATGGCCGCTGGGGCAGACGAGTTCTTGAGTGGAGACCCCGAATGGGCAAACGTAGTGTAGGACGCCCTCAGACAAGGTGGAGCGTCGATCTTCGCAAGGTGGCTGGCATAAACTGGATGAGTATAGCCGCGGATCGTGCTCAGTGGCGTGCACTCGGAGAGGCCTATGTTCAACAGTGGACGATGATAGGCTGATGATGATGATTAGAATTATAATATTAAATAAAATTCAACGCGGCGCCACTTTCGCTCGCTTTCTCTTAAAACATGCCAGTTTTTTGATTGGCTATTACCTTAATAGCCAATCAAATGTTAGGTTGACATAAAATCTCGGGTATCGAAATTTTAAGCTTAGACATTCTAACTTTAGACATTCTGATACGTACCCCAGCCTGCACTATATTGGATGTGTTTGTGTGTTAATTGTATGCCCTAAGAACGTGATTTAAGGAGCTGCTTTGGTTATGCCCTTGATATCGATTGCAAAAGCAGGGAAAAAGGTTTGCATAATATAGAAAAGGTGAGACCCCGTATACAACAATATTAAATATTAAATAAAATTCAACGCGGCGCCACTTTCGCTCGCTTTCTCTTAAAACATGCCAGTTTTTTGATTGGCTATTAAGGTAATAGCCAATCAAAAAACTGGCATGTTTTAAGAGAAAGCGAGCGAAAGTGGCGCCGCGTTGAATTTTATTTAATATTATAATTCTAATCATCATCATCAGCCTATCATCGTCCACTGTTGAACATAGGCCTCTCCGAGTGCACGCCACTGAGCACGATCCGCGGCTACCCTTTTTCCCGATACCCCAGTACAAAAGTGGAGACATCGAGATTAGGCGGGTCAATCAACTTTTAATTGTCCTATGAGTTTTCCTGTCCACAAACATAAAAGTATTTAATTCCTTGAAAATAAATATCAACTAACTTAAAAATTATGGTTTGGGTTAAATGTAATACTTTAATTATCATTTTGGTAATAGAAATAAATATGTTGTTTACATATTTGTTCGTATTTTAACGGTTGTCGAGAGGGATGTCGATGTCCCCTTTATTTGTATGAAATTGATGAAATGTCCACTGGACAACCAATAACATAAAAGTGTGTTTTCTTGAAATAAAAAATAAAGAAAATAGTTTAGTTTATAAATACTTAAACTATAAAGAATCATTTTGGTAACAGAAATAAATATATTGTTTACATATTTGTTCGTATTATATAGGTTGTCCAGTGGATATTTCTTTATGTTTGTGGACAGGACAACTCATAGGACAATTAAAAGTTGATTGACCCAGGCCCTTTTGGGTCTTGTCAGGTCTCTGTCACTCCGCGCGTGAGTATGAAGCGCTCGGCGTCCTCTTATAGGACAAATTTCATACGTCAGAAAAGATAAGACTTACGCTATAGAAAGAGAGATAACTACTAGGTGAATATTTTGAAGCGAGGGAGCGCTCTGTAGCCACCTGAATTGCACTTTATTGTGTCGGAGCAAGAGTCGCAATTCATTTTAACGATTTTGCAGACTGCAACTTCTGTACTCTAGTAATATTTATCAATTCTCTACCCTTAATCTCTCTATTTTTTGGGTTTAATTACGATATGCATTGCATCATAGTCACGACCGCGACCTGGGACCCTATTTTTGAATCGCTCGATTGGTGTCGAGCGCTCGTTTCTACTGATTTTCGTTCGACATATGATTCTATTCCGAACGTTTGAGCCATATGTCGAACGAAAATCAGTAGAAACGAGCGCTCGATACCAATCGAGCGATTCAAAAATAGGGTCCCTGTAACTCAGATTAACTACAACAGACCGCAGAGATTCAAATAATAATAATTATTATCATTATAGTCTGTTTATCCTTACTTGTCTTATTTGGTGAACAATCTTCAAACTGTCAATAATAAGTACAAACCAAGAATCTTATATTCATCAGACTATCTATACTTTTTAATTGCAGAAATAGAGAATTCCAAAGACAACAATGATGAAGAAAGAGATCATGAAGAGTTAAAAGATACTTCCTTTTTTAAAGACGATGATGAAGAAAATACAAGTAAATCAGAGAATGATAATATTGAAAAAACAAGTGAATTAGATGATGATGAAAATATTGAAAAATCAAGTGAATTAGGTGATGATGAAAATATTGAAAAAACAAGTCAGTTAGATGATGCTGATGAAAATATTGAAAAAACAAGTGAATTAGATGATGATGAAAATATTGAAAAAACAAGTCCACTCGATGATGATGAAAATATTGAAAAACCAAGTCAATTTGATGATAATGAAAATATTGAAAAAATAAGTCAATTAGATGATGATGATAATATTGAAAAAACAAGTGAATTAGAGAATGATGATAATACTGAAAATACAAACGAATCAGAAAATGATGATAATACTGAAAATACAAGTGAATTGGAGAATGGTGAGAACATTTTTATTAAATATAAAAAAAGGTTTATAAGAAACAATATTTTTTTTACCATCGCCACTCTAAAAAGTGCGTTTAATTCAACGATAAGAGTGAATAATAATAAGCGATTTTATTCACCGAGTGAATAAAAATAATTTGAATTTGGAACAAGCGCGCATCATGAATTAGTACAAAAAAGTACCTATACCTACTGGCTGCTATGGAACTATTCCATAGAGCCATAGTTGCAAAATAAAATTAAAGAAAAAAAAATATCCCGCCAAATTTAATTAGGTTCTTTTTAGTGTCTTATCTTTGGGTTCTTTTCTATCTATTAGAGGGAGATTGAATGTTCAGTCTTGCATCAGTTCATTCCATCAGTCTGGTACGATATTCTGGACTGCAAAAATACAAAGTCTATACAGACTGATGAAATGGACTGAAGGCAGACTGGTCATGTAGGTAGATAATCTCTCTCTTAGCGTGTTTGTTTTATGTCATTGGAAAACTTCAAATTTCACGCATGGGTCGCATGGGTCGGTCATGGGATGGGTGACCAAAAATTTATCATCTCGAGCTCCTCCGTTCCACGGAAAGCACGTTAAGCCGTTGGTCCCAGCTGCATTTGCAGTCGTTAACACCCATCAATCCGCATTGGGCCCGCGTGATATTATGGCCCATCCTCCCACCCATAAGGAAGGCCTGTGTCCCAGCAGTGGGGACATTAAAAATGGCTGATGGTCAACTATAAATACTAAGTATAAAGTACTGCTAGGTACCTAGGTATTTGTTTTCTCGCAGTCAATGGTAAAAAGTAGAGTACACAACTCGTGAATAAAAAAATTCATCTCGGTCCTTTGTATCCCTCGCTTCGCTCAGGATTCTACTTTTGAATCCCTCGCTACGCTTGGGATTCAACTCTAGAATCCTTCACTACTCTCGGGATCAAACTTAGTTCCTTTGAATTAAATTCTCTTTTTATTCACTTGTTGTATAATCTACTATCAATATTTTTTATCTGCCATTATATTGAATGTCCCCACTATTGGGACACATAAATAGAAACTACTATTTAATATCATGAAACTTCTCCATTTCAGAGTGAATGCACTGAGATATTGAGCTATCGAGGTCTTAATTTTTGGCCATTTAACAAGAACTTTAAATACCTATTTATTTCATAGGTACATCCCTGAACGATAAATCCAGTGCCATTAAAGACAACGGCGACTTTGATGCGTACTCCGACGGCACCACAATACACAGAAAGTATCAACTCCGGAGGAAAGCAGCACCAGTGTAAGTAGATACTTGATACTCCAGAATACTCCAACAAACTTACACATTTCCACTAGGATCTCGGAATTCCCGGGCGTTTCACGTTCCCGGGACCCGGAAAAAAATATCTTCAATTACCGGAAACTCCCGGAAATCAGGATTTTCGATATTTCTGTGAAAAACTGATGGGTACTTGAATATTTAAATAATAAAACCAACCAGAGTGTATAAAAGACCATTGCGAAAGCCGAAGTCTACACATTTTAATGAAAACAAGAAACATAAATAAATATTGTGCAAATAAATATACATATTCTATTCTAGAGCTGGGAAACGATTTTAATATTTTGTTGTTAAATATGGCACGAAATGATGATGATAGTTTAATATTATATTTGTTTTTATTACTTTTATACGTTATATGTACCTACAGCAATCATGGTTTCTCTGTTTCCCAAAGGCTGACTGGCAAAGAATGCTATTAGCATTAAGTCCGACTTGTGTACTTTAAGTTTGTGGAAATTAATATTTTTAAATAATACTCTGCTATATCTAATGCTCTGACCGCTGAGCTACCGAGTATTTTTTCCAGAATATTATTTAGTATTGTATAAGGTTAGCATTGTGAATGCAAAAGTCTCAAATTTAAAATAAATACATTCTGTTTGCAGTGTAAATAAAGAAGAATCCAGAGATACCCCTGAGAGGAAACGGAAGCGGAAACATACAGACGACAACGACGAGAATAGTGAAGAATCCAGAGAAACTCTCGAGAAGAAACGGAAACGGAAACAAAGCGATGATGACGACGATGAGAATAGTGAAGAATCCAGAGAAACTCTCGAGAAGAAACGGAAACGGAAACAAAACGACGACGACGATGAGAATAGTGAAGAATTCAGAGAAACTCGCGAGAAAAAACGGAAACAAAGCGACGACGACGACGATGAGAATAGTGAAGAATCCAGTGAAACTCTCGAGGGGAAACGGAAACAAAGCGACGACGACGACGACGACGATGAAAGCGAAGAAGAATCCAGAGAAACTCTCGAGAGGAAACAGAAACGGAAGCATGACAAGGACGATGAGGGATTATTGCACACGTGTTCGAAATGCAAAAATACATTCGACACCGAAAGGGGACTTTTAAACCATATCCGTCAAGTCCATAAAGACTTATTCACTTGTGCCCTTTGCCAAGCGACTTTCGAAACTAACGCCCAACTAATAAAGCACAAAATCGAACACAACGGTGAAGATAGGGTATTTCTCTGCAACACATGCAAAATGGCTTTCACAGACCACTGCGACTTCTTAATCCATGAAATAAGTCATACATACCGCGCGAAGTACAAATGTGTAGAGTGTAATACGTACCAAAGTAAAAATTTCATCAAAAAACATATACAATCACATTTCGACAAGAAATTACAGTGTGACCAGTGCGAGAAATCATTTACAACTGAAGGTAATTTAAAGTCGCATATAACTGATGCTCATAGTAAAAAAATCGTTGAATGCGTCGAGTGTGGTAAAAAGTGCAAGGGTTATTCCGCGTATGAAATACATTTATCATCTCATACTGGAGTGAAAAAGTTTCAGTGCCTTTATTGCGGACAAGGATTTTCGCACAACCAAGGTAGAATAGAACATACAAAACAACATACAAATAAAAAGCCATATAATTGTGACGTTTGCGATCAAACGTTCTACCAAAAAACAGATATGAAACGTCACCGACAGAAACATAGCAAACGCCGCAAATTAGAATGTGACTACTGCGGTAAGAAGTACTATAATAAACCAGGTTTAGTACAACATATACAAAAACAACATATAAAAAAGCATACTTTAAAAAAAGTAAGAAATGTCGAAAGCACTGTACCGAGATAAAGAACAGGCTTCGGAAACAAACGTCTAAAATAACAAAGACAATTAACAAAAAGTAGTTTGGCCCTAAAAGTCATTTACAATTTCAACTTTATTGCAATGGTATAAATGTTAACGTCATTTCTAAGAAAAGCAAAAACACGAAGTTAGCCGAAGCCCATTCTTTATTTTGAAGTAGTGTACCACATTAGCCTACTGCTCGCGACTGACTCAGTCGAGCCAGCGCACGAGGGGTGGCGTGTGTGAGCTACGCGACAGAAAGAGAAACGCTTTGAAGGCGCTTATTATAATAATAGACACACAGCGCTGTGCAATTTGTAATTGTACTTTATTGCCGTGCAGCGAGAGAAGCTTATTTTTTTGATCGATGTTCACACTATAGGTACATATTATTTATTATATGATACCATTTGCTTGAGTTTTTTTAATCAGAAAAAAAATTTTCTTGACAATATCATAATTGAAATTTATACAGCTGTTGTTATCAATGTTTCAAAATGATAGTATACTTACGTTTAAAGATTTTATTATGTAATTAATGTATTAGATAGGTAAGTGATAAGACTCATATAATTATGTAAATTTTTTTATGCTGAGAGGCGCACTCACGGCAAAATGGCTCATTAACGACGACAAAAGTCAAAAATGCAAAGTGGTTAAAATAACTCAATTCACCTTTCTAAACGTGCCTAAGTAACCAGTGCATTAAGAACAAAAGAAATATTTCATGCAAAATGACCCGAACCCGGTTTGAGACAGTCGGGAAGTCAGCACTAGCTCGTCATTACCACTTTTTCTATTCAATATTGTGTTAATTACCCTATTTATCAGGTGTGATATAGACTTGTTTTGTGAATCATATAATTTGTTTTAACCATGGATGTTTTACCTAGTGGTTACTACTTTATAAATAATAAATAATTACCTTATTACATAAAGCCATTTAATTTAAAAATATCAATGAATAAGCGCGATAAGAAATTTAAGAGTTTTTGCTGTTTGCTTACGTTTGAGTAGGTTTTTAAAAAAAGTTCCACCGAGTTCCACTTCAATTTTTTTTTTTACTAAAGCTACAAGTGTTAACTTTATTGTTGTGATAAAATTATCACCCCCTTCACCCCCCCTTCCACACGAGAAAAACTTCAAAAGTGAATACAAACAAATACGGATATTTTGCACTATGTGTTCCTGATCCAGTAATTACATCAAAGCGTCAAAATGTTGTCAAACAAACAAAGTCATACAACCAAGAAGTTTTTATCAATTTTAAGATGATTTGATTTATTTTTTGGTTTTTTCTTATTATTTTTTTTTTTACTTTTTGTGTTTTATTTTGATAAAAACTCTTAACACGCTTAATACTTAAAGGTTATATAAATATTAACTTTGTGCAGTTTAATTTGAAATTCATATTTTTTTCGTCGTAAACAAGCCATTTTGCCGTGTGTGAGGCGGACTAAAATGTCCAAAGCACCCTAGGAATCGATATCTATCTATAGTTTTTATTGGATCAATGTAAATCGGCCCTTAGGGATAATCCGCCTTTGTTTATACTCGAACTTTTAATTATTTTTATTGACCATAGCATAGGCTATACAGAGTGATTGGTAATATCCTTATAAAGCCGAATATGGTAGATAGGGTACCATGCATACAACCCCGGAAATCTTTTATAATATGACTAGCTGCCGCTCGCGGTTTCACCCGCGTGGTTCCCGTTCCCGTGGGAATATCGGGATAAAGAGTATCCTATGTTTTAATCTAGGCTATCTACTATCTGTGTGCCAAATTTCAGAATTTTGCGCCCCAAGACATTTACTTATGGAATAATGAGCGCCCCTGGCAAGATTAGAATTTTGCGCCCCAAGGCATATTTCTATGATAAAGAGCGCCCCTGGCAAGATTAGAATTTTGCGCCTCAAGACTTATAGACTCATTATCTTGTTATGGGTCAGCAAAGTGCGCCCCAAATTTCTAGGATAATGAGCGCCTGTAGCAAGATTTAAATTTTGCGCCCCAAGACTTATACTTATTTATACTATGGGTCAGCAAAGTGCGCCCTCTAAGGGTTGCACCCCTGGCAGCCGCTCCTCCTGCCAGCCCCTAGCTACAACGCTGCCCAGACCGAAATTATTGCATTAATTGTATTGATTTATCGAGTGATATAGTTTATTTGTCTAGGGCTTTCATTTCGCATTTTTCTTGAGATATTTGTAAAGAAACAAAATTTCTCAGTCATTTTTCCATAAATACATATTTTTTGTAAAAAACTAAAATCCTCAGCCATGTGCCGGCTTCCATGGTTTATAATAATTTGCCACAGTTGTATGCATACCTTATCTACCACTACCATATTCAAGGCCTGTATAAAAAGACTAGTTTACTTAATAATTCATTTTTTGTGTAATTATTTTGGTAGCTTTTAAATATGTTTGGATAATCATACGAGTACTATAGAATGCGATGTTTTAAATTATAAATAATGTAAATGTGATTGAATTATTGAAATAATAAATTTTTATTAGTTTATAAAGACGAGTGCTTTATTTTCTTGTTCCTTTAACTAAAAACGTATTAAATCGAATTCCAGTCGTATCGCAAATACATCTTTCTTATATCCCAAAATCGTACATGTCACATAGAAAAAGCTTCAAAAAATTAACAAAAGAGCAATTATTATTATTAGTGACCCCCCCCCCCCAAATTTCAGGCTGCGACAGCGCCTGGATAGGGACTATCAAGTGAACAACTTTTACTATGGGACCAATTTTGAAATCGCGAAAAAAGATCAGCTGTTTTATACATTTTGATATTTTCGTTATTAATTTTTGTATGAAACAGCAGATTTTTTTTCGCGATTTCAGAGTTGGTCCCATAGTGAAAGTTGTTCAGCTTGATGGTCCTAATCCTCCATATTTGGCATTAGATGTATTTTTGTAACACGCTGTATAAAAATGAATTGCTGTGGCTTAAATTAACAAAAATGGCTAGACTTGACCAGTATTATATTATCTGTGGCTTGACTCACTCGACCGATTGGAATAATTATTTTTTTGTTTTGTTCGCTATAGTACTGGGGTGGTTTAGTAATAAAAAAGATAGAAACCCAAAAGAACAGCTAAATAATCCAAAATTCAACAATGGCAATTTTGCATGGGTTTCGCCATTTCGAATTACTATGGACAGCTAACTTATGGTACAGTACGAGGCAAAAATCTTGACACACTTTCGACGGAGTGGGGATAAGTTCGCGCATGTGCACTTGCGAGCGACCAATAGCGCGCGCCCCTCTTCCGCCGCCCGCACCCCTCAACGCTACGTATACCCAAAATACGCGTTCTGCGCAATCCCCACCCGATTTCAAGATGTTTGCCTCGTTGTAAGTGGTATAGGAAAAGGGTTCAAATACAAGAACACAGTCACAACAACAGAACAAGTCAATTAAAAATGGTATACATTTATTTACATTATATCATACACTGTCTTACTTTTAACATAACACATTTTCTATTTAATATATTTTAATTTCAGTACGAATCGAGGCATTTAATTTTATACTTTGCCCCTTTTTAATAACATATTATAGAATCTTTTTTCTACAATAACTTCTTCCATTTCTCACAGTCACAGATAATACAGGCAGTGAATGTTTGTTAAGAACTTTGAATTCATTTGTCACATAATGGATTTAAGGGTTGGACCACATCTGTCATCACTGAATTGCTTTTTCCCCGTCACCATATCCTTTTCTGTCGCTCAAAACGCCATTTGCTAGAACGAGAAACATAGCAGGTTGCCTATCGCCTCGAGGATTCCGCCGCGTGCTATCGCATTCCCACTATCTTTCTCGCTCTAGCAAATGGCGGTTTTGAGCAACAGAAAAGGATAGGGCGAGGGGAAAAGGCGATACCGTGCTGTGCTGGGACTGCTGGGCCCTTTTAATAAACGAGACAATTTATCACCTGTCATGACAATTTTATATCCATTGCGTCAACCAACTTGAAAATAGAACAAACTAATCATATATTCTCCGCAATGTGAACCAAATTGTCATGACAACTGACAAATTGTCATGTTTTTAAATAGGGCCTTGATAGATGTGGTCCAACCCTAAAGTTCTTTTTGTCGTGTGTGACAATTTGTCACTTGTCATGACAATTTTATATCCATTGCATCAACCAACTTGAAAATAGAACAAACTAATCATATATTCTCTGCAATGTAAACCAAATTGTCATGACAACTGGCAAATTGTCACGTTATTAAATAGGGCCTTGATAAGTAGATGTGGTCCAACCCTAAAGTTCTTGTTGTTTGTCTTTATCTCAGAACACGTTAAAAGATGTTTCTCGCCATTTTATAACTCTGTTTTTAAAAAACGGATCTAAAATGGCGGCGTGCATGTGGTAGGTAGTCGGTGTGCCTCTGTATTATGAGTTTACACAAAAGTACAGTTCGAGGCAAATATTGGGTGGGGATTGCGCGGAACGCGTATTTTGTGTATGCGTAGCGGTGAGGGGCGCGGGCGGCGGGAGAGGGGCGCGCGCTATTGGTCGCTCACAACAGCACATGCGCAAACTTATCCCCACTCCGTCGAAAAACTTTCAAGATATTTGCCTCGTACTGTAAGATTATACATTTTAAATTTCTAGTAGGAACAATTAACAATCCTTCCTGGTTTAATAACTAATATTAACAACCACATTTTATTTAACTAAATTAGAAAAATATATTTATAAGCATAGACATATAACTATTGTATTTTTTGTGCCGCCACCATTTTTACACGACTGCCCAAAATAAGGAGTGTGTTGTGTTCAGACTTTATGTATAAGGGCGACCGCTGACTTTGTCAAATATCAAAACAAAAAAAAAAATTTAAGTAATTAAAAATTATGTCGCATGTATTGTCAAATGAACACACATGCTCATGAAAAACAAATAAAACTTATATCTTATGAGTGCTTATTAGGGTTCCGTCCAAAGGGTAAATCGGGACCCTATTACTAAGACTCCACTGTCCATCTGTCTGTCTGTCACCAGGCTGTATCTCATGAACCGTGATAGCTAAACAGTTGAAATTTTCACAGATGTTGTATTTCTGTTGCCGCTATAACAATAAATAAAATAAATATTTAATGGGGGCTATCATACAATAATGTTGTATAGATAATGGTACGGAACCCTTGGTGCGCGAGTCCGACTCGCACTTGGCTTGTTTTTTACATTAATCAACTGAAATAATTATTGTTACAAATAAACATCACAGTAGATATTGTTTTGTTTTACATTTTATAAAAATAAAGTATAATTAAAACTCGGTTATATAAGGAAAGGGACTGAAAATGGAGGCATGTTAGGCTTTATAATGAGTGCAAGTGAGATAGAAAATGACCGAATTGGTATTGTGTAAGCGAGAGGCAGATAAGAGCTCCGCCATCTTCTATCCCTTTCTTAAATTACCCGAGTTAAAATGTCTAGATTTATTTGAAATCATTTAATGCAATGAATTGGCAGCTTCTATACATTTTAATTAAAATTAGCAATTTCAAAATAGTTCTGTTATGCTTAAAACTAAACTTAAATTCAAAAATATAAGAGTAATATTTAATATCAATTGAGAAAAATAACACAAAAAACTACATACTTGTAACCAAAAAATATTTTTTCAATTTCTTTTAAGAAATCTTACAAAACTATTTTACTGACAATAATGTGTGAACATATGTAGTGATGTACAAAACTCGAGTCGTCGAGTTCTACTTTTGAAGACTCGAGTCGGATTGGCAGGACTCGGTGAGCTCAGTAGGCTCGTAAGCCCGAGCCTAGCCGAAAAACGAGCTCCCCGAGCCACGCCTCGAGGCTTCAAAAGAGTTTCAAGCCTTCAAAAGAGCTCGAACCTATTAAAAGAGCTCGAGCCTTAAAAAAAGCTCGAGTCTTAAAATGAACGCGAGCCTCATAAAAAGCTTAGAGTTCATGTTTATGACTTTGATATCTCCGTAAATAATAATATTTACAATATTATTAATTACGGAGATATTAAAACCGAGCCTATCGAGCTCACAGAGCCCTGAAAATCTGACTCTAGTCTTCAAAATTAGAATTCAAAAAGATTAATGTCTTATGTTGTAAATTGCACCGTAGATGCTTAATCTATTGTGCTTTAGCTCTACTTATCCTCATTCATCAGCAGCCCATCACAACTAGTGCGCCGAAAAAGACTCGAGTCGTGAAAAAGCCTCGAGATCGACTGAGCTCTCCAAAAAGGCTCGAGCCGTGCAAATGGCTCGAAGTCGGCCGAGCTCTGAAAAAGGCTCGAGCGCTAAAAAAGACTCCCGAGTCTTCAAGATTCGTACAAACGAGGCGAGCCCTGTAAAACGACTCCGAGCTCTGGACAAAAGGACTCTGAGGACTGAGTCTTGTACATCACTAAACATATGCGATTAAATTCATAATAGTCAGTGATCAACCGCAACTTCACTCTAGAACAGGGGTTTTCAAAACGGGGGGCGCAGAGAATATCTAATTGTTTTGTGTCAAACATTTTTTTCTTACCTTAATATTGTCTAGGCAGAGGGGGGGCGCAGATTTTTTTTTTGTAGAAAGGGGGCGTCTTTAATAAGTTAGGGAACCCCTGCTCTAGAATGTATGGATTTGGAAAGATTGCCACCATAACAGATTAAAATACAACGTTTAGTACTGCAAGCACTCTGAAGTTGGCCACTTCTGTTGTACAAAGTCAAATTAATTGTATGTATGTGCAACTTTGCCTGTTATGATGTGCCTTTTTTTTTTTATCTTTGAGGCTAAAAAACACTATCTTAGTAAGTAGAATCTTGCGGGGCAGGTTTCGGTTGCGCCCCCGTTACATTAGTGTCCCGGCTTTCTAGGGGGCGCTTAATATTCGAACATGCTCTGTGAATGTAATTTACAAGACAAAAGAATTGAACACATTATACATTGCACAAAATCGACAATACTGCCCTTACACACACACTATTGCATAGTTAAAAATGTGTGTCAGTGTGTCTGTTAGGTGCCATTCTCTCTGGTGCCAAGTCACTAGCCTATACTTATATTTCTTTACTTTGAGGCTAAAACACCCTATCTTGGTAAGTAGAATCTTGCGGAGCAGGTTTCGGTTGCGCCCCCGCTACATGGTGGTGGTCCCTTAAGTGCCCCGGCCTCCTAGGGGGCGCTAAATATTCGAACATGCTTTGTGTATGTAATTTACTAGTCAGGCTTTAAACAAGACAAAGATATTGAACAATATAATAAACTATTGACAAAATTTACAACACCGCCTCACATTTTGTCAATAATGTGTGTACGTGTGTATGTTTGTGTGACTGCCTGGGGCCCTACTGAAAAACTTTTCGAACTTTGGCGGGTCTGCCGGGCTTCAATTTAAAACAGATAAATCTAAGTAAGGAATTTCGTATTGTACTACCTATTTGCCGAAGTTATTGTAAGATGTCAATGTTTGTGTGACATCATGAATTGGGATTCGCCATTTTGATATTATTGAGGCTCGATTTATCGGTTTTAATTTGAAGCCTGTCAGACATGCCGAATTTCAGAGCGTTAGCCGGTACGGCCCTTGTTATGTGCCTTTTTTTATCTTTGAGGCTAAAACACCCTATCTTGGTAAGTAGAATCTTGCGGAGCAGGTTTAGGTTGCGCCCCCGCCACATGGTGGTGGTGCCTTAAGTGCCCCGGCCTCCGAGGGGGCGCTAAATATTCGAACATGCTCTGTGTGTGTTGGGCAAGCATGCCCCCGAGGTCGCAGGGCATCGGGTCGGTCCAGAAAAAGTCGTGGTTTAGGGCCGTATCGGCGTCGTACCTTTGAATAGATTATTTTTTTGTGAAATGCGGGTGTTACAATGATGGAAGTTGTAATAATTTTGTTAGTATTTCATTCCCACCTTATATCGGATCATTTTGAACATACCATCCAAATTTTGAGGGTGTGTTCAGTCCATGAAACTGAACAACTTACACATGGTCAAATATGTAAAATAAAAATCGACTTTCCATACAAATCAAAGAGATCACGTGATCGATTTAGTATGGGATGACCAAAATTTTGTGGCGAAATTTGAAACATGTTTCTTACAGAAAGTTGTTTAGTTTCATGGACTGGACACATCCTTAAAATTTGGATGGTAAGTTCAAAATGACCCGATATTATTAGGTAATAAGTAACAAATAATAAAGACAGAACAACGCAGTACAGGCAACCAATGGCAAACAAAATCATTTTTTTAGGGGAAATATTGGTAATGTAAAATGTTAAATTTTAACGGCCTTACCACAAAACAAGGTTAAAAAAGTGTTTTAACTTAGACACTGTTTAAATGTGATGCTGGCACTTTTTTTGAAAAAAAAATGTTTTAGTTGACAAATGCCACATTCTACAAATACCTATTCTTAGAATAATAATAACACTTAGAAGCAGATTCCTAGTATGTAAAGTGAGCAGCGTGGTAGCTAGGGGCTGGCAAAGGGGGCGTCTGCTAGGGGCTCAACCCTCAGGGGGGCGTTCTTTGCTGACCCATAGCTAGAAAAAAAGTCTTTAAGTCTTGGGGCGCAAAATTTAACTATGGCCAGGGGCGCAGAATTCAAATCTTGCCAGGGCCCTGGCAAGATTTAATTTTGCGCCCCTAGCTTCAATTGCAACTTAAACTGAGCCATGTCTCATTTTTAGACTTTTGATAGTGTTCTTTGTAGGGAACTATCGTTCTAGGTGTTATTATTGTGCTGTGCCGATTACAGTAAACCAAAATACCAGGACTACATAAATGGAGAAGGTTAATATCACTTAGATTTTTTTATTTTATTGTTTTTTTTTCTTCATAAGAATTCACCAAAGTATCATGTAATCAATAAGTATCACATAAGAGAAAGTAATAAAAACTGGCATTTGTCGACTAATTCGATAGAATTCGAGTCTAAATGAAACAGTGTTCTAAAATCTTTTGTGGTAAGGCTGTATAAATCTATTGGTTTAAGCAACTTTCGCAAGGGTCACTCATAGGATGGGTGACCAAAAAGTTATCTTAAACTCCTCCATGCTTATGAAGGTATGTAAGTAAGCTGTTGGTCCTAGCTGCATTTGCTGTCGTTAACACTTAACACCCACTTTAGTTGTTATTGAATTAACTTTACCAGAGGGCTAAAAATGTCAAGCATTTTCTATGACAGAAAACTCGACACGCGCTTTTATAAAATTTATAAACATTTTGTGTAAATGTAAATAATCAAAACTCACCTCTTAGCGGGGTCTAATTGTAATAGTTTATCTAGTAAATCACAGCCGTAAGGGTCCTTTACATAGTGCTTTAGCCTTTCCTGTGAACAAAAAAATTAACTGCTAGAAACAAGTGTCATTGCAGTTGGGGGACCGTTTTGTGGAACAATTTTTAATATATTTTTTTATATTACCAAAATGGAAGGAAATATTTTCAGTATTACAACTGTTAAATGGTGTACAGTCAGTGTCATATTGATATGAGTGTCTTGAGTATTAAAAATGATCTGAAAAACACATTCAATATGAAACAATTAATCCTTACTAATAGTATTATATTATCTGTGCTAATATTATAAATGCGAAAGTCCGTTTGTTTGTTTATTTGTTACGCCTTCACGTCTTAACTACTGAACCGATCATCATGAAATTTAGCATACACGTTGTCAGGGGTACATAAAAGGACATAGGGTACCTTTCATCCCGAAAAAAAGGATTGTTCCCGAGGGATAGCAAAAACCTTTCCACGCAGACGAAGTCGCGGGCGGCCGCTAGTAGTAAGATATTTTGAGCACCTTGTGTGCTTACAACAATATGATGATTCGAACTGCGTATATCAAATTACTTTTATGTTTTTTTTATTATTTTGACTACTCTAGATGCTCATATCAATTTGACGCTGATTGTACATACATACATATACTCACGCCTGTTTCCCATGGGGGTAGGCAGAGACTATGGATCGCCACCTGCTGCACACTTCTTTCGCTTCATTCACATCCATCAATCTTTTCATACATGCCCTGCGGTTTTTGTCACTGTACACCAGCCTTTTTTTTTATTAAAACCTCTATTTGGTCCGCGTAGGTTTTTCTGGGACGCCCTTGTGCAATCGTTCCTTCCACATTCGCACCATATATCTCTTTCGTGATTCGCCTTTCATTCATCCTCTCTAAGTGACCAAACCACCGGAGCATTACTTTCTCAATTCTCAATTTCTCACTTTATCATCTTTATGACCACACCTTTCACGAATCACATCATTGCTTACTCTATCACTCAATTTGACTCCACATATTTTCCTCAACGATCGCAACTCTGACTGTACAACCTATTAACCTGGTACCGCGTCGCAAAGCTAAAATGGGCTTGGGCTGGCCATATGTACCGCCGCAGTGATGACAGGTGGAGCAAGTGCGTTTTCATCTGGACACCTCACACTAAAAGAAACGTAGGCAGACCACCAGCCAGATGGTCTGAGGACATATCAACAGTCGCAGGACCACTCTGGCCTAGACAAACAGAAAACAGGGCTGCTTGGAGGACAATTGGAGAGGCGTATGCTCAACGGTGGGCGGATATGTGCTGAAGAAGAGAAGGAGAAGAACTCACCTTAACTTTCCTTTTCTGTCCCTTAGGCAGCTCCATCTTATTGTACAAGTCTAGGTTCTCTACTCCCGGCCACACGTCCGGAGTGCACGATCCACAGAGCTGGGATATCAGGATCAGCTGTTGTTGCTCTGTCGGGCCCTGGTATTAAATAAACATAATGATATACAATTACAGACACTTATCGGAGGACCTTAACATAAAATTTGCGACAGTTTTTGGAACATGGAAAATCCTAAAATGTTAACCCTAGCAAAATCTTTTATGTCTCGGAAATTATAGGATGAACAAATTTTGCTATTCTTATTCATTTACAACTCATCAAAAGCTATCATTTTTTGAAAAATATTTTGCTTGGGTAATGTTACTCCAGCAAATTAAATTCTTGAATAACTTCGAAAATACAACTTGATTTCTATAAGTAAGTACCTACCTACTTGAAACAAATTGCAACTTACTATGAACTAATTATCTGTGACCATCAGCCATTTTAATGTCCCCACTTCTGGGGTATCTCTGTAATCACTAGCAGATCCATGGGGGGGGGGCTAAGGGGCTCAAGCCCCCCCCAAAATCATTTGGGTCCACCCAACAAATCTGTTGATTACCTTGGTAAAGCCTGCCCTCACGTTAAGCCCCTCCCAAACCAAAATCCTGGATCCGCCACTGTCTGTAATACTCTCATTTCTCTAAGGGGCAACATATTGCTAGAGTTACAATTACTATCATTTTTTTTTCACAAACATTGATTTATGTTCCAAATATTTTAAAAATTAAAATTTAGGCCTGTATTGTAGAATCAAACTCAAATCTCTGCTTGAGTACAGTTGGAAAAGGATGATACTATATGCGATGAATAGCACCATCCATTCAAACTGTACCTACTCAAGCAGAAATTTGAGTTTAAGTTTTATTCTATAATACGAGCCTAAGTCTTCTTGCAGTAAAATGTCCTATCTTCAATATTTAAGGTACTTTCCCTCCATGTGGTAAAGTTTTGGGACACCCTGCATACCTGCATAATAGGTGACCGTGTCCACATCTCCGCCATGATGCAACCGGCACCCCACATGTCAACTGGAGGGCCGTAGTTACGGTCACCTGTAATAAAATTGGTATCAATTTTTTAGGTAAATGGAGCATCCAACTTTACTAATAAAGTAAAGAAGCTATGACATCTTCTAGTGTTGCTATTTAATATTTATGGATATGGAAAAGAAGATGTACATATTAAAAATCATTTTTTCTTTTTATGCATATAATTTATTCTTATCATGCAGTCTCCTGGACTATGAGCAGATTTGCTGCTGGGAATGGTAGACCAAAGTGACCGAGAGCCAACTTATTCTTGAATTAGTCCAAGCCGAGTTGTACATATCTGGTAGTTTGCTCCTTTTCAGGTGTCTCAATGCAATCTGAATATTGACAAAAATAAAATATTATAAATGAATAAAGGCTTACCCAATAACAGTTCTGGAGGCCTATACCATAATGTAACTACCCTATTAGTGTATTTATTAGCCTGTCCCGATTTTGCAACACTGAATGCTCTAGCTAAACCAAAATCTGCCAACTTCAAAATGCCGTTCTTCGTAATCAAAACGTTTGCAGCTTTCATGTCTCTATGAAGAATTTTATTACTGTGAATGTAGTACAGTCCATTTAGAAGCTGTTGCATCACTTTCTTGATCTCACCGAGACTGAATTTCACGTTAACGTTTGACAATAAGCCCGCCAAGTCATGCTCACAAAAATCAAATACTAAATAGAAAGTCGATCGGTATTTGTTGTGGAGTGTAGCCTTAGTTCGACAGATTTCGATAAGGTTGACGACGTTCTCATGCTTTAGGAGCTGCAGAATCTTAATTTCACGCAGAGCAGTTATAGGAAAACCTTCTTTTTCATTGTCCATCAAGACTTTCTTCATAGCAACGAATTTTTTACTGCTATTCCTAGCTCGGGCTTTAAACACCTCCCCGAAGGTGCCTTGACCTATTTTGGCAACTTTTTCGTATTTCGAGGACTCGTCACAAAAGGGAAAGTCGAAATCTTCGATGTATTTTTCTTTTTCCCTCATGTTTAGGATGGTGGAACTAGTACTCATAACTGGCGGAGCTTGCTCCCGAGGAGCGCTCACGCCCTGCATTTTGGAACTAATCGTGGTGGTTTATATAAAGCCACTGGTTAAATCAAAACACTCGCCGAGTTTTGTTTGTCTAACTAATTTATTAAAATAAACATTCGTATTTCGTGTGGCAATGCAATTCGTGCTTCGCGAAAAACAAATTGTGACGTTGACGTTTCAAAGTAAACGTCACGCACGTCAAAAGTCCATAGACAAAACTTTTAGGCTATATTCCGAATCATGATAAAATCGATGTCAGCGCTCACGTTATCTGTCAAACCCATACAAAATCACCGACTCGGAACGCATTTTAGTGCGCTGTCATCGATTTTAGTGTGATTCGGAATGCAGCCTTAAGCCTCAATTACATACGCCGATTTAGCTTCCTTACTGGGGATCCAATTTCAGATTGGAAACGATGCCCCGAATTGGATCCTAGTTGGGGAATTTAAGGGTTGCCTCCCTAGCCAAGGCTATATATGTAAGGCAAATGAAACTTTGATCATGCAGCCAAGTCTTCAGTCATATTTTTTTCTTTAGTTTGCATTTCTGCGGGTGTATTATTACGGGCACGTAATTTGGCAAGACAAAAGATGCGCAGCAGCTACAAACACTAAACTCGGTGCATCTTTTGTCTCATCTTTGTTTTACCAAGTTATTTATGCCGGTACCTATATCACATTATAAGTAACCCCTAGATGATCAAGCATGGCTTGTCAATAATTTACATTGCATTACCACCACCACTACCATTTGAGTGCGTACCTACCAAAAATTCAAGATGGGGGCCAACTTTTTTGTTTTTGGCCTGATTTCGATGAAACTCGGTTTTTGGTACTATTTTGGCAAGAAAATAACAACTCAATTTTTCAAATAATAAAAATCCAAGATGGCGACCATCTTTTTTGTTTGTGGGCGGCACCCTGATTATCTAAAAAGAAACTATTTAGCGACCGGTCGCATTTGACATCCATTGCTACTTTTCTTTGGTATGTTTTTGTTTACCCCAAAGAAAAGTAGCAATGTATTACGTTCATCTGTGAACTGCGACCGGTCGCTAGGCGGTTTCTAATTAGATAATCAGCCCGCCGATTTCGATGAAACTCAGTTTTCGCTACTATGTTGACAAGAAAATGACAACACAATTTTTCAAATATAAAAATCCAAGATGGCGGCCAACTTTTTTGTTTATGGGCCGATTTCAAAGAAACTCGGTTTTGTTACTACTTTGACGAAAAAATAACAACGAAATGTTGAAAATAATAATAAAATCAATATACCAGCCAACTCTTTTATTTATGGGCCGATTTCTCAATTTTTCGATTTCGATGATAATGATTATTGTTACTATTTAAGTAGTTAGTACCAAAACCCAAGTTTTATTAAAATCGGACCACGAACAAAAAAATAGGCCACCATCTTGGATTTTTAATATTTTTAACATTGCCTTGTTATTTTCTTGTCAAAATAGTACCAACAACCGAGTTTAATCGAAGTCGGCCCAATAGCAAAAACGTTGGCCGTCATCTTGAATTTTTGAATATTTTTAACATTGCGTTGTTATTTTCTTGTCAAAATAGGATCAAAAACCGAGTTTTATCAAAATCGGCCCAAAAACAAAAAAGTTGACCACCATCTTGGATTTTTAGTATTTAAAAAATTGTGTTGTTATTTTCTTGTTAAAATAGTACCAAAAACCGAGTTTCATCGAAATCGGCCCACAAAAAGAATGTTGGCCGCCATCTTGGATTTCTTAATATTTTCAATATTGCGTTGTTATTTTCTTGTCAAAATAGGACTAAAAACCGAGTTTAATCGAAATCGGCCCAAAAACAAAAAGTTGACCGCCATCTTGGATTTTTAGTATTTAAAAAATTGTGTTGTTATTTTCTTGTTAAAATAGTACCAAAAACAGAGTTTCATCGAAATCGGCCCACAAAAAAAATGTTGGCCGCCATCTTGGATTTCTTAATATTTTCAATATTGCGTTGTTATTTTCTTGACAAAATAGGACCAAAAACCGAGTTTTATCGAAATTGGCCCAAAAACAAAAAAGTTGACCGCCATCTTAGATTTTTAGTAACATTTCGTTGTTTTTTTTGTCAAAATAGTAACAAAACCGTGTTTCATTGAAATCGGCCCACAAACAATAAAGTTGACCGCCATCTTTTTTATTACGGAGTTCTAGTGGCCTTTTTCCGTCCGGCTTCATCATCAAACCATTTCCTATCAGAGTACTCATCAAAACCTACCTTTACATTTCCGTTAATAGTGAAAACTCATTGTTTAATCTATGTACAATAATGTTATTGTCAAGTACTGGTGACAACCCTAATCAGTGAAATCATGTCCTAATTGGGGCATAGTGTGATCGCTACATCCAATTTGGGTTCCTAGATTGGATCCCCAGTAAGGAAGCTAAATCGGCGTATGTAATCGAGGCATTAGTGATGTGGAATAAAACACAATCGATAAATTGAAATCTATAATCGAACATAGATTACCATTCATCCGTTCCATTACACGTACTTTACGTATACAAAAAGAAGCTGAAAAAGAAAGCCGTTATAAATGTTTTATCCAGTTTTATCACTTACTTTCGCGTGTAATGGAATTTGCTGTCAGTCAAATAAAGTGGATGAATTTTATATAGTGATTCCGCCTACAAAATACAAAGAAAATAAGATTTTCACAACAAAAGGTATTTTTGTAAAATTTAATTAGCAGTTTTACACGTAGTTGTGGTTGCATTGATCTCCCTAAACATGCGATAACGGTATTTGTATTTATTGATCCGTTTTTGGTAAATGGGCCAAGCTTTCATTTTGCGAGCAAGAATTCGCTGATATTATTTGTGTTTTTATCTTTAAAAGAGTATTTGTGACTGTGTGAACGTAATGGTCTTTGTTTTATAGCTTCTATTCATAGCTTTTCCATTAATCATTTTGTATTGTGTGTGTACATAAAAGTAAAACGACGCCCCCATTTCTGCATTGTTGTGGTTGCAAAATTTACTGTTACATTGTAATTCTAGACTCCCGTTAACATTATAATTAAAATCGGCGTCAGCATTAGTCAAATATAATTGTTACATAGTTATTTTTGAATTTTCAAAGTAAGTAAATCTAAACAGTACATTAAAATGGAAAAAACGATCTTGTCTGTTTGAAAATCATAGTTTTCCACTTACTCACTTATTGTTCGTATTATCCTAAAGGCTGTTAAGGTATTGTAACCAACCTATATCCTATCCTACTAATACTATAAATGTGAAAGTTTGTGGGTTTGGATGTTTGTTCCTCGATCACGCAAAAACTACTGATTGGATTTGGTTGGAATTAGGCACACAGATAGTAGATAGCCTAGATTAAAACATAGAATACTTTTATCCCAATATTCCTAAGGGAATAGAAGAGGTCGCCAGTGTTTTACTAAATCAAAGAAGCAACATTACTATTTGATATGTTTTTCAGAATTATGGCCAGTGAGAGTAGCTCGGCAGTGCTGGAGCTCAACGATGCTGACGTCACAGAGGAAACGGAGCCACCGAGCGTGAACGATGATAACGATGGGGTGCCACTCATCATGGAGCATGGATACGACATTGCTGTGAAGGTTTGATAACATATTTGACTCATGGTTAACCCGTCAACGCCCAGAAAATGAAACAATTATTATTTAGAAGGGGGGACGCCAGAGAAGCCGGATGGGTGATCAGTCACCTTGATCAGAACCATTTCACCCAGTTCCCCAAAAATGAGACAGTTGATTCTCTATTGTTGTCTGGATGCCGGTGCGGTGTCTACACGGGCATTGATGAATTAAAAGTTAAATAGGATAGTTTTTAGTTGTTTTACTTTTTGATTCTCCTCAAAAGAATTTTTATAGTAGTAGCTTGAAAATTGACTTTCTATAGAAACAATATTGACTTGATATTGACGATTGTGTGACAAGGGGGAGCCGGGAGGGAGGGGAAATTTTGTGGCGTCACATTTCAAAATCATTTAAATTGAAATAAAACACATTTCGGAACTGCTATTTTAATTCAATAATTATTTCTAAATGTAAAATTGAAAAATATGTGACGTCACACTAGAGAGAGGGGTCTCACAAATGTGACAATCTGTGACAAGAATGGGGGAGAGGGTCAAAAATGTTTTTTGCACAATGGTTAATTCATTTGCTGGCATCACACGAAAAGTATACCTTATGGTAGAATCTGTCTAAGAAGTCGGTTTACATGGGTAATTTAAAAAATAATTTTATTACCCACCTAAATCCCCAACCACCCCACCAATACCCATCTTAATAAATAAATAAATAAATTTGTTTACAATTAAAATTTTGACAGCACCAACAGGGTTACCAGTATAAGTTTTTATAAATAATTTTATAATTTCTCATGTAAACCGACTTTTTAGACAGACTCTATACTTATCATACATCTTCGTGACAGGTGGATGCCCCTCTAAAGCAGATGTCGACACTAGAGACGTACGTGACGTATCGCGTGCGGTGCGTGTGCGCACGTTGGCCCACGCCCAACCACGTGCGGCGCCGGTACAACCATTTTAAGGTATGATTACCATAAAACGTACACGATTTAAGGGGGCGACGTAACTTTTCTTTTTTCACCCCTTCTTGTGGTATTAGTTAACTTAATATTCAAACAATTGCGTATAAAAAAAGTTTTAAAATAATAGCA
Organism: Agriphila tristella; assembly: GCA_928269145.1. Classification (NCBI taxonomy): domain Eukaryota; kingdom Metazoa; phylum Arthropoda; class Insecta; order Lepidoptera; family Crambidae; genus Agriphila; species Agriphila tristella. The sequence continues at coordinate 15,667,273 of OV743448.1, read as the reverse complement.
TTTATAGTTGTTAAATAAATTTAAGAATGAAGAATTTAAGATAATGTTAGTATGAAAAATGCAAGTTCATAAAAATTATCCATAAAAATGTGTGTAGTGTAAATATTGTAAGACTGCCTGTTCATTGACGGGGAGCGGAGAAATGAGGAAATATTAACCAATAGAATTATATGAATGAACGGAGATCTATGGCGGCAATCCAATACGATTACGGAGCGGAGATTTACGCAATAGACTATTTGACTAATTTTCGAAAACCATTTTAAATTATTCCTTATTACGTAATAAGCGCATTACATTGATTATTTCAGGAAAAATCTATGTATTTAATTACAAAATCAATGTTAAAGTTTAAAACCGCGCCAAAAACGCTATGGCGCTGGACACGTGACTTGTTGACGTCACAAGCCTGTTAACATTGTAATATCCTTAGCCATTTGACAGCCATCAATCGCGGATCCTAATAAGTCTATGGTCGTGTCAAACGCCTGACTGAAGCCACATTTATTTACAGGCATGTGACGTCATCAGTCAGCTTAGAGCGTTTTCGCCACAGAAAAAAATTCAAAAATTATTGCATTTTTCTAAGTGAAATTAATCAATTAAATTTAGTCCATATAATAGTTGAATATGTTTTTTTACACCATTATCTGTTAGGATGACCACAATTTGTAGTATATTTTCAATATTGTCAAATTGTCTATTCTATTGGTTAATATTTCCTCGTTCCTCCGCTCCGCCGCCTCGCTTCGCTTCAATGGACATGCAGCCTAACTTCTGATAAGTTCTTGGGTAGTAGGAAAATATGGACAATTCAAAAGCAATTCATTTATAACTTTAATTGAATAAAAATTTTTGTATTTTGTTTGAAAATATATACAGGGTGTTCGGTGATAGCCTTATAAAGCCCAATAGGGTGGATAGGGACCATCAAACTGAACAACTTTTACTATGGGACCAACTCTGAAATCGCGAAATAAAATATCAGCTGTTTCATACATTTTGATATTTTTGTTTTTAATTTTTGTATGAATTAGCTGATTTTGTTCGCGATTTCAGAGTTGGTCCCATAGTGAAAGTTGTTCAGTTTGATGGTCCCTATCTACCATATTCGGCTTTAGAAGGCTTTTATCAAACACCCTGTATATTGACGGCGTATATTTTGACAGGCGCTCCACAAGCGCCTATCATCGGCCCACCCCCTTATAGCGGCGCCCCCCCTCCCCCCTTCCCCCCGCGCGACAAACAGCCCGACCGCTACTCGGCAGCGTTCGTCGCAGTTCGGACTTTAGGACTAGACGCGTTTTTATTATAGATAACTGTTTATTTCAGGCGCTCCACAAGCGCCTATCGTCGGCCCACCCTTTAATAGCGGCGCCCCCCCTCCCCCCGCTGCACTCCGCGCGACAGCAGCTGGACCGCTACTCGGCTGCTTTCGTCGCAGTTCGGACTTTAGCACTCGATGCTTTCTTGGGTGAGTTGATCTATACCGGGTGTCCCAAAACTTTGCCACACGGAGGGAAAGTACCTTAAATATTGAAGATAGGAAATTTTACTGAAAGAAGACTATATTTTATTTTAAAAATTAATGCGAACTACATTTAAAGATTTTTTTAAATATCGCATTATTTCCTATACAAATTGATACAATACGTAATCATTAAAATTTAAATGTAAAATTTCATGATCTTCCTTTTGTTTAAGATGCTGTGTTACTTAATAAAAAATTATATCCTAACGAATAACTCTTTTGATCGGTATCGTAAAAATAAAAGATTGTTTTTTTTTCTAATTTGGTAGGTTCGATTCCTGGCTAAGGCATGTGATTTTTCGAAAATCTTTGAATACAGTTCCAATTATTTTAAAAATCAAAATGGAGTTCCTTTTAGCAAAATTTCCTATCTTCAATATTGAAGGTACTTTCCCTCCGTGTGGCAAAGTTTTGGGACACCCGGTATATCTATCCTAATCTATGTGTGTCCAACGTAGGGTGCTCCAAAGTTAATGCAAATAAAAATGTGTGTATGAATTGGGTTAGTATTTTGAATTTTTTGTTTAATAGAAGTCTAGACAAATACTGTCTCAATTTGTTTATTTGTTTATATAATAGGAACACCAGCATTTGTTGACAGTATTACTTATACTAACTTAAAATAACATTTTTTTATTGGTAAGTGTAACAAATTTTAAAGGTGAACACCACATGCATAAAGACAACAATATAATACTTAATCTATACATTTTTTATGATAACATTAGAAAAAATAATATATATAAACATTGAAAACCTAAAACTGAGTGCTATCACAGAATTCTGCCAAGCTTCGCACATTTTCATTTTGAACTAGGTAAATGTGTTTGCAAAAATGTCGAAAGATGTCGATTAAGAGGTCTTAAACCAAACAACATCATAAGAACAGTGAATTGGGATGTTGACTAATGAATAAAATAACGAAATACTAAAAAAATCGTAAACATATTAAACTTTTAGAGTAGCTTGTATACCTCTTGGTTTTATATATTGCATATTATTTGTTTTATGACCCTTCACAGTTGGGTGAACAAGTCCATATAAAAAATTATAAAATTTATTAAAATAAATGATACCTTTAATTAGTTCGTAAAATGTATAGCAAATTCGTCTAAGAAACCATTTTGATAAACACGATATTTAATATAGCTGCCGAACAAATTTCCTACGCGTTGGATACAAACTACGTCATAATTCAGTAGCCGTTAGTATGGAGCGTTTTTGGGCGAGTCCATTTGTGTGCATTTCACACTGTGATATCTCGGGCAGTTTTCAAGCTAGCGAAATAATTATTTTACCAATGTTTCTTTTTTTGAGAGGTAATTTATGTAATATAAAATAAAAAAGTTGTCAACATCCCAATTATTATCAGTGACGGAGTAGGTAGATTGATTTTACGTCTCGCATCATGAAAGTCATAACATGGATAAGCCTTTTTTCCGTAATTTCGTTTCGGTACTTACGGGATTGAATCAAATACTGTGAATGTTTGCATGCATGTGAATGCAACATTAACGATAACTATTATTAATGGGATCCCACTTTACGGTTGCTACGTTTTTACTCAAGTTTAGCCATGCCATCGTTTTTAAATCCGAAGGCATATCCATCCTTACTAATATTATAAATGCGAAAGTCCGTTTGTTTGTTTATTTCGTCTTAACTACTGAACCGATCATCATGAAATTTTGCATACACGTTGTCAGGGGTACAGAAAAGGACATAGGGTACCTTCATCCCGTAAAAAATATTGTTCCCGAGGGAAAGCAAAAAATATTTTTACGCAGACGAAGTCGCGGGCGGCCGCTAGTATTAATATACGTGTCAGTTTTGACCCCAAATCATTTTTCCTACCTACTCCGATCACTGATTATTATGCTCAAATTGCAAATCATTTTGGTATGTCCGTCGGCCTCTTAGCTTGAAATCATTGTTGAAATTCTAGATTCTATGCATTCACATTGTTATTTTTATATTAAGTCTAGCTTCCGCCCGCGACTTCGTCTGCGTGGACAGTTTTTTTGCTATCCCTCGGGAACTGTACGTTTTTCTGGATGAAAGGTACTCTATGTCCTTTTCTGCACCCCTGACAACGTGTGTGCAAAATTTCATGATGATCGGTTCAGTAGTTACGGCGTGAAGGCGTAACAAACAAACAAACGGACTTTCGCATTTATAATATTAGTAAGGATAATTAATTTAATAGAAAAAATCGACTCACCCGTAGCAGCTCAGATGGGATACGGGTGAGTCGATATTTTCTAGTATTTTTTCTAATAAATTAATTATCTTGAAATCATTGTTTATTTATAGACCGGGTAGCAAAACACCCTATCCTAACTCACAGCGAAGACCTGCGTATATTCCTGACGGCACCGACCGATCAACTAGAAAAGGCCTTACGGCCTGAGGGCGGCCTTACATTGTGGGGACTCACAGGCGGCACTGCGGATAGGCCCGCCAATCCGCCTAGGTAAGTTAAACGGATAGACTTTACTCAACGGATAGAGCCTTAGTTTACATACTGCGGATGCGGATAGACCTACTGATCCGCCTAGGTAAGTTTATTAAATAGTTTTAATTCATAAATAGCGGATAAACTTTACTAACTTAGCAGATAGAGCCTTAGTTTACAAGCTACGGATGCGGATAGGCCCGCCAATCCGCCTAGGCAAGTTCATTGACTATTATATTACATTTCAATCGAAACCTCTTAGGTGACTAAATTTTTTTTTTTTCTCTCTCTCTCTCTCTCTCTCTCTATGAGGATACACATTACGGATGCGGATAGTATTGTACAGGATAGTTAATAATACTAGGAGAAAATCTTGTCTTTGTTACTGTCAATCCGCCTAGGTAAAGTATATTACCTATTTTTCTATTTATAAATGTCGGATAGAACCACCATTTGTTGTTAGTTCACACTACGGAATAATCTACTAAAGTAACTTAATTATCTTGACTATATGGAATTCTTTTGTCGATTTAGTTTTTCAATACTTTTCGCTAAAAAAACCTTTCAACCATCGAAAAATGATCAAAAATGTCACAAACGCGAGATCTACTAGACTCATTGAGTCACTAATTTGGATTAGTGACTATTAGCACATCGAAAGACAAGTTGTTTTTTTTTTGCTTAAAAAATATAACCTGTTTCCTATTGGCTTTTTTCTTTATACTACAACTAGCGGCCGCTCGCGACTCCCTCTGCTTGGAAAGGTTTTTTGTTATCCCTCTGGAACAATACTTTTTTGGGATGAAACGTACCCTATGTCCTTCTCTGCACCCCTGACAGCGTGTATGCAAAATTTCATGATGATCGGTTCAGTAGTTAAGACGTGAAGGCGTAAAAAACAAACAAACGGACTTTCGCATTTATAATATTAGTAAGGATAATGTACCTTGTTCTCAGGGTAAAAGATCCAGAGTTCGTCAGCGCAGCGGAATACCTCACATCTCTACAGACCAAGCTAACTGCTCTGTGCGCCTTGACTAGAGCATTGCATAAAGGGCAAGCGGAAGTAGGCAGCGAGATGATGGGGTGTGTATAACACACATACCATACACACGCTCTCTCTCACACATTCTCTCATACTATTTCTCTCTCTCTCTCTTAGACACACAACGCACACACAAACACTCTCTCATATACACATGCACAGCACACACACACTCTCTCTCACACAAACTTTACTCATACCCAATACTATTATATGCATTTATGTCATATACCTCACATCTCTGCAGACCAAGCTAACTGTTCTATGCGCCTTGACTAGGGCACTGCATAAGGGACAAGCAGAGATAGGCAGCGAGATGATGGGGTGAGTAAAAACACACATACCATACCATACACACACGCTCTCTCTCATAGACACAACGCAGACACAAACACACTTTCTCTGTCTCTCTCTCACACACACACACACACAAACAAACTTCACTTGTTAGATTTTCTTAAATTAAGAGTTTGTTTTGGATAACTGTATAGATTCTAAATATTTTCTGAAATTTGATTTACAATGAATTCATTTTAATTTGTTAAAAGTTGTGAAACGAACATTCATGTTACCAATCGTGTTACTTTCGGTTAGCGGTTTCCGTGGCGCCACCACGAGTGTTTTTTCCGTAATGGCGGACATAGACAGGCTTGGGGTTGGTCGCCAGTTGCGTTTGGATTGTCATCGAAGATAGATGTTCTTGTTAAGACTATTGTTATTAAATGTTTAAAGATATAAATATTTCCTTGAAATATCAATCGTTGTTTGCTTTATCATCGCCTACCACCGATGATGGGTACAAATACACATACCATACACACACGCACTCTCTCTCTCTCTCTCAAACACACTGACACAAATTCTCTCTCACACGCACACGCATTCTCTCTCTCTAAGAAGAAACAACGTTGTTCTCGTCGCAGACAAGTTTGCTAACTGCTCTATGCACCTTGATTAAGCACTGCTTGCTTCTTTCTTTCTTTTTCTCTCTCTCGCACACACTGACACAAATTCTCTCTCACACGCACACGCATTTTCTCTCTCTAAGAAGAAACAACGCACACAAACTTCACTCATACCCAATACTACGCATTCATGTCATTTACCTCACAGACTAAGTCAACTGCTCCATGCACCTTGCTTCTCTCTTTCTTTTTCTCTCTTTCTCTCTCACACACACACACGCAGACATGAACACTCTCGCACACACATAGACACATACTTATAAACTCACAGACAATCTTCACTCATACTCAATATTGTGCTGTTTTTATTATCAAATCAAGTGATTTTCTTTGTAAGATGTTACAATTTGTTTGTCAGTATGAAACGCGTATGCGACGCGTGGGCGAGCCAAGCGGGCGGCTTGGCGGGGCGGGGCGCGGGCGCCGCGGGGGCCGGCGCGGGCGCGGGGGCCGCCGCCAGGGGGGCGGCCAGGGGCCGGGGGGGACTCAAGGCTAGAGCCACTCTGCCTTTATTAGCGGCTTATGCGGGGGCACATGTTGAGAAGATAAAACAGAGAGATAGTTTACACGGTGAGTTGTAGAATGTAATTATTTTTTTAAGATTTCAGAGCTTTTTTTTCGCGATTTCAGAGTTGGTCCTATTGCAAAAGTTGTTCAGTTTGATGGTCCCTATCTACCATATTCGGCATTAGGGGTTATTTTGTAACACGTTAAAATAAAGTCAAGAAAATATATCACATTTTTTTCTCCACAGCAACTTACGTGTCAGGCTCCAACACAACAGGAGAGTTACATAACAGGTAAATACTTTAAACTATCATAGTTTATTAGAATCATTTTAGATTTTTATTGGATGTTTTTCTTACCAACAACTAGAGATACATCTGAATTAAGAATAAATAATTATGTTTAATATTAGGTCTTTTTTAGCTATTAATTTTTTTACTACTAATTATCTTTATTACGAATCAATGTGTGCATTCCAACAGACAAATTTTTGAGTCATCGATCGACAGTAAATTTTAACCATGGAAAGTAATTTGTATAGAATATTTTACTTTCCATGGTAAAAAAAATGTACTCTATGGTGATCGATGACTCATAGATTTGTCTGTTCGAATGATAAAGCAACTTTCTGACTTCAAACAAATCTTTGAACAGGTTAGAACAAGCATCCGAAGCTCTCCGATCAGAACTAACAGACTGGCTACCAAAAACACATTCCGAAATAAAATCCTTACTACTGGACATAGCAGAAAAACAAGTTAGCATCCATAAACAATCGCTAATGGGATGGGAACACGCATTAAAACTATCAACGGAAACAAATGTAGGGGATTTATTCAAAACAGTGTCAAAAAACGCTGTACAAAACTTATCTCCTTCGAAATATAACGCTACACCGACAGAAACGGAAAGAGATTTTGATGACCTCAGCAATAGTTCGAACGAGTTTGAAGTCAGCCATTTGAAGTTTGACGTAGTCAGCAAAGGCAGTGACAGCCCTGATTTTGAAGTCAAAGGCAACTGCAAAGTGTCCGTGGAAAGTGAAGTCAATAATGGGTCCACAGATAGTTATGAAGTCGTCAAAGTCAATGAAGTCACCAAAGCCGAGTTGAATTCGGATGATGTCGCCAAAGCTGAGTTGAAGTTGGACGAAGTCAGCTCGGATCCTTTGAAACAGTTCTCTGAAGTTGATCTCTCGTCATGATTGTACGACAATTTGTTTGTGAATATTTTGAGAGAATTTTAATATATTTTTTAAGTATATTCTTAAACTATGATAGTTTTTAATTCCGAAATAAAATCCCTATTACTCGATATCGCAGAAATACAAGTTAGCATCCACAAACAATCGCTAATGGGGTGGGAACACGCATTAAAACTATCAGCGGAAACAAATGTAGGGGAATTATTCAAAACAGTATCAAAGAATGCTGTACAAAACTTATCTCCTTCGAAATTTAACGCTACACCGACAGAAACGGAAAAAGACTTTGATGACCTAAGCAATAGTTTGAATGAGTTTGAAATCAGCCATTTGACGTTTGACGTAGTCAGCAAAGGCAGTGACAGCCCTGATTTTGAAGTCAAAGGCAACTGCAAAGTGTCCGTGGAAAGTAAAGTCAATAATGGAACTACGGATAGTTATGAAGTGGTCAAAGTCAATGAAGTCACCAAAGCAGATTTGAATTCGGATGAAGTCGCCAAAGCTGAGTTGAAGTTGGACGAAGTCCGCTCGGATCCTTTGAGACAGTTCTCTGAAGTTGATCTCTCGTCATGATTGTACGACAATTTGTTTGTGAATATTTTGAGAGAATTTTAAGTATATTTTTAAATTATGAAAGTTTTTAATTTTATTACTTTGTAAACGTCTTACAAAAGTACACTTCCGACCAAAAATATGGTATCACCCATCTTTATTAAAGATTTAGTCTACTATCCTTACTTGTCCTATTTTGACACTGACATGAATTTTTTTTTCTATTTAACTGGACTGGCTGTCTGTATGATTTGACAGCAAAGTTTTTGTGCCTATTTAAAACGCCTCTAGCGTCTGTCTAAGGAACTATCTGACGTAACTACAATGAAAATGGTTGCCATGATGACACCAGACTTTAGTACCACATCCCTTACGCTACGTCCTACAGCGCCAAAATGGCGGAAATCAAATAGGTACAAGAACAGTTTGACAGCAGCCAGTCTGGAATATACAAGGTGTTTGGTAAAAGCCTTATAAAGCTGAATATGGTAGATAGAGACCATCAAATTGGACAACTTTTACTATGGGACCAACTCTGAAATCGCGAAAAAAAATTCAGCTGTTTCATACAAAAATTAATAATGAAAATATCAAAATGTATGAAACAGCTCATTTTCTTCACGATTTCAGAGTTGGTCCCATAGTAAAAGTTGTTCAGTTTGATGGTTCCTATCTACCATATTCGGCTTTATAAGGCTTTTACCAAACACCTTGTATAGAAGTCAATGTATTTTGACAATGTTTTTTTGATAGTTATCATACGTCTTTTAAATTTTAATCACTGATTAAAAATATGTTAACTTATTAAATTAAATTTTCATCCGTAACTAATGATTTCTTTCGTATTCTATGTGTGGAAAAAATTTTTTGTATTTTATAAATGATTATTTCAATAAAGAGTTGTGTGAAGATTGTTTACCCTATACAGCGAACTAAAATCAATGGAATAAGCATTCTGCTCAAAAAATGGCACCACACGAAAAGTACAACTAAGTGGATAGAGCCAAAAATGCTGGCATTTAATTTTGCAGCACAAAGCGTCTGAACACTGGTTGCTTATTAGCGACCATGATTTGTATAGTCATAGATATTTTCTATACTTAAACAAAAAAATAAGATATGTTTTTTCTGCATCTTTTTACTGCCTCCTTTGCATCTTTTACACCATTTGACTATAAAAGACGTAATTTCTAATATACTCTCTCTTTATATATCTTCTCTACAATACAAACTGCAATTTATTGAAAAGAACACTAACGTCAGTCACCGGTACCTTGATTACGTAAAGCTGTTGCTAACAATTCTCGATTGAAATCGATTGAAAGCTCAGTTGTATTGCTGCTTTAGTTAAGATAGTTGTCACATTGGTTCTAACTAAAGCAGCAATGTAACTGCGATTTTTGTCAAAGTTGATTGCAACAAAATTACAAAATCACCCCCCGGATGCGTGGCCGGCCCGACTAAAGCTGAGCGGGTTGTACTTTTTCGGCCCCGTGGTGCCATTTTTAAGCAATATTTGTTTGCAATTACACTTCCATAGATTTTAGTTCGCTGACCCAATAAGACAAGTATGGATTAATAAACAGACTTTGTCAAAGCATTTAAACCGCCATAGTCTAGTACTCTAGTGCCTTCAGGTTCAAAACGTCCACTTCCCAAAAAGTACCTTGCCCAAAATGTACATTTCCTAAAATAATTGAATGAATGAATGATGAAAAATCATTTATTAAAAAAAAACGTAGAAATTAAGTGCTTTTGAATGGGGAATGTCCGAAAAAAATCAAATTGGCTGAATATTTTTCTATAGGTAGGAATAAGGTCCCTTAGTAATAGAAAAAAGTTTCAGAATTTTCGGTTGGGTAAAAAAGTTTTTAAAAATCAAAGTCTCTTCGACTTCACAAATGTATAAAAGTAACAGCAGAATGGAGATTATACCTTTGCCGCTAACTGCCACAAAGACAACACGTATTAAAAAAAAAAGTTTTGACATTTTGTCTTGAAACTTTTTTTTTAATACCATGTTGTGGTTGTGGCATGTGTTGGCAAAGGTACAATCTCCATTCTGCTGTTACTTTCATACATTTGTTAAGTCGAAGAGACTTTGATTTTTTGAAATTTTTTCACGAAACCAAAAAATTTGAAAATTTATTCTATTACTAAGGGACCTTATTCCTACCTATAGAAAAATATTCAGCCAATTTGATTTTTTTCGGACATTCCCCATTGTCTGTATTTTTTCTACCACCACACCCATTCGAAACTTTTTGAGCTGACAAGAAGAATGGGCTGGCAAGAAGAAGTTTACCTTCTCCATATTTATGTGATCCTGGTACTTTAAAATGTATCCAGTTAGCTGTTTTAAGAATGTACATTTTGGGATGGGAAATGTTCATTACGGGAAAGGTGCATTTTGGGAAAATTACATTTTGGGAAATATACATTTTGGGAAAGGACCTTTTTGGGAAGTGGACATTTCGGGAAATGTACTTTTTGAAACAGGTGCACATTATGGGAAGTATACATTTTGAACCTGAAGTCTGTAGTGGTTTGATTACCAGTGTTATACGAAAATGTCTTGGATTCGATTCCCAAATAATAATTGAGTTATTTAGTTACATAATCTCAAATGTCCAATAAATTATGTTAAATTTGTATACGTAAGCAACGCCATACGCGTTTACTAATATTACGATGTACCCAAAGCAATAGAGTCACATATTAACGATGTATAATTAAATATGATGTATAATAACTTACCTGCGATTAATTTAACAATGTACAATAGAAGTGGCCAACTTCCGAGCGATTGCGGTACAAAACGACGTAATTGAATCTGTAACATTTTCTCTTTGCATACATTCTCGAGTGAAGTTGCCGCGAATCACTGTATATTGTCAATTTAAACGCATTGTACACTTAACATATCGATATTGTCAATACATACAATGTACTGTATATTAAATCATAAAAGTATTAAAATGCAAATACAAGGTGCATTTGTAACCACTCTCCAAATTTTAAGGATGTGTTCAGTGCTCAACTGAACAACATTCTCTAAGAAACATAGGGTCAAATATGTAAAAAAATGACTTTTCATACAAATCAAAGAGATCACGTGATCAGTTTAGTGTGGGATGACCAAAACATTTTGGCGTATTTCGACACATGTTTCATGGAGAAAGTTGTTCAGTCACAGAATAAATAATAGTACAAGGTACAGAAGCAGCATTCGGCAAAGTCATTTAAATAAATAGCGACCTTTGCTCCGACACAATAAAGAACAATTCAGGTCGCGCAATGGCCTGCAGTACAGTTTATATTCACCTAGTAGTTGCCTCTCTTTCTATCGCGTGCTCTTACCTTTTCTGACGACGCAACGTTAGGGTTGTCTTCTTTTAAATGAACTACGTCACAGAATATATACTCTAACGCGAAAAGAAACGACACTCGCGCATGTATGCTCGTAAAATCGCTCGCGGCTATGTGTGCGTGTCTGGAGGCGCGCGGGGGATGCGCGCGGCGCGCGGGGAGATGCAGCCGCTAGTCGCCGACTTACTCGGGCAAGGGTTCTTTCTACTTTCGCTCGCCGCTCGCTTGTCCCACCGCAATCCGTATTGTACCGCATTTCGCACGGACTGACTACGCGTTTAATTTACATTATTTAATTGTTAGATAATTAATCATGCCCGGCGGCGGGCGTTATTGCTGTGTTTATGGCTGTGGCAACAACCAAAAACAAAATCCTGATAAAAGTTTCTTCGTATTGCCCAGTGATCCAGAAAAGTAAGTACCTATAGAGTAAGCGATTTTATATCTTATTTTAAAATAACAAAAATATGTCAAAGTTGCCATAGTTGATGGGACCTACTATTGCAACTTTACCATATTTTGAATTTTAATAAAATAAATATTTATCGACTATTTTATAAGTTAAAATATACGAAATATTAGTCATGCCCTTACCGTTCCTTTAACCTGACTTTAATTATAACAAAAAGCTCTGAAAATAAGGATTTCAGACGATTAAACCTCGTAAACTTGCAAGTAGGTAAAATTGACAATAAATAATAAAACCGGCCAAGTGTGAGCCGGACTCGCGCACAAAGGGTTCCGTACCAAAAACGGCAAAAAAAAAAAAAGGACTTTTCTTGTATGGGAGCCCCCCTAAAATATTTATTTTATTCTGTTTTTAGTATTTGTTGTTTTATCGGCAACAGAAATACATCATCTGTTAAAATTTCAACTGTCCAGCTAACACGGTTCATGAGATACAGCCTGGTGACAGACAGACAGACAGCGGAGTCTTAGTGATAGGGTCCCGTTTTTTACCCTTTGGGTACGGAACCCTAATAAAAATGATTAGAAATCAAACCTTTCCTTCATTAACACGTTAAGAGATTAAAAAAATGATTATAAATAACAGAAAATAAAGTATAAGGGTTGCAATTTATGATGTGTACTTACCTATTATAATTAAAAGATTACAAAAACTTATTATAAATCAAACCTATCTTTCATTAACATGTCCTTGCACAAGTTTATTTCCTAACATACCTACTATGTAATTTCCTTTGCCACAAGTCTAAATTCCATTTCGGTATCAACCCTAGCGCTTACACGCTCTGGCTCAAGGTCGCTGGCGCTCGTACTCTCACGTACAGAGTGTGTCACGGCTGTGACTACGTAGCATACATCATAATGTGAAAAATCCGTACACGGCACAGTAATGTCGATTCGACATTGTTACTATTATATAGAGACAATACCTACGCAGGCAGTAAGATGCCGCGCGACTACACAGGCGGGCGTGTGACGGCCCTCTGCTCACTTGTTCCGCCGGCGGAACGGCTAGCGGTAGGTGCTTATCGCGCGACCTTGAGCGAGTGAAGGAGGCCTGGTTCAGTTTCATGGACACATGAACACATCGTTAAAATTTGGAGTGGTTACAAATTCACCTTGTATAGACTGGTAGAAAAATAAAAAAATCGCTTAGGTACTTTACCGTGTCAGTGGCATTTCGTGAGCCATTTTGGCAACATGACTTTTCCGAAGTAAAAAAGCCTGCTGAATTCAGTTCTGAATGTTGCCAAGCCCAATTTTGGCTCCTTTGCTCAAAATTCTTTTGTCTAGTAAATGTGTTTAAAAAAATGTGTCACGCGGCAGAATTTTCTCTCCTCCAGCCACATTTCATACTTCCGGAACGGACTTCCGGTTATCAAAATCACAGAATAGCTGATAATAGTACTAGCGTACAGAAGTTGCACTCCGCAACATCGTTTAAATAAACTGCGACTCTGCTCCGACACAATAAAGTGCAATTCAGGTCGCACAGCGCTCCCTTCGCTCCAAAACATGCACTTAGTATAGTTGCCTCTCTTTCTATCGCGTAGGTCTTATCTTTTCTGACGTATGACGGACGCCGAGCGCTTCATACTCACGCGCGAAGAGACAGAGCCCTGTCAAAATTGAGTTCAGCGACCCCCAAAACCTATGACCAGGAGCCCTACCGCCCAACTCAAAGCTTTAGCCAGAGCAATAACTAGACTATATCGATCCTTGTCATAACACGATGACAAGGACGGACTTTTACTCTGGCTTTGGTTGATGACGTCAGTGCACTGTCCGTCCATCGTGTTATGATATGACAAGGACGGATAGAGTCTAGCTATCGCTTTGAGTTGGGCGGTAGGGCCCCAGAATCGTGTTCTAATAAGATGAGGCGCCATTTTATCCGCCATCTTGAATTTTGAGCAAAGGAGCCAAAATTGGGCTTGGTAACATTCAGAAGAACCGAATTCAGCAGGCTTTTTTACTTCGGGAAAGTCATGTTGCCAAAATGGTTAAAGAATGCCGTTGAACTTGAAAATTTTAATATGAAAAACCAATCTAATATACGTTTTACTAGTTTTGTTAAATAGGAAGCATCAAACTGAACAACTTTTACTATGGGACCAACTCTGAAATCGTGAAATAATAAATCAGCTGTTTCATACATTTAGATATTTTCGTTATTAATAATTGTAATATAAGTAATAAGTAATAATCTTTATTTGTGCTATAAATGTTTACAGAACACAATTTATAACGTTAACAACCACATTAGTCTAGGACTGTGTCGCAGTTATTAGCGCCCACCTCGAACTTATTTATCAGGTAACAAATAACACATTAAAAACTATTTAGACGACAAAAGTTAAATTTTGAATGTGTGTGTGTGTGGTATGTGTTTGTGTGTGTGTGTGTGTATGTGTGTGTGAGTGAGAGAGTAAAAATATATAAAAATAATAATAATATAGGTAATATGATTTAAATTTCATTTAATTTAACAAGGGCCTCAACATCTTCATATTCTAGGCTTAAGAGCCACTCGTTCAATACAGTTTTACATTTGCGCAAAGGTAAGCTATAAATATTTAATTTATAATTGATTTTGTTATATAATACAGAGCTAAGGTACAAATAATGAAGTCTAGCCAAAACAGTACTACAACTTTCCACCTTAAAGATTCTATTCGCCAAACGTTTGTTTAAAGCAAACTTTGGGTCATACTCACAAGACGCATAAGATTAATTATAAATAATTTACGAACAGAAAGAACCTTCCACAACTCATACAGCTGCATAGTAGGGAAGCGGATAGGTTTAAAAGCCATTACTTTCAATACTGCCCTTTGAGCTCGTTCCAGTTGCAGGAGATGAGTTTTTGCCGATGCACCCCAGACAGTGATGCAATAAGTCAGTAGTGACTGTGCTAAAGCGAAGTAGATAGACTTGAGCGTGCCAGCGTCAGCACAGCCTCTCAATTTGCTGAAAACGAAGATTAGTTTTCTGATTCGGGCTGAGACGGATTTCACATGTTCCTTCCATGACATTACACTATCAACAATAACACCCAAATATTTAACGTGACTGACCCGTGAGATAGGAATACAGTTGTTTATAGAACATGAGTTTTGACCAACAGATGGGCACTGCCTTTTATGTGAAAATATGCAAAACGAAGGGTCAGGTTGAGATTGAAGTCTTGGTGCAAATATTACAAAACATGTTTTGTTGAGGTTAAGTAGTAACATGTTCTGCAATAGCCATGCTTCTACCATTCTTAAAGCTTTTTCGGCACG
Source organism: Agriphila tristella (assembly GCA_928269145.1). Classification (NCBI taxonomy): domain Eukaryota; kingdom Metazoa; phylum Arthropoda; class Insecta; order Lepidoptera; family Crambidae; genus Agriphila; species Agriphila tristella. Next base: position 15,651,893 of record OV743448.1, on the reverse strand, counting down.
GACACGGGTCACTTCCCAAGTTTTGCCATGAACAAGAATCGCCGTATCATCAGCATATGTAATGATTCTACTGTTTGGAAGGGCCAATTGACATAGACCGTTTATATAAATTAAAAACAGGGTAGGTCCAAGAACACTACCCTGTGGAACACCAGAGGTAATAGGCTTCTCATAACTAACGATGTTTTCAATCGTAACACACTGATACCTATCACTAAGATAACTCTTAAACATTTCAAGCACCAATCCACGGATTCCTAATAGTTCTAGTTTATTTAAGAGTTTTGAGACAGAGACAGTATCAAAAGCCTTGGAAATATCTAAGAAGACACATAGCGTCTTTAAGTTTTCATTTATGTTCTTAACAATTGACCATGTAAGTTCGAGAACTGCATCCTCAGTCGACCTCCCTGCTCTAAATCCGAATTGATTGGTTGAGATAACATTTTTAGAATCAAGAATTTTTTTCTAATATTTTCGACAATATTGAGAGCACCGATATTGGCCTATAATTAGTGACACTGCCTCTGTCTCCACTCTAGTGCCTTTTTAAAAACAGTTGGAAAAACACCGGATGAGAGGCAAAGGTTGAAAACGTGGTTCAGTATAGGCAACAAGATATGCTTTCCGGCCCTAATAAGAGTGGCGGGGATATGGGATAGGGATATTGTTGTATGAAACAGCAGATTTTTTTTCGCGATTTCAGGGTTGGTCTCATAATAAAAGTTGTTCAGTTTGATGGTCCCTATTTACCATATTCTGCATTAGGGGTTATTTTGTAACACATTGTATAATATTACTTCAATCAATTTCCATTTTAACTCCAATATAATATACAGAGAGAGAGAGAGATCTAATATAATACATATGTCACCGGCAATGTATGAAACGCAGGCATTACAATGCCTGGCCCTTTTAGGCAATGTATGAAATAGAATGAATATTATTGTCTATTTCACACATTACCTAGCCATTCTATACAATGCCTGCTGGTCCACCGGCAATGTGTAAAATAAAAAGATTTTGATCGAGGGGGGGTCGGGGGGGGCTCGAGGGCGGCTTATTGAGTTTGGAACCGAACCTGCTTTACTCCTGTAGGTCCCGGGTTAGGTTAGAAATTTAAGGCGAGCGCGTAGCGCAGCGGAGCGTGAGCCTTAAATTTCGAGGTTATTTTTCATAACAGACAACAGAAATAAACTTATTTTACACATTGCCGGTGGACCAGCAGGCATTGTATACAATGCCTAGGCAATGTATAAAATGAATATCATTTCATACATTGCCTGATCGTTTCAGGCATTGTATACAATGCCGGAGAATACACATTGCCGGTAACATATATAATTTAAATTGAGACACATTACTGTGCATACAGAACGAAAAGTATCTAAATACAACCACAATCATTTTAAAATAATATTTAGTTGACACCATTTAACACCATCGGTAACCAATATTTAAACTTCTCTAAAAAACACTTTATTTTGTAAAGCCCCAAATTAATAACAAAATACTTGAATTTGTCTGAAGAAAATCCATGCATGTAGACCGTGAGCCCGCGTCAGTATTGCCTACGTCATATGACATCACGATGAAATGCATGGCAATCGGTCGGAAAAGTTGTGCTGAGCTAGGATCAGAAGATTATGGCAGAAAAAATTGGCCGGAAGCTTGAGAAAATCTTCCACTTCCGGTCAAAATTTTAAGATTATATTTACGTCATGTGACATCAGTAAGAGACCCGTGTCATCATTTAGTTTTCAATCGTAGAGAGAGTAAACATAAGTCTGTCAGTTCTGAAATGACTAAAAAACAAAAAATTTAAGTTTAAGGTATTCCGGCCATTTCAGAACTGACAGACTTATGTTTACTCTCTCTACGATTGAAAACTAAATGATGACACGGGTCTCTTACTGATGTCACATGACGTAAATATAATCTTAAAATTTTGACCGGAAGTGGAAGATTTTCTCAAGCTTCCGGCCAATTTTTTCTGCCATAATCTTCTGATCCTAGCTCAGCACAACTTTTCCGACCGATTGCCATGCATTTCATCGTGATGTGATATGACGTAGGCAATACTGTCGCGGGCTCACGGACTAATGTATTATCGATGACACCACTGGGATATCGTTTTCGCTTTGGTAACCATTTAACCAATATTTAAAATTTAAACTCTAGAAACACTTTCTAATTTGTAAAGCCCCAAATTTCATTATTATTGCTACTATTTGTTTTAATAGTTTAATGCAAATCTGATCGACAATAAACTAAATTTGCAATTATGAACCTTATTTTCATTACTTTAAAAATGACATTGTTTCATACCTGAGATTGCTTCGGTTGTTAATGTGTCTATAATTTGTGTATCTCATGTAAATATTAACTTTCATGTACATATTATTATATAAAGTATTTATTATTATTATTATATTAAAATAGATCTGTTATCTATTTTGCAAACCATTTATTTTTATTTACCTTGAATTCCTATAGCGCAGTGTTTCCCAATTAGTGGTACACTCGTACCCCCAGGGGTACCCGTCGAACTCTTAAGTAATACATCAGACAGTTTATTTAATTTTGTATGTATCATTCCTGCAATAATGGGTTCGCGAGTTTGCGGTCTTTCTTTATGTGGTACGTGAAAAAACTAATTGGGAAGCACTTTTATGGCCCATTCCCATTGTCCCCCACTGGGGGACAATCCCCCCCAGTGGGGAACGGGAAAAGGCCACCCTGTATAGTGTAGATTATGATGTCACCATATCGAAATGCTTATGAATTATAAGAAATTATAAGAACGCGGAAGCAGTAACAAAACAACAGTATCCTAGGCGTAACAGCCCTAAAAAACGACTGCCCTATAATCAGACAGCTTTTAAAGACCTGTGGCTAGATTTTAAGAAAATTTTGCCCAATTTTTTTTTTATATAATGAATCCATAATTTTGTCCGAAATAAAGTTTAAATATTATAATTATTGAGCCTTGAGCACTAAACATAAATGTTACCAAAGAGTTTCACATGCTTTTTATTTTCAATCAAAAAATAGGAGTCGGAGTAAAAACCATAGTTAACAATAAAAATCATTTATTCTGTGAACAACACCGCCGCACGCACACGACACGCTAACACAATGGAAAGTCTACTATCTATACTCGTTCATAGTGCACACAATTCTTTTTATAGTTCTAAAATGGTTGCCTAATGTCCGGTCTTTTACAGTCGTGTCCGGCAAAATATATACAAGTCTGACTTTTGGTCAATACCGATGCAGGGGCGGATCCATGATTTAAGAGGGGGGGGGGGGGGAGACTAGGGCTATAGATTTAACAGAAACTTAAGAGGGACTGTCTATTAATATAAATCATTGACACAATAATTTGAAAAAAAAAATTGTTCAATGTAATCCACAAAGGTACTGCCTTATGGGGGGGGGGGGAGACATGGCCCCCCTGGATCCACCCTTGTTCTCTTGGGGGGTCATAATGGGATGACCTTGGGTACAATTTTTTTACTAACATATTCGCTATCGAAAGTATAGAAAATAATGGAGAAGCCATTTTTTTGTGAGTAGCATGGCAACACTTTTTGTATGCAAAACCACGTTGCTAGTAAAAAAAAATAGTTATTAAGGTATGGTGTAAGCACTTTCCGTTTACATAAATGCATCAAATTGACTTTGGTTCAATAAAAATGTGCGTAGGGACTCTTATCGTCGTCGTCTTCGTCTATACAGCGTGTTACAAAATAATAACCCCCACTGCCGAATATGGTAGATAGGGACCATCAAACTGAACAACTTTTACTATGGGACCAACTCTGAAATCAAGAAAAAAACAGCTGTTTCATACAAAAAATAATAACGAAAATATCAAAATGTTTAAAACCAGTTGGTTTTTTTCGCGATTTCAGAGTTGGTCCCATAGTAAGTTGTTCAGTTTGATGGTCCCTATCTACCATATTCGGCTTTAGAAGTTTTTTGTAACACGTTGTTATAGTATGAATAGGTAATATCCTTTGTTGATTTTCAGTAGAATTAATAAGAGAATGGAATGATGGCAAAGACCAAAAGAAAAGTTAGACCCAACTATTGAAAATCAACAAAGCAATAGATAACTCTCAACAATGCAAAGATAACAATTCTCAGCAAAGATAACTCAACAATTCTCAGCAAAGATAACAATTCTCAGCTAAGATAAATCTCAGCAATGTGTGATCCTTCTTAGTATCAGTTATCTCTTTCTATCATAGGTGTGTCAAGTGAGAACGAATAGGGTTCTAGTAAAAGATAAAATTAAAAGGACACTATACAGGGTGGAAAAAAAGACGGTAAGGTAAAGAGGAAAAGTACCCTAAATATTGATAATGACAAATGTTAGTGAAAGGAAACATTATTTTATTTAAGAATAAAAAGTTAAACTACATTCGAATTTTTTTGATAAATCGCTTGTCTCAGCCGAGAATCGAACAGAAAAAAGTTGTACCTTAATAAGTAAGATTGAGTAATCTCCTTATTTTTTTTTTCAAAAATACTTGTATGTAGTTTTACTCATTTAAAAAAATCCTTTCGCTAACATTTGCCATCATCAATATTAAGGGTACTTTCCCTCCAACTACAGTCTTTTTTTCGGCCAATCCTGTTATTCCCTACTAGGGGCTATCAGGAATAAGCCTTTTTCCACCCTGTATAGTAAAATTCAATAATTAATTCACTGGAGTAATCTGACGTTTACGATTGGAAACATGAACGTTTGAGGCTTGTTTAACAAATGTCCCAGTTGTAACCTTGAACACTACTGACTTTGTGTGAGTGAACTGAATCACAATGAACGAAACGCAGCACTAGTACAATAAATAAAGCCGCGATTACATATCCCGATTTAGCAAACCAATTTAGAGTTGCCACCGTATAAATAAATAAGTTAAATTTTAACAGTGAATTTGCACAAATAACAGAAAGGTCAACATTTTTTATGATTTTTTTATTTTCAATTCTCATCTCCAATCTTAAACAATGTTTACTTTTCCGTCATAGTGTAAATTCAATTTTAAAATCGAACTTATTCTACAATATTTTATTGTCAAGTACGGGAGGCAACCCGAAATTGGTTCCTAAAATCGGCGTCATGTAATCGAGGCTTATTTATTTTAAAATATGTCATTAGAATCTGTCAGTTTACTCCAGTGAATTAATAATTTATTTAACGGCTTATCAGAAATATGTGCACCTTCTATGTAAACCATCCAATTTTTTGTTCTCTGACTATGATTTTAATATCAGTTAATAACATTGGTTGCTTTGAGCTTGATGAACGCTACTGACTTTGTGTGAGTGAACTGAATCACAATGAACGAAACGCAGCACTAGGACAATAAATATCGCAACATTATTTTACAATGTGACATTAGAATCTGTCAGTTTACTCCAGTGAATTAATATTTTATTTAACGGCTTATCAGAAATATGTGTTCTTTTTACGTAACCATCCAATTTATTTTGCTCTCTGACTATGATTTTAATATCAGTTAATAACATTGGTTGCTTTGAGCTTGCTTTGTACAGCTAATAGATACAGACTACTTGTAAATTAATTCTAACATCCTCTAACTAAAAACTACACCAATTAAGTTATGCCATATTTTACATTCATTCATTCAAATGCTTCTTCTACCAAAATATATATATTTTTCTCTTTTTATTGTGGCCATTCAAATATTTATGCTTTACATAAAATGCTCAATTCAGTCATACAAATGCATCTAAATTATACAGAAATATAGGCTTTTAGCCTATTTTAGGTCTCAAAGGTTAGGAATTTATAAAAACAAACATATATACTAGAAATTCAATGGTTTTAAATATTTATGTGTTGTGTTGATACACAACACATAATTATTTAAAACTTCTGTATAATTTAGATGCATTTGTATGATTACAAATGCATCTAAATTATACAGAAATATAGGCTTTTAGCCTATTTTAGGTCTCAAAAATTAGGAATCTATAAAAACATACATAATGCTAAAAATTACATGGTTTTTTAAATATGTATGTGTTGAGTAAGTACCATACATGTTTGATATAAAAACATCTTCAAGTTGTAAATTATTGTGTAGTTTTAAGCCGGCTATATCTCTTTGCTTTTTGAATAAATAAATAGCTTATTTTAAGGAAATCATATGGCGAGTCCAATCCAGTTTTGGTAAAATGTTGATTAGAAGTAATTCGAAGATACTCCATAAATATAGGTACATTCACGACAATATTACGACTGACGTCAGAATGTGACAGATAACATTCACACATACCCCTCAATGGGGAACAATGGGAACCTTCAGGTTCGAAATGTACACTTCCCAAAAAGTACATTTCCCAATATGTCCACTTCCCAAAAGGTACATTTCCCGAAATGTCCACTTCCCAAAAATCCCAAAAATTTAAACTTCCCGTAATTTACATTTCCCAAAATGTACACTGTTAGAACAGATAGGAATATCAAATTGGATACGTTTTTAAGTGCCAGGATCACATAATATGTAAGGTTAACTTCTATTATTAAAAAAAACGTATTTTATATATGAAATAAAAGACTTGTTAACGGATACTAGCGCGGTTTTATTGAAATTGAATTTACTTTCAATAAAACCGCGCTAGTATCCGTTAAAAAGTCTTTTATTTCATGTCTAGTGAGCGCGTGAGCTTAAGAAGTGAATTATTTTAAATATTTATTATCCAATCAGTTGCTCTTATCTGTTCTAAGAGTGTAAATTTTGGGAAAGATACATTTTTGGGAAATGTTCATTACGGGAAGTGGACATTTTGGAAAATATGCTTTTAGAAATTGGACAATTCGGGAAATGTACTTTTTGAGACCGGTGTACATTATGGGAAGTGCACATTTTGAACCTGAAGGCACGGGAATAGGCAGGTAAACAGAATGTAGAACAAATGGGAAAAAATATCGTTTCCCGCCCAACACTCGTTACCCCAATACAGTAACACACTGATCCCATTCACAACTCTGTCACAAACACATCCCCGTCACGTCACAACTCGGTATCGACACATCACTAAGAGGCGTGTCCCTTGGCCACGCCCACTAAGGCCGGGCGCACACAGCGCTCGTGCAGTTTGTAGCCGACCTTACTTACTGCCACCACTGTGCCTGGCTCGGCGCCTTCAACTTCCTGAGAAATAAATACATATATAAATTGGACATACATACATAATATTAAATAATATACTAGAGAAGAATCGACTCGCTACTAGAATGATTCTAGGGTTGCCTTCTGCCACTACTTGATTTAAGGGTTACCTGCTTAAAAAATACAAGTTTTAGATTTTTTAGAGACAAGTAAAACAGCTGTTTTATATGAAGATAATTTAGCCCAGATTCTTTTACACCATAATTTTACTTTCGCAATGAGGATCAGTAACAGGTTTGAATCCTATAGTTTTATTAGTAGGTATAATATAAAAACAAATTCATAGCTATGAAACTTAGTAAAAGATTTTTGAAATCCGTTTAGAAATGGTTGACTTATAAGGGTTTTGAAGGAAATGCCAAGCTCAATGCAATATGTGCTTTATCACGTACGACATAAGGTTCGCGTACGTCTCGATGACGTCATAAGGACCCCCCAAAATAACAGTGTTTTAGCACATTTTAGCTCGTATAATTTCTCAGGTTTAAGAGATATCATAAACTTTCTGATAAGCCACTAAACAAAAATCGTTACTGATCCTCATTACGGGTTTCTGAATTATTTAGTCTGCAAAAAATACGGTAAAGTAAAATAAGGGGCATCTGGTAACCCTAGATGATTCGCAGGCGAGACTCGAACCCGCAACCTTTGTACCACCACTTAAGCACAACTCCGCCGGGGGAAAATCTAGGACAGACAACAAAAGATGCCATTAAACCTTTTGTAGGAATTAAATTCGATTTGAAGTTTTTTTTTGTTGAATGGGCATGACGACTATTTTTTTATTTTATGTTACATAAATTACCTATCAAAAAAAGAAACATTGGTAAAATAATTATTTCGCTAGCATGAAAACTGCCCATGATATCACAGTTTGACGTCACGCTTGAGTAGTTTGTAAGCAATTTGAAATTAGTTCGGCAGCTATATTGAATATTATTGTGTTTACCAAAATGGTTTCTTAGACAAAGCTCTAAATTTTATGGACTAATTAAAGATATTATTTATTTTAATAAATGTTATACTTTTTAAATGGACTTGTCCGCCCAACTTTTAAGGGTCATAAAACAAATAATACGCAATATATAAAACCAAGAGGTATACAAACTACCTATACTCTAAAAGTTTAATATGTTTACGATTTTTATTAGTATTTCGTTATTTTATTCATTAGTCATCATCCCTATTGTAGTGACCAAAATGTCTTTTCTGGAAGAGATTTCAATATGAAATAAGCTATGCCTTTGTACTTTTTCTTTATTTGTACATTATGTATATGTTACCGGCAATGTGTATAATCCGGCACTGTATACAATGCCTGAAACGATCAGGCAATGTATGAAATATGATTTATTTTATACATTGCCTAGGCATTGTATACAATTCCTGCTGGTCCACCGGCAATGTGTAAAATAAGTATATTTCTGTTGTCTGTTATAAAAAAATAACCTAACCCGGGACCTACAGGAGTAAAGCAGGTTCGATTCCAAACTCAATGAGCCCCCTTGAGCCCCCCCTCGAGCCCCCAAAAGCCTCCCTCGAGCATCCTTCAAGCCACCCTCAATCAAGGCCCCCCAGACCCCCCCCCCCCCCCGAGTCCTCCTCGAACCCCCGAGCCCACCCCAGAGCTTTTGTGTCTGCCCTCTAACCAACTAAGATCAAAATCTTTTTATTTTACACATTGCCGGTGGACCAGCAGGCATAGAATGCCTGCTGGTCGTACACTGCCTAGGTACACTGCCTAGGTAATGTGTGAAATAGACAATAATATTCATTCTATTTCATACATTGCCTAAAAGGGCCAGGCATTGTATATGTCACCGGCAATGTATGAAACGCAGGCATTGTATACAATGCCTGGCCCTTTTAGGCAATGTATGATATAGAATGAATATTATTGTCTATTTCATACATTACCTAGGCATTGTATACAATGCCTGCTGGTCCACAGGCAATGTGTAAAATAAAAATTTTATTTTATTTTTTTATTTTATTTTATTTTATTTAGGATACAAACAGTCTTATACATTGAAATTGATTACAAAACATATGAGTTTCTTATAGACCTATAGATCCATAAAGTATACAAAATTACACAAAGTTATGGTGTTTTGGAAGTAAGTAAGTATGTACTAACATAAACATACACAGTCGAGTGTTTTAGAAAATGTACAATAAATCATCAAATTAAATACTATTAATTATCAAAGTGCTATTGACAATTTACTATGCAATAACTTTCTATAGACGGTTAGATTATTGCCAAAAATATCTATATCATTGAACCTTTTGTTATAAGTTTCAACACTACGTCGAAAGAAGTTATTTCTGGTGTATACAGCTGTGTACATAGGGACAACAAATAGTTTTTGCAAGCGAGAGCCAGGTCTGGGTACTCTTAGGTTAATTTCTTCTAAAATGTGAGGGGAGTCAACCAAATTATTAAAAATTTTATAAAGAAAGACTTGATCAAACATGATTCGACGGTTAGCAAGAGAAGTCATTGCGTGATGGCTGAGTGAATCTTCATAGGATATATATTCATGATTACCACGGTAATCCAGAGATTTAACGAACTTTTTTTGAACTTTTTCTATACGGGCAATGTGACAAGCATAATTTGGGCTCCATATAATGCAAGCAAAATCAAGAAGTGATCGAACAAAACTGAAATCTAAAAGTTTAAGGGTATGCGATTGCTTAAAAGGTTTAGAGACCCTTAGAATAAAACCTAATTGTCGGAATGCTTTGCTAACTATATAATCAATGTGTAAGTTAAAAGATAAACCAGAGTCCATTATAATACCCAAGTCACGAATTGATGTGACTCGGCCGAGTGATAAGTTGTTAATTTTATAATCAAAGTTAATAGGGTTCTTTTTGCGTGTGTACGAGATAACGGAGCATTTGTCCAAATTGAGAAACAGTTGATTTGATGAACAATATTCTGTTAAACGCTCTAGATCTGATTGTAACTGTAAGCAATCGTCATTCCCTTGCACAATCTTAAAAAACTTTGCGTCATCAGCATATAGCAGGAAATTTGAATTTTGAATAATTTTTTCGATGTCATTAATATAAATAACAAATAATAATGGCCCAATATGGGACCCTTGCGGAATTCCAGAGGGAATATCAAGGAATCGTGATACGAAGCCCTTCACAGAAACCGCCTGAGAACGATTCTTGACATACGAATCCAACCAACGGAGCAGATCGCCGTGTATCCCGAGAGTCCAAAGTTTTTCTATAAGAAGATCATGATTAATTTTATCGAATGCTTTGGAAAAATCAGAATACACGACGTCTACTTGTTTATTTTTATCCAAAGCATCAACCAAGAATTTTGTGAAACTTAGCATATTCGATTCTACAGAGCGCCCTTTACAGAAACCATGTTGATTAAAAGATATATGATTCTTTAATGCACACGCCAGTTTACAAGTAATAATCTTTTCAAAAATTTTGCCGAATAAGTTGGTTTTAGATATAGGTCGATATTGAGAAACGTCATTCTTATTCTCATTTTTAGGAATGGGAGTGACGAGAGCAAGTTTCCATGCCGATGGAAAGATACCCAATTCTAAAGACTTGCGATATATAATACCCATCGGTATCGATAATTGTTTAGCACAATTACGTATAAATATGGGGTGAATGCCATCATAACCAGTTCCCTTGTTAATGTCAATGCTTTTAAACTCTTTGTTAATAGCTTCCGTAGTAATGGTCATGGTTTGCAGACTGACAGGGGAGTTGACGGGGGGGACGTGTATTAGAAACACGCTGATTAAGTTTCATTGTTTGGGGAACATGACTAGATGGTAATTTTGATTTAACAAATCGCCAGAATAGTTTAGGACATCTTTTTATACTATCTTCACTTAAATGAATAAAATTATGGTACACTGCGTTCTGAAGCCTAGATTCTCTCTTACGAAGCGAAGAAAATGCTCGGTAATCTAAGGGATTCCCGTATCGTTTCCACCTAGTATGATATTTAATTTTTTCTTTAGACAATTTGATGAGAGGGATAGTGTACCATGAGGGATGACGATCTGTGTTAATGACTTTACGAGTAGGAATATGTTTTTTTATTATATCGTTAATTATTTCGTAAAAAATATTGATTACAGAATCTATATCATTAGTAGTGGACAGTTTAGAATACCAATCTATGGCTGAAATTTCAGCTCGAATCGCATCATAATCGGCTTTGTGAAAAAGTTTAGTGTACATTATATTTTGTGGTAATGGATGATAGGTTTCAAGATTCAAATTAATTATTAAGGATTTGTGATGCGCGTCTTCAGCCGTTATGGGGTCACTACAGGTAAGAACGTTACAGTTTGTATTACAAAATATTAAATCAAGTAATCTGTTATTGACATTAAATGAAGAATTAAATTGTTTAAGGTTCGTAAAGCTCATAAAATCTGCTGTCAATTGTACCGGAGAATTAGTATTTGAGTGCATGATCATTGAATTTGAGTTTTGGTCAAGGTACCAATCAGCATATGTCACATTAAAATCACCAGTGATAAGAAAAAGATCATTTGGAAATTGCAGTATTAAATTACTAATCGAGTCAAAAACTGTACACAATTCGGTCTCGTGGCGGTTGCCGTGAGGTATATATACGCAGCAGATATGTAAAAATTTTGGAGTAGACATGTCGGCGGGTGTAGTAGTAGCATGACATAGGGGAATACTTACCCATAAGAAGTCCAGAGATGGGTGTGCACTGCTCCACTCTACGCGTGGTTTAGGGTTTAAGCACTGACGTATGGCAATAGCAACCCCTCCGCCCCTATCCGCATTCACCACTGAAGCATTCCTATCGCTACGAAAAACTAGGTACCTATCGTCAAAATACTCTGGGCTGTAAAAACTGTCGTTGAGCCAGGTTTCACTTATGCAATAAACATCATAATCGTTCAAAAGGATTTTATTTAAAAAAGAGTGAGACTTGGTTCGCAATCCCCTCACATTTTGATAATATGCTGTAATTAAATGAGCGAATTTATGAAATAATTAATTGAAGTTAATAGTATTATATTGTGTTCATTGAAAACAATAAAATAATAGTATATTATTGACCTTAGCTTCGCTTTACAAAATAATTCGTAACAGAAACAACAAAAGTTAATATTATGATTAATTATAACCTCAAACGACACTTTAGTAAACACTTCAAACAAGTTCAAGAAATATGAAAATAACCCTATCGGCGCACAATAAACATTCACAAATTTAGCGCGAGTAATAACTTTAACCATGTTCAACAAATGAGAGAATAACCCTGCCACCGCACAATAAACATTCACGAGAACGAAAGTAAAACATAGTCACTTTATATTGTTCAAATCTTTATCACTAGAAATATGAATTATTTAAAAAATATTTTGATCGAGGGGAGGGCTCGAGGGGGGGCTCGAGGGGGCTCGAGTGTGACTCGAGGGGGGGTCGGGGGGGACTCGAGGGGGCTCGGGGGGGCTCGAGGGCGGCTTATTGAGTTTGGAACCGAACCTGCTGTTACTCCTGTAGGTCCCGGGTTAGGTTAGAAATTTAAGGCGAGCGCGTAGCGCAGCGGAGCGTGAGCCTTAAATTTCGAGGTTATTTTTTTATAACAGACAACAGAAATAAACTTATTTTACACATTGCCCGTGGCCCAGCAGGCATTGTATACAATGCCTAGGCAATGTATAAAATGAATATCATTTCATACATTGCCTGATCGTTTCAGGCATTGTATACAATGCCTAGGCATTGTATACAATTCCGGAGAATACACATTGCCGGTAACATATACAATGCCTGCGTTTCATACATTGCCGGTGACATATACAAATAATATAAAAAATGAAATAAATGAACATAGAAAAATATCATAATTTACCTGTTGGAATAGTGCTTCGTGTAAATTAGGGTCGAATTTTTCTCTCAGTGGTGAGACTGCGACTAAACCGTGCCTCGCGAACACCTGACAAAATAAACATACAAATAAGTAATATGTTTTTATGTACAACGGTATAATGCTTGGCCCTCACCTGATGTTAAGTGACGATAAGGCCGAAGGTGGAAGCGCACTGCACCCGGAATACTCACCACAGGAACTGGCTATCTTACCTATAACTGCCGGAACACAACAATTTTTAAATTGTTGTTATGGCGTCAGACTTCGGTAAGATGGTGGTAGCTAGCCAGGCGGACTTGAAATAAGCCCTACCACCAACCAAACCATGTACAAATTGTGCCTAAAGCGAATCGAACCCTTACATGGGTGGACGAACCAGCAGACTACAGAGGCTGTTATAATAGACTATTTGACTAATTTTGGAAAACCATTTTAAATTATTCCTTATTACGTAATAAGCGCACCACATTGATATTTCAGGAAAAATCAATGTATTTCATTAAAAAAATCAATGTTAAAGTGTAAAATTTTAAAACCGCGCCAAAAACGCTATGGCACTGGACACGTGACTTGATGACGTCACCAGCCTGTAAACATTGGCCGCGTTCCGAATCACGCCAACAGTGCTCACAGCATGTGACGTCATTGTACACCGGTCCAAATCATTAGCACGCTGTCAGCACGCTCACGATACTATTGATTCGGAAAAAAAAAAAAACGTAACCTCCAAAAGGGGTTATCTCATTATGATAAATTAATACAAAGGCAGTAATAAATATGAATCAAGTTCCTTCACTCTGACCACTTATTTACTTACCAATTTATAAACCATCAAAGATTCAAAATACTTATTACCACTGCTAGCTCTCTCAACATCAATTTATTATAAGTATTTCGTTCGTAACTTCGCAAAACACCTGCAGATCAATAAATTCAGCCATCTTTTCTAAAAATCACAAATAATAACCACAAATTTTAACAAGAATGAACTTTGACAAGGAAGTTTGACAGCTACACCGACAACGCTCACAGTGCTTTGGTAGAATACGCTGAGCGCCGTTAGCACATGCGATGACGTCATCAGTGACGTCACTGCAGCTTACGTGAGCGTTGTTAGCATGAATCGGTCCGGGCGTTAGCGCGCTCATAGTGCTGTAAGCGTGATTCGGAACGCGGCAATTGTAATATCCTTAGCCATTTGACAGCCATGAATCGCGGATCTTAAGTCTATGGTCGTGTCGAACGCCTGAAGCCATATTTGTTTACAGGCATGTGACGTCATCAGTCATCTTAGAGCGTTTTCGCGACAGAAAAAAATTCAAAAATTATTGCATTTTTCTAGGTGAAATTAATCGATTAATAGACTTAATTTAGTCCATATAATAGTTGAATATGATTTTTCACGCCATTATCTGTTAGGATGACCACAATTTGTAGTATATTTTCAATGTTGTCAAATTGTCTATTATGTGTTAACTAGCAACCGCCCGCGGTTTCACCCGCGTGGTTCCCGTTCCCGTGGGAATATCGGGATAAAAAGTATACTATGTTTTAATCCAGGCTATCTACTATCTGTGTGCCAATTTTCAACCAAATCCGTTCAGTAGTTTTTGCGTGATTGAGGAACAAACATCCAAACCCACAAACTTTCGCATTTATGATATTAGTAGGATAGTAGGATTATATCGGGTCATTTTGAACATACCATCCAAATTTTGAGGATGTGTCCAGTCCATCAAACTGTACAACTTTCTCTAAGGAACACATGGTCAAATATGTAAAATAGAAATCGACTTTTCATACAAATCAAAGAGATCACGTGATCAATTTAGTATGGGATGACCAACATTTTTTGGCGAAATTTGACACATGTTTCTTACAGAAAGTTGTTTAGTTTCATGGACTGGACACATCCTTAAAATTTGGATGGTAAGTTCAAAATGAACCGATATTTAATTATAGTTAAGTTGTCCTTATATTTTATCCCACGAGGAGCTCGAAGGCGCAGTGGTTAAACGCCTGGCCCGGCGATTGCAGAGGTTAATCAACTTTCACAAGGGTTGGTTATGTGATGGGTGCTCAAATGTATTATCTCGAGCTTCGGAGATGGTCCTGGCTGCATTAGCAGTCGTTAACACCCACCAATCCGCATTGGGCCCGCGCGGTGGACTGTGGCCCATCTTCCTTATCCACCCATGAGGAAAGAGGAAATGAGGAAAGCCTGTGCCCCAGGCAATGGGAACAAAAAATCTCAGCGCAAGTCAAAATACGAAAATATTAAAAATACGACTGCCCTGCTAAAAAAACGAACTAAAAAGTTAAGGCTCCGTTATGCGAAATCATTTGCCTCTGTCTTTTTCTTTTCGTGTAAAGAATATGGAAAATAACCTCACTTCTGCACTTTTTCGATGTTTTTCGTTATTTTTTCATCATTATCTTTAGTACAATTATCTTTCTTGAAAAAAAGTTATTGGAGCAACTGCACAGTACGTTAAAGTGTGTTTTGATGTAGAATTCAATACGTTTCCGTTATTATTTACGCCAAAAATATGGCCCGTGACAAGCGCTTTTGATGATATTCTGATTTTTTTAACAATCATCTGTGAGGTTTATACTCAATTTAATACTTGTAGCTACTAGATAATCTCTTTAGCCTATCGTATGTTTTTTTGTGGTTACAACTTTACGTTTTATATATAAAAATATGGCCCGCGCAAACCATGTTTTCCTATTATGGCCCCTTAAATAACAAGTGTCATTGCAGTCGGGGGACCATTCTGTGGAACAATTTCATAATCATAGAGAAGAAGTTAAAAGTGTCATCATTGCAGTCGAGGGACTCCTCGACTGCAATGATGACACTTTTAACTTTTTAGTTCGTTTTTGGCAGGGCAGTCGTATTTTTTGAAATAATTTATTTTTATTTCATAGTTTTTTAATGTGTAAATGATAAAAAAAAAGTTTTTTTAGATGGCAGACATAATAGCTGACATAATAATACTGTTTTGCACTCCAACAAAACAGTTATTATGAGTGTGAGAAAACACAGCGTTGATTTGAAGACGCGTCATACAGATTCACCTTATCTCCCACTAATGTACAAAGATTTTTAAGTCACTCACCAATTTTCCAGACCAAACCTTGCTTACTCGTCTTCTTTCACCTTGCTAAGCTCTGTGGACAGTGACAGATGACAGCTGTCACCTGTCAGTATCATGTCATAGTAGTCTTCACCAGGGGTGCGTTCGTAAAGTTCGCTCGACGACGCTCGATGACATAGTACGCGTTCTAAAACCACCGAGGCGATCGTCCGACGATCACTCTTACCGTTCATAAATGTCGCCCGGCGAACGCACCGGTCACCCCACGAAATAGGTGGGTGAAATTCGCTCTGACGTTTTATTGGACAGTTGACACGTCTTCTTTGTTTATAAACATTGGTTTTGGAAAAAGGCGGGAAACGTTTGACTCGTCGGACGCGTTTTTTGATGTGAGATTTTGTTTAATTAATTTATAGTGTTATTGGTGATCAGAATTACTTAATTTTATCTTATTGTATCTATTGGACATATCAAATCTTTCTCCAACTGGTCAGAAAATAAGATAATAACGGGATTAGATAATTCTAGTATACATGTCGTTCGTAAACGTCGGATGACGAACGTCGCACGCCTCGGAGTGAAGGTCCGTCGTCGAGCGAACTTTAGGAACGCAACCCTGCAAGCACTTAGGCAACGCTGTGTTTTCTCACACTCATAATAACTGTTTTGTTGGAGTGCAAAACAGTATTATTATATGTGATCGAAAACACAGCGTTGATTTGAAGACCTGTTTGATATCTGCTGGTGAAAGAAGGACAAACGCTATGTGAATTCTCACTTATTCAACATCACAAATAAAATTTAATAATATTAAATTATTGTTTAGATACCTCTCTAAGATAAAAATGTGATTCACTCATGTCCCTTTTACGAATAACATGCAACCAATTTGTTAATCGGATTGCTATTCAACAAACACAGTAACTTAATTACTTGAGAACAATGGAATATTCAGAAATAAAATTTTATACCACAGCTAAATAATCTTCATAGGTTATTAGCACCTGTATCTACAAGGTATTTCTTGCACCTCTTGCAAGGTCCTTTTTTTTATATATTATTATTATTTTATTTCTTATTATTATTTTTCAGCTATACTTTATTAACAAAACACTAGGTTTAGAATCCAGATTCTATAAATGTTGTTCTTGTGGCTAGTTTCACCATCACCTATTCATTTAATAAAAGAGTTAAATAATTGATTTGTCAGAATTGGACTGTGTATAGAATACACCATCCCATATTCAGAATTAAAATTGCTATTAACATACAGAAATGTAAATATTGAGCTAAGGATTTTTTAATCTTAATAAACCTTATTAGCCTGAAAATTATTAGTATTAGTCAAAGGACATGGGCCACACCACAACAGTAATATATATCTATAGGTAACTATTCTTAGGTAGATAGTCATGCACCTTAATTTACAAGCTAGTATTCAAATCAGATTTCTTGTGAACTAAAGAATGTTGTGTTTTGATAAGTCAAAGAGGACTGTGATTTGATTGGTGTGGCCTCGCCCCAGAGATCGCTTTTAACATAACTTATATAAAAATAACATGAAATCCTTAGTTATGTATAAGAACAGCAGGATCTGAATAACTATTTTACAGTATCTACTGCAAAAATATATTTTCATAATTACTATAGAACTAGATGTAAAAGCTTTACTCTATAAACCATCTTTCTCAGGGAACTCTATGAAGTGTAAATGAGGAACCAATGTGGGCTACCTTATCTGGTCACCCGCAACCTTCTAAACTACATCAAGGTTCTAGCTAGCTCATCTATCCGAGGTAGGTTTTTGCCTCTTGTGAATTCAATCAACCTGATGTGAATTCAATCAAGCCGATGTGAATGTCTTTATACTTACTTTTGGTTCTGTTAAGGTTTATGCCTGGATGATTGCAAGCCAGGAATACTGGTACCAGCTCGATTGTGGAAACGCACACGGCATTTTAATTGCCAAGGACGGCGCGGCTGCAGGGTTGTCAAATATTGCATAGCCATACTCTGAGTCCCAGGTAAGGTACCTTATCCAAGGTTACCAAGTCACCATTTGGGACACCCCATTTAGGTATAAAGCCTCCGAGGCCTGGGGCAACGAGAGAGGCCAATCCGGCACATCCTCTCAAATTTGGCGGTCGGCAGAGCCGTTGTACCCCCCCGAGAGGTACGCCGCTGAAAGCGTGATGGTAAATCACTCGGCTATCCTGCAGCCCTACCGTCCCCTTGAGCAGAGCAATTGAACGCATAGGTACCTACAACGCTGGTAGCGGAGGTGATCCGTCAAGGTTCTACTGTCGATATGGACAAGTAGGTTATATTTCCATCATCTGGTAGGTGTATCAACAATATTATGTTTTGCGACTGGGTGAGTAGGTAGGTACTCTTAAATGACGGGGATCCGCTCCCTGTTCATATAGACACCTTGAGGATAAACTGGCGCACGCTGCAGCGATGGCTGCAGCCATCTCACTAAGGAACAGTTGCCAACACATCAGACCATACATGTTGATCTTGAGACCGTTCTTCTGGCGTACATAATAAAAGCTGCCCTCGCAGCTCAACTGTTCAACTTAACGTGCTGTCGACTGTACATTTAAATGTCAACGTCACACAGTCTTGGGGATATTTTCCTCTAAATTAGCTGATGTTGAAGTAATCACCTCAACCCGCGAATGACGCGGCTATCACTAAACATTTATGGTAATCATAACGTAGATCTTTATGTAGGCATACGTAACACAAAAATAAAAAATATGATGGGATTAAAAGGGAAATAATTAAATCTCAATATGATTGACTTATTCTTTTCATACCTAAGGACTGTCAGTTACCTTATTCAAGGCTACCAAGTCACAGTTTAGGACACCCCATCTAGGTTAGGTGTAAAGCCTCCGAGGCTTGGGGAATGTTTGTCTCCGGTATGATTCCTATCCACCCGACTACCTCATGGTGGATTTCCGATATAAACTCCTGAAAGGTCCGTAATCGGAAATCAATCTGTATTGATATGTCTGAAATAAATTACATTATTAATCAAAAGTGTATTTTTGAGACACACTTAATTCTCGCAAAAAGATGCGCCTTCTTTGAGAACTTCTTAATCCTTATTAATGTTTTGGTATTAGTGATGTAGCTTTAACTGTTTTGCAAGAAACATTCATACTCTGCATACACTTATATTTTGTTCTAGGATTGACTTCTGTAAATTATAAAAACAGACTTTCAGGAATTATTAACAGACCTGAAACTTGCTTAGTGAACAGATCCTAATATTGACTTATTAGCTAATATTTACCAGAGTAGAATTAAGTAATATATTTTTTTTTTTTTTTGGTACACAGAATATCTGACCCGAGTCTGACTCCCCTGGATATTTATAAAAGTCCGGAATTTGGATGCCGGATACTTCTACAATCAGACTCATAAAACTAAAATTGACTATTTTCCTTTGTCTAGTTTACTTAATAAACTCATAGGTGATTTTCTCTCTGGATAAGCTATAATAAGTACATATTTAAGCTTTAGCTCTTAGTATAGTTATGTATTATAAGTGATAACCTTTGTGAAGAGTAAATAAACAATATTTATTATTATTATTTAAATTTTATTCAATATTCACTTACTCCATCATTTCATTTCATTCTGCTATCTCTAGTTAAACTTAGTCGTACTATGCAGTGGCATACTCAAAATATTCTAATATTAGTTATTATAATCATGAAAAGAGTTTGCTGATAATACACATAATTTAATCATTCAATTTCATGGCCCTACTGAGGAATTAAGTACCTAACAAAAGTAGGTTACACCTCCTATTATTATTATTAGTAAATAAATATCAAGTCGGTAGACTGTATCTTCAAGATAAAAAGTAACTAGTTATAACTCTGATTTGAGTATAATTCTGTGTTAGGTATGTAAATACTTTGAGACCATCTGTCTACAATTTTGTAAGTTATGCGGCCACTACTTGGACGAATCAACCACTTCGGGCCACTAGCACCTTATGTAATGTTTAATAAAGTATTATAATCAATTTACTGTATTGAACATACTTTGGTATGCCGGAAACGGCTACCTTATTGTGTATCTCTAAAGAATCTATGGATCTTTTTCTGTAACCGCAATCAAGGTAATTTTTATTTCATTCTATCCAATAACATAATTAAAGCTGACTCTTTATATTATACTATTTATACTTAGGTTCTTATTACTTACACTACAATGTAAAATTTCCAAATTTTTATCAATCATAATCTATATAACGGTACTAGCACAGCCCTGGTACTAGATAGACTCCTATGCAACACTCTGTTTAAGTTTGAGAATCACATCTCGAAATGGAACTACTTTAATGAATAGGTAGATAATCTGCGGCTAGAGGAATACTTCTTTACTTAGTTTTCAACTTTCTAATTTTTGTACACTCACTTTTTTCTTCTATCTGTACAACAGTTGCCTAATCTTGTAGAGTACTCCAGCAACTCATGCCAGGATATTAAGATAGTGTAAATAAGAAGTGTCTAACTCACTTGGCTGAGTTGCAGCTCAATGCGAGAAATTCTGTTGTGATTATTTCAGGAGGTCCTGGTATTGTAAGTTCACACTTGTTATGTTAGACCAGCTATGCTTCTTAGCTCTTGCCTCTGATTGTACTGATTACCTACTACCTACTGAAAAAGAACAGTTCAACAGACTTTAAAAAGAAACCAAAAATCAGTTTGGTGTGGCAGATTAACACTTCAAATACCTACTTAGTTTATTTCTATTGTGAGAAAACTAGGTTTCTCAATTTCTCATATTCAAAATATTAGTTGATGATAGGTACTCACATCAAAATAAAAAAGTTTTGTGTCAATATAAACTTATGGCACCAATGATCAACTGGGTGCGTCTTAGCTATAATAAAACTGGTCAACTTGACCAAAGAGCTGTTATTCCTCCGAGTAATAAATAACTCGGTATTAATTCACGAAAACGAGATGGTGGGCAATTGGTCATTTCATTCGGCACTCCGCTCTCTTAATTAAGAGAGGGAGATCTATGTGGGCCCGAGATAATAATAGGGCCCGAATGTTCCCTCGTGTCATCATCCGCTGATGAACGAGAACAGTCGCATGATTATTGTCACCAATTTGTACAACAAAAAAAATTGTACACTTCATTTCCGAAGCAGCGTATGCCGGTAACATGTAAACACGTCCTGTAAGCCTCACCATCTCGTTCTTTTAATTAGTAAGGTCGTAAACGCTTACCAAACAAGCAGCATTATTGTTAGAATTCTTGAATTCACTTATAAATTCAACAAAAACTGCACTTTATAACAATTTTTAGTTATGAGAAAACTTTTGCACGTGGTATCGCGGCAAATCTTAAAAACGCTATGACATGATACTGACAGGTGACAGCTGTCATCTGTCACTGTCCACAGAGCTTAGCAAGGTGAAAGAAGACGAGTAAGCAAGGTTTGGTCTGGAAAATTGGTGAGTGACTTAAAAATCTTTGTACATTAGTGGGAGATAAGGTGAATCTGTATGACGCGTCTTCAAATCAACGCTGTGTTTTCGATCACATATAATGACTTTTTTATAAATCTATAGCCAGTGTCACTTGTGGTGATGTAAGGATTTTAAAAATACCTCACACATCTAAATCACTTCAGGCATTAAGTTATTATGGTGGATGGAATAAAGAAACATATACCGGGTGTAACAAGACCCTCAACGAAGCCGAAGTCCACGCATTCCGCCCATCATCAGGATCATTTTTCTCTTTAGACTATACCTGGGAAACCAATAGCTACGAAGTTATTGAAGGTCAAAGTAAACAATATTTTTTTTCAAATTTTTATGGAATCTTATTTTATTCGTTGTTTCCTAATTTTTGTCCAAAGAAACATTATCAAAATTTTATGTATTTCGTAACAAGCAATGGCTTCAAACGTCATCACTCAATGTATTTCATGAGCACGCACATAAACATTGTCTTTCAACACGGCCGCATGCAGCTGTGTAGCATTCCCTTGCAGGCGCGGTCTTTTGTACGCGTTACATTGCAATGCTTTTTTAACACCAAAAATTAAAGTCGTTTCCCAGCAATAATTTTGAACAGAAATGATTCTGATGATGGGCAGAATACGTAGACCTCGCCTACGTTGATGGTCTTGTTACACCCGGTATATCGTCGGCGATAGATGACAACTTATAACGGAACTATGGCGGACCAAACGCGGTGCTGGTACAGCTGCCGGCAGATAAATTGGCAAGAGAAAGTTGAGACAAAAGATGCGCAGTAGCTAAAAACACTGTGTTTGTAGCTACTGCGCATCTTTTGTCTCAACTTTCTCTTGCCAATTTATATGCTGGCAGCTGTACGGTTTCGCGGCGGAGATGTGCCGCAGGCGTGAACTAAATACACTCTTCTTCTTTTGGGCAGTCGTGTAAAAATAGCGACCTTAACTGTGTGAGTTGTGCGCGCGTCAGTTTGACCCCGTCCCGCAGCGAGCGCAGCGCGGCGCCACCGTCGGACGCCTCGCTAGTGTCCGCCACCTAATGCGCGTTATGCAACATTACCTGTGTGAGTTGTGCGCGCGTCAGTTTGACCCCGTCCCGCAGCGAGCGCAGCGCGGCGCCACCGTCGGACGCCTCGCTAGTGTCCGCCACCTAATGCGCGTTATGCAACATTACCTGTGTGAGTTGTGCGCGCGTCAGTTTGACCCCGTCCCGCAGCGAGCGCAGCGCGGCGCCACCGTCGGACGCCTCGCTAGTGTCCGCCACCTAATGCGCGTTATGCAACATTACCTGTGTGAGTTGTGCGCGCGTCAGTTTGACCCCGTCCCGCAGCGAGCGCAGCGCGGCGCCACCGTCGGACGCCTCGCTAGTGTCCGCCACCTAATGCGCGTTATGCAACATTACCTGTGTGAGTTGTGCGCGCGTCAGTTTGACCCCGTCCCGCAGCGAGCGCAGCGCGGCGCCACCGTCGGACGCCTCGCTAGTGTCCGCCACCTAATGCGCGTTATGCAACATTACCTGTGTGAGTTGTGCGCGCGTCAGTTTGACCCCGTCCCGCAGCGAGCGCAGCGCGGCGCCACCGTCGGACGCCTCGCTAGTGTCCGCCACCTAATGCGCGTTATGCAACATTACCTGTGTGAGTTGTGCGCGCGTCAGTTTGACCCCGTCCCGCAGCGAGCGCAGCGCGGCGCCACCGTCGGACGCCTCGCTAGTGTCCGCCACCTAATGCGCGTTATGCAACATTACCTGTGTGAGTTGTGCGCGCGTCAGTTTGACCCCGTCCCGCAGCGAGCGCAGCGCGGCGCCACCGTCGGACGCCTCGCTAGTGTCCGCCACCTAATGCGCGTTATGCAACATTACCTGTGTGAGTTGTGCGCGCGTCAGTTTGACCCCGTCCCGCAGCGAGCGCAGCGCGGCGCCACCGTCGGACGCCTCGCTAGTGTCCGCCACCTAATGCGCGTTATGCAACATTACCTGTGTGAGTTGTGCGCGCGTCAGTTTGACCCCGTCCCGCAGCGAGCGCAGCGCGGCGCCACCGTCGGACGCCTCGCTAGTGTCCGCCACCTAATGCGCGTTATGCAACATTACCTGTGTGAGTTGTGCGCGCGTCAGTTTGACCCCGTCCCGCAGCGAGCGCAGCGCGGCGCCACCGTCGGACACCTCGCTCTCGGGCACGCTCTCCGCCGCCGCCGCCAGCGTGTCCGCTACCTAATGTAAGTAGTACAACGTGCTACAAAATAACCCCTAACGCCGAATATGGTAGATAGGGACCAATAAAACAGAACAACTTTTACAACGGGACCAGGGGCCGTATTATGACCTTATTTCCAGGCAGTTTTCTGACTGGCTATCTATCTATCTCTTTTATTTGCTATACGACGAGAAAGAGATGTCACTACAGCAATTTATAAACCTGGCAGGATTTAAGAGCTTGTAATACGGCCTCTGGGTTGGCATGATTAAATCACTTTGATTTAAATCACGATTTAATTTGAATCTTATATATATATTTTTTAATCATTGATTAAATCAAATTGCTTTTCCTTTCCTATTTCTATAAAAAATCAAAATTCTTAATTTAAAATAATTAATAGACACATATAAATTATCTTTGTGTTAGAATAACTGCATAATACTGTTTTTTCTTCAAAAAAACTGCCAAATCATTTGTCCTTAAATGTTCCACCAGGCATTTTTAACTATTTTATTAATCTTAACTTGTGTTTCTTCCGAATTAAAGTGTCATATTAGTAAAACAGAAGCATGTTGTGATTTCATGCACTATTTTAAGTGGATTTTAAAAGCTCAAAGAAAAAAAAAGGAATAAAAAAACAGATTTTTTAGATTTCTTGCAATAAATCTATGATTTTTTATTTTTTGCAAAAAATATTAAATGCAAAAAAGATTTGTTATTAATTTTTGTATTAAATAGCTGATTTTTTTCTTCATTTCAGAGTTTTTTCCGTAGTAAAAGTTGTTTAGTTTGATGATCCCTATCTACTATATTCGGCTTTATAAGACTATTACTAAACACCCTGTATAGTCTATAAGAACGGCACTTTTAAGTACCATAGAAACATACGTGTGAACAATTTGAAAGGACATCAGGCACATGAGACTCAAAAGTGTATAAACATAATTCTGTTATCTATAAACACTTTATGTTACTAGAATCATAAAACAGCAGCAACATTATTTTTTAACTCCTTCATTTAGCTTTAATTAATTATTGAAAAAAACAAAAGCATATCAATGAAACGGAAATCTTTGTCAGCGATTGCACAAGTCTCCCCTGAGTATATTTGTTCTGTGGCACAAGTGATTGCGCATTAAAAAAAAATAATGTCTGCCGGCTGTCAGTCAACTGTCAAAAGTGTTTTGTTCACAGATTTTCCGTTTGATCTGGTTCCGACTCGTACATTGTGGTGCTAATCTGTATCACTAATATTACATGCACACTACCGTGATATGGCAATAATTATGGCCATAATTTTCCTTATTCCTATACGCATATAAGGTTCATCAATGGTCATAATTGTTGGCATATCACGGTAGTGTGGCCTTAGCATAACGCAGCTAACGAAACGTGTTGTCGTGGTGGTGTTGCTATTTAGTGTCGGGGTGACCAAAAAAAAAACTTTCAAACATAAATAACTCTTAAAACATAAATCTTTGTAAAAATCTGAATATTTCCTATGAATTACTAATTACATGCCTACATTTTGGAAAATACAGAAATGTTACACATTCTTTGGTTTTTTTCTATGGGACTCTGCCTGATGTCCTTTAAGGTCTCTGCCTCCTACACCATACCATACCATGGTCGTGCTACGAATGTGTCAGGCCATAGCCTTCTCTATTGTTCTACAAGCCATGCTATTAGGTTTGGCAACGTCGCATTTTGGTATTATGCGTGAACCGATTTGACACAAATCCGCCATAGATTTATAGCAACTACGACAAATTAAAAAGACGCCGTTTACTAGAAGTCATGGTGCTTTTTTGACCATCTTAAATCAACAGCCGATAGCTTCACGCGCAACGTTGCCAAACCTAATAGCATGGCTTGTAGAACAATAGAGAAGGCCAAGGGCGTCGCCAGGGGTGGGCAGGGGGGGCTGCTGCCCGCCCTAGATGCTAAAAAATATAGCCAACTGCAAAATAACCAAACTCCTAAGGCCGTGCAATTGACTTGCTTTTCTGATAAATCCCGCCCCATCTCAAAACTTAAATAAATTCACTAGGTGCTCTTGACTGTACGTACAATTCATATTTTTCTTATCCTCTTTAATATTAACTTGCCCCCCCCCCCCCCCCCCCCCTTGATGGGCTGGCGACGCCCTTGGAGAAGGCTATGGTCAGGCGAAAAAGTATGACAAGTGCATGGCCAGTATCAATGAAAACGTCTGCGATAGATTTTGAAATTAGACAATAAATACCCAGGTTGCTATTCTTTATTCAACTGAGAAGGCAATATGAACGCCACGTCCGGCATTGTCACTAAATTGAAAAGCATGCTACAATTAGTAATTTTAATACCCAAAATGGGAATTTATTGTTAACCGATTAAATACTACCCTATTTTATTAGTAAGTACACTGGACTCACATCAAGCAGGTCCTTGCAAAAGCTCTGAATCGCGAAGGACTTGGCATCCTCCACTTGTTTCACCATCCGGCGCCTCACATTCTCGCTGTCAGCCAGGGCGCGCTTGTATTTGTCCTGCAGGAGTGTTCAAGGTTTTTGTATTTTTTTATGTTGACTAGCTTCCGCCCGCGACTTTGTCCGCGTGGATATTCGAAAAAAATCCCTAGGGAACCTTTGACCCGGATAAAAAGTATCCTATGTTTTAATCCAGGCTATAAATTATCTGTGTGCCAAATTTCACCTAAATCCGTTCAGCCGTTTTTGTGTGATTGAGGAACAAACATCCAAACCCACAAACTTCACATTTACAATATTAGTAGAATTAGGACCAGCGGCCGCCTGCAACTTTGTCTGCGTGGAAAGTATCTTTGCTATCCCTCGGGAACAATACTTTTTTCTGGATAAAAGGTACCCTATGTCCTTCTCTGTACCTCTGACAACGTGTATGTAAAATTTCAGGATGATCGATTCAGTAGTTAAGACGTGAAGGCGTAACAAACAAACGGACTTTCGCATTAGTAAGGATAGTAAAGATAGGCAAGCACTCGACTGCTATCACTCCTGTATATATATCTATATCATAAGATATGGCAATTTGGCAAAAAACAATGGATTTTGGCCCAATTGCACTTTATTGTGTCGGAGCAAGAATCATTACTTATTTCTATTTATTTAAACGATTGTACTGAGTGCAACTTATATGTATACACTAGAACTATTATCTATTCTGTGGTATAACTCACATCGTATTCCTTGATCTGCTCCTTCAAGCTGGCCACCTCGGTGGTGAGTGCCTCGATCTGCTTGTGACATTCCTCAATGGTGGCCGGAGGCTTATCACCTGATTCTTTCTCTGCCGCCTTCTCTTCTGTACTGTAGTACCGAGCTGTGCTCCTGGAGGGACAATATTCAAGTAAGATAAGTCAGACTTATTTGATGTACTATGGGCAACAGCTTCGCTTAACTAGTTAGCAACAAAATTGGTATCGCCCCTGCACAAACTAAACGTATGTAGTGACGGCGCGGCGTGCCAGCGATTTTAACCTTAGGAGTGGTTAAGCGACGCTGTTGCCTGTGGTACATAAATAAAATATTTTTTAATGAATCAGACATCTTAACCCTTAATTAATCCCATGGGGTCTGCTTGGACCCCAGTGCATATTGTAACGTTTGTAATATCTTACCATTTTATCACTTGGTTGGTGATTTTTTTGGGCAAGGAAATATTTTTATTCACAGATATCCCAGACAACAGAAATTTTTACGCCGGACTTAGCCAAAAAGAGTAGGATCTGCTTACAAATGCACAGAAATGAGAAAAATCTGTAAAGAAACGGCCGTGCAACGATGTTTAGTCAGTTTCATTCACTAATCTTGTAATCTTATTTGTCTATAGTAAAAAACGGCCACGCAGTGTGATTTTTAGTCGGTTTCATCTACTAATTTTGTACTTGTGTGTGCCTATATTATAGAAGATGACCACAATTTTGTGCGCAGTCAATGTATGTGTAGCTTATTCCTAAGAACGGGATATTTTCTGAGGGTCTCGGAAATGGGACGTTTCACATATTGCAAGACGGTCGGCAACTCCACCACCCTCCGTTAATAGGCCTCTATCTATAGTTAAATGATTGGGAGTATTATAATAATCCCTTATTCATATAATAATAAAACTTATACTGGTTAGAAATTATTGCATCATCATATATAAGATAATCTTTTAGGTAAAGTTCATAGTTACATTATTATGAAATAGTTTTACGTACTGGAATATAATTAATAAGTAGTAATTATGCTTATTTCACATAGCATTTTGAAGTTGAATTTCATTTTAATGCAAGGAAAAATTTAAGGTACTATTTATAAGTGGTGTAAAAAACTCAATGCAAATCCATAATGTTAAGATAGTTTTTGTGTGTCTATGTACGAAAACTATCTTTAAATATAGGCTGTAATGAAGATAAAAAAGATATCACAAAATTATTTTTGAGGTTATAATAGAGATCTTGGTTGCGCAATGGTTACCTGTACGTGTTGCCTCGTAATGTCTGCAGCGTTGATTCCGACAAATACTTTGCGAGTCTTCCAACTGAATACAGTTTCAATGAAGCCATTTTTGTAGAAATTTACGGGTTTTTGCAATTTATTTCGAATTACCTACATAGAGGTTATGTCAGTGTCAGATAGCGATGCGCGACTTCGAATAATACTAATACTAATCATTCGACTCCCCGAATCATTCGACTTAGTCGACTGGCGCGTAGATTATTCGACTGGAGTCGACGAACGCACGATACGAACCACAATACGAACGAACAGTCAGTCGATACGTTCGGTTCGACTCGGGCTTGGTCGAAATCGCCGCACACCGGTACATTTGGCATTAGTAGTTAGTAAAAGCAGTCGAAACTTTCGTTCGGTATGATTCGGTTCGACTCGGGCTTGGTCGGGATCTCTGTACATTTTGACATTAGTAGTTACTAATTAGTAGTCGTTATTCGAACACAGAGATTAGTATACTACTAATTTGCCATTCGAATAACCACCTACATTAGTAGTTACAAATTAGTCGAAAAGTAAAATCATTCGGAGTCGCGCATCGCTAGTGTCAGACAGAAGTCAGAAATCAGAATTCGTATTTTTTTTATTGTTTTTTTTTTACGGCAATGGCCTCAAAGTGTTGCCATGCTGCCACCATTTTTGAAATAGTTTATTCATGACTTGTATAGAGGGCCTCACTATGAGCTCTTACAGCAGGACTTATATTGGACCTTAAAGGTTAGTTTGAGAGCAGGGGGCTTACCATCAGCAAATAAGAAAACGTTCAGTTCAATAGCAGGCCTTAAACAAAACTGCTTAAGGCCTGCTTTCATACTAATCGTTGAGGTCATAGTACGAAAAAGTAAGGCAGTTCAATATAAGGCCTGCTATAAGAGCTCATAGTAAGGCCCCAGGCCTTAAGCAGTCCTGCAAAGGCCTGCTTTTGAACTGAATGGTTTCTTATTTGCTGATGGTAAGCCCTAGAGCAGCGGTTACCGAATTCTTTTGGCTACGGAACCCTTTTTGGTTCACCGTTTTTGGGCGGAACCCTAGCTGAAGTAAAGAAGTAAACTAACCAGGGTTGCCACATTCAGTAACAGACGTACAAGGTTGCAGCGCGCGGCGAGCGCGAAGCGCGAGCCGCGAGAAATTTTTGGGTCTATTTTCTCACTAAATGTACGTTGAAATCATTAAAACTGGCAGTAAAACCACTGTAGAATGTGGTAACTGGTAAATGAAGGTCATGTTGAATGTATGTAAATGTTTGTAAGTATGTGAAACAAACGGGCGGGTCGGCAAAGTAAGAATAAAATAAAAAGAAGAACTAAGAGTAAAATAAAAAAAGGTACTTACCTACCTAACTGAAGGGAAAAAAGACTTTTGACACAGAATACATAATAGTACAAGTACAGAAGATCCACTCCGCAAAGTCATTTAAATAAATAACGACTCTATTCCATACCCAATAAAGTGAAATTCAGGTTGCACGCCGCTCTCTTGCCTACAGTTATATTCACCAAGAAGTTGCCTCTTTTTCTATCGCGTAGCTCTTATCTCTTCTAACGACTTCAGGGTTTCTTCTTTTAAATAATAATTAAATAACTGGTACTTAATTTATTACAAGTTATGTGTTTGTGAAATAATGTGTAGTTAAATACGTTTAAAAAAACATAGGCTAGGTACAGTCAACGCCACATCAGACTATACATGCTGGCTTTAAAGCAATTGGCTTTATTACGAAATGAAATTGTAATTATAATTAATTTTATTTCGAAAGTAGGTAGGTAAGTAAGTACCTACCTAATCTATAAATTATTATTTCAATAAATAGTTGGGCGAAGATTGTTTAGCAAATAAGACAAGTAAATACCTAATAGACTAAGCTCCCATTGCATGAAACCTTACCTCACAAGGTGGAAGAGCAGAAATGTGTTGCAGTAATAGATATTACTTAGGAACACTGGATTTTAGTGGGTTGCCTTCGCATATCCTGGAAGAACATATATTTTTTTTCGTTTTCGTACCGCTATTTTGATCGAAAATTACATCATGAGGTGGAAGATTGAAATGTTTACCCATCGAAAGAGAAACATTTGGAGGTCAAAACCCGCATGGGTTGCCAGCCCCTACCCTGGCAGGTTTCAAGGTCAGCCAAGTTTTATGAGGCCCAAAAATGGGGTCACTTACCTCATCAGGTGGAAAGATAAAATTGATGCAGATCGATAGCCCTCGACGTGCCATTCATGAATATATAGGGTTGCCTGCCTTCAGCCTGGCAGTTTTTCTGGTCAGCCACCTCAAACAATCTTTATCAATATCTTGGAAAAACGAAAAAGTCATGTAAAGATGCTATGATCAAGGGCAAACCCTGATATTAAATTAAAGTCTACGCATATTCATGAACGGCACGTCTGGAGCTATCGATCTGCATTAGTTTCATCGAGCCACTTGATGAGGTTAAACAACTACATTACTTTTTTCAATATTTTGAAGATGCCAATGAAAAATGACCATAACTGGTGCATTTACCTTATTATTTCAACACTATAATAGGCGCAAGACTGCCAGAGCGTAGATTTTAATTGAATACCACGGTTTGTATAAAATTTACTCCGAATCAAAGCGTCTTTACAAGAATTTTTCGTTTTTCCGAGATATTGATATAGATTGTTTGAGGTGGCTGACCAGGAAAACTGCCAGGCTGAAGGCAGGCAACCCTATATATTCATGAACGGCACGACTAGGGCTATCGACCTGCATCAATTTTATCTCTCCACCTGATGAGGTAAGTGACCCCATTTTTGGGCCTCATAAAACTTGGCTGACCTTGAAACCTGCCAGGGTAGGGGCTGGCAACCCATGCGGGTTTTGACCTCCAAATGTTTCTCTTTCGATGGGTAAACATTTCGATCTTCCACCTCATGATGTAATTTTCGGTCAAAATTGCGGTACGAAAACGAAAAAAAATATATGTTCTTCCAGGATATGCGATGGCAACCCACTAAAATCCAGTGTTCCTAAGTAATATCTATTACTGCAACACATTTCTGCTCTTCCACCTTGTGAGGTAAGGTTTCATGCAATGGGAGCTTAGTCTATAAGAAAAAACTAGTTACTAACTAAAGTACCTAGTAGACAAGCACTTCTTACGTTTTGGTGTCGTTTGGAACTTTTGGAAGAGTGAAAAACGTGAGGTTCGGATCCTTTTTATTTGTATTAAGGCATACTATCGAAATCGAACTGCTAATGTGCGACCCAGCCGGCACGCGGTAGCCCTCTGAAATTAGTCCGTCCGGACGGACCCGCTACCTACTTGTTGCTTTGTACCTAAAGCGCGGAGTGCGCCTAGCCTGCTTTTGATTGAATGTTTTAGGTACTTTTATTTTGACTGTGTTTCCATGCATATTTTCTATTACTACGGGCCTCTCTCATCAATTTCACGTCATTTTTATATTTACTTATGAATTCTAAAAATCGGGACTGTCTTTATAAGTATCTAAACTCTTGAATTTTCGCGGAACCCCTGAGAGCCTCTCACGGAACCCCAGGGTTCCGCGGAATCCCATTCGGGAACCGCTGCCCTAGAGTCACGATAGCAAAGAAAATATATACTAACGTTAAAAGAAGCGACACTTGCGCATGGGTGCTGTAAAAGTGCTCGCGGCTATGTGTGAGTGCGCCGGGCGAGCGCGGGGGTGCCGCGACGCCATCGGGGCGAGGAATCTCCTCCGCGGAGACACGCGCTATCAGGCTTGCCTAGTTCGCTCGCACCGCGCAATAGTACCTAACATTACAGGCAAGGACGACAATCTAAAGTGATATGTGTCAAGCCGCATGCGAGGGCTTTAATCATTTAGCATTCAGGCAATGTAATTTGCTTTCCGTACAATACAATGCAGGGCATATTATTGCATTTCTCAATAATAGTATTTGTACATTGAGTGTTGATGTGGTAATTGCACTTTCTTCCGAGTGAAACATAGTGCTTTATACTACAGAAAAATAAAATAAATAAGTACTTAAAATGTTATTGAATTCAAGTAGCTACAATAATTATGTATAAGAATAAAGAAGGACTTTCTGCTCCTTTTAATATAAAGCAATAGTTAATACACTTTTATTTAGTAATTAATTAATTAAACTAAAACCAAACTAATTAAACCTAAATTAAACTAATTAAGATAATTAAACTAAATAATTCTAAAGAATTAATACCAATATAAAGGCGGTAATCCGTAAAAACTGTACGCGCGGAAATCTTGGAAATGTATAAGTAATTGCAGAAGTTGATACGAGTATTTTAATAAAAATAACAAGTTGGGCAAACGAAAAATAAACCTTGAAATTGGTGCAAATCAAGAAATCATACTAGCTATTGATCCATATAATGGGGAATGTCCGAAAAAAATCAAATTGGCTGAATATTTTTCTATAGGTAGGAATAAGCTCCCTTAGTAATAGAAAAAAGTTTCAGAATTTTTGGTTGCGTGAAAAAGTTTAAAAAAATTAAAGTCTCTTCGACTTCATAAATATACAAAAGTAACAGCAGAATGGAAATAATACCTTTGCCACCACCTGCCACAACCACAACATGGTATTAAAAAAAAGTTTCAAACATGACAAATGTCAAAACTTTTTATTTTTTATTTGTGTTGTTGTTGTGGCAAATGGTGGCAAAGGTATTACCTCCATTCTGCTGTTACTTTTACACATTTGTAAAGTCGAAAAGATTTTAATTTTTTACAATCTTTTTACGCAACGAAAAATTGTGAAACTTTTTTCTATTACTAAGGGAGCTTATTCCTACCTATAAAAAAATATTCAGTCAATTTGATTTTTTTCAGACATTCCCCATGTATTAGCATTTAA
The DNA here is from genome assembly GCA_928269145.1 of Agriphila tristella. NCBI lineage: Eukaryota > Metazoa > Arthropoda > Insecta > Lepidoptera > Crambidae > Agriphila > Agriphila tristella. The sequence goes on along the minus strand of OV743448.1, from coordinate 15,618,589 downwards.
ATTAATATAAAATCAATACAAATTTACTTCATCAAACTTTCGTTTTATTATTTCCTTGCGTTAATATGTAATGATGCTAATAGCCAACCCTATCACAAGTCGTGACGCACGTGACGTAGCCGCCGCCAGACTGGCGCCAAGCTCACACATACAGGGAGTGCCGCCGCTGTGACGCTAGTTTTTTTACATTCTTTTTGGAGTCTTTCAGTGGCATTTATCAGTACCAAGAATCTTAAAATCATATTTTGGGGCTCCCTGGGGCTGATTACATACTTGGGTTGGGGCCTTTGAGGTCATAGTATGAAAAGTTTGCAGTTCAATATAAGTCCTGCGATAAGAGCTCATAGCAGACCTACGTTATAATCTCTCCGAAAGTCATCGGATTAATGAAGCATTCAGCAGATAATTCAAAATCAGTGACTTAGCGATTAGTCTGTCAGAATGCAACCAATCAACCGAAATGGATTTGTTTGTCTTGTCTCTGGCTGTCTTCCTGTGTCTGCTGTCACTGTCAGTCCGTCAGCTGATTTGTAATTTTGGTAGCCACACTAACACTAGCCACGCAAAATCGACACGAAAAAATGGGAAAAATTTACGTGACGCAAAAGTTACGTGGATCGCACACACCCACACTTCGCAGCCAACTCATAATGTGCTTCTAAATCTTCCACGACCTTGCAAATAGCTAATAGTCATTGTCCTTTTGATAAAACTTCCTCAGTACAAGGCAAGCCGCTGCCGAGTGCGCGCGAGTTTTGAATCTCAATAAAATGCCTTGTCTCGCAGTATTTGATTTCGATCGTACTATAGTCGACGCAGACTCGGATGCTACTATAATAAATAAGCTACGTGAAAAACAGCCGCCGCCTGAATGGGAGAGTTCATCCCATGATTGGACGCCCTACATGAGCAATGTAAGTTTTAAAAGTTTTTCAAACAACATTTCCTGTTTTATAAATGAATTGTTTAGTTTTTGGTGGTTTTATAAACCCAAAAAAAGTCAATTGGTAAATTTAGGTACTTACCTATTTACACTACACAAGTTTAGATTAAAAATTTTGAATTTACTCCAATGTCTAAACCAGGGATTCCCAAACTATTTTAGGCAAGAGACCCCTTTTCCTAAATGAATTGATACCTCAGATCCCCATAGCCAAATTACTTTAATTCTTCAATTATGGGGCCGCATGTGGCCCGACAACAATAGAAAATCAATTGTGTCTCTTTTTCCCTGCCTTGAAGTCTTAAAATTCCTAACAAATATCAAGTGTAATTAATAATAGGTAATTATTATCATTATCTGTTTATGTCCACCTCTGGGAAACCGTTTTGAACCCCAAAAGGTCCAGTGGACATTTCATCAATTTCATACAAATAAAAGGGACATAGACATCTCTCTCGACAACTGTTACATTAAAATACTAACAAATATGTAAACAACATATTTATTTCTAGATAATAAGTATTACATTAAACACAAACCATAATTTTTAAGTTAGTTGATATTTTTCAACCTGTACATAAATAAACTGATCGTTGAACTCAGCAGCGCTGGAGTCGGCTGTTCTATTGACGGTACCCTTGTCAATAACATAAGTTATGCCGACGATATGGTGCTGCTGTGCCCATCGGTCAGCGCTCTCAAAAAACTTATCGACATCTGTGAGCGATTTGCAGAATCACATGGTCTTAGGTACAACACAGCTAAAAGTGAATTATTAGTTTTTAAAGCTAATAACAAGACATATAAAGTTCCTCCTGTGAAATTAGATGGGGTTCCTCTTAGGCGTGTACAAAGTTTCAAGTACCTGGGACATTGGGTAACCGAGTCGCTCAAGGATGACCTTGATATCGAGCGGGAGCGTAGGGCACTGTGTATAAGAGCTAATATGCTTTTTCGCAGGTTTGCACGATGTACAAAGCAAGTTAAAATAACCCTTTTTAAAACTTTTTGTCACTCACTGTACACGTGCAGCCTGTGGATGAATTACACCCAAGGAGCATACAGGACCCTGCGCACCCAATATAACAACGCCTTCAGGGGGTTGATGGGGCTGCCTCGCTATTGCAGTGCATCAGGGATGCTAGCCACGGCGGAGGTAGATAGCTTCGCAGCCATCATAAGAAAGCGCATTGCATCCCTGATCCATCGGGTGTGGGGCAGCTCCAACAGTCTCCTACAGACGGTTGCGGCGAGGCTGGACGTGGATAGTGCAATTATGCAACACTGGACGCGCGTCCACCTCTCGAAGGACACTAAGACGTCCTATAATAATAATTTTATAAATCATATTGTGTAGTGTAGGTAATATGGACTTACGTCTGAAATAAGTGATTTTTATTTTATTTATTTATTTATATTTATTTTCAAGGAATTATATACTTATATACTTTTATGTTTGTGGACAGGATAACTCATAGGACAATTAAAAGTTGATTGACCCATTTAATACCACTATTATTTTTCGTTTGCAAAATAACTTTGTTTTACATAGTGTTTCTATAAATAATAAAGTTATATTTGCGGTTTTGGAAAATGTGTTATATCTAAAACTGCTAACTATATCTCGTTCAAACTAATTTCCGTTGGAAACGTTTATTAAGATTTTTATAGCATACATATTTTTTAGATTTTTCACTCTCCTATTTCAAAAGTTAGACTGGGATACACCGGAATTTTGGTAAAAATCGTGTAACTAAAAAAATTGACCTAATTTCGAAAAGCTGTGTCTCCAAAACTATCGCTCGTATCAAAACCATTGTACCCTCAAATTGTTTCAAATTTAACCAACTTTACAACCTTTTTACTCAATCTTGATGCAGAACCAGTCCTTCCGGGTCAAAATCTACAAAAACTGACCACTCTTACCACTACCACTTAAGCACAACTCCGCCGGGAGGAAAAACTAGGACAGTCATAAAACCTTTGTAGGACTTAAATCCGATTTGAATGTTTTTTTTGTTTTATTTTACTGACCTACATATTAGTGCCATCTTTATTTGGAGATCATAAATACACAGTAGACTCAGTTCTTACAATTTCACGTAAAAATAATAGCATAATTATATCAAAATATTATCTTTAATCTCTTAATCTTTAATCTCTTAATCTTTAATCTCTGCTTCTGCAATATCACATTAACTGTTTGATCAAAGCGACCAAGTATTTATATTTGCTAAACAATGGGTTTCTATTTAACTATGAGAAAGGGTTATCTAAATCGCTAAACTAACACAAGTTTATGTTTAACTGTATTGGTTACTATTCCGTGTTTGATCAATTAATCTATTTGCAATGGACCATCATAGTTTGCTTAGTTAAATCTAATACCTACTTATTTGCAGTCTCAAGTCTCATAACGGAGTGCTGGTATGGTACCGACACTGATGTATGGAAGTGAATCTTGGGTATGGCAGAAGAAGAATGAAAGCAGAATAAATGCGGTAGGGATGCGATCGTTGAGGAAAATATGCGGAGTAAAACTGAGTGATAGAGTGAGCAATGAGGTGATTCGTAAAAGGTGTGGTCTGAAAGATGATATAGTGACAAGAATTGAGAAAGGAATGCTCCGGTGGTTTGGTCACTTAGAGAGGATGAATGAAAGGCGAATCACGAAAGAGATATATTGTGCGAATGTGGAAGGAACGATTGCACAAGGGCGTCCCAGAAAAACCTACGCGGACCAAATAGGGGTTATTATAAAAAAGGCTGGTGTACGCAGTGACAAAAACCGCAGGGCACTTGGAGTACTAAACGCAGTCCGCCAGCGTCATTCTATGGCAGTGCCGAAAGATGATTGGTAAGCGTTGGGGCCTAGCACCCAAACTATTCCTCTGGCTTTACAACACGATCATAAAACCCCTGGTAAGCTATGGATCTGTAGTATGGTGGCCAAAAGCCGCCCAAACCACCGGAGCCAATAAGCTACAGGGACTACAACGTCAGGCCTGCTGCGCCCTCACTGGGTGCATGAGCACAGCTCCCACAGCTGCTCTAGAGGTAATGCTGAACCTAACACCACTGCACCTCCACATCCAACGGGAGGCAGCCAAAACAGCGTTAAGACTAAAACAACTGGGATCTCTAAAATTCGAGAGGGTAAAACATCTCAGTGGACTACTGGAGGACTGGCTGAACACCCCTCTTATTGAAGCACCATGCGACAAAGTTAAGCCAACCCTCATTTTCGACAAAAATACAGAATACACCTGATAGACGACATCAGCTCTAAGAAAAGACACAAGGCTCTCCTAATTTACACCGACAGCTCCAAGACCTCATCGGGCACAGGGTCGGGTGTTTTCTCAGAAGACCTCAACATACAAATTGCATCCCCCTTAAGCTCATACAACACGGTCTTTCAGGCCGAGTGCGTGGGCATAATAATGGCGGCTCGGGAAATCGAAACAAGAGAGGTAAAAGACCGCGACATCTTAATTCTCTCTGACAGCAAATCTGTTCTACAGGCTCTCCAGGGCAGTCGCATCACATCGAGCCTTTTACTTGAGTGTCACCACGCCCTAAATACAGTAGGTACACTTAATACTATTACTATCCAATGGATCAAAGGTCACAGTGGATCACGGGGAAACGATGCAGCCGACGAACTGGCTAGACGCGCATCTGGTTCGGCGCCTATTGGCCCAGAGCCGATCGCGCCTATCCCGACCAGCTGGTTTGCAAGTAAGATCCGTGAACATACCATAGAACTACACCAACAGAACTGGAGCTCGCTGGACTCGTGCAGACAGGCGAAACTCGCTCTACCGCGCGTGGACGCTCGTCTATCCAGGTCCCTGATACAACTGTGCAGACCGCAACTTCGCCTAGTAACAGGTGCTATTACTGGTCATGGACAATTTAACAGACATCTTTTTAACTTAGGTGTCACGGACAGTCCCCTATGCAGAGGATGCATGGAGGAAGAAGAAACAGCCGCCCACGTTCTGCTGGAATGCAGAGGGGTGGCCCCTTACCGGGCGAGGTACCTCGGTTCGCCGGGCAGCGTCCAGGAAGCGATCACGAACGTGAAAGCCCTTGGAGCGTTCCTGGCTGAGCTGGGCTGGCTGGAGTGATCCGGCCGCACATCCTCCGACGCAAAATAGGCGCTATAGACGTCGAGTTGCGGAAACCGCCTGCACTGACAAGAAGAAGAAGAAGCAGGGCATGTATGAAAAGATTGATGGATGCGAATGAAGCGAAAGAAGTGTGCAAGGATCGTAGCAGTGGCGATCCATAGTGTCTGCCTACCCCCATGGGAAACAGGCGTGAGTGTATGTATGTATGTATTTGCAGTCTTATCGTACAGTTGTAAAAATAATAGATAGATAGATCATATTGTTTCCATCAAATGCAGACCATACAGTACTTACACAAATGATGAATGATCAAAATAAATTAAATGTTTATTATTATTAATGACAAATTGACAATGTATGTACGTGTAGTGTACCTATAAATTTATTATATTTAAAAAATCCTTTTTGTAGTGCTCTTACAGGGTTCTTGTGTGAACTTGTTAGCTCATAAGATATTTTTGTACTACCACAAGAATAGCAAATAAATGAGTATTAAACTATTAAAATAAAAAAACGGCCAAGTGCGAGTCGGACGGAGTGCCAAAAAAGGCATAAAAAACCATTTGTTGTATGGGAGCCCCACTCAAATATTTATTTTATTCTGTTTTTAGTATTTGTTGTTATAGCGGCAACAGATGAGATACAGCCTGGTGACAGACAGACAGACGGACAGCGGAGTCTTAGTAATAGGGTCCCGTTTTTACCCTTTGGCTACGGAATCCTAAAGATATTAAGAAAAAAAAATAACTACCTAAACTGTGTGCCTAATCGACGGAAAAAGGCAAAAGCTCAGTGATTCTTTTGCTTTAAATCAAAGCACTGATTTTCCCAGAAGTACCTAAGCGCGTGGTCGTCTGTGACGAGATGACACAGGCGTGTAGGTACGCAAATATTAGAAATCATGAAAAATAATTAAAAAAAACATTAATTAAAAGGACCCTCCTAAAGTTACATTTGCAGAAGCGATAGGTATCTAATGAACTTCGAAATGGCTCGTACACTACACCTAAGCTGGTGCCGTTCTGCGAAATGGACCAAATGCGAAATTGACGTCCTGAAAAAAGGACCAAATGCGAAAGAGACGTTTTTTCGGCAAGTGGACCAAATGAGAAGTGGACCAAATGCGCCTAAACGCCGTCGGCGTACAGAACTGAGCCATGGCGACAATTTACAGTAAAGATTTGCCGAGCGCCTAGCCTGAAAAGCATTTCCTAAGAGCATAAGGCATTTACATATTTTGAGAAGTGTCATACCGAGGTGTTTAAAATAGAATTATATAAACGGATGAATTCCGCAAGGCTGTAGGTGTTCAGTTATAATGGTGGCATTGAATGCCAAATGTCGGAGTCGGAGCGGAGTATCGTGAAATAGTGATGTACAGAACTCGACGACTCCGATTGGCAGGACTCGGTAAGCTCGGTAGGCTCGTAAACCCCAGCCTATTCGAGCGAGACACGAGCTCTCTGAGCCACGCCTCGAGGCTTCAAAAGAGTTCGAGCCTTCAAAAGAGCTCCACCCTTTAAAAAAGCTCGAGCCTTCAAAAAAGCTCGAGTCTTAAAATGTACGCGAGCCTCATAAAAGCTTAGAGTTTATGTTTATGAGTTTAATATCTCCGTAAATAGTAATATTTACGGAGATATTAGCCGAGCCTATCGAGTTCACAGAGCCCTGAAAATCTGACTGTAGTCTCCAAAATTAAAACTCAAAAAGATGAATGTCTTCTGTTATAAAGAGCACTTATAGAGACACACAAGTAGAGGATTCGATCCCGGGATCCCGAAAACCGAGATCCCGACCGTTTTTCAATCCCGAAATTTTCGGGATTAAGTTTTCTTAATCCCGGGATTTTCGGGATTGATATAATTTAAAAAAGTTGCATGATAGCCTGCGTGAAGCGAAAAGCTCAGTGCCAGTGCTCTCAACAGAATAGCTTGCCTTTCATTTTTAATATAAAATACAAAAAATACTTATGGTATTTCATTCAAGCAACATTCCAAGCAAGAAACAGAAATTAACCCAGCGGGCCGGGCATGCGATGTTTTTTTTGAATAAAACTTCTTTTATTTTGAACTAAAATTATAAACAAGCAACTCTCACTGGGTTAGTCTGGGTTATATGGTGACATAGGTACTTCAGTTTTACTGCTACTGAATGAAAGTATGAACATTCTTAAAGATTAGTTTTCTTCATATTCAAATAAATAAGTGTAAAGATAGAACCAAACAGAACATTGGCTTTATTCAACATTAAAATATTAGATGGTAAAGATCACAGAGGAGCAATAACTTGGTGAAGATATCGAATTGAAACAATAACCATTAGTAGACCTAAATAAGGAGACCATATCATTATCATTAGACATTATGTGACTATTATTGAATATGATTTGCAAACAGTTTTTGTTAAGAAATTTACTTTATACTACCTAAATACTAACTAGGCTTTTACATGAAAGCCATTGCTATTTGATCTATGTTATGAGAGATTATTGTCAATTTTCTTTTTTGCAGAGTTTGTTAGATAAATGTGATCTTATAAGATCTCTTTAAATAAATTCATTCTTGAAAAATAATAACTTTAATATAAAGAGTGTCAGACTAACCAGATTTAAAGCCTGTTTGTGGTTATACTTAGTTTGACTCTAAGTTTGATTAGTTAGAGTGATTAAGTTTGCTAGGTGTGTTTCGTAACGTAAAATATGGTGATTTTTTTAAGCAGGCTCCAGATTCCTGCGTGATTCACGGCGTGAATTCACGACGTAATTTTGCCGCGAAGTCGGCGTGAAAAGCATGACCCTCCACACTCGCTATCGTTCACAGTTTAGTTCGCGCGCTCGTCGAGAATGGACGCCGAGTTATGCACTGCTATCTTTGTTTTTTAGCATCCCATAAAATGGTTTCGGCATGATAACACTCAATCATCACAAGTTCCTGCTCGTTCGTCCAAATGACGCTCATTTTGACGCACCGTACTCCGCAAATAAATAAAAACCTCAAGGCACGGTACTGTTATCACGCGCGAGTGTGGATGCGCTTGCGTTCACGGGAGGTTCGCGCACCGCGAACCCTTTGAAGCGGGCGCAAATACCGACACCGAACGGGGAACAAGGCGTGAACAGGCGCGAAGCCCGTGAACGGGCGCGAAAACCATCCACATTCGCGCTTCACGCCTTTCACGGGTGTTCACGCCGCGAATGTGGAGCGCTCTTTAAAATTTTGATTAACTACGTTGATTTTTGGCCAATATTAATTCATTTGTTGAATAAAGAGCCGATTTTTGAAAGATTTTCATATTTTTATTTTTAAACTTAAATCCCGAAATAATCGCGGTATCCCGGGATTGACTGAGTGTAATCCCGAAATCCCGGGATAAGAAATAAGGGCCGGGATCGAATTCCCTACACACAAGAGAGAGTAGATGCTTAATCTATTGTGCTTTAGCTCTACTTATCCTCATTCATTAGCAGCCCACCACAACTAGTGCGCTGAAAAAGAATCGAACCGTGAAAAAGCCTCGAGATCGACCGAGCTCTCAAAAAGGCTCGAGCTCTGAAAAATACTCCCGAGTCGTCGAGCTTCATACAAACGAGGCGAGCCCTGTAAAACGACTCCGAGCTCTAGACAAAAGGACTCGGAGGACTCGAGTCTCGTACATCACTATCGTGATACGCTTTCTTTTCGGGAGATAAAGCGCGCCAACAGCGGTTGGCAACGGACCAGCGCGGCAGTGTCGAGGTCGCCGCGAACTTGGCTTTGAGGCGACGGCGAGGGTCAAGGGGAGACATGTAGCGAGATCCGCGTCAGCCAAAGACTTCTATGTTGTTTGGCGTCAGCTATTTTTAATGTCCGCACTGCTGAGTCCGCAATGTTAGCAGGCTTATCTTATGGGTGGAAAAGCGTTACCTGCTATCTGAAGGACGGAGGAGCTTTAGATAAGTCATTTTGGGTCACCCATCCTATGAACCCCCATGATCAGTACTATTATTATACAGTACGCTACAATATAACCCCTATTGCCGAATATGGTAGATAGGGACCATCAAACTGACCATCTTTTACAATGAAACCAACTCTGAAATCGCTAGAAAAATCAGCTGTTTCATACAAAAATTAATACGTAACGAAAATATCATAATGTATCAAACAGCTAATTTTTAGGGTTCCATACCCAAAGGGTAAAAACGGGACCCTATTACTAAGACTATGCTGTCCCTGTCCGTCTGTCTGTCTGTTACCATGCCGTATCTCACGAACCGTGTTAGCTAGACAGTAAAAATTCTTCTCTTCGCCTCCCGGGGCAGGAGGCGAAGACTAGGGACGCCCCTTAGTCTTCTCAAGCAAGTTATGCAAGTTAAGTAGGCAAGGAAAACGGGGCGACGGGCGACGCGGGTGTGGTTTTCATCTGACAGGCATTTGCCGCATTTGACAGGAATTTTTCGGTTTAGATAGGCGTGCCAGTGGTGCTTAGCTAAGACAGGAATTTTTGCATTTTTTCACGCAATTTTTCACAAAATTTTATCACGCAAGACCGCGGCGGCTGCCGCCCGGTTAAAATACACATCTCACATATTACAAAATTATTGAGATAGTTGATGAAACTGACTAAAAATCGCGCTGCGTGGCCGTTTTCTTTTTACTATAGACAAGCAAAACTCAAAGATTATTAGATGAATCTGGCTAAAAATCGCGCTGCGCAGCCGTTGTTTTTACTAAAAATTCAAAATTACGAGATAATTGGATGAAAATGACCGCCCGCGACTTCGTCTGCGTGGAAAGTTTATTTGCTGTCCCTCGGGAACAATATGTCCTTCTCTGTACCCTTGACAACGTGTATGCAAAATTTCATGATGATCGGTTCAGTAGTTAAGACGTGAAGGCGTAACAAACAAACAAACAAACAGACTTTCGCATTTATAATATTACTAGCGGCCGCCCGCGGTTTCACCCGCGTGGTTTCCGTTCCCGTAGGAATATCGGGATAAAAAGTATCCTATGTTTTAATCTAGGCTATCTATTATCTGTGTGCCAAATTTCAACCAAATCCGTTCAGAAGTTTTTGCGTGATTGAGGAACAAACATCCAAACATCTAAACATCCAAACATCCAAACCCACAAACTTTTACATTTATAATATTAGTAGGATAGTAAGGATGTAGAGTTAGACTGTCGGTAGCTTTTACGTAAGCAACTTGGGATAAAATTGACCCTCCGGTTGACGATGATAGTTTGTGAGGTTCACGTGACGATGATCGATTGTCAACCACTATACCAGCATTTGACCTTATAGGATAGCATTTAGGAGCTTGAGTACCTACCTACCTAACTTTTTTTCATAAAAACTGAAATCTTCCTTTTTTTAAACTGAGTTAAGTTAATGAATGTGGAATAAAATTCATCATATTAGGGCACACCCACAGACAGACGGTAACGCATTAGACCTTCCCCAAGGACAGCGTCAACGTCCAAGGTAGTCTGCGAGCGCATAGTAGGAAGTTTAGAGGGTAAGGCTTCAATCGAGTCGAGCCCCACATAACCCCGTTGATGCTTGCCAGGCACAAGGTGTGCCTAAAAAGCATTCTCCGTACTCAAAAAACCGGCCAAGTGCGAGTTGGACTCGCGCACGAAGGGTTCCGTACCAAAAGACGACAAAAAAACACGTTTGTTGTATGGGACTATGGGAGCCTCACTCAAATATTTATTTTATTCTATTTTTACTATTTGTTGTTATAGCGGCAAAGAAATACATCATCTGTGAAAATTTCAACTGTCCAGCTATCACGGTTCATGAGATATAGCCTAGTGCACAGACGGACAGACGGTCTGCGAAGTCATAGTAATAGGGTCCCGTTGTTACCCTTTGGGTACGGAAACACAGAATATATATAAGTACTACCGTACAGAAAGGAAACTCCACCCCGCCCCAGAATCAATTACCTCACCACCGCGCGAGTTCGTGTGCCGTATCGTGTGCTCATTCAATAGCCCCAGACTTCACGCACAAGGTTGCGCGTGTGCAAAAACGTCACTGTGTAATAGGTAGTTAAAACGCGACGCTTGTATCCATACCCCGGGCACTGGAGTGCCCGGGGTGTGACGGAACCCTAAAAAAGGTTACCGCTGCCCTTAGTATAAATGTATAAGTGTGAAGATAGTTTTATCTACATTAGTGAAACACAGCTTTTCTCACCCCCAGGTGTTCGAGCACGCGTACTCCGCCGGGCTGCACCCCGACGACATCCTGGGCTGCATCGCGTCCATGCAGCCGACGCCAGGCATGGCGCGCCTGCTGCAGATGTTAGCGGACGGCGGCTGGGATATACTGCTGCTCACCGACGCCAACTCGGTGTTTGTCAACCACTGGCTGAAGGCGTATGGTTTCCAGGTACGATTGCGTCTCCATCATCTCTATGCTCTTATCCCAATACATACATCCATCTTTTTCACGGTCTCCCTCTCCATCAATCAACGTTCATGTCATGACAATAACTCTACGCTTTTCATTCGTCCCTTCTTATAACATATCCCAAGCCAAATGGTACTACGTTTGTATCAACTGCCCCTCTACTCAAATGGCCAACTTTCTATTCGTTTGAACGCTACGCTTACTTTTAAAGCTTAAAAATAAGCAGTAAACTATAAAATTACGTGCCGTAAGCTTGACAATTCCATACAATACATCGAAGGATGTGATTTACATAAGTTTGCGACATGTGATTTAATCATCTATTACTCATATTTAAGCTTTAAAAGTAAGCGTAGCGTTCAAACGAATAGAATGTTGGCCATTTGAGTAGGGGGCTGGTGGTACTTTCAAAATTCCTTACACCTACCTACTCATTCCTTATCCATAAACATTTATCGCTGGGCTGCATAGCGTCGATGCAGCCGACACCAGGCATGGCGCGCCTGCTGCAGATGTTAGCGGATGCGGGCTGGGATATACTGCTCCTCACCGACGCCAACTCTGTGTTTGTCAACCACTGGCTGAAGGCGTATGGTTTCCAGGTACGATATAGAAACCTTCATCATCCCAATACATCATCTTGCTTTATCGTGTCTCCTCTTCATCAATAACGTTCATGTCATGACAATCCGTCTCCTAAAAACATGTCTTTTGTTTGTCCCTTTATAGCATATGGTTTCCAGGTATGATTGAGAAGTCATCATCATCTTTTCCTGCCACTCGTCATTTCCTCATCCACTCCCTTCACATTCATATCGTTCCGCTCACAGTCCATCGAACTTTCATCTGGCCTTCATCTATCAACATGTCCCAACAACGGTTCCTTTTCAACTATTTTATCACAGTAGTGGCACTTCCCACCCCAGAACAGTTTGGTGCCCATCCCAGCATTGCCCTTTCGAACTCCAATGCGGCTCCTGTCAGTGTCACCTGCCATCTGATTATTAGCTCTAAATTCATATTATTTCAGCACCCATAAATGAAACTTACTTGGGTAGATGTCCACGCAAATAAAACAATAGGTACAGTCAGCAGCACATGAGGTTATACAAAACTGTCAAAAATCTGTAATTATTGAAATTCTAGATTTTTGGCATTCACAATGCTATTTTTACACGACTGCCCAAAGCAAAAAGAGTGTTATGTGTTCAGGGTTCATGTATGTTTGTGGGTATGTGAGTTTCTTTATTCCACCATAACTTCTAAATGCCTGAACTGATTTGGATAAATGGTATCGTTAGAATCCTTACAGCATCCCAAGTGACACTGGCTATATTTTTTTTAGAAAAAAATATTATGGCGACTGCACGACGTGAAAAATCAAATCAAATGTGAAAAAAATTTTTTTTCTTCTTTTATTACAATATGGGCATCAAATGAAAGGCCTTGATGAGCACATTCCAAAACTATATAATATGTCACTAAAATGTGTGAAATAAAAATAAATAAATTAAAAAAATATTAAAAACACGACTGCCCTGCCAAAAACGAACTAAAAAGTTAAACAACAAGTGTCATTGCAGTCGGGGGACCTCTTTGATCAAAAATAGTTCCATAATAAGGTCCCCCGACTGCAATGACACTTGTTGTTTAACTTTTTAGTTCGTTTTTGGCAGGGCAGTCGTGTTTTTAATATTTTTTTAATTTATTTATTTTTTATATTATTTTTTTCTAGATATTTTTCTATTAAATTAATTATCTTAAAAATCTGTGATTTATTTTGAACCTTAATAGCTTTCCATCCTATCCTACTAATATTATAAATGTGAAAGTTTGTGGATTTGGATGTTTCGATGTTTGTTTCTCAATCACGCAAAAACTACTGGACGGATTTGGTTGAAATTTGGCAAACAGATAGTAGATAGCCTAGATTAAAATAAAGGATACTTTTTATCCCGATATTCCCACGGGAACGGGAATGACGCGGGTGAAACCGCGGGCGGCAGCTAGTTTTAGTATAAAATTGACTGAATATCATTACGCTGTCGTGGAAGCCCAGCGTGCCGTTGACCGTACATGAAACCAAAAAAGTAAACCAACTAAGTATTTGTTGGTTTTCTTTTTATTGCATCGTAGATGATTAATTACTGAATGACGTGGGTGCGATGCGATCGTGCTGCGGTCAAACATTAGGTAATCAAGTTATTGTAGTAAGTACAGTTAATGGCACAACAAACCCACATACCACTGTAATGATATCTATCATTACCGTGTCCCTACCTAGCCAAAGTATCATTTGCAAATTTTCGTTATCGCTTCGCTGCGAAATATGTATGGATTGGACGTTTTAAAATTCGATTGTTAGCCCATACCATACATGTTGCGAAAGCGAAGCGTTAACGAAAATTTACAAATGTCTTAATATTCGTATGAATAAAACTTTGGCCAGAACTACTTTTTACTTCATACCAAATTCAATTCTGAATATACAAGTAAAGTATTTTGCATTTAATATTTTGAACTTAATAGGTAGTTGAATTTGAGTTATTGTGTCTATGAAATAAAGCTATGTGACTTGTACTGTCTTATTCAGAGTGCATTCGTTAAACTAGGGCCAAAGTTAACATGGCGTTAGACTGCGGACTAACGCCATTTTAGCGCAAATCGTATTCAGAGTGACAGTTTAACGTTTAGTCCCACTGTTTAACGATTAAAAGTTGCATTGTGATTAGTTTACAAGCATTAAACCAGGTTTTGTTAGAACAGTCTTGCACCCCAGTTTTGTGAAACATCTTTGAATAAGACAGTGTTTGTTATAGAACATTATTTTTTGAAAACAGAAACACGGGTCACATAAACATATTTCAATTTCCGAATCAGTATAAAAAAATAATAATGATACCTTAAAAACTCACGAAGTTACAAGCTTTTTTAGTTGTCTCGTTACTAGGGTGTGCGTTAATTATCGTTTTGTAAATATTATTTAGCCAAAATATAACATGATATAAAAAATATTGCAATCGATTCTATTACTGATTCTGAACAAACACTTTTCAGGTTTCCCATATACTAAAAATAACCTTGTATAAAACTTTTCGTTTACATCAGAGTTCGTGACTGCGATGACTCGTATTGTTTAAAATGCAATTCCCAACTGAGCGTTAATTAAAACAAACAAGAATAATGACTATGGCAATACCCTAGAGAAGACCCCGCGCGTGCGTTTAAATATTTAATTCACACTATATTATGTAATTATACATATTTAAGATCGATTGGACAATGGTTTATTTGTTCATAAACAATTCCTCGTTACGTAGTTAAGAAATATGGTATTTTCTGTGCCATTCTGAATATTAAGATGTTCTAATGGTCACAGCTAGCGTGGCAGGCGGCGAGGCAGGCGCGCAGCGAATTCGGTATTCACTGCGCGCTATCTCGATGTCGGCCTCTCAGCTCGTCGTTACGACCGCGCAGTGATTACCGAATTCGCTTGCCGCGCCGCGCCGCCTGCGTCGCCGCGCGCCGCGCTAGCTGTGACAGGGCCAAAAAACTCTCACCAAATACTTGATGCTGACTGTACTTCGAGGAAGTGTAGTTAGTCACAAGGCTAAATAATAGTGACGTAGTTCTGTTTAGCACTGCGTGCATGTCTTATTAGCCACATATTGTTTTCACGCAATCTTCGTGTGATAACTCGTGTGACGATATTTTAAAATATTATATGCGATAGTTTTTAGTAGAATGCTCTTTTTTATTCACGAGTCAGGGCTTGGGCTTCACCTCACCTGATGTTAAGTGTCGATAAGGCCGAAGGTGGAAGCGCACTACACCCGGAAACCTCACATCAGGAACTGGCTGTTAAAAGTCTAATTGCCGAAACACAACAATATTTAATTGTTGTTAAGGCGTCAGGCTTAGTTACGGTTACAATATTTTCTGAAAGCCTGGAGCATTGACGCAAGCTTGTCGGTTTTTTACCGATCATTTGTAAAGGCTCAATTACATTACACAATTTTAAGCAAGCGATTTCAAGACTAAGCATGGTGTAAACAGAGTAAGACAGTTATGGCCGATTGCACTAAACTTAAGAATCGCCTAAGTCTTTTCTTAACTACAACACGACCAAATTAAAACAGTGTCATAAATTTAGCCGTCATGTATCTGTCATTTGCCTAGTTAACTTGGTCGAGTTGTAGATAAGAAAAGACTTAGGCGATTCTTAACTTTAGTGCAATCGGCCATTAGAATCTTAAAATCGTGCGGCCTAGCCCGCTCGATAATAAGATTCTTAAAATTGTGTCGTCTAAAATGCACGCACGATTTCAAGACAGTCTAACTGTACCTACGACGGTACGTCAGACGTAACAGTTGTACTACAAAAACCAAATTTATACCTAAGGCATAAAGGCGTTCTCAAGGTCAACGTGTAGAGGTAATGTGACAGACAGAGACAGACTCTGTCTGACTCGCGACAGATAGACGATACTGCCACAGTACAAGATAAGTTCAAAAAGGAATGTTGGTTTTTTAACACGTTTTCATATGGACCTTTTCTTGTTTATTTATTTATTTATACTATTAATATTTATAAGTAGGTAGGTTCGTTTATTTGTTTGTCCGCAAAAAGAGTATTTTATACTAGGTATCAGTAGCGAAGGGTCCATACAAGCCGATTCCCATCGGCTTACCTTTGGAAATCCCACCCCAATGATCCACTATGCAGATCATAACATTTTTCATGATTTTTGTAGAGCGGCTTACCTTCGCCATAATTTCACCCCTCGCCACTGCTAGGTATACTAGGTAAGTACCTACCTACTTAGCTTAGATGAGCTAGAGACTTGAAACTTTGAACATAGGTCAGAACTGGAAGGCAATGCAATATTATGGTATCATTGGGCTGATCTGATGATGGAGCCGGAAGAAGGCCACAGGAAATCTATGATGAAACCATACAACCCCATCGTGCTTGGGCTCGTTAGAATCGTCTTGATGAGTACTTTAAAGAGAGATGAGGTCCAGACTCTGATGATGAAGCTGTAAGGCCATGTCATAGGAACTTAATATTGAAACCGTGCAACCCCATTGAATTTGGGCTCCTTTGAATCGTCTTGACGAGTGCTTTGTTGGGAAATAGTGTCCAGGGTCTGATGATGGAGCCGGAAGAAGGACACTGGAACTCTTTAATAAAACCACGCTACCCCATTGAGTTTGGGCTCGTTTGAATCGTCTTGGCGAGTACTCTAATGGGAAATAGTGTCCAAGGATCTGATGATGGAGCCGAAAGAAGGCCATAGGAACTCTACAAGGTGTTTGGTAAAAGCCTTATAAAGCCGAATATGGTAGATAGGGACCATCAAACTGAACAACTTTGTTTATGGGACCAACTCTCATCACGTCATACATTTTGACATTTTCGTTATTAATTTTTGTATGAAACAGCTGATTTTTTTTTTCGCGATTTCAGACTTGGGCCTTAGTAAAAGTTGTTCAGTTTGATGGTCCCTATCTACCATATTCGGCTTTATAAGGCTTTTACCAAACACCTTGTATAATAAAACCATGCAACCCCATCGAGTTTGGGCTCGTTTGAATCGTCTTGACGAGTACTTTGTTGGGAAATAGTGTAACGTATAATAACGCGATATCTAGGTAGGTCGATACGTGCGCGACCGACAACAATGACGATGTGCACCTTCTGAGCCGGACGCCGTGGGCGGGCGTGGCGCGGGGTGGGTCACGCTGAGAGGCGGGCGGGTCATGCCGAGGGGCGGGCGGGTGCCACTGCCGCGGCCCGCGCGCGTTCGCGTTGGTGTGCGGTGCGGTGCGGTGCGGCGTGTGCGTCCGTTGAGTTATTCACAAGAGCGACAGTCTTGTTTTGTTTGATACGATTCTTGCAATTTGCATTAAGTAAGTACTTACACATTAGAGGTTTTTATCTACTTAAATAAAATGATACTAGGTAAATATACCTACTACTACTTCATACCTACTAGGTAAAATATTTATATTCGTGAGCCTTTCGAATTTTCAACCTAGTCAGATATTAATGTTATGTAGGTTTCTAATAGGTAAGATAAAAGTTGAAAAAAATGATTAATATATAAGTAAGGAGATAGGTACCTAAAATTTTATTTGACACGACGACAGCAAATTGAAAATATTTATAATTAACCTCTTAACAAACAATGATTAAAGAAAATGAATTTGGTATTAGGTAGGTGATTAAAGAACTAAAACAGAAAATAAAACACAAATACAAAAACTACAATGTAAATAACTCCAATACTACGTTGATTGAAAAAGACATTAGAGACTTACTGCCTTCTCTTTTACTATGACAGTAAGCACGGCCGAGCGTGCTAGAAATTGTGTGGTGTAAATGCGCGCATTCTTAGTCGTTTTCAAGACAGTCTTAAAATCGCTTGCTTAAAATTGTTTAGTGTAATTGAGCCTTAATGCCACTTGAACGGACACCCATCCGGCACCTGGCCGGACCGAGCGTTGCTTATCAAACATGATCGAGTACGATCAGTCTATCAAGCTCCGCCACTAGCGCACTTGTACTATTATGTATTCTGTGCTAGCGCTACATGAACCACTAGGAAGAGGTGATTAAAATTAATATTTTTTACAGGACATAGTAACATGCGTGGTGACCAACCGCGCTTTCTGGGAGCGCGGCCGTCTCTACATAGAGCCTTGCATGGAGCAACGCGCGTGCCACCGCTGCCCTTCCAACCTGTGCAAGTCGCTCGCCCTAGCACAGTTCTGTGCGGGTCGGACGCCATATGAAACAGTTGTGTATGCTGGAGATGGGAGAAATGACTTTTGCCCAGCTACTAACTTGCCTCCTCATGTAAGTATGATTGTGTAATCTTCAAACCTGTGCAAGTCGCTCGTCCTAGCACAGTTCTGTGCGGGTCGGACGCCATACGAGACAGTTGTGTATGCTGGAGATAGGAGAAACGACTTTTGCCCAGTTACTAACTTGCCTCCTCATGTAAGTATGAATGTGTAATCTTCAAACCTGTGCAAGTCGCTCGTCCTAGCACAGTTCTGTGCGGGTCGGACGCCGTATGAGACGGTTGTGTATGTTGGAGATGGGAGAAACGACTTTTGCCCAGCTACTAACTTGTCTCCTCATATAAGTATGAATGTTTAATGTTCAAACCTGTGCAAGTCGCTTGCCCTAGCACTGTTCTGTGCGGGTCGGATGCCGTATGAGACGGTTTTGTATGTTGGAGATGAGAGAAACGACTTTTGCCCAGCTATTAAGTTGCCTCCTCATGTAAGTATGAATGTGTAATCTTCAAACATGTGCAAGTCGCTCGCCCTGGCACAGTTCTGTGCGGGTTGGATGCCGTACGAGACAGTTGTGTATGCTGGAGATGGGAGAAACGACTTTTGCCCAGTTACTAACTTGCCTCCTCATGTAAGTATGAATGTGTAATCTTCAAACCTGTGCAAGGCGCTCGTCCTAGCACAGTTCTGTGCGGGTCGGACGCCGTATGAGACGGTTGTGTATGTTGGAGATGGGAGAAACGACTTTTGCCCAGCTACTAACTTGTCTCCTCATATAAGTATGAATGTTTAATGTTCAAACCTGTGCAAGTCGCTTGCCCTAGCACTGTTCTGTGCGGGTCGGATGCCGTATGAGACGGTTTTGTATGTTGGAGATGAGAGAAACGACTTTTGCCCAGCTACTAAGTTGCCTCCTCATGTAAGTATGAATGTGTAATCTTCAAACATGTGCAAGTCGCTCGCCCTGGCACAGTTCTGTGCGGGTTGGATGCCGTACGAGACAGTTGTGTATGCTGGAGATGGGAGAAACGACTTTTGCCCAGTTACTAACTTGCCTCCTCATGTAAGTATGAATGTGTAATCTTCAAACCTGTGCAAGTCGCTCGTCCTAGCACAGTTCTGTGCGGGTCGGACGCCGTATGAGACGGTTGTGTATGTTGGAGATGGGAGAAACGACTTTTGCCCAGCTACTAACTTGTCTCCTCATATAAGTATGAATGTTTAATGTTCAAACCTGTGCAAGTCGCTTGCCCTAGCACTGTTCTGTGCGGGTCGGATGCCGTATGAGACGGTTTTGTATGTTGGAGATGAGAGAAACGACTTTTGCCCAGCTACTAAGTTGCCTCCTCATGTAAGTATGAATGTGTAATCTTCAAACATGTGCAAGTCGCTCGCCCTGGCACAGTTCTGTGCGGGTTGGATGCCGTACGAGACAGTTGTGTATGCTGGAGATGGGAGAAACGACTTTTGCCCAGCTACTAACTTGCCTCCTCAAGTAAGTATGAAATCTATACTTATATGTTATCTATCTATCTATATCAGGGGTGCCCATACTTTTTCTTAAGGAGATCGACTTGGCAAAAATGTATGACTAAGAGATCGACATTTTGACCATTTAACCTACCAAATATTTTAACAAGAAAAAAAATTGCATGTGCAATACTACATTGGGTGCAAAATTTCAAATCTCTTATCCTTGGCGATCGACCTTAAAACCTCTCGCGATCGACCGGTCGATCGCGATCGACCGTTTGGGCACCTCTGACTATACTATACCTAGATAGCTACATGTTTGTGTATATAGAATAAGATAGAATAAGAATAATATAGAATAAGATACGGAATTTTATATTTTATTGTTAGCGAAAGAATAGAAAGTTGTCAGTGTAAATAGGTAAAAGAATTTCTGTGCAACTTGCTTTAACACACCGTGCAGTCAGAAAGGCTGTAAATAGGTGTAAACAGTGTGTAGTTTAATTGGTGAAATTCGGCTACTTGCCTGCCCATGCAAGTATATTATTTTGCCCAGTATGTGCAATCTACGAACCTGTGCAAGTCGTCTTTCTAGCACAGTTCTGTGCGAATCGACAGCCGGCATTTCGCTAAAAACGTTTTGTGATATGACTGTTTGCGAAACAATATATCATTTTAATAAAAATAACTTTTTTACAGGGTATCGTGTTCCCCCGACGAGGGTACCCCTTAGACGACCTGATAAAGAAGACTTTATCATCCCCCAACCCCCAAGTTAAAGCAAAGGTGGTCCCATGGGATCATTGCGATAGTATTATACAGGAAATCTTCCCGGATAGAAAACATACATTTGTTGAGCATATTACTGCGTAGGTAGAGAATTAGTTAATTTAATATTTTTCTGTACAAATGCTTTAAAATGTAAACTCTATTATAAAATGGCTGTGCTGTCGAGGCGTATTTTGCTTGTATGAGTTTGCACAGTACGTTTACTATACCTACTCGAGAAGCAATTTTGTATGCAATGCGATACAGTGCCTCTCTCTGGCGGTAACTACACTTAACTAAAGTCTTCATTCAAATACACTCGGCGTCAGAAAAATCGCACCTTTTCAAAAATTTCTTCGAAGTTAATTTAATCCTATCTAATCTAATGGTAAGTTTTGTTTTATACTTCTTCCCTCAGATCAAATAAAAAAGAAAGATGGAGCGTTGCGAACAATTAAGTGAGGCCGGTTTTTGATGGTACATGTGTGCGTACAAGGGGGCGGGCGGGGGCCGGGTGGTAGGGTTTTATATAGAAAGCCAAGGCGTAGTTTCGTTACACGTGTGTGCGTGAACTGTGTATGGACACAGCCAAGGCGTAGTTTTACAGGCCTCACCGCTTCGTTCGGACGGAAGACTTACTTTTTTTATTTGGTCTGAGCTTCTTCCCCTTCGGACATAGCCAACAGTCTCTAGAAACCGTTGGAATACTCGTCGAACGGAATCAATTACCGAGATTCAATTTCCGAGCAACTTACATTGCCTCATTTTTTGCAATATTTGAGCAACTTCATGGGCAATAGTATCCATCCATATCCTTTTTTTAATTAAACTGTTGATGTGTGTTTTCTCCATCATCTCGATAGCGAATTTACCCGCATTTCCTGAATTGACCCCTTTTATTTCCCTTTTATGGCGGCGCAAGCAATAACGCTTTAAGCGTTTAATTATGGTCACTGTTATGTTAATTAAATCAAACAATTATTAATTGAAAGCTCATTAAATGTACTTCCAATAGATATCGATATTTACACAATAAACCTAGCAATAGCTGGTGGCCAAGTCTAAACTTAGTGCCGAAGAAGTGCAATTTTTCTGACGTCGAGTGTATCAACTAAAAAGTCTAATTATTCATTCACTGGAGTAAACTGACAGATTCTAATGTCACATTGTAAAATAATGTTGCCTTGTTTATTGTACTAGTGCTGCGTTTCGTTCATTGTGATTCAGTTCACTCACACAAAGTCCGTAGCGTTCATGGTTACAACTTACAACTGGGACATTTTTAAACAATTCTCAAACTTTCATGGTTATAACCGTAAACGTCAAATTACTCCAGTGAACTATATAACTATAGTAGGCTTTTTTAGGGTTCCGTACCCAAAGGGAAAAAACGGGACCCTATTACGAAGACTTCGCTGTACGTCTGTCTGTCTGTCACCAGGCTGTATCTCATGAACCGTGATAGCTATACAGTTGAAATTTTCACAGATGATGTATTTCTTTGCCGCTATAACAACAAATACAAAAAATAGAATAAAATAAATATTTAAGGGGTCTCCCATACGACAAACGTGATTTTTTTGGTACTGAACCCTTCGTGCGCGAGTCCGACTCGCACTTGGCCGGTTTTTTGCAGTCGCTATCGAGTATTTATAGTAAGCGTAAACTCATAACGCCTACTGCTATTAGATCAATAGGGAATATGCATAAGTCACCGATTTTGATGAATTTGAGCTTGATCGCTGCGGACACTTATAAAAACATGATGGAACAGAAAAAAAAATAAAAAAAATGTATTATTTTAGTTTTATCACACGATGAAATCAGGGAAAAATAACAATTATTTTTTTTCATTTTCGGATATAATGCACTTTACAGTCAGATAGAATATCGAATAAGAAACAATATTTTGTATGACACATATGTACTTAAACGCAAAATTTAGGGCGATAATTGAAGATTATTGGCTAACTCCATATTAAACGCGCCGAAACACACCTGAAACGTGATGTGTGACGTCACCATTTTGTATGGAGCGTTTTCGGCGGGTGCTGCTGCGCGCTAACTTCAAGTAACTATATCACGAGAAAAAAACGCAAGAGAAAAGTTTTAATATTACAGTTAATTTTCTCACGCATTATACTTTTGATTAAGATAAAAAAAAAATTGATGCATATTCCCTATTATAACTATTTATTTTGTAAATATTATGTAATAATGAATTTTGAAATAATTTCATATTTATTTTTTTATTATATGATAAAGTTAATTTATGTTGTGGTTTTATTTTGTTACCATTTAATCTCTCGTGGATAAGAATACAGTTACTGGACCTACATGAAATTATGGAATAAAATGAAAAAACGAACATGTTTTTATAAGAATTGAAATGTACTTATTGAAAAGTACCTGACGTCGTGTTTGGAAAATGTACCTATAGATATGGATTTATTAATTTCATTTCACGAACTCGCTACATGGTTCTTGCGTCCACCACGAAAGTGTTAAAAAGGCTTTATAACCGCCCCGTGGTCCGCCCACTCGTGTAAGACTTGGTGGTCCCGGGTTCGATTCCCAGGCGAAGTACAATTTGTATTCGGTTTGGTTGGTGGTAGGGCTTATTTCAAGTCCGCCTGGCTAGCTGCCACCATACCACCTTACCTAAGTCTGATGCCATAACAACAATTCAAAAATTATTGTGTTCCAGCAGTTAGAGGTAAGATAGCCAGTTCCTCAGTGTTGAGGATTCCGGGTGTAGTGCGCTTCCACCTTCGGCCTTATCGTCACTTAACATCCGGTGAGGTGAAGGCCAAGCACTAGCCCGTTGAGCATAAAAAAAATATCCAAAATAAATAAAACAAACCAATAAACATAAGAATCTTGTTTATTAATTAAATCAACTTAAATACGAAGCTTACTTGGCCATATATGCATACGAACTTTCTCAGCCATATATGCCACACTTACAGTAACTAATCTAACAATAGTATTTACAAAATGTGCAAACGCACACACAAGTGGTCAAATAAATATGGTCCGTTTTTATCCTTAAGGGGCGGTAATAGGAAAACATGGTTTGCGCGGGCCATTTTTTTATATAGAAAACGTAAACTTTTAGCCACCAAAAAATCATACGACAAGCTTAAGAGTTTATCTAGTTGCTACAAACATAAAATTGTGTATAAACCTGGTATGGTACAGATGATGGTAGAAAAAAATCAGAATATCACCAAAAGCGCTTGTCGCGGGCCATATCTTTGGCGTAAATAATAACGGAAACGTATTGAGTTCTACATCAAAATACACTTTAACGTACTGTGCAGTTGCTCCAATAACTTTTTTTCAAGAAAGATAATTGTGCTTTAATGATGAAAAAACAACGAAAAACATCGAAAAAGTGCAGAAGTGAGGTTATTTTCCATACTCTTTACACGTAAAGAAAAAGACAGAGACAAATGATTCCGCGTAAGGGAGCCTTAAATTGTCCTATTTAAGTTTTTGACAGTTGTCATGCGTCTTTTAAACTTTCAGAGATGTTTCACAAAACTGGGGTGCAAGACTGTTCTAACAAAACCTGGTTTAATGCTAGTAAACCTACGCACGCACCTTTTTAATCCTTAAACGGTGGGACTAGACTGGGTTAAACTGTCACTCTGAATACGAATTGCGCTAAAATGGCGTTAGTCCGCAGTCTAACGCCATGTTAACTTTGGCCCTAGTTAAACGAACCAAATTAATAAGACAGTTTAACGAACGCACTCTGAATAAAACAGTTTAACGAACGCACTCTGAATAAAACAGTTTACCGAACGCACTCTGAATAAAACAGTTTAACGAACGCACTCTGAATAAGACAGTTTACCGAACGCACTCTCAATAAGGCAGTCGCTGTCTTATTCAGAGTGCGTTCGTTAAACTAGGACCAAAGTTAACATGGCGTTAGACTGCGGACTAACGCCATTTTAGCGCAAATCGTATTCAGAGTGACAGTTTAACGTTTAGTTCCACCGTTTAAGGATTAAAAAGTGCATTGTGATTGGTTTACAAGCATTAAACCAGGTTTTGTTAGAACGGTCTTGCACCCCAGTTTTGTGAAACATCTCTGAATAAGACAGTAATTGTTGTTTATGCAACATGTTAAAAAAAATGTAAAAGCCAAATATGGTAGATAGGGTACTATGCATACAACTTCGGAAAATTATTATAAACCTTGAAAACCGCACCTTTTTTAGTAAAATCATTTCTCTTTTCATGATAAACTGCATAGTACTGCATAGGCAACACTAGATCTAAATTGTGTTTTGCTTTTGCCAGAATCGAATGGGATTCAATAGGATCAATTAAATAGGAAAATATAGACAATTCAAAAGCACTTAATTTCTATGTTTATTTGAATTTTTTTTTTCAATTTCTTTCCCATTAATAGGATTGATTATCGAAAACCAACAGTCTATTTTCGTCTAGGGTTGTCAATCTGTAGTTTTTCATAGGTACAAATTTCATACAAAAAACAAAATTACCCGTAAAAATTTGTTAATTATTTGATTATTTCAATAAAGAGATGGGTGATGATTTTTACCAAATAAGATAAAGTAAGGATATAGACTACAGACTATAGATATAATTTTTTCAAGAATCTTGAATATATCAAGTAATTAATTTTTTTATGAGAAAATCTGATATGAAAATGAGAAATCATAACATTTTGTTAATGAAGACATGTCTAATTTATAATATTGTGTCACTAAATACATAAATATCCATACATTTACAAATGTATCACTTTAAACAAAACCATCTCTTACAGACACTCATACATTTTTAATATCTTGAAAGTAAAGAAACTAAATGCGCTATTGAACTAATTGTATGACAATAAAAAAGTATTCTTAAGGTGCTCCCTCACCGGGAGCATTCGCGTGTAATGTAACGTTACAGATTTGAGCATTACATCAGTGAAGGAGGAGAACCGAGCATTACTACAATAATACCTCCCTGACTGACGAGCATTCGCGTGTAATGTAATATTATAGATTCGACTTTCGCATTGATGTTACAAGTTGTATCAAGATATTACACATTGTATCATTACAAGGTGCGCATTGTAATGCTCGGTTCTCCTCCTTCACTGATGTAATGCTCAAATCACCTACTACACGTAGGGTTACCAGATGAGAAAATGAAAAGTCCGGAGAAAAGGCCCGATTTCCATTGAAAAATCCTGAGATTTGTAGCAGCTTGAAGATAAGTACGACGGGGGGGGGGGGGGGGGGGGGGCGTCTTTTCCAAAATAGCTTCAAGTAGCAAGCGGCCACGGTACAACTGTAGATTCACAGGTTTTTTACTGTATTTTATTGAAAATTCTAAAAATCCTGAGATTTCCTGACATTTTCAAAATCCGGCCGCAATCCTGAGAAAGGTCCAAAAATCCTGAGATCTCAGGACAAATCCTGAGATATGGTAACCCTAATTACACGCGAATGCTCCCGGTGAGGGAGCACCTAAATGTGACAAATACAATTAATTTAACAATGTACAACCGAAGGGGCTAACTTCAGATCCATAAGACGTGAATTAAAAATCTTATAAAAACAATAATTTAGATGAACTAAGGAGAACACTTTCCTTATTTTTAATGTATGTATTTTACTAAGTGTGACATCACTTTAAATTGTAAAAAAAAACAGGATAAACAAAGGACAGTTCTTTGTATAAATATGTTTACCATACATACAAATTAGTGCAGACGTTTTTAATTAATTTCCTAATTTAATAACAATAGTTATTTGTTATAAAAGTGACCAAAATCGATTTGTGCTGCGAGTGTCGACTTTAAATCACGAACTAGCGAAGTAGTCTAGAATTGATTCTAATATAGACTACTGAGCACAGTGAGTGATTTAAAGTCACGAGGCAGATCAAAATTCTGGTCTCGTGTAAAACATACAACTTTTCACCTCTACCAGCGAGAAAATTTTACGCGAGTTTCCTGGTAAAAAAGCTAAATTCAGCATTAAAAACTTGTTCACTCACCTCTTATGGAGTTAGACAACTATCTTCATTATTGGACGCACAATTTTTTTGTAATTTATCCCAAATCTTCATCGTTGGAATAGTTCAATCAAACCTATGCTGAAAATTTTTATTCATAAAGTAGATTCCCGCCGTTTTGTTTTACATTATTACTTTGTGCTTTTCTCTTATTCATTAATATCCCATCTTATTTATTTATGTATAATCATAAAACACTAATTTGTTAATAAATTTCATATTTTTTTCTTATTTTATATTTATTTCATACATGCGACCTCATTTCGTCCATACTCTTTATTTCGAATTATCAACCTTCTTTTTTAACAAATCTTATTTAAAACTCCTTGGTATATCCGTGCATTTTAATATTTTACTTTTTAAATCATGTATGACACCATAAAGCACTCTATCTATCCTTTTCTCACATATTAATTTTACAAGTCGCATCCTTGTCACTCTATTTCTTTTTTCTTTATTATTCTAAAGTGTTAGAAATTATAAAAGCACTTTGCCTCACGCTCGCAGCAAAAATTGATTTTGCTGCGAGTTTTTACGCGCCAAAGGCGGCCTTTTCGTGCTGGAGAGGTGAAAAAAATATTTCGTGACACAAATCTGTTTTTCAGGTTATGTTTTCTTATTAAAACAAATGGGGCAGACAACTGTCAAAATGGCGCTGCGTACGCTTGTTCCACGAGAACTATGAAAACAAAGGACTTTTACGTAAAAAATAGTTTTTAAGCTTTGAAATGATTAAATTCTGTGTTATAGGCTTTAAAAATGTTGGCACTTACAAATTGACGAAAAATCTGGATATTGAAATAATTGATTAATTCTGTAAAAGTAAAAACGTCTTAATTTGGCTTTAAATTCCGGCATTTGCATTGTAGAATAGTCTTTTATATCCATTTTGGGTCGATGGGTCTTTTTCTAGCTTTGCGGTGCCATCCCCATTGTCACAATTTCTAACAATTTCTTTTGTAACATATAAGTGGAAAATAATTTGTCGTATTTTATAAACGACTAGTGGCCGTCCGCGACTTTGTCTACATGGAAAGTTTTTTGCAATCCCTCGGTAACAGTACTTTTTTCTGAATGAAAGGTACCCTATATCCTTCTCTGTACCCCTGACAACGTGTATGCAAAATTTTATAATGATCGGTTCAGTAGTTACGACGTGAAGGTGTAACAAACAAATGGACTTTCGCATTTATAATATTAGTAAGGATTAATTTAATTAAGTCGGGTGATAATTGTTTACCAAATAGAACAAGTAAGTATAAACAGACAGACAACAATGTTATGCAGAAGTTAGGTTTACTCCAAAAACATCCAAATTTTTTCTTCAATTATAAATAAAACTCAAGATACATCAATTTTCTTAATCATTTTGCCATTTTCTTAGTCACAGAGACGAGTTAATAGACACTGCACAATGTTAAAATCTTGATACCTTTCATAAGGGAATTAATTAAATGGGTGACTGGAAATAATTAAAGGCGACTGTTAATGGGATACTTAAATACTAAACCGGGCAGCGGTTTATTTTTTGGGCGACTAACTGTGGATTACAAAAAAATACGTAAAACGGGCGACTACATGTGCGAGACAAATAATTTAAGCTAGCAGTGAAAATTCTAAATGAGTTACAAAAATACTGAGTGGGCAACTATTATACCAAGTAGGTATCTTCTATAAGTGACTTAAGCTGCCCAAAATGGTATTTTTGTCACCTTTTTTAAATAAAATATATGCCAAATTTTCAATGTTTTGTATGCCCTAAGGTTGTCGCCCAAGTAGTAATTTGGTCACCCGTTTTGAATAACTAGTTACTCTATTTGTATTTTAAAGTCATCCATTTTCAATTACCTGTCAGTCACAGTTCATCGCCCACTTAGTATTTCAGTACGCTATTTTCAGTATTTTTGATACCCAAAATGGGAATTTATTGTTACCCGATTAAATACCCTTTCCTTTTTTCCATCTAAGGGAATAGAGATATTGGTAAATACATCTTAAGGAGGCATGTGTAATTACATCTTACATTAGTTACTGTAACTTAAGCGATAACCAACGTTTTTAACAATGGCAGGATAATTTTGCCGATTCACAAATCGTCCACCAGTCGGCACACTACCGTTAACTTAGCGCTAGTATATATATGTAGACCTGTCATTTTGTTGTTTTCTATGTGTTCCGTATCAATTTTTGGATGTTGAAAGCAATTTTTTTATAAATATTAATGTTTCTTCCAACACATTTCGGTTTTCTTCAATTTTTAATTCGTTTACTGTCCGACTTCCATAATAATTATTTATAAGTATTAACTGTTTTAGATATGATTTAAAATAAATGGGAAAATCAGGGATAAATCCCTGTACTATGCGTGCCAAATAAGAATAGTATCGACAGCTTCACGGCACTGGACAATTTTGTTACTGCTTGGTAGAATTGATAACTTCATAGTGTATAGGATGTGCATAAAAAGAAACAAAATATATAAAAATATGATTTTTATTTTTGCTGGCATCGATCAGCATGGCAAACGATCATTGGATGTTTTGCTAGCAGTACAAAATTGACCAGTGACGTGAAGTTGTCGATACTATTCTTATTTGGCACGTATAGTACAAAATTTTCAATCGGCAGTAGTGTCACCAACCAGGATAAATTTCGTGACATCCCACCATTACACCTTATTTTAGTTACCGTAACTTTATCGATAACCAAAGTTTTAATAAACAAAATTCAATACAGTATCCATAAGTAACATCACTGTTACACATCGTCATAACCACTATTTGTTCACTTCACTCGTCACTTTATCACTACACTTCACTTAGAATCCGTCCTGGTAGACTTTGGAGTCAAGCCTGGCCTGCAGCAGTTCTAACTGCCTGCGAGCTTCGCAAGCGGGGAAATTATTCAGCTCGTAGTATTGTGGGGCTATTTTGAGAAGCCACTCCGCTGGGGAAATAAAATAAATTGTTATTTGGTACTAGCGGCCGCCCGCGGTTTCAACCGCGTGGTTCCCGTTCCCGTGGGAATATCGGGATAAAAAGTATCCTATGTTTTAATCCACGCTATCTTCTATCTGTGTGCCAAAGGACATCAGGCACATCAAACCCAAAAGTGTATAAGAATAATTATGTTACCTTTAAGCAATATGTATTATTAGAATCACAAAACAGTAGCAACTTTACTTTTAAACTCCTTCATTTCGCATAAATTAATTTCTGAAAAATCGAAATACTTTCGATTAAAAAGACATCTTTGTCATTGATACTCTGTGGTTTCGGAACATACGCGTGTCATCAATGTCATCTTGAATGACTGACATGAACAGAATACGAAGAAAACGCGAAAGCCGATTGGTCGGCCTGTGGCGGTCTGTCACTTTTACTGTCTCTGTCAGTCAACTATCAAACAGCGTTTTGTTACTACATAATTATGCACATTTCTTCCATTTTGGCTCTAAAGCAAAAAAAGTATGATCTTGTGTGTTGATTGATAGATTTTGTTGAATGTTTTAAAAAAATTGTCGCTGGAGTTTTGACTTTATATTTTTAGTGCATTTCGGTATTTCGGTAGAACACCGATTAATCACTAGCGCAGTCATCGAAACGTTTTGATTGTGTAGCTATAGCTAGTGTTGCTGTAATAGTGTCGGGGTTACCAAAAAAATAAGTTTCAAACACAAATAACTCTCAAAATATAAAGCTTTGTTTAAATCTGAATATTTTATATGACTTACTAATTGAAAATGAAAAAATGAATGAAAAAATATTTATTGCAACAATCACAATTTACAGATAAATATAGCCCTGACTTCTAAAATAAGTAAACTTGTGTATCAGAAGCCAGTTCCTTCCTAGTTGACAAAGTTTAATTGGAATTGTTGTACATATTTATTACATATGAAAAAAAAAAGAAAACTTAAACAGCCAAATATAAATATAAAGAAAAAAATATTGTGATTGACATTTATCACGTGTCACGTTCACGTATGTGTGTGTGTGTGTGTAAGGTTGTATGTGTATTACAAGCAGTATATAGAACAATGGGTTGATTTATTTAAATTTGGTTGGACTTTAAAAGTTTTTCGGTCGCTTCGTAGTCAAAATCTTTCAGCCATTCTATTAGTTTATTTTTTAGTTGATGCTTATTTAGTTTTTTAGTTGGACAAGTTCTATTGAGTTTATTATATAAATAGGGAGCCAGGTAGCAGTATTGTCTTTTAACGAAAGCACTTTTTACTTTGGGCACTATGTATCTATCGCCTCTGTTACTTTGTAGTGTAGTGCCCCCATATATCATATGCATACATGTAGTACTTATAGTAAACATATAATCTTTGCTTATTTTATTACAATAAACCAGTGTATAGTCAGATTCCGTTGTTTCAATACATCTCCTCGGCTCCCGACAGTATAACTTCTTTTAAGTCTAATTACACGTTTTAATTTTGGAAAAAACAGAAATGCTATACATTCTTGGGTTTTTTGTCGAAGGTATTTGCCTGATGTCATTTCAACCAAATCCGTTCAGTAGTTTTTGCGTGATTGAGGAACAAACATCCAAACCCACAAACTTTCACATTTATAATATTAGTAGGATTATAAACACCCTTTATTTTCAAGTATTCCTATAATTTAATGGGGATATCAGACCATGTTACTAAATACAATAATAATAATGTTAATTTTCACACCACAATCAGACACACATTAAACAGTACAAGCACGGACGTAGCTATAGCTTTGACAAGGGGGGGGTCCTGAACGCAAAAAACAGTGCTCTAACGCCAATTAATCTATCATTTACAAATTTAACATTGTCTGCCAGTGCCGGTTTTAGCACTACCAGTGTCCTGGGCGACATTTCTACGAAGCGCCCCCTATCTGCGATTCCAAGATTTTTAATTTTGCCTGTTAGGTAAAAAATGGCCGCGCAGCGCGATTTTTAGTCAGTTTCACCTACTGATCTTGTAATCTTGCTTGTTTATAGCAAAAAAAATAACGGCCGCGCAGCGCAATTTTTAATCGGTTTCATCTACTAATCTTGTAATTTTACTTATTACAGTAAAAAAAACCGCCGCGCTGCGCGATTTTTAGTCAGTTTCACCTACTGATCTTGTAATCTTGCTTGTTTATAGCAAAAAAAATAAACTTGTAATTTTACTTATTACAGTGAAAAACCGCCGCGCAGCGCGATTTTTAGTCAGTTTCATCGACTAATCTTGCTTGTTTATAGTTAAAAATCAGCTGCGTTACGCGATTTTTAGTCGGTTAATCCACTAATCTTGCTTGTTTACACTAAAAATGGCCGCGCAGTGCGATTTTTGGTTAGTTTCATTCGTCGCGTCGTCGCTCTTCACCAGGCAACAATACGATTGATAGTCGACCGGTTGTCGGGCGTTTTCAGCGCCCCACACACAAGGGCGCCCAGTGCAGTCGCACCGCTTGCACCGCCCTAGGGCCGCTCCTGGATTTTACAATGACCAAATCTTAAATGGCACGTGGTAGCGAGCGATGAAGTTTCGACGAGATATTGCCAAGTTGTTCTGATCATGTTTTGCCACCATAACGATTTTGTCGCTAAAAGGGAATTTACGATAGTAATTGTAGGACTGTATAACGGTAAACTGTAAAGGTGTGCGGCTGGGGATATAAAATGGAGCCCCGGGCGGTCGCCCCTGCTTGACCTGAAACCCTAAAAGACCTGTGCTAACTTCGTAGTGATCGAAAAACCTCAACTTATTTCAGTTTTTGGGTTACAACTTCAAAAAATGCATTCTACGGCAAAGTTGTCTAAAAGAAGTTAAAATTACCAACAATTTCCTCCGCTTTGAGTGTCGTATAATATCTCGAGATACACCTGCGGCGGACTAAGCATCTATCGTTTTCTACAATCGGCGCGGTGCATACAATTTTTTCTGTTGGACAAGTAAGATGGATATCAATGGGGGGGGTCCGGACCCCCAAAACCCCCCCCTTATATACGTCCGTGAGTACAAGATAGAGTGCCGAGTATCTAAAGACTGGCTGAAATACACTGGCCTGCAAAACTAAGTACTACAGAGGTCTATTTTCATACAAACGAGGTAACTTTGAAGCATTGGTTCTCCGCCCAGGATTAAACGTGGTGTGATCTGATGATGGCCATCCAGGGAGTGAATGGAGAAGATTCAGATCCCCATACACACCCAATAGATCTGATCAGCATTCTAAGAGCTGTTTGGATATGTTTAAAAAAACCACAAAAATAGCATTAAAATTGGATGGAAATGCTGTAACTGATAACTCTAATCCTTACAGCTCTTAGAATGCTGATCAGATCAATTGGGTGTGTATGGAGATCTGAATCTTCTCCATTCACTCCCTGGATGGCCATCATCAGATCACATCCCGCTTAATCCTGGGCGGAGAACCAAAGCTTCAAAGTTAGCTCGTTTGTATGAAAATAGACCTCTGTAGTACTTAGTTTTGCAGGCCAGTGTAGTTTGAATATAAGGTCACTATAAATTCACCATCCGTTTTGAGGATGTGTTCAATCCATGAAACTGTACAACTTTTTCTAAGGAACACATGGTCAAATATTTAAAATAAAAATCGCATTTCCATACAATTCAAAGAGATTACGTGATCAATTTAGTATGGGATGACCAAAATTAGTAGGCTCTCACTCCGTAGAGTACATATTTTGCGGTTCGCATTAGTAAGATGTGCGTTAATTATGGTTTTGTAAATATTATAGTCAAAATACAACATGATATAAAAAATATGGCAATCGATTCTATTATTGATTCTGACCAGTTTTCAGGTTTCGTATATACTGAAAATAACCTTGCAGTTCTTGGTAATTAGTACAAACTTGTTGTACAGCACTAGTCTGGTTTATAGTCCAGGCATGTGGAGGGGTGCAGTTGTACCACTATACTAGGGGTGCGGTTGCACCACTGTACTACTTAATAATGCATGTTAAGGCTCCGTACCGATTTTGCGCGTACTGCCGTGCTCTCGCTCGCACATTTCATCTTTTCTCAAGATTTTGTAAATCTGAGTGCGTAAATGAAAAATGTGTCTCTGCCACTTTCCGCGATATAAGATTACAGACATTTTATTTTAACATATATTTCAGTTTCGAGTTGCTGAAGTACAAAAAATTATCGTATTTGCCAGTTCAAATAACTGTTAGATAACTTTTTGTACTTAAGCAACAAAAAACTGAAATATATTTTAAAATGTCTGCAATTTTATATTGCGAAAAGTGGCCGAGACAATTTTTTTTTAATTGCGCACTCAGATTTAAGAAATCATGAGAAAACGTGAAATGTGCGAGCGCGAGAGCTGCAGTCAGCGGCAAAATAGGGACGGGCTCTTAATATCTAATAATATGCAATATACTCACGTTTAATATCAGTGACAGTTCGTATGTAGTTTTTGGTGGTTAGTACAAACTCGTTGTATAGTACCCAGCCTGGTTTATGGTCCAGGGGAGAGGGGTGCAGTTGTACTACTACAATACCCACTAGTAATGTATAATATGCAATATACTTAAGTTTAATGTCAGTGATAGTCCGAATATACACTCGACGTCAGAAAAACCGCACCTCTTCGACACTAAGTTTAGACTTGGCCATCTGCTATTGCTAGCTAACGTTTTATTGTGTAAATGTTGATATCTATTGAAAGTACATTTAATGAGCTTTCTTTTGATAATTGTTTGATTTAGTTAACATAACAGTTACCATGATTAAACGATTAAAGCGTTATTGCTAGCGCCACCACAAAAGGGAAATAAAAGGGGTCAATTCAGGAAATGCGGGTAAATTCGCTATCGAGATGATGGAGAAAACACACTTCAACAGTTCAATTAAAAAAACTAATACCCAAGATGTCAAAGTCAAAGTCAAAGTCAAATAAGCTTTATTCAAATAAACTTAATTATTAAGTACTTTTGAATCGTCTATATTTTCCTACCACCCGTTCCAGACTTTTTTAGCTGACAAGAAGAACGGGCGCAAGAAACTTATCAGCTGTAACAGCCATAAGTAACGATATTTACAAACTTGAATATATCGTTACCAGAAAATTACAACAGGGTGACAGGATTATTGGCAACAACATAGACTTATTATATTACTTCAACAAAGTACTTATTAGCAAGTTATGTGTTACATCATTTCCACGCATTTAGATCTTTAAGATAATCATCTACTTTATAATAACCTTTACCCATGAGCGTTTTTTTAACATGGTTTTTAAATTCATGCAAAGGAAGATCAATCACTTGTTGTGGAACTTTATTAATAAAGGCTATGCCTTTTCCCATAAATGAACCTCTAGTTTTTGCAAGCCTAAATCTTGGAACGGCAAGTTTATCTTTATTTCTTGTATTGAACTGGTGAATATTGCTGTTCTTAGCAAATGAATCATAGTGTTTCCTTACATAAACTAAATTATCATAAATATATTGGCCTGCCAAAGTTAAAATATTTATTTCTTTGAACATTTCTCTCAAGGTATCTCTCCGCCGTAGATTGTATATGGCGCGAACAGCTCTTTTTTGGAGTACAAAAATATTTTCAATACTGGCAGCTGAGCCCCACAATAGCAGTCCATACGACATTACGCTATGAAAATAACTAAAGTATACTAACCTTGCCGTTTCAATATCAGTTAAAAGCCTTATTTTCTTAACAGCGAATGCCGCTGAACTAAGTCTACTTGACAAGGCTTCAATATGTGGATCCCATTGCAGTCGAGAATCTAGTGTGATACCTAGAAATTTTGTGCTCTCGATAAACTCGACTTCATCGTCATTCAAATTAATATTTAATTTCGTCTGCTCAACATTAGGTAATGAGAATTTAACACATTTAGTTTTTTTGGGGTTAAGTGCTAAATTATTACTATTAAACCAGTATGAAACTTTAGAGAGGGCACTATTTACTTCGTCCGAACAGTTATTACCTCTGTTTACTTTAAAAACTAAAGAAGTATCATCCGCAAATAGTACTGTTTCACATAAATTATTCGCGTAGTTGGGAAGGTCATTTATATAAATTAGAAACAGCAATGGGCCCAATATTGATCCCTGTGGCACACCCATATTGATGGGGGCTCCAGTAGATTCAGTTCTATTAATCACTACTTTCTGAGTTCTATTGTACAAATACGATTTCATAAGACTAACTGATTTATCAGAGACACCATAATGTTCTAGCTTCTTTAATAGTGTTTGATGATCAACGCAATCGAATGCCTTAGAAAGGTCACAGAAAATGCCAATTACATCTTGCTTTTCTTCCCAAGCATCAAGAATATGTTTGAGAAGTGCAATTCCAGCATCAGTAGTACTTTTACCCTTGGAAAAACCAAACTGATTTTTATGAAGTATATTATTGTATGTGAAGTAATCTAATAATTGGGAATATATAATTTTTTCAAATATTTTACTAAGTGCTGGTAGTATAGATATTGGCCTAAAGTTAGCTGGGTCACTTTTATCCCCAGATTTAAAAAGAGGAATCAATTTACTATTTTTCATTAGATCAGGAAAGACCCCTTCGTCAATACATTTGTTAAAAATAAAAGCCAAGTAAGGGGCTAGTATATCAATTATTGATTTAATTATGCTTGTTGACATGCCCCAAAGATCTTCTGTTTTTTTAACATTAATTGTTTTAAAAGCTTTAATGATATCTGCACTATTTATATATTTAAAGGAAAAACTTTCATTGCACTTATCAACACTTGACTCCAGAAGGGAGACAGCGATGTTGGGACAAGCACTAAGAGTACTGGTAGTTTCTACAGGTATTCTAGCAAAGAAATCTTCAAAAACTTTAGCGACCTCATTGTCAGATTCAAAAGTTTGATCACCAGTTTTTAAACAGAAGGAATTTATATTGGATTTTGATTTGCCCGTTTCTTTGTTAATAATATTCCAAGTAGCCTTAATTTTATTGTCTGCTAATTTAATTTTATTTGCAAAGTACTTGGACTTTGCTAAGATACAGACTTCTCTGAATGTTTTTGAATACTTCTTGACAAATTCAATGAAGTTAGGATCACTAGAAGTAGCTTTCTCTGCATAAAGTTCGTATAATTTCCTTCTGCTCTTATATATGCCGGGTGTGGCCCAGTCACTAAATTTCGTACTATCATTACATTTGATGACTTTTTGTTTAAAAGTTTTACTAAATTCAGTTTGAACTATGCTAAATAAATGATTATATAGGTTATTGGCTTCAAAATTTGGTTCTGGTAATGTTTCAATTTTACTTGTGACATTGGTTCTGAATTTTTCAATACAGTGTTTTTTTACTGGCCTACACATTATTTCCCGTTTAGGCGGAACATGATGGTGCTCAATGGAGGCTAATTGTCCACTATGGTCGGATTTAATACAATTTAAAATTGATTTTTCAATGACATTACAGTTACAGAAAATATTATCTAAGCAGGTTGCCGATGTGGGTGTGATACGCGTTGGTTCATTAAAAATATGTAGCAAATTAAATGATTTAAATAGGTTTATGAACCTACTCGACAGTTTGGCTATTTTAGGGTCTAAGATGTCGACATTAAAATCTCCGCAAATTGCGACTTTTTTATTCTTCCTACAAGTTATTTTTAAAACTTCCTCCATAGTGGACTCAAACTCAGAGTAA
Organism: Agriphila tristella; assembly: GCA_928269145.1. Taxonomy (NCBI): domain Eukaryota; kingdom Metazoa; phylum Arthropoda; class Insecta; order Lepidoptera; family Crambidae; genus Agriphila; species Agriphila tristella. Next base: position 15,581,352 of record OV743448.1, on the reverse strand, counting down.
TTCGCTTTGGGGGGTCTATATACGCATACTATAATTATTTGATCAAGTTCCACGCACGATAACTCAACGGTTCGTTCAATTGAGAGGGATACTACATCTCTACGCTCTTTACATTGTAAACTATTGTGTAGAATAATAAGTGAACCCCCTCTTATAGTAGATTTCCTACTAAGCGAGCTAACAACTTTATAATTATCTAAACTTAAAAGTAATTCGTGCTTTTTCAACCAATGCTCAGTAACACATAACACATCAATATCTTCAGAGTTTAAGAATAAGCTTATTTCTAAATCTTTGCCAGAAAAGCCATGCATATACTAGATGGATACTATTGCCCATGAAGTTACTCAAATATTGCAATAAAATAGGCAATGTAATGTGCTCAGAAACTCAATCTCAGTAATTGATTCCGTTCGCCGAGTATTCCAACGGTTTCTAAAGACTGTTGACTATGTCCGAAGGGAAAGAAGTATATAATAACACTTATCATTAAATTATATGGGATTAAATTAACTTTGAAGAAAAGGTGCGGTTTTTCTGACGCCGAGTGTAGTTCTTGGTGATTAATACAAAGTCATTGTATGGAACCCAGTCTGGTTTATGGCCCAAGGGGGAGTGGTGCAGATGTACCACTATACTAGGGGCGCGGTTGTACCACTACACTAGGGGTGCAGTTGTTCCACTAAACTAGGGGTGCAGTTGTACCACTTTATTACTTACTAATAATTACTGTAATACTCACGTTTAATATCAGTGACAGTCCGTATATAGTTTTTGGTGGTCAATACAAACTCGTTGTATAGAACCCAGTCTGGTTTATGGTCCAAACAAGTAGAGGGGTGCAGTTGTACCACTTGGTTGTCCTTCACCGTTAAATAATGCCCGGTGCGTTCTAAGTGGGCCACCTGGAAAATTTGCAATATAAATTAACAATCACCCTAGGCTTGAAAAAAATATCGATATTTTTTATTCGATATATCGATATTTTTAGCCGACATATCGATACAAAATAACAAAAATCTAAAATCGTATCAAAAACGATATATTTTTATTTATTTATCATCACATCACTCTAAAGTTGCTAGAATACAAAGCCGTAAGAGATTGGAATGGAAAAATGGAAAAACTTATCTATTCTATTATCATTATTGTCTATGACTTGTTTGTTATTTTAGCTATGTTAAATATCTGATCTAATAAATATGCGCCTGATATTATAAAAAAATCTTCGTTTTTATTGAGATTTCTAGATTGTCTAATAAATCCTATGATTTTACTGAGCTAGACTGAAGTTAATACCAATATTATTATAAAACCGCAAATGTTTTCTGAAAATTTGACCGATATATCGATATTTTTTTCGATTTTTTATAAATATTGATGTATCGATATATCAATATTTTTTTCACTTTCGACATCCCTAATTATCACCCTGTATATTTTATATCCCATAAACTCTGGAGCAGTGGTTTCCAATAGGCTATTTGACTGATTTTGGAAAACCATTTTAAATTATTTCTTATTATTACTGTTGAAAATAGAACGCAAAGTTAATCTGTGCGCTGTCTCTGGCAACACTGCTAGTCTGTGGCCACTCCTCGTTGAAAAATTGTCCGTACTATATCTACTCGTGCCTACATTATTTTGGTATTTAATATAACATATTTGTGTTAATTTTCCCTTTTATTTTTATCAGGTTATGGGCCGCCCCATGCCTGTCGCGAATAATAATTCTTGAAAGTAATACGAAGTCAAAATTTAGCAAAAGTAAAAATTTTTTCCGTTTCGCGAGCGTCTTTTGTTTTTTCAGCCATTTTTAGGTGAAAAAATTTTCTACAGAAGTCGAAAATAATGGCTTCAAAACCAATGATGTCGATTGAAAAGCTCACTGGAAGAGAGAATTGGGCCAGCTGGAGCTTTGCAGTCACGGCTTATCTTCAACATGAGGAATTATATGACTGCATGTTGTCGACACCCACTAACGAGGCCGCGCAGAAACTGGATGTAAAAGCTAAATCGAAACTGATTCTACTGGTAGACCCGATACTATATGTGCATATTCAAGATGCTCAGTTTGCTAAAAATGTGTGGGATAATTTAGCAAAAGCATTTGAAGACTCTGGTCTTACTAGAAAAGTGGGGTTATTAAAGGAATTAATTAACACAAACCTTGAAAATAGTGCTTCAGTTGAAGACTACGTAAACAAAATAATGTCCGCGGCACACAAATTACGAAACATTAAGTTCAACGTTGATGACGAGTGGTTGGGCAACTTAATGCTGGCAGGGTTACCCGAGGTGTACAAACCGATGATTATGGGATTACATAACCAACTGCCGTCCGCGACTTCATCCGCGTGGATATTCGGAAAAAAAACTATAGGAACCCTTTAACCGGGATTAAAAGTATCCAGGCTATAAACTATCTGTGTGCCAAATTTCATCTAAACCCGTTCAGTCATTTCTCAAAATAACAACAAAAACATTGAAAAAATTAAAAGGTGAGGTTATTTTCGTTACTCTTCAAACATAAAGGAAAAGACAGAGACAGAGTTTTTCGAATATACTGGTCTTAAAAACATCCTTACCAACCTTGTTTATTTCCCGCCAATTGGTAATGCGATTGGCGGCAATGTTTTAAACTTCAAAAACGAAAAACAATTATATTTTTTTATATACCTAGACTAGACCCTATCTTATTGAAAATAATAATTAATAATACTTATAAACTTTTAGATTTTTGCATTCACAATGCTATTTTTATATTAAGATGAATAAATAATGAAAAATATTAGAAAAAATCGGCTCACCCGTAGCAACTTAGACGGGATTCGAACCCGCACCCTTAGGATTCCGGCCCAATGCACTACCAATTATGCTACCAAGCCGCTGAGGGATGTGGCGAAATTTTCTAATACTTTCCACGCTTCCGCTGAAGATCAGCGCCATCCCACCAATGTGAAGAGAACTACTTCGACATTCGGTTGTAGCACCCTTGCAGGTGCCAGACAATCAATTAAGGTGAAACAGTACAATTTTAAACTTTTAGATTTTTGCATTCACGATGCTATTTTTTCTAATATTTTTCATTATTTATTCATTTTAATATAAAAATAGCATTGTGAATGCAAAAATCTAAAAGTTTAAAATTGTACTGTTTCACCTTAATTGATTGTCTGGCACCTGCAAGGGTGCTACAACCGAATGTCGAAGTAGTTCTCTTCACATTGGTGGGATGGCGCTGATCTTCAGCGGAAGCGTGGAAAGTATTAGAAAATTTCGCCACATCCCTCAGCGGCTTGGTAGCATAATTGGTAGTGCATTGGGCCGGAATCCTAAGGGTGCGGGTTCGAATCCCGTCTAAGTTGCTACGGGTGAGCCGATTTTTTCTAATATTTTTCATTATTAATAATACTTATATTAAATCACCTATTAGAATGTTATTGTTACATTAAATTTTTTGTAGTGGAAACGTCAACGTAGATGTTACTATGACAAGGTTCCATCGTATTACCAATTGATGGGGATTATATCATAAACTACCATTACTAACCTGCATAAAGAATCCATTAACCAAGGCCTTCCTAATGTTAATGTAGTAGTCCTTGCTAGTAAACTCCGTGCTCGTTCGCTTCAGATTGAACCTGAAATAGTAACGCATTACCGTCCCATTAAACAGGGCAGTCTGCACCACCGTTGAGCCCGGCACACACTGTTCCAGTAGCTGGAATGACAGTAGCTGGAATACCAGTAACTGAAATGTCAGAAACTAAAATATCAGTAACTGGAATTCTAGTAGCTGGAATACCAGTAGCTGGAATGACAGTAGCTGGAATGCCAGTAGCTGGTATACCAGTAACTGAAATGTCAGAAACTAAAATATCAGTAACTGGAATTCCAGTAGCTGGAATACCAGTAGCTGGAATGACAGTAGCTGGAATGCCAGTAGCTGGTATACCAGTAACTGGAATGTCAGAAACTAAAATATCAGTAACTGGAATTCCAGTAGCTGGAATGACAGTAGCTGGAATGCCAGTAGCTGGTATACCAGTAACTGAAATGTCAGAAACTAAAATATCAGTAACTGGAATTCCAGTAGCTGGAAGGCCAGTGGTCGGAACCGATGGAATGCTACTGGGATAATGTGAACGGGCTCTGAAATATACGCATTCCAGTCAAGTATCCTTTTTCGTTTTAGCGTTATAATAATTATAACGAGAGACAATTTAAACAATCTTGACAGGTCTACATATTAACATGAATGCATGTTTGTAAGTTGGTCAGTAGATTTGTGTGTGTATTTGTTTGTGGTTACGTGTGTATGGATGCTTGTAAGTTTGTGTGTGTGTATGTACAAACATACAAACTCACAAAAGTTTGTATGCGTATGTATGTTTATAAGTTTGTGTGTGTATGGACGTTTGTGAGTTTATGTGTGTGTGTGTGTGTGTGTGTGGACACGTTTGTCAGTTTGTGTACATTTTTTAGTTTGTGTGTATGTACGTATGTAAGTTTCTGGGTGTATGTATGATTGTCAGTTTGTAGGTGTAAGTATGTTTGCGATTTTGTGTGTGTAATGTGTATTTTTTTGAAATAAAACAATTTTTAACGGATACTAGCGCGCTTTTATTGAAAGTACTTTGGTAATTAGTTGGTATTTGGTCAGTTTTATTTCATGTCTAGTGAGCGCGTAAGCTTGAGATGTGAATGTGTATTTGTTTGTGAATTTGTGTATATATCTGTTTGTGAGTTTGTGTATGTCTGTGTGTCACCTGTCCATGATCCGACTGAGTTGCTGGCGCACGTTGTCGCCCGACTTGAGCGACCGGTAGTTGATGAAGTTGTGTGTATGTATGTATGTTTGTTTGTATGTATATGTATGTTCGTGTGTCTGTGTGTCACCTGTCCATGATCCGACTGAGTTGCTGGCGCACGTTGTCGCCCGACTTGAGCGACCGGTAGTTGATGAAGTTGTGTGTATGTATGTATGTTTGTGTGTATGTATATGTATGTTCGTGTGTCTGTGTGTCACCTGTCCATGATCCGACTGAGTTGCTGGCGCACGTTGTCGCCCGACTTGAGCGACCGGTAGTTGATGAAGTTGTGTGTATGTATGTATGTTTGTGTGTATGTATATGTATGTTCGTGTGTCTGTGTGTCACCTGTCCATGATCCGACTGAGTTGCTGGCGCACGTTGTCGCCCGACTTGAGCGACCGGTAGTTGATGAAGTTGTGTGTATGTACGTATGTTTGTTTGTATGTATATGTATGTTCGTGTGTCTGTGTGTCACCTGTCCATGATCCGACTGAGTTGCTGGCGCACGTTGTCGCCCGACTTGAGCGACCGGTAGTTGATGAAGTTGTGTGTATGTATGTATGTTTGTGTGTATGTATATGTATGTTCGTGTGTCTGTGTGTCACCTGTCCATGATCCGACTGAGTTGCTGGCGCACGTTGTCGCCCGACTTGAGCGACCGGTAGTTGATGAAGTTGTGTGTATGTATGTATGTTTGTGTGTATGTATATGTATGTTCGTGTGTCTGTGTGTCACCTGTCCATGATCCGACTGAGTTGCTGGCGCACGTTGTCGCCCGACTTGAGCGACCGGTAGTTGATGAAGTTGTGTGTATGTATGTATGTTTGTGTGTATGTATATGTATGTTCGTGTGTCTGTGTGTCACCTGTCCATGATCCGACTGAGTTGCTGGCGCACGTTGTCGCCCGACTTGAGCGACCGGTAGTTGATGAAGTTGTGTGTATGTATGTATGTTTGTGTGTATGTATATGTATGTTCGTGTGTCTGTGTGTCACCTGTCCATGATCCGACTGAGTTGCTGGCGCACGTTGTCGCCCGACTTGAGCGACCGGTAGTTGATGAAGTTGTGTGTATGTATGTATGTTTGTGTGTATGTATATGTATGTTCGTGTGTCTGTGTGTCACCTGTCCATGATCCGACTGAGTTGCTGGCGCACGTTGTCGCCCGACTTGAGCGACCGGTAGTTGATGAAGTTGTGTGTATGTATGTATGTTTGTTTGTATGTATATGTATGTTCGTGTGTCTGTGTGTCACCTGTCCATGATCCGACTGAGTTGCTGGCGCACGTTGTCGCCCGACTTGAGCGACCGGTAGTTGATGAAGTTGTCATAACACCAGTGGGGGTCTTCAGTGTCTGGAAAAATATACAAAAACATTAGTAATCTTTATAATATTTTAAAGGGCAGACCCTTTTCAATGGGGACGTGGGCCACTTGTGTAATTCATATTATTATGTCATTATTTTGGGTCATTTTTTCTTAGTGTAAAAATTGTTGACTTGCTTGTGTGTTGGAGTATTGTCTCTGTTAACTTGTATGTTATGAATGAATAAATAAAATAAATAAATTGTCTGAAAGGGGGAGCGTATCAAATAAGTTAAGGTTCCCCTGTTCTATAACATTCGAAAGAACAGAAAAAAGTTGTGTTTTAAGGCATGGTAGACTAAAAAAGTCTGGAACGGGTGGTAGGAAAATATAGACGATTCAAAAGTACTTAATAATTAAGTTTATTTGAATAAAGCTTATTTGACTTTTGACTTTGACATTTTAGCTTCATCTGCCGCTTTGCGCGCCTTTCTATGTGATGTATGTAATGTATGTGTGTTCAGCTATGTAAGATGGTGTCAGTCTATATGCGAGAAACCTCATTTTAGCTTGAACACCTATTTCGGTCGCATTCGTATGTCATGTATGTGTATATGTACGTAATATGTGCGTGTGTACGTATGTAGTGTGTGTATGTATGTAATGTGTGTAGGTACGCATGTGATGTGCATGTGTGTAATGTGTGTGTGTATATACATACTCTGTTTAAAGGCGTGGTAGACATTCAGCAACGTGAGATGGTCCCCGTCTATATGCGCGAACCTCATTTTAGCTTCATCTGCCGCCTTGCGCGCCTCGTTTGGTCGCACGAAGCATTGTGGAACTAAAACATTGTACAATAAACTATTACGATTAGGGAATTCATTCCTGGTTTTAAATAACTGATAGGAAGACAACTTTTTGTACTTTAGCAACAAAAAACTGAAATGTCCGTAATCTTATACACACCGTTATTTTTAAAGTATATCTAAAAATGAAAAGGGATGTTCAGACCACATTATTGAACAACTTTTACTATCGGGCCAACCACGAAATCGCGATAAAAAAAATCAGCTGTTCCATAGAAAAGTACAACATTGACTCGACTATAATGTATGGAACAGCTGTTTTTTTTCGCGATTTCGTGGTTGGCCCCATAGTTAAAGTTGTTCATTAACGTGGTCTGAACACCCCTTTTCATTTTTTTCAATTTCAATTTATTTATTAACCCTTTGTTACATAACGCAACCTAGGTAAGTCAACATAAATTTACAATAATATTACATCATAAGTAAAATTATTTAAACAGTACAGTCTAAAATTTTTGTCATTTCATGTCATTTTAAGTTTAAAAGTTATAAAAAAATTTGCATTCTATTAGTTTAAAATCACAAATAATAATATCAAAAAAAAAATGTATAAACTAAAATTATTTAAAATAACAGTTCATTTTAAAATTATATCCATTTTAAATTTAAAGTTATAAAAAAAACACATTCTATTAATCTAACATCACAAGTAATAATATAAAAAAAAAATGTATAAATTAAAATTATTTAAATAACAGTTCATTTTAAAATTATTTATGTTCAATTTAACTAAATTTAAATTTCATCCCTTTTCTGATCTAAAATATCACAAAAACGAGCTCGCCATGAAGTCTGATATACTATAAAACAGATTTCTTTCAAGGAAATGCTTAATTTTATTTTTAAATTCATTATGAGGCAAATCGACTATAATAGCAGGTAATTTATTATATAACTTAATTTTTAAGTTCATACCAAGGTTTTTAACCTTCTGTAGTCTCACTTTAAGCATGCATAGTTTATCTTTATTATGTATTATAATGGTGAACATCCCTCTTCCTCAGCAGTTTATCTTTCTGAGCATGAATTTCTAGTAATGATCTAAATATAAATAAATTTATAACAGTCATTATTCGATTCTTTGCAAAGTGCGCTCGTGCTGATGCAAGTCTTTGCAAACCGTCGATTATCCTTATTGATCTTTTTTGGCAGAAGAACACGCTTTACTCCCGGCGCACTACCCCATATTGTTATTGCGTAATTAATTAATGAATGACAGTATGCATAATATACAGATATCAGGGTTTTTTTGTCAATCAAAGGTTTTAGTTTAAAGAGAGCGTAATGAGCACTAGACATTTTTTTACATAAATTCTCTATATGTTTTTCAAAGCTCAGTGTTGAATCCAGCGTACAACCCAAAAAAACTGTATCTTCATTTTTTTCACCGGCTTTTAATTTACATTTGTAATTCAAAATAGTGCTCTTAGATTCATTTAATATTATACCATTAGTCTCAAACCAACCCTTAATCTTACCGAAAAAATAATTTCTTTTCTCCACTAAGCTTTGCTCTGTCTTATCCTTAATTACTATGTGTGTGTCATCAGCAAACAGGGTGACTAATGCCCATTCTGGTAAACAATTTTCCAAATCGTTTACGTATATTAAAAATAATAAAGGGCCCAGTATGGATCCCTGAGGAACGCCTATATTACAACTTTCTTTTTTCGATATCATTTTATTTATTGAAACAGTTTGTTGTCTATTCTGTAGGTAGGATTTTAGTATGCTGTGTTCTTTTCCTTCGAAACCATAATATCTAAGTTTGTGTAATAGTATATCATGTCGTAAGCAATCGAAAGCCTTGGATAGGTCGCAGAAAATGCTTGTGCATCGCTGCGACCCATCCAGTGCTTCCAATATGAACTCGATCGACCTAGCTATTGCCATTTCTGTTGATTTCCCAGTGCGAAACCCATTCTGACAGTCTTTAATCAGACAATTCGATTCCAAATACTCCACCATTCTCAATTTCAATGCAGTTTCTAAAACTTTAGATAAAACAGGCATTATGCACACAGGTCTATAATTGTCTATCTCATTCATATCGCCTTTCTTAAATACTGGCACGACTTTACCTATTTTTAGACTGTCCGGAAAAATACCTTGTGAAATGCAACAGTTCAAAACTTTTGTAATAAATTAAATAATACGTCATCTTGCAATATAAGTGTTTTTTTACCATCGCCACTCTAAAAAGTGCGTTTAATTCAACGATAAGAGTGAATAATAAGCGATTTTATTCACCGAGTGAATAAAAATAATTTGAATTTGGAACAAGCGCGCATCATGAATTAGCACAAAAAAGTACCTATACCTACTGGCTGCTATGGAGCTATTCCATAGAGCTATAGTTACACAATAAAATTAAACGAAAAAAAAAATATCCCGCCAAATTTAATTAGGTTCTTTTTAGTGTCTTATCTTTGGGTTCTTTTCTATCTATTAGAGGGAGATTGAATGTTCAGTCTTGCATCAGTTCATTCCATCAGTCTGGTACGATATTCAGGCTGCAAAAATTCAAAGTCTATGCAGACTGATGAAATGGACTGATGCCAGACTGATCATGTAATCTCTCTCTTGGCGTGGTTGTTTTATGTCATTGGAAAACTTCTGATTTCACGCATGGGTCGGTCATGGGATGGGTGACCAAAAAAGTTTTATCTCGAGCTCCTCCGTTTTAAATGCTCTAAGCCTCCGTGCCTCGGAAGGCACGTTAAGCAGTTGGTCCCGGCTGCATTTGCAGTCGTTAACATCTATCAATCCGCATTTGGCCCGCGTGGTGGGTTATGGCCCATTCTCCCACTCATAAGGAAGGCCTGTGCCCCAGCAGTGTGGAGACATTAAAAATGGCTGATGGTTAACTATAAATACTAAGTATAAAGTACTGTCAGAGGTACCTATTTGTTTTCTCGCAGTCAATGGTAAAAAGTAGAGTACACATCTCGTGAATAAAACATTTCATCTCGGTCCTTTGTATCCCTCGAACTAAATTCCCTTTTTATTCACTTGTTGTATAATCTACTAAATTATGCTTTCTACATCTATATCATAGTAGTCTCTACTTCTTTTATTTTTCAAAGATCTGATTATTTTAGCTAATTCTTGACTTGTGATAAGAGAAAACAGTAGATTATACAACAAGTGAAAAAAGAAGGAATTTAGTTCGAGGTACTATGTTGGATCCCGAGAGCAGCGAAGGATTCTAGAGTTGAATCCCGAGCGTAGCGAGGGATTCAAAAGTAGAATCCTGAGCGAAACGAGGGATACAAAGGACCGAGATGAAATTTTTTTTCACGAGTTGTGTACTCTACTTTTTACCATTGACTGCGAGAAAACATAATAGCAGTACTTACACCTATAGTACCTATTTGTCCATCAGCCATTTTTGATGTCCCCACTGCTGGGGCTCAGGCCTTCCTTATGGGTGGATAAGGAGGACGGGCCATAACCCACCACGCGGGCCCAATGCGGATTGGTGGGTGTTAACGACTGCAAATGCAGTCAGGACCAACGGCTTAACGTGCCTTCCGAAGCACGGAGGAGCTCGAGATAATAAATTTTTGGTCACCCATCCCATGACCGACCCTTGCGAACGTTGCTTAACTTCCGCAATCGCTGGGCCAGGCGCTAAACCACTGCGCCATCGAGCTCCTCGAGTACCTGTTTATAGTTATCAAAATTTTATTATTTAGATAGGTGATCGGTAATTTAACCGTTAGAAAATAGTGAAACTAAGTTTTCCATTGACATAAAACAACCGGCTATGAAGGAAATTACATGATCAGTCTGACATCAGTCCATTTCATCAGTTTGTATAGACTTTGAATTTTTACAGACTGAAGATCGTACCAGACTGATGGAATGGACTGATACAAGACTGAACATCTAATCTCCCTCTAATATAAAGAAAAGAACCCAAAGATAAGACACTAAAAAGAACCTAATTAATTTGGCGAGATATTTTTTTTAGAAAAGAACCCAAAGATAAGACACTAAAAAGAACCTAAATAAAATTGGCGGGATATTTTTTTTATTTAATTGTATAACTATGGCTTTATCTATGGAATAGCTCCATACTTTCAGCACGTTTTATTTTTTTTGTACATAATTCATACGATGCGCGCTTGTTCCAAATTCAAATTTTTTTTTATCTACACTCACAACGTAATGTTCCAAATATGAATTCAAAAAGGGTAATATAAATACGTACTTTATTTTCGTGAATAGATAAAATTAAAAAATAAACTCATTACGATGCAGTCAACTGCATCATAAAATAACTTTTTTTCTCATTACGATACAGGGCAAATCCAAGAAGAAGGCAGTGCTGTGAAATTAAAAAAAACTACGATATTTTCCCATATACTTTTGATGATTAAAATGCGCTCTATGGTGATCGATGAATTAGTGCGATTAGTTTGCAGGAATGCACCCATCTTATGTTTTAATTTTCTAATGGAATGCGCGCCATTTTCAGAGCATTACAAAAAACTTTTGATTTCAATTTCTACATTTTGTTGTTCTGAATTTCGCAGGTTTTTCTTTATTCTTGCTTTAAAATGTGAAAAAATTGAATCTGCCCGATATTTTAGTTGTAACTATAAGGAAATGACTTATTACAAGGTAGGTACCTAGCTAATACAAAGTCTCTCTCTCTTTTCTAACGTTGATCTTTCATTTAGTAGGTTCAATCCCAAATGTATGAGTGTAGATAAAGTAGTGTATGAAACTGCACATAACTAGGTATTAAAACACTCGTGTGATACTATTAAAAACCTCGCCTACGGCTCGGTTTTTAAACACACACTCGTGTTTTAATACCCCTCTTTATGTATCAGTTTCATAAACTACTATTATTCACTCGGTGAATAAAATCGCTTATTATTCACTCTTATCGTTGAATTAAACGCACTTTTTAGAGTGGCGATGGTAAAAACAAACTTTTTTATTTGGTTGGTTCATTACATTGAGATATTGATCGGAATCGCCTATTTCAGCAGACCGACATTTCTCAGTTAATTTATTAGCAATGTTAATAAAAAAGTTATTAAATACATCAGGTAATTGCTTTTCATTATATATTACGTTACTTTGTGGATCTCTAATTTGATTAAATTTTTTATTCCTGTGTGTCATTTTGTTTGTTTGTTGTTCTTTTATAATTTGCCAAGTTGTTTTTATTTTATTACTAGATTTCTTAATTCTATCTATGTTGCCTAATTTTTTCGCCGTTTGCAGAACTTTCCTGAAAACCTTTCTGTATGATTTTAGCTTCATTTTCCCTGTCGAAGAAGGCATCAGATTATTTAATAGTTCTAGTGTCTGTAGTTTATTTCTTGCAACTACTATACCTTTTGTGGATATTTTACGTCTGTTTTCATATTTTTTTATGGGCATAAGCGGAAACGCAGAATGGTAACAGTACCTAAGATGATCAAGAAAAATATTAATTTTATTATTTGCATTCGGTTCGGATGCAATTTCTTACTCAATTTTACGTATATGTCTGCAAAATAGATAATGAAAATATTTTATATACGTGTAATTTTTCGTGTTTTAAGTATCTCAGCTTTATTTATTTGTGTTTGTTTAGTTTGTGTATTATATTCATTTTTAGATATACTTTAAAAATAACGGTGTATTGCGAAAAGTGGCCGAGTCACATTCTTTCAATTACACACTCAGATTTAAGAATGCATGATAGGAAAACATGGTTTGCGCGGGCTATATTTTCATATAGAAAACGTAAAGTTGTAGCCACAAAAAAACATACGACAAGCTAAAGAGATTATCTAGTCGCTACAAGTATGCGTATAAACCTCACAGATGATAGTAAAAAAATTCAGAATATCATCAAAAGCTCTTGTCACGGGTCATTTGGCGTAAATAATAGCGGAAACGTATTGAATTCTACATCAAAATACACTTTAACATGCTGTGCAGTTGCTCCAATAATTTCTTTTCAAGAAAGATAATTGTGCTAAAGATTATGACGAAAAAACGACGAAAAACATCGAAAAAGTGCAGAAGTGAGGTTATTTTCGGTACTCTTTACACGTAAAGAAAAAGACAGAGAGAGACAAATGATTTCGCATAAGCGAGCCTTAAAGTCTGGTTAGTTTGACACTCTTTATATTGAAGTTATCATTTTTCAAGTAAATAAGATCTCTTTAAACAATAAATTGAATAATCAAGAAAATTGTCTATATGTAGTGTCTCACCTGAAAGCATAGCGGTGATGGAGAGGATCTCGTTGGAACAGTTGTGGTTGCAGCTGGCGATCAGCATCTTGGCCAGTTGAGGGTCGAGGGGAAATTCAGCCATCACGGCGCCCAAATCGGTCAGGTTGCCGTCGTCGTCTGCAAGCAGTCGTATAGGTACTGTTGTTACAGCCGTGGAAGCTATGGCGGGATCACACGCAAGTCGTCACATACCTACGCAACTTGTCATCGTCACTAAACGCAACTCGTCACATACGCAACTTGTCACATTTGGAATTCGTCACATATTCAACTTGTCACATACGCAACTCGTCATCGTCACTAAACGCAAGTCATCACATACGGAACTTGTCACATACGCAACTCCTCATCGTCACTAAACGCAAGTCATCGCATACGAATCTTGTCACATGCGCAACTCGTCACATACGGAACTTGTCACATTTGGAACTCGTCACATACTCAACTTGTCACATCAGCAACTCGGCACATACGCAACTCCTCATCGTCACTAAACGCAAGTCATCGCATACGGAACTTGTCACATGCGCAACTCGTCACATACGGAACTTGTCACATTTGGAACTCGTCACATACTCAACTTGTCACATCAGCAACTCGGCACATACGCAACTCCTCATCGTCACTAAACGCAAGTCATCGCATACGGAACTTGTCACATGCGCAACTCGTCACATACGGAACTTGTCACATTTGGAACTCGTCACATACTCAACTTGTCACATCAGCAACTCGGCACATACGCAACTCCTCATCGTCACTAAACGCAAGTCATCGCATACGGAACTTGTCACATGCGCAACTCGTCACATACGGAACTTGTCACATTTGGAACTCGTCACATACTCAACTTGTCACATCAGCAACTCGTCACATACGCAACTCCTCATCGTCACTAAACGCAAGTCATCGCATACGGAACTTGTCACATGCGCAACTCGTCACTAAACGCAACTCGTCACATATCGTCGCTTATATTACATACAACACCGCGAATATGCGATTTCCTAACTTTACAGGAGAAACAAAAACAATTATATTTTCTGCGTAGCAATGAAATAAAATCATATTCGCGATGTTGTAATATAAGCGACGATATGCAACTTGTCACATGCTCAACTCGTCACTAAACGCAACTCGTCACATTGGCAACCTGGCACATCTGCAACTCGTCACATCCGCAACTTATCACATGCTCAACTCGTCACATGCGCAACTTGTCACATTCGCAACTTGTCACATCTGCACATCTTCACATACGCAACATGTCACATTCTTAACTCGTCACATGCGCAAATCATCACTAAACGCATCTCGTCGCACTCGCAACTTGTCACATCTGCAACCCTTCACATACGCAACTTGTCACATGCGCAACTCGTCACTAAACGCATCTCGTCGCATACGCAACTTGTCACATTCGCAACTCATCACGTACGCAACTCTCGTCACTAACCGCAAGTCGTCACATAAGCAACTCGTCACTTTTTGCAACTCGGTTTTAATACAATGTGCCAAATGATGACTCTAAATCCTGATGGCTGCTCAATGTTGAGCCTAATTTGGTCACCCATCTTGTTTTTGACCACACAGTAAGTGGCTGCTACACTCGTCGTCGTCGGAGTCTGGCTGCTGGGGCACAGGCCTTCCTTATGAATGGACAAAGAGGATGGACCATACCCCACCACGCGGGCCCAATGCGGATTGGTGGGTGTTAACGACTACAAACGCAGCCGGAATCGTCTTAACTTGCCTTCCGAAGCACAGAGGAGCTCGAGATGATAAATGTTTGGACACCCATCCCATGACCGACCCTTGCGTAAGTTGCTTAACCTCCGCAACCGCTGGGCCAGGCGCTAAACCACTGAACCATCAAGCTCCCAGGGGTCGAAACTGTTTGCAGTGTCAAAAATACTGATTTTACTGACTATAAGACTCAAAAATACTGACCTATTACTGACTTAATTTCTACGTTTAAATGTGTAGTGAGTATAAAAAAAGGGGTTTAAGATTTTTATTGAGATTTTTAGCATTCACTATGCTATTTTTATATATATTTCTAAAGAACTAGAAAAAATCGACATGCCATTAAGTAGTTCACTTAGACAGGCGATAAATAGCCTTATAAAGCCAAAAAAGTGTATAAAAATGAACGTAAGTAGCTAAAAAACTGACTTTACTGACCATTTATTGAAAAACCTGACTTTTACTGACCGAAGCCAAAAAAACTGACTTTCACTGACTTTACTGACCAGTTTCGATCCCTGAGCTCCTCGTAAACATGGATATATTGTATTATTGTCAGATTGAAATCGAATTTCCGGATATCTTTCGAAACTTCGGTTATGATAAAATATTCGGCCTTAATTCAAAAAAATCAAAATAATTTATTCAGTGTAGGCTGTTACAAGCACTTGTAAATGTCATAGAAGCTACGCCATCGGTTCGCAAACCCCAAGCGGGAGACCTTGTAACGAGACTTTCGAGTAACAGACACAGTGATTTCTCAACTAGTTGAAAATTATTTACTCTCATTACTTAGTAGTATTTAGTTAGTAGTATTTAATTTCAACCTACCTACCCATTGTGTGCAAACTTTTGTTAATTATTGTGATGGAAAATGACCTCACTTTAAATGTGGAGCTCATTTTTCAATGTTGACGACTCTGTATGAAATATACAGGGAGAAAAAAGCAGCCCTTGACGAGTTTCTTGCCGGTTCTTCTCGTTACAAGGTCTCCCGATAAGGGTTTGCGAACCGATGGCGTAGCTTCTATGACATTCACAAGTGCTTGTAACAGCCTAGACTGAATAAATTATTTTTGAATTTTGAATTTTTTGAATTTTGAGAAGAACGGGCAAGTTAATTTCAGTTATAGCCAAAACCAAATATAATTTAGATAGGTAGGTTAAATTGAAAATCTGGTGTATTTTTAACGCTATAATAAATTACGAATAATATAATAAAAATAAAATAAAGTGACATAATTTAAATCTTTTTTTAGTGTTTTGTTGTCATGTATGTGTAATGCTATACATACTTCTCATGTATTCTCGGGAATTTCACCAATATAGCCGAGAATCCTTTAGCACTTTATACGATGGGCATAAAGTTCATAATGCTATACACAAATTTTGTATAAATAAAACACTTATTCAAGTAATTTGTTATCTAGTATTTCTTATCGGTAAAAAAATTAGATGTAGTTACCAATAGGGTCAATTTCTTGTTTTCCTAGGAAAAAATCTAAAAAAAATTAAGTAATAACAAAAAAATTTATGGTTAGTTTTTTTTTTACAAAAATTTTTTTTTTTACAAAAAATAATACGAAAAATATCTCACTCACCCAAAGCAGCCAAGTAGTTAAGCAGCTCCAGCGCTCGCATGAGTGTCTCGGGCGCGGGCGGGTCCATGAAGTCGAAATGCACCAGATCGTCGATGCCCAGCTTTTTCAACTGCAAAACTACAGATCCTAAGTTTGATCTGCAACGCAACGCACCCTGGCATTAGAATCGCATAGGCGCACCACTATTACTTAACGTGCCTAACTAAGTTGACTAAGTTAGGCTTCAATTAAGCTTAATCTTCAAATTTGTTGTATATAAAAAAAAATCGTAACTTTATCAACTGCAAAAAACTACAGATCCAAGTTTGATTTGCAACGCGACGTACACCACTATTACTTTTGTCACCTCAATATCCCTAAGGACCTACTTGATATATGAAAACTATTACAATACTTGTTCAACATTTTAGATTATTATTACTTTATTTAAGTAATTTTAGACTTTTTCGATTAGGACCTAAAATAAAACATGATGCAACATTTTCACCACATCGTCCTAGGATAGTCACCTCAACATTTCCGTGTATATGTCACCGTGTAGGAGAGCTACTAATAACTTCTACTTTGTTTACAATACGTGATTGTTTTTCACCACTTTGTCCTAGGGTAGTCACCTCAATATTTCCGTGAGTGTAAGAGAGCTACTAATAAGTTCTACTTTAAGATGAATAAATAATGAAAAAATATTAGAAAAAATCGACTCACCCGTAGCAACTCAGACGGGATGACTGCTACGGGTGAGTCGATTTTTTCTAATATTTTTTCATTATTTATTCATCTTAATATAAAAATAGCATTGTGAATGCAAAAATCTAAAAGTTTAAGTTCTACTTTGTTATAATACGGGATTATTTTTCACCACTCTGTCCTAGATTTGTCACTTCAATATCCCTAAGGACCTACTTGAAATGTGAAACTGAACTATTACAACACAAATTAAACATTTTAGATTATTTTTCTCTATTTAAGTAATTTTAGACCTAGTATCTAGACCTATTTATATGCTGATCTGGTGCGAGTCGTATTTTTTTTAATTATATTATTTAGTATTGAATACTATTTTTATACAATACTAATTTTGAATGCAAACATCTCAATTTTAAAAATTTTAGACTTTTCGACGAGGACTTAAAATAAAAATGATACAGCATATGCACCACATTGTCCTAGGATAGTTACCTCAACATTTCCGTATGTATGTCACCGTGTAAGAGAGCTACTAATAGCTTCTATTCTGCTACTATAATACGTGATTATTTTTCACCACATTGTCCTGTACTGTGAGCCCCTAACTATCTATATTACTTCTATATACTCGTATACCTATGTTAACATATTTACATTTATATTCTACTCTTGGTGCCAATATAGTCAGTCTGCATCAAACATCCGTTGTTGTTATTTCTCTTCACTCCCGTCCCTACAGTCCTATGGTTGTCACCTTAATTTTCCGTGTATATTATGTCAGTGTGTAAGAGAGCTACTAATAAGTTCTACTTTGTTTATAATACGTGATTATTTTTCACCACACTGTCCTATGGTTGGCACTTCAATATTTTAGTGTATATAGCTACTAATAAGTTCTACTTTACTACATGATACAACATTTTGACCAGTGTGTCGTAGGGTTGTCACCTCAATATCTCCGGGTAGGTGTTGTCCTGCATCTCGTTCTTGTACGCCTTCTCGGTGTACAGCCGGAAGCACTTGCCGGGCCGCGTGCGCCCCGCGCGCCCCGCGCGCTGCTGGGCGGAGGCCTACAAGGGGAATAGGTTATAAATGCAAATAATATAGTGGGGTCCCACGTATTGTGTGAGATAGTTATGAAGAGAGAGCCAGAGAAAGAAAGAGACAGCGAGAGATAGAGGAAGAGAAGAGAGCAAGATATAATGAAAGAAAGAAAGAAAAGCCAGAAAAATAAACAGAGAAAAAAGATAGAGAAGGAAAGAGAAAGAATAAGAGAGAAAGAAAGGGAGAGAGAAAGAGAGAGGGAAATAATGTAATGGAAAGAGAGAGGGAAAGAAAAAGGGAAAGAGAGCAAGAGAAAGAGAGATAATGAAAGAGAGTAAGCGATTGTGTGCGTGTAAGGTAAGGCAAATTGTTTATAATGACCTACCTTACTGATAGGAAAGAGAGAGAAAGAAAGAAAGGGAGAGAGAAAGAGATTAAAAGAGAGAAAGAATGTAATGGAAAGAAAGAGAGGGAAAGGCAAAGGGAGAGGCAGGCATATGCGTGTAAGATAGGGCATTTTTTTATAATGACCTACCTTACTGATAGGAAAGAGAGAGACAGCTAGAGAGAAAGATAGAGAAAGAGAGAGAGCGACAGTGAGAAAATGCTCTTATTTTTTCTAAAGCTCTTTTTCTCTAAAAAGAACTCTAGAGAAAAAGAGAGTGATAAGTGCGAAACTAAAAATTTTTTTGACCATAAGCAATGTGCTGATGAATAGTGACCTACCTTACTAATAGGTGACACGAGCAGGGACTCGACCCGGATCCTGGGGTTGTACACCTTCTGCTTGGCGAAGCCCGGGTCGATGACGAACACCACGCCGTCGATGGTGAGCGACGTCTCCGCGATGTTGGTGGACACCACCACCTTGCGCCCGATCGCGCCGTTCGCGCGGTTGGGGGGCGCGGGCTCGAAGATTCTGGGAAAAAAGTGAAATTATTATTAAGGGGTTCGAAGATTCTAGACAAAAAAAAGGGAATATTATTAAAATTCCAGACAAAAAAGTGAAAATTATGAAAATTCTAGACAATTGAAGTAAAAATTATTTAAGGTTCGAAGATTCTAGACATAAAAGTTAATATTATTAAAATTCTAAACACAAAAAGTAGAAATTATTTAAGGGTTCAAAGATTCTAGACAAAAAAGTGTATCAAACTATGACGCATAGTTTTGGATCAAACTGTGATGCATAGATTTGTATCAAACTGTGATGCATAGGTTTGTATCAAACTGTGATGCATAGATTTGGCTCAAACTGTGATGCATAGGTTTAGATCAAACTGTGATGCAGAGTTAGATCAAACTGGGATGCATAGGTTTAGATCAAACTGTAATGCAGAGTTAGATCAAACTGTGATGCATAGATTTGAATCAAACTGTGATGCATAGATTCGAATCAAACTGTGATGCATAGGTTTGTATCAAACTGTGATACATATATTTGTATCAAACTGTGATGCATAGATTTAGATCAAACTGTGATGCAGAGTTAGATCAAACTGTGATGCATAGGTTTAGATCAATCTGTGATGCAGAGTTAGATCAAACTGTACTGCATAGGTTTAGATCAAACTGTGATGCAGAGTTAGATCAAACTGTGATGCAGAGTTAGATCAAACTGTGATGCATAGGTTTAGATCAAACTGTGATGCCGAGTTAGATCAAACTGTACTGCATAGGTTTAGATCAAACTGTAATGCAGAGTTAGATCAAACTGTGATGCATAGGTTTAGATCAAACTGTAATGCATAGATTTGAATCAAACTGTGATGCATAGGTTTGTATCAAACTGTGATGCATATATTTGTATCAAACTGTGATGCATAGATTTAGATCAAACTGTGATGCAGAGTTAGATCAAACTGTGATGCATAGGTTTAGATCAAACTGTGATGCATAGTTAGATCAAATTGTGATGCATAGGTTTAGATCAAACTGTGATGCAGAGTTAGATCAAACTATGATGCATAGATT
Source organism: Agriphila tristella (assembly GCA_928269145.1). Classification (NCBI taxonomy): domain Eukaryota; kingdom Metazoa; phylum Arthropoda; class Insecta; order Lepidoptera; family Crambidae; genus Agriphila; species Agriphila tristella. The sequence continues at coordinate 15,561,061 of OV743448.1, read as the reverse complement.
TAGATCAAACTGTGATGCAGAGTTAGATCAAACTGTGCTGCATAGGTTTAGATCAAACTGTAATGCAGAGTAAGATCAAACTGTGGTGCATAGATTTGGATCAAACTGTGATGCAGAGTTAGATCAAACTGTGATGCATAGGTTTAGATCAAACTGTAATGCAGAGTTAGATCAAACTGTGATGCATAGATTTAGATCAAACTGTAATGCAGAGTTAGATCAAACTGTGATGCATAGGTTTAGATCAAACTGTAATGCAGAGTTAGATCAAACTGTGATGCATAGATTTGAATCAAACTGATGCATAGATTTGAATCAAACTGTGATGCATAGCTTTGTATCAAACTGTGATGCATAGATTTAGATCAAACTGTGATGCAGAGTTAGATCAAACTGTGATGCAGAATTAGATCAAACTGTGATGCATAGGTTTAGATCAAACTGTGATGCATAGGTTTAGATCAAACTGTGATGCAGAGTTAGATCAAACTGTGATGCATAGGTTTAGATCAAACTGTAATGCAGAGTTAGATCAAACTGTGATGCATAGATTTAGATCAAACTGTAATGCAGAGTTAGATCAAACTGTGATGCATAGGTTTAGATCAAACTGTAATGCAGAGTTAGATCAAACTGTGATGCATAGATTTGAATCAAACTGATGCATAGATTTGAATGAAACTGTGATGCATAGCTTTGTATCAAACTGTGATGCATAGATTTAGATCAAACTGTGATGCAGAGTTAGATCAAACTGTGATGCAGAATTACATCAAACTGTGATGCATAGGTTTAGATCAAACTGTGATGCATAGTTAGATCAAATTGTGATGCATAGGTTTAGATCAAACTGTGATGCAGAGTTAGATCAAACTATGATGCATAGATTTAGATCAAACTGTGATGCAGAGTTAGATCAAACTGTGATGCATAGGTTTAGATCAAACTGTGATGCAGAGTTAGATCAAACTGTGCTGCATAGATTTAGATCAAACTGTAATGCAGAGTTAGATCAAACTGTGATGCATAGATTTGAATCAAACTGATGCATAGATTTGAATCAAACTGTGATGCATAGCTTTGTATCAAACTGTGATGCATAGATTTAGATCAAACTGTGATGCAGAGTTAGATCAAACTGTGATGCAGAATTAGATCAAACTGTGATGCATAGGTTTAGATCAAACTGTGATGCAGAGTTAGATCAAACTGTGATGCATAGGTTTAGATCAAACTGTGATGCAGAGTTAGATCAAACTGTGATGCATAGGTTTAGATCAAACTGTGATGCAGAGTTAGATCAAATTGTGCTGCATAGGTTTAGATCAAACTGTAATGCAGAGTAAGATCAAACTGTGGTGCATAGATTTGGATCAAACTGTGATGCATAAATTTGGATCGAAATGTGATGCATATATTAAAATCCATTTAAATTTGTAATCCTTACTAATATTATAAATGCGAAAGTCCGTTTGTTTGTTTGTTTGTTACGCCTTCACGTCTTAACTACTGAACCGATCATCATGAAATTTTGCATACACGTTGTCAGGGGTACAGAAAAGGACATAGGGTACCTTTCATCCCGAAAAAATGTATTGTTCCCGAGGGATAGCAAAAATACTTTTTACGCAGACGAAGTCGCGGGCGGCCGCTAGTATTAAATACAAATAATATTTACTTGAAATAAGAACAATTATGCTCTTTGGAATCGTAGAAGTGAAAAAGTGCGAATTGTCTTGGTTTTTAGAGTTCCGTAGCCTAATGGCAAAGAACGGAACCCTTATATTTAGCAATAGTTCCATTTCGTTCAATAAAAAACGATTTTTTTTACTCATAAAAAAATACATTCTACTAATATTATAAGTTTGGATGTTTGTTACTCAATCACGCAAAAACAGCTGAACGGATTTGGATGAAACTTGGCATACAGATGGTTTATAGTTTGGATTAAAACATAGGATACTTTTTTCCCAAACTTCCCTAGAGAAAAAAATATTAACAACTTACCTTTGCTGCAAATTTGGTGGCAAAGTAGAATACAACGGAATACACTTCAGTTCACCCGCATCCGGGCCCAAATTGTCTATCTCCCTCTTAATCCTTTTACATGCATCTTCTATCTCTTCCTGTCCCGTCAAAAACAGTAAAATATCACCCGCTATCTCTTCACATATATGTATCTGTACTACAGTTCTGATCGCTGCTTCTAAATAATCCCTTTCCGGTTTCGGTGTGTAAAAAATTTCCACCGGATGCGTTCTACCGGGGACGTTCATCAACGGTGCGTTATCAAAGTACTGTTGAAACTTCCCAGCGTCTAATGTCGCTGACATAATGACTAGTTTTAAATCATTCCGTTGTTTAATCACTTCTTTTAACACACCCATTAAGATATCGGTTGCTAATGTCCTTTCGTGGGCCTCATCGAGGAGGATTACTCGGTACTGTTCGAGCATCGGATCAGACATTGCTTCTCGTAAAAGCATACCGTCTGTCATGTATTTGAGCACCGTTTGGGGCCCCGAGCAGTCTTCGAAACGGATACTGTAACCGACTTGTTGTCCTGTGGGACAAAAATAAAGTGATTAGAGCTTTAATCAAGTTTTTAAATGTTTGGATTTATAATGTTAATTAGGACTTTAGAATGTGGTTTGAAAGCTTTGGGGATAGAACTAGTTTGGGGGCGCCATATATTACGTGAGGTGATTTGGGCGATTTTTCGACCCCCCCCTCCCCCCTTGATGAGATGTCGTGAGATTTGGCTCGACCCTCTCTCCCCCTATAAATCTCACGTGAGATTTTTCAAAACGTGTATTTTTTAGTGTGATTACGTTAATATGTGCGTGCTTGCTTTGCATTTATTTAAATAAACAATATTGTTTAGGATTTAGCCATATTTTGGTATGAAAAAACCGGCCAAGTGCGAGTCGGACTCGCGCACGAAGGGTTCCGTACCAAAAAACAACAAAAAATTCACGTTTCTTGTATGGGAGCCCCCCTTAAATATTTACTTCATTCTGTTTTTAGAATTTGTTGTTATAGCGGCAACAGAAATACATCATCTGTGAAAATAACTATCTAGCTATCGCGGTTCATGAGATACAGCCTGGTGACAGACAGACAGACAGACGGACAGCGGAGGCTTAGTAATAGGGTCCCGTTTTTTACCCTTCGGGTACAGAACCCTAAAAATGTTTAACATTATTTACTTAATTAAAATTACAGGAATTAAACGCGTGCAAACTTTATTTAACCTAGTTCTTTTCGCAATACTGTTCTTGCAGAAAAAAATTACGTGATATTTGACGAGGTCTCCCCTCACCCCCACGTGAGATTGGATGAGATTAGGCTCGACCCCCCCCCCCCCCCCTAAATGCCTCACGTAATTAATGGACGCCCCCTTTGCTATTCTGGTTGTTTTTTTTTAATTGCATTGCACTAACATGTTACAAAGAAACCCCTAATACCGAATATGGTAGCTAGGGACCATCAATCTGAGCAACATTTACTATGGGACCAACTCTGAAATCGTGAACAGGTATATTCACGATTGCAGAGATCTATTGTTATCGGCATTAGGGGTTTTTTGTAACATGTTGCATAAAACTACTTTCTACCTTTTGAAAATTTTTGTAACAATTTTTTCTACATTACATTATATTATCACAACAAATCGATTCCAAATTGTATGAAGCTATAACAGAATTGTTTTTACTATTTTTTTAGTTTTAGAAAGTAATATAAAATTATTCAATTAATCACAACAAGACAAATCTTATTTCTGTAGTTTTGCTTTTTTAACAGAATAAAACCAAAATAGCCAATGGGGAATGTCCGAAAAAAATCAAATTGGCTTAATATTTTTTTATAGGTAGGAATAAGCTCCCTTAGTAATAGAAAAAAGTTTCAGAGTTTTCGGTTACGTGAAAAAGTAAAAAAAATTAAAGTCTCTTCGACTTGACAAATATACAAAAGTAACAGCAGAATGGAAATTATTCCTTCGCCACCATCTGCCAAAACCACAACATGGTATTAAAAAAAGTTTCAAAAATGTCAAAATGAAAATTGTCAAAACTTTTTATTTTTTATTCGTGTTGTTGTTGTGGCAGGTGGTGGCAAAGGTATTATCTCCATTCTGCTGTTACTTTTACACATTTTGTAAAGTTGAAGAAACTTTATTTTTTTTTAATTTATTTACGCAACGGAAAATTCTGAAACTTTTTTCTATTACTCAGGAAGCTTATTCCTACCTATAAAAAAATATTCAGCCAATTTGATTTTTTTCGGACATTCCCCATTTAGCTGTTAATGTTAATCTCTGTGAAAATACTATTCATTTGAATAAATTGTTTTGTGCGTTTTACATGGAATCGAATAAAGTTGTTAACAGTTAATCAGTACTTTTAGAGCGAGGCCCCATTAGTGCGTTGCGCTGCGTTGCGTCGCGTCGTCGCAACGGAACAACGCATTGTATGCCACACTTGCGTTGCGTTGACGCTGCGACAACGCAACGCAAGAGGGTATGCACTCCGTCGCAGCTGCGTCTCAGTTCACCCTTCGCAATGGATAAATGTGTTCTTTTGTTGCGTCGCAACGGATCTGCGACGACGGAGCGCATCACCCTCCCTCCCGCTTCGTCTCTTGTCCGTCGATCCGTTGAAACGTCGCGCGCGACGACGCAACGGTCTAGTGGGGCATGTTATAAAAATATATGGAAAACGACGCAACGATGACGCTGCGACGACGCAACGCACTAATGGGGCCTCGCCCATAGTGAGAGACTTTTACATTTCTTAGCTATTTTTGTTAGGTTTTTTTACTTAAACTCACCCAAAGCGACATCCATCTCTTCAGCCACTCTCTGAGCGACCGACATAGCGGCCACTCTCCGGGGCTGCGTACAGGCGACCCCCTTGGACTTGCCAGCGGTCACTGCAGCAAACTCCACCGACCATTGCGGTATCTGGGTCGTTTTACCTACAATCATAATTAATATTAGGCACTTTATATTGCTACACAAAGTGGACCCCTAGATTCAAAACAAAACGAAGAGGAAGGCAAATGAAACGCTGGTCCGACGAAATAATAAAAATTGTGGGCCCAGTATGGAGTAGAATGGAAAATGCTGGACGCCATAAAACACGTCGACACCATAAATAGTTTTTTGTATTAAATTTAGTTTGTGTATTTTTGTTGGCAATAAAGGTTAATAAATTAAAAAATACTAATGTTATTGTTTAATTTTTGTATGTAATATTTAAATTAACAGTATATTTTACGCATGCATGCAGCCGTTTTTTATGACATATACCGATTAACTTTGTATACGAATAAATTAATTAAATTGAAGAGGCAAAAATTCCCAAAAATAATAATAATAAGATTTAAGTTAACTCTACTTGTTTTTAAACATGAATGTCAATGTTAAAAGAAAGATAATTAACATACCTGAACCAGTCTCACCAACTAGCACTACACATTGGTGGGTGTTCAGGAGTCTCATGAAGTCATTCTTGTATTCCCATACAGGCAGGCCTAGACGTTTACGGAGCAACTCGTGGTAGCGATGGGAGTGTGGTAACCCTGATGATAAAAAAAATATGTTATGAATATTGGAGATTTTTATACTTATGTTGAGTAGGTAAATCACTCGTATTGGTCCATCAGCCATTTTTATGTCCCCACTGCTGGGCCACAGGCCATAACCCACCAGGCGGGCCCAATGCAGATTGGTGGGTGTTAACGACTGCAAATGCAGCCGGGACCAACAGCTTAACGTGCCTCCCAAAGCATGGAAGGGCTCAAGAAAATAAATTTTTGGTCCCCCATCCCACGACCGACCCTTGCGAAAGCTGCTAAACCTCCGCAATAGAGATGTTGATTTATGAATAAAATAACGAAATACTAATAAAAATCGTAAACATATCAAACTTTTGGAGTAGCTTGTATACCTCTTGGTTTTATATATTGCGTATTATTTGTTTTATGACCCTTCAAAGTTGGGTGGACAAGTCCATTTAAAAAGTATAAAATTTGTTAAAATAAATTATACATTTAGTTAGTCCGTAAAATTTATAGCAAATTTGTCAAAAAAACCATTTTGATAAACACAATATTTAATATAGCTGCCAAACAAATTTCCTACGCGTTGCATACAACGTAGGAAGGCGTGACGTCATAACTTGGTAGCCGTTAGTATGGAGCGTTTTCGGGTGAGTCCAATTTTGTGCATTTCAAACTGTGATATCTCGGGCAGTTTTCATGTTAGTGAAATAATTCATATACAAATGTATCTTTTTTTTGAGGGGTAATTTATGTATCATAAAATAAAAAAAAAATAAGAATGATTTTTTTTAGAATGAATAGAATAGGCATTTATTGACTCTCACATTACAGAATATAAGAATGAAGAAAAAAAAAAAAGAACAAACAAACATAGGCAACAGAATAATTGAAGACAATAAAAAAGGTACTTATGTAATAGGTAACAGAAATAAACAATAAACTTATAATTAACTGAAAAAAAAGAAAATAATCTTAAAAAATAAACGTAAATTATAGTGAGGCCAATAAAAGATCCCGCCTCAGCTTTAAGCCTCTGCGTCATTCTCAGGTGGGCAGAAGGAGCACAGAGGCGCTGTTTTTCTGACAGGATCAGTAGCAGATAGGGGTCAGTGACTGTCAGTTCAGTGTCAGTCCGACTGACTGTAGTCCGTTTCTAGCTTACTTAAGGTTTCTAGCAATATAATAGCTAATAACATGCCTATTGCTGGGCCAGGTGCTAAATGCCATGCCACCGTGCTCCTGGGTGTCGCAGGAATGTCGGTGGAATCACTTATATTATTGAAATTATAAATTATAAGCATTAAAACAAATTAACTCTGATTTACCCTGAAGTGTCCGAGGTACTTTATCGGAGGTTTATAATACAAAATGTAATAGTTGTACTTTAGTAATAAAATTCATTTTAAACCAGATTATGTAGACCTCTCCGGTAAGTACCTCAGAAACCGGGCATTAGTCTCTGTTTTAAAAACATGACACCGTCTTTCTATATTCTTTTCAACTAATCAGTTTTAACAAAATATATGTTTACAAATAATTATGTTAAAAAATATTAACATGTACAAATTATAATTAATTTATGTAAGTAATACAGGGTCATTTTTGGACCCCTTTTCAAACTTTGTCAGGTCATTCTATAACAGCAGTACAATCAATTTATGAAGTAAAACAAAATATTTTTTTTACATTTTTACCCCAAACTTTTCCCTACACAAATTGAAATTGTTGTCACCGTTAGCGCGTCGCACGGTCGACCCGCGCGAGCCCCCCTCCCGCCACTCGCCTTCCCCCGCTCGCGTCCCGTTCGTGACGGTGAGCGTGCGCGCCTAGATTTTTAGGATATAAAAAGTGGTTGAAAACTGTGAATTTAAAAAGAAATAATTTATAATTATCTCACCAATTTTTTATTATTACTTCCTTGAACTATTATTTGATTTTGTAAAGGGGTCGCAAAATTACCCATAATTATATAAAATGTATTTTAATTTAAATGATTGTTTTATTTAGTTTGATTCTTTAATATTTTTGTTTTATTTTATTTATTTGAAAGCTAAACAGCTTATTTATACAAAACATACAATTTCTAAGATCTTAACTCGCCAACGCCTGGAAAACTAGACACAATAGATTTTCTATTGTTGTCCAGTCGCCCATTACAGAGTTTCACCACTAAGTGAAATTACTGTTAAATATTTTGATCCCCATACAATTATTAAGAATTTATACATATTCATTCATTATAGTGTATGTAGATATTTGCAAACTTTAATTGACTTACCGGTGAAGGGGTTCACACCGGGTGTGCTGGTCGAGGTCGGTGGCATGGTGGAGCCGAGCGTTGCGACTGAATCAGACGACTCTCCGCTGCCCCCCGACTTGGCTGCTGCTGCTGCTTTTTCTTCTCTGCAAACAATAACAGAGGGGTTCAGAAACAAAAATATTGGTTGAGCTTTTGGCTCCTAGCTTGGGAGATGAATCAAACAGCCAGTGTAGTTTGTCGCTAAGAAGCTAAGAACGATGTTTATTTATTTTTACATCTTATATACTAAATTATTACATATAATGGGGAATGTCCGAATAAAATCAAATTAGCTGAATATTTTTCTATAGGTAGGAATAAGGTCCCTTAGTAATAGAATAAAGTTTCATAATTTTCGGATGCATGAAACAATTTTTAAAAATCAAAGTCTCTTCGACTTCACAAATGTATGAAAGTAACAGCAGAATGGAGATTATACCTTTGCCACCACCTGCCACAACCACAACATGGTATTAAAAAAAAAGATTCAAGACAAAATGTCAAAACTTTTTTTTTTTAATACGTGTAGTGGTTGTGGCAGTTAGCGGCAAAGGTATAATCTCCATTCTGCTGTTACTTTCATACATTTGTGAAGTCGAAGAGACTTTGATTTTTAAAAACTTTTTTACCCAACCGAAAATTCTGATACTTTTTTCTATTACTAAGGGACCTTATTCCTACCTATAGAAAAATATTCAGCCAATTTGATCTTTTTCAGACATTCCCCATTGTATGTGCGTCAGCTGGATACTCTTAACACAGTGTGTGTGAGTTTGCTCTAGATACAAAGTCCGAGCTGACGCTACATCACTCCCCCCTAAAAATAAAGGAAAAGGGATGAAAATAAAGGATGTATAATACCTAAGCCTATTAAAAGTTAAATACAAAATAATTATTATTGTAAAAGTTAACTACGATGACTAATTACTATGAACAGGTGTTGTAAAATGACACTTTGTCCACTGACCGAGGTCAGTATTTGCTGTATAGGCAAAATACTCGCGGCGTTTAAAAATAGATTTGTTTTTATTCAATTAATCGTTGCAATCAGTGCATAGGATTAATTGAATTTAAATCTGACTACTGGCTTCGATATTCTGCCGGAACGTGTTGTCTTCACGTTGTCCTTGGCTGGCTGTTGACTCTCAGGACTCCAGATCGATTGTCCAGGCTTCATCACGGGCGGCGGCTGTGGTTGTTCCGTGCTGAGTTCGCCACTCTGCTCGTCGTGAAGTAGGAAGGCTGGCTTGAGACGGTCGATGGAGATGGTGGCTGTTCTGTTCGGCAACTCGACGGAGTAAAACTTCTCGTGACGTTCGAGCACTTTATATGGGCCGTTGTAGGGCGGTGTAAGTGGGCTCTTTATCGCGTCATTGCGTACGAATACATGTGAGCAAGTTCGTAGCTCGTCATGTACGAAGATGTTACGCTGAGTATGTTGTCTCCTCGGTGTCGATAGCAGTGACGTCATCGTTTGCTGGAGTTGCTGTAACATGCCATTCTCGTCTTGGGGTGTCGTCCTGGCGGTGAAGAAATCTCCGGGTAGTCGTAGTGTTGTGCCGTAGGTCAGTTCTGCTGCGCTCACTTTTGTGTCGTCCCGTATTGCGGTGCGAAGTCCGAGTAGGATCATTGGTAATTCTTTGACCCAGTTTACTCGGTTGCACTTCGTCATCAGCGCGGCCTTGAGTGTTCTGTGCCAGCGTTCTACTTGTCCGTTCGCTTGCGGATGATAAGCGGTGGTGCGGATGTGGTTGATGCCCAGCTTGTTTGTCAGCTTCCGGAATAGTTCGGATTCGAACTGTCGACCTTGATCTGACGTAATCGTCGTTGGTATTCCGAATCTGGCAATCCAACCTCTGAGTAGAATCTGGCAGATGGTTTCGGCGGTGATGTCCTTTACAGGATACGCTTCTGGCCATTTCGTGCAGCGATCGATCATGGTTACGCAATATTTGCATTCTTCGGACGTAGGTAATAAAATTATGTCAATGTGCAAGTGTGAGAATCGATCGGCCGGCGGAAAGTGCATGATCGGCGAAACAGTGTGTCGTTGCACTTTGGACTGTTGACATAATAGACATGTCTTTGCCCATTTTCCGATGTCTGTGTTCATCGATGGCCAGAAATAGCGTTGCGCTAGCATGCGTCGTGTTCCTCTGACGCCGGGATGGCTGATGTTTTGCACGATGTCGAATGCTTTTCGTCGGTACAGCTGCGGTAGGTATGGTCGCATATAGCGCGTCGATGTTTCACATATTATGACTTTGTCGCTATTCGGTACGGGGAACATTTTAAACTGCAAGCGCGGGTTGTTACGCAATTCACTCAGCTCGCTGTCTTTTTCTTGCTCTGCCGATAGTTGCTCATAGTCGATGGGTGAAGGGACGGTGATCTCTTCCACTCGAGATAGGCAGTCAGCAACAACATTATCTTTGCCGGAAATATGTTGTATGTCGGAGCAAAATTGTGAGATGAAATCGAGCTGGCGCAGTCTTCTTTCCGTGTCACATGAGCTCGCTGGTTTGTGTAAAGCAAACGTCAGCGGTTTATGGTCTGTATAAACCGTAAATTCTCTTCCTTCAATCATGTGACGGAAATGTTTTATTGCCATGTATATAGCAAGTAGTTCCCGGTCGTACGTGCTGTACCGTTTCTGTGTCTCGCTCAGTATTTTGGAGAAAAAGGATAGGGGTTCCCATTTTCCATTCACGTGCTGCTGTAGTACTGCTCCTGCACATGTGGCCGAACAATCTGTCATTAGGCCGAGACGAGCGGAAGTGGATGGGTGAGATAGTGCAACAGCGCTTTTTATGCTTTCTTTGCACTTCTCAAACGCTTCTTTTGACGTTTGTGTCCACTTTATTTCGCTTTTGTCCTTCCTCTTGGAGTTGTGCAGGTACTTGTTGAGTTCAGCTTGTATGTTAGCAGCGTGAGGTATACACTGGCGGTAGAAATTCACCATGCCAAGAAATCGTCGCAGCTGTTGGACTGTGGTGGGCAAAGGAAAGTTTGATATTGCCTCAGTCCTGTCATCCAGCGGACGTATGCCATCTTTGGATATGTGGTAGCCCAGAAAATCCAGTTCTTCTTTGCCAAATTCGCATTTTTCCACGTTTAGTGTGATGCCGTATTCGTCCATTCTCTCCAGTACTTTTCGAAGTAGGGTCTCGTTATCCTCTTTCGTCCTTGATGGGATAAGGATATCGTTGATAAAAACGAATACATCGAGCCCTTTGAAAACCATATCTACGAAGCGTTGGAACGTTTGGCTGGCGTTACGTAATCCAAACGTCATTCTCGTGAATTCGAAAAGTCCGAACGGTGTCGTTATTGCCGTTTTCGGTATGTCATCTTCGAAAATTGGGATGTGATGGAACGATTTTCGGATGTCCAGCTTGGAGAAGACGGTCTTGTCACGCAGCAATTATGTGAAGTCTTGAAGCCTTGGTATAGGGTAGCGATCAGGAAGTGTGACAGCATTTAATCGTCTATAATCGCCGCATGGTCTTAATTCGCCATTTTTCTTTGTGACGATGTGCAGCGGCGTTGCCCAAGGACTGTTAGAGGGGCGGCAAATGCCTAACTCCATCATCCTCTGGAATTCCTGTTTCGCGGCTTTATACTTTGCTGGGTTTAATGGACGAACTTTTGCATAGAGCGGCGGCCCCGTCGTATGTAAATAATGCACGACATTATGCTTAGGTGCATTTTTCAGTGTCGACGGCCTTGTTACGTCAGGGAATTCACGTAGTAACTCGGCGTAGAGTCCGGTTACATCTATCGTACGGACCGATGAGTCATTCGAGTGCATTGTGCGCGCGGCAACCGATAATTTCGTTATTTTGTCGATCAATCTCTTTTCGCTCAGGTCAATGTTTAATTGATTTTTAGCGAGAAAATCTGCTCCGAGAATTGATCTGCGCACATCGGCTATGACGAATGTCCACGTGAATGGTCTTCGTAGTCCCAGATCTATGCAAACTGTCTTAAATCCGTAGGTCTTAATTTGCGTTCCGTTGGCGGCATAAATTGCGTAATCGGCATTTGTGGGCTTTTCTTTAGTGCGGGCGAGTACAGATATGTCTGCTCCGGTGTCTATTAAAAATTGTGTTCCACTTTTTCGGTCGGTAACACATAGACGGTAACTTGTTCCGTCAACACCAACTCCCGCCGCGGTTAGTGTCGGAGTTAGTTTTCCGACGGCGTACATCGCTGCGCTTTATGTGTACAACGAGCCTTATCTTTACACCGTGTCGATTTGTTACTGAACTTTTTGTGGAACCAGCAAATCCAATCTTTGGGTTTTTGGGAACGTTTCCTGGAGTGGGAGTGGGACGTCGATATGCGTCTGTCTCTGATGTCTTGCTCTCTCGGCATGTGACGATGAGATTTGCGCATCTCACTTAATTGTTGCGCAAGAAATTCCACTCTTCTCGACAGGAGTTCTTCTAATGATTCTGTGGACAGCTGTGATGATGAGGAAGCCATTGTGTTCTGAGGATGGGCTGTGTGAAGCTATATAGCGCTTGTCTGGTGGGCAAAGGTGTCTAGTTCGAATCTATGTGCGACTTCTCAATTTGACTGGTGAGACCCGCTTGTGGGAGGCCAGTCAAACCGATCCGCTAGAAAATCGAACGACGAAAATAGTTACGTCAGACTGTGTGATTGTGCTTTCCTCAGTTGTTCTTGCTTGATGGTTGGTCACTGGGTGGCTGCGATCTGTTTGTCTCCCTGGGCGACGAAGGACTTCCGTGATTATACGCCTCTTGAAATTTCAATCGGTGAGATCCGCTTGTGGAAGGCCGATTGAAATGTGCGATCACGGAGAAATCCAGCAGAATCACGTCGGGGTCACCAATTTGGCTCCTAGCTTGGGAGATGAATCAAACAGCCAGTGTAGTTTGTCGCTAAGAAGCTAAGAACGATGTTTATTTATTTTTACATCTTATATACTAAATTATTACATATAATTGTATGTGCGTCAGCTGGATACTCTTAACACAGTGTGTGTGAGTTTGCTCTAGATACAAAGTCCGAGCTGACGCTACAAGCTGGTATTGACGTACCAGGGCACTTATTGTCTAATTTCAAAATCTATCGCAATCGCTTTCAGGATGGGATGTGACACATCAATGCTTCTTTTTGGCACAATTGCGATAGATTATGAAATTAGACCCAAGGTGCAGGGTTGCCAACTGTATGAAGTTTCTAATACAAATATGAAAAATTAAGGTCTTTAAGAGGCAAAATTAGCTAAACATCACCAAATACGAGGATTTCAAAAAATAGTTTTCATACAAAATTGGTAATGTACGACAGGGGTGGCCAACAAGTCAATCGCAATCGATCAGTCGATCTCTGGAGACATTGCAGTCGATCGCGAGAGACATAACAAAAAGTACTTTGCTTGTGGTAGCAAAGCAAGTAGCAACAGAACGGTACGGGAGGCAAGTGCGACGGTTTCGTAGTAAAAAATACCTCAAAAATGAAAATGTTTTAAGTCAATCTCAATTGGCCTGGAAATTTTAAAGTAGATCACAGCCCTAAACAAGTTGGCTATCCTTGATGTACGAGATTGGTTGGAGTCAGGTTTTTGTGTGGAAATACGAGAACTCCACAAAATCTGTACGAGAATTTTATTTAAATGTCAGGGCGTCGCGACGCAGTTTGGGAACCACTGCACTAGTGGCATCAAGTAGTGGACAATTTCTTCTGAAATTACAATGATGATTATCATAAGGACCTTACTTTATAACGGTGTTTTCAATGCAAGCAACGAGGTGCAGGCGGGCTAATTTATTTCACTACCGCTGACGTTTTAATGAAATGAGCGGTATAAATAAACAACTTAGAAAATTTTGAATTTTGTTAAATAAAATTAGTCCCTGAAAACCGGTACGGAAAGTAGGTAGGTAGGTAGTATAGTTTGGAATAAATTGACAAACAAAAAAACGAAAATTAACGCATGGTCTACCCACAACATTTTAAAGAGAAATAATCCACAAACCTCTTTTTCTTGATAAAAGGATCCATCACTTCAATTCTCCGTTTGGACATTCTATAATTAATTTGCTGTTATTAGACCGAGACAAGGTAAAATTTACGATATTTTTTACCGATTTTTCTCCAGAAAACGCGACATAAAATGGCGTCTCAAGAACATATTAAATAAAAAAAAACAAGAATTTGTCTATGCTATTTTGAATCAAAACGATTCATTTTACACATCGAACAATGAAAAATGTTTATTGAAACTGACTATGTAAATAATATTGAATAGGATTTTAAAACTTAAATATACAAATATATTTGTTAATTTAGTGTTATTTTATTTGTGAATTATTTCAATTTAAAGTGTAAAGCACAAAACTATGAAAATTAGCAAAAAGGAATATGGCAGTATAGTCTTTTACCGTTGCTTTAAAAACTCATTGAATTCAAACAAAACAAACGTACGTTTCATTTCACACAATATAAAAACTTAAATGGAATAATTTCATCATCTTGATTGATTTCTTTTGAAGATTATATAGGTAACGTTTGTTTGATCTACCTATTATTTATCAAGAATCTTATATGTTTTCATTTGGTACCTATGTATCAAGATTTGTTTTTAGTTATGATTTTTGCATGAACAAAAATCTCATGATGAAACGGAGCGTTTCGCAACAAAGTTGATTTGCATACCAGCAGAACAATCGCTAAGTCACCGATCGCCACAGTATACATTAATATTAATCTATGGTATACATTTATTAAGGTCCAAACAAATTATCGGACGCGGCTTATGGACGCGGCTTACTGCCGCGCAGGGACCGGAATACCGATATTTTTTTACCGATATCGGTACCTTTATAGAAATATCGAAAAAAATACCGGTATTTTGGTATCGATTTATCGATACTGATATCAGTATTTTATTTCAGTACACGAATATCGATACATTATAGAAAATTATCAGTATTGATACCGATACTGAAAAACCGATATAGTACCGATAAAATGCCTCTTGCGCTTTCAATATTTCAACACGTTTTTATTAGGTTGCTTTCTCGTTTGTTTGTGTGTTTCTCCATAAAGTTTGTGAACCATTTTATCCTAGCTTCCCGATGAGCTAGACTTAAAACTTTGAACATAGGTCAGAACTGGAAGGCAATGCAATATTATGGTGTCATTGAACTGATCTGAAGATGAAGCCGGAAGAAGGCCACAGGAACTCTATGATGAAACCATACAACCCCATCGTGTTTGGGCTCGTTAGAATCGTCTTGACGAGTACTCTAATAGGAGAGGAAGTCCAGGGTCTGATGATAAAGCTGAAATGGCATGCCATAGGCACTCAATATTGAAACCGTGCAACTGCATCAAATTTGGGCTCGTTTGAATCGCCTTGACGAGTACTTTGTTGGGAAATAGTGTCCAGGGTCTGATGATGGAGCCGGAAGATGGCCACTGGAACTTGGTAATAAAACCATGCAATCATATCGAGTTTGGGCTTGGGTTATTAATTTTTGTATGAAACAGCAGTTTTTTTTTCAATCTATCGCATACTTTGACCAGACCACATTGGCAAGATAGCCATTAATTTGGTGTTATCAAATCGCTGCCCTAGTGCTTGAATGGCCAACTGACCAATTTTACCAAAATTGACTTTTTTTATTTCAAACTATAGCAACCCTGATTACACGCTATACAGTATTATTATTTTTAAGTTTTTTTGAATAAAACTCACACTAATAGCAAAAATAAAATATCCAATCTCCCATATAAAAACTGTTTTTAGTGCTTGTTTAGTCAAACTCCAAATTTCGCTCAAATAATCGTATTCAAATATCAGTCTCCGTTCTTGTTTGCCCAATCTCCATCAACTGACCAATCACGGTCAAGTATTCCGAGGCCACGCCACGCCATTTTGTTTGCTTGTTGTATGTTTCGTTTTAGAGTTAGCAGTATTTCTTCGATAAATTTAACAATTTAATTGTTTTTAATAAATTAAAGTGCTTTAAAATGTCAGTAACAACGAAGAATGAGGGTTATTAATTGAGCGAATTGGATTTTGAAAGGTATGTTAGCATTTTATATAAGATCAAACGAACTTCTAGAAGTGAAGTTCGATCGATACTATATGAGTCGCTTCATACGAAAGATATAAATAAATATATCATTATTTATGGTTTACTTGTAGTACCTCCCAGGTACTCGGCAGATTCGCACTATTTTAAAGAGTATGAAAACTACTTGTTTTAGAAAGTGTCTCACCACTTCCGGCAATTACGTCACCAACACCCCACCCCAGCTTACTTGGTTACCGGTCTTGTGATCGTACCTCATTATTTTAGAGATACAAATAGATTAGCAAAACTGACTAAAAGGTACAAAGGGGTGGGTGGGAAGCTTATATCTTTCGTATGAAGCGACTCATATAATATCGATCGAACTTCACTTCTTGAAGTTCGTTTGATCTTATATTATATTTCGTCGCTTCATACTCAGATATAAATAAATATATAATTATTTATGGTTTACTTGTAGATGTTTAGAGATATAAGAAAAGTTTTGCTAAACAAAAGATTCTTAGAATATAATGTACTTAATCAATTCAAAGCGTTATTATTCGTTCATAATGTAGATAATTATTAATTATCTCAAAATTACAATAATGTAAGTGACTTGTTATTTGGAAAAGTAATAGTGAATTGATTATTATTCTTATTAGAAATAAAAACAATTATTTCTCTAAATTTGTCAATTATTAAATCGAGCAAATACATAAGACCTGTCCGTCCAGTCCGCTGTTTCTCCGATGGTGTCTCTCTATCTATAGAGACCCGCAGAAGCGAGATGTGCGAACACTGCCGCGCACCAAAAAAGCAAAAAAGAATGAGGTACGATCACAAGACCGGTAACCAAGTAAGCTGGGGTGGGGTGTTGGTGACGTAATTGCCGGAAGTGGTGAGACACTTTCTAAAACAAGTAGTACTCTTTAAAATAGTGCGAATCTGCCGAGTACCTGGGAGGTACTACAAGTAAACCATGATATAATTATATATTTATTTATATCTGAGTATGAAGCGACGAAATATAATTGATATTATTTTGTTTTAGTGTTCAAAGTTACTTTATCTGTGATATACACAGGATGATTGTTACTTTTTCACACTTAAGTCATTATGGTGCTACTTTGCGTGCTACTTTTTACCCGAATACCTTAAATGGAAAATTCTGCTTGTCGTGATGAAATTTGTTCTTAATAAGTGCCTACCTATTTTTGTACTGTAACTGTTAGAATAAATAATAAACCTTTTCACTTTCCATGCTCGTAAAGTTCGTCTTCATGTTGGGTATAGGCTGCATAAAATAGCTTTTCGTGCTCTAGAGCATAAAATGAAATCTTCGTCTAAGTTCAAACTCGTAAGACAAAGGTCGACAAGTAAACAGCCACACACGCAATTAAACTTTGATGATTTTTTTTTTTAATTTTTTGAATATGGGTATCGAATGAAAGGCCTTGATGAGCATATTCCAAAATTATCTATTTTATTACAAAAATTTAAGAAAATCTATTATATAATTTTTAAATTTGAGATTTTTGCATTTACAATGCTATTTTTAAACAATACTAAATAATATACTAGAAAAAATATGACTCGCACCAGATCAATTCTCGGACGGGAATAACGCTGGCTTACAGCGTAAGAGTTGGATATACTAGAAAAAATTCGACGATGTCACTAGTGACTAGGTAGCTCAGTGTCAGTGGTCAGAGCATTGGACCGGATATCGATCCTGTCCGAGAATTGATCTGGTGCGAGTCGTATTTTTTCTAGTATATTATTTAGTAAAATCTATTATTTTTTTATATGGGTATCTAACATTCCAAAATTATATAATTTGTAACTAAAATTTAAGAAAAACATTTCTTTTTCGTTTTTTGAATATGGGTAAGGCCTTGATGAGCACATTCCAAAATTATATAATTTACCTAGTATACAGGGTCACTGGAAATATAACGTAATCCTGCTAAGGGGTTATAGATGAAGTCAAAACAAATATTTTTTGTAATATTACTTTTTCTCAAAAAGTTCATAATTTTTGAATTATTTGAAATTAAGTAATTTTTCACCAAAAGTACGTTTTCAGACACAAAAAATTTAAATAAAAAATAACTACTCGTTCCATTCCGGTTTTTTTATTATTTTGGGATAGAAAACACTCTAAGTGTTGATAATGAATAAAAAAAATGGTAACCGATCACATGTCCGAAATTTATTTGTCCTAATTTCATTTGACCGAAAACTGTTGACCGACGTCTTTGTTGCTATATGTTTTGTTTGCCATATTTTTAAATCATCGAAATATCATTTGGCATATGTCTCATTTTACTGAACCACGTTTCACCGATTTTCAAAATTCCTTTTTTACTATTGGCCGAAGTCTCTTTTAACTTTTTTTCATTTTCCAGATAACTTATTTGCCCTACTTTCACTTAACCAGAACAACATTTTACCGAATATCATTTGGCCGCAAGTATATTAGAATAAAGATATTTTTTACTTTGACTTTGACATTGGTGGGTTAGGTTAGGTCAGTGTTTTGACCACTCGTAGCAGAGCAAGCGAAGCGGGTGGAACTTAATAATGCTTGCATGCATGTTCCTTGCTTGCTTGTTTGCTTGCTCGCTTTGATGCATGCTTGTTTGTTTGCATGTTGGGTGCTTGCTTGCAAAATGCTTGCCGGGGGGTGCAGGGGGGCTGGCCCCCCTGCTCGGGGGGGTCGGGGGGCCTGAGGCCCCCCGCTACAAAGAAAAACTTTTAATGCACTTAAACTTTTAATTAGGTTAGTATTTTGACCACTCGCAGCGGAGCGAGCGAAGCGAGCGGAGCTTCAAAATGCTTGCATGCATGCTGCATGCTTGTTTGCATGCATGCTGCATATGCTTGCTTGCATGCTGCATGCTTGCTTGCATGCTGCATGCTTGCTTGCATGCTGCATGCTTGCTTGCATGCTGCATTCTTGCTTGCATGCTGCATGCCTGCTTGCATGCTGCATGCCTGCTTGTATGCTGCATGCCTGCTTTTATGAGTCAAACAGAAAATAATTTAAATTAATAAATAATTAATTTTCAGAACATCACGAAAATTTATCCGATACCAGTTTAAAACTATTTTGGAAATCAACTTATAACATTAGACTACTGAATATTATACTAGAAAAAATACGACTCGCTACGAAGATTAGAAATCGGAAAAAGTGTGCTACAAGTTTTTAAGGCGTTTGGTGAACTGAAATTATGGTCAATAAATCAGTGACGTAATGAATGTTCGGGAATATAATACTTCGACGAAACATTCTTTCGACCGTGCATTACCTCGGTAAAAAGTTTTTCGGCCAAATGAGACGTCGGAGTAACGAAAAAAATCGAATTAATATTAGGTCAACTGATACAGTGGGAAACGTAATTTCGACGAAGTAAAAAAAGGCGGAACGAAAATAGTCAAAAAGTTGGCGGTAAAATGAAATTCGACCAACACAAAATTCGATCTTAAGATAGGTAACCATAAAAAATACAAAAAGTACAGGTGGTTATAAAAAATTCAATCCTTAAAAACATTTTTTATTTTTATTTTTCAGATTTTTTAGAAACGGCAGCAAATATCTTTAAAAAAATCCTAGTAACTAAGCGTGCATAATATTTTAGAAACATCACCATCTATTCAGCTTTCAGTTGAGGTATACAACTTAATAATAACTTAAATAAAAAATGAGAAATTAAGACTTAAGTAAATTGCAGTCCCATTTCATGTAGCAAAAATTTCCTACTTCCAGCGCTTCAGAGGTGGCCGTATTATCCTACTTTTATCATAAATGTGAAAGTTTGCTTGTTCGGATGATTGTTAATCTATCACGCAAAACGGCTGAACGTATTTGGATGAAATATGGCACACAGATAGTTTGATGATGTCAAATGTACGTTGAAATCATCAAAACTGACAGTAAAACCACTCTAGAGTCTGATAACTAGTAAATGAAGGACATGGTGAATGTATGTGAATGTTTTAAATTAAAATACTTAAAATCAATGGAAACAAACGGGCGGGTCAGCAAAGAGTAAAATAAAAAAAGGAGAACTATCTAACTGAAGGAAAAAAAGAACGCTTCAGTATGTCTTACTAGTCTGTGAATATACGCAGAGTGCAGATTTGTCATATGGCTCTTAATGTTTAGGTACCTATTTTTATTTTGACTCTGTTTCCATGCATATTTTCTATTACTACGGGCCTCTCATTAATTGTGAGTCATTTTAATATTTACTTACGAATGACATGTCTTTTGCAATTCTGCTTTCATTAAATCTACAGAGCCACGATTTTTGACATTAGAACATTAATTTATGCGTCATATGGCAAAAACCTCGCTCAACATAAGCATTTAAAAGGTACAACGCAAAATAAGGCATTCAACTTGTTGTCCTTTATGCTTTTAAATATTTGGACCCATTTTTTTATTAACACTTTGATTTTGATCGCGAGTCATCATCAAAAATCTGGACAAAACTAATGGTCGGGACGCGGGACAATATCATCGAAATTGGGTCGGTCTTTATACCTAAACTCTTGAATTTTCGCGGAACCCCTGAGAACCTCTCACGGAACCCCAGGGTTCCGCGGAACCCCATTCGGGAACCGCTGCTCTAGAAGATAAAACTTACATGGAAGCATCAATGAAAAATAAGGTTGAAGCCTATAAAGATGTCAAAAATATGCAAACAAGCAACAAAAAACAACAAACAGTAAAAACAAGAAAAGAAATATAAAAGAAAAATTTAGTCAAAAAGTATTGAAGAAATAGGCCTTATCTTAAGTATTAATACTATTAATGCACTTCTTGTACAATCTACTGATTGTACAGCAAGTGCATAACCCTTACCTTATTTACCGCACCATTTTACCCGAGACGTATATATCCGGATAGTCAAGTCGAGGGTAAAATGGGTTTTATGTACAAGTTATACACTTCTTTTCATTTCGATTGTAAGGAAAATTAACAACAAAATTGAAGGTTTAAACGGTCATCCAGTGCTGTCTTTTATGGGTTGTAATTAGTGGTGTTGTTTCAGAGACAGTTGTGGCGATGAGTGTCTTAGCTCGATCCCATAGTGCATCGGGTGTTTCGTTAGCCAGATCTGCTTCAGACCACCGTGACCAGTTCTGTTCAATAGTTGAACGGAATCTCTGAACATCTTTTACCTCCAGCTTCCTCGGCTTTTTTGTGATTCTGGCTGCTGTTAGCTTGAGCTTCATTTTAGAGATCAGAAGTTGATGATCAGACCCGCAATCAGCTCCAGGTAACGTATGGGCATTTGTTACAGATGATCTCCATCGCGACCGAATCATGATGTAATCTATTTGGTTGCGGGTTTTTCCATCGGGTGATACCCAAGTGTAGAGCCTTCGAGGGTGATGTTGGAAAAGGCTATTTGCAATCAGAAGATCGTTTTCTGAAGCGAATTGTATTAAGCGTTCACCTCGTTCATTTCGCCTCCCGAGCCCAAATCTCCTGACGCATTTACCCAGCTGATGAGCGTTTTCTCCGATCTTAGCGTTCAAGTCTCCTAGGACGCCAATAATTCTCTATTGGGTACCTTTGCTATTGTGGACTGTAATTCGGAGTAAAATTTCTCGATTGCTTCGTCACTCGCGGTAGAGGTGGGGGCATACACTTGAACGATGTTAAGGTTCATCGGTGAAGCTTTTATCTTGATGCTGATAATCCGATCGCTTACTGGTTCGTACCCCATCACGCAGTTTTTCTGCAGATGTACCCATTATGATATGAAGTTTTTCTGATGTATGTGTTCATTTTTTTTTTATTTATTTATCAAAAATAAAACATTACATTAGTGTTACACGCACCAAAAATCACGTAGATTTGTCCGGTGCGGGTTGATTTGATGTTAGTACGTATGACAACATTAGGTACGTAAGTACTATTATACTATTACTTAGATAGGTAAGTACATAATGATATTTTAGAACTTCATCGAGTTATTTACTTACTAGTCTTACTACAATACAAGCACAGATTATGTAATACTATAGCTACAAGTAAAGACTTATACATTTATCTATAACAAGTAAAGGTTATTTGTCTTAGTAGTGTATGATTATTTTGATACCCATGTTAAAAAAAATAAAAATAAAATCTTAAATTTTAGTAACAAATTATATAATTTTGGGATCTGCTCATCAAGGCCTTTCATTTGATACCCATATTCAAGAAATGAATTATTTATTTTTATTTTAGCGACAAATTATATAATTTTGGGATGTGCTCATCAAGGCTTTTAATTTTTTATATGGGTATGGGTATCAAATGAAAACATTTGATACCCATTATTCATATAAAAAAATAAAAATTTTCTTCAAGGTTTTTCAATTGATACCCATTTCCAAATTTTTTTTTAATAGTATTAAAACATGGATGATGTTAAAAATGAAGAAAATAACAAGTTTATTTAACGCAGTTTAATCTTGTATTCGTAATCATTAATCACGACCTAATGTTATTGTTTGTTTTTCAGCTTATTTATTGTGATTTTCTGTGTTTTTCTTGTTCAGTTATGGGAAATGGATCAGCTTGAAGAAATCCATTATCCAGCTTATTACGCCGATGAAGTACCTACCTACACTGCTTTGTTCCGTTTTGTTTAAAATATAGATGTGACCATCCGCAGAACGTACAATTCCCACATTGAAAATACATTTCGATGAATTCCCATACCTTTGAAAGAGAGGTGCAGAGGACTAAACAGGAATTGCCTTCAGAGAGCTTCATACGTTTGTGATGATCACGTAAATATATGTATATCTACAAACTTACAAAAGAGTTATTTATTTTAGCTGACTGTGACTAACGTGACAACTAGTTGCCTGACATTGCCAATGCCAAACTTTTAATTTTTTTTTTATTTGAGCAAAAGCATTACGCGTACAGGGTACAAATTATTATTTAAATTAAAATGACGTATTATAAAAATTCCGCATTTGGTTATTCCTGACTCCAAAGCCAAAAGCTACCAGAAAATATATAATTCACAAGAGTTTTGAAAAAGTTTACCAACCCAATTGCTATTTCAATATTCATCTAAAGAAATACTACATGTATCTAATTCAGGAAAGATTTTAGTAAATTTTAAATAATAGCGATAACTAACTAAAAAAAACGTCTCCTGTAAAATTTGCTCAGTGGTCGATTGGCCATTCAAGCACTAGTGCGGCGAAATATCTTTGTCTGGGTTGCGTTGCGACGCGAAGTTTTAGTTTAAAAAAAAAATTATGAAAAAAAATATCAAAATATATGAAACAGCTAATTTTTTTCGCGATTTCAGATTTGGTCCTATAGTAAAAGTTGTTCAGTTTTATGGTTCCTATCTACCATATTCAGCTTTATAAGGCTTTACCAAACATCTTGTATAAATAAGCGATCGATTTATTTTTAACGATCGGAGTCCATGTTCAGGGTGGCATATCTCCTAAAAGCTTCCTACTTCGCAATCCAGGCGATGATATTTGATAACATAATCAATGGCTATCTTGCCAATTTGGTCTAGTCCCAAAATGCGATAGATTGAAAATTGCCCTGGTTGGCCGGCGGTCTTTAAAGCAAGGTAGAACAGCAAAGCAAAGAAATGAAACCGGTAGGTTTGGGGCCAGTCTAAGACGTAGATTTTACTTTATACACTAAAGCATAAAGAGCGATTTTATGCAGCCTATACCCAACATAAAGACGAACTTTACGAGCATGAGAAGTGAAAAGATCTTTTGTTAATGTCAAAGTGTTTGTAAACAGTGTTCTGTTTTTGCCGTCCCATAATAAATAAAAATGTAGAAAAATAACGAACGAAAGTAAGTAGTCGCGCGAGAATAATCAAACATCAAATTAATTATAGTTACTAGCTGCTTGAGCGCTGTTGCCATACCGTACCTCCCCGCAACCCGCCCGCCCCGCAGCGCGCAAACATGCAACGTCGCTTCGCAGCCTAGCTTATCAGTACTGGGTATCGATAAAATTACCGATACAAAATATCGGTACTTTATATTACCGATACAAATATCGGTATATATTTCATTTATCGATACCGTTATCGATATTTTCTTTAAAATATCGGTATTCAAAAGTATCGAAAAAGCGGTCCCTGCTGCCGCGGCTGATAAGTGTGCACACTCTCATAACATCCTGCGTGCCAGATAGCTATCGGACGTCCGATGACGTCATATTAGTCTATGGTTACGTCCGCGACCTACTACATCCGATAGTTTGCACACCTCAGATCAGCCGCGGCAGTAAGCCACGTCCGATAATTTGTTCGGACCTTTAAAGGCCGACCGCGGGCTGATTATCTAATTAAAAACCACCTAGCGACTGGTTGCAGTTCACAGATGATCGTGATCCATTGCTACTTCTTTTTGGGTTAAAAAAAAAACATACCAAAGAAAAGTGGCAATGTATGTCAAATGCAACCGGTCGCTAAATAGTTTCTTTTTAGATAATCAGGGTGCGTGATCCATTGCTACTTCTTTTTGGGTTAAAAAAAACATACCAAAGAAAAGTGGCAATGTATGTCAAATGCAACCGGTCGCTAAATAGTTTCTTTTTAGATAATCAGGGTGCCGGTTAAATGAGTCCCCTCCTGTGGGGCACAGGGGCGCGGGGAAAGACGAGAACGGGGAGCGCGAGAGGTGCGGGCGGCAGGCGCATTTTTGCCTAAACTCAGTTCGCTGGCAACGCGGCTAGCGATCGCACGTGTTGAAAGTTGCGGACGCTTTGTGAGATTACACATGAGATTACATTATCAAGATGCGTCGAAATATTTTCGGACACAAAATGAATAATCAGTAAAAGCAAATGAATTTTAACGTATACGAATATTTTAGAAAAAATAACTGGATCCAAATCATGCTGAAATGAAATGAGATGATTGACTCATAATTTGGATTAATCTGGCATAATAAATTGTACATAAGTTTATTACCTAATATTTTAATATATTATCTACATAGTCACAGTTGGTTTTATTCAAATATTGTAGTCATCAATTAATTATCTAATAAAAAAATAGCCACTTGTTCACCGTTAACCACTGTGACGTCACATATCTTCAGAACTGTCCAGTGCACATTTCGCCTCTCGTGTATCGCCCGCCGCCCGCACCCCTCGCGCTCCCCGTTGTCGCGTCCCCCTGCGCCCCTGTGCCCCGCAGGAGGGGACTCATTTAACCGGTCGGCCTATAGAAAGTAAATTTATAAAGGCCTCTCCACAATCACGGGCGAAGAACTAAAATGGCGACTCTGCAAAGAGGCCACCACTCCTCTATGGTAGGTAGGTAGCATTAGAGGAAACATAATTTGTTCTGTCAATTCTTGGTCTGTCACCACAGAGAAAGCAATAACTACGTAAGAAGAGACGGGACTTCATAGAGCAAAAAAAATCTATGAAATGTCAAATCAAACACACCTCATCGTTGCCAACCTAACGACTGTAAAACAATATTTTGCCAACCTACAGGAAAAAATATAGAGATGGGCGACCTAGTATTAAATTTTTTATCGATATCGATGAATGCACTGAACTGCGCTTACTTATAGAATAATTTTAAAATTTCCACTAACATGGCACAATGCTCCGTTTTTAACTAGTACTGACTGAGTCACATAAGTATGTTAGAATTAATTATGAAGCATTTAACCGTTGCGGGCAGTACTTTAAAAAACAGAGCATGCAGTTTAATATTTGAAATAAAGAAATTAAAAATTAAAAGTATTTATTTCTAAAAAATCTTCATTGTACTTCTTCAATTCATTCGACGGCTGATGGTAATGACCTGAAATAAAAATTATATGAGAACATTTTTATACTTAAATGCAAAGATATTAAGGTTCAAAATGAATTTTGACAGTTTTGTATAACCTCATGTGCTGCTGAGTGTACAATGCAACGGGAAAGTTATTAAGTGTATATGGTACATTGTTCTTACATTTCTTACATTACAAACTAAAATTAAAAACATCGATATCGATATTTATAGATGTAGGTACTCTATTTCCCATCAGCTTATTTTGACTAAAATTATTATTTACATTCAAATATCTACCAAAAAGTTTAAACGAAATGTTAAGTTGATTAATGATTACTCACCGAAGCTCATCAAAAGGAAATTTGGCCATAAAAACCATTTTGTGTCGTCCTTTAGCGCCGATTTCAAACCACAAATTTCTCATATGCTTCATTATGATTTGATTAGGTACGCACTTAAAATTCGCAACGACTTGACCATTAACCACTGACTTATTATATTACTAGCGTACTATTAACACAAATTGATAATTTTATTTGTTATAATAAACTTTCCAAAGATTTTTAAATGTACCGCCGAAGTTGCTCTGACTGACAAATAAATGACGTATTCTCAAAGAGCGAGAAAGAATGAGGAAGAGAGAGACAAATATAGTCGCCATCAAAATTCGTGTCTGTTTCATAGAATTCTTTTTTGTATGAAAGTTGCGACAGACTGTCTGTCACGATTTTACTTGTCATGAAAATATTTTCACTACCTACTGGGAAAATATTAGTGTACCTAGTCACTTCAATGAACTGCTTGATGTGTTCTCTGGTAGGAAAATACATGCTATCCTGATTTCGGAAACTTGGTTCAAGCCTAATCTACCATCTTCAGCATATGCCCTTCCAGGTTTCAATCTTATTTGAAATGACCGCGTTGCTGGGCGCGGGGGTGGTGTTGCTATTTATCTCCTCAACACGTTTACCTACAAAATAGTTGCCTCCTCCGGCCCCGGCTCACCTGCCGAATATCTCTTTGGACGCAGTAAGGTTATAGTTGGTGTGGTATACTGTCCCCCCTCTCTTGACTATTTCACTGATCTTGAATCGGTTTTAGAATCTTTGGGTTCTGAGTATGCACACCACATCATCATGGGTGATTTCAATACCGATCTCCTAGTTTCCATCTCCCCTCGGTCCCAAAAACTCCTGAATATAATTAAGTCGGCCAGCCTCCATGCCCTGCCTCTACAAGCCACTCACCATAACCTTAATGGTGATGATACACTGCTCGACTTAATTCTCACATCCAACCCTTCCCTCGTCCCATCACATGGTCAACACATAGCTCCTGGTTTCTCCCGTCACGACCTTATTTTCCTATCCTATGTCCTGAAACCCCCGAAACCTATCCCTAAGGTAATGCACAGGCGTTGTTTTGCGCGGATTGACCTCGTCAAATTGCAGAATGATGCTTCGGAGATCGATTGGGACCCTCTGGTTAATGCAACTTCTGTTGATGATAAAGTCCAGCTGTTCAATGACACTATTAGCCATTTATAATGTCCATGCGCCCATCAGAAAGATAAGACTGAAGCGGCCACCAGCGCCTTGGATGACTAGAGGTATTCAAATGGCGATGAGGCGCCGGGATAGGGATTTTCGTAAATTTAGGCTGGCCCCAGACCTACCGGTTCCGTTTCTTTGCTTTGCTGTGCTACCTTGCTTGAAAGACCGCCGGCCAACCAGGGTAATTTTCAATCTATCGCATTTTGGGACTAGACCAAATTGGCAAGATAGCCATTAGCTTGGTTTTATCAAATATTATCGCCTGGATTGCGAAGTAGGAAGCTTTTAGGAGATGTGCCACCCTGAACATGGACTCCGATCGTTAAAAATAACTCGATCGCTTATTTATACAAGATGTTTGGTAAAGCCTTATAAAACTGAATATGGTAGATAGGGACCATAATAAAACTGAACAACTTTTACTATGGGACCAAATCTGAAATCGCGAAAAAAAATGAACTGTTTCATACATTTTGATAATTTCGTTATTCTTTTTTGTATAAAACAGCAGTTTTTTTTTAAAACGAAAACTAAAACTTCTCATCGCACCCCAGACGACGATATTTGATAACACCAAACTAATGGCTATCTTGCCAATGTGGTCAGGTCAAAATATGCGATAGATCGAAAATGAGCCTCTTGGCCGGCGGTCCATGGTAGAACAGCAAAGCAAAGAAATGAAACCGGTAGGTCTGGGGCCAGCCTTAGGAGAAACCGCGACGAAGAAAATTGGAATCTTTTTAAAGCCGCCAGAAACCGGTGTAATCAGATGATACGCAACGCTAAACGCCGCCATATTCACAACAACATCTCCTCCTCCTCTTCTACCGATATCTGGAAATTCCTTGGAACTCTTGGTATCGGCAAATCGCGACATTCAGACTTACCTAACACTATTGGTCTTGAAGATCTTAATCTCCACTTCACCACTAACTCATCGAAACTCGACCATTCGGCTTCATCCCGTACTGTTGCTTCTATAGGTAGTCTAACGCGTCCCAATATAACCCCGTTCCGTTTTTCTCCAGTGACCGAGGAAGAGATCAAGAAGATTATCCTCTCCATAAAATCCAATGCTGTGGGCTATGATGGCATAAGTCGCCGTATGATAGTTACATTATTGGACCACCTTTTACCTGCTATCACCCACATCATAAACTTTTCCCTCGATTCTGGTATTTTCCCTAACCTTTGGCGTAAAGCCTTTGTCCGTCCTCTCCCTAAAGTTCCTAATCCATCTCATCCTAACCAATTTCGTCCAATCTCCATCCTTCCCTTCATGTCCAAAGTGCTTGAGGCCTGCGTCCACAAGCAGTTCTCCCACTTTGTATATCAAAATTCCCTCCTAAGTCCCCTGCAGTCTGGCTTCAGACCTGGACACAGCACCTCTTCTGCTCTCCTCAAGGTGACTGGCGATATTAGGGCAGCGGTTGAGGACGGTAAAGTAACCGGTTTGGTTCTTATTGACTTCTCCAACGCCTTTAATACTGTCAGTCACGACATCCTTCTTTCCATTCTATCCCATCTTATGGTCTCTGATGAGGCACTGGATTGGTTCTCCACTTATCTTCGGGAACGCCAGTAAGCGGTGCAGTTCAATGAGACCACGTCATCGTGGCTTCACTTAGATACTGGCGTGCCCCAGGGCGGTATACTTTCTCCACTTCTCTTTTCAATTTTTATTAATTTTATCACACACAAACTTCAGTGTTCGTATCATCTTTATGCTGACGATTTACAGATATATGCCCAGATGACCTTAATGATGCCATCGATGCGCTTAATAGGGATCTGAACCATATAAAGTGCTGGTCTGAGAGTTTTGGTGTTGCTGTCAATCCCGCCAAATGCCAAGCTATGTTGGTGGGTAGTCCTCGTATGATATCAAGAGTTGACTCGACTAATCTGCATCCTATTGTTTTCGACGGTACTTTAATTCCTCTCAGCCCCAGTGTAAAAGATTTGGGATTACATATCGACTGTAGGTTGAACTGGCAAATTCAAGTATCAATCGTCTGTCAGAAGGTTACTGGAGTATTGCGCTACCTTTACCGCCTCAAGAATTTCTTGCCAACCTCTATCAAAGCAATGCCTGTGCAAACCTTAATATTTCCTATTATCGACTATGGTGATGTGTGCTACCTCGACTTGAATGCAGATCTACTAAATAAGCTCGACCGTCTTCTGAATAACTGCATTCGATTCGTCTATAATCTACGTAAGTATGATCATGTGTCCGCACACCGATCACTGCTCAAATGGTTGCCCATTAGGCAGCGTAGAAGTATGCGGGCCTTGACCACTCTTTTTACTTTGTTAAGCTCTCCTAATGCTCCCCCTTACCTTACTTCACATTTCCAGTACTTGAGTACTTCTCATGATAGGAACCTTCGTTCTTCTTCCAACCGTTTACTTAGCTGTCCTTCTCATCAATCTGATATTATTCATTCTTCCTTCTTCATTTACCCAATTCTTCTGTGGAACGCGCTTCCTTTAGACATCAGAATGTCCACCAGTCGATATGCTTTTAAAACTAAGTTGCGCAAATTTCTTACTGAGCAAGCAGCTCGCTCTTAGATCTCAGTAATTGTCTATAACGTTTAGTTGTATATATATACTAGTGTTTCGCCCTGGTGCGCGGGCTGCTGAAGCAGCCCGCGGGCATCGCCCTGTTGGGCTGTTAGTAACTTTGGAGAGTCGGACTGCGAATTGTGGAATAGGCATATTTCCGTCCTGTCAAATCACATTGCAATTTCTCTGCAATTTGCAGTGGTGATGCACTGTGAAAACTAAATGCTCTATTATTTTTTCTAAAAACTTTGCTGGCTGACATGAATATCATTGAGAAACTAATATAGTTACTACGTGAAAGATCTAATTAAAGCTAAGAATCCCCGGGTGCGGCTCGGCTGCCATCAACCACAAAAACTGCACCTGGCAACTTACAACACGCGCAAACTGAGATTAGACACGAAGTCAACCGATTATTAGCAAGTTACACTGGGACATCATAGGGTTATCTGAAGTCCGAAGAGAGGGAGAGGACTCGATAATCTTCAAATCCGGTAACTTGCTATACTACCGGGAGGGCGACCAACAGTCCCTAGGTGGTGTCGGGTCATCGTCCACAAGTCCCTTGTCAACAACGTGATTACAATCGGAAGGGTTTCGACCAGGGTAGCGTACCTTATACTCAGAATATCCAAACGGTAAACCCCAGTACACCGTTATGATCGGGTAGTTTACTGCAAAGTTGGGAAAACGATGCGGTGATGAGCTGAGAGTGGGGCAATTTGGAGTTGGACAACGGAATGCCAGAGGCCAGATGCTGGCCGACTTTATGGAGAAGGAGAAACTCTTAATGATGAAGTCCTTCTTCAGGAATCCTGAAAGCCGGAAGTGGACCTGGATCAGTCCAGACGGAGATTTTATCATGTCGGCGAAAAAGCAAATTTTCAATGATGTCACTGCGATCACCGATTGGTACGTGGCACATTGAATATCAACGTAAAACTGGAAAGATCTCAACTGATACAACCCACGCTCCGACCATTACCGGCTCATATCTAAAACCCCGAAAGCTTTCAACTATATCTTCAGAACCGCTTCGAAACCCTTGAGAACAACATAGATGTGGACAATCTAAACAACATGGTGCTGGATACTGTCCGTACGGTAGGGTTCTATATCTTTAAGACCTGCCGTTCCAAGCTAAAGAAACTCTCCAACCAAACTCTCGTACTCATGGATCAGAGTCGTGAAATGAGGCTCTAGAGCTCAGCGGATGATCATCGTTATCGGCAGATTAATAGGCAGATACTAAGTATTTGACGAGTGACCTTCTTCAATTTAATAGGAATCGTAAAAGACTATCAAGAGGAATAAAGTTTCCAAAAGTTTCGGGAGAGATCCGTTTAATGTGCAAAGTTGATAAAGCTGAAAACTGAAAACTGATAACGGACGCATCATTTCATCGAAGCCTGAAATTCTGAGGGAGATCGATAGTTTCTATAGGCAGTTATATTCCACGCAGACACCTGTTGAAAGCAAGGCTAAAGACCATAGAGCCAAGCTTACCCGACACTACACCGAAGATATCCCGGATGTCAGCCTGTACGAGATTAGTATGGCTCTCAAGCAGCTGAAAAAAGAAGGCTGCGGGTGACGACGAAATTACTACAGAACTTCGGAGATCTTTAAACTCTTAGACTGGAAAGGACTCGGCATCAACAGTACTGGCCAAGACCTAACACACCTTCGTTTTGGCGATGGTATAGTTCTTATGGCTAAGACCTTAGAAGACCTGAACACAATGCTCGAAGATCACCGTAGTGCTTCCCAAAGATTAGGTCTCAGTATGAACATGGATAAGACGAAAATCATGTTGAATGCCCATTTTGTGCCTGCTCCGTTACTCAAGACGAAAGTATACCAGTGTGTGTTGCCAAGGATGACTTGCGGCAGTGAAAAGTGGTGGCTAACTATAGGTCACATAAGGAGGCTCAAGATCACCCAGCGTGCAATGGAGAGAGCTATGCTTGGCGTTTCCCTGCGTGATTGCAGAAATGAGGAGATCCGTAGGATCCGTACGATGTAATGATAATTTTGTATATTGTTATAATAATGATACTCCTATGACTTTAAATTTTGTGACTCTGTGCTTCTTCAGTTAAGTTCAGACTGCCTGACAGCCATCTCCACTCTCCCTTTTTGATCGTAGTTCACCAAACTTACTGTAGCAATATCTTTCCTTTAATCAAAAAGGGGTATAAATAAACCCAGTGGGTCAAAAACTGAAATTTCGCGATTTGTTGGTGGTCGCAAACCTTCGGTGATCTCTTTGCCTTCTTCAAGTTTAAACCAAACCCTAAAATATCTGTGGCTGGTTTCCAATTAAGGGCCCAACTTCTTATGTCACAACGTCCTGCCTTATGAATCAAATGTAACACCAAAGGTCATTGAGTTCATCTTATAAGTTTCTGGGGGCTTCTTTTTTTTATTACCCTCCAAACGAAGCACTGAGCGTTTTGATTCTGATCATTTACCTCACCTGCAGGAACATTTCCCTGATCTCTGCAAAAATGGCTAATTCTCTCTTTCGGAAACTAAGCAGGACTGGAACTAATGAATTCAGTAGATCTGGGCCAGTCATTAATTCAGTTTTCAGTGACACTGGGTCAAAAACTCTGCAAAAAACTGGGTCAAAAACTGAAATCTCGCGATTTGTTGGTGGTCGCAAACCTTCGGTGATCTCTTTGCCTTCTTCAAGTTTAAACCAAACCCTAAAATATCTGTGGCTGGTTTCCAATTAAGGGCCCAACTTCTTATGTCACAACGTCCTGCCTTATGAATCAAATGTGACACCAAAGGTCATTGAGTTCATCTTATAAGTTTCTGGGGGCTTCTTTTTTTTTATTACCCTCCAAAGGAAGCACTGAGCGTTTTGATTCTAATCATTTACCTCACCTGCGGGAACATTTCCCTGATCTCTGCAAAAATGGCTAATTCTCTCTTTCGGAAACTAAGCAGGACTGGAACTAATGAATTCAGTAGATCTGGGCCAGTCATTAATTCAGTTTTCAGTGACACTCCTTGAGTTTCAGCTTTCGCGCCAAGAACATGTCTAAGTTTTCCAGGTTTGTTAATATTCCGATCCCCAAAATGTGGGGGATACCGTACTGAGCAGTTCAATTTTCTTGGCATGATTATTTTTTCAACATTTTATGCATCGAGTGGTCTATTCAACATCTTCTCAATCAAGCGTGATCGATTTTTATTTTGTTGTTCGAAAGCTTAATGCCATAGTAAAGCATACTCCCAGTGGTCTTGGATTTTCTTCGACTTAATATCGAGCGAGAATGCGAAGCGTTCGTCGTTCATCTGGAGAATATCTAGGTATCTTAGAATTCCTAATGCCAATGCTATCAAATCTGAAGTATTTCTCTACTCAGAGGTGTAGTTCATCCTCTTTCTCAGACTCAAGGTGATAAGCAAACTCAAGCATAATCTTCCTCGACATTGACGACAAAACTCCATGCAGGATCCAATTTTCCAATTTTCAAAAGTTCAATGAGAGAGGCGACAGGATCATCCTCTATACCCTCTTTTATTTCTCGGCGTATAATCTAATGCCAATAATCTTGGCCTGTCAAGTTCACTGTCGGTCGACCGAGGTGGTCGTACTAAGAAATCAAGTTGCCATCAATTAAATGTCTTGAAGCATAATGTATGAATGTATAAACTCGTTCAAGGTTGAAGGATTCTGTATCTGTCACAAGCGTCAGAGAGACGATCTTGCTTTCCAGGTTGTTATAGCCGCCCACTGCCCTCTGAAACTCCAAGTCGACGTTCCGATTTCCGGCTCCTACCTCGTTGGCTACACTGCTCTCTACGAGTGGGACGGTGAACCCTTCATCAAGCAGAGCACACCTGAGCACACCTGTTAAAGCTATCTTCAGGCCCCTGGACGGTCACTGGAAGCACCTTCAAAAAGAACCTGTTTGCCACTTGCCGAAATAGATGTTTGCAGTAGCCACGGTAATCTTTGGTATTTCTTCTTCTTGGTCTCCGCCTTCGTTCAGTCATCACGGTGAAGTAACTTATGGCGAATACCATTGCAAGCTCAGGCATCAGAAGCATAGTCGGCGCTTAAAAATCCATTCCCAGCGTTAGTTAACGTCTTCTCTTTTGAACTTGTCACAGGCAGTAATCTGATAGCCCGTGTCATCGCAAGAAACATACCTAGCTTGTTGCTTAGGTACCTTTGTGCTGTTCAATAAAATTACCTCATCGGGCACCTGCGAGCTAAACGTCTAGTTCGGTCGTTTGCATGTAACTGATTTAAAGGACTTCGGTGGGTGTGGTTGTATGCCGCCTTTTCGATCCCGCAGGTGGAGGGCATTGATTCGTCATTACAAGAGACACGAGATGTAATGATTTGAGCGCCGTTTTTTTTTCTAGCAAGCGGGGCGCAAGGGCGATCACTTAGGATCGGGAACCTCCACGCTTTTGACGGATTTTAACCTAGACTTCCACTTATAATATTTTTTTCTGAGAGTTTTGTTGATCCTAATACTTTTTCATATTATTATACCCCTCTTCAATTGCTCCTTTTTAGGGTTCCGTACCCAAAGGGTAAAATGGGTGAAAGGGACCCTATTACTAAGACTTCGCTGTCCGTCTGTCTGTCTGTCACCAGGCTGTATCTCATGAACCGTGATAGCTAGGCAGTTGAAATTTTCACAGATGATGTATTTCTGTGTCCGCTATAACAACAAACACTAAAAACAGAATAAAATAAATATTTAAATGAGGCTTCCATACAAAGAACGTGTTTTTAGGGTTCCGTACCCAAAGGGTAAAAACGGGACCCTATTACTAAGCCTCCGCTGTCCGTCCATCTGTCTGTCTGTCTGTCTGTCTGTATCTCATGAACCGTGATAGCTAGACAAATGAAATTTTCACAGATGATGTATTTCTGTTGCCGTTATAACAACAAATACTAAAAACATAATAAAATAAATATTTAAAGGGGGCTCTCATACAACAAACGTAATTTTTTTGCCGTTTTTTGCTTTATATTAATAACGACAACAGGTAGACAGTTGAAATTTTCACAGATGATGTATCTTTGTTGCCGCTATAACAACCATTACTAAAAACTGAATAAAATAAATATTTAAGGGGGGCTCCCATACAACAAACGTGATTTTTTTTTCCATTTTTTGGTACGGAACCCTTCGTGCGTGAGTCCGACTCGCACTTGGCCGGTTTTTTTATGCCATTTTAGAATGTGGCGGTACCTGCAAAATAAACCTTACTTTCAATTCCAGTATTGCTATAAGTATTGGCAAAAAATAATGGTTTTAGATAAAAAATATTAAAAACTGCCGCTATTTCTATTTTTCAATTTGTTTTGTAAATCTCGAAAACTACCTTTAAATTGGGTATTTTTCTACAAAGCAAAACTCATTGTTATGTTGCATAAATCGTCGATACATGCCAACTTTTTCAAGTGTCGTAAACTGCCTCAAAATATTAGCCTTAAAATATTAAAAAAAAATCATAAAATTTTAAAAATTGCCGCCACCGCGTACTTTGTATTGATTTTTCTATTTGACATAACTTTCCTATATTTTGCAACATATACTGCAAGCAATTAAGTTTCGATTTACTTTCTCTCTTGCACCCAGCCGTCGCAATAGGACTTGAAAAAAGAAAGGATATCTTAAAAATGAATTTTTCCTCTGCAGTTTGCAGGGTATCCAGACATTGTCAACCGTAACACCAAAATGTCATTTCTATATAGACGTTTTGGTGTTTAATAAATCCTCTCACTCGAAATTTCCATAATGAAGTTGATATACTTTTTTGCATTTTGGAGTAAATTTCGAAGAAAATCGACATTTAAATTGGCATGATTTCGTACCTCAAAAGAAATGGCCACTACAACAGTGAACATCTTGATTTTTTTTCCAAGATTGGTCATAATCATATAATCATATCATAGTCATATAAATGAGGGTTCTTGTAGTGAAACGGAAAAATATTTTTCTCTAACCAAACAAAACTTTAGAGTTGTGGCCCCGCGGTTTGCGGTCTAAAAATCTATGTTTTTTCAGAACTCTCCAGCACGCGCGCCATTCGGTTTTGTCATTTTCTCGCTTTTTTAATATTTAATGTCAAAATCAACCACTCTTGTATGTTTGATCAAAATCGGTTGGAAAACAAAAAAAATACAAATCTCCCCACAGCCACGCATCTTGTTTTCCCAAATGTCATAATTTTTCCCCAGTTCGATTGGGGTTTTGCACATTTTACCCAAACATCTTTATCTTTTTCCACCTACTTCTGGAGGAACAATGATGTCAATCAATCAGTGAGTGAGAGTATCAATCAGGATATGATGGGTTTTCTGTAATTTTTTTATGGCGGCCATTTTGTTATTCCGCCATTTTGAATATTTTTTTCAGTTCAGACTCTCCAGAGCGTCCGCCATTTTGTTATTGTTTTTTTTTTCAAATTACAAATTTTATATTTCAAAATCTACTTCTCTTGTAAGTTTTAACAAAATCGGTTGAAAAACAAAAAAATTGCAAACATCGCCACAACCACCATCTTGTTTTTCCCAAATGTCATATTTTTTTCCCCAGTTCGATTGAGGTTTTGCACTTTCCTCCAAACATTATTATACCCTTTTCCACCTCCTTCTGGGAGAACAATTATGTCAATGAGTCAGTGGTATTTAATTTTACCCCAGTTCGATTAAGGTTTTGCAATTATTTTCCCCAAACATCATTATACCATTTTTACCTCCTTCCGGAAGAATTATTTCAATCAGTGAGTGAGTCAGTCAGTGAGTGAGGAAAAGTTTCCTAGCTTCTGTGCAGCCTCTCAACCAACCTGCCGAAGCTGCACGCCTCTCTATGTGGCGGTCGCGCCCAAACATCGCAAACCCGAACATCGGCGTGAAAGAGAGACTGGCCGAAGGACACAATCTCAGCTGGCCCATCTGGAGATCGCTAAACCGTCTCAGGGCTGGGGTGGGAAGGTCTAAAGCAAATCTTGCGAAATGGGGATATATCTCCGAACACGATACGGAGTGCATCTGTGGTCATCCCAGACAGACCATGGCGCACATGACTGGGTGTCTTGCGTGCCCGACTACCTGCACGGACGAGGAGCTGCACAAGGCTTCCGAGCGAGCTATCGCGGTTGCGGCTTTTTGGGCTGCCCGTGTTTGAGGTCACCGTCGACTCGAAAAGAAGAAGAAGTGAGTGAGTGGTAATCGAGCTATATGTATATGCTGGGTTTTCTGTGATTTTATATTGCGGCCATTTTGTTTTTCCGCCATTTTGATTTTTTTTCTTGCCTTAGGATCTGCTTAGAATCCTCTACAACTTTTGTTTGAGCATCATCTATCTATGTAGTACCATTTTGGCGGGAAGTACCCTGTCATGAGGATCTTGACCTGGACTTCCACATTATTTTTTTTCTAATAGTTTTCTACATTTTGAATACTTTTTCCACACAATGTACCCCTCTACAAATGCTCCTATTTGGTGATAAAAATGTGAGGTACTTGGAAAATAAATCTTACTTTCAATTTCAGTGTTGCCCTCTTTTCGATATAAAAATAGTCAAATGTCATTAGTATTGGCAAAATCTAATGGTTTTTGGTAAAAAATATTTAAAAATGCCGCTATTTCTATTTTTCAAAATTTTAGGGTAAATCTCGAAAAGTACCCTGAAAATGGGTATTTTTTTTTCTCTCTTTAATTATGTAGTTACATTCGTCAATACATGCCAACTTTTTCAAGTATCGTAAACTGCCTCGAAATAGCCCCACTTGTGGAGACTGCAGTTTCTCTCATAAATCACAGGCTCGGCAATGCACGCACATAAACTGGTACAACATCCACACTCGCCCTCAGCTCTCGTGATACCGACGTCTGTACCCTTATGCACGAACACACGAGACAATGTATGTATATCTTTGTTAGACATACACTAAGTATTCTTAAAAAATATAAAATTTACGAAATGGCCACCAGCGCGTCCGCCATATTGTTTTTTTTTATTGTTCATATTTTTCCTATATTTTGCAGCATATATTACGTTTTGGTTTTTTTTCTCACTTGCATCCAGCCGCCGCAATAGAACTTCAAAAAAGATATCTCGAAAATTAAACAAATTCGTTTTCGCTTTAAGGAGACTAAGATGCGTAGCAGGGAAGAAAGTAGCTCTTACCGCTTACTATGGCTATGTAGCTTCTGTGCTGCGAGTCACGTCGGGGTCACCAGTGTAGCGTAGGTATGTAGTTGTAGCAGGTAACGGGCGGAAATTATGAAGTCCGTTATACAACACGAAACAGTTTATTAATTACGCACACAATAGAAGGAGTATAGAAGACAGAAGGGCGAAGCACAGAAGTATAAAGCGGAAAGATAGTGTAGCACAGAAAACAATTAATTTTGGCTAATTACAGCACGGTAATTACGTATATGCGCGTGAGCGGCGGAAAGCATTAAGCAGTACGGGTATCGCGTCAAAGGTGTAAT
Source organism: Agriphila tristella (assembly GCA_928269145.1). Lineage (NCBI taxonomy): Eukaryota > Metazoa > Arthropoda > Insecta > Lepidoptera > Crambidae > Agriphila > Agriphila tristella. Next base: position 15,522,730 of record OV743448.1, on the reverse strand, counting down.
TCGTGACTGGCGCGCGGCCGCCAGGCGAGTGAGCTCCGTGTGGAGCGGGCGGGGCGCGGGTCGAGGGCGGAGGCAGCCGACCGACCGGACCGGTTCTCTGCGCGCACGCATCTTGCAGCCACTCACGTACATATAAAAATTAAAGTTTTATAGAAACGGTCTGTCCGTTTGTTCTTATACATTTTACATAATTTTTATTTAAGTATTGGAACATAATAATTACTGTTTATTTATCTAAGTATATATTGATATGAACTATAAATTTATGCATGTATTATGTAAGTATATTTATTCAGCATTATTACGACATTGTTAAAATGTATATAATAAAGCATTATTTTGTATTATATTATAATAAAGCACAAACAACAAAATAACCAAAATAAATTAAACTACAACTAAACGACACAATACAAAATTAAGCCGCCACAAACTACCATAATCCAATAGACTTAAAATCCCTAAATCAAATAGTGCTTTGTAAAGGAAAAATTGTTATGTAATGTCGATTACTATTTATAATAAAATTCCTAAAGAGATTAGATAACTACCCACAAAATTGTTTCTGAGAAAGTTGCGCCAATGGCTGATTGCTCTCAGCCCTTACTGCCTTGATGGATATTTTAATAGTAGGTAATTGAATATTATTAAACTGTTTGTAGTTATGTAATGTATTTGTATTGTAACATAATTTTGCATGCTGGAAACAGCTAATTGTGCGATTCCAACTGATCTACAGAACATCTTGTAATGTAACCACAATTAACGCAAATAAATGTATTTCGTTTCATTCAAAATGACTTTTTCCTCAACAGTTTCCAGGGTTCTTGGAAAATAAACTTATTCAAATGTCATTAGTATTGGCAAAATCGAATGGTTTTTGATAAAAAATGCCGTTTTTTTTCTATATTTTAATACATGCCAACTTTCTCAATTGTCGGAAACTGCCTCAAAATAGCCTTGAAATATTAAAAAAATGTATAAAATTTACATAATGGCCGCCACCGCGTCCGCCATATTGATTTTTCTATATTTCATATTTTTCCTATATTTTAAAGCATATAGTGCGTCCAATGACATTTCGATTTTCTTTCTTACTTGCACCCAGTTGCCGCAATAGAACTTGAAAAAAGGGTATCTCGAAAATGACTTTTTCCTCTGCAGGTTTCAGGGTTGCCAGACGTTTTCAAACTCAATTTCTCATACGTGAAATTTTCAAAAAGTGGTTATTTAACTTTTTTGCACTTTGGGGTAAATCTCAAAAGTTAACCCGAAATGGGGTAAAAATACTCTATTAATCAATACATTGTATCTATATCTACAGCCGTTCTATGAACATCAAAGCGCTCCGGTGCTGCCATCTGGAAGAAAATCGACTTTAAAAATGGCGTGTTTCCGTACCCCAAACAAAATGGCCTCTACGACAGGCGCCATCTTGAATTTTTAAAAAGTTTCCCCAATTGGTAGAATTTAAGGGTAATTATGGTGAAACAAAAAGGGTTTTTTTCTTAAACCAAACAGCACTTCAGAGTAGTGGCCCCGCGGTTTGGGGCCCAAAAATTGAATTTTTCAAAACTCTCCAGCGTGGCCGCCATTTTGTTTTTGAGTTTTTTTCTTATTTTTCTCAATTTTAAATATTAAAATCTACCACTCTTGTAAGTTTAAACAAAATCGGTTGGAAAACAAAAAAGTTACAAACTTCGCCACAGCCGCCATCTTGTTTTTCCCAAATTTCCCAGTTCGATTGGCGTTTTGCACATTTTCCTTAAATATCATTATACCATTTTTCACCTCCTTCTGGGAGAACAATTATTTTAATCAGTGAGTCAGTCAGTAAGTGAGTAATCGAGCTGTATATGCTGGGTTTTCTGTAAATTTGTATGGCGGCCATTTTGTTTTTCGACCATTTTGAATTTTTTTTCTCGCTTCAGGATCTGCTTAGAGTCTTCTACAACTTTAGTTTGAGCACCATCATAGTGGCCGCCATTTTGTTTTGAGTTTTTTCCTTATTTTTCTAAATTTAAAATGTCAAAATCTACCACTGTTGTAAGTTTGAACAAAATCGGTTGGAAAACAAAAAGTTACAAACCTCGCCACAGCCGCCATCTTGTTTTTCCCAAAAGTAATAAATTTTACCTAGTTCGATTAAGATTTTGCACATTTCCCCCAAACATCATTATACTCTTTTCCATCAGTCAGTGAGTGAGTAGTTATTAAACAATACTAAATAGAGTTATCGAGGTATATAAGTAATCAGCCAGCTGCGACCAAATAGGTTTTCTGTAATTTTGTGTGGCGGTCATTTTGTTTTTCACCATTTCGATTTTTTTTTCTCGCTTCAGGATCTGCTTAGAGTCTTCTACAACTTTAGTTTGAGCACCATCTACCTATGTAGTGCCATTTTGGCAGGCAGTACCCCGTCATCAGGATCTTGACCTGGACTTCAACTTTTAATTTTTCCACAGTTCGACTGGGTTTTGCAAATACCTTTTTCCACCTCCTTCTGGGAGAGCAATTATGTGAGTAAGTGGTGTTTAATTTGGTTTTCTGTAATTTTGTATGGTGTCCATTTTGTTTTTCCACCATTTTGATTTTTTTTCTCGCTTCAGGATTTTCTTAGAGTCTTCTACAACTTTAGCTTGAGCACCATCTACCTATGTAGTACCATTTCGGCAGGCAGTACGAGGATCTTGACTTGGGCTTCCACTTTTAATATTTTTTTCTGATAGTTTTATAAATTTTAAATACTTTTTCCATACATTGTAAACATCTACAAATGCTCCTTTTTGGTAATAAAAATGTAAGGTTCTTGGAAAATAAACCTTTTTCAATTTCAGTGTTGCCATCTTTTCGTTACGAAAATAGTCAAATGTCATTAGTATTGGTAAAATCTAACGGTTTTTGATAAAAAATATTAAAAAATGCTGCTTTTTCTATTTTTCACTTTTTTGGGGTAAATCTCAAAAAGCACCTTAAAAATGGGTTTTTTTTTCAATACTTCTTCATAATATGCATAATTTCTCAGTACATGCCAGCTTTCTCAATTGTCGTAAACTGCCTCAAAATAGCCTTATAATATTTTTAAAAATGTATAAAATTTACAAAATGGCCGCCACCGCGTCCGCCATATTGTTTTTTTTTGCACATTTTCTTAAAATATCATTATACCATTTTTCACCTCCTTCTGGGAGAACAATTATTTTAATCAGTGAGTCAGTCAGTAAGTGAGTAATCGAGCTGTATATGCTGGGTTTTTTGTAATTTTGTATGGCGGCAATTTTTTTTTCACTATTTTGATTTTTTTTTCTCGCTTCAGGATCTGCTTAGAGTCCTCTACAACTTTAGTTTGAGCACCATCTACCTATGTAGTACCATTTTGGCGGGCAGTTCTCCGTCATGAGGATCTTGACCTGGACTTCCACTTTAATTTTTTTTCTAATTGTTATCTAAATTCTAAATACTTTTTCCGTACATTGTACCCATCTACAAATGCTCCTTTTGGGTAATAAAAATGTAAGGTACTTGGAAATTACCCTTACTTTAAATTCAAGTGTTGCCATCTTTTCGATATGTAAATAGTTAAATGTCATTAGTATTGGTAAAATCTAACGGTTTTTGATAAAAAATATTAAAAAATGCTGCTTTTTCTATTTTTCACTTTTTTGGGGTAAATCTCAAAAAGCACCCTAAAAATGGGTTTTTTTTAATACTTCTTCATAATGCATAATTTCTCAGTACATGCCAACTTTCTCAATTGTCGTAAACTGCCTCAAAATAGCCTTAAAATATTTTAAAAAATGTATAAAATTTACAAAATGGCCGCCACCGCGTCCGCCATATTGTTTTTTTTTTGCACATTTTCTTAAAATATCATTATACCATTTTTCACCTCCTTCTGGGAGAACAATTATTTTAATCAGTGAGTCGGTCAGTAAGTGAGTAATCGAGCTGTATATGCTGGGTTTTCTGTAAATTTGTATGGCGGCCATTTTGTTTTTCGACCATTTTGAATTTTTTTTCTCGCTTCAGGATCTACTTAGAGTCCTCTACAACTTTAGTTTGAGCACCATCTACCTATGTAGTACCATTTTGGCGGGCAGTTCTCCGTCATGAGGATCTTGACCTGGACTTCCACTTTAATTTTTTTTTCTAATTGTTATTTAAATTCTAAATACTTTTTCCGTACATTGTACCCATCTACAAATGCTCCTTTTGGGTAATAAAAATGTAAGGTACTTGGAAATTACCCTTACTTTAAATTCAAGTGTTGCCATCTTTTCGATATGTAAATAGTTAAATGTCATTAGTATTGGCAAAATCTAATGGTTTTTAATAAAAAATATTTAAAAATGCCGCTTTTTCTATTTTTCTATTTTTTGGGGTAAATCTCAAAAAGTACCCTAAAAATGGGTAATTTTTTTTTACAAGGCAATACTTCTTTATAATATGCATAATTTGTTGGTACATGCCAACTTTCTCAACTGTCGTAAACTGCCTCAAAATAGCCTTGAAATATTTAAAAAATGTATAAAATTTACAAAATGGCCGCCACCGCGTCCGCCATATTGTTTTTTTTATATTTCATATTTTTCCTATATTAAGCAACATAAACTACGTGCAATGACGTTTTGATTTTTTTTCTCACTTGCACCCAGTCGCCGCAATAGGACTTGAAAAAAGGGTATCTCGAAAATGTCTTTTTCCTTAGCAGTTTCTAGGGTTGCCAGACGTTGCCAACCAAAATACCATAAAGTCATTTGTATACAGACTATACACAAGTTTTCATACTTGAAATTGTCAAAAAGTGGTTATTTTACTTTTTTGCATTTTGGGGTAAATCTCAAAAGTTACCCCGAAATGGGGTAAAAATACTCTATTTTTCAATATATTGTATCTATACCTACAGCCGTTTTATGAACCTCAAAGCGCTCTAGTGTTGCCATCTGGAAGAAAATCGACTTAAAAAATGGCGTGTTTTCGTACCCCAAACAAAATGGCCTCTACGACAGGCGCCATCTTGAATTTTTAAAAAGTTTCCCCGATTGGTAAAATTTGAGGGTAATTGTGGTGAAACAATAAAGTTTTTTTTCTTAAATCAAATAACACTTTAGAGTTGTGGCCCCGCGGTTTGGAGTCCAAAAATCAAAATTTTCAAAACTCTCCAGCACGGCCGCCATTATGTTTTTGCATTTTTTAAATATTTTTCTCAATTTTAAATGTCAAAATCTACCACTTTTGCAAGTTTGAATAAAATCGGTTGGAAAACAAAAAAGTTACAAACTTCGCCACAGCCGCCATCTTGTTTTTCCCAAATGTCATAATTTTTCCCCAGTTCGATTGGGGTATTGTACATTTTCCCCAAACATTATTATACCCTTTTCCACCTCCTTCTGGGAGAACAATCATGTCAATCAGTCAGTCAGTGGTAATCGAGCTATATATAATATAACTAGTGTTTCGCCCTGGTGCGCGGGCTGCTGAAGCAGCCCGCGGGCATCGCCCTGTTGGGCTGTTAGTAACTTTGGAGAGTCGGACTGCGAATAGTGGAATAGGCATATTTCCGTCCTATCAAATCACATTGCAATTTCTCTGCAATTTGCAGTGGTGATGCACTGTGAAAACTACAACACGCGCAAACTGAGATTAGACACGAAGTCAACCTATTATTAGCAAGTTACACTGGGATATCATAGGGTTATCTGAAGTCCGAAGAGAGGGAGAGGACTCGATAATCTTCAAATCCGGTAACTTGCTATACTACCGGGAGGGCGACCAACAGTCCCTAGGTGGTGTCGGGTCATCGTCCACAAGTCCCTTGTCAACAACGTGATTACAATCGGAAGTATTTCGACCAGGGTAGCGTACCTTATTCTCAGAATATCCAAACGGTAAACCCCAGTACACCGTTATGATCGGGTAGTTTACTGCAAAGTTGGGAAAACGATGCGGTGATGAGCTGAGAGTGGGGCAATTTGGAGTTGGGCAACGGAATGCCAGAGGCCAGATGCTGGCCGAATTTATTGAGAAGGAGAAACTCTTTATGATGAAGTCCTTCTTCAGGAATCCTGAAAGCCGGAAGTGGACCTGGATCAGTCCAGACGGAGATTTTATCATGTCGGCGAAAAAGCAAATTTTCAATGATGTCACTGCGATCACCGATTGGTACGTGGCACATTGAATATCAACGTAAAACTGGAAAGATCTCAACTGATACAACCCACGCTCCGACCATTACCGGCTCATATGTAAAACCCCGAAAGCTTTCAACTTTATCTTCAGAACCGCTTCGAAACCCTTGAAACCAACATAGATGTGGACAATCTAAACAACATGGTGCTGGATACTGTCCGTACGGTAAGGTTCTATATCTTTAAGACCCGCCGTCCCAAGCTAAAGAAACTCTCCAACCATACTCTCGTACTCATGGATCCGAGTCGTGAAATGAGGCTCTAGTGCTCAGCGGATGATCATCGTTATCGGCAGCTTAATAGGCAGATACTAAGTATTTGACGAGTGACCTTCTTCAATTTAATAGGAATCGTAAAAGACTATCAAGAGGAATAAAGTTTCCAAAAGTTTCGGGAGAGATCCGTTTAATGTGCAAAGTTGATAAAGCTGAAAACTGATAACGGACGCATCATTTCATCGAAGCCTGAAATTCTGAGGGAGATCGATAGTTTCTATAGGCAGTTATATTCCACGCAGACACCTGTTGAAAGCAAGGCTAAAGACCATAGAGCCAAGCTTACCCGACACTACACAGAAGATATCCCGGATGTCAGCCTGTACGAGATTAGTATGACTCTCAAGCAGCTGAAAAAAGAAGGCTGCGGGTGACGACAAAATTACTACAGAACTTCAGAGATCTTTAAACTCTTAGACTGGAAAGGACTCGGCATCAACAGTACTGGCCAAGACTTAACACACCTTCGTTTTGGCGATGGTATAGTTCTTATGGCTGAGACCTTAGAAGACCTGAACACAATGCTCGAAGATCTCCGTAGTGCTTCCCAAAGATTAGGTCTCAGTATGAACATGGATAAGACGAAAATCATGTTGAATGCCCATTTTGTGCCTGCTCCGTTACTCAAGACGAAAGTATACCAGTGTGTGTTGCCAAGGATGACTTGCGGCAGTGAAAAGTGGTGGCTAACTATAGGTCACATAAGTAGGCTCAAGATCACCCAGCGTGCAATGGAGAGAGCTATGCTTGGCGTTTCCCTGCGTGATTGCATCAGAAATGAGGAGATCCGTAGGATCCGTACGATGTAATGATAATATTGTATATTGTTATAATAATGATACTCCTATGACTTTAAATTTTGTGACTCTGTGCTTCTTCAGTTAAGTTCAGACTGCCTGACAGCCATCTCCACTCTCCCATTTGATCGTAGATCGCCAAACTTACTGTAGCAATATCTTTCCTTTAATCAAAAAGGGGTATAAATAAACCCAGTGGGTAAAAAACTGAAATCTCGCGCTTTGTTGGTGGTCGCAAACCTTCGGTGATCTCTTTGCCTTCTTCAAGTTTAAACCAAACCCTAAAATATCTGTGGCTGGTTTCCAATCGTTCGGTCGATTAAGGGCCCAACTTCTTATGTCACAACACAACGTCCTGCCTTATGAATCAAATTTGACACCAAAGGTCATTGAGTTCATCTAATAAGTTTCTGGTGGCTTCTTTTTTTTTATTACCTTCCAAAGGAAGCACTGAGCGTTTTGATTCTGATCATTTACCTCACCTGCAGGAACATTTCCCTGATCTCTGCAAAAATGGCTAATTCTCTCTTTCGGAAACTAAGCAGGACTGGAACTAATGAATTCAGTAGATCTGGGCCAGTCAGTAATTCAGTTTTCAGTGACACTCCTTGAGTTTCAGCTTTCGCGCCAAGAACATGTCTGAGTTTTCCAGGTTTGTTAATATTCCGATCCCCAAAATGTGGGGGATACCGTACTGAGCAGTTCAATTTTCTTTGCATAATTATTTTTTCAACATTTTATGCATCGAGTGGTCTATCCAACATCTTCTCAATCAAGCGTGATCGATTTTTATTTTGTTGTTCGAAAGCTTAATGCCATAGTAAAGCATACTCCCAGTGGTCGTGGATTTTCTTCGACTTAATATCGAGTGAGAATGCGAAGCGTTCGTCGTTCATCTGGAGAATATCTAGGTAGCTTAGAATTCCTAATGCCAATGCTATCAAATCTGAAGTATTTCTCTACTAAGAGGTGTAGTTCATCCTCTTTCTCAGACTCAAGGTGATAAGCAAACTCAAGCATAATCTTCCTCGACATTGAAGACAAAACTCCATGCAGGATCCAATCGAGTTCAATGAGAGAGGCGACAGGATCATCCTCTATACCCTCTTTTATTTCTCGGCGTAAAATCTAATGCCAATAATCTTGGCCTGTCAAGTTCACTGTCGGTCGACTGAGGTGGTCGTACTAAGAAATCAAGTCGACGTTCCGATTTCCGGCTCCTACCTCGTTGGCTACACTGCTCTCTACGAGTGGGACGGTGAACCCTTCATCAAGCAGAGCACACCTGTTAAAGCTATCTTCAGGCCCCTGGACGGTCACTGGAAGCACCTTCAAAAAGGACCTGTTTGGCACTTGCCGAAATGGATGTTTGCAGTAGCCACGGTAATCTTTGGTCTTTCTTCCTCTTGGTCTCCGCCTTCGTTCAGTCATCACGGTGAAGTAACTTATGGCGAATACCATTGCAAGCTCAGGCATCAGAAGCATAGTCGGAGCTTGAAAATCCATTTCCAGCGTTAGTTAACGTCTTCTCTTTTGAACTTGTCACAGGCAGTAATCTGATGGCCCGTGTCATCGCAAGAAACATACCTAGCTTGTTGCTTAGGTACCTTTGTGCTGTTCAATAAAATTACCTCATCGGGCACCTCCGAGCTAAACGTCTAGTTCGGTCGTTTGCATGTAACTGATTTAAAGGACTTCGGTGGGTGTGGTTCTATGCCGCCTTTCCGATCCCGCAGGTGGAGGGCATTGATTCGTCATTACAAGAGACACGAGATGTAATGATTCGAGCGCTGTTTTTTTTCTAGCAAGCGGGGCGCAAGGGTGTGCACCCACTTAGGATCGGGAACCTCCACGATTTTGACGGATTTTAACCTAGACTTCCACTTATAATATTTTTTTCTGAGAGTTTTGTTAATCCTAATACTTTTTCATATTATTATACCCCTCTTCAATTGCTCCTTTTTAGGGTTCCGTACCCAAAGGGTAAAACGGGTGAAAGGGACCCTATTACTAAGACTTCGCTGTCCGTCTGTCTGTCTGTCACCAGGCTGTATCTCATGACCCGTGATAGCTAGACAGTTGAAATTTTCACAGATGATGTATTTCTGTGTCCGCTATAACAACAAACACTAAAAACAGAATAAAATAAATATTTAAATGAGGCTTCCATACAAAGAACGTGTTTTAAGGGTTCCGTACCCAAAGGGTAAAAACGGGACCCTATTACTAAGCCTCCGCTGTCCGTCCATCTGTCTGTCTGTCTGTCTGTATCTCATGAACCGTGATAGCTAGACAAATGAAATTTTCACAGATGATGTATTTCTGTTGCCGCTATAACAACAAATACTAAAAATATAATAAAATAAATGTTTAAGGGGGGCTCCCATACAACGTGTTTTTTTTCCGTTTTTTGGTACGGAACCCTTCGTGCGTGAGTCCGACTCGCACTTGGCCGGTTTTTTTTATGCCATTTTAGAATGTGGCGGTACCTGCAAAATAAAACTTACTTTCAATTCCAGTATTGCTATAAGTATTGGCAAAATCTAATGGTTTTAGATAAAAAATATTAAAAACTGCCGCTATTTCTATTTTTTTTTCAATTTGTTTTGTAAATCTCGAAAACTACCTTTAAATTGGGTATTTTTCTACAAGGCAAAACTCATTGTTATGTTGCATAAATCGTCGATACATGCCAACTTTTTCAAGTGTCGTAAACGGCCTCAAAATATTAGCCTTAAAAAATATTTTATTTAAAAATTGCCGCCACTGCGATCTTTGTATTGATTTTTCTATTTGACATAACTTTCCTATATTTTGCAACATATACTGCAAGCAATTAAGTTTCGATTTACTTTCTCTCTTGCGACCCAGCCGTCGCAATAGGACTTGAAAAAAGAAAGGATATCTCAAAAATGAATTTTTCCTCTGCAGTTTGCAGGGTATCCAGACATTGTCAACCGTAACACCAAAATGTCATTTCTATATATACGTTTTGGTGTTTAATAAATCCTCTCACTCGAAATTTCCATAATGTAGTTGAAATACTTTTATGCATTTGGAGAATGGGCAAAATGTCCCAAGTGTTGTAGCACTTTGAGTTGTATATCATTAGAAAGGTCTCATTTAGTTGATCAAAGTATAATGTATGACAGCAAAACTGAATTCCGCGTCAGTAAAAAGTTACAGGAGTTTGAAGATCGTATAATTAGTATTAAAGTGATAGTGTTTTGTATCATAGTTGACCATCAATATGAATGAAAACTCTAAAAAGTACATTCATATTTAAAAAATACTACACATTTTAAAAGGTAACACTTCTTCATCATCATCATCATATCAGCCGCACGACTCCCACTCCTTAACATAAGCCTCCCCCACGGATCTCCACGACCATCGGTCCTACACTTCCCATATCCAGGGGCTTCCCGTGACCTTCGCCCTCACGTTGGTCCACCTTGTCGAGGGCATACCCACGGAGCCGAGTCCAGTGCGTTGTCACCATTCCAAAACCATTTCGCCCCAACGGCCATCGATTCTTCTCGCTATGAGTCCAGCCCACTGCCACTTGAGCTGAGCTATCCTTCTCCGGAATCTCCTACGGATCTTATCCATGTTTATTCTGAGACCCATTCTTTAGGAAGTACTATGGATATCTTCGAGTATCGTGTTCAGGTCTTCCAACGTCTCAGCCATTAGAACTAATCATCAGCAAAACGAAGGTTTGTTGTGTGAACAGTTTTGAGAAATAAGATCTCCACACCTCGCTGCAGTAAGATGGGATTTGTGCTCTGATTCTGTACTCGGACCGACATGGTGGCATTTTCGTATAAGTACCTCAATACCTTGATATACCTATAGTCCACTTGGCACCTCTGGAAAGACTGCAGCACCGCCCAGGTTTCTATCGAATCAAAGTTTTTCTCATAGTACACGAACGCCAAGCAAAGTGGAGATTATACTCCTCGGTCTTCTGTATAAACTGCCACTGCGTAAGGATGTGGTCTATTGTTTTATGAAAATACTGTCTGCGCGTTTGTCCTCACTTTCACCTGATGGAAAGTGAAGTGGAGGACGAAGATTGAGCACGCACAGTCAGTCAAATGCGTATTTACTCTCGCCTTAAGGCTAAGGTCTTTAAAGACGCCTAAGTTATATTGTTCGAAGAATACAGACGCAGGGAGGGCATTCCACATCTTAGCTGTTCGAATTAAAAAGTTGGAACCGAAGCGTTTCGGCGGGTACGTGGAATATCGACAACATAAGGATGAAAAGCCACCCTGGGGCTTGTAGTCCAAAGATGAAATGGGGAAGGAGGTATGAGGTTGTGTATGTATGTGGTCTATGGAGCTAAATCCTTTTCGGAATCCGGCTTGTTTGGGAGATAGGAAGTCGTCGAACCTGTGAGCGAGACGATTCCTAAGGACATTTGAAAAAACTTATAAACGTGGCTCAGAAGTGAGATGGTTCTGTAGTTCTTTAGAAGGGACTTGTCACCCTTTTTAAAGAACAAAATCACCTTATGTTCCATGCCTTCGGCTTTCTGCCCTCGATAATGACGAAATTGAAAAGCTTCTGTAGGACCTTAAGTATCGGCTTATATACCGCCCGCTCTCAGAAGTTCTGTAGTGATTCCTTCGTCAGTGGGGGTTTGCCATAATCGCCATGCTTGGATGGCGGGTTGGCGATCGCAGTAGACCAAGGTTTTTGGAGACGCTGCTACCCATCTCTTGATGGCTGTGCTGCCTTAGTCGCCAAACATGGTTCTCTCTATTGCACTTTGGGTGACTTTGGGCCTTCTTATGAGACCGATGGGTCTCCGTTAGTGACTACGTTTCACTCTCGTATGTCGTCACCAACAACCCACACTGGTCAAAGACTTTCCTGCTGCGACACTAAGGTACCTAAGTAGGACGCGAGATTTTCCGAATCTTCCCGAATGATACACATCCGAGCTGTATTCGACGAGAGATCTTCTTCTCGAAATTGAACTTACCTGACTGGTTTGTCGTCTGACCTAACCAGTTAATGGTCAAAACATTCAAGTGTAGTGTATTTATTGTTGTCAAATAAAAAAATAATGGTCAATGAACATGATTCTCTGATTTTCTATATTTCTAAACCTTTACTCGCCAAGGTATACTGAAAAATAGAACACTAAGCTCATCATATTAGGTTGCCTGTCCCTTGACGCAAAGCGAGGCAGCAGAGCGGAGAAACGAAGCAATATTACTAATAGGATAGCATAAAATCTCCGCTCCGCTGTTCTATTGGTTAATATTTCTTCGTTTCTCCGCTCCACTGCCTCGCCCCGCATCAATGGACGGGCAGCCTTATACAGAGTACATAGAATAGTGCTCATCATATGGAGTATTCTCTCAATGGAGGGCATACTTGTCGCAATCAATGATTGAGACAACGGATTCACCTAAAGTGGCTAACTGATTGTAGATTATGCAAACAAACAAAAAAAAAAATACACAGAGCTCATCAGTGGATCAGCCCTGACACCTAGCAGAGGAACCACCGAGGCTGAAATCGGCAAGGAGAGCCTCATAGTAATCATTTATATACACAATACTAAAAAAACTCCGAATAAACGTAGCAAAAACCGATATTTTTTGTTCTTGATGCTATTTTTTTCAATTATCTTCGAACATATTTTTTCTGACTTTGACGTTACTTAGAAGAAAATATACTAATTAAATGTGATGAGGACAACATATATAACATTTATAAATATATATATGTCATATAATGCTACAAGGGTTGGGACATTCTTCATATCCTTCAATCGACATTTAAATTGGCATGATTTCGTACCTCAAAAGAAATGGCCACTACAACAGTGAACATCTTGATTTTTTTTCCAAGATTGGTCATAATCATAATATTAATGAGGGTTCTTGTAGTGAAACGGAAAAATATTTTTCTCTAACCAAACAACACTTTAGAGTTGTGGCCCCGCGGTTTGCGGTCTAAAAATCTATGTTTTTCAGAACTCTCCAGCGCGCGCACCATTCGGTTTTTAATGTCAAAATCAACCACTCTTGTATGTTTGATCAAAATCGGTTGGACAACAAAAAAATTGCATCGCCACAACCACCATCTTGTTTTTCCCAAATGTCATATTTTTTCCCCAGTTCGATTGAGGTTTTGCACTTTCCTCCAAACATCATTATACCCTTTTCCACCTCCTTCTGGGAGAACAATTATGTCAATGAGTCAGTGGTATGTAGTTTCATTCGTCAATACATGCCAACTTTTTCAAGTATCGTTAACTGCCTCAAAATGGCCTTAAAGTATTCTTAAAAATTATAAAATTTACGAAATGGCCACCAGCGCGTCCGCCATACTGTTTTTTTTTTGTTCATATTTTTCCTATATTTTGCAGCATATATTACGTGCTACCACGTTTCGGTCTTTTTTCTCACTTGCACCCAGCCGCCGCAATAGGACTTGAGAAAAGGGTATCTCGAAAATGTCTTTTTCCTTAGCATTTTCTAGGGTTGCCAGACGTTGCCAACCAAAATACCATAAAGTCATTTGTATACAGACTATACACAAGTCCTCATACTCGAAATTGTCAAAAAGTGGTTATTTCACGTTTTTGCATTTTGGGGTAAATCTCAAAAGTTACCCCGAAATGGGGTAAAAATATTTTACTAATGAATACCTTGTACCTATAGCTATAGCCGTTTTATGAACCTCAAAGCGCTCCAGTGTTGCCATCTGGAAGAAAATCGACTTTAAAAATTGCGTGTTTTCGTACCCCAAACAAAATGGCCTCTACGACAGGCGCCATCTTGAATTTTTTTAAAATTTTCCCCGATTGGTAAAATTTGAGGGTAATTGTGGTGAAACAATAAAGTTTTTTTTCTTAAATCAAATAACACTTTAGAGTTGTGACCCCGCGGTTTGGGGTCCAAAAATCAAAGTTTTTAAAACTCTCCAGCACGGCCGCCATTTTGTTTTTGCATTTTTTTAATATTTTTCTTAATTTTAAATGTCAAAATCTACCACTCTTGCAAGTTTGAATAAAATCGGTTAGAAAACAAAAAAGTTACAAACTTCGCCACAGCCGCCATCTTGTTTTTCCCAAATGTCGTAATTTTTCCCCAGTTCGATTGGGGTATTGTACATTTTCCCCAAACGTCATTATACCTTTTTCCACCTCCTTCTGGGAGAACAATTATTTTAATCAGTGTGTCAGTCAGTAAGTGAGTAATCGAGCTGTATATGCTGGGTTTTCTGTAAATTTGTATGGCGGCCATTTTGTTTTTCGACCATTTTGATTTTTTTTTCTCGCTTCAGGATCTGCTTAGAGTCCTCTACAACTTTAGTTTGAGCACCATCTACCTATGTAGTACCATTTTGGCGGGCAGTTCTCCGTCATGAGGATCTTGACCTGGACTTCCACTTTTTTTTTTTTTTTGTAATAGTTTTATAAATTGTGAATACTTTTTCTGTACATTGTACACATCTACAAATGCTCCTTTTAGGTAATAAAAATGTAAGGTTCTTGGAAACTCATCCTTCTTTCAATTTCAGTGTTGCCATCTTTTCGATATACAAATAGTCGAATTCCATTAGTATTCGCAAAATTTAATGGTTTTTGATAAAAAATATTTAAAAATGCCGCTTTTTCTATTTTTCACTTTTTTGGGGTAAATCTCAAAAAGCACCCTAAATATGGGTTTTTTTTACAATGCAATACTTCTTCATAATATGCATAATTTGTCAGTACATGCCAACTTTCTCAATTGTCGTAAACTGCCTCAAAATAGCCTTAAAATATTTTAAAAAATGTATAAAATTTACAAAATGGCCGCCACCGCGTCCGCCATATTGTTTTTTTACAGTTTATATTTTTCCTATATTTTGTAGCATATACTGCGTGCAATGACGTTTTGATTTTTTTTCTCACTTGCACTCAGTCGCCGCAATAGGACTTGAAAAAAGGGTATCTCAAAAATTTCTTTTTCCTCAACAGATTTCAGGGTTGCCAGACGTTGCCAACCAAAATACCATAAAGTCATTTGTATACAGACTATACACAAGTCCTCATACTCGAAATGGTCAAAAAGTGGTTATTTCACTTTTTTGCATTTTGGGGTAAGTCTCATAAGTTACCCCGAAATGGGGTAAAAATAATCTATTAATCAATACATTGTACCTATACCAACAGCCTTTCTATGAATCTCAAAGCACTCCGGTGTTGCTCTGGTATCTGGAAAAAAATCGACTTTAAAAATGGCGTGTTTTCGTACCCCAAACAAAATGGCCTCTACGACGACTACGAGGCGCCATCTTGAATTTTTAAAAAGTTTCCCCGATTGGTAAAATTTGAGGGTAATTGTGGTGAAACAATAAAGTTTTTTTTTTCTTAAATCAAATAACACTTTAGAGTTGTGGCCCAGCGGTTTGGGGTCAAAAAATCAAAATTTTTAAAACTCTCCAGCGTGGCTGCCATTTTGTTTTTAGATTTTTTTCTTATTTTTATCAAATTAAAATATCAAAATCTACTATTCTTGCAAGTTTGAACAAAATTGTTTGGAAAACAAAAAAGTTACAAACTTTGCCACAGCCGCCATCTTGTTTTTCCCAAATGTCATAATTTTTCCCCAGTTCGATTGAAGTTTTGCACATTTTCTTAAAATATCATTATACCATTTTTCACCTCCTTCTGGGAGAACAATTATTTTAATCAGTGAGTCAGTCAGTGAGTAATCGAGCTGTATATGCTGGGTTTTCTGTAAATTTGTATGGCGGCCATTTTGTTTTTCGACCATTTTGAATTTTTTTTCTCGCTTCAGGATCTGCTTAGAGTCCTCTACAACTTTAGTTTGAGCATCATCTACCTATGTAGTACCATTTTGGCGGGCAGTTCTCCGTCATGAGGATCTTGACCTGGACTTCCACTAATTTTTTTCTTCTAATTGTTATCTAAATTCTAAATACTTTTTCCGTACATTGTACCCATCTACAAATGCTCCTTTTGGGTAATAAAAATGTAAGGTACTTGAAAATTACCCTTACTTTAAATTCAAGTGTTGCCATCTTTTCGATATGTAAATAGTCAAATGTCATTAGTATTGGCAAAATCTTATGATTTTTGATAAAAAATATTTAAAAATACCGCTTTTTCTATTTTTCACTTTTTTGGGGTAAATCTCAAAAAGTACCCTAAAAATGGGTAATTTTTTTTCACAAGGCAATACTTCTCTATAATATGCGTAATTTGTCAATACATGTCAACTTTCTCAATTGTTGTAAACTGCCTCAAAATAGCCTTAAAATATTTAAAAAATATATAAAATTTACAAAATGGCCGCCACCGCGTCCGCCATATTGTTTTTTTTATATTTCATATTTTTCCTATACTAAACAACATAAACTGCGTGCAACGACGTTTTGTTTTTTTTTCTCACTTGCACCCAGTCGCCGCAATAGGACTTGAAAAAAGGGTATCTCGAAAATGTCTTTTTCCATAGCAGTTTCTATGGTTGCCAGACGTTGCCAACTAAAATACCATAAAGTCATTTGTATACAGACTATACACAAGTCCTCATACTCGAAATTGTCAAAAAGTGGTTATTTCACTTTTTTGCATTTTGGGGTAAATCTCAAAAGTTACCCCGAAATGGGGTAAAAATATTTTACTAATGAATACCTTGTACCTATAGCTATAGCCGTTCTATGAACCTCAAAGCGCTCCGGTGTTGCCATCTGGAAGAAAATGGCTTGCCACGCGAGCTCGTTCGGTCTTGCGCTGCTTATATAGCATGAGCATCAGCTGAGCTCTGAAACTTTATTGCATATGCTGTTTTCAAGGGCTTCAAAGCGGTTTTGCAGTTTAAGCATTAAAACCATAGAGAAACTAATAAGAAATTTTGTTTTCGTGGCTTTTTATTAATCCATTTCCAAACTATACAACTTGTATACAGACTATACACAAATCCTTATACTCAAAATTGTCAAAAAGTGGTTATTTTACTTTTCTTGTATTTTGGGGTAAATCTCAAAAGTTACCCCGAAATGGGGTAAAAATACTCTATTAATCAATACATTGTATCTATATCTACAGCCGTTCTATGAACATCAAAGCGCTCCGGTGCTGCCATCTGGAAGAAAATCGACTTAAAAATGGCGTGTTTTCGTACCCCAAACAAAATGGCCTCTACGACAGGCGCCATCTTGAATTTTTAAAAAGTTTCCCCAATTGGTAGAATTTAAGGGTAATTATGGTGAAACAATAAGGTTTTTTTTTCGTTAACCAAACAACACTTCAGAGTAGTGGCCCCGTGGTTTGGGGCCCAAAAATCGATTTTTTCAAAACTCTCCAGCGTGGCCGCCGTTTTGTTTTTGAGGTTTTTTCTTAATTTTTTCAATTTTAAATATTAAAATCTACCACTCTTGCAAGTTAAAACAAAATCGGTAAAAAAACAAAAAAGTTACAAACTTCGCCACAGCCGCCATCTTGTTTTTCCCAAATATCATAATTTTTCCCCAGTTCGATTGGGGTTTTGCACATTTTCCTTAAATATCATTATACCATTTTGCACCTCCTTCTGGGAGAACAATTATTTTAATCAGTGAGTCAGTCAGTAAGTGAGTAATCGAGCTGTATATATATGCTGGGTTTTCTGTAAATTTGTATGGCGGCCATTTTGTTTTTTGACCATTTTGATTTTTTTTCTCGCTTCAGGATCTGCTTAGAGTCTTCTACAACTTTAGTTTGAGCACCATCTACCTATGTAGTACCATTTTGGCGGGCAGTTCTCCGTCATGAGGATCTTGACCTGGACTTCCACTTTTAATTTTTTTTGTAATAGTTTTATAAATTGTGAATACTTTTTCCTTACATTGTACACATCTACAAATGCTCCTTTTAGGTAATAAAAATGTAAGGTTCTTGGAAACTCATCCTTCTTTCAATTTCAGTGTTGCCATCTTTTCGATATACAAATAGTCAAATTCCATTAGTATTCGCAAAATTTAATGGTTTTTGATAAAAAATATTAAAAAATGCCGCTTTTTCTATTTTTCACTTTTTTGGGGTAAATCTCAAAAAGTACCCTAAAAATGGGTATTTTTTTTCACAAGGCAATACTTCTCTATAATTTGCGTAATTTGTCGATACATGCCAACTTTCTCAATTGTCGTAAACTGCCTCAAAATAGCCTTGACATATTTAAAAAATGTATAAAATTTACAAAATGGCCGCCACCGCGTCCGCCATGTTGTTTTTTTTATATTTCATATTTTTCCTATACTTAAACTGCGTGCAATGACGTTTTGAGTTTTTTTCTCACTTGCACTCAGCCGCCGCAATAGGACTTGAAAAAAGGGTATCTCGAAAATGTCTTTTTCCTTAGCAGTTTCTAGGGTTGCCAGACGTTGCCAACCAAAATACCATAAAGTCATTTATATACAGACTATACACAAATCCTCATACTCAAAATTGTCAAAAAGTGGTTATTTAACTTTTTTGCACTTTGGGTTAATCTCAAAAGTTAATCCGAAATGGGGTGAAAATACTCTATTACCTTCAGTAATTTTATGAACCTAAAAGTGCTCCGGTGTTGCCATCTGGAAGAAAATCGACTTTAAACGCGTTTTCGTACCCCAAACAAAATGGCCTCTACGACAGGCGCCATCTTGAATTGGTGAAACAATAAGGTTTTTTTTCTTAAACCAAACAACACTTTAGAGTTGTGGTCCCGTGGTTTGGGGCCCAAAAATCGAATTTTTCAAAACTCCAGCGTGGCCGCCATTTTGTTTATGAGTTTTTTTCTTATTTTTCTCAATTTTAAATATTAAAATCTACCACTCTTGTAAGTTTCAACAAAATCGGTTGGAAAACAAAAAAGTTACAAACTTCGCCACAGCCGCCATCTTGTTTTTCCAAATGTCATAATTTTTCCCCAGTTCGATTGGGGTTTTGCACATTTTCCTTAAATATCATTATACCATTTTTCACCTCCTTCTGGGAGAACAATTATTTTAATCAGTGAGTCAGTCAGTAAGTGAGTAATCGAGCTGTATAATATGCTGGGTTTTCTGTAAATTTGTATGGCGGCCATTTTGTTTTTGGACCATTTTGATTTTTTTTTCTCGCTTCAGGATCTGCTTAGAGTCCTCTACAACTTTAGTTTGAGCACCATCTACCTATGTAGTACCATTTTGGCGGGCAGTTCTCCGTCATGAGGATCTTGACCTGGACTTCCACTTTAATTTTTTTTTTCTAATTGTAATCTAAATTCTAAATACTTTTTCCGTACATTGTACCCATCTACAAATGCTCCTTTTGGGTATTAAAAATGTAAGGTACTTGGAAATTACCCTTACTTTAAATTCAAGTGTTGCCATCTTTTCGATATGTAAATAGTCAAATGTCATTAGTATTCGCAAAATTTAATGGTTTTTGATAAAAAATATTAAAAAATGCCGCTTTTTCTATTTTTCACTTTTTTGGGGTAAATCTCAAAAAGTACCCTAAAAATGGGTATTTTTTTTTCACAAGGCAATACTTCTCTATAATATGCGTAATTTGTCAGTACATGCCGACTTTCTCAATTGTCGCAAACTGCCTCAAAATAGCTTTGACATATTTAAAAAATGTATAAAATTTACAAAATGGCCGCCACCGCGTCCGCCATGTTGTTTTTTTTATATTTCATATTTTTCCTATACTAAGCAACATAAACTGCGTGCAATGACGTTTTGTTTTTTTTTGTCACTTGCACCCAGTCACCGCAATAGGACTTGAAAAAAGGGTATCTCGAAAATGTCTTTTTCCTTAGCAGTTTCTAGGGTTGCCAGACGTTGCCAACCAAAATACCATAAAGTCATTTGTATACAGACTATACACAAGTCCTCATACTCGAAATTGTCAAAAAGTGGTTATTTCACTTTTTTGCATTTTGGGGTAAATCTCAAAAGTTACCCCGAAATGGGGTAAAAATATTTTACTAATGAATACCTTGTACCTATAGCTATAGCCGTTTTATGAACCTCAAAGCGCTCCAGTGTTGCCATCTGGAAGAAAATCGACTTTAAAAGTGGCGTGTTTTCGTACCCCAAACAAAATGGCCTCTACGACAGGCGCCATCTTGAATTTTTAAAAAGTTTCCCCGATTGGTAAAATTTGAGGG
Source organism: Agriphila tristella (assembly GCA_928269145.1). NCBI lineage: Eukaryota > Metazoa > Arthropoda > Insecta > Lepidoptera > Crambidae > Agriphila > Agriphila tristella. Next base: position 15,502,316 of record OV743448.1, on the reverse strand, counting down.
TAATTGTGGTGAAACAATAAAGTTTTTTTTCTTAAACCAAACAACACTTTTGAGCGGTGACCCCGCGGTTTGGGGTCCAAAAATCAAATTTTTCAAAACTCTCCGGCGCGGCCGCCATTTTGTTTTTGCATTTTTTAAATATTTTTCTCAATTTTAAATGTCAAAATCTACCACTCTTGCAAGTTTGAATAAAATCGGTTGGAAAACAAAAAAGTTACAAACTTTGCCACAGCCGCCATCTTGTTTTTCCCAAATGTCATAATTTTTCCCCAGTTCGATTGGGGTATTGTACATTTTCCCCAAACATCATTATACCTTTTTCCACCTCCTTCTGGGAGAACAATCATGTCAATCAGTGAGTGGTAATCGAGCTATATATAGTATAATATATATAATAATTAGTATGTATTAGGTATTTATGTATGTAAGTATAGTATATCATATTGGTTATATATAATTATTCTGGTATTTATTACGTTGTATATCTTAATATTTCTTTTGCTTTTTTTTTGTCTTACACTGGTTGTGCACCCTACCACATAACTATCTCCACATCACCCTAAGGTTGACTGGTAGAAAATGCCTAAGGCATTAAGTCCGCCTTTGTACAATGTGCATAAAGAATAAAATAAATAAATAAATAAAGTTAAGCTTTAATCCGGCTGATTTATAATGTGACCGTTGTGTACTTAATTGTTAATATGAAGTAAACGTGTATTCCACTTCGCAAGCGGTGTTTCTAATGTAACCCTTTAGTTGAAAGAACAGTATAGTCAGCACATACAACGAACGCAGGTATAGTGCGGGCGGGAACCAAGCCCGTACAGACCTATAACGTAAAATCGAATCACGGCAAAACTGCTCCACAGTTCACGAATTTTTTCACAAAATTTTATGACACAACTTAAAAAGTTATGGTTTGTTAAAACTTGCCACATAGCGAATGTGGAGCATAGTCGCTTTCGCACCAAGATCGCGGCTTGCATTCCCTTTGTTGCGCAAAAGCGACGCGAAGCCGCAAAGAATATGCGAATGAGTGTCGAGTGAACGCTTCGAGAGAGGTTAGTGGATTTGCGTGCGAATCACGCGTGAGTCTGCAACTTTATTTCGAAAGACGCAAGCTCGATGAACGATTGCTCGAATGAATTATTGACCGACAAACTATTGGTCGAGGAGTCGCTGTTTCCAATACCTTACTTCTGGCCCCTGATTATCTAACATAGAGGAATAAGGGAAAGAAACTATTTAGCGACCGGTTGCATTTGACATACATTGCCACTTTTCTTTGGTATGTTTGTTACAAGAAGAAGCAATGGATCACGATCATCTGTGAACTGCAACCAGTCGCTAGGTGGTTTTTAATAAGATAATCAGCCCGCCGAAAGACGCAAGCTCCATGAACGATTGCGCGAATTAACTATTTATCTAAAAACTGTTGCTCAAGCTGTCATAGTTTCGAATGACAATAATTAGAATGATGTATTTATAGAAAAATCGTTGTTCAATTTCAACTTTCACGCCACTTTTTTTTAATACTAGCTTTCGTGATGCGATTTTCTGTAGGTAAATTTTTCAAGATTTCTTAAACGTATACCTAGGACAGGCAGTCCAGTTAGGTAGGTCCAACTTCGAGAAAGAGATCTCTCGTCGAATCTTACTCGGGTGGGCAGCATATGGGAAGCTTCGAAAAATCTTCGCGTCCAACTTACCTCAGTGTCTCAAGATGAAAATCTATGAACAGTGTGTGTTGCCAGTGATGACTTACGGCGGCAGTGAAACGTGGTCGCTAACTATGTGTCTCATAAGGAGGCTCAAGGTCACCCAGCAATAGAGAGAGCCATGCTCGGCGTTTCCCTGCGTGATCGAATCAGAAACGAGGAGATCTGCAGGAGAACTAAAGTAACCGACATCGCTCGAAGGATTGCTCAGCTGAAGTGGCAATGGGCGGGACCATAGCCTTCTATATCTTCCAAGCCCTGAAGTTGATCAGAACGGCAACATCGCATGTGGTCAAGCACATAGTATAAAATTATTTTAAAAATTATTTATTATTTGTTTTTCCTATATTATCTACGTTTAAACTAGTTGTAAATTGTGATGTAAGATTATTTCAGTAAAGTTTTATATTTATTATTATTATTTATTTATTAGAACATAAGGTTTGAGTCAAATTATTTGAACTTTTCGGGGGTCCTTTAGTACGATGAGCATTTTGATCTAAGCCTCCTCTAGTAATAAATCTTACATCATTAGAAAGGTATTTAAATTTGAAACACTTTATTGTTTTACGATAAACGTCAACTAATAGTACTTTGAGAGTTATAACGCTCTAAGCTTGACCAATTTTTTCAACATTAATGACCTAAAACTCCGAAAATACTAAAAATTAATAGAAAGTATGTTTGCAGCAAATATTTGTCATATAAATACCGTTCTTATGATATAGCACTCATTTCTATAGGTGTAGTAGATCTGTTCAAGCAGACGTTGCAATGTGGCAATGGCGAGTCCGTTACGCCAGCAGGAAAGATGCTCCTAGAGGGAAGCGAGTTTGATGAATAATTTGTGCGCAATTCAGTGTAAATGTGCGCCAAATAAAAAATTTGTGGGCCTTATACTTTTGGAATAAAACGGGAAAAACGGATTCTGCTGGGGTAACGGTGCTCCAGCAGGAAGAATCTAAACTAATGATCGGAGAGAAATAAAAGATATATGTGCGGGTAGCTTGATACTAGCAGGAAATGTGCGCCAAATATAAAATTTGTGGGCCTTATAGTTTTGGAGATATTTGATTTCCTGCTGGCGTAACGTTTTGCCAGATCCCAGATCTCGGAAACTACTAAATGTGCGATCTTACAGTAAACACATATAAGTAGCTCCTAATTTGTGCTATTTGTGCGGTAGAAAACATTTCAAAAATATTCACAGATTTTGAAGTAATCAGACATTTTCTGAAAACAGAAAAAAAATTCTAGCGCCTAAACTACCACCTAAATAGAGAAACCAAAAACGGTGTTCTATTCTTCTTATTATTTCTCATTACCATAAAAATTTTGAAAACCGCACATTTACGCGTTTTTGAATAATACCCACATGAAGGTTAGACTGACCATGTCATGACTTTGACGGTCAGCAGGATAAAAATATCAGAGACTATTTAGATCCTGGCCCAAAGAATAATCTGTGCGGTTACTGAAGTACATGCTCTGAAAATTTCAGCTTCAAATTCTTCGTATTAAAGGAAATATCAATTAAAATCCAAAACAACTGTCAGTATTCCGATTAACCGACCAAATTCGATAGACCACCAAAAAGCGACGCGTTCATACATATTGATGACCTCCTTAACTTTGTTGTTGAACAGGTTTGTACACGTCACGTCTACGTACATTTAAGTAAAAAAGTGATTTGAGTGAGTGCTTTTATTTAAATAACGAATGAAGTTATTTCTGTTTCATTTCATTTTTACTTGAATTAAATGAATTTTAACATTATTTTAGTAAAAAATAAAGGATGTTTTGTAAAAAAAGTAAAAAATTTAAGATGGCGGCCAACTTTTTTTTTGTGGGCCGATTTCGATGAAACTCTGTTTTTGGTACTATTTCGACAAGAAAATAGCAACGCAATGTTAAAAAAGTAATAAATTCAAGATGGCGGCCATCTTTTTTGTTTGTGGGTCGATTTCGATGAAACTCGGTTTTCGCTACTGTTTTGACAAGAAAACAGCAACGCAATGTTAAAAATGTAAAAAATTCAAGATGGCCGCCACCTTTTGTTGTTTGCGGGCCGATTTCAATGAAACTCGGTTTTTGCTACTGTTTTGTCAAGAAAACAGAAACGCAATGTTAAAAATGTAAAAAATTCAAGATGGCGGCCAACTTTTTTGTTTGTGGGCCGATTTCGATGAAACTCGGTTTCTGATACTATTTTGACAAGAACACAACAACGCAATGTTAAAAATGCAAAAATTCAAGATGGCGGCCAACTTTTTTGTTTGCGGGCCGATTTCGATGAAAATTTGGTTTTTGGTAGTATTTTGACAAGAAAACAGCAACACAATGTTGCAAATTCTAAAAATTCAAGATGGCGGCCAACTTTTTAGTTTGCAGGCCGATTTCGATGAAACTCGGTTTTTGGTAGTATTTTGACAAGAAAACAGCAACACATTGTTAAAAAAGTAAAAAATTCAAGATGGCGGCCAACTTTTTACTTTGCGGGCCGATTTCGATGAAACTCGGTTTTTGGTAGTATTTTGACAAGAAAACAGCAACACCATGTTAAAAAAGTAAAAAATTCAAGATGGCGGCCAACTTTTTTGTTTGCGGGCCGATTTCGATGAAAATTTGGTTTTTGGTAGTATTTTGACAAGAAAACAGCAACGCAATGTTGCAAATTCTAAAAATTCAAGATGGCGGCCAACTTTTTAGTTTGCAGGCCGATTTCGATGAAACTCGGTTTTTGGTAGTATTTTGACAAGAAAACAGCAACACATTGTTAAAAAAGTAAAAAATTCAAGATGGCGGCCAACTTTTTAGTTTGCGGGCCGATTTCGATGAAACTCGGTTTTTGGTACTGTTTTGTCAATAAAACAGCAACGCAATGATAAAAAAGTAAAAAATTCAAGATGGCGGCCAACTTTTTAGTTTACGGGCCGATTTCGATGAAACTCGGTTTTTGGTAGTATTTTGACAAGAAAACAGCAACGCAATGTTGCAAATTTTAAAAATTCAAGATGGCGGCCAACTTTTTAGTTTGCGGGCCGATTTCGATGAAACTCGGTTTTTGGTAGTATTTTGACAAGAAAACAGCAACACAATGTTAAAAAAGTAAAAAATTCAAGATGGCGGCCAACTTTTTTGTTTGCGGGCCGATTTCAATGAAACTCGGTTTCTGCTACTATTTGTCAATAAAACAGCAACGCAATCATAAAAAAAGTAATAAATTCAAGATGGCAGCCACCTTTTTTTGTTTGTGGGTTTGATTTCGATGAAACTCGGTTTTCGCTACTGTTTTGACAAGAAAACAGCAACGCAATGTTAAAAATGTAAAAAATTCAAGATGGCCGCCACCTTTTTTGTTTGCGGGCCGATTTCAATGAAACTCGGTTTTTGCTACTGTTTTGTCAAGAAAACAGAAACGCAATGTTAAAAATGTAAAAAATTCAAGATGGCGGCCAACTTTTTTGTTTGTGGGCCGATTTCGATGAAACTACGTTTCTGATACTATTTTGTCAAGAAAACAACAACGCAATGTTAAAAATGTATAAATTCAAGATGGCGGCCAACTTTTTTGTTTGCGGGCCGATTTCAATGAAACTCGGTTTTTGGTAGTATTTTGACAAGAAAACAGCAACGCAATGTTGCAAATTTTAAAAATTCAAGATGGCGGCCAACTTTTTAGTTTGCGGGCCGATTTCGATGAAACTCGGTTTTTGGTAGTATTTTGACAAGAAAACAGCAACACAATGTTAAAAAAGTAAAAAATTCAAGATGGCTGCCAACTTTTTTGTTTGCGGGCCGATTTCAATGAAACTCGGTTTCTGCTACTGTTTTGTCAATAAAACAGCAACGCAATCATAAAAAAAGTAATAAATTCAAGATGGCAGCCACCTTTTTTTGTTTGTGGGTTCGATTTCGATGAAACTCGGTTTTCGCTACTGTTTTGACAAGAAAACAGCAACGCAATGTTAAAAATGTGAAAAATTCAAGATGGCCGCCACCGTTTTTGTTTGCGGGCCGATTTCAATGAAACTCGGTTTTTGCTACTGTTTTGTCAAGAAAACAGAAACGCAATGTTAAAAATGTAAAAAATTTAAGATGGCCGCCACCTTTTTTGTTTGCGGGCCGATTTCAATGAAACTCGGTGTTTTGTCAAGAAAACAACAACGCAATGTTAAAAATGTATAAATTCAAGATGGCGGCCAACTTTTTTGTTTGCGGGCCGATTTCGATGAAAATTTGGTTTTTGGTAGTATTTTGACAAGAAAACAGCAACGCAATGTTGCAAATTTAAAAAATTCAAGATGGCGGCCAACTTTTTAGTTTGCGGGCCGATTTCGATGAAACTCGGTTTTTGGTAGTATTTTGACAAGAAAACAGCAACGCAATGTTAGAAAGTAAAAAATTCAAGATGGCGGCCAACTTTTTGATTGTGGGCCGATTTCGATGAAACTCGGTTTTTGTAGTATTTTGGCAAGAAAACAGCAACACAATGTTAAAAAAGTAAAAAATTCAAGATGGCGGCCAACTTTTTTGTATGTGGGCCGATTTCGATGAAACTCGGTTTCTGATACTATTTTCATTATTCATTTATTATCATTATGGCCCGTCCGCTTTATCCATCCACAAGCCAAAAGGAAGGCCTCTTCCCCAGCAGCCAGCGGGGCATTAAAAATGGCTGATATGCATGGTTATTTGTGATGCCGTCTGTATAAAATTTTAACTCATCGGCGGAAAACAATCCTGTCTCAAACTCACTCAGACGAAAGTATTTTTAGTAAGCACGACCATTTATGGCAAACTAGCTTCAGCCCACGACTTCATCCACATTTACATTCGAGAAAATCCCTAGGAAACCTTAAACCAAGATAATAGTATCCTCCTATGTTGTAATCCGGCTTATTAACTATCATTTCATCCAAATCCGTTCAGCCGTTTTGCGTGATTGATTAACAATCATTCAAACAGGCAAACTTTCATATTTATGATTAAGTAGAATAATACGGCCACCTCCGAAGCGCTCGAAAAAGGAATTTTTTGCTACATAAAATGGGACTGCTATTTAGCTAAGACTAAATTTCTCATTTTTTATTTAAGTTATTATTAAGTTTTATACCTCAACTGAAAGCTGAATAAATGGTGATGTTTTTAAAATATTATTTGCGCTTAGTTACTGGGATGTTTTTAAAGATATTTGCTATTGTTTCCAAAAAATCTGAAAAAATAAAATACAAAAAAAAGCCGCCATCTTTGATTTTTTATAATTTTTAACATTGCATTGTTATTTTCCTGTCAAAATAGTACCAAAAACCGAATTTCATCGAAATCGGCCCACAAACAAAAAAGATAGCAGCCATCTTTGATTTTAATTTTTTTTAACATTGCGTTGCTGTTTTCTCGTCAAAATACTACCAAAAACCGAGTTTCATCGAAATCGGCCCGCAAATTTAAAAACTGGCCGCCATCTTGGATTTTTTATTTTTTTAACATCGCTATGTTATTTTTTTGTCAAAAAAAGTATCAGAAACCGAGTTTCGTCGAAATCGGCCCACAAACAAAAAAAATGGCTACCATCTTAGATTTTAAATTTTTTTTAACATTGCGTTGCTGTTTTCTTGTCAAAATACTACTAAAAACCGAGTTTCATCGAAATCAGCCCACAAAAAAAAAGATGGCCGCCATCTTGGATTTTTAATTTTTTTAACATTGCATTGTTATTTTCTTGTCAAAATAGTACTAGAAACCGAGTTTCGTCGAAATCGGCCCACAAACAAAAAAAGATGGCTACCATCTTGGATTTTTTATTTTTTTTAACATTGCGTTGCTGTTTTCTTGTCAAAATACTACTATGAACCGAGTTTCATCGAAATCAGCCCACAAAAAATACATAGGTACTTCCGGTGATTAAAATAGGTACACGTATTATCGTTTGCTCCAAGAAAATATACATTTTAAAGGCGTAATAGTGCGAAAAAACAAGTGAATACCACATACACTTTCACAACGGCCGCAGAAGCATCAAGGTACGCAAACAAGATTTCGCTATTCGAGGGTTATCACACCTAATTTCATCAAAACATTTTTGAACTTGCTGCCGAGAACATACATTTGTTTACATTAACGGATAACATTTTTTGAAGATCAGCCAATTATACCGATAAAAGAAAGTGAAACTCCGCCTACATAAATTACGCACTTCCTCATCGGCTGATTCAGTTTTGACAACTGACTGACGTCTCTGGCAATGTCATAAACTGACAAGTGACAGACTACTGACACTTTCGTTCAGAAATTGAGGCAATACACGTTACGTTCCGTCACACGCTCTTATTCATTGCATCTTATTATACGGGTACCGTAAGATGGATAAAAAATGTGATACATGCCTTATAATCATCACTAGCAGAAGATTTTTGCAATGCCCTGTTTGTACACAATGGTTTCATATAAATTGTGTAAATGTGTCAGAAAAGAGATTTTACCTAATGACGAAACAAAATCGGGAAAATTGGAAATGTGACAAATGTAGTGAAACATTGCTTTCTAGTAATATTAGAGTAAACATATCCACAAGCAATTCGTTTCAATCATTGACTGACGAAAATAATCTCTCAATCTTATCTACCAACAATCGTTTAAATAGCAGTTGCCCAAACCTAACAAGATTAGATATTATGGAAGAAAAAATAGAAGAACTTGAAAGACAAAAGAAAATGTTACAGGAAAAACTCGATATAGCGGAAAATGAAATCGAAAATTTGCTATCAGAAAACTCAAATTTAAAAAAAGAACTAGCAAAACATGAGACTACAACAAAATACCTGACTAACATCTGTAATTCTAGCTCAAAGAAAAATGTTACAAACAGAAGAAAAACTAAGAATTTAAATAGTCGGGTACTAGACTTCTCACACTTACAAGATAAAGAAGGAAACAATTTTACCTCGACCCCGCAAAAATTAAATACAACGCCATCTATAGACATGAACACAAATTTCAAACCCACACTTAACAATTCGCCTAGCAATAACAATCTCACATCTTCAATTATAACAACGCAGCCGCCAGTAGAGATCGCTGATATTAATCAAACGCATGAGGAGATCGTGAAAAAACCAAAAATATATATATTCGGCGATGAACAAGTACGAGGTCTATCACAACAATTAATAAAAACACGCTCTGGAAAATGGAATGATAATTATGAAGTCACTGGTATAGTTAAGCCATCAGCATCAAGCGAAAATATATTAAGTAGCTGTCATATTAAAAAAAAAAAATTTAATGAAGACGATATAATTATATTATCAGTGGGATCTAATGATAAAAATCCCTATAGTATTATTTCAAATCTATGTAATACATTATGCAATATAAAGAACTGTAAGATTTTTATACTAAGTGTACAACAAAATGAATATATGAATGTAAATAAATTAAATAATAAAATCCACTTAATTGTCAATAATTATAACAATTGTACATTTATTAATTTAATGGACTTGTCTAAATATAGCTTAAAAGATATGTCACTTATAAATTTGATAAGTTTTAAGTTAAATGCGGCAATAGACCAATTAAAATATGATAATGATTTCATAATAAATATTACTAAATGCATGAAATTATATAAGAAAAACATTAATTCAAGAAATTCTGGCACCGTTATGAATCAGACAATACAAATAAGAAAGGTACTATCAGGGATTGAAATACCGTTAAAAAAATATAACGATAAATAAAAAATAACGTTAAAGATACCGTTAAAACATTTTATCGGTAAATTTACCGGTAAAAATAACGTTAAAAATACCGTTAAAACATTTTATCGGTAAATTTACCGGTAAAAATAACGTTAAAAGTAGTTTACCGGTAAAATTAACGTTAAATTTAGCGTTAAACTTTATCGGTACATTATACCGGTAAAATTATCGCTAAAAAAATAACGTTATTAATTAGAATAACGTTAATTTTAAAGTTTAACGGTAAAAAAAGTAAGAAATACCGTTAAAATTAACGGTATTTACTGAAATAACGTTAATTTCAATGTAACGTTATCTAAATTAACGTTATTTATTGACATAACGTTAATTTTAAAATTAACGCTAAAAAAAGTAAAAAATAACGTTATACTTAAAAATAACGTTATCATTCCCTGGGTACTATACCTTATTATTTTCCTGCTGTGAAATCGATGCCTAGACCTAATCAATGTTTAAATGATGAAACGTTTTTTCGACCGTAATACACAAAGTAAATTTTCTATCTTGCATCAAAATATTCAAGGTCTTTTATCCAAAAAAGAGTTTATTGAGGTTACACTGTCGGAACTTAAACCGTGCCCAGGGGGCTTACCATCAGCAAATAAGAAACCATCCTTAAGCCGTTCAGTTCAGAAGCAGGCCCTAAACAAAATTGCTTAAATCGGTACCATGACCGTCTTTTAGGTGAACGGCTTAAAGATTGTTTTGAGTCAAGGTGAACGGTTAGTTTGTCGCTGGTATGCTTCGTCACAGATCACTAATGCTTTGTAGACGTTGCGAAAACGAGCTAGCCTATACAAATCGATGGGTGCATTCTGTAAGACAAATCTCTGAGTCATCGATCGCCATAAATTTGTTAACCATGAAAGTAATTTGTTTAGAATATTCATTTACTTTTCATGGTTAAAATGTACTTTATGGCGTTCGATGACTCAGATATTTGTTTGGCAGAATGCACCCAATTTATCGCTTATTATCCCCGCCAATTGGTAATGCACCTGGCGGCCATGTTTTAACCTCAAAAACGAAAAACAATTTGTAAATTTTTGATATACCTAGACCCTATCTTACTGAAAATAATAATTCAATAAATAAAAATATTAGATTAGGTACCTATTAAGAATTTTCTTATTTCATGGCATTTTTAGTTGCGGATCACGTCGATGTGGATGTTAATGTGACAAGGTTCTTGCGAATTACCAATTGGCGGGGATAGTATATTTCTGTCTGCCGCGACGTTCTAAATTGATGAAAAATAAAATAACGGTCACTTATTAGTTTTTTTTAATGAGAACATTGCAAATAAAGTATCACAACTTCATATTTATTTTTAAGTACGATTTACTAGGTGCGTGCTCTAATAAAATGTCGCAAGTCAATAAAACAAATTAAAGTTATATTATTTCAGTTTTTTTATTTTCAATATCATTTCACACCATTAGTTTGTTAATGACATCGATATAAAATAAATCTTTTTTTTCTTTATTTGATTATTATTATTCATAATAACATAAAATGTAGGTAATGCAATTTATGTACTTATTTATGGGGTCTCATCTCTCATCATTTCTTTTTATTTTAGTGATATTCAACAACAAGGAAGTCGTCGCGGTGCCTTTATCAAGTTACATAATTCACTGTTAAATAATATACATTAAAAGAAATTCATAAATCTTAAAATTCTCACACCAAACTTATCTAAATACACTAAACAATTTTGAAAAAGCTGATCACGTAGGAACTTTTTATGAATTGCTTTATTTGACATTACAGACGCTATAAAACAGCTCCCAAACTGTCAAACCGTGCGTCGTGGTACGCTTCGTCCATACATAAAAAATGGTGAACGGTTTAAGAGCGTGTATTAAAGCAGGCCCTCCGCAGGCCTGCTAAATCGAGGTCATGGTACGAAAAAGTAATGCCATTCAGTATAAGTCCTGCTATAAGAGCTCATAGTAAGGCCCCAGATGTCATTTGTTTATCGGAAACGTTCATAAAAAAAGGCGAGGAAAAAAATATAAATATTAAAAATTATGAACTGGCAACTCACTTTTCAAGATGTCAAAGGAGAGGAGGATCTTGTATTTTAGTGAAAAGAGGCACGTCCTTCGTAAAAATTTGTGACTTTGATGAGATTTCACAAAACTTTCACTTTGAATGCTGTGCAATTAGTATACCGCTGCAAAATATTATTGTAGTCTGCATTTATAGGGCCTCCACTGCTACAAAACGTAGACACCATGAATACTTTTTTCAAAGTTTGGAGAGTTTGCTTTATTCTTATTTACAAAGGTACAAGAAAAAAAGATTAATAATAGTAGGCGATATCAACATAAATACTATTATTGAAAACAAAACCTCTAGACAGCTCTCAGATATTTTAAAAAATTATAATCTGAAACAACACATTACTGAACCGACTAGAGGAAGTTCTTGCATTGATCACGTTTTTAGTAATGTACCAGATGCCTCTGGTTCTCTACTTCCGCTCTGGCTTTCTGACCATGATACTGCCCAGATGCTTACTTTCAATACCAAAGCTAAGCCAGTAATACCAAAGACAGTTTTCGCATTTAAACGTTGTTACTCTCAGGAAAACATGGAAAAATTCCAAGGGTATCTAAACAGTTTATCTTTCTCTGATGTTTTTAACGAAAAGAACCCGGATAAAGCTTTCACTAATTTTTATCACTGGTTCTGTTTATTATACAAGCTTTGTTTCCCTATTATTAAGGTGAAAATAAACACTAAACCAAACATTTCTTGGATAACAAGGGGTATCAGAAAGAGCTGTCTTACAAATAGAAACTTAAGATACAAATACTATACGAAAGTAAATAAAAAAGCTAAATTCCAGTATAAAAAGTACTCAAAATTGTTGAAAAAATGCATATTTATGGCAAAAAAACATACGAATAATAAATACATATTAAAAAGTAAAAACATCTGTAAGGCAAGTTGGAATGTAATCAAAAGTGAAACAGGCCCTGAATTACAATTTAACAATCAAATAGATAAAATAGAACACAATGACTTACTTGTTGATAATCCTAAAAAAATTGCTACTATTTTTAATGACTATTTTATTACACTGACAAATGAAAATAATAATACTAATAATGACAATAATTACCATGACATGTATAATAATATTAACAATAACAATGACGTAAACGGACATAAAATAATTACTGAAAATTTGAATAATTCTATATATCTTTCTCCTATTGATGAATATGACATTAAAAAAAAATCATGACATTAAATAATACAAACTCGGAAGGTTATGATGAACTAAATACAAAAGTTATTAAAGCTTGTAAGGATCAGATAGCTTCAGTTTTAGCCTACTTAATAAATTTATCGTTCGAAACAGGGATTTTCCCTGCGGGACTAAAACTATCAATTGTAAAGCCTCTTCTTAAAAAAGGCTCAAAGTTACTGATTAACAACTTTCGACCTATAACATTGATATCGATCCTAGCAAAAATATACGAAAAAGTAATGCATGACAAACTTATTTCATTCTTTAAAAAGTATAAAGTATTGAATGACAATCAATATGGCTTTCAGAAAAGCAAATCGACTGCGCATGCTGCTTTTAATCTGATTGATCATATATTAAGAAGCATAAATGATAATAATTTAACCACAGTACTACTATTTGATATGTCTAAAGCGTTTGATTTTGTATCACATAGTCAATTGTTGTCAAAGCTAGAACGTAGTGGAATAAGAGGCAAAGCATTAGATTGGATCAAATCGTACCTGCAAAATAGGATGCAATTGGTCGAAATTACCCAACTCGGTGATAACCAAGTGGTACATAAACATCATTCTGAATTCAAAGTAAATAAATTTGGAGTGCCCCAGGGTAGTATACTTGGTCCTCTTCTGTTTTTAATTTATGTGAATGAATTACCTAAAGTGACTAAACACAGATGTATCCTATTTGCGGATGATATATCAGTCGTAGTTACTACTAATAAAAATAATAAAAATCACAATATAATTGACCATGAAAATGACATTAATGAAACAATTAAATCGATTACAATTTGGCTAAATAATAATAACCTAAAAATCAACATTGACAAAACAAATTATATAAATTATAATAACTATCATTCCTTAAACATACATTATCAACATCATACGCTAAAGAATGTAACAAATGCCACATTTCTTGGCATTGAGCTCGATCAAAGAATTGATTGGAAATCACTTATCTACATATAAGGTATGCAAAAAAGTAAATAGATTTGTTTTTGCTCTTTTTAAATTAACTAAAGTAGCCACAAGAAAAACTGCCCTAACAGCATACTTCGCATATGTGGAATCTGTGTTACGCTACGGGCTTATCATTTGGGGCAATAGTACAGACATACAAAGGGTTTTTGTTGCACAAAAAAAAAGTATAAGAGCAATATGTGGACTTGCACCGGATGTGTCATGTAAGCCATTTTATAGGTTATTAAATATTCTGCCACTACCCTGTCTTTACATCTATGAAATCGCGAAGTTTGTGAAATCTAACCAAAGCAAATTTAAGACTGCCAAGGACGTGTTTCCTAGAAATACAAGGAACTGCAATAGGTTGGTCATCGATATTTTACCGAAAAGCGCACGATTCAGGAAAAACTGCTATTACATGGGTATTTTAATATATAATAAGATTCCTGATACCATAAAAGAATTGCCTTTTAATAGATTTAAGACGGCGCTGCATAGATGGCTTATGGATAAGTTATTCTACACGGTCCAGGAGTTCTTGAATTATAAAAACTAGAACTTACACTAAATTGACATTTTACTTTAATGACATTTCTGACTAGCATGTAATTTATTTCTATTCAATTTCTGACATTTATTTTGACATTTTATGATGTGAGTTAATTTTTTATGTTTTAATTTTATTAATTGTGAATTTTCAATGATGCTGCTATATCAATGTTTTAAATTAGCTTCAATATTAATTATTATTTGCATGCTATTGTCAGTAGCTGAGTAGGTGAAACTATTGTTAAGTATAAGGTTTTTGTAAACCATTTATAATCCTATTCTACCCTATTCAAAAGCAAATAAATTAATTCTATTCTATTCTATTCTATAATTCTATATTCTATTCTATAAAAAAAGATGGCTGCCATCTTGGATTTTTTATTTTTTTAACAGTGCTTTGTTATTTTTTTGTCAAAATAGTACTAGAAACCGAGTTTCGTCGAAATCGGCCCACAAACAAAAAAGATGGCTGCCATCTTGGATTTTTTTAGTTTTTTAACATTGCTTTGTTATTTTCTTGTCAAAATAGTACCAAAAATCGAGTTTCATCGAAATCGGCCCACAAACAAAGAAGATGGCCGCCATCTTGGATTTTTTGTTTTTTTTTCATTGCGTTGCTGTTTTCTCGTCAAAATACTACCAAAAACCGAGTTTCATTGAAATCGGCCCGAAAACCAAAAATTTGCCCGCCATCTTGAATTTTTTACATTTTTAACACTGCGTTGCTGTTTTCTTGTCAAAATAGTACCAGAAACCGAGTTTCGTCGAAATCGGCTCACAAACAAAAAATATGGTCGCCATCTTGGATTTTTATTTTTTTTAACATTGCTTTACCTATTATTTTCTTGTCAAAAAAGTACCAGAAACCGAGTTTCGTCGAAATCGGTCCACAAACAAAGATGGCCGCCATCTTGGATTTTTTATTTTTTTAACATTGCATTGATATTATCTTGTCAAAATAGTATCAAAAACCGAGTTTCATCGAAATATGCCCACAAACAAAAAAGATGGCCGCCATCTTGGAACTTATTTTTTCATTATTATTTCCTAATTGAGTACTAATTTAATATTTATTTTATACTTAGTTAGCCCTAAATTAGTAATGATTTACAAATAAAATTTTAGTCCCTTACACTTTTAGTCGTTGCGTCAAACTGTCTAGACGAACGGCGGCTTTTGCGCCAGCACAAAGGGCGATTAAAGTCCGACTGTAAGAAAAATACTCTCTCGGCTGTGGTATTGGTATGAATACAGGCTCAAACTAACTATTTAAAAGTTAAAACACTATTTACCCACATTTGCCAATAAGAAGTTATGAACGCGACTGTACAAAAAATTTTTCTGCATAATACGACACAATAAAGAAGGTCATCAATATGTATGAACGCGTCGCTTTTTGGTGGTCTATCGAATTTGGTCGGTTAATCGGAATACTGACAGTTGTTTTGGATTTTAATTGATATTTCCTTTAATACGAAGAATTTGAAGCTGAAATTTTCAGAGCATGTACTTCAGTAACCGCACAGATTATTCTTTGGGCCAAGATCTAAATAGTCTCTGATATTTTTATCCTGCTGACCGTCAAAGTCATGACATGGTCAGTCTAACCTTCATGTGGGTATTATTCAAAAACGCGTAAAAGTGCGGTTTTCAAAATTTTTATGGTAATGAGAAATAATAAGAAGAATAGAACACCGTTTTTAGTTTCTCTATTTAGGTGGTAGTTTAGGCGCTAGAATTTTTTTTCTGTTTTCAGAAAATGTCTGATTACTTCAAAATCTGTGAATATTTTTGAAATGTTTTCTACCGCACAAATAGCACAAATTAGGAGCTACTTATATGTGTTTACTGTAAGATCGCACATTTAGTAGTTTCCGAGATCTGGGATCTGGCAAAACGTTACGCCAGCAGGAAATCAAATATCTCCAAAACTATAAGGCCCACAAATTTTATATTTGGCGCACATTTCCTGCTAGTATCAAGCTACCCGCACATATATCTTTTATTTCTCTCCGATCATTAGTTTAGATTCTTCCTGCTGGAGCACCGTTACCCCAGCAGAATCTGTTTTTCCCGTTTTATTCCAAAAGTATAAGGCCCACAAATTTTTTATTTGGCGCACATTTACACCGAATTGCGCACAAATTATTCATCAAACTCGCTTCCCTCTAGGAGCATCTTTCCTGCTGGCGTAACGGACTCGGCAATGGCAATGGAATGGCGTGATAGGCGTGATCAACCAAATAAACACATTGTTGCAATATCCAGAGTTTTATTCTTCAAGATAAAATCCAGCATTACATTATTTGTAGTAAATTGATAACGATGAATGAAGATTATTAAAATTATTGGGACGACACAAAAACACACACGAAAGGCTGAGAGCCGCAAGCAGGAAGTGAAGTTAAAATCAAAGTGACAGGTGACAGCTTTCAATGTCATTCAAATCAATATAGCTGCGTTCATGTAGGGCTTATACAATTAATTTCTAACACTCCTCCTTAAGCGCTACATGAAGGAAAAAGAAAAACTAATGTGACTTTAAACAAAATTAAAAAGACTCTACATTTAGTTTAAAAAAAAACTCTACACAATTAATCAAGAGTTCCCTACTCTACCTTTAGAGCGACTCTACATAATTATAGACTCTCTACATAATTACAGACTCTACATTATCATGTCATATGATTCATCACAATATAATAATATTATTATTTATAAATTAAGTACACAACAAAACATTAAACATTTGTTCCACGAACTCTTACATTTAGACAATTTACAAAGTTACAATGTTTCTGCGCACATAGTGGCTTTGTCAATACATCTGCTAGCATATCAGTAGTAGGTAAGTATCTTACAGTTATGTTTCCTTTTTGTACTAAGTCCTTTATGAAATGGTAACGCAAATCAATGTGCTTTGTTTTCTTATGCGAATATTCTTTTATCAGTAATAATCTTTGAGCACTTTGATTATCGTTGTATACAATTACATCAAAAGTTTTGTTAATAATTTCAGACAAAAAATTCTTCACAAAACAAATGTCCTTGCAAACGTCACTTATTGCTAAGTACTCTGCTTCCGTACTTGATAAAGCTATACTACGCTGCTTTCTAGCTTCCCAATTGATCAAACAGTTACCTAATTTTACAACAAATCCAGTGTAGGACTTTCTGTCTGATGAGTCATTAGCCCAGTCGGCATCTGCATAAGCACTGATATTAAAATTATTACCTTTTGTAAAATGGAGACCATAGTTGATCGTCCCTTTTAAATAACGAAGTACTCGCTTTGCTGCGCGCCAATGACTCATGTCGAAACATGTACTGTATTGACTAAGTTGACTACAAGCATATGAAATGTCCGGGCGTGAGCACACACTCAAATACATTAAACATCCCAACAGTTGTCTGTATTTGTATATTTCGTCATCGAGACATTTCCTATCAGATTTTTGTAACTTACAATTCACAGGTAACGGTGTAAGTACTGGCTTGCAGTCACTCATATTAAATTTAGCTAGCAAACATCTTATATAATTAGACTGGTCTAGCACAATTGTATTATTATATCTAGTGACATTCATGCCCAAACAATTTTTTAATTGGCCAAGATGACGTATTTCAAAGTTTTCTTTTAGTAATGATAAAACATTTTTAATACATCCGTTATGAAATATGTAACAGTCATCGACATATAGAGCAATTATTATATAATCTTTAGAATTTTTCTTAATATATACACACGGTTCGCATTTACTTTGAGTATATCCATTATGAATTAAAACATTATTAATTTTTAAGTTCCACATACGGCTAGCCTGTTTGAGACCATATATACTTTTATTCAGCTTACACACTTTACTTTTATCTGAACAAAAACCTTCTGGCTGCTCCATATATATAATCTCATCCAGATCACTATTTAGGAAAGCTGTGGTAACATCAACGTGGTCCATCTGCAAATTCATTTCTGTTGCAATGGAAAATAAGATTCTCAAAGTGGAATGTCTGACAACGGGTGAAAAAGTGTCATTGTAGTCTATACCTTCTTGTTGACTAAACCCACGGGCGACCAATCTAGCTTTATACTTATCTAGCTTGCCTGTGGCATCGTGTTTCCTTTTGTAGACCCACTTGCACTTTACAATGTTTTCAGCTTCTGGTCGATCTACTAATGTCCAAACATTGTTCTTAATTAATGAATCATACTCACATTTCATGGCGTGAAGCCACTGCTCACAGTCAGTAGATTTCGTAGCTTGCTCATATGTATTAGGCTCATTTGATGAACTCTGCTCAACTAGCATAGCCGATAAATCATAATCATTATATTTAAGTGGAATTTTACCTCTATTACTACGTACGGGACGCGAGCCAGAAGCAACACTTTGCACGTGTTCAACCTCTCCTCCTCGAAGTGTGGCATCAGGCAGAGAAGACACAGCGTCCTTACAGACATCATCCTCATCACTGTTATTACCACCTCCTCCTTGAAGTGTGGCATCAGGCAGAGAAGACACAGCATCCTTGCAGACATCATCCTCATCACCATCACAACCATCACCTTCATCACCAGTACAGTAGAGCAGGTCCGACAAGGGAGACCACACCGGTAGTTCACTCTCAGATCCTGAAATAGGTGATTCCGTAGTAGATTTATGACTAATTTTATCACAGACATTATTAATAATTTTATCATTAATTTTATTTGCATTATCATTATCACAGTCAATATTTAAAATTTCATTATCAATATTTTTATAATTATTATTATTTATAATGCATTCATTTGAGATAAAATCATTATTCCTGCTTTGTGTTTTAAAGTGAAGTCCTCCAATAAATTCATCTTCTAAAAAAGTAACATTACGCGAATACATAATCTTTTTAGGTTGACATGGATCAAGGAGACGGTAGCCCTTGAAAGTCTCACCATAACCTACAAAGATAAATGGTTTAGCTTTAGCGTCAAGTTTACGACGTTTTACATCAGGAATGTGAGAAAATGCTACACAGCCAAATACGCGCAAATGACTGAGATCGACTGGCTGTCCAGTCCACTTACTCTCAGGAATGTCATCTGACAACGCGCTGGTAGGAGACCTATTCTTCAGATATATAGCAGTCATTACTGCTTCTCCCCAAAAACGTTCAGACAGACCCGCATCATGTAACATGGCCCTAGCTTTCTCAAAAATTGTCCTATTAACACGCTCCGCAACTCCATTCTGTTGTGGACAGTAAGGCACCGATGTTTGATGTATTATCCCTTCCCTTTTAAGAAAATCAGTCAACGTTTTATTACAGAATTCAGTACCGTTATCGGTTCTTAAAATTTTAAGCTGCAAACCTGTTTGTTTTTCAACCATATTTTTAAAGTTAACAATATGTGAACTCACCTCGGATTTTGTCTTCATTAAATAACCGAAGGTTTTTCTAGTGCAATCATCCGTCAAAGTCGAAAGATAACGGGCACCGCCCCAACTGCTGACTTGAATGGGCCCACAGACGTCGGAATGCACAACTTGGAGTGGCACGGTAGATTGGGCTCCCACAAGCTTCGGATAAGGCTTTGTATGCATCTTTCCAGTTAAGCAGGGAATACACTTGTTTGGCGAGTCGTCATCCTGAAAAACGACACCAGAACATATACCACCACCCCTTAGACTATTCATACCTTTCTTGCCGATATGACCTAAACGTTTATGCCAGACTGTCGCAGACACCAATGCAGTATTGACACTCTCTGGCTGCTGCCTAGGATGCACCAGCATGGAATGCCCCAACACATGCGGCTTGCACTGCTGTATCTTATACAAACCGTTCACATTTGTAGCAGCTAGAATTTGGTTGCCAGTTAAAGAAATTACCTCATTATAAACATGACACCCATTTTTATCAAAAACTACTGTAAAACCATTGTCACACATTTTACTAACAGACAATAAATTTGTTGACAGATTGGGAACAACTAAAACATTTTCTAAAGTGATATTATTTTTGTCAGTAGACAAAACTAAATTTCCAATGCCAGACATTTCTAATTGACCACCATTTGCTATAGAAATTGAGTTATTTTTACAACTTTTAAAATTCCTTACTAACCTAGCATCATTGATCATGTGAGCGGAGGCTCCGCTGTCGATGATGACATCATTGTGGTGAGCAACGTAAGCAGATGCATATAGGGAGTGATGTTCTTCTTTCTTCTTCTCATCCCTCTTTTTCTTAAAGCATCGCTTCGCTGTATGTCCTGGTTTACGGCAATAATCACACTTGAAAAGCTTATTCTTCTTTACATGAAAAGCTAAAGCATCATTATCATATTTTCCATTTCTTCTGTGTTCTTCTTGAAGTAATCTTGTTCTCACTAGTTCAGAAGTCAGCGAGCTTGTTAAATTTGCAGTTTCAAGACCGGAGACTAGTGTATCAAACTCCTGCGGTAAGCCGCTAAGTAGAATTTCTGCCACCTCACCGTCGTCTATAACTTTTCCAATGTCAGAGAGCTGCTGGACTAATCCGGTGACATTTTCTATGTATTCAGTCATGCTGCTAAACTTACTGTAGTCAACTCGATGTAACTGTCTAAGTAGCAGAACACGGCGATATAGACCTTTGTCTTCGAATGTATGAGCTAGCTTCTCCCATGCTTCTTTAGCTTTTGATGCTGATCGAACTATTTGGTACAGGTTGGGTTGTAGTGCCAGGCAAATACGCGCCAAGGCGCGGCTATCACGCACGCGCACGGCGTCAGTATCAGTGCCGATCACGCAGTCCCACAAACCTTCTAAAGTGAGTAACATTTTCAACGAAAACTTCCAGTTTTGATAAGATGAGATTCCATTCAGCTTCTCCACTTGATTTGTGATGTGTACCGCTGGTTGCGTAGACATATTTTCTGATTGCGTAGGCATATTTGACAATGAATCTGGTCGACAATGAAATTTGGTGATACATACAACGGCGATTACACGTCGATCCCTCGTTGCACGCCTTTTGATTCCCTTTTCAATAATCACATCACTGGGTCCAAAACCTGTTCAAGCAGACGTTGCAATGTGGCAATGGCAATGGAATGGCGTGATAGGCGTGATCAACCAAATAAACATATTGTTGCAATATCCAGAGTTTTATTCTTCAAGATAAAATCCAGCATTACATTATTTGTAGTAAATTGATAACGATGAATTAAGATTATTAAAATTATTGGGACGACACAAAAACACACACGAAAGGCCAGTGTTGCCAGACCCGATCAAAACTCTTGCCCACACAGGTTGTTAAAATTGCCCCTTCCGACACAAAATCGTCCATGATCGTTAAAACAACAACGTGTAGGGAAAACTATCGTATATTGACACGTTTTGTACCTAGAACAATCTTAATTTTTCGAAAAATCCCGCCCTTTAGCCATTTACAGCTTGACCATAACCCCGGTCACTCACATGCGCGCAAAGGTTCGCGAATACGTCAAACCCACATGTGTAGGACGACCTTCGCGAATGACTTCGCGAAGTTTTCGAGACATTCGTACTTTTCCAAGCTGTGTCGGTTTTTTGACGCACATTAAAGCGCGCGAACCTCGAACCTTCGCTTAGCCTCCCACACATTCGTGCCACAGACGAAAGCATTCGTACGACCATTAGTAATCTGTGGTTACGCGTATTTTCGTAGTTGTGGCGACCTTTATTTAGCCTTTATTTTCTATATTGAAAATAGTAAGCATATGAGCATACATAAAACAGTCCAACAGCTCTATTAAAATCATCTTCACCGTTCATTGTTCACAAAATCGCAAGTAAAAATAAACATTCGTGAACAAGTGTAGGAGGAAGTGCAAATGGATTCGCACACTCATATGCGAACCTATTCGCGAAGTTTCTGACTTTGCGAATGAATTTCTGACAGCCACTCACACGCGTGCAACTACGTGACATTGGCGGAATTGTGCTTAGACCACAGAGCAAGCCATTCATTAAGAAGAAGAAGAAGAAGAAAGGTTCGTACAATGTACGAACCTTTGCGCGCATGTGAGTGACCGGGGTAAAGAGTTGAAATTAAATAAAATGGAACTAAAAATTTTCAGTACAAAATATAGTCAGTGTTGCCAAATTATTCGTGATATTGACGTATTTACATAGAAAGTGGCACCCTCAATTTTTGTCAACTCTTTATGGTCAAGCTGTAAACGTCTGGGCGACTATGGTCGACCGAAATTTTTTGGCAAAAAATGTTAGGTAGGGCCCAGTCGATTTACATTAATTACTGCGAAATCTTAAACGCAGGTGCTGCGCTTCATTCCTAGATGGTTCTATAGGAAGAAACGTCTATGAATACCCGACCTAAGCTGTGATTTTGTGTTTTGGTACTTTGTACCAAGTGTTTTTATGTGGTTTCTGGTCAGTGAGTTCCGTGATTTCCAAAATTGCCCATATTTTATCGGTTCCAAGCCCTCTCCGCCCTTTTTGCCCTTTTATCAAAAAAATCCTAAAATTGCCCATGGCGTGGGCAATTGCCCACGGTCTGGCAACACTGCGAAAGGCTGAGAGCCGCAAGCAGGAAGTGAAGTTAAAATCAAAGTGACAGGTGACAGCTTTCAATGTCATTCAAATCAATATAGCTGCGTTCATGTAGGGCTTATACAATTAATTTCTAACAAGATCAAATCCCATAGACAATAAACCACTTTTATACTTTAATAACCTTTAACTCCAAAAGTATTAACAATTGATATAAAGTATATTAACAGCAAATATTTGTCTTTAAAAGACCTTTCTAATGATATATCATTTATTGCTAGAGGGCGTGTAAATCAATTCCCTGCTGAAGAAAATCAACAAAAAAGATGACATCTTTGACAGCCATTTTTTCCTGGTTAACATTGATATTTTTCTTATTGTTTAATATACACAGCATTTCAATAAAAGAACTACATTATTTTCTTATTTAAAACCTCACACGATTACTATGAAAAAAAATATCGACCTCTTAAAATTGAAATATTCCCATACATTTAGTATGGAGACTGGCCGACGGCATGACCACGAACTGACAGTAACAGACGTTGCCAAACTTATGTTCACGGCTTGCAATTAAAGAAGGCTATGGCGGGACACATAGCGAGAAGAACCGATGGCCGTCAGGGCGTAAAGGTTCTGGAATGGCAACCGCGCACCGGACGACGCTCCGTGGGTAGGCCCCCGACAAGGTGGACCGACGATCTGGTGAAGGTCGCGGGAAGCCAGTGGATGCAGGCAGCGCAGGACTTATCATCCTGGAGATCCTTAGGGGAGGCCTATACCCAGCAGTGGGTGTCGTGCGGCTGATATTATGATGATGATGATTTCCATAGTATGTACTTTATAGCGATCGGTGACTCAGCGGAACGCCTGTTGGAATGCAGTGCACCACTGAAAGGCTGTATTCTTGTCTGTCTCATGTCTGTACTCTGTGACAAAAATGTCAAAAAAGCGAACACGGAACTGCGTATTTTGACTGCGTGCTATTTATTTTAAAATAAGTTAATTATTTTTGTAAATGTGTAAATATAAATCTGTATTCAAAATGCTTTAGGCAAAAGTCTGGAGTGTAAAAATTAGTAATTATTATGGATTTAATAGTGTAGTGAAGTGTCAGTGTAGAAATAATTGAATTACCTTGTGAACGACTGTTTGAAATACAACGAAATCGAAATAATTAAACGATTTATTGGCAACGTTATTTAAATAGACGTGAGTATTTATTTGTATTCTATGTTTTTGTCATGAAAAGTGCATGTGAAATTCCTGTACAATCGGACGAGACCAAGATGGCGGATGACATTTCCTCTAGATGATTTGTTTATTTATTTGTAGAATTTCGAAGCTGGAGTCACTTTTAAAGCAAATCGTGCAATATTTTAGGTATAAATCGTGTTAGTATTGAAGGTATTAGTTAAAAAAACTTTTTATTAAAAGGTCAATTGAGGTTAACGAACTTGTTGAAACCAGTCCAAATTTCCAACTTTTATTCGTTTTGGATCACATTGGAATGTATTTTTTATCAATTCGAAATGTTCCGAATGTTTTTGAATACTTATCCACATAGAATTTTCGAAAAAATAAACAATGTAACTTTTCTAACAAAAAAGTGTTCAAAAAATATTTCTGGACATTTCAACACAAAGAAACTAACTATTGGATATTAGAAAGGGTTTAATTTTCAAAGTAACATAAGTTTTAACAGATAAAAAGCCTTAAGTCAACATTTTGATAAGCGCAACTAAAACCAAATTAAATTCTTTCAATAATTTCATTACTTTTAAGCTTTCGCTGATACAGTCAGTGGCACGAATCATGAAAATTTTTCGACGGAGTGGGGATAAGTTCGCGCATGTGCTCTTGTGAGCGACCAATAGTGTGCACCCCTCTCCCGCCGCCCGCGCCCCTCACCGCAACGCATACCCAAAATACGCGTTCCGCGCAATCCCCACCCGATTTCATGATCGTGCCACTGACTGTACTCTAATGTAGTATGCCCCTTCGGCATCCTTCTTCAACTTCTAAATCAGGGATTCCCAAAGTGGTCAATATCAACCCCATTTTCCCCCGGTTTCCCAGGGGTCGACATAAACAGTTATAATAATGATTATTAATAAATTACACTTGATATTTGATAGGATTTTTAAAGTAATTTGGCTATAGAGGTCTGAGGTATAAGTTCATTTTGGGAAAGGGGTCACTTGCCCAAAATAGTTTGGGAATCCCTGTTCTAAATGAGGAGCTTCAGGATTGGCATGATTAATACACTAACTAAGATTTAAATCACCATTTAAATCAAGTGATTAAAAAAAATATCATTGATTAAATCCAAATGTCATTATCTTTTCCATTTTTTGTATAAGAAAAAAAAATTAGATAAAAAAATGTACTATGGGCAACAGCGTCGCTTTACCAGTTAGCAACAAAATTCACGTGCGCGCGTATCGCCCCTGCACGAACTAAACGTATGTAGTGGCGGCGCGGCGTGCAAGCGATTTTAACCTTAGCAGTGGTTAAGTGACAGTGTTGTCTATGGTACATGTTAAAAATCACTTAGAACTAAGTACTACTTTTTTTTATAAACGGCCAAATCATCCATCCTTCCTTAAGTCTTCCACCAGGCATTTTAACAATTTATTTGATCCTAACTTGTGTTTCTACCAAATTAAAGTGTCAAATAAGTCAAACAATAGTGTGTTGTGGTTTCACACACTATTGTGGATTTAATTAAACAAGATACGCGCGAAAAACATAACCCTTTCTTTGCAGTCGGGTAAAAAGCTTGCAAAAAATTAAAAAAATCATGATCTTTTCGATTTTTTGTAACAATTTAGCTTTTTTCAAACCTAAAAGGCTTGCTCTGTGGTCTATGCAAAATTCCTCCAATTACGAAATACGAGGCAAATATCCTTAAGTCAGGTGGGGATTGCGTGGAATGCGTAATTTGGGCATGCGTAGCGGTGAGGGGCGCGGGCGTCGAGAGAGGGGCGCGCGCTATTGGTCGCTCACAAAAGCACATGCGCGAACTTATCCCTACTCCATTGAAAACATTTCAAGATATTTGCCTCGTACTGTCGTTAACTATTGGGGGAGTTTGAGGTATTAAATGAGGTTTTTTAAAATTACACATCTATCATTCACAATAAACCATTTAGTATTGTGTTGCCAAGTATGTAACGCTGTCACTACTCTGAATCATCCTGTGAACCGCATGCACAGTTGTGAAGCATGATTGTTAATGAGAATGCCTGCACTGATTTAAATGTTTAAAAGTAGTGCCAGGCGGCATCAAAATGCGTGAAAACTTTTCCCAGGGGTCGAAACAGGTCAGTAAAGTCAGTGAAAGTCAGTTTTTTTGGCGTTGGTCAGTAAAAGTCAGTTTTTTCAAAAAATGGTCAGTAAAGTCAGTTTTTTTAGCTACCTACGTTAATTTTATACACTTTTTTACTATTACCGTTTGTTTTTACTGTAAACAGGCAAGAGTACAAGATTAGTGGATGAAACTGACTAAAAATCGCGCTATGCGGCCGTTTTTTTACAAAAGGCAAGCAAGATTAATGGATAAAACTGACTAAAAATTTTGGTCTCCGGTTTGCCACTATTCAGTGTAAATACACTGAGCCAAAGAAAAATCTTATTTTTTTTGACACGTCGATTTTTTTCTTTAGAAATATAATATATAAATAAAAAAACTTTGTAAATGCTTTAAATCTCAGTAAAAAATTGGCAAACTCTGTCTTAAACCCTTTTTTTATACTCATTACACATTTAAACATAGAAATTAAGTCAGTAATAGGTCAGTATTTTTAAGTCTTACAGTCAGTAAAATCAGTATTTTTGACACTGCAAACAGTTTCGACCCCTGTTTTCCATCGGTCAAAATTCCTGGCAATGTTATATTTGATTTAGATACATGATTGGCTTGCTATTGTTCTACACCAAATCCAGAGCTCTGTAAATTGTATACTTTCGCTTTTCAGCCACTTTGTTACTCAATCACTCCCATTCCCACCACTGAAAATCTGCGAGGTACCCAGATCTGTTAATAATGATAGTATGGCTAACTAAGAAGAGGGATTTCGTTGCTCTGTAAATTGTCCACCTATTTCCAGGGGGGTAATTACGTATCTTTGTCGAATCAACTCTGACAGAAATCGCAGTTACATTGCTGCTTTAGTAAGAACCAATGTGACAAATATCTTAACTAAAGCAGCAATGCAACTGCGCTTTCAATCGATTTCAATCGAGAATTGTTAGTAACAGACTTACGTGATCAAGGGTCAGCGGACCTATTTTTGAATCACTCGACTAGCGTCGAGCGCTCGTTTCTACTGATTTTCGTTCGACAGCTCATACATTTGAGTTGATTTGTCGAACGAAAATCAGTAGAAACGAGCGCTTGACGCCAGTCGATCGATTCAAAAATAGGCCCCCAGGGCTAGCTCTTAGTACATAACCAAATATAATAAAAGTAATTCTAAAAAATGTTACAGATAAATGTCACAAATTTTCATTTTGGCGATACAATACGCTATCAAACGGGTAAAGCTTTATCTAAATATTGAAAAATAATATTGTGTATATAGTATTGTGTTGCCAAGTATGTAACGCCGCCAGTACTCTGAATCATCCTGTGAACCGCATTTCTCACACAGTTGTGAAGCATAATTGTTCAATGAGAACGACTACACTAATTTGTTACTTTTTATTGTGTAGCGGGACTCGTTGTGCACGCTCGGGATTGTTTGCAATTGAACTGTTGGAATTGTTATTTTAACTGGCCTATTTTCACAGTAATTAAACATACTTTACTGAATTAAACTTACTGTGCTATTATTAAATGAAATTGAATGAATATATTTGACTGCATTTTTAAATTTCAGATTTTAGCATTCACATCACAATGAAATTTTTATGCTGTGTTACATAAAACCCCTAATGCCTAATATGGCAGAGAAAACTATCAAACTGAGCTTAAAATTTTATTATAGGGCCAATACTGAAATTGTGAAAAAGAAAATCAACTGATACATGAATTTTGATATTTTCGTTATTAATTTTTGTATGAACTGGTACTAGCAGATATTGTTAAGCATGGTTTTAAATTAAAAAGAAATACCTATGTCCTTTTTAGGGTTCCGTACCCAAAGGGTAAAAACGTGACCTTATTACTAAGACTCCGCTGTCCGTCTGTCTGTCACTCGCTGTAAAATTATTAATAGTAATGAAATTATTGTCCTGAGGGCCTAGCCAAAGTAACATTCGTTAATCTTCGTTATCGCTTCGCTTTCGAAACATGTATGGGATTGACATAAGGTTTCGTTAACAATCGAATTTTAAAACGTCAAATCCATACATGTTTCGAAGCGAAGCGATAGCGAAGCGATAGCGAAAATTTGCAAATGTTACTTTGGCTAGGGGGTCTGGGGCCCTACCGCCCAACTCAAAGCGATAGCCAAAGCGATAGCTAGACTATATCCATCCTTGTCATATCATAACACGATGACAAGGACGGACAGTGCACTGACGTCATCAACCAAAGCCAGAGTAAAAGTCCGTCCTTGTCATCGTGTTATGATATGACAAGGATGGATATAGTCTAGCTATCGCTCTGGCTAAAGCTTTGAGTTGGGCGGTCCAGGTGCAGGTAGTACTAATATCTATTATATGGTCCAGCCCCCATATTGCAACCTCTTAAGACTTGACAGTTTTCTGAATGGCTATCAATGCGTCTCTTTTATTTGCTCTACAGCGAGAAAGAGATGTAACTACAGCAATTTATAAGGGTGCCTGTCCATTGACGCGGAGCTAGGCGGCGGAGCGGAGAAACGAGGAAACATTTACCAATAGGACTGCATAAAATCTCTACTCTGCAATCCTATTGGTTAATATTTCCTCGTTTTTCCGCTCCGCCGCCTCGCTCCGCGTCAATGGACAGGCAGCCTAAACCTAGCAAGTTTTAAGAGGTTGTAATACCGCCCTGGGGCTGTACCGGCTAACTTTTGGAACTTCGGCGGGTCTGCCGTGTTAAAATTTAAAACAGAGAAATCAAAGTAAGGAGTTTCGTTTTGTACTATTTGTTGACGTAATTTGGAAGATATCGATGTTCGTGTGACATCATGAATTGGGGTTCACGAAAAGCTAATCGCAGATGGCGCCAGCGGCGACCTGGCCGCTATCAATGGTTTTGATTGGTTAAAATACGTCAGAAATGACATTAGATATTTGAAACAACCAATCACATTATTTTGGGACTGTCGCTTGTGGTGCCATTAGTTCCTCAGTATCACACCCCATTGGGGCTCCATTTATCTGTTTTAATTTGAAACCCAGCAGACTTTTGGCCAAGATACGCTCTTTTAGCAGCTCGATCTTCACCCATTCTCTCTACGTGCCCCAGCCAGCGAAGTCGGGCAGCTTTTATTTCCCCAATGATGTTCGGCTCGGACACCAGCTGTTCTATCTCCCGGTTAAACCTTTGCCTCCACTCTCCGTCATCGCCTCTTGTTGGTCCCAGTATCTTTCGTAAGATTTTTCGTTCTGCGACTAAGAGTTGGTTTTCCTCCCTCAAGGTTAGCGTCCAAGTTTCACACCCATACATTAAAATCGGTCTAATGATCGTTTTGTAGATCCGGATTTTTGTAGCTCTGTTTATCAACTTGGATACCAATAGTTTGTGAAGGGCTGCAGTGCATCTTAGCGCATTGACTATACGGATGCTGATTTCTTCCTCCCTTTGGTTAGTGTCAGTGACCGTACATCCAAGATATTTAAATTTACTAACGCCTTTGTAAGTCGTGCCTTTTACAACAAGATCTTTTCTCTTTGCTTTGACATCTTTGTATCTTTTCATATGTAGGTATTCTGTCTTCTCACGACTGATTCTGAGACCAAGCTGTTTCCCTTCCTCTTCTAATACCGCTGCCATGTCGGTCACTTCTTTCTCGCACTGCCCCAGTATGGCAAGATCGTCAGCGTAACCAATGATTTTGTGGTTCACTTAAGTAACATATTTTTTGTGGTTTAGATTGTTATTAATTTTAATGTTTACTTACATTTCAGATGGTAGTTCGCTGGGCGAACCGATCATTGTCCTAGCAGTCCTAGTGAATCTGCATAATGGGACAGCAGACATCCAGGAAAAGTGAGTGTTAATCTTAATATTATAAATGTGAAAGTTTGTGGGTTTGGATGTTTGTTCCTCAATCACGCAAAAACTACTGAACGGATTTGGTTGAAATTTGGCACACAGATAGTAGATAGCCTGGATTAAAACAGAATACTTTTTAACCCGATATTCCCACGGGAACGGGAACTACGCGGGTGAAAGCGCGGGCGGCCGCTAGTATAAAATAACTAGCGACCGCTCGTCACTTCGTTCGCGTACACTTTGTACGTACGGTCAGCAACGAAAGTTGTTTAACGATTTAGTACTTTGTCGTATCAACTTTTTTGATTTAAACTGTGAGACATATGTCAAAAAAGTTGCTATGACAAAGTACTAAAGTGTTAAGTAACTTTCATTGCTGACTGTACATCGCTTGCTCGCCGCGCCGTCACAACATACGTTTAGTTCGTGCAGGGGCGATACGCGTGCACACGAAATTTGTTGCTGATGTTTCGGTTATGCGACCCAATCGCAGATCGCTGCGGTGTATGCGATATATAGTGTCTGAGTAACGAAGTGCGCAACACATAAATTAAACCCGTAAAACTCCATACATCGCATAGATCTGCGATTGGATCGGATGATTGGAACGCATCTTGTGTGTTTGATCTGTACTAGGTACAGTAGCCGGCAAACATCTTGAAATCGGGTGGGGATTGCGCAGAACGCGTATTTTGTGTATGCGTAGCGGTGAGGGGCGCGGGCTATTGGTCGCTCGCAAGTGCACATGCGCGAACTTTTCGCCACTCCGTCGAAAGACTGTTAAGATGTTTGCCGGAATTTGTATTCTTAAATCTAATAAAACATGCAATTATAATGGAGAATGTTACTGGGTCTGGTAAATCACATAATAGCTTATGGGACCACATGAACAACTGTGAAGAAATTTTTGCGATATCTCTTAAAACAGAAAAGTTATATGGTCTAGAATACTGTAAATTTTGTGTGACCTATGACGTCATTGGTGAACCTTACGTCGTACGTAATAAAGCACATATTTCAGTGCGCTTGGCATTCCCTTCAAGCCCTTAAAACTTCGAAACTACTCGCTTGATTTAAATGAAACAAAAACACGTATTGCTAGACATTTAGCTACATGATCATAAAGTTTCAAGTGGTTTAACACACCCAGTAACATTCTCCATTAAAAATTACAACATAACTGTATCAAAAACACCACGATTTTAATATTTGAGAGCATTGTGAAATTGTACTTAAATCATAAGGGCCCATTCCCACAGGCGGAGAGTGCACGTGCGGGTGCGGCGGGTGGGAGCGGCGGCGCTACGCGGAGTCGCCGAGCAGCGTGCACCGGTACGTCAGCGCGGTCACTGACAGGTTGGTAATATGCAGGGTTGCAAAAATCATGTTTTTTTTATTTTAATAAAAAAAACAGATTTTATAAAAAAAATGATTTTTTTATTTTTTTATTTTTATTAGGTTTTGTGAGCATTACCCTAGTTTTTCTTGTGGGCAACATTTCTATTTAGGTAGAATTGATGTAGTGCTGGCAACACCGCCAACAAAGTAAAAAAAATGTCACATTGACCAGAAAAAACTATTTGAGTGTTTCGAGTGTTCATTTGTTTATATTTCTGAAAATTAATTATCTGGATCTGTCTGTCTATGCTACTTGCATTGTGTGTAATTGAAAGTACCTAATCATTATTGTTATATTTTTACTGACATAAAAAAATCTAATATTTGATTGTTGGTTTATATTGCGATAAATAACTTAGCTTACACCTATCGTATATTGTTTTAATATTGTTTTCGAACATTACAGTTGATTAATATGCACTCCCAGCGTTTAATTAATTTCTATTTCGGATTTTGATTTAAATCAGTGATTTTTATTTAAAAAATCATGCAATAAAAATCGTGATTTAAATCATGCAACCCTGGTGACATATGTGACATTAGGGCCCATTCCCACAGAGTGCACGTACGAGTCACCGAGCTAATTCGCCGTGTTGCGTTCCGTGAGCATTTCGATATTTTCGACCGCTTAATGAAAAGATAATTCCGTTTTTTTTTAATTTACTAATCTTAAACAACCGGCGCAACTACTTATACCGACGATAATTTAATCAAATAAGGGCGCTTTCAGATGGAGCGGTCGCGAATGTGCGTGCCGGAGGAGGCGGCGCGCGGCGTGCGTGTGCACGGCGTACAGGAGAGTGACCGACTGTCCTACTGACAGGTGAGAATTATTCTTAAAAAAAAAATGACACATATTTAATGCAAAAAAGCACATCGAAATCACAGACATACCAAAAACCTCTAAATCCAATCGCATATTTCGCCTCCGTCCCGTTTCGTCCGTCGTGGGCAATAAATTGGTTAGTCGATAAACGCCAACTTAGTTTAAAACGCCAGATTCTACAAATGTCCAATTCTACAAATGCCTACTTCTACAAATGCCAACTTCTACAAATGCCAACATTTAGTTGTAATATTTTCAATCACTTTTTGAAAAATATTTTTGCGTTTCCATATTTCTTATATGTATTTATTTATTTTTCTTCTCCATATTTATGTGATCCTGGTACTTTGGAAACGTTTTTATTACAAAGGAAAGAAAAAAACAAAATTGATTGAAAATACACTATATAAACGCAAAAATATATATCAAAAAGTTATTGAAAATATTACAACTAAATGTTGGCATGTGTAGAAATTGGCAATTGTAGAATTGGACATTTGTAGGATCTGGCGTTTTAAACTAAGTTGGCATTTGTAAAAGTTGGCATTTATCGAATAATAATAATAATAAATCTTTATTGAAATAATCTTATATCACAATTTACAACTAGTCTAAGCAAAGATAATATGGGGAAAAGGTATACAATACAATGTGCCTGAACTAGGATTAACAAAACAAAACTACTTAAAATTATTAAATATTAAAATACAACTTAATTAATAATTGAATTAAAAATTAAAAACAAAAATTCCCAATAAGAGCTAAGACAAAAGAATGTTTTTTTATATAAATCTACTTTAGCGAGAAAAACCTACTGATTCTTTTTGTAATACAAAATAATTCTTCTCGATATGGTTTCACAAACATTACAATTACACCCGCCCTGCGTCATCAAAATTCTAGTCTAGGTCAATGGTAGTGCTGCATATTTCAAACCAATAAATGGTTTAGTCGACAAATGCCAACTTCTAAACTAATAAATAATAATAATAATCATCATCATCATCATATCAGCCACACGACACCCACTGCTGGGTATAGGCCTCCCCTAAGGATCTCCACGACGATCGGTCCTGCGCTGCCTGCATCCAGTGGCTTTCCGCGACCTTCACCCTCACGTGGGTCCCCCTTGTCGGGGGCCTACCCACGGAGCGTCGTCCGGTGCGCGGTCGCCATTCCAGAACCTTTCTGCCCCAACGGCCATCGGTTCTTCTCGCTATGTGTCCCGCCCATTGCCACTTCAGCTGAGCAATCCTTCGAGCGATGTCGGTTACTTTAGTTCTCCTGCGGATCTCCTCGTTTCTGATTTGATCACGTAGGGAAACGCCGAGCATGGCTCTCTCCATTGCACGCTGAGTGACCTTGAGCCTCCTTATGAGACCCATAGTTAGCGGCCACGTTTCACTGCCGTAGGTCATCACTGGCAACACACACTGTTCATAGACTTTCGTCTTGAGACACTGAGGTAAGTCGGACGCGAAGATTTTTCGAAGCTTCCCGAATGCTGCCCACCCGAGTTGGATTCGACGAGAGATCTCTTTCTCGAAGTTGGACCTACCTAACTGGACTGCCTGTCCTAGGTATACGTAATGGTCAACAACTTCAAGTGTAGTGTTCCCAACATGAACTGGAGAGGGTACAACATGGGCATTTGACATAATTTTCGTCTTATCCATGTTCATCCTAAGACCCACTCTTTGGGAAGCACTACGGAGATCTTCGAGCATTGTGTTCAGGTCTTCCATGGTCTCAGCCATAAGGACTATATAATCGGCAAAACGAAGGTGTGTTAGGTACTGGCCATTAATGTTGATGCCGAGTCCTTTCCAGTCCAAGAGCTTAAAGATGTCCTCCAACGCAGCTGTGAACAGTTTCGGAGAAATAACGTCTCCCTGTCTCACACCACGCTGCAGTTGGATAGGATTTGTGTTCTGGTTCTGTACTCGGATCGTCATGGTGGCATTTTGGTATAAGTACCTCAACACCTCGATATACCTATAGTCCACTTGGCACCTTTGGAGAGACTGCAGCACCGCCCAGGTTTCAATCGAATCAAAGGCTTTCTCATAGTCCACGAACGCCAAGCAAAGTGGCTCATTATACTCCTCAGTCTTCTGTATAACCTGCCGCAGCGTATGGATGTGGTCTATGGTGCTAAAGCCTTTTCGGAACCCGGCTTGTTCGGGAGGTTGGAAGTCGTCGAACTTGCGAGCGAGACGATTCGTAAGGACTCTCGAAAACAACTTATAGACATGACTCAGAAGCGAGATGGGTCTATAGTTCTTTAAGAGGGACTTGTCACCCTTTTTAAAGAACAAGATCACCTCACTTATGTTCCATGTCTTTGGCGTTCTGCCCTGGACGATGACGGAATTAAAGAGCTTCTGGAGGACTTTGAGTATCGGCTTACCGCCCGCTCTCAGAAGTTCTGTAGTGATTCCATCGTCACCCGCCGCCTTGTTGTTTTTCAGCTGTTTGAGAGCCATACTAATCTCGCACAGGCTGACGTCCGGGATATCTTGGGTATAGTGTCGGGTAAGCTTGGCTCTGGGGTCTTTAGCCTTGCTTTCAACAGGTGTCTGCGTGGAATATAACTGCCCATAGAAGCTCTCGATCTCCCTCAGGATTTCAGGCTTTGATGAAATGATGCGTCCGTCGTCAGTTTTCAGCTTCGTCATCTGGCTTTGCCCAATAGTTAGGTCAGTAGTGGCACTCATGTCTGGCGAGGTCAAAATTTGTCATTAGATGAATTCACTTGGCACATATGTAGCTTAGGTAAAACTGATCTGATTTAGCCCGGTAGCCATCCGCCCCCCCTTGGCAGGTAAGGGGGGGTGGCATTCAAAGTTTCGCGCCGCCGCACTTCAGAAAAAAAATCATATCTCCTTCAATATACCTATCACCTTGAGTGTGGTATCATAATGTGATAAATCAAGGATGAGGAAGCCATTTTTGAGACATTTAATGTACAGTTTCATAGAAAAAAAGTGATATATTTTACTATATTGACGACATTATCAAAATTAGTTTGCTATTTTTTTTATTCAACAGTTGGTATCTTTGAAAATTCAAATTTTATGCAAAGGAAAAAAATACTATCTTAAAGTACATTTATTCAGCTTTAAATACATACAAACTTATATATAGTTATCATACAATATCTATCTGACAAAAATCGAACATTGTATGCGAAGGTGTTTCCAAACGTCTTTAATTTCGAGTTAAGTTGGTTTTTCATACAAATTGTATAGAGTACAAACTTAACTTTGCGGCCAATTGATGTTTATGTTTCTACGGTCTTATAGTCTCTCTCAGCTATCGTACAGTCTAATTTATACTTAAATTTTTTTGTGGAAGTCATAACGACAATTGAAAAAAATAGACAGACTTGATCTCAGAATGAGGAAGTCACAAAACGTCGACGCGACGTGGCGTCAAAAGATCAGCTCAAAACGATCAGGTAGGAAAACGTCCTATCCTACCATATTAAGTTTACAGTGCAAAAAGTGTTTAAATCATAATAGGTAGGTACCCTAAGAACCTAGGTATACAAATATATCGTAAAGATAAAACTACTGTTGCATTGAGTATTTTTATACACTCGTGAGCAGAAAAATGGAACAACAGCCCTATTTCATACAAACAAGGTAATTTTAAAGCTTTGGTTCTCCGCCCAAGATTAAACGGGGTATTATTTGATGATGGCAATTTAAAGAGTGAATGGAGAAGGCACAGATCGCAAAAGAAACCCAACAGATCAGAAGAGTCGTTTACACCAGAGACCGTCTAGAGTGTTGAGTGTTACATTTTCCATACTTAAAAATTTTCACTTGATATTTTTTTAAGTTTAACCCTGAGCTAAATGACTTATCTAATCCGTTCGATTTCTTTAGCATTATAAGTCTCCGCCATCCATTCTTTAAACTGCCATCATCAGATAACATCTCGTTTAATCCTGAGCGGAGAACCAAAGCTTTAAAGTTACCTCGTTTGTATGAAAATAAGCCTGTTAATCATTTTTTTCAGCTCAAAAGTGTATAAAAATACTTAATGCAACAATAGTTTAATTTTTACGATATATTTATATGCCTAGGTCCTTGGGGTACCTAATAATTATAATTTAAACATTATTTGCACTTTAGACTTAATTTGGTAGAATATTTTCCTACCTGGGTCGTTTTGAGATCTAATCTTTTGACGCCACGTCGTGTCGTCGTTTTATGACTTGCTCGTACTGAGAACACATATGTCTAATTTTTTCTGTAGTCGTTATGACTTCCACAAAAAGATCTAAGTATGTATTAGACCGTAGGATAGTTGAGAGAGATTGTAAGACCGTAAGAACATAAGCGACAAAATATACCAAAGTTAAGTTTGTATTCTATACATTTTGTATGAAAAAACCAACTTATATTTGCAGTTGGAAATTCTTGGCAACACTGTCACATACTGTGTTCGATTTTTTTCAGAGAGACATTGTAAGATAACTATATTTAAAGTATACATATTTTTAAAGCTGAATAAGTGTACTTTAAGTCAAAATTTTTTTTCTCTGCACAAAATTAGTATTTTCAAAGATACTGACTGTTGAATAAAAATAATAGCAAAACATTTTTTGATACTTTTAGCAATATATTTTTTTTTTCAATGTCTATAAAATTAAATGACTCAAAAATGAATTTCTTTATGCTTGCTACAGAGTTAAGTTTGTGTTCTATACATTTTGCATGAAATAAAACATCTAATACTGGCTCTTGGAAACGTTGGGAAACACCGTTGCATACCATGTTCGATTTTTTTTCAGATAGACATTGTACGATACCTATATATAAAGTATATATTTTTTAAAAGCTGGATAAATTTCCTTTAATACAATATTTTTTTTCTTTGCACAAAATTAGTATTTTCGAAGATACCGGCTCTTAAATAAAAAAAATAGCAAAGAGATTTTGATACTATCCGTTATATTTTACCTTTTTTCTATGAAACTGTACATAAAATGTCTCAAAAATGAGTCCCCTATCCCTAATTTATCATAAAATGATACCACAGTCGAGGTGATAGGTATATTGAAGGAGATATGATTTTTTGTCTGAAGTGCGGCGGCGTGAAACTTTGAATATCACCCCCCACTACCTGCCAAGGGGGGGAGGATGGCTACCGGGCTAAATCAGCTCAGTTTTACCTAAGCTAAATATGTGCCAAGTGAATTCATCTAATGAAAAATTTTGACCTTTTGCCACTACTTCCTAGGCTACAATAGACAGATCTCTCGCGAACACTTTGGAGCCTTTATTCCGCTCGATGGCCTCTTTAATACGATTCGTATTAAATTGGCGAAGGTCGCTCGTCAAAGACTTAGATATCTGTCTATTAAGCTGCCGATAACGATTAGCATCTACTGAACTCTGGAGCCTCATTTCACGTCTCTGATCCATGAGTAGGTGGTCGGAGAGTTTCTTTATCTTGGGACGGCGGGTCTTAAAGAGCTTGGACCCTACCGTACGGACAGCATCCACCACCATGTTGTTTAGATCGTCCACATCTATGCTGTTCTCAAGGGCTTCGAAGCGGTTTTGGAGTTCGAGTTGAAAGCTCTCGGGGTTTTGAATATGGGCCGGCAATGGTCGAATTGTTGATTTTATCAGTCGAGATCTTTCCAGCTTTGGGTTGATATTCAATGTGCCACGTACCAATCGGTGATCGCTCCCCGTCTTAACAGCGTTGATCACAGTGACATCATTGAATATTTGCTTTTTCGTCGACATGATAAAATCTATCTCATTTCTGACTTTACCGTCCGGACTGACCCAGGTCCACTTCCAGCATTCCGGCTTTCTGAAGAAGGAGTTCATCATAAAGAGGTTCTTCTTCTCCATAAAGTCAGCCAGCATCTGGCCTCTGTCATTCCGTTGCCCAACTCCAAATTGCCCCACTCTCAGCTCATCACCGCATCGTTTCCCCAACTTAGCATTGAAGTCCCCCATCACAACAGTGTAGTGGGTTTTGAAGCTATGCATGGCTTTAGAGATCTCCTCATACATAGCCTCCACTTCGTCATCTTGGTGTGTCGAGGTCGGTGCGTAAACCTGTATAACATTCAGCGAACACCGTTTGGATATTCTGAGTATAAGGTACGCCACCCTGGTCGACACACTTCCGATGGTAGTCACGTTGTTGACAAGGGACTTGTGGACGATGAACCCGATACCACCTTGGGACTGTTGGTCGCCCTCCCGGTAGTAAAGCAAGTTACCGGAGTTGAGGATTATCGAGTCCTCTCCCGCTCTTCGGACTTCAGATAAGCCGATAATGTCCCAGTGTACCTTGCTGATAACTTCTTCCAACTCGGTTAACTTCGCGTCGGTCCTTAGTGTGCGCGTGTTATAGGTTGCCAGGTGCAGTAGTCGTCGTTTTTGGTAGCCGAGCCGCACCCGGGGATTCTTAGCACCCCCTGCCCCGCCGTTACCGTAGCCGCTACCGTAGCTAGGAATAGCGGGGCTGCCGGGGACTGGGGGCCAATTTTTTGATCCATTATGCATGAGGGGGGGGGGGTTTGCCATAATCGCCACGCTTGGCAGGCGGGTTGGCGATCGCAGTAGGCCAAGGTTTTTTGGAGACGCTGCTGCCCGTCTCTTGAAGGCTATGCTCCCTTAGTCGCCTTTTACGACACCCACGGGATGATAGGGGGTAGTGCTATTCTAGGCCGGCACATACACGGCTAAATATCATCAATATTATATGATATATAAATAATAATAAAATAAAGTATAATGTTGTGTACAGATTGGCAGCGGTGCTCACGTTGGGCGCGAGAGATTTGCGCCGGGAACTGGACGCGATCGTCATCAACGCAGGTTCGTTATAATTATAATAAAATATTTATTTATTCCATATAAATAAATACATATTTTACATTACAGGGTAATTTTTAAGTCACATGACAAAATCTCAGGATGTGTTCACTCATAGCCTTCTTCATTTCCAAGCCGTGAACATAAGTTTGGCAACGTCTGTTACTGTCAGTTCGTGGTCATGTCGTCCACCAGTCTCCATACTAAATGTATGGGAATATTTCAATTTTAAGAGGTCGATATTTTTTTTCATAGTAATCGTGTGAGGTTTAAAATATGAAAATAATTTAGTTCTTTTATTGAAATGCTTTGTATATTAAACAATAAGAAAAATATCAATGTTAACCAGGAAAAAATGCCTGTCAAAGATGTCATCTTTTTTGTTGATTTTCTTCAGCAGGGAGTTGATTAACACGCCCTCTAGCAATAAATGATATATCATTAGAAAGGTTTTTAAAGACAAATATTTGCTGTTAATATACTTTATATCGATTGTTAATACTTTTGGAGTTAAAGGTTATTAAAGTATAAAAGTGGTTTATTGTCTTTGGGAGTTGATCTACCACACCTATTGAAATGAATGATATATCATAAGAATGGTTTTTATATGACAATTATTTGCTGCAAACATACTTTCTATTAATTGTTAGTATTTTCGGAGTTTTAGGTCATTAATGTTAAAAGAATTGGTCAAGTTTAGAGCGTTATAACTCTCAAAGTACTAATAGTTGACGTTTATAGTAATACAATAAAGTGTTTCAAATTTAAATACCTTTCCAATGATGTAAGATTTATTGCTAGAGGAGGCTTAGATCAAAATGCTCATCGTACTAAAGGACCCCCGAAAAGTTCAAATAATTTGACTCATACCTTATGTTCTAATAAATAAATAATAATAATGATTATAAAACTTTATTGAAATAATTTTACATCACAATTTACAACTAGTTTAAACATAGATAATATAGGAAAAACAAATAATAAATAATTATTAAAATAATTTTATACTATGTGCTTGACCACATGCGATGTTGCCGTTCTGCTCAACTTCAGGGCTTGGAAGATATAGAAGGCTATGATTCACTCCATGAAACTGAACATCTTTCTGCAAGAAACATAGATCAAAAAACGAAACAAAGGTCAATGGGCATTTTGTTCGGACGTTTGACCTATGCAGGGGTCGAAAATGGTCAGTAAAGTCAGTGAAAGTCAGTTTTTTTGGCTTCGGTCAGTAAAAGTCAGTTTTTCCAAAAATGGTCAGTAAAGTATTTTTTTTAGCTATCTACGTTCATTTTTATACTAGTTATTAACTTTTTTCTGCCGGTCGGTACATAAAAAATAATAAATATTTTGAAAAGTGGGATTGAATAGGGTATTTTCCAAATTCTTTAAAACTGCTTTTATTTAAAGATTGAGACGAACGATTTAACAGAAAAATATTAAAAAAAAATTAATGTCTTTTTTCTTCATTAAACCAATTAATGTTAAACTTATTTTTAAATAGTTTTGAATCTACCGCCAAAACGCTCGGTTCGATGACGTCTACTGTGTGACGTCATCTTTGTGTAAACAATAGAGTAAATTGTTACACAGACTACATAGGTGTTAAAATTGTTTACACAAAGTTGACGTCTCACAGTAGACGACATCGAACCGAGCGTTTTGGCGGTAAATTAAAAACCATTAAAAATAAATTAGACTTTAATTGT
This sequence comes from Agriphila tristella, assembly GCA_928269145.1. Taxonomy (NCBI): domain Eukaryota; kingdom Metazoa; phylum Arthropoda; class Insecta; order Lepidoptera; family Crambidae; genus Agriphila; species Agriphila tristella. The sequence goes on along the minus strand of OV743448.1, from coordinate 15,461,594 downwards.
TTTAATAGAGAAAAAAGACAAATTTATTTATTTTTATTTTTCTGTTAAATCGATCGTCCCAATCTTTAAATTTAAGCAGTTTTCAAAAAATTGTAAAATACCCTATTCTTCATTTTAAAACTGGTTTGTTTTCTGTACGCGAACTTTCATCAAGCAGGTCAAAAAGCCCAATGAACTTTTTAGATCATTTCACATCTGCTATTATACTCGTACTAGACACGTGAAATGGCGTGATATTATAGACACGTGACAAACTTTCATTAAAAAAAGGACTAAGTAATCCATGAAACTGAAGAAATTTCTCTAAAATAAAAACATAGGTTAACCCTATACTTAGATTTATACTGTAATTATTATGGATGGAGTAACTATTTAATGAATTAACATAATTGTACATATTCCTTCAATTATTATAATAAACACGACTGTTTGTACATAATTATGTATTTGTGTACTATGTATGTATTTGTGTACAGAAGGCGACTCAGGCAGAGAACACGGAGAGCCCACTGCCGAAGTATACGTACTGTCTGTGGCTCCCAGGAAGTGAGTATTCATTCATTCATTCGATACTTGTTTATTCTGTTATTTCATTCATTCGATACTTGTTAATACTGTTATTTCATTCATCCGATACTTGTTAATACTGTTATTTCATTCATTCGATACTTGTTAATAATGTTATTTCATTCATTCGATACTTGTTTATACTGTTATTTCATTCATTCGATACTTGTTCATTAAATTCATACTGTTGTTTCATTCATTCGATACTTGTTCATTCAATTAATACTATTGTTTCATTCATTCGATACATGATCATTCAATTAATACTGTTATTTCATTCATTCGATACTTGTTCATTCAGTTGATACTGTTGTTTCATTCATTAGATACTTGTTCATTAAATTAATACTGTTGTTTCATTCATTCGATACTTTTTCATTCAGTTAATACTGTTGTTTCATTGATTAGATACTTGTTTATTTAGTTAATACTGTTGTTTTATTCATCTGCTCCTTGTTCATACAATTAATACTGTTGTTTCATTCATTCGATACTTGTTCATTCAATTAATACTATTATTTCATTCATTAGATACTTGTTCATTCAATTAATACTGTTGTTTCATTCATTCGATAATTGTTTATACAATGAGCGGTTCTTTGACAACAGAGAATTTTAGTATGATTTTATGTCGATAGATGGCGCTACTTCAACTAGGTAGATTTTTTAAATATTATTCCCACCAATGGTCATAGAAAAGTTCTTCGTAACACGCCAACGGACAAACAACGCACAACGCAACAAACCACATACTCAACAAACGTACGATAAAAAAGTAATTGCATTTCATCCTTTGCCTTTACTCGGTTGTTCAACGAACAATCTAGTTCTTTTTTATGTACTACTGTTTTTCTTAAACTGCCTTTTGAAAACCGTTCATTAATAGTGTTATTTCATTCATTCGATACTTTTACATTCAGTTAATACTGTTGTTTCATTGATTTGATACTTGTTTATTTAGTTAATGTTGTTTCATTCATCTGCTCCTTGTTCATACAATTAATACTGTTATTTCATTCATTCGATTCTTGTTCATTCAATTAATACTGTCGTTTCATTCATTCGATACTTGTTCGTTCGTTAATTTAACATAGTTTGGTGACATTCATTCAGAATTTCGTTTTTATACAAAAATATTAAACTTATATTTCAATTTCTTTTATTTTGTTGTATTATTTATTATACAGGGTTATTTGTAAATCACCAACAACCTCAAGAGTCGTTTTTTTTGTTTTTTCGCAAAAGTCGTAGAACAAATAATGATGTTTATGATGTTAGTAATCTATTCCTAAATATAAATAAATAAATATTTGACAACATCACATACATTGCTCCAATCCCAAAGTAAGTAGCTATAGCACTTGTGTTATGGAAATCAGAAACAACGGTGGTATGACACACACCCAGACCTGAGACAATATTGAAAAGTTCATTTTCTACATTGACCCAGCCGGGGATCGAACCCGGGACCTCAAGAGATGACGCCTTGAAAACCGGCGTGCAAACCACTCGACCACGGAGGTCGTCCGATTAGTCCGATAGATTCCTAAAGGTTGTTAATAGCCCTGTATACATAGTGTAGAGATTTGTATGTCTGTTTGTTTGTAGTAGCGAAGGCGAATCGACGCCGGGCGGTGAATTGGTGACGCCCAACGATGGCTCGATACGATTGCAGCCGCATTTCCAGGTAACGTTGAAAATTAAACATTGTAGTTCATAATATAAGTAATTTGTAAAATAGAACTGCCTTTGTTATTTACGCATAGATTATGTCAATAAAAATGAATACAAAAATAATAAAGTCCTTAAGGGCCCTATCACATTTTTTCGTCGAAATTTCGATTTTGACGGATTTTAGCGATACAACTTATAGAAACCTTTGGGTCTACTAAATACATTTATATGTGTCCGCGACAAAAAGTATGATATGATTCACGGGAAAGTTAAAGGGTTAGAAAGGAAAATGAAAGTTGGTGAACGATTTCTTAGAGTCAACTTTGAACATACACAGAAAGACAAACAAGTACAAACAAATAAAAGTATGAAATTTGATCTTTTTATGAAGTAAAGATTATTATGACATAATTTTTACGTAATAATAATAATGTATCTAGGAGAAATCCACAGTTTATTCTGAGCGTTTTTAGTAGTTTTATGGTTTTTGATTGGAATTTTTTTTCACATATTCTATACTTAATTTCAAAATTCCGAGGCCGCTATGAACTATTCGACTATATAAGAGATAACATTTTTTTTTTTATTTCAATTGTTTAGCACAGTTGTTCAATCCATGAGCTCAAAAAAGTGCCTTCGCGCATTTTATGAAAATCTTTCTCTGCAATTTCGGATTTAATTATAAAGCTAAGCAAATTTTCAAAAAAGCGAGGCCGCTATGAACTATTCCAATAGCTATTCTGTACCATCCAATAAGTCAAAAGTGTTAATGTATTATTGTTTCTGAGATCGATAACGCCAAAATTGGCCATTTTACGCAAAAATCACAGTCGAAATGTCATATGCCTCTTAAGTCCCAACCCAAATCCCCCCCCTCGGTACGCACATGTCGTTATTTAACCTTTATTAAAATATTTAATGTTCTGTTCCTAATTGTTTTTTTATTTGTAGGTGGTGTGCGGCGGAGAGTTGAGAGCTTTACTACTGCGAGCGCCCGGCGTGCCTCGCGCGCCGCCCACCAGAGTCCATACACAAGTACGTATTAGTTTTAACATGAAATATTGGTAACTAGCGGCCGCCCGCGGTTTCACCCGCGTAGTTCCGGTTCCCGTGGGAATATCGGGATAAAAAGTATCCTATGTTTTAATCCAGGCTATCTACTATCTGTGTGCCAAATTTCAACCTAATCCGTTCAGTAGTTTTTGCGTGATTGAGGAACAAACATCCAAACATCTAAACATCCAAACATCCAAACCCACAAACTTTCACATTTATAATATTAGTAGGAAGTAGGATTTTATCTTTGTAATTATGGGTGTTTGATATCTGAAATAAATATTATTTATATTATTTAAAAAAACCAGGGAAGAAAAAAGTAAAAAAAAAAATCCTAAATTTTTTTTAGGTCTGTCTTTGTTTCATGAACTTTAAATTTTTATCTTACTAACATGAGGAGGTATTAATTTGGCTTTTTGATTTTTTATTAAAAATAATTTATTAAAACAAAATATGGGTATCAAATGAAAGGCCTTGATGAGCATATTCCTAAACTATATAATTTATCACTAAAATGTGTGAAATAATAATAAAAAATTTTTTTTCACTTTCGAATATAATGAACTTAACAGTCAGATAGAATATCGAATAAGAAATCATTTTTTGTATGACACATATGTACTTAAACGCAAAATTTAGGGAGATAATTATAGAGATTATTATAAATAACTGAAAATTCTTGGCTAACTCCATAGTAAACGCGCGCCTGAAACGTGACATGTGACGTCATATATCATGCCCGTTTTGTATGGAGCGTTTTCGGCGGGTGCTGCTGCGTGCTAACTTCAAGTAACGGTTTAGTCTAGGAATGACTGATTCGCAAAATGACTACGTAGTCTATTATTGACCGATTCGTGAAATGTACAATTCTATAAATGACTGATTCTAGTAATGACCGATTCTACAAATGACTGATTCTACAAAAGACCGATTCTACAATTGACTGATTCTACAAATGACTGATTTAAGAGTTTATGAATGATAGAGATTTGATAAAGAATTTGGTAAATAAAATGCAAAGTAGGGAATAACGAATCATTTATTTCAACACCATAATCAATGACGTTAACCTGCTAACAATTTTTATAAAGAAAAAAATAGTTCTTGTATTACAATATCTCATACTACATTTTGTAGTGCAAAATCAAATATTTGGTAAAAAAATAAATAAATAAAAAAATCACTTAGGAATACGTAGTTGAATATAGGTAATTTTTTTAAAAAGACTACTAACATTTCACCGTTTTGAATTGCTCTTAATACTTTTTTGTGTATAAAAATTGTCAGCAGGTTAGCGTCATTGATTATAGTGAAAAATGTTTGAAATAAATGATTTGTTATTCCCTACATTGCATTTTATTTACCAAATTCTTTATCAAATCTCTAATGTTCAAAAACTCTAAAATCAGTCATTTGTAGAATCAGTCAATTGTAGAATCGGTCATTACTAGAATCAAGCCTTTGTAGAATCGGTCATTACTAGAATCAGTCATTTATAGAATTGTACATTCCACGAATCGGTCAATAAAAGACTACGTAGTCATTTTGCGAATCAGTCATTCCTAGACTAAACCAAGTAACTATATCACGAGAACAAAACGAAAGAAATAAGTTTTAATATTACAGTTAATTTTCTCACGCATTATACTTTTGATATTGATAAAAAAAAATATGCATATTCCCTATTGTGAGTAATAATGACCACGGCAGCTGCAAAGGTGCCGAAGCGTCGGGAAAATCAAAAATCAAACCAAATACCAACTAATTACCAAAGTACTTTAAATAAAATCGCGCCAGTATCCGTTAAAAAGTGTTTTATTTCATATTAAGTATTTTTCCGTAGGTGGATTACATCCATTGCCTAGTCCCGGACTTGCAGCAGATCACCGCGTGCTCCTTCTACTGGGGCAAGATGGACCGGTACGAGGCGGAGAGGTTGCTCGACAATAAACCGGAAGGTAATTTTTTATTCGAAACGGCTGAAATATCTTCCCTATATTTAAGACTCCGTACCGATTTTGCCGCTGACTGCCGCTCTCTCGCTCGCACATTTCATGTTTTCTCAAGATTTTTTAAAGGCCTGGGCACACCGGATGCGTAGACACGCGCGTGGTTACGCGTGCGTGTACACGCGCGTAGTCACGCACGTAACCCCCTGACACACCGGGTTACGCATACGTCTACGCGGCACGCATACGCATACGCAACGCAGCCTGTCCCCTGCGTACCCAGCGGGCACACCGGATGCGTAGCCACGCGCGTGTACACTCGCGTGGCTACGCACGTAGCCCACTGACATATACCCAGCCGCTGCGGCAGCCATACTTTTTATGTTTGCAATTCCTGTGCACGATGTCTGATGATGTGATTCAAGAGTGATTCAAGAGGAAGGTTTATAATTATGTCATCGTGTCAAATTCCACACTACACCGAAGCGAAGCGAGGGTGGGTCACAAGTCCTTTTTTTGCCAAATGCGACCTTTGATTTGATTTGTTTTTTTTGGGACATTCCCCATTCCATAATACATTATTTATTTTGTTAGAGCTGCAAGTTTATGCAGTGCTTTCGATGCTAGGCTTCCCAGGTGGCTTAATTTTTGCCGACATTTTCATATTTCTACATACATAAAACCTCAACTTATAATTCACCTATACCTTTCTCAGGAATCACTCTATCATTTGGTAAAAATCGCATGAATATACGTTTAGTAGTTTTTGAGTTTATCGCGAAGCGCAGACAGACAGACAGACGTGGTGAGGGACTTTGTTTTATAATAATGTATGTAGTGATATCAAGCAATAGATAACTAGTTTAAATTCATAGAAGTGACGAAGTTCTCTATTTGTAAGAAAAAAAGCAAATTTCATAGGTGGGTCCCGAACAAAAGAACTGAATGCGTAGTCACGCGCGTGGTTACGCGCGTTGTCACGCGCGTCATCACGCGCGTAGTGACGCGCAGGAAAGATACGTGCGTGTTCGTATTTGTTCGGTGTGACGTCCAATAGGGAATGCCATTGAGTACAACGTCATCAATGCGTTCCGCTCTGCGTAAGTACGCAGCCTGGTTGTCTCATGAGAGCTGCAATGCGGAGGGTTACGCATCGGTCTACGTGCACGCGTACGCTACGCAAGCGGTGTGCCATATCTCATAAAGTTTCAGGTATTACAACGTCATGGTACGTCTACGCATACGCTTATGCATCCGGTGTGCTGGAGCCTTAAATCTGATTGCGTAAATGAAAAATGTATCTCGGCCACTTTTCGCAATTTAAGATTACGGACATTTCAACATATATTTCAGTTTCGAGTTGCTGAAGTACAAAATGTTATCGTATTTGCCAGTTCAAATAACTGTTAGAAACGATAACTTTTTGTACTTTAGCAACAAAAAACTGGAATATATTTTAAAATGTCTGTAATCTTATATTGCGAAAAGTGGCCGAGACACATTTTTCAATTGCGCACTCAGATTTAAGAAATCTTGAGAAAACATAAAATGTGCGAGCGAGAGAGCTGCAGTCAGCGGCAAAATCGTTACGGGCTCTTAAGCCATTTTAAAACATTTTGAAAACTGACTCGACAATAAAATCCATATAACTATAGTACTTGGTCACAAAATTTCACGAGAATCGGTTGAGAAATGCGACGTCCGTCCATTTTTACCCAAGCTGAAACGAAACAGAGGTTTCATCGTGCGCTGCTATATTTTCGAAATCCCTGTTCAAAATAAAAAAAAATATTGACCACTATGTCACAGCGTCCTATACTAAGAGGTTCAAACCCATTTGAAATTCAGTTCAATTCATTTATTGGTTCATAAACATGGGTATTACAAGATTTTAGGTACAGAGAATAGTAAAGTACAGCCATGATTAACCTTATAGAATTCCATATTTGTTAAACAATTTACCACACAACTTAAGATCGGAATATAATAAAAACAAATTTTGTAACCTTCTAAAAAAACATTTATTAGACACAATGCTTTAATTTTATCTGAATAATCAAAATTGTATTATTTAAATTTAGAATACATAGACATAATTTAACATAAGAATTTTTCGAGACACGTTCCCCCAGTCAAACTATCTTAAATAGTTTTTCACTTCTCATGCTCGTAAAGTTCGTCTTTATGTTGGGTATAGGCTGCATAAAATCGCTTTTTATGCTCTAGTGCATAAAGTAAAATCTTCGTCTAAGTCTCAGACTTTAAGACAAAGGCCACACATGCAATTAAACTTCATTTAATTAACTTGTTATTTCATTCTGTTTTTTAATTTTTTGTTGTGTTATTATAATACTTTTTTATTTTTGTAAATGGGTGTCAATTTTTTTGAGAGACCTTGATAAAAAAAAATTTTCAATTTTTGAATATGGGTATCAAATGAAAGGCCTTGATGAGCACATTCCAAAATTATATTTTTTTTATAAAAAAATGAGTTTTTTTTTTAATTTTTGAATATGGGTATCAAATGAAAGGCCTTGATGAGCACATTCCAAAATTATATTTTTTTTATAAAAAAATGAGTTTTTTTTTTAATTTTTGAATATGGGTATCAAATGAAAGGCCTTGATGAGCACATTCCAAAAATATATATTTTGTCACAAAAAATTAGGAAAAAAAATTTTTTTTTTTCAATTTTTGAATATGGGTATCAAATAAAAGGACTTGATGAGCACATTCCAAAAATATATAATTTGTCACTAAAATGTAAGAAAAATTTTTATTTTTACATTATTGTTGTTTAATTTCCTCACAATCGAAGTGAAAAGCAGAGTGTATAACTCGTACATAAAACCCATTTTACCCGAGACGTATATATCCACCCGAGCCGCAGGCGAGGGTGGATAGTCAAGTCGAGGGTTGCGGAGGGATGCGTTTTATGCACTTGTTGTACAATCTACTATTGCGGGACTGATGTTGTAACATAATGTTGTATACCTTGTTTAGTAATAAATAAATAAAAAAAAATGCATGCATGCAATTTTATGATGCTAAAATATTATAATATAGATTTCAGAATTATTAATTATTGCGTCAATTATTACTATTATTATTATCATTACATTTATCAGTGCGGGGAATGAATATCAACTTCCCGCACAAGTGTCTATTTCAAATTAAAAACGGTAGAACGCATTAGCTAGCGTTATTTTTACGAAACTTTATCGCTGTATTATGATTGGTCCCTCGAAACTTTTTACCCTGCATTTCTTGAGAAAAACACTATCTAGCAGTGGCGAGGGGTCAAAATATGGCGAAGGTAAGCCGGACCAAAAAAAAACACTCAGCGCGTGATGCAAGGCGCAAGCGTTTCTGCGGAAGTTAAGGCCCCACTTTCACCATACAAAAAAGCACTGTTAAACAGCACTCTATATAAATTAAAGCCATTATGGCAAATAAAACTTACCGCAATGAACAAATATATAAGATAAACACAGTAATATAAATAAAAAAACCGGCGAAAAGTATAGATTCTCACTCACTAATTCACTATTTTGCAAATAACCTAATCACTTCCCAAACTCGCACGTATTATGATAATGGCGGACACGTACTAATCATCTAATTGTAATTATCTGTCATTTCATTGCATTCGCGCCTACTCGGTATTCCGAGTAGGCGCGAATGCAATGACAGAGAAGGGAAACGTTAAAATTGCTTGAAATAGAAAAAGATAGAAAAAGGGAACTCGCGTTGGATGGAGTTATTCTAGCCGAAAGGCATGCGTGTGTGTGAATGAGACAGAGTAATAACAATGTTCCGATTACCATGGCAACGCACGCCAGACGCAGTGCGAACATGAAGCCAAAAATAGGCGGCTTATCTCGTTGAACTTTGCTATGGAAATAATTGTAGGCGCTTTGAAATAATGACACAATAATACTATCCATGTATTTCTCCTCACAATCTTTTGACAATAATTAATTACATGTTATAATCCGCATGGTGGATCGGTGGTGGGTAGTTCATGGATTTCTCAAAGGGAAGCCGATGGGAATCGGCTTGTATGGACCCTTCGCCACTGCTATCTAGCCGTGCTAGCTTCTAGTAAGAAGCTAATTTACACTGTCTTGAATGATTAAAGTTGTTGCCCAGTAAATGCTATCTTCGCATTCTTAAACCGCCTTATAAAGCCGAATATGGTAGATAGGGACCATCAAACTGTACAACTTTTACTATGGGACCAACTCTGAAAAAAAATCAGCTGTTTCATACATTTTGATATTTGCTTTTAGAGATGCGCCGAATGTAGGTTCAACCGAATACGAATGTTCGGCCGAATATTCGGTCCAAAATGTACCGAACCGAATATTCGGCCGAATCATTCGGTTTCATTTTACCCGGGGGTCAAGTCTGTTAATGTTTTCGTCAAAATCGTAGTTCAATGGTGTTCTAATGATAATGCTTTTTGACACAGTTCTTGTTTCTTAAACCCAAAATCAAGACACAATATGGTTCCGTTTTGGGCTTAAGAAACACAATGTGTTTTCAGTTTTGGGTTTATGAAACTAGAACTGTGTCAAAAAGCATTACTATTGAAACACCATTGAACTACGATTTTGACGAAAACATTAGCAGACTTGACCCCCCGGTAAACAGGTTTATGCACATCGGTGCGGCGGGCAGAGGTTGCCACCGTCCGCTGTCTGCCCCGCGGCCTCTCGTGCTAGCACGACTCGCTCAGTCGATGCACCGCTCTCTTTAAATTTAAATTATTCTTAAAGTTTCCTCAAGTTTATTTATTTTTTATTTGTGAAATAATATTTGTTACTGAAAATATATTTTTTAATTAGTGATTTCAAAGAATTTTATATGACTTACATCGACATTTACTTAAAAAACATAATTAAATTAAAACTACAAATAGTTATGTTATGTAAATTTTTAGTTTTTTATGTTGCAAATTAATATTTGTTACTTAAGGTTTTTTTATTGTTGATTTCACAAAATTTACTAAAAACTACATTAATTTGATTACGATAATTTGATACATCATACTTGGGTTGGTTCCTAAAGATAGTCGTTTTTATATTCTAATAAAATGTGTTTTTCTGAAAAATTGTCACTCAAAGCAGTATTCTTGAAATTGCTAATTTCATAGAAAAAAGTTTAGTTTATTTATACTATCATTTGTAAAAAAAACAGAAGTTCATTTGATTTAAATCTTATTTTAATTGATTGTTACAGTTAATATTTTTTTTACTATAAAATATGTAATCGGTACACATAGTAGTGCTTCTTTCATTTACAAAAACTATGTAGAAAGCAATATAAACCACTATTAGTAACATCTATTTAGTAATTGGTTAACCGTAGTGTGTAATGAAATGGTTTAAAGGTATTAACTATAACTTAAATATTCGGTAATTTTTCGGCAAAAAAACCGAATATTCGGCCGAATACGTACATGAAAAAATAAGCCGAATGTGCCGAATACGAATATTCGGCCGAACATTCGGCGCATCTCTAGTCTCTATCGTATTCGGCTTTTACAAAAAAAAAATTATGTATTTATTATACATAGAAGAGCATACAATTTTTAGAAAAACCGAGTGACTAAAACCCGATTAGGTTTTGTCCAGTCACTGCGTAATCGTCAAAAAAGATATACAGATATAACTAAAGTTAGTATATTTATTTGAATTCCTTAGGCACATTCCTCCTGCGCGACTCGGCGCAAGAGGAGCACCTATTCTCCGTGTCGTTCCGCAAGTACGGGCGCTCGCTGCACGCGCGCATCGAGCACTACCGCCACCGGTTCAGCTTCGACTCGCACGACCCCGCAGTATTTGCCGCTACTACTGTCACGGGGCTCATAGACCATTACAAGGTAAGTTATAAAAAAAAAAAAATGTTTTTTTCTTTGTCCTCTCCTTCCCTTTCCTGGTCCTCTCCTATACTCTGCTGGTCCTCTTCTATTCTCTCCTAGTCCTCTCCTATTCTCTCCTGGTCTCCCCTAGCCCTCTCCTATCCTCTCCTAACCATCTCCTATCTTTTAATTCTCCTAATCATCTCCTACTCTCTTCTTTTCCTCTCCTATTCTCTAATAGTCATTTTTTACTATCTTTTTGTCCTCTCTTACTTCTTCATTGTTCTCTACTATTCACTCTTAATCCTCTACTGGCTTGTTGTCCCATCCTATTCTCACTTGGTTCTCTCCTAGCCACACTCGCTGTCCCATGTCTTTTCAATAATTCCTTACACAAGTTTAGTACTTACACGTACCTGAGTAGGCATACCAGTAATGTAGTTCCGCAAGTACGGGCGCTCGCTGCACGCGCGCATCGAGCACTACCGCCACCGGTTCAGCTTCGACTCGCACGACCCCGCGGTGTTCGCCGCCGCCACCGTCACGGGGCTCATAGACCATTATAAGGTTACTTATAAGAAAATAAATAAAAAAAAAGTTTTTTCTTTGTCCTCTCCTACCCTCTTCTGGTCCTCTCCTATTCTCTCCTAGGCATCTCCTATTCTCTCTTAGTCCTCTCCTATTCTATCTTAGTCCTATCCTATTCTCTTCTAGCCCTCTCCCATTCTCTCTAGTCCTGTCCTATCTTCTCTTAGTCCTCTCCTAACCTATCTTAGTCCTCACCTATCCTCTCTTAGTCCTCTCCTATCCTCTCTGAGTCCTCCTATTCTCTCTAAGTCCTCTCCTGTTCTCTCTTAATTATTTCCTGGCCCTCTCCTACTTCATTGTTCTCTCCTATTATTTCTTAGTCCTCTCCTATTCTCTCTTAGTTCTCTCCTAGCCACGCTCGCTACCACACTAGGTCGGTACTTCATGTACCCCAGTAGGTACCATACCCCCAGTGGTATCGTTCCGCACGTAGGTACGGGCGCTCGCTGACACAGATTCAGCTTCGACTCGCACGACCCCGCAGTATTTGCCGCCACCACTGTCACGGGGCTCATAGACCATTACAAGGTTAGTTATTAAATAAAAATTCTTTGTCCTCTCCTATTCTCTTCTAGTCCTCCGAATTCTCTCCTAGTCCACTACTTGTCTTCCTATTCTATCCTAGTCCTCTCCTATTCTCTCTTAGCCCTCTCCTGTTCTCTCTTAATTATCTCCTGGCCCTCTCCTACTTCTTCATTGTTCTCTCCTATTATCTCTTAGTCATCTCCTATTCTCTCTTAGTTCGCCTCGAGCACTACCGGCTGACACAGATTTAGCTTCGATTCACGTGATCCTGCAGTGTTCGCTGCTACCACTGTCACGGGGCTCATAGACCATTAAAAAGTTAGTTATTAAAAAAAATGATTTCTTTGTTCTCACCTACTTTCTTCTGGTCCTCTCTTCTTCTCTCCTAGTCCTCCTATTATCTCCTAACCACCGCCTATCTTAATTCTCTCCTAACCCTCTTACTCTCACCTTATCCTCTCCTATTCTCTTGGGTCTCTCCTAGCCACGCTCGCTGGTAACGGTCGCACGTCATTTCACTCCCTACACTAGGGCGGTACTTACTCTCTCCTTGTTCTCTCCTAGTCCTGTCCTATTCTCTCTTAGTCTTTCTATTATCTCTAAATCCTCTCCTATTCTCTCCTAGGCCTAACCTATTATCTCTTAATTCTCTCCTAACCATCTCCTACTCTTATACACCTTTTACTATCCCTTTATCCTCTCCTACTTGCTCATTGTTCTCTACTATTCTCTCCTATTTTCTCTGAGTCCTCTAATTCTCTCGTAGCACTCCATTTTTCTTTTAGTCCTCTCCTAGGTTAGGTCCTCCTATTACCTCTCATTCCTCTCCTATATTCTTCTTGTTCTCTCCTATTCCCTCCTATTCTATTATTGTCTTCTCCTTTTATATCTTAGTTCCGTCATTTCCTTTTTACTATCTCCTTGTCCTCTCCTACTATTTCCTTGGCCTCTCTTAGAGTCTGTCTAAAAAGTCTGTATACATGAGAAATTATTAAATTATTTATAAAAACTTATACTGCTAACCCTGTTGGTGCTGTCAAGATTCTAATTGTAAACATATTTATTTATTTAGATGAGTATTGGTGAGGATGGAAATTAATTACCCATGTAAACAGACTTTTTAGACAAACTCTACTAGTTGTATTTTATTGAGCTGAATATAATTTTTCTTTGTTTTTCTAATAGTTAAAGTATTATTTTTTGACAATGCACGTACTCACTATTTATCTCGTTTCCCCTAGGACCCCGCTTGCGTGATGTTCTTCGAGCCGATGCTAACTGCCCCCTTACCACGCGCGGCGCCATTCACATTGCAACAGTTAGCGAGGGCTGTTATAGTCTCGCACACCACTTACGACGGTATGTATTACACTACACACTATAACACACAAGTACACTAACACAGAAACGCTATAAGTAATAAACAATGTCAAAAAATCCACTTTAAAAGACAGAAAATTTACAAATAAGACATAATTTAAAATAAATGACCTCAAAGATAGATTTTATTACACAAATCTTGTCACTATATACATAGTAATATGTAGTAAACTTAACTACATAAACATACATACATATTAAGTATCCACTATAATATGCATTAGAGACTGATAAAACACAATATTTTGCTCTGAATATACAAACAAACACGCATACAGTACAATATGAATAGTCCAAATATTATGTTGTTCGAGCTATTCACATTGCAACAACTCGCGAGAGCTGTTATAGTCTCGCACACCACTTACGACGGTATGTATTACACTACACACTATAATACACAAGTACACGAACACAGAAACGCTATAAATACTAAAAAACACTTTAAAAGACAAATAAACATAATTTTCAAACCTGCTCACAAAATTTTACGAGCATAGGTTGAGAAATGCGACCTGTAGAGGAGAACAGATAGCGCCGGAAAGCTGGACTGAAATATGTTATTTTTACATATCTCCGCTATTTATAAAAATTTTGAAAAATTGGTTCGGCAAAAAAAATCTATATAATTTTCAAACCTGCTCACAAAATTTCACGAGAATCGGATGAGAAATGCGTCCGATTGAGAAGAACATCCAAAGCGGGACTGAAATATGTTTTTTTACATATCTCCGCCATTTTAAAAAACTTTGAAAATAAGCTCTGAAACATTATCTGTACTCACCTACCCAAAATTGTGGAATCGAATAAAGTTCGTTGTATTTGTATTAAAAAAAATCCAAAAACTGGTTCGAGGAAAAAATCTACATAATTTTCAAACGTGCTCACAAAATTTTACGAGAATCGGTTGAGAAATGCGACATGTAGAGCAGAACAGACAGCGCCGGAAAGCTGAACTGAAATACGTATTTTTACGTAACTCCGCCATTTAAAAAATAAGCGAAAAATTGTCTCGAAATATAAAATCTATTTAATTTTCAAACCTGCTCACAAAATTTCACGCGAATCGGTTGAGAAATGCGACGAGGAGAACAAACAGCCGGATACGAAAGAATTTTTGCCCAAGCTGAGGCAGAGACAAATACAAATATCTTTATTTGCTTTAAATAGGGTACAAATAGAGATCTTAAAAGTAGGTGAATCAGAAGCTTAACCTATTTAGCCAACTTAACAAACATAAACAAAAATTATTCATGGTATTTAGGATTAAATTAAAATAATGTCATTGCATGTTAGTTATTGTTTTACTCAATTGATAGGTAGTTTTTAAAATTTATTGTCAAATATGAAAATTAAAATCCAATTTATTTATTTAGATAAGTACCTTTTTATAATGTCTTATCGACCATAAGTCATATGAGAGAGACGCTTCGCTCGCATTTCGTGCTCGCTCGGTCAATAAAATGATGAACTGTAGATAATTTTCTGTTATCTGTGTCTAATCCCAGGGGTAGAGAAGCCGCCCCTCTCCCCCGGCTGTGCGACTGTGCTCTTATTATATGACTCGATTTGATAGAAAGTTAGTTCTAGTGGCTAGCGGCTGCCCGCGATTTCGTTTGCGTGGAAAGTTTTTTCATCCCTCGGGAATAATATTTTGTTTTTGGATGAAAAGTACCCATGTCCTTTTCAGTACCCCTGACAACGTGTATGTAAAATTACATGATATTCGGTTCAGTAGTTAAGTTGTGAAGGGGCGCGGGCGTAACGAATTAATAAACTGACTTTCTCATTTCTAATATTAGTTAGGGTTGTCAATGTTTCTCCCCAAGGTGTGGAGAAGCTCCCCCCTCCCCCTGACTGTGAATTATATGACTTGTTTGTGATAGGTATACTTAGGGGCCATCCATAAATTACGTCACACGAATTTCATGATTTGACCCCCTCCCCCGTCCTTGTCACAGCTGGTCACATTTGTGAGACCCCCGCTCCATGTGACGTCACATATTTTACAATTTTACATATAGAAATAATTATTGAATTAAAATAGCAGTTGCGAAATTTGTTTTATTTCAATTTAAATGATTTTGAAATGTGACGCCACTAAAGGACATCATCCATTTTGGTCCAAATGTGAAAGTGCCGGCCAAAAAGTAAAAATGCTTTATTCTGATAGATTTTGTCCACCTAAGCATTTCTTATTATGGCACCGAAGCTGCAGCACCGCTATGCGAGATTACAAAAGCCTGTTGATTTCGGCCAGGTACATGGACGAAACGCTCTGGCTTTTGGAGTAAAATATTTTACTCCAAAAGCCAGAGCGTTTCGGCCAAGTACCTGGCCCAAATCAACAGGTTTATGGAGTATTTTTTTTGGAAAAAGTGTGACTACAAAAGCCTGTTGAACTCGGCCAGTGTACTTGGACGAAATCAACAGACTTTTGTAGTGAATTTTTTTACTACAAAAGCCAGAGCGTTTCCGCCAAGTGCCTTGCTGAAATAAACAGTGTAGAGTCTTTTTGCACTGTGTGTAGGTAGACTATACCTAGTTTTGTCTTTAGTTTTTGTAAAGTATTTTTCAAAGGTAGGTATACTTTACAAAAACTTTTCTTTATTTTCTACTTTATATTATTTAATTTTACTTAAAAAAACCCTACCCGTATTGATTAGAAGATATACTTCTGTATATCTTCTAATTACTATATTCATTTAAATGAAATGCTGTAAACACAGTATTTTGATCTACATTATGTGCCCAATTGAAAAACTAAATTCGATAATTAATATTGATTAATTAATACTGTACTTATTTATGAAAATACTTTGATTTTCAAAATTTTTTTAAGTGAATTATGAGACGAAAAACATTTGACAGTATTTGTAAGAAAAAATAATCATAAAATTAGAAAATAAACAAATCTAGGTACCTTATATCTAAACAGTGACAATAAAACATAGTTCCTAGTTATTCTAATTAGTAGTATCAAGGGCATAGCACTGCCCCTCACCAAAGCCAGTTGAGCCAACAGACAAGTTTGTATCTTTAGTTGTAAGGAAATGAAGAAACTACCTGAATTTATTTAAATTGCATTGTCTACGTAATGTAGACAGTGTATATTCCAAATTACAAGTTTCTACCTTAAATAATAAAAAAAAATCGTTTATCAAAATTTCAATATTTCGTCACTCACTCACTGATCATTAAAAAGATATACCACTTGCAGGTGTTAAAATAACACGTCATTGCCCTACCAAAAACGAACTAAAATGTAAAAATAACTAGTATCATTGCAAGCAGGGGACCACTCGGAACATTATTTAAACAATGTTTTAGTTTGTTTCAAAATATTCATATTAATTTCATACATTTTAGTGACTAATTTATTTATAGGTAGGTTTTTTAGAATATGCTTATCAAGGGCCTTTTATTTGATAGTCATATCATACATCAAAATATTGTAATAATTAATAAAAAAACACATTACAAAATGGTGTCATCACATGAAGCCATTCAAGCCGTTTCAAAGTCAAAGTCCAGGTCAAAAATAGCTTTATTCAAATAAACTTTATTTTTAAATACTTTTGAATCGTCTATATTTTCCTACCACCCGTTCCAGACCTTTTTCAAAAACATAACTCTAATAAACTGTTGATTTTGGCAAGGCACTCGACCGAAACGCTCTGGCTTTTGTAGTAAAAAAAAATCACTACAAAAGCCTGTTGATTTCGTCCAAATACTTGGCCGAGTTCAACAGGCTTTTGTAGTCTCACTTTTTCATAAAATTTACTCCAATAACCTGTTGATTTGGGCCAGATACTTGGCCGAAACGCTCTGGCTTTTGGAGTAAAAAATTTCTCTCCAAAAGCCAGAGCGTTTCGTCCATGTACCTGGCCCAAATCAACAGGCTTTTGTAATCTCGCCACCGCTATACTCGATTTTAAATAAGTTCAAAAAGTCTGTTTTTAATACATTTTGGCACAAATGTAAAAAAGTAGGCCAAAAAGCAAATTCTAATAGGTTTTGTCCGCCTAAGCATTTCTTATTATGGCACCACTGTACTTCATTTTAATTGAGTTAAAAAAAGTCTGTCTTTTCATATTTGACACAAATGTGAAGCGGTGCTACAGCTTCAATGCCATAATAAAAAATGCTTAGATGGACAAAATCTATCAGAATAAAGCACTTTTGTCTTTTGGCCGACACTTCCATATTTGGACCAAAAATGTATGAAACGTGGATGATATCCTTTAAGATCCCTCTCACCCCCTTGTCACACAATGTCACACTTCGTCGACCCCCTCCCAGGCCTTCATCACTCGGTTAAGGTCGCGCGATAAGCACCTGCCGCTAGCCGTTCCGCCGGCGGAACAAGTGAGCAGAGGGCCGTCACACGCCCGCCTGTGTAGTCGCGCGGCATCTTACTGCCTGCGTAGATATTGTCTCTTTATAATAGTAACAATGTCGAGTCGACATTACTGTGCCGTGTACGGATGTCAAAATAAAAAAACCAATAAACAAAGAAGACAACCCTATAGTTGCGTCATTAGAAAAGGTAAGAGCACGCGATAGAAAGAGAGGCAACTACTAGGTGAATATATACTGTACTGCAGGCCATTGCGCGACCTGAATTGCACTTTATTGTGTCGGAGCAAAAGTCGCTATTTATTTAAATTACTATGCGGCATGCTGCTTCTGTACTTGTACTATTAGTTATTCTGTGCCCCTCCCTCCCCCTCAACATCATCATCCTCCTACCCTTATCCCAATTTATTTGGGATCGTTGCATTGCGTCCTTTTCTTCCATTCCTTCCTGTCACTCGTCATCTCCTCATCCACTCCCTTCACATTCATATCATTCCGCACACAATCCATCCATCTTTTCTGCGGTCTTCCTCTTACTTTCCAGCCCTCAACATCCATATCCGTTACTCTTCTAGTAACATGTCTTTCTTCCCTTCTCATAACATGCCCAAACCAAGCCAGACAATTCCCTTTCAGCTTCTCTGTTACTGGTGCTACTTTCAGACTTCCTCTGACATACTCATTTCTTATTTTATCCATTCGCGTCACACCACACATTCACCTCAACCTTTTCATCTCTGCTACATGTAATTTCCTTTCATCCATCTTCTTCATAGCCCAACATTCTGACCCATACATGGCTACTGGCCTTATTACGACTTATAAATTTTGCCCTTTAATTTAACCCCTCCCTCCCCCTCAACTTGTGACGTAATTTATGGATGGTCCCTTAGTGATTGATAATGTCCCCCCAGGCGTGGAAAAGCTCCCGCTGCCCCCCCGGCTGCGCGCCTACCTCAAGGAGTACCACTACCGCCAGCGCGTGCGCGTGCGCCGCCTCGAGCCCGACCTCTACGACCACCACTGCTGAGGGCATGCGCATATACATACATTACTGCAACACAATGTGTATAAAACTCAAGGAAAATATCAACATTACTACAATGTGTCCACTGCTGAGGGCAAGCGCATCACATATTATACACCATCAACATCACTACAATGTGTCCACTACTGCATAACTACAATACTACAACACTAGTGTATAAATAAATCCAAGAAAACTTAATCAACATTACTACAATACATTGTGTATAATTAAATCCAACAAAACTGCTACATTATGCCGTAGCCGTTGTAGCAACTAGTAGCAACGGTGCTGTAACAAGCCACTCGATCTACTGATGTGCTACAAGCCGTAGCAGTCGTGTCTACAGTCCGTAGTCGGTATGAAGTGTCGTAGCGACTACATTATACCGTAGCAGGCGACTCGATCTACTAATCTGCTACGGCCCCTATCAGTTGCGTGCGTCTACGGTTCGTAGCCGCTTTGAAGTGTCGTAGCAACTACATTATGCCGTAGCCGCTGTAGCATCTAGTAGCAACACAGTAGCAGGCGAATCTATCTATTATAGTCCACGAGAACGTTCTTGGCACACGAGATCGTAAAATGCGCGAACGGAGTAGCTATATTGCGCGCTCCCTTGCACTTATAGGCCTTAAGGGCGGGCTCGGAGTCATTTCAATGGCACGCGCAAGTCGCGCAACCATAATGACTGACGTCACTGACGCATTTTATTCAATTCAAAATTAATTCAATGTTTTCTGGACATACGAATCATTCGCATCCTGTTGATTAAAAAAAAACAAAAAGTCGTATTGCCGTAATCTTCAAAAATATCGATTCAGATCAGGCATCCTTATTTCGTAGTTGGCACAACTAGCCGTCTCGCTACGAAACAGAACAGAAAGAAACAATTCATAATCATAATGATAAAATAATATTGAGATGAGAAAAAAAATTAATGATAAAAGTGTTAAAACAACGAATAAATCTTAACAATATTGTAATATTGTTTATATCTATGGAGTGAAAAATAATCATTCTTTTCTAAAATTTTGTAAATGACTAAATTATAATTTAGTGATTGTGTCGAGTGATAAAAGTGCTAATTATAGTCACCACTATGAAATAGTTGTGGTTACTACAAACGAAAATAGTGTATAAAAAGTAATGAAGTATGTTTATTCTTACTTGTCCTAATTAGTAAACAGTTTTTGACAGTTGCCATACGTGTTTTTAAACTTAAATCGTCATTTAAAAATATGTTGTGTTATTAATTCAAATTGTCATTAATAATTAACAATATCTTTCAAAAATGTGTGGAAAACCCATAGACAGAAAGATTTTCGCTGCGCTCAAGAATACCAACAAAGCGTGGAAAAGAGAAGTTAACATTATACGGACACGGTCTGTGAAAAAAACAGACAAAGAATCAAGTGACAATGTGCAAACATTTTCTACAGTAAGAGCCCCTAGCGTCCCGCCTTGCAAATGAGCAATCACAGTTTGTTTAAAATATTTGTTAATCCTTATTAGAATTTCAAATAAAGGTATCGTGGAGCCATGGTGTCTTGTGCTCTAAGTAATTGTGATGTGATAAAAAGAAACCATTCAAGTAATCACACTTTTCAAAGATTTTGCCACACATTTTATCTGAAATCAAATTTCGCTACATTTATTCGTTTATCGACGAAGAAAACAGTATGGAACATAGTTTATTAATTTCCTTTGCCATAATATTATAGTCATATTTTATGTAAGTCATATTTTTCGTATCTCATACAAAATGTATTCATTTGTTTTTCGGATCACCTGTTTATTGACATTGTTGTTCTTTGGCATTCTATTTCTATGGGAAAACCATTTGTTGTATTTTAATAAATGATTATTTCAATAAAGAGTTGGGTGAAAATTGTTTACCATATAAGACAAGTAAGGATAAACGGACTTATACAACGTGTTACAAATGAACCCCTAAAGCCGAATATGGTAGATAGGGACCATCAAACTGAACAACTTTTACTATGGGACCAACTCTGAAATCGTGAAAAAATCGGCTGTTTCAAACATTTTGATATTTTCGTTATAAATTTTTGCATGAAACAACAAAATTTTTTCTAGCGATTTCGGAGTTGGTCCCATAGTTAAAGTTGTTCAGTTTAATGGTCACTATCTACCATCGGCATTAGGGGTTTTTTGTATCACGTAGTAGTGGTTACTATAAAAGAAGATACTTGTATCAAAAGTGATACTGATTATAATTATTTGTAAAAGTATAAAGGACATGTCCTAATTTGGGCCACGTCTATGTACACCACCCTCAAAGATGGAGAAAAATACACTGATTCTGAGAAAAATACAAATAATTTTATAGAATTCATGGTTAAATGGTTATTAATCAAAACAGATTAATATTTTTTACTTGAAATAAGACGTCAAATATGGCAACTCTCCGTTAAAAAGCCGCAGTGGGCGCATTCTGCCAGACAAATCTTTGAGTCATCGATTGCCATTTTTAACCATGGAAAGTATAGCGGTAGGTGCTTAGGGTGTTTCTACACGGTGCAAGTAGCCCGCGCAAGTCGAGCACTTGCGCAGGTTACATGCTCCGTGGAAACACGTAAAGCGGGTCCAGCTCCATAGCATTGTACACCCGCGCAAGTAACCCGTGCCTCAACGTGCGCAAGATACATGGACCGTGTAGCACAAGATGGTTAGAGCATTATTATCGCTTTGAAATAGGCGGTCTAGCTGCCTGTATTAATCAATATTTTACTTTCCACGGTTAAAATGTACTCTCTATGGCGATCGATGACTCAAAAATTTGTCTGGCAGAATGCGCCCATTGTCACTGTCATTGAGTTCTACCTACTCTGTGCTGTGGGTTGTTGTTAACACAGACGTATAAGAAGTTGTTAACACCTTCCGCCATGATGCTTTTTTATGCGTTTTTGCATTTTGTTTAATGTTCCTTCCAGAAAACAAAGCAATTTTAAAGAAATTGAATAATTAGAAACTGTTTATCGTGTCTTTATCTATTTTTTGGTATACTGTACAAAGACGTGGCCCAGACCTCATACATTTTTGGACATCACCTTTAACCGCTCATTATGAAATATTTAATTACTTAATTTTTTATTAACTAACAATTGTCGTAATATTTCAGAAAATAATTGAAACTACTCAATAAGTTTTGAGGCATTCCACTTATCCCCACCAGTGGGACGGCTTGGTGGGGCATAGTGGAATAATTCGTCGTTTCAATAGGTTTTCGCTCCAGTGTACCACGCTGATAAGTTTTAATTTGAGATAATCCAATTTTTGTACAATATTAAATAATATACCTACTAGAAAAAATTCGACTCGCACCAGATCAAATTCTCGGACGGGAATCGAACCCACTGAGCTACCGAGTCACACGTCGAATTTCTTTTAGTATATCTCACTCTTTCGCTGCAAGCCAGTGTTATTTCATAACCCTTGTCAAATTACTTATGTTTGGAATTAAAAAAAAAGGACAAAATATTGTGTAATATTGTGTAAAAATCAGTTACTTTTCTATAAGACAATTTATTTGTAATCGTAACTATTTATCTTTATGAATTAATTGTATTTATTTGGTGAATTAAAATAAACATATTTACAAAGTGTCGGGTGATAAAATTAAAATTAAATAATGAATAACTTCATTATAAGTAATGTCAAGTTAATGTTTAATAATAAATCACTTATTTTGTAAAAATAACATAATTTTCGAAAATACTGCCGTTTTGACGTCATAGTTTAAATTAAAAAAAATATTGAATATTTAATTATTTTTCATAAATTCTAAATTATTTCGGCTTTTAATTATATTTATGACTCAAATACGCAATAAGTGATTTCTTGAAATATAGTAAAAAGTCTGTCAAAGTTGCCATAAACAAAATCACATTTAATTTATCATAAATACCACATTAAAAACTAAAATATTAATAATTAATTTAAATACATATTAATAGGAAATAAGAAACTAAGTTTTTTATTAGCTGATTACTATAATAAAGACAATACTGTTATAGTGAGATAGCACTATACGACCATCCTGCTCACACATTGTTAACCTTTTAAAAACTGAAATAATTTCTACAAACTAGCACAAACTACAATGAAGATCAGTAACAGGTTTGAATCCTATAGTTTTATTGATATAATATAAACACATATTGATAGCTATGAAACCGAGTGAAAGAATTTTTGAAATCTGTTTAGAAATGGTAGAGTTAAAAGGGTTTGAAGGAAATGCCAAGTTCAATGCCATATGTGCTTTATCACGTACGACATAAGGTTCGCGTACGTCTCGATGACGTCATAAGGACCCCCAAAAAACAGTATTTTAGCTCTTATAACTTCTCAGGTTTAACAGATATCATAAAAAAAAATTCACAGTTAATCATGTGGTGGCATAAGCTTTCTAATCAGCCACTAAACAAAAATCGTTACTGATCCTCATTGATGAAATATATACTTTAAGTTGACCAGTCTAAAGTATATTTTTCTTTGACACGATGTCTGTCGTTTTGGAAAATTGTTCAATGTAAACATACAATAATGATTTAGTTAGTCTATGAATGTCCAATTTGCGAAATTTCCATTTATCATTATAATTACCTAGCATTTTCTGAATTACCTAGCTTTTTAAATATTTTTTAGATGTGTCAGATGCTGAATTAATTCATTTCAAAATACTTTTGTTTTAAATATAACTTACCAAATAATAATGAATAATTTTATTATTAAAATTATCCTAACATTTGCCCAAATATTCTTCGTTATTTTGTTGATTGGGCATTCGTTGATCTTTAAAAAAAATCGCCTACGTTTACTTTATATAAGTTCATTTTGTAAATATATCTATCATACTAATATCATGTATTATTTATGCTAAAAAGCATAGTTCTCATTACCTTAAAATGGTACAAAATTGATGGTGTTTTGAAATGAAACTACTATTAAAAAGTGGTATAAAAACACTTGTACATTGTAATATAGTTTGTAAATACGCTGTTATAATCACTAACATTGTTACGTAATACATCGCATTTATTTTATAGGGCAAATAATGTAATAAAAATTTCAGCTGGCAACAATTTTTCATATAAAATTTTCTTTGTAATCAAACATGAAATTTTGTTGTCAGCTCTAAAAAGTATTTTGTATCACAATCATTATTTGAAATGTACAGTAACGGTCTCATAAAGACACCAGTAGATTTTCATACAAACGAGGTAACTTTGAAGCCTTGGTTCTCCGCCAGGGATTGACCTAGCTGTGATCTGATGATGGCCACGCAGGGACTGAATGGAGGAGATTTAGATCGCTATACACACCTACCTGATATGATCAGTATTCTAAAAGATATATCCTTATAAGAAGTTTTCAGTTTCAAGATTTTCATACATTTTTATGCTATTTTCGAGTTTTTTTTACATATCCTTATATCTCTTAGAATGCTGATCAGATCAGTTGTGGGTGTAAAGCGATCTGAATCACCTCCATTCAGTCCCTGGATGGCCATCATCAGATCACAGCTAGGTCAATCCCTGGCGGAGAACCAAGGCTTCAAAGTTACCTCGTTTGTATGAAAATAGACTGGTGTCTTTAATTATGTGATCGCCACTTCACATCTTTATGCTAAGTAAGTCTTTATTTTGTTTCGTACAAGGCCGAATATGACATGGCCATTATTTGTCAAAAATTCAAAAGAATAATATGGTTTAAGAGGCCGGCGAACATTGAACTTCCTATACAAACGTAATTCCAAAATATTTTGCAGTTTGAGCATAATTCAGATTAAGGCAGTATTCGTGGTTATATTAAATAAAAAAAATAAAATACTAACCCAATGAGGGCTTTTCACAATGACAAAAAACTGTAGGCTCGATAGATGGCGTTGATAGAAATGTATGTGTCAATGTGATTTTTTTAACAAGCTTCGAAGATTACTCAGGTAGGCAGGCAGATGTAACTCAAAAATGTTTATCTTTGGGCAGATGTCAGCCAGCGAGGGCTTATTTGCCTCTTTGGTACAGGCCCTTTATTTTTAAAAGCAAATTTTGACACTTCTCTTTCCATCAACGCCCTCTAGTGAGGCAAATAGTTACTATTTTTATTTTAATGTCACTTTACCCCTCATTCAAAATAAATGTCAATGTAATTTTTATTTGGTTTGGTATTTTGGATTTTTATTAAAAGAACAAATACTGTCTTAACACGAATAACATCACAAGAACAGTTAATTATGCTCAAATTGCAAATAATTTTGGTATTACGTTTGTATAGTAAGTTCACTGTACGCCGGCCTCTTAATAAATGAAAAAAACATATACCCTCCGTTTTTCTTCACCGTAGTCGGGTAAAAAGGGATAGTATACAGTTTTTTCACTTAAAAACACTCCAGTATGATTTTTGGTTATATTTTAAAACAACATCACATTATTTGTATTGTAATTGTAAAATTAAAATAGTATTTTGTAAATATTGTATCGATTAAATAGTTAAGTTTGGACGCCGAGATACGGTGTTGTTATTATATTAAATATTAAAAGATATAGAATATAAAAAGTGCATAATATTTTCTACTTAAATATTATAAAAGTATTATTATATAAACAGATGTGTTTTATTTATCTCATATTTAATCACTATTCACTCAATAGTAATAAAAAAAATCATTATTTCGTTCCCTATTAATTTTGTATGAAATAGATAAATTTGGCCTCAGCAATTTAAAAAAAAATGGCTGATGAACAGATAATTTTTTTTTCGCGATTTCAGAGTTGGTCCCATAGTATAAGTTGTTCAGTTTGATGGTCCCTATCTACCATATCCGGCATTAGGGGTTTTTTGTAACACGTTGTATTGTCTATGGTTTTTAGGTTCAGTTAAGTAAAACTACAAATTATCTAACATCCTCTTTTATTACATCAAATAAATTATAAAGGTCATAGACAATAATTATTATTTTTAATTATTATTTTATAATAAAAAGCGCATGCTTTGCCATTAGGCAGTTCATATAGCGACATCCATCTAGGTACGAAACTTAAAGCTTATCGATTTAATTGTAATCAAACGCTGTAAAACTCCCAAAAATTTGATTACACCTTAAACATTTATTTTACTGCTTACACTAAGAGCCCGTAGTGATTTTGCCGCTGACTGCAGCTCTCTCGCTCGCACATTTCATTGTTTTCTCAAGATTTCTTAAATCTGAGTGCGCAATTGAAAAAAAAAATGTGTCTCAGCCACTTTTCGCAATATAAGATTACAGACATTTTAAAATATATTTCAGTATTTTGTTGCTAAAGTACAAAAACTTGTCGTTTCTAACAGTTATTTGAACTGGCAAATATACGATAACTTTTTGTACTTTCGCAACTCGAAACTGAAATATATGTTGAAATGTCTGTAATCTTATAATGCGAAAAGTGGCCGACGAGACACATTTTTATATACGCACTCAGATTAAAAAAATCTTGAGAAAACATGAAATGTGCGAGCGAGAGAGCGGCAGTCAGCGGAAAAATCGGTACAGAGCCTTAATAATTTTAGAAAAATCTACCAAAACCTAAAATATTTTTTCCTCTAGCAACACAACGTAAAACAAAATGGCAGTGTTATGGCAGATTTCTGATAGACTTTTCTAAATTACAAATTAGATAATTCTCTAATACTGACAATTAGGTCGTTAAATGCGTTGTTTACAGTGTTACCATGTTAAAAGACTACCAAAATGGTAGTAATTCGAATAAATACGGAATGCATTAAATTGTAAAATATTTTTGCCTTATTTTTACTAGAATATATTATGCTTAAATTCTAAAATTTACAATGAAGGCTAAAGCAGATTTAGCAACTAAAATCAATAAAATTACAACTATAATTATTGAGTTTTTACATAATTAGACCATGGCAAGAAAAAAAATTATAAAAATGCAAGAAATTGTTTATTTTTGAGATTTTGGCAAGAAATTCATAAATATTGTATTTAACAAACTAATAATTAAATATTATATAGCCTCATAATAACTCATAACTAACAAAAAACTGCACAGACATCATCAATGTGGATTTAAGTTAAATAATACTTAAAGCTAGCAATAATTCTAATACAATAATACTAACATTCTAAAAATAATATAAATACTTCATATAATTACAAATGAACACATATTTTAGTGATTAAATACAAAGTATTTTTATTAAATAAATGCATT
The DNA here is from genome assembly GCA_928269145.1 of Agriphila tristella. Taxonomy (NCBI): domain Eukaryota; kingdom Metazoa; phylum Arthropoda; class Insecta; order Lepidoptera; family Crambidae; genus Agriphila; species Agriphila tristella. Next base: position 15,434,369 of record OV743448.1, on the reverse strand, counting down.
TTTTAGTGTGCATCGTTCTGGCAGCGCCACGGTCTCCGATTTGCGTGAAAAAAATTCACCATGTAGGCCGACTTTTTCCCAGTCGGGAAAAAATACGTTTGATTTTTTCCCTTCACTGGATCCGAAGATATACGAGGTTTTTTGTGGCGCTGCCAGAACGACGTCGTTCTGGCAGCGCCACGGCTATATCTCATTAATTACAAATGCTAGAATAAATCCGATTACATACAGATTTTTGGCTTTTTTTTCCATTTCACACAAGCTAACATCCACCCGTGAATGTCAACAGATTCAGGAGTAATCATGGGTCATTTGTGGCGCTGCCAGAACGACGTCGTTCTGGCAGCGCCACCGCTGTATCTCAGCAATTCGTTTTTTTTTCCTGGAAACGGTGTGGGTATATATTTAATACCTTCGTCATAAAGCACGGCAAAAAACGAATTTCTACATTTCATCGTGGATTAAGGATTTTATAGGCTTTGAGAAATTCTAACCTCAAAAAAATTTTTTTTCGCTCTAACGCCTTTAATTGATGTATTAAATAACATTCGCGCATTCCCTTATCTTCCTATAAAGGGAAAAAAATAAACCACCATCGCAGCATTAGCCGTTCCAGAGAAATCATAGGTTTAGATTTGGTTCATACATTAGGCATCGTTCCCGTAGCGCCACACCCAGTACACCATGATCCAGGGCACCTGTCGCCAAACTGAGTATGCCAATATTTAGTACCACCATAGCGAACACGGAAAAAAATCTGATAACGTGTATAACACAGCTACTTTCCGAGAAATAAGCCATTGATTCAATATGCCATACAATTGGTACATTCGAGTAGAAAAGTTTTAAATTGCTTTTTATTTTAGCATTTTAAGTATCGGATCCGGTGCCCAAAACCATTTTTTACTATACACGGTGTTTGGTAATAGCCTTATAAAGCCGAATATGGTACATTTAAATATTTTGTTTATTAATTTTTGTATAAAAAAACAGCTGATTTTTTTTCGCGATTTCAGAGTTGGTCCCATAGTAAAAGTTGTTCAGTTTGATGGCCTCTATCTACAATATTCGGCTTTATAAGACTATATTACCAAACACCCTGTAAAGATAAACTAAACGATCGTTCAGACAATGCTTGATAAGCTTGTAAACGGTAACTGTAACTGCTCAAACATCGCTTCTAGACTATAAGAAAGGCTTGCAGAAACATTTTTATTATAACGGTTAAACCGGTTTTATCGAAAAATTGCGTTCCGGTGCGGAACGAAATAGAAGCGATACTTTAAACCTAAATAAACCGGTTTATTCCTTGGTCATCGCCCGGGCAGTCATATCATAGGGGATTCTCAGAAATCGTCAAAAAATCATTAGGGTCAATTCAAGTTGGGAGAGCGCAGCGAATTTTGGTACTTCGAAATTTTCTAAAAAATGCTAAAGACAATATGGATGATAAATTTTACAAAATGCGCCCCACGTTTTTAGGTTTAAAATTTCTGTAGGTAGGGTTATAAATGTGTACAGAAGAATTTATATTTTTCTTTTTAGTCCGTTTTAATGTTTTAATCCAATTTTTTTTTGTAATAATTTAGTCCGTTTTAAAAACGTGTTTTTTTAAAAAGATTTTTATATTTTTTTTAAAGAAGAAATAAAGAAAATTTCGAAGTACGAAAATTCGCTGCGCTCTCCCAACTTGAATTGACCCTTATGATTTTTTGACGATTTCTGAGAAACCCCTATGATATGACTGCCCGGGCGATGACCTAGGAATAAACCGGTTTATTTAGGTTTAAAGTATCGCTTCTATTTCGTTCCGCACCGGAACGCAATTTTTCGATAAAACCGGTTTAACCGTTATAATAAAAATGTTTCTGCAAGCCTTTCTTATAGTCTAGAAGCGATGTTTGAGCAGTTACAGTTACCGTTTACAAGCTTATCAAGCATTGTCTGAACGATCGTTTAGTTTATCTTTACAGGGTGTTTGGTAATATAGTCTTATAAAGCCGAATATTGTAGATAGAGGCCATCAAACTGAACAACTTTTACTATGGGACCAACTCTGAAATCGCGAAAAAAATCAGCTGTTTCATACAAAAATTAATAAACAAAATATTTAAATGTACCATATTCGGCTTTATAAGGCTATTACCAAACACCGTGTATAGAAAAAAATGGTTTTGGGCACCGGATCCGATACTTAAAATGCTAAAATAAAAAGCAATTTAAAACTTTTCTACTCGAATGTACCAATTGTATGGCATATTGAATCAATGGCTTATTTCTCGGAAAGTAGCTGTGTTATACACGTTATCAGATTTTTTTCCGTGTTCGCTATGGTGGTACTAAATATTGGCATACTCAGTTTGGCGACAGGTGCCCTGGATCATGGTGTACTGGGTGTGGCGCTGCGGGAACGATGCCTAATGTATGAACCAAATCTAAACCTATGATTTCTCTGGAACGGCTAATGCTGCGATGGTGGTTTATTTTTTTCCCTTTATAGGAAGATAAGGGAATGCGCGAATGTTATTTAATACATCAATTAAAGGCGTTAGAGCGAAAAAAAATTTTTTTTGAGGTTAGAATTTCTCGAAGCCTATAAAATTCTTAATCCACGATGAAATGTAGAAATTCGTTTTTTGCCGTGCCTTATGACGAAGGTATTAAATATATACCCACACCGTTTCCAGGAAAAAAAACGAATTGCTGAGATACAGCCGTGGCGCTGCCAGAACGACGTCGTTCTGGCAGCGCCACAAATGACCCACGATTACTCCTGAATCTGTTGACATTCACGGGTGGATGTTAGCTTGTGTGAAATGGAAAAAAAAGCCAAAAATCTGTATGTAATCGGATTTATTCTAACATTTGTAATTAATGAGATATAGCCGTGGCGCTGCCAGAACGACGTCGTTCTGGCAGCGCCACAAAAAACCTCGTATATCTTCGGATCCAGTGGAGGGAAAAAATCAAACGTATTTTTTCCCGACTGGGAAAAAATCGGCCTACATGGTGATTTTTTTTCACGTAAATCGGAGACCGTGGCGCTGCCAGAACGATGGACACCATTTTTTAAACTTTGAGTATGTCGAAAGCATTTATCCTAAAATGGTAAGTATATTTTAACCCTAAAAATGTAGGTACTATTTTTTTTTACAAAAGGTTAAAAAAATGTCAGGATATTTTCATGGCGCAGAGGCGTTGGGTCTATACATATTTTAGACATGACTTAAAATCCGTTATATTTTTTCAAAGATCAGTTTACTTAAATATTGTTTAATTTTGGAAGTCTTATTTTGTTTAGTAGATTAATACCCGATTGCACTAAACTTAAGGATCGCCAAGTCTTTTCCTAACTACAACACGACCAAATTAAAACGGTGTCATAAACTTAGCCGTCATGTAGCTGGCATTCGCCTAGTTATTTTGGTCGAGTTGTAGATAAGAAAAGACTTAGGCGATTCTTAAGTTTAGTGCAATCGGGTGTAAAAGAAATACTTATAAAATCTTCAGAATCATGTGACCACCTCTATAAAATGGCGTACTTATTTAAAAAACATAGATCTAGTCTATGGCCAACACATATGACCTACCTTAATAAAATGTTTAAAAACGACTTACGGGAATTGAAATGAATCTTAAGGTTTAAAACCAATTGATGAAATACATAACTTTATTTTTGTAGTACAGTCGACCGCACGCTGGCACAGAATATAATAATCGTACAGAAGCCCATCCGCGCGAGGACAATCAAATAATAAACTACTCTTGCTGCACGGCAATAAAGTACAATTTCAAATTGCACAGCGCTGCGTGCCTACTATTATAAGCGGCTCCGAAGCGCTTTTCTTTCTGTCGCGTAGCTCTGTCTCAACACACGCCACCCCTCGTGCGATGGCTCGACTGAGTCAGCCGCGAGCAGTAGGCTACAATCAATTTTATACTTAGATTCGAACAATTTAAGGTTCAAAATTAGTTTTGTATAACTTAAAATATGACGGACTTCAAGTCATGTCTGACAAGTTAGAAATAGCTATTTTACTACACTATTTAAGTAAAAATGTTTATACAAACAACTATGTTTAGGCCGAGACTACGCGCGTGTAAATACTTCCCAAATATTAAATTCGTCAATCTACCATTTATTTTATTATATAATAATAGGTAATTATTATTTTCTCCAAAATGGTATTAAAAGCGGTGTACGGTTTGAAAATTATTGTCTATTGCGGTCTCGTCAGTGTTGCCCCTGTTTTTAGAAAAACTACTAAAATGGTAGTTTTTTAATTAATTGAAAGCTACGTGTTCAGTTCCCCCCTTGTTCCTTGGAGATAACCACGGCTAGATAACTGGTTATCTGTGAGGATTTTTTCCTCCAGTATAACTAGTTATGTCTTAGGAATAGATTTTCCTTACAGATAACTATTTATTGTAACAGCTATCTGCGAGGAAAATCTATTCCTAAGAGATAACTAGTTATCCCGAGTTATTATCGAGTAAGAAGCTCCCGTTGCTGGGTTGAAAGTTGAAATAGGGCTAAAAAGTTTAAAATTTATGTTGCTGGGAAGTATACTTCCCAGAAAGTTTGGCAAAGAAAAAACTAAGGTGTAAAAATACTGGGCTCAAATTCTAACATGATAAAGTAATTAAGCATAAAACTAGTAGATTTTCAAGCGGTATTTGTTTTTATACAAAATGGCGGCGGAATCTTATTTTTGTTCAGTAAGTGTTTGCTAGTGATGTATCGGCTAGTACAGAAACGGCGAGCGCACACACTTGTCGCACTATTTCGAACGCCGGCGATTTTCTGACAGCTCGAATATAAAAAAAATTAAACTTTAGATTTTTTATGTATTCACAATGCTATTTTAAGATGATTAATAATTGAAAAAATATTTGAAAAAATCGACTCACCCGTAGCAATAAATAATCCCGTCTGAGTTGCTACGGGTGAGTCGATTTTTTTCAAATATTTTTTCAATTATTAATCATCTTAATATAAAAAAATTGTTCGAAAAATTTCGATAGATGGCGTTTTATCAAAGCCGAGCCAAGTAAAGTGATACATTGATGATTTGAATGATACCTTTCACACTAAGCAATTTATCGCATGCAATTTTTTGAAAATTTTGATCGCAAATTTGTAGATACTTGGAGAGTGATAAACGAGGCGGGGGAATTAAAACGGCGATAATAGACATATAAGCGACTTCACGACGACTCGGCTTTCATAAAACGCCATCTATCGCGATTTTTTGAACTAATTTAGCTTCTTTTTGGTCTCGGAAAATAGCCCGAATATTGGCTCAAAATGCAGTTTTCTTTTCTAAATAGAATGGCTTGGTTTCGATCGACGTATTTTGTTGTACAACAGTTAGTGCGGCATTCGACACTTTTTGCCGCAGGCGATTTTTTTCAATTCTTTTTGCAAACAAACTCGAGGTTCAAACTAGATTGAAAGTTGTTTTATTACTTTTTATTAGTTATTTTGAAAGTGTGGAGCGATTTAATAGCGATGTGATGTACTACAGTTAGTGCAGAAAGGGCGTTCGGACGCACTTCTTTCCGCAGGCGCACTTTCGAACTATTTCGATCTCTTTGGTGTAGCGCGTGCCGTCTGGACACACTAGGCGGATCTGTAAACAAACAAACAAACAGCTGATTAGATATTATACCACGTTCATGCGCATTTGGTCCACTTCGCATTTGGTCCACTTGGTCCATTTCGCCAACTTGGTCAACTTTCACATAAATATGCTATAGGTAATATTCTTTTATGGAGTATTTTAGCTTCTATTTTCGCTTTTCGATATATATTTTGTTTTTTTCTTGTTCTTAGTGTTGATAAACTATTTACTGTAATAAGGACACTGGCAGTTTTATAGTATTGTCCTGTATTTGAATTTGATAGACATTACTTGACACACTCTTGTTTTTAACCTAACTTTTGCTACCGCTGTTCATCACTAAAAGGCTATTATAAAAATATACTTTATTTCCGTTAATCTGCGTTTTAACTGCACTTAGTACGTCACCAAAGTACCAGGATCACATAAATATGGAGAAAGTTAACTTATTTAATTTAACAATTAGGTAAACGTGTTTTGTGCTCGCAAAGGAGGAAATTTTAGAAAGTGCACCAAATGCGAAATGGACTTTCCGCGAAATGGACCAAATGCGAAATAAACGTTCCGCGAAATGGACCAAATTCGAGGTGGACGTTTTTTCAGCAAGTGGACCAAATGCGAGGTGGACCAAATGCGCATGAATGATTATATCATAGTCTACATACACATCATATTATAGATAGATGTCATAGTCTTTAAGTACAAGACTTAAATTTTTTAAACTTAACTAATGGCACCTCCTAATGGGACTGATAGTATGTAGGTAAGGAAGTATGGAACTGTGGAGTAGTAGTGAAAGTAAGTATAGATATTATGGAAATGGAAGTATGAATTAGTATGGAAGTGTCGATTAGTATGGAGCAGAATGGAAGTATAGATTAGTATGGAAGTATAGAGTAATATTGATTAGTATGAATTGGTATATGGCATGGAAGTGTCGTACAAACTACACTGGCCTGCAAAACTAAGTACTACAGAGGTCTATTTTCATACAAACGAGGTAACTTTGAAGCATTGGTTCTCCGCCCAGGATTAAACGTGGTGTGATCTGATGATAGCCATCCAAGGAGTGAATGGAGAAGATTCAGATCCCCATACACACCCAATTGATCTTGGGGATTCACGATTGTCGGAAACCAACTTTCCGAATCGAATCGGAAAGTCTATAGTCTTCGATCTTAAATTCTACCTTATGCTACCAAACTTTGTAAATGCATTTTGCTTTCCCGTCCGAAAGTGAATCGAATGCCAGTCGAATGTATTTGTGAATAGCTATATTTTTGTAATATCGGAGGATACGGATTCGAATCGAAAGCTTTCGACTAGATTTCCGACAATCGTGAAGAACCCTACTGATCAGCATTCTAAGAGCTGTTTGTATATGTTTAAAAAAACCACAAAAATAGCATTAAAATGTATGGAAATGCTGTAACTGATAACTCTAATCCTTACAGCTCTTAGAATGCTGATCAGATCAATTGGATGTGTATGGAGATCTGAATCTTCTCCATTCACTCCCTGGATGGCCATCATCAGATCACATCCCGCTTAATCCTGGGCGGAGAACCAAAGCTTCAAAGTTACCTCTTTTGTATGAAAATAGACCTCTGTAGTACTTAGTTTTGCAGGCCAGTGTAGTAGGTATGGAAGTATAGACTGGTATAAGAATTAGTATACTCCTAACTATCTCTTCTTAGTCGTCCGCGGCGCACAGCATTGAGTCCTGGCGCACGCGCGTCCGACCGCAGTACATTTAGCGAAGTATACTTAGACTAATATGGAAGTATATACTAGTATGGAAAGAATTAGTATTTTTCCTACCTTCCTCTTTTTAGTCTTCCTCGGTGCACAGCATTGAGCCCTGGCGCACGCGCGGCCGGCCGCAGTACACTTGGCGCCGCGCACGGCTCTGCGACTGCGACATGCGCCTTCTGTTATGAACTCGCGAGTTGCTTCCTGTGTAATAAGTGATATGGGATTTTAGTTGATGGATTATAGGATCCTAAAGTTGGTAGTACTCTTCAACCATTATTGTTTGAATGTTGATTTCAATAGCCTCGCGAAGCATTCTGGGGAAGAGTCCTTGTTCTTTGGCAAGGATTTATGGTTTCTCAATAATGTAATGGTTGAAGCATAATAAGTGCTTCATATGTTCTAGGATATCGTCTACATTTTTATGATGATTATTTTATATGATAGGCATATATTTATGTACTACATAAACCTGTTAAATTGGCTAAATAAAATGCTTACCTTCCGGCATCCTCCACTAGATGTCGCTGGCGGCGCGTGTTCCGCCGGAAGCTGCTGTTGCTTGTGCGAGGGGGCCGCTGGAATGTTAATAAAAAAAATTATCAAAAATATTAATACTTTATTATGTTGCCAAAATCAAAAGAAGTTTGTCGAAGCGTTTGCGTGCCATCCACATGTTTAAATGCATTTTGGTTCAGGTACTACCTAATTCCACAGATAATACTATATACCTACTAGTACTAGTTAATTCCCACTTTTTATATCCTGGTCAAGGTTTCCACAGAGATTATTCGAATGTCTACGCGGACGAAGTGGCGAGAACTAGGTGGTAATGTAATTTAGCTGCATTTCCTCTAAGAATTGGGCTTATAATACAAGTGTCTCACCCGGCGACGCCTGCACGTTGCTGACGAGCATCGGCTTGCGCGGGGGCAGCTTGCTCTGAGTGATCACGGGGGCGCCACCTGCGGAATAACGTGACGATTGAATTGGGTTTCACTATGAAATAGCGAAGCGCTCATGGTGGAACTTGACAAACTGATCGTACTCGATCACGTTTGTTAAGCTACGCTTAGTCCGACCAGGTGTCGGATGGGTGACTGTTAAGTGGCATTACAACTGAGCGCTTCCGTGCTTCGGAGGGCACGTTAAACCGTCGGTCCCGGCTGTTGTCATCCGATAACAGTCGTTAAGCCAAGTCAGAGGCCTTACAGGCGGCTTGATAAGCTCTAACACCAGAGGTGGCCACTATTCCTCATTCGATAAGAAGAAGAACTATAAAACACAACGGTTTTATGAGGTCATCTAGTTAAATCAACTTTAACGCGTCACTACAATGGACTATATTAATTTATAGGTATCTATTAATAAAATCAAAAATAAGAGTGTAAGTATGGAGCATTGATTATTATTATGGAAGTATAGACTAGTATCGAAATGCGGAATAATATGGAAGTACGGAGTAGTATGAAAGTATGGATTAGTATGGAAGTAAGGATAAGTATGAAAGTATGGACTAATATTTGAAAATTATTTTTTGTATTTGTGGTGTGGTCTAGTCTCAGACCAAATAAAAAAAGTAAGACGGAGTCTTCCAAACAAAGCGGTGAGGCCTGTAAAACTACGCCTTGGCTGTGTACATACACAGTTCACGCATACACGTGTAACGAAACTACGCCTTGGCTTTCCATATAAAACCCTGCCGCCCAATCAAAAACTCACTCAGTGTTCGCAACGCTCCATCTTTCTTTTTTATTTGATCTGAGGGTCTAGCATGGAAGTATGGACTAGTATGTATGCATTATTATTATTACATATGTGTAGTCGGACGCGGAGCCCTCATAGTTACATACCGACGGAGGCCCTCAGCTCGCACTGCGCGCCCGCGGTGCCGGGCCGGCAGCGGCACGTGTAGTCGGACGCGGAGCCCTCATAGTTACATACCGACGGAGGCCCTTAGCTCGCACTGCGCGCCCGCGGTGCCGGGCCGGCAGCGGCACGTGTAGTCGGACGCGGAGCCCTCATAGTTACATACCGACGGAGGCCCTCAGCTCGCACTGCGCGCCCGCGGTGCCGGGCCGGCAGCGGCACGTGTAGTCGGACGCGGAGCCCTCATAGTTACATACCGACGGAGGCCCTCAGCTCGCACTGCGCGCCCGCGGTGCCGGGCCGGCAGCGGCACGTGTAGTCGGACGCGGAGCCCTCATAGTTACATACCGACGGAGGCCCTTAGCTCGCACTGCGCGCCCGCGGTGCCGGGCCGGCAGCGGCACGTGTAGTCGGACGCGGAGCCCTCATAGTTACATACCGACGGAGGCCCTTAGCTCGCACTGCGCGCCCGCGGTGCCGGGCCGGCAGCGGCACGTGTAGTCGGACGCGGAGCCCTCATAGTTACATACCGACGGAGGCCCTCAGCTCGCACTGCGCGCCCGCGGTGCCGGGCCGGCAGCGGCACGTGTAGTCGGACGCGGAGCCCTCATAGTTACATACCGACGGAGGCCCTCAGCTCGCACTGCGCGCCCGCGGTGCCGGGCCGGCAGCGGCACGTGTAGTCGGACGCGGAGCCCTCATAGTTACATACCGACGGAGGCCCTTAGCTCGCACTGCGCGCCCGCGGTGCCGGGCCGGCAGCGGCACGTGTAGTCGGACGCGGAGCCCTCATAGTTACATACCGACGGAGGCCCTTAGCTCGCACTGCGCGCCCGCGGTGCCGGGCCGGCAGCGGCACGTGTAGTCGGACGCGGAGCCCTCATAGATACATACCGACGGAGGCCCTCAGCTCGCACTGCGCGCCCGCGGTGCCGGGCCGGCAGCGGCACGTGTAGTCGGACGCGGAGCCCTCATAGTTACATACCGACGGAGGCCCTTAGCTCGCACTGCGCGCCCGCGGTGCCGGGCCGGCAGCGGCACGTGTAGTCGGACGCGGAGCCCTCATAGTTACATACCGACGGAGGCCCTTAGCTCGCACTGCGCGCCCGCGGTGCCGGGCCGGCAGCGGCACGTGTAGTCGGACGCGGAGCCCTCATAGTTACATACCGACGGAGGCCCTTAGCTCGCACTGCGCGCCCGCGGTGCCGGGCCGGCAGCGGCACGTGTAGTCGGACGCGGAGCCCTCCTCGCGCACGCAGCGCCCGCCGCGCGCGCACGGGTTGGGCACGCAAGGGTCCTGGTTGTACAATCAATTTGTGTTAAACGAATAGGAAGAATAATTGTATCTACTTACTCATAAACAATGAATCACACCCGTTTACACTAAACAGTTTTTTCAGTTTTAGTTTGGTTTGTAGTAAACGAATTTTAAATTTGAGATTTTAGTATTAACAACATTATTTTTATACAACACTAAATAATATACAGAAAATATTTGACTCACAACAGATCGTATTTAAAGGCGGGAATCGAACCCGATTAAGATCTAGTGCTAGACAATTTTTGTAGTAGGTTATTTAGTTTTTTAGTAAATGACTTAGGCGACTCTTAAGAGTCACATAATAGCTAATATCAAATCGCCCAAGTCTTTTGCTAAACTAAAAACTCGTCAGTATGTTCTTTGTACCAATACGTCATGTATCACTGTTTAGAAGCAATGTGTGTGCTTTAGCAGTATTGAAACACATTTATGTTGAATTTCAATCTTAAGGTATAATGTTCACAAATACTGTAGTAGTTTGTGTTAGAGTTGTGTGTAATTTCCCATTTTAGAATTTTGTGGGCATTACCCACTTGCACATGTTTAGCGTCCCCCATGGGCACCACTGCGAGGGCGCGGGGGGCAGCTCATCCTCCCTGCAGTCACCTTTGTAAGACTAACATCTTACCCTCATTACAGTTTACACTAGGTACCTATATGTCATGTCTCACTGTTTAAAATTCCATATGTGTGTTAAAATATGTGATATCACACTTTAATGTTGAATTTCTATCTTGTATGTGTAGCAGTATAGTAAGTAAGTACAGACTATGTTGTGTGTAAATTCCCTAATACCCACTTGCACATGTTTAGCGTCCCCCATGGTCGCGACGGCGGGGCGCGGGGGGCGGCTCGACCTCCCCGCAGCCACCGTTGTAGGACGTTACCACGTTTTTGTTCCTATATGTGTCTTACTGTTTAAAATGCCCTATCCTATGTGTAAAAACAACAAGGCGGCGGGTGACGATGGAATCACTACAGAACTTCTGAGAGCGGGCGGTAAGCCGATACTCAAAGTCCTCCAGAAGCTCTTTAATTCCGTCATCGTCCAGGGCAGAACGCCAAAGACATGGAACATAAGTGAGGTGATCTTGTTCTTTAAAAAGGGTGACAAGTCCCTCTTAAAGAACTATAGACCCATCTCGCTTCTGAGTCATGTCTATAAGTTGTTTTCGAGAGTCCTTACGAATCGTCTCGCTCGCAAGTTCGACGACTTCCAACCTCCCGAACAAGCCGGGTTCCGAAAAGGCTTTAGCACCATAGACCACATCCATACGCTGCGGCAGGTTATACAGAAGACTGAGGAGTATAATGAGCCACTTTGCTTGGCGTTCGTGGACTATGAGAAAGCCTTTGATTCGATTGAAACCTGGGCGGTGCTGCAGTCTCTCCAAAGGTGCCAAGTGGACTACAGGTATATCGAGGTGTTGAGGTACTTATACCAAAATGCCACCATGACGATCCGAGTACAGAACCAGAACACAAATCCTATCCAACTGCAGCGTGGTGTGAGACAGGGAGACGTTATTTCTCCGAAACTGTTCACAGCTGCGTTGGAGGACATCTTTAAGCTCTTGGACTGGAAAGGACTCGGCATCAACATTAATGGCCAGTACCTAACACACCTTCGTTTTGCCGATGATATAGTCCTTATGGCTGAGACCATGGAAGACCTCAACACAATGCTCGAAGATCTCCGTAGTGCTTCCCAAAGAGTGGGTCTTAGGATGAACATGGATAAGACGAAAATTATGTCAAATGCCCATGTTGTACCCTCTCCAGTTCATGTTGGGAACACTACACTTGAAGTTGTTGACCATTACGTATACCTAGGACAGGCAGTCCAGTTAGGTAGGTCCAACTTCGAGAAAGAGATCTCTCGTCGAATCCAACTCGGGTGGGCAGCATTCGGGAAGCTTCGAAAAATCTTCGCGTCCGACTTACCTCAGTGTCTCAAGACGAAAGTCTATGAACAGTGTGTGTTGCCAGTGATGACCTACGGCAGTGAAACGTGGCCGCTAACTATGGGTCTCATAAGGAGGCTCAAGGTCACTCAGCGTGCAATGGAGAGAGCCATGCTCGGCGTTTCCCTACGTGATCAAATCAGAAACGAGGAGATCCGCAGGAGAACTAAAGTAACCGACATCGCTCGAAGGATTGCTCAGCTGAAGTGGCAATGGGCGGGACACATAGCGAGAAGAACCGATGGCCGTTGGGGCAGAAAGGTTCTGGAATGGCGACCGCGCACCGGACGGCGCTCCGTGGGTAGGCCCCCGACAAGGTGGACCGACGATCTGGTGGAGGTCGCGGAAAGCCAGTGGATGCAGGCAGCGCAGGACCGATCGTTGTGGAGATCCTTAGGGGAGGCCTATACCCAGCAGTGGGTGTCGTGTGGCTGATATGATGATGATGATGATCCTATGTGTGTTTTACTAGTATATGATGTCACGCTTTAAGGTTGAGTTTCTATCAATGCACTATGTTCATAAATACCTGTTTAGAGAGAGAGAGAGAGAAGTAATGACTACGTTGTGTAATATATTGTTTTCCATGGTTATTGACGTTGTTTGAAGTTCCGAAATATCGGAGTCTCAAAAATAAACAGGTACATGGTGTAAATCCCGACATAGTTTATTCTATCTACGTTGTGTAAGCTGTGTTATAGTTGTGTGTAATGTCCCTAATGCCCACCTGCACATGCTTGGCGTCCCCCATGGGCGCGACGGCGGGGGGCGCGGGGGGCGGCTCGTCCTCGCCGCAGCCCGCCACCTGCCGCTGCATGCGCACCGCGTTGCCGAAGTCTACGCGCTTGTGGGTGATCCAGGCTTCTTTTAGGCAGCCTGTACGACAATGTATTCAATTCGTTGGTGCAGTACTGGCGTTAAGGGAGGGCGAGCACGTGCAACCACGGCACCCTGATTATCTAAAAAGAAACTATTTAGCGACCGGTTGCATTTGACATACATTGCCACTTTTCTTTGGTTTGTTTTTTTTTAACCCAAAAAGAAGTACTTAGCAATGGAATGGATCACGATCATCTGTGAACTGCAACCAGTCGCTAGGTGGTTTTTAATTAGATAATCAGCCCGCCGGTAGACTATCAATCGTATTGTTGCCTAGTGACCAGCGACGACGCGACGAATGAAACTGACCAAAAATCGCACTGCGCGGCCATTTTTTACTATAAACAAGCAATATTAGTGGATTACTTATCTGAGTAAAAACCGCGCTGCGCGGCTATTTTTTTACTATAAAGAAGCAAGATTAGTCGGTAAAACTGACTAAAAATCACTTTGACTTTACTATAATCAAGCAAAATTAGAAGAATAGCAGATGAAACTGACTAAAAATCGTTCTTTAACTAACAGGCAAAATTTAAGAACTTGGAATCGCAGATAGGCGGTGCCACGTAGAAATGTTGCCCATAGCGCTGGAAGTGCTAAAACTGGCACTGCGTTAGTGTATCTATTTTTAATCAACCCTTGTAAGGGGGCTTCCAAATGCGCGGGGGGGGGGATTAATTTTAAAGGACTTTTTAAGATAAAAATATTTATTTAGAATAAAAATATATTTACTAAATTCTTGGATTTTTTGCGGAACCCCTGAAAGCCTCTTACGGAACCCTATTCGGGAACCGCTGCACTCATTAAAATTCTCCTACTTTAAATGTCGTTTCAAAACATTAATGAATTACACCAATTTTCAAATTAAAGGTTGCTTATCTTTGTTGTTACTTCGTCCTGTCTACGTGGAAACTCTCGCTAGCATAGTAAGATAACAGCCTAGATATTACTCAAAGTGAGCTTTCTAGTAGGGTATAGGGTGGTAGGTTGTAGATAGAAGGTGGAAGTATGGATTAGTATGAAAGTACAGATTAGTATGGTACTATGGATAAGTATGGAAGAATGTAGTAAGTAATATGGAAGTATGGACTAGTATGGAAGTATGAACTAGTATACAAGGTGTTTGGTAAAAGCCTTATAAAGCCGAAAATGGCAGATAGGGACCATCAAACTGAACAACTTTTACTATGGGACCAACTCTGAAATCGCGAAAAAAAAACAGCTGTTTCATACATTTTGATATTTTCGTTATTAATTTTTGTATGAAACAGCTGAATTTTTTTTCGCGATTTCAGAGTTGGTCCCATAGTAAAAGTTGTTCAGTTTGATGGTCCCTATCTGCCATTTTCGGCTTTATAAGGCTTTTACCAAACACCTTGTAGAAGTATGGACTAGTATGGAAGTATGAACTAGTATAGAAATATGGGCTAGTATGGAAGTTTGAACTAGTATGGAGTAATATAGTTACAGGTTTTCCGCGTGTAGTTTAACTCCTTTATTGTCATTCACAAGTGCCTACCAACATTGATTGACTAGTATGGAAGTATGGCCTAGTATGGAAATATGGAGTAGTATGGAAGTATGGACTAGTATGGAAGTATGGACTAGTATAGAAATATGGACTAGTATGGAAGTATGGACTAGTATGAAAGTATGGACTAGTATGGAAGTTTGAACTAGTATGGACTAGTATGGAGTAATATTTAGGTTTTCCGCTTAGAGTTTGACTACTTTTTTGACATTCACAAGTGCCTGTCTACATTGATTGACTAGTATGGAAGTATAGTTTAGTATGGAAGTATGGACTAGTATGAAAGTATAGACTAGTTGTGGCAGTATGTATTAACATGGAAGTATGAATTATCATGATAGTACAGATTAGTATGTTACTATGGATAGGTATGGTTGAATGTAGTAGTAAGGAAGTATGGATTAGTATGGAAGTATGGACTAGTATGGAAGTATGAACTAGTATGGAAGTATGGACTAGTATGGATGGAGTAATATGGAGTCTCTCGCTTGGAGCTTGACTGCTTCTTTGACATTCACAAGCGCTTACCTTGAATAAATGATTTTGAGTAAATGTCTGGTAAAGTGACTCACCCCTAAAGCTGGTGACGTTCCTGAGGTGCCACCTGGCGAAGGCCTGCCTGGCGACGTCCTCGGGCACGCCGCCCAGGTACATGGGGCTCTCCAGGCGGAGGTACTCTTTGCTGCCTAGAGAGACAAAACAATAGTTGTAGCTACACGAAATAAGGTGGTACCCTTAGAATATTAACACCTAGAACGATAATTCCCTACAAAGCGCACTGTCAAAAGTGAGGCAACTAAAACAGCCAAAATGGCGCCGTTTTCAAATTGTTATTGTCCATTATTACATAATCATACCTAATAAGTACAAAACAGTTTCAATTTCCCTACCTTAAAGAGATTAGTTACTATATTATTGGATTTTAGTTACGATTCGGTAACTTATGAAGGATATAAATCTGAATACTGAGCCATTTTGGCTCAGTATTAGTTGCCTCACTTTGCATACGAGGACACGGCTTCTAGGTGTAATTATTCTAAGGTGGTACCAAATGATGTGATGATACTTAAACAGGTGAAAGAGTTGCTTAATCTGAACAACTTTCAAATTAATATACATAGGTCGAAAAAGGAAAAAAATGATAATTCATACTCTCATACAAAAATGTATTTATTGGTCAGCTACCGATTTACTGCGGAAAGGCGAAAAAAAGTTTCATTTATAGATTACTAGCGGCCGCCCGCGACTTCGTCTGCGTGGAAAGTTTTTTACTATCCCTCGGGAACAATTCATAATTTCGGGATGAAAGGTACCCTATGTCCTTCTCTGTACCCTTGACAACGTTTATGCGAAATTTCATGATGATCGGTTCAGTAGTTAGGACGTGAAGGCGTAACAAACAAACAAACAAATAAACAAACGGACTTTCGCATTTATAATATTAGTAAGGATGTATTCTGTGATAGTACTAGCGTACAGAAGTTGCACTCCACAAACTCATTTAAAATAGCTGTAAAAGACATAATGAAAATATCACTTAGTTAGGACCGATTTTCTAATCCCCAGAAAGCGGATTAAATTATTCCGGTTAAAAATCACTTTTGAAGGACTTCCGGCCAGATATGGCTTGGCAGACTTATTTATTCTCAAACACACTATTATAAGAGACAGTTTACCTACATAAGTCTGTCAGTCCTGAAATGGCAGAAAGTACTTGAAAGACGGTGCCAAAGATGGTCACTGGATACCTTTTCCTACGTCATGTGACTTCTTTACGAAAACACGTAATGAAAGATAAACGTTTGGAAATAATAGTGTGTTTGAGAATAAATAAGTCTGCCAAGCCATATCTGGCCGGAAGTCCTTCAAAAGTGATTTTTAACCAGAAGTGAAGGATTTTCTCAAATTTCCGGCCAATTTTATTTGCGATAATCTTCTGATCCTTGTTTAGCACAACTTTTCTGACCATGTGCCAAGCATTTCATCGTGATGTCATATGACGTAGGCAAAACTGTCACGGGCTTACGGACTATAAATAAAAGGCATTAAAAAAATTACATTCATCAAGTATTGAAAACTCAGCCTTTAGACTTGTAAAATCGTTTTTCCTCAAATGCTCACCCTCATTGATGATAGACCTGGCGGGCCCATCGTCGACTCGCAGCGTGAAGTTCTTTTTGACCGCCAGCAGCTCCACCTTGTGGTAGTTGCCGTCTGATACCATCTCGAAACTGGAACAAGATTTTGATGACTGTGTATGGCGCTGGAGATCGAGATCTACAAGTTTTCCTATTATTGCCCCTTAACTCAAAGTGAGCTTTTTGGTAGGCAGGTCGCAGGTTGTTGACAATCAAAATGGCTGAAATACATGGATTAGTATGAAAGTAAAAATTAGTATGGGAGTTTGGATAAGTATTATTATAGATTGTATGAATAAACTATGTCGGAATTTACACCATGTACCTGTTTATTTTTGAGACTCCGATATTTCGGCGCAGTTGCATGCGCCATGATCACGGAAGAACTGTCGATTGTTGCGTGCGGGTAGATGTTATTGGCAGAAGAATCGGTCTACCCTCCGTCTAGGTCTATTATTACTACGTTCGATACCGGTACCACTGTCTGCAAACTCACTATTCACTCGAATTTGTTCTCGACACACGACACTCACTGTATCTGTACGCGAAACGGCACTTTTTTATTTTTGTTGTTTTTACACAACCGGACTACTGGATTCCAGACACTCGACAATTTAAACCCATCCTCACGATTAAAATTTTTGTATTTGCTAATTTCAATCGCTTCTCTGACCATTCTTGGTATGTAGTGGCGTTCATTTGAAATAATCTGGGGGTTATGTAACTCAATCCAGTGATTTGTGTCCGAATGAATTAAATGTTCAGCAATGGCCGATTTTTGCGTATCGTTGTTTTTGACCGCTTTTATGTGCTCCTTTATACGGCATGCTATTGTGCGTTTAGTTTGGCCGATATATGAGCTACCACAACTGCAGTCGATCTTATAAACGCCAGGTTTCTCCAAAGGAAAACTATCTTTCGGGGACCGTAGACATTGCGATACCTTTTTCAAAGGAGTGAAGATAGTTTTTATTGCGTACTTTTTCAAAATATTTGAGACCTTATCTGTCACTCCCTTTAACAGGTACATGGTGTAAATCCCGACATAGTTTATTCTATTAACGTCAATAACCATGGAAATTTAAAACAATAGATTGTATGAATTTGTGGATTAGTATGGATGAATATCCATTCATCCATAGAATCCATACTAATCCACTCATTCATCTATTGGATTAGTATACCTAGATATTTATGTAGGATTAGTATGAAATGGGATGAGTAGTGTTAAGTGTGGAATTTTATCTGATAAAGATACGGAGATCTACCGAAACTCGACCGAAACCGTACAGGAGTCGGATCGAAGTTCAACCGGAGCTAGAATGGAGCAATACCGAGGAGACACCCCCGGTCAAGTTCGGTTAGTCTATGGTCGAATTTCGGGCCATCTGGGGAATCTCCGAATTTCTTACTTCCTGCGTCATTGTAGGCAACCGTTTTTTTTTAAATCCAATGCATCACAATGAATAAATCAAAAATATGCAAATTAATACAATTTATTATTGTACTCTAATGTAAATGATGGCATATTTTTAATTTATTCCTTGTGATGCATTGGATTTTAAATAAAATTTCGGGTGCCGACAGTAGGGGAGCGAGGGGCTTGTTGTAACAATTTTTACAAAACTTAATATATCTTGAGATGTATTGATTTAATTACCACCAACTAAACATTGATTGATACTCTAACTATTCTTCTATTAAGTCAAATTGAAAAAATATCAAATCTACAGGTAACTCTTTCACAATTAAATTTTTATTAAAAACAGGGCGGTGTTACAACTTACCCCGTGCTTGGGGTTTGTTGTAACACCTATTGGGGCAAGTAGTAACAGTATAAAAAACGAGAATGTAACACCTTTAATAACTTATTTGTTTCACACTTTGAACCATTTTGCTTTGTTTTCAACAAACATTAACTAGGTATTTTTTTAAATATGTATTTTTATCATATAATTAACTGAAACATATTTTTATATAATCAATAAATTTGAAAATTTTAGTTTTTAACTATTTATCTTATATACAACGTCATTTTGTAGTCGTTTTAATTAACTTAAGGGAGTGTTCTACTAATGAAACTAAACCTTTTTGCCCAAGAAACATGGGTCGAAAAACGACAAAAATTTTTGACTTCCCCATACTAATAGAATGTTTTAGCTATCTAGTTAGTATGGGAGACCCAAATTTTTTTGTCGTTTTTCGACCCATATTTCTTGGGCAAAAATGTTTAGTTTCATTGGTACAACACACCCTTAAGTTAATTAAAACGACTAAAAAATGACGGTGTATTCTTAAATACTCGTACTACTATTATAGGTACTTATATAATCAACATGGCACTGAAAACTTTATTTTTTACTGTATTGAAAACAAAATTGTTAACTGGTGTTTTCCTAGATAATGAGCACTAGTTGTTTCAAGTATTTAAAATGTAGGTAATTAGTAAACGTTATGCTGGAATACTTAAATTGACGTTGGGATAGAAATAAAAGATGTACCTTGTCTCAATGCCTAGGTTTTATTTACTTCACTGGTTGATCCAAAGTACACAAGGCTTTCCTTCTCTTAGATTATTATGTTAGGTACTTAATTAGTTTTACACATCATCCTGGATATTTAAATTTAGGGTTCTAACTAAAATACAATCAAGCGCTATGAGGTGTAGGTATATGAGAAAGGAAACCCTAGTGGAGAATATATCAATATATCAATCCAAGCATTGCAAATGCATAAGCCCAGGCGGGGTCGCTTTATGTTGGTTCGTGATTATGATTAAATCATCCCAATTACTAAAAGAAAATTAATTAAATAATCAGTCTAAATTTTGTACGGAAAACTAACTGGAAGCCCTTCAAGAGATCCTAGATTGGTAGCGGCATATCATCCCGGCGGCAGCGGCTGGGAGAGAATTATTATATAAAACGGTCCCAGCGTCTGTCGACTGGATGTGGTGAACTGACCTTCATGGATCCTCGATGGAAACAATGTAACGGCTTCATACCCTGACTTGCTGCGTTATCATCAAAGAATGTGTTCCATCGCAGGAGGTTAGTGATGGAAGGAACTAACCAGTAGATCACCGATATCCAAACCAAAGGTAAGAAATTAAATTAAGGAAAAGACGAAAAAACCCATCTGAAACAATAAACATGTGATGAGTACAATTCACAAATATTTCACTTTCAGATTCAACTTTGGAAATTTCAAAATGTTTGACTTACCGCAGATGCCTTTTGATTTTGAGTATTGTATTTTAACAACTCATGGCAGTTCTGCGAGCCACTCCACAACCCTGGAAGGAATAGCACGGCACATGTTGAACAACCATCAGAATATTTCGATTTCTCCAAGAAATACAACATGTGGGAAAATGTTTTACTTACCAAAATTAGATATTCAAGGGGAATTCCCTCATTTTAATAAAATGTTAGCCGATGATTACGGCTAATTTTCTTTCCCATGCTCCAGGAGACCATTCTTCCAAAAAAATGAAATCTAAAAATGACCCTGATTAGCCATTTTTCTGACAGCTCCTATCCCGACTTTTTTTTTTTTTTATGAGTAACCACAGACGAGAACTAGGTCTAACTTCAAATATTTTCCTGATTTGTCAGGCTGCTAACGCCATCTCTTGTGAGGCTTGAGAAGTACACTCTTTTCAACTAACGATTTTGAAGAAAATTAATAACTATTTTTATAGAAATATAACGTTAAAAAAATTTGCAACGTTACAATACACCCCCTCCAATGAAAGTTTCGAACGTAGTGAGAAACTACGCTGCCCTCAGCGTCAGTAATTAAAATCCTACCGGAGGAGCGTGCAAACATTGACTGAAAACATGCTAAAACCAAAACCTGTGGAATTGAGACAAAAAAACTTAACCTAAAAATCTGCCTTGGCGTCGCCGGGACTCCGGAGAGACACCGACACACATACGTGGCCTACGGCCTGGCGGGTAAACAAACAGCTTACCAGCTAAATCACCATAGCCATAAACCAAAAAAAAAATATCACCAAAACAAAGTAATGTGTGGTGGGTAAACAAATTACCAGCTAGATCACCTCACTAGTACCCTTAAGCAAAATCCATCACCTAAGAAACAAACCTATTAAAATACCCCTACATCACTAGCGAGTGTTACGTTACGTCGCTGCCTAAAAACACACATGCAAAATTTTATTTGAAAGCACACATCATGCTATAAAAAAACTTGTTGAATAAACAAGAAAATTTGATTACACCAGGAGTGTAAGATCGCTGGCATAAAACACAAGCATGCAAAAAAAAAAATGTCGTTGAGACAAAATTAAAAACTTAACCTAGGGGTTTGCCTTGGCATCGTCGGAGATCGAACGAGTCCCCGACACACATTCGTGTCCTACGGCAATGGCGATACGACTTAGGTACCATTTAGACACCATCACCAAAACTAAGGAGACCATTAAACCAAAGCAAAACTACCTTGACTTCAAAACCAACAAAATATATCCAACAGCTTTGACGTTAGTCCCAATCTCTGATAATCAAAACCCCCACCCTGCCAACTTCAGGACTATAGTATAATTCCTTCTGTCCGGAACACAACATTGATCCGCTTACATACTCCTTTCATTCTTCTAACTTATTCCATCACCTTCCGAGCTCCTATCAAATCTTATCTACTATTCATCATCTAACCTAACGTAGCAACAAGTTTGTTTACTTTCGCCACCCCTTGCAATAACCCCAGAGTTTTTTTTTTTATAGAAGATACTCGTAACTCCCTACTTTCTGATAATGTAGGACAAAAAAGTTTTTGCCCTAAATAAATTTATTGGTTTACCAATATTAATTAAACTCATCAACCGTCTTCGGGGTAAACCCTCGAGTTGTGGAAAAAAAATGTTTTTACGCAACCGTCAACGCAATGTTAGCTCGAGTTGGTAAACAAAAGCAACCGTCTTCACGGAGTAAACCGCTCGAGTTGAAAGAACAATTACTCGACCTTCAACGCAATGTCAGCTCGGGCCGGTAACAAAGGCAACCGTCTTCGCGGAGTGAAAAACTCGCTCCCGCTCGAGTTGGAAAAAAATTACACAACCGTCAACGCACTATCAGCTCGGGTTGGTAACAAAAGCAACCGTCTTCAGGAGAACCTTCGGGTTGTTAAACACAGACTTACAAATAAACTTACTCAAAGTTTTATTTATCTAAGTACACATTTAAATGCAAAAAAAAAACTAAAACTAGAGGTTAAACGCTCTAGTGCGCTTGAGCGCGCATAAAAACCTAAAACTAACCTAAACCTAGGGTTCGCCTTGGCATCGCCGGGTCCCGTGCGAGACACCGACACACTTTAAAGGTGGCCTACGGCATGGCAGGTTAGTAACGCACCTTTATTTTCGAGATATGCCAAGCACCTAGTGGTTTTCCATCTAGTGACACCAACTCATAAACTAGAGGAGAAAGAACTTTAGCCACTATGCACTTTTCGAACTTCGGCGCGAGTTTTGAGGCTTTGTATTTCACAGCATCGCTTTGGACAAATGTCTGCTTCCACACTTCTTGACCAACCCTTAAGGTCAATGGTCGTCTGCGGGTGTTGTAATACTTCGCATTTGTCTGATGCGCTTTAAGGATCCTTTCTCTGACCTTCTCAAAGACCTCTTTTAAAATACCGAACTCGCCCGCATATTCCTCTCTAGGCATCGTTACTTCATAGTCACCTTCTTGCGACTTTTTATAAAATGAACCATTTATAATCGGTTCCCTACCATGCACTAAAAAGAATGGCGAAAACCCTGTGCACTCATTTACAGCGCTATTTAACGCGAACTGTATCTTGTACAGATTCACGTCCCAAGTCCTATGATCGTCCTTGACATAAGACGAAACTGCTGTCATAACAGTTTTATTGTAGCGTTCGACTAGGTTGACTTGTGGCGTGTATCTTGGGCCATAATGCACCCTGGGGATGTTATAACGTTCTAATAACCCACGAAATTCCGATCCCGTAAATTGAACCCCATTATCGGTAATTACGGTTTCAGGAACCCCATGAGTTAAAAGGACAAAATGTTCAAACGCCTTAGCCACCAAAGCGCTAGTCGCACGACGCAAAGGAAAAAGCATAGTATACTTGGAGAAACAGCAGGTTACCACTAAAAGGTGTACAAAACCCGAGCGTGACTTGGGCAGGGGGCCCACCAAATCGCACGAGAGGACTTGAAACGGGCGATAGCACTGTTTCGGTTGACCCATGAGACCTGGAGTTAGTCGAGTGGAGTGCTTATATGCAGCGCAAGTATTGCAGTTTTTCACGAATTCCACCACGTCACGGTACATTCCTGGCCAGTAAAACTGCAGGGAAAGTTTCCTGTGAGTTTTAAACACGCCGAAATGTCCGAACGTGGGTGGCTCGTGGTGATCCGCAACTACTTTTGCTCGCTGTCCTTTGGGCACAACCACCTTCCAATCGAACTCCTGAGTCAAACTGTACTTGGACTTACTAAACCGATACAGCGTGCCATTTTCCACTCGGTAATTCGGAAAGTTTTGCGGATTATCTTGACAACCTTTAAAAATTCGGTCGTACCAATCATCACTACTGTCGACGCCAACAATCGCTTCGACTGGTAGGAGACGTGATAAAGCGTCTGGTACGACGTTGTCCTTACCCTTCCTATGCACGACCTTAAAGTTGTACTGTGATAACCGGCATCCCCATCGTGCCAAACGACCAGTAGGATTTTCGAGCCGAAGGAACCACTGCAACGACGCATGATCCGTTACGACAGTGAACTCGCGTGTCCCCAAATAGGGTTCAAACTTTTCGACCGCGTAAATCACTGCCAACGCTTCGCGTTCCGTCGCACCGTAGTTTCGCTCGTTTTTATTAAGAGACCTACTGATGTATGCAATTGGGTGCTCTTCTCCGTTCTGTACCTGTGTTAACATAGCGCCTATTCCATAACTCGAGGCGTCACAGTGTACAGTAAAAGGTTGGTCAAAATCGGGACAGGCTAAAACTGGAGCAGAAACTAGAGCGTTTTTGAGTTCGTTGAAAGCGGAGTCTGCTTCCGAGCTCCAATTAAACTTGACCTTGGTGCTCGTTAACGCATTTAAAGGAGCAGCGATAGTTGAAAAATTCCTAATAAATCTACGGTACCACGAACACGTCCCTAAAAACATTTTTACCTCTTTAGGGTTCGATGGTACTGGAAAATTCAGTATTGCGCTCACTTTATCCGGATCCGTTCTCAAACCGCACTCATCCACGACATAGCCCAGATATTTGAGAGAGCTTCTAAAAAACTTGCTTTTCTCAAAATTAATGGTTAAAGATGTACTTTTAATCCGATCGTGTAATCTATTAAGCAACAGAAGGTGCGTCTCGTAATCCTCACTCACAACGATTATGTCATCGACATAACAGAAAATCATGCCTTTTGTGACGTCGCTACAAAATGGATGACCGAAGAGATTATCCATCAGTCTCTGCTGTCTAGCGGGTGCGCCACAAAGTCCAAAAGGCATAACTTTAAACTTGAATAGTCCTCGTCCGGGAACAGTGAAACTAGTTTTTTCCTGAGCCGTTTCTTCCAAAGGGATTTGCCAGAAACTAGCTTTAAAATCTACGCTGCTTATAAACTTTGCGTTTTTCAGGCTGTCCAGGATCTGCGGGATGTATGGAATGGCGTAAGCGTCACCTTTGGTGATAGCGTTCAGCTTACGGCAGTCCAGACAAAAACGCCAGGAACCGTCGGATTTCGGAACCATCAGCACAGGATTGTTCCACGGGCTCTCACTTTTGGTGACCACATCCAATTCCAACATCTTGTCTAACTCCTTGTGGAGTTGACCTAACTTTTCCTGGGACATTGGATATGGTCGACACTTTATGGGAGGAGAATCACCGGTGTCAATCGTGTGCTGAATCATATTAGTCCGACCCAACCCCTTACGTTCGAAAGAGATGTCCTTAAAACTTTCTATCAAGGAATCCGCCAATTCCCTCTGGTGCAAGGACAGATCCTGAAAAGATTGGACAGACGTTACCGGACCATTCAAATTTGAAAGATTCACTAAAAAATCAGGAGGTGAGTTAACGTACGCAATGCTCTTAAATATTTCCGGCATTAAATTAAAAGCTTTCCAGAAATCTACGCCCAATATGACATCTGAGACGATAGATGGTATTACGTGAAACTTAATTATCTTTGTAACGTTATTAAAAGTAATGGGCAATGTCATGAAACCGATAGTATTACACTCAGATCCATCAGCGACGGTTACTCTGGAGTCCGTGGAAGATTCCACCGGATAACCTGCATTCACCAATCGTGTGTGAGCTCCGTTACCAATAATGGAAACAGCTGCGCCCGAATCTAATAGACCACAAATTGTCAAATCCAATAAATTTACATTTAAATATGGCCGTACATCACTTGAATGTGGTTCAAACAAAACCGGGGCGACGTTATGTGATTTAAAATAAGTCACCACTAACTCTTGCCAGTATTTCCAATCTTCAGGGTCGGCCTTCCCTGAAGTGGTTCCGCCGCGGTTTAAACAATTTAGTTTTTTGGCTTAGCATTACACTTCGGACACGACCTAATTGTGTAACCGAGCTCACCACAATTAAAGCATTTAATTCTTTTGTCCTCCACCGGACACTGTGCTCTGGTATGAGTGTTGACCTTGCATCGGTCGCAAAACCCAACCTTTTTGTTTGAATCATAAGTCCTAGGCTTATTTTCCGGTGGCCTAACAAAGTTGTTCTTGTTCGGTTGTCGGTAATTTTGTGTAGGTTTGTTCCCTACGACACCAACCGGAGTCTTACTTTTACCCTTATAGACTAACTCGGGATTCAAACTTGAGGCCTTGGGTGGCTCAGTAAACAAACTTGTTTTTTGCCGTGCTGCCTCTAACCTACGGCATACCGTTTTTAATTCAGTCACCGTTTCAAAGTTGTGTAACGCCAGCTGTTCCGTAAAAGTCGGCCTAACATTGTGCAACAAAATTTCCACTTGCTCTTCCTCGGACAAAGGTTTCTTGAGTCGCGAAAACAAACAACTCATTACCGAGAAATAAATATGAATCGGTTCCTCTTGACCTTGGGTCCTAGACCGAATCTCCCCCATTAGTCGATAATCGTAGTCGACGATGTCAAATTCCTCCAACAGCAAAGAACTGAGGTCTTTCCAAGAGGAGATTTGGTCTTTGACGCCTCGGTACCAGATCAGACCCTGATTTGAAAACAATGAGAAAGCAGACCTAAATAATTTTTCCTCCGAAACATTGTATGCAATAGCATGTTCCGCAACAGACTCTAAAAAGCTACGGGGATTTCCCGTGCCGTCAAACTGTATTTTCCACTTGGCGACGTTGGAGTCCGCCGAACAAGTGGTTGGAGATGACACAGACACCTGTGGCTCGATCGCTTTGTCATCTGCTGGTGGTGATGAAGATGAGGATGATGAACCAGATTCATGCGAATCCAGACGCTGACGCAGTTGTTTCAGGGCATCCTTGATACTGGATTTCACTGTGACGTCAGCCTCTGCTTCCGCATTCACCCTATCCAACCTAAACCACAAATGGCAGAACAAAGCCTTAGCCCTAGACAACAAACTTCGTTCACCTGAGGACTCAAAATCGGCGATGCGTTTCCGAAGGTCTTTTACTTTGTCGCAGATGATCGGCAACTCTTTCGCTGGAAGCGCATCGTCGTCACCTAAAATATCTTCAGGCCTAAAGTCTTTTAATAAATCTTTCAACTGTTTTCTTAACTTGAAAACCGTGTCCTCAGGTGTTTCGCCACGAATAGAAACCTCGTAAATCAGCTCGTCGCGATGCAGAGAATAAAGGTGCACTGTGTTCAATTCCATTTTGAAAGAAAAAAAAAATTTTTTTTTCTTTCGAAAAAATAAAAAAACCTAAGTTCAAAATAAATAAAGTTTAGTTATTTTAATTTAACGTTACCAATTGTTATTGTATTCTCCACTAAAGTTGAACAAAACAAAAAAAAAATTTTTGTCCTAAAATTTTTTCAAACTGATGGTCACCCTAGTTCATGATCAAAAATTTTTTATTTTTCCCAGTCTTGGGGACCAATCGTCAAAATACCTTTAAACTGTTTTGTTAACACAAAATTCTATTGTTAAAATGTATTAATTAACATGTTAAATTCCTTACTTAAAGTTAACATTCTATAAATTTTAACAAAACTTTAACTAATTGTTTTACTGCCTGTACATACAATGTTAACCGACGTTGTTACTGTGAACCATTAAATCTTCTATATAAAAGGTACATAAACAAATCACCTTTTAAAAATAGAATAAGTAAATCATTCTATTTTTATAAAGTATTTCTTAAAAAAAATACAACATTATGTTGACTTAAAATTATCAAACATAGTCAGTAATAGTTTGTGTTGACAAATTAGACCAAACCTAATAAAAAATGGTTTTAGGTTCGTCGCATTTCAAATTGTTCCAAATTTTTTTTTTTGTAATTAGGTAGGTACCAACATAATAAAACAACACAAATGATAGGTACCAAACAAACAAATAACTTAATGCTCACAAACCATGTCTTGTCAAACTTTACCGAACAAAAAAATTACAATATTTAAGTCTACGTTCAATATAAACTATTTTAATACCAAATTTTCACTAAAATTAATTGAATTGGGATTAATTTAATCATAATAAAGGGGCGCCATTGAAAACTAGGTTTTTTACTGTATTGAAAACAAAATTGTTAACTGGTGTTTTCCTAGATAATGAGCACTAGTTGTTTCAAGTATTTAAAATGTAGGTAATTAGTAAACGTTATGCTGGAATACTTAAATTGACGTTGGGATAGAAATAAAAGATGTACCTTGTCTCAATGCCTAGGTTTTATTTACTTCACTGGTTGATCCAAAGTACACAAGGCTTTCCTTCTCTTAGATTATTATGTTAGGTACTTAATTAGTTTTACACATCATCCTGGATATTTAAATTTAGGGTTCTAACTAAAATACAATCAAGCGCTATGAGGTGTAGGTATATGAGAAAGGAAACCCTAGTGGAGAATATATCAATATATCAATCCAAGCATTGCAAATGCATAAGCCCAGGCGGGGTCGCTTTATGTTGGTTCGTGATTATGATTAAATCATCCCAATTACTAAAAGAAAATTAATTAAATAATCAGTCTAAATTTTGTACGGAAAACTAACTGGAAGCCCTTCAAGAGATCCTAGATTGGTAGCGGCATATCATCCCGGCGGCAGCGGCTGGGAGAGAATTATTATATAAAACGGTCCCAGCGTCTGTCGACTGGATGTGGTGAACTGACCTTCATGGATCCTCGATGGAAACAATGTAACGGCTTCATACCCTGACTTGCTGCGTTATCATCAAAGAATGTGTTCCATCGCAGGAGGTTAGTGATGGAAGGAACTAACCAGTAGATCACCGATATCCAAACCAAAGGTAAGAAATTAAATTAAGGAAAAGACGAAAAAACCCATCTGAAACAATAAACATGTGATGAGTACAATTCACAAATATTTCACTTTCAGATTCAACTTTGGAAATTTCAAAATGTTTGACTTACCGCAGATGCCTTTTGATTTTGAGTATTGTATTTTAACAACTCATGGCAGTTCTGCGAGCCACTCCACAACCCTGGAAGGAATAGCACGGCACATGTTGAACAACCATCAGAATATTTCGATTTCTCCAAGAAATACAACATGTGGGAAAATGTTTTACTTACCAAAATTAGATATTCAAGGGGAATTCCCTCATTTTAATAAAATGTTAGCCGATGATTACGGCTAATTTTCTTTCCCATGCTCCAGGAGACCATTCTTCCAAAAAAATGAAATCTAAAAATGACCCTGATTAGCCATTTTTCTGACAGCTCCTATCCCGACTTTTTTTTTTTTTTATGAGTAACCACAGACGAGAACTAGGTCTAACTTCAAATATTTTCCTGATTTGTCAGGCTGCTAACGCCATCTCTTGTGAGGCTTGAGAAGTACACTCTTTTCAACTAACGATTTTGAAGAAAATTAATAACTATTTTTATAGAAATATAACGTTAAAAAAATTTGCAACGTTACAGCACTTTCAAATCACAGTTAGTTAAATTATAAATCTTCAGATTAAGTCTAATAATCAACCTATACCAAAGGCCGACCGGTTAAATGAGTCCTCGCCTGCGGGGCACAGGGGCGCGAGTGAGACGAGAACGGGAGCGATGCGGGTGACGGGCGACGAACGCCTGCCGCCCACACCTCTCACGACCCCCGTTCTCGTCTCCCCTCGCGCCTCTGTGCCCCGCAGGCGAGGACTCATTTAACCGGTCGGCCTATACCTTACATCTTACAATAATCAGTCTTTCAATAAGTTTGTATATCAATGAACTTAGTGTTCATCTGAGTTTCAGTTAATACAAACAAAAAATAGTATTTCTTGAGACCCAAACAAATAAGATAAATTACGTTACACATAATAACTGTCACATACAACAATATGGGGCAAGTTGTAACTTGTTACAACAAACCCCAAGATTTTGTTACAATTAATAATAAAAACAAGGGGTTAATACCCCAAGGTATATTTCTTAATATTTATCACGATAACTATTTAATCGACTTAGTAATCTCAAAAATAGTGATACAACATCTTATATAGATAAATTTTAACACCAAATAAAATACAAAAAGCTTCAATTAGTCGATAATTGTAAAGCTAATCAAAATTTTACGAAGGTAAAAATATACGTTACCTGAGAAAAATGAAGCGCTTGTACATATTTACTCAGTGCGCCGCCTGGCAGGATATTGGGTGTGATGTCGTGGTAGGGCGCGGTATAACGGTAAGATTGAGTCGTAGAAATTTAAGTTTTAGTTTATGTTCCTAGAGAACAAGCCCTGTTACTACTTACCCCTGTTACAACTATCCCCTCGCTCCCCTAACGCAGGAAGTAAGAAATTCGAAGATTCAGCCATCTACACGATCGAATGAGTGAAAGAGATTGTCGGTCAACAAAAAATGTACGCGTCATGATTAGCAGTTGATCAAATAAAATCGCCTCGTGTGAATCCTCTATAAGTGGTTTCGTGTCAGGTCGATCGTTTCCACTAGGTGAGTGAGTGAGTAAGAAAATGAATTATTGAGTGAATGAATGAGATATCTTTACATTGATAAGTACTTATTCGAAGTCATAGCTAACACGCGGCCGTATTGAATCAATGGATAGCATCACCGTATAATTAAATGAATGATTAAGTGAGTGAGCGAATGAAAGAGTAAGCGAGCGAATGAATAATAGGTCAGGGAGCAAATTAATGAATAAAAAAGAATATAATATGGTGATGGTGAGTGTGCGAATGAAAGTATGATGAGTGAGTGTATGAGTTAGTGAGCCAATGAACAAATAAGTGAGTGAGTAGGATGGTTGCCGACATCGTAGCTGATCCGCACAGACTCACAGGCCGTTGAACAGACTCACTAGTAAGGTGAGTGAGATATCAAATAAATAAATGTGTGAATGAATGAACGAAATGTGACCGAATGAATGAACAAAATGAATGGATGATAAAGAGAGTGAATCGATGAATGGATGTAGGGCGAGTGAGTGAAATAATGTATGAGGGACTGAGCGAATGAATGAATGAACGAGTGAGATACCTGTACATAGTGGAAGTGGGATGGTTGCCGACATCGTAGCTGATCCGCACGCGGCCGTTGAACAGCTCCACCGCCAGGTGCTCGTTGTCGCCGAAGTACATCAATACGCCGTGGTGCTGGGTTGTGCTGAATACTGATGGGAAAACAGTTATTGATTAAGAGTCATCAGGAGCTGATAGACCTGCTAACAGCTCCAGAACTTTCTATATCCGGTGCTATGCTTTCCATATAGGTACTTATTTTACTCCATGGTTTCCGTGTTCGATACGTCAATTTCTTCTCGATGGATATATATGAATACTAGACTCTTCCGACACCAATAGCTGTCAGCAATGAATCCGAAAATTATTATCTAGGTTTCGAACCGAACTCGTGAAAAGTTACGGAAACCGTAGAGTAAATAATAGAAAGTATATCATCGGATACGAAAAGTTTTCGACGTTTGTGAATAAGGGCCTTGATGATGCTTCGTGTAGTGTCCCTACATCATCACATCAAACACGTGTAGAGTAGTAAGTGTAGGGGTACGGTGTGTTGCTGATGCCGTCGGTGTGTCTGCATTTATTTGCGGGCAGTGCATAAATTTCTTGCATGTTTTACCATCTGTTTTCTCACCTAAAGTGATGTTTGGTTGACCCAGCAGGAGTTGTTGTGGTGAAGTGTATGTATGTATGTATTATACACACATAATTATACTAGGTATGTTGTTATTGGTGTTCTCACCTAAAGTGACGTTGGCTTGTGGAAGGGTGCGCAGGGGCTCCAGCTCGACCCAGGAGTCGTTGTGGTTGAAGGTGAGGGAAGTCAGGTACTCGCAGAAGCGACCTAACACATAAAAATACTAATAAACATTGGGATGTATTTCATAGCACTTTAAATTTGATGAAAACAGCTATAAAATTGTATATTCAACACTTTAAAATAACAATAGATCTATAATTTAATATTATCACTACAAAAATAATGGTTTGCATTATAACTGTAAGCTTCAAAATCGGTACGGAGCCTTAAAATGAGATTGAAAACTGTCAAAAAGAGATGATAATAACATGTGGCATAATATACTTACCGGAATATCCGGGCGCGCATTTGCACAGGTAGTCGCCGGCGTGGCCCGAGCGCTCCATCATAATGTCGTCCTGCGGACCAACCACTGACACTCACTCATATTATTGTAAATAAGGTCTTATTGCTATATAAATAAGGTGCACTTAAACTTTAACGTTGGTGTGCCTCAAGGTTCTATCTTAGGTCCATAATTGTTTGTTATTAATAGGTTAAATATTGCTAGCACAGTGGCCAATGGCCACCACGTGACCAACCACTGACATTTACTCATAATTATTATTGTAAATAAGGTGTTATTGCTATACAGATACGGTGCAATTTAGCAATACACAAAAAGTTAAATGTGTGCCCCAGGGCTCTTTCTTGGGTCCTTAATTGTTTATCATAATAGTAGTTTATGAAACTGACACATAAAGAGGGGTATTAAAACACGAGTGTGTGTTTAAAAACCGAGCCGTAGGCGAGGTTTTTAATAGTATCACACGAGTGTTTTAATACCTAGTTATGTGCAGTTTCATACACTACTTTATCTACACTCATACATTTGGGATTGAACCTACTAAATAAACGATCAACGTTAGAAAAGAGAGGGAGACTGTTTGTATTAGCAAGGTACCTACCTTGTAATAAGTCAATTCCTTAGCTGCATCTAAACTAAAATATCGGGCAGAGTAAATATTTTTTCACATTTTAAAGCAAGAATAAAAAAACCTACAAAATTCAGTAAGTATAACAAAATGTAAAAATTGAAATCAAAACTTTATCGGAAATGCTTGGCGCGCATTCCATTAGAAAAAAAATATCAGTGCATTTCAACAAAAGAACTAATCGCACTAAAGTCATCGATTACCATAGAGTTCATTTTAATCATGAAAAATATGTGGGAAAATATCGTTGTTTTTTTTTTAATGTTACGGCACTGCCTTCTTTTTGGATTTGCCCTGTATCGTAATGAGAAAAAAAGTTATTTTATGATGCAGTTGACTGCATCGTAATGAGTTTATTTTTTAATTTTACCTATCCACGAAAATAAAGTACGTATTTATATTACCTTTTTTGAATTCATATTTGGAACATTACGTTGTGAGTGTAGATAAATAGGTTTATATTGCTAGCACATGTATTACAGGCGTAGCCCGCGCGCTTCACCATAATGGCGCCCTCCAGACCAACTACTGGCACTTACTCATATTATTGTAAACGAGGTCTTATTGATATAGAGATAAGGAGAAATTTAGAAATTTACTAAAAGTAATATGTGTGCCCTAGGGCTCTTTTTTAGCTCCACAATTGTTTATCCTTAATAGGTTAAATATTCTTTGCACAGGTCGCACAGTCGCCTTCCTCCAAGGAGATGATAACGAGGGTGATGATGATGATGAGGTTGATGATGATGACGAGGGTGAAGATGACGATGGTGAAGATGACAAGGGTGAAGGAAGATGAATATAGTGAAGATGACAAAGGTGAAGATTACGAAGGTGATGAGTGAAGGTGACTAGCGTGATTATGAGGGGGGTAAAGATGACGAATCCCATGATGACAAGGGGGAAGATGACGATGGTGAAAATGACAAGTGTGAAGATATCGAGGTTGATGATGACAAGTGTAACGATGACGAGGGTTATGATGTGGGTGAAGATGATAATAGTAATGATGAGGATGACGAGGAGGAGGGTGATAATGAGTTAAATAATAATGATGAGGGTGATAATGATAAGGGTGATGACGATGATGTACATACCTGTAAGGCGGCGACGGGCAAGTAGCAGACCCCGTGCAGGCAGTCGTGGTGCGCGCAGGGCGAGGTGCGGCGCGGGTGATGATGATGAGGTCGATGATGTACATACCTGTAAGGCGGCGACGGGCAGGTAGCAGACCCCGTGCAGGCAGTCGTGGTGCGCGCAGGGCGAGGTGCGGCGCGGGTGATGATGATGAGGTCGATGATGTACATACCTGTAAGGCGGCGACGGGCAGGTAGCAGACCCCGTGCAGGCAGTCGTGGTGCGCGCAGGGCGAGGTGCGGCGCGGGTGATGATGATGAGGTCGATGATGTACATACCTGTAAGGCGGCGACGGGCAGGTAGCAGACCCCGTGCAGGCAGTCGTGGTGCGCGCAGGGCGAGGTGCGGCGCGGGTGATGATGATGAGGTCGATGATGTACATACCTGTAAGGCGGCGACGGGCAGGTAGCAGATCCCGTGCAGGCAGTCGTGGTGCGCGCAGGGCGAGGTGCGGCGCGGGTGATGATGATGAGGTCGATGATGTACATACCTGTAAGGCGGCGACGGGTAGGTAGCAGACCCCGTGCAGGCAGTCGTGGTGCGCGCAGGGCGAGGTGCGGCGCGGGTGATGATGATGAGGTCGATGATGTACATACCTGTAAGGCGGCGACGGGCAGGTAGCAGACCCCGTGCAGGCAGTCGTGGTGCGCGCAGGGCGAGGTGCGGCGCGGGTGATGATGATGAGGTCGATGATGTACATACCTGTAAGGCGGCGACGGGCAGGTAGCAGACC
The DNA here is from genome assembly GCA_928269145.1 of Agriphila tristella. Lineage (NCBI taxonomy): Eukaryota > Metazoa > Arthropoda > Insecta > Lepidoptera > Crambidae > Agriphila > Agriphila tristella. The sequence continues at coordinate 15,400,028 of OV743448.1, read as the reverse complement.
CCGTGCAGGCAGTCGTGGTGCGCGCAGGGCGAGGTGCGGCGCGGGTGATGATGATGAGGTCGATGATGTACATACCTGTAAGGCGGCGACGGGCAGGTAGCAGACCCCGTGCAGGCAGTCGTGGTGCGCGCAGGGCGAGGTGCGGCGCGGGTGATGATGATGAGGTCGATGATGTACATACCTGTAAGGCGGCGACGGGCAGGTAGCAGACCCCGTGCAGGCAGTCGTGGTGCGCGCAGGGCGAGGTGCGGCGCGGGTGATGATGATGAGGTCGATGATGTACATACCTGTAAGGCGGCGACGGGCAGGTAGCAGACCCCGTGCAGGCAGTCGTGGTGCGCGCAGGGCGAGGTGCGGCGCGGGTGATGATGATGAGGTCGATGATGTACATACCTGTAAGGCGGCGACGGGCAGGTAGCAGACCCCGTGCAGGCAGTCGTGGTGCGCGCAGGGCGAGGTGCGGCGCGGGTGATGATGATGAGGTCGATGATGTACATACCTGTAAGGCGGCGACGGGCAGGTAGCAGACCCCGTGCAGGCAGTCGTGGTGCGCGCAGGGCGAGGTGCGGCGCGGGTGATGATGATGAGGTCGATGATGTACATACCTGTAAGGCGGCGACGGGCAGGTAGCAGACCCCGTGCAGGCAGTCGTGGTGCGCGCAGGGCGAGGTGCGGCGCGGGTGATGATGATGAGGTCGATGATGTACATACCTGTAAGGCGGCGACGGGCAGGTAGCAGACCCCGTGCAGGCAGTCGTGGTGCGCGCAGGGCGAGGTGCGGCGCGGGTGATGATGATGAGGTCGATGATGTACATACCTGTAAGGCGGCGACGGGCAGGTAGCAGACCCCGTGCAGGCAGTCGTGGTGCGCGCAGGGCGAGGTGCGGCGCGGGTGATGATGATGAGGTCGATGATGTACATACCTGTAAGGCGGCGACGGGCAGGTAGCAGACCCCGTGCAGGCAGTCGTGGTGCGCGCAGGGCGAGGTGCGGCGCGGGTGATGATGATGAGGTCGATGATGTACATACCTGTAAGGCGGCGACGGGCAGGTAGCAGACCCCGTGCAGGCAGTCGTGGTGCGCGCAGGGCGAGGTGCGGCGCGGGTGATGATGATGAGGTCGATGATGTACATACCTGTAAGGCGGCGACGGGCAGGTAGCAGACCCCGTGCAGGCAGTCGTGGTGCGCGCAGGGCGAGGTGCGGCGCGGGTGATGATGATGAGGTCGATGATGTACATACCTGTAAGGCGGCGACGGGCAGGTAGCAGACCCCGTGCAGGCAGTCGTGGTGCGCGCAGGGCGAGGTGCGGCGCGGGTGATGATGATGAGGTCGATGATGTACATACCTGTAAGGCGGCGACGGGCAGGTAGCAGACCCCGTGCAGGCAGTCGTGGTGCGCGCAGGGCGAGGTGCGGCGCGGGTGATGATGATGAGGTCGATGATGTACATACCTGTAAGGCGGCGACGGGCAGGTAGCAGACCCCGTGCAGGCAGTCGTGGTGCGCGCAGGGCGAGGTGCGGCGCGGGTGATGATGATGAGGTCGATGATGTACATACCTGTAAGGCGGCGACGGGCAGGTAGCAGACCCCGTGCAGGCAGTCGTGGTGCGCGCAGGGCGAGGTGCGGCGCGGGTGATGATGATGAGGTCGATGATGTACATACCTGTAAGGCGGCGACGGGCAGGTAGCAGATCCCGTGCAGGCAGTCGTGGTGCGCGCAGGGCGAGGTGCGGCGCGGGTGATGATGATGAGGTCGATGATGTACATACCTGTAAGGCGGCGACGGGCAGGTAGCAGACCCCGTGCAGGCAGTCGTGGTGCGCGCAGGGCGAGGTGCGGCGCGGGTGATGATGATGAGGTCGATGATGTACATACCTGTAAGGCGGCGACGGGCAGGTAGCAGACCCCGTGCAGGCAGTCGTGGTGCGCGCAGGGCGAGGTGCGGCGCGGGTGATGATGATGAGGTCGATGATGTACATACCTGTAAGGCGGCGACGGGCAGGTAGCAGACCCCGTGCAGGCAGTCGTGGTGCGCGCAGGGCGAGGTGCGGCGCGGGTGATGATGATGAGGTCGATGATGTACATACCTGTAAGGCGGCGACGGGCAGGTAGCAGATCCCGTGCAGGCAGTCGTGGTGCGCGCAGGGCGAGGTGCGGCGCGGGTGATGATGATGAGGTCGATGATGTACATACCTGTAAGGCGGCGACGGGCAGGTAGCAGACCCCGTGCAGGCAGTCGTGGTGCGCGCAGGGCGAGGTGCCGAGCGCGGCGTGCGGCGCGGCCTCGCAGTAGCGGCCGGCGTACCCCGGCTGGCACGCGCACGCGTACTCGTCTAGGCCGTCCACGCACGACGCGCCGTTCTGCGACAAAACGGAAAAAGATTTCACTCGCGCCATTGAAGGAAGGAATCTAGTTAGATTCCTTTCTTCTTCTGAAGGGGTGGTAGGAAAATATAGACGATTCAAAAGTACTTAATAATTAAGTTTATTTGAATAAAGCTTATTTGACTTTGGCTTTGACTTCAGTTAGGAGGCCCTGCCAGAATCACGACACAAAACAATCACATTTTAGTTTCCTAAAAAATTCTTCTACATCGATATTCCTACTTCGACACTTGTACTTCAGTACTTTGACACTTCTACTTCGAAAGTTCGACTTCGACACTTTTAAATCGATACTTCTACTTCGAACTTCTTTATTGACACTTCTATTTCGACACTTCTACTTTGACGCTTCGACTTCAACACTTCTACTTAGACACTTCGAATTCAACACAACGACTTTGACATTTCGACTTCGATACTTCAACTTTGACACTTCTATTTCGAAACTTCTACTTCGACACTTTTAAATTGATACTTCCACTTTAACACTTCGACTTCAAGGCTTCTACTTCGACAATCTGATTTCGACACCCCGACTTCAACACATCTTCATCGACACTGACTTCGACATATCAACTTCGTCACTACGACTTAGACACCTCGACTTCGACACTTCTACTTCGACATTTCTACATCGATACTTCGACTTCGACACTCCCATTACGACACTTCTATTTCGACACATAGACTTCAACACTTCGACTTAGACACCCTGACTAGACACACTTTTAATTCGACACTTAAAATCTATACTTTTACTTCGATACTTCTACTTCGTCACTTCTTCTTCAACACTTCGACTCTTCTATTTCGACACTTTGACTTCGACACATCGACTTCGACTAAGGCTCGTATTACAGAATCAAACTCAAACTCAAATCTCTGCTTGAGTACAGTTAGATAGGGATGGCGCTATATGCGATGAATAGCACCATCCCTTTCTAACTGTACTCAAGCAGCAAGCAGTGCTTGAGTCTCGTCCTATAATACGGACCTTAGACACCCTGAATTCGACACTTCAACTTTGACAGCGACACTTCGAATTCGACACTCCGACTTCGATACTTCGACTTCGACACTTCAACTTCGTCACTTCTATTTCGATACTTCGACCTCGACACTCCGAATCGACACTTTAACTTCGTCACTTCTATTTCGATACTTCGAATGCGACAATCTGATTTCGACACTTCTTCTTCGGAACTTTGATTTCGACACTTTGACTTAGACACCACGACTTCGACACTTCTACATCGACACTTCGATTTCAACATTTTGACTTCGAAACTTCGACTTAGACACCCCGACTTCGACACTTCTACATCGACACTTCGACCTTGACTCATCGACTTCAACACATCGACTTCGACATTTCGACTTAGTCACCCCAACTTTGATACTTCAACTTCGACACTTCGACTTAGTCACCCCGACTTAGACACTTCTACTTGCTGACTTCTTGTCAGCTAAAAAAGTCTGGAACGGGTGGTAGGAAAATATAGACGATTCAAAAGTACTTAATAATTAAGTTTATTTGAATAAAGCTTATTTGACTTTTGACTTCGACACTTCGAACTTGACACTTCTACTTCAACTTCTACTTTGACAACGACACATCGACTTCGACGTCTCAATCGACACATGACACTTCTCGTGCGCAGGCTCGACTGAATCAGCCGCGAGCAGAAGGAGTAAGACCCTCCTGGTACAGATAAACGAAAAGTTAGTTTAAAGTATCTATTTACCTGGCACATGTGATTGATGCAGTCGTCCGCATTAACAGTGCAGTTCTGTCCCGAGTACCCTTTGGGGCAAGAACAGGTGTAATGGCTGCGGTGGTCCGTGCAGATGCCGCCGTTGGCGCAAGGGTTGAACTCTGATGTGCAGAACGGGATCTTCTTTTCGCAGAATTCACCTGAAATAAGAATCAAATATAGAAATATGCTTTAAAATCATTGCTGATATTTTGGAATATTTTTTTTTGTGACGTTATGGTGTAGAGTAGAGACGTGTTGTGTCGTGTAGTATTATGTCGTTTACATATCATGTCAGATGATGTAGTAATGATTGTGTACTGCTATGTCGTGTTGTCGGTCATATAGTGTCGTATCGTGTCATTTAGAATAGTGTAGTGACATGCCCTGTTGTATCGTGTGGTGTCAGCCTCTCTAGCATGACCACCGATACACGATGTTACATCGTGTGGTAGCGTTTTATCGACACTCAACTGTCAAATTCATTGTCTTTTGACAAATAAACGTGATAAATCGTTATATCGCTTTCGGTGGTCATACTATGTGTAGTGTATTAAAATTTAAACAACTTCATTTAGTGTCGTGTGGTGTGATGACAGATGGGGTAATGTGGTAGTGTGATACATACCCATGTACCCCGGCGCGCATTTACACGTGTACCCCTCAAGGCGGTCTACTACGCAAGTCGCGTTGTTTTGACAACTTTGTCGTGTAGTGTGATGACAGATAGGGTAATGTGGTAGTGTGATACATACCCATGTACCCCGGCGCGCTTTTACACGTGTACCCCTCAAGGCGGTCTACGCAAGTCGCGTTGTTTTGACAACTTTGTCGTGTGGTGTGATGACAGATAGGGTAATGTGGTAGTGTGATACATACCCATGTACCCCGGCGCGCATTTACACGTGTACCCCTCAAGGCGGTCTACGCAAGTCGCGTTGTTTTGACAACTTTGTCTTGTGGTGTGATGACAGATGGGGTAATGTTGTAGTGTGATACATACCCATGTACCCCGGCGCGCATTTACACGTGTACCCCTCAAGGCGGTCTACGCAAGTCGCGTTGTTTTGACAACTTTGTCTTGTGGTGTGATGACAGATGGGGTTATGTGGTAGTATGATACATACCCATGTACCCCGGCGCGCATTTATACGTGTATACCTCAAGGCGGTCTATACAAGTCTCGTTGTTTTGACAACTTCAGATAGTGTCGTGTGATGTGATGACAGATGGAGTAATGTGGTAGTGTGATACATACCCATGTACCCCGGCGCGCATTTACACGTGTACCCCTCAAGGCGGTCCACACAAGTCGCGTTGTTTTGACAACGATGACTCACGCAGTCGTCGATGTTCACTTCGCATCTTACGCCTGTGTAACCAGCTTCACACGAACAGCTGGCAACAAAAAATACTTGACATATAGGAGGGTATTACTCTAGTTTGTTTGTTATTCTGTTGCTAATCTGTTGATAATGTTGTGGGTTACAATAAATACTTATGAATTCCTTAAAGTATTATAATCCCCGCAAATTGTTAATGCGCTGGAACCTTGTCACATTAACATCCGTATGTTGATGTCATCAGCAACTAAAAATCAAATGTAACAAGAAAATTCTAATAGGTAATTCAATATAGTTTAGTTATAAATAAATAAATATTTGACAACATCACATACATTGCTCCAATTCCAAAGTAAGTAGCTATAGCACTTGTGTTATGGAAATCAGAAACAACGGTGGTATGACACACACAGTTATTGAATTATTATTTTTAATGAGATAGGGTCTAGGTAGGTATATAAAAAATACAATTATTTTTATTTTTGTGATTTAAAAAAATAGCCATCAGGCTCATTAGCACTTTGCGGGGATAGTATTTAGTTGTTGTGGTACCTTCGTGGTCAACCCGTGACCACGGCCGATGCATCTCAGTTGGAATGAAACGTCGGGAAAAGGTAGGACTTTAAAAACTTGTGTTTAAGTTTAAACGCGTTTAATACCTGTGATTTTTATCTAATAAAACTTTACTTCTTTATAAAGTACCTAAATAAATAAAGTACCTAATGAACTACTAGGAGCTCGGTGGCGTAGTCGTTTAGCGCCTGGCCAAGCGATTGCGGAGGTCAAGCAACGTTCACAAGGGTCTCTCATGGGATGGGTGACCAAAAATTTATTATCTCGAGCTCCTCCGTGCTTCGGAAGGCACGTTAAGCCGTTGGTCCCGGCTGCATTTGCAGTCGTTAACACCCACCAATCCGCATTGGGCCCGCGTGGTGGGTTATGGCCCGTCCTTCTTATCCACCCATAAGGAAGGTCTGTGCCCCAGCAGTGGGGACATCAAAAATGGCTGATGGACAATGAACTACTTACTGGAATCTGCCCTCCTCGAGCAGTTGGCACTGCCCGTTGGCGCACGGCGAGCCGTAGCACGCGTCGATTTGGTGCTGGCACGTTTCGCCGTGGAAACCCCTAGTGAATGAGTGAGTGAGTGAACGAATGAACAAAAAACTAAGAACTAAGTGTAAACTAAGTGTGAATTGCACACCGTACGCCGCACATGTCAACACACTGTCACAATAAATTCACCACCGTGTTCACTATAGGCACACCCCGGACACTTCATACAACCACGCTATTATAAACAGATAACGTCAGATGACCTTTTGTACACGCGCAACCGTGTGTGTAAGTCTAGGGCTACCGTGCAGTTTGTACTGTATTGTATGAGCGGCGTTCAATTCAAAATTCGAACTTTTTGGTAAATAAAGTTACGACGCATTGCTTTGAATATCAAAATAAGTTGACAGTTGACAAACACGACTAAAAGCTTTGACGAATTGCTTTGGATATCAAAATAAGTAAGTTGACGCTGACAAACACGACTAAACGACCACACGATTCGGCACACGAATTCACGAGGTGGGGTGAGGTAATTGATTTTGGGGCGGGGCAGAGAGTGTCCTTTCTGTACGGTAGTACTTATATTTATTCTGTGCTACTGGGTGAAATCGAAAACAGTCGAAAAGTTTTGTGATGTTTCGCTGTAAAAGACTAGGTATTGAATTAATGAATAAATAAAATCGCGAGGGATAAATAACATTATTCCTGTTGAATTGAATGTATAAAATCCTGAAATCGAATAAAATAATTATTTGAGAGTCAGGGTGAGCTGTAGCTAGGGTTGCCAACCCTACTATATAATGTAGTATCCTACTATATTGAGGGCTCGCCTACTATATTTTTTGAAAAAATATATAGTAGGCAAAACTACTATATTTTTTCAAGTGAAAAAAATAAACAAAAACAACAAAAAAAATTACTTACCTATATGCACATTAAAAATGTTAATAACTACTTAAGTAGGTATGAAAAATGCAACTTCTTTAAAATCCTCCATACAAAACGGCAACCTACTATATTTTTTTGGACTTTTTCGAAATCTACTATATTTTTACACTAATAATCTTGAAAATACTATATTTGATGCAAAAAAGATGGCAACCCTGGCTGTAGCCCGCGTCAATCTACAAGCAAACAAATGAATGAACAATCAAATCGTAAAAATTAGTGACATCTCATCCTTACCTCGCGCACGCACACTCGAATCCCCCAGCCGCAGTAGCAGCACACACTCCGCCGTTGAGGCACGGATTGTTGTAGCAGCGGTCGCATTTGGACACAACTTCAGCTGGCGGCTTGCCTGCGACAAATAACGGTTTTTAATAAAAGATTTTCACTTGTATCGATCTTGCTTGTTGTATACAACAATCTGATGATTAGCCTTTTGAAAAGCAGTCTACAAACTAGAAACTCACAGTTCATTCAGTTATTAATACCTACTTATACTTAGGTATATACTGATGACGTACTTCTATTTTAGCCTGCCAATCAATTATTACATAATCTAGGTACATGCATCTACACACAAACGCAGTGGCTTGTGTCGGCGCACCTTGCGATGCCAAGTTCTACGTATTTTGTAACTATTTTTACATATTCTTACCTATACACACAAACGCAGTGGCCTGTGTACTCAACACCAGCTTGTCACTCATTGGTTGAGTGTCAACACACCTCGCAATGCCGAGTTCTACGTATTTTGTAACTATGGTTACCTATTCTTACCTCTACATACAAACACAGTGGCTTGTGTGCTCAACACCAGCTTGTCCTTCATTGGTTGAGGGTCGGCACACTTCGCGATGCCAAGTTCTACGTATTTTGTAATTATTTTTACTTATTCTTACCTCTACACACAAACGCAGTGGCTTGTGTGCTCAAACACCAGCTTGTCCCTCATTGGTTGAGGGTCAGCACACCTCATGATATTAGGTTTTACGTATTTTCTAATGATTTTTACCTCTACACACAAACGCAGTGGCTTGTGTGCTCAACACCAGCTTGTTCCTCATTGGTTGAGGGTCAGCACACCTCGTGATATTAGGTTCTACGTATTTTCTATTTTTACCTCTACACACAAACGCAGTGGCTTGTGTGCTCAAACACCAGCTTGTCCCTCATTGGTCGAGGGTCAGCACACCTCATGATATTAGGTTCTACGTATTTTCTAATGATTTTTACCTCTACACACAAACGCAGTGGCTTGTGTGCTCAACACCAGCTTGTTCCTCATTGGTTGAGGGTCAGCACACCTCGTGATATTAGGTTCTACGTATTTTCTATTTTTACCTCTACACACAAACGCAGTGGCTTGTGTGCTCAACACCAGCTTGTCCCTCATTGGTTGAGGGTCAGCACACCTCATGACATTAGGTTCTACGTATTTGCTATTTTTACCTCTACACACAAACGCAGTGGCTTGTGTGCTCAACACCAGCTTGTCCCTCATTGGTTGAGGGTCAGCACACCTCATGATATAAGGTTCTACGTATTTTCTAACTATTTTTACCTCTACACACAAACGCAGTGGTTTGTGTGCTCAACACCAACTTGTCCCTCATTGGCTGAGGGTCTGCACATCTAGCGATGCCAGGTTCTACGTATTCTCCGGCGCTTCGGACCCATTCAGCTAGCCAGCGGAGACTGCAGTCGCAGTATAGAGGGTTGGACCCGAGAGCACTGCACAAAAAAAAGGAAAACGTAAAAATTAACAGGAAATGGAAATAAATAGGTCAATCGTAAGCGCCAGCGCACACGAGCAACTTTTGTCGACGCAACTATTATGTCTCTCACATCAGGATCGGTAGGATACAAAAGTTGTAAATTGTAAAACACTGTTTCTCATTGTTCAGAGATCATTCGATTATTCCCAGGAGTCCCCTCTAACAATGGGGAATATATAATTGCACTTTAAAAATAATGTAACACACTTTAAAATGTTTAGCTTCAACATTTATTGAATGCACTTTAAAAATAATGGTTTCCACTATAAATATGCTAAGCTTTAAAATTAATACTTTGCACTATACAATTTAATTGTTTACCTTTAAAATTAATACTTTGCACCATACAAATTAATTTTATAACATTAGTACTGGTAAACAGACGAGTAGGTGCGACGACGAGCGGGCGCATCGAGAGGGGAGCTGAGGAGGAGGTTAGGTTCCATTGCGACCAACAACGCTAGAACCTAGAACCGACTTGGTGAGACTTGCCATCTCATTAGTCTGACATGGTTTGACAGAAATTAAATGATTTCGGAGTTGGGACACAGTTATAGTGCAAACCATTATTTTTGTCGTGATAATATTAATTTATAGATAAGTATATTATTATTTTAAAGTGCAAACCATTATTTTTGTAGTGATAAGATTAAGTTATAGGTCTATCATTATTTTAAAGTGCTGATATACAATTTTAAAGCTGTTTTCATCAAATTTAAAGTGCTATTAAATACATCCCTCTAACAATCAACGCGTGAAAGCACTAAACTTAAGAATCGCCTAAGTCTTTTCTTATCTACAACTCGGCCAAGTTAACTTAGCGAATGACAGCTACATGACGGCTAATGCCTCGATTACATACGCCGATTTAGCATCCTAGCTAGGACCCAATTTCGGGTTGCCACCCGTAATATATAATAAAATATTGTACAATAACATCGATTTTAAAATTGAATTAACACTGTAACTGAAAAGTAAACATTGTTTAAGATTGTAGATGAGAATAGAAAATAAAAAATCATAAAACATGTTGACTTTTCCGTTATTTGTGCAAATTTACTGTTAAAATTGAACTTATTTATACGGGTGGCAACTCTAAATTGGTTCCTAGCTAGGAAGCTAAATCGGCGTATGTAATCGAGCCTTAAGTTTATGACACCCAACGATATGTTAAATGACACCTTCGAGCAACAAAAGGCTTCGTTTGTCACGAAGGGAGAAGCCTTAGCGATATTACTCTATTCAAATTATTCTGGCATTTTTTGCGGGGGGGGGGGGGGGGGAAATGCACACAAGTGCAGTTCCGCATACCCACATACAAAAACTACACTGTAATGACGACACTCACACATAAAAAATAAAACAAAACAGCAAAAATTTGTGTACGGATGAGTCACACATTAAAATATGACACGTTTTTGACATAAAGGGCTGGGCTCAACTGTCGATGCAGCAATATCAATACGGAAAAAGGAATAAAGACAATACTACTCGACGAATACAAACTCAATCATTTTACGATGGGGTGAATAACAACAAAGAGGTCATTTTTATACGCTCGAGCTTTATACAAAAAGCTCGAGAGTGTAGGTGATTGGGTTGGGACTAATGTGTACCCAGGGAAGTTGGGCTCAGGCTGCTGACACTGAACATCGCTCCATGACAGTACTGCCATCTGCACACCCAACAATTTGAATTTACAACAATCGGTGATCGTTCCCCGTCTTAACGTTGATCACAGTTACATCATTGAATAATTGCTTTTTTACCATCGCCACTCTAAAAAGTGCGTTTAATTCAACGATAAGAGTGAATAATAAGCGATTTTATTCACCGAGTGAATAAAAATAATTTGAATTTGGAACAAGCGCGCATCGTATGAATTATGTACAAAAAAAATAAAACGTGCTGAAAGTATGGAGCTATTCCATAGATAAAGCCATAGTTATACAATTAAAAAAAAAATATCCCGCCAATTTTATTTAGGTTCTTTTTAGTGTCTTATCTTTGGGTTCTTTTCTAAAAAAAATATCTCGCCAATATAATAAGGTTCTGTTTAGTGTCTTATCTTTGGGTACTTTTCTTTATATTAGAGGGAGATTAGATGTTCAGTCTTGCATCAGTCCATTCCATCAGTCTGGTACGATCTTCAGTCTGTAAAAATTCAAAGTCTATACAAACTGATGAAATGGACTGATGTCAGACTGATCATGTAATTTCCCTCATATAGCATGGTTGTTTTATGTCATTGGAAAACTTATAGTTTCACTATTTTCTAACGGTTAAATTACCGATTAGGTACCTATCTAAATAATAAAATTTGATAACTATAAATAGGTACTATAGGTGTAAGTACTGCTATTATGTTTTCTCGCAGTCAATGGTAAAAAGTAGAGTACACAACTCGTGAAAAAAAATTTCATCTCGGTCCTTTGTATCCCTCGTTTCGCTCAGGATTCTACTTTTGAATCCCTCGCTTCGCTCGGGATTCAACTCTAGAATCCTTCGCTGCTCTCGGGATCCAACATAGTACCTCGAACTAAATTCCTTCTTTTTTCACTTGTTGTATAATCTACTATTTTACCATCGCCACTCTAAAAAGTGCGTTTAATTCAAGCATAAGAGTGAATAATAAGCGATTTTAAGTTGAGTTGAGTTAAGTTAAGTTTTAAGTATTTGAATTTGAATTTGGCGCAGAATCAGGGCCAGATTGACCAACACTTTATCGACAAACATTATTTAACGGTAACATCACTAAGTTGCCCATCGGCGAGAACTCGGATTTATCTAGCGACAGATCTGAAATTTGTACGGACGAGCCATGGACTAGCAGACCGGCGGGCTGATTATCTAATTAGAAACCGCCTAGCGACCGGTCGCAGTTCACAGATGAACGTAATACATTGCTACTTTTCTTTGGGGTAAAAAAAACATACCATCGAAAAGTAGCAATGGATGTCAAATGCAACCGGTCGCTAAATAGTTTCTTTTTAGATAATCAGGGTGCCGATGTCACTGAACAAATTTGACAACTAATCAAGAATAAAATATACGAATTTAATGTTTAAATGTAAACAAATAGCAATAATACGGTAAAAAATTACTTTTATGTGAAATGTAAAACCGTCTTTTTGTATACTTGATGTTCAAGATCTCTTTTAACAGCAAAAAACTCATCAATTCGACATTTTAAACAGAGCAGCGTTCACATGCGCGACTGGACTCGGTCTAGAAAGAAATCCGGGCGCAACTGGTTTTACTAACGCGTATGCCCATTTGGGCTTGTACTTCGGCAGAGGGGAAACGGAGGCGAAAATACAGTGACCGTAAAAATACATGTAGGTAAGGTAGGAGGTATAGGTAGGTAGTAGGTACGTGTCATTTTCAATGCTAATCTGAAGTAGGTACTAGTATGTAATTTGCGAATAACTCATCTAATAACATACCTAAAATCAAATTTAAAAGCAAATACAAACAGATCACAGCTGTCAAAATTAAAAACGATTTTTACACAAAATATAAAAAGTATAAAAGATTAAGGGGGGATGGAAATGAAATACATGGAACTGAAACGGAAAAAAAAACATTTAACCTATACGTGTGGGGTGCCTATGGATAGGTCTTTAAAAATGACATTGAGGTTTCTAAAAGTATTTTTTCTCAAAGTCAACCGTTTAGAAAATATACACTTTCAAAGTGGTAAAATGTGTGAGCCCCCCCCCCCCCCCTCTAACTTTTAAACTAAGAGAGTGAAAAATAAAACAATAAAATATGTTGTAGATCTTTATAAACACTATTTACGAAAATTGGTTTGAATGAGACATATTTAGTAGTTTTAGAGATATAGCACATTTTCCAAAACCGCAAATATAACATTGTCGTTTATACAAACACTATGAAAAACAAAGTTATTTTTGCAGATGAAAATTATAGTGGTATTAAATAAGGTATGGTATATGGTAACTACGGAACCCTACTGCGCGTGGCCCGACACGCACTTGGCCGGTTTTTTAAATTCAAAAAAGCAAATCACAGAGTTATTATGCCATTGTACACTTAGTTTTGTCGTTGCGCCAACTGTCTATCTAAACGAACGGCGGCTTTTTTTTCACCAACATAAAAAGCGTTGACTGACTATATACTCTTTAGGCTGTGGTACTACTGTATCGGAGCAGAGCGTCCTGAATGCGATTACACTGTCCTGAGTGCTTCCGATTTAGCATCCTTAACGCCGGAGACCATTTTCTATCCTAACTAGGATCCTACCATCCTGAATGCAATTACACTTTCTGAATTAAGGAGCGACTTCATTCCGGATCCTTAATTCAGGATGATCTAATAAGCTCTTTAATTTGGTCATGTTGTAGTTAGGAAGAGACTTAGGCGATTCTTATGTTTAGTGCAAGCAATCGGCCATAAGTTTGTTATTGTTGTTAGTTAGTCTAGCTATCGATAGATGGCGCTGTACTTGTTTATGTACATCCTGAACGGCGGTGTTAAGATTTTTTGTATTACACGTATATTCTAAGTGTCCGGACACGAAAGTGGCGGCGGCCGAGCGGTGGCGGGGCGGCGCGGCAGCGGAGCGGCGGCGGGGCGGGGCGATGAGAACGTGGGCACGAAACTTAGCGGCCGGTCAGCCGCGCTAGTAGTGTTGTGACAGATGGGCTAAATACCATTAAGGGCCCGTGGACCTACCGATTTGACCTACTGGTAGGACCACGGTATACCACTAAAGTAACTTCTTATTTTTTTTTATTTCTATTGATGTGTCAAATGTGATGTTGCTATGGAAACAATTTCTTGTTAAATCAATACCGAAAAATATTCAAAGGACGAAATATATCCTATGTCTAAAAATTTTATTTAGTTCGAAAAAATGGTCTAAGTATAGGCGTTAACTAGTTTCAAAACCGGATTCTTTGCTCATCTTGTGTTTTTTAAATGATGTCCAAGATGCCGACATCCATACTGAATAAATAGGTACTACCTAGTAATCAAACAGACACTATTATATTATTCAACACAACACTACTGTAATCGCGGGCTACCAAATCCAACTAGTTTGTTCATTTGTTTTCGTCGCTCTCCTCCCGCCCGTGCATCGCTCGTCGCCCCGCGCCGCCATCGCCCGTTTCGTGCGCGTCTCCATACTGTGCCATACTGTTGAATGCATCGTCGCCGCTCCGCTGTCGCGCCGCCCCGCTGCCGCTCCGCCGTCGCAGTTTTCGTGCCCGGACACTAACATTTAGTTTGAATAAATAACTTTCGCTAATGCGTGAATCTGTGGTTAGATTTATTTACTTAATCGACACGGACTTTTTTGGGATTTATTCACTGTATGGTTCATACAATATTAATTGATATGATAGTAAAATGATAGTGATAAATTCGGGGATGATAAATCAAACTGCCCGTGTAGAATGCCGTAATTGCTCTAATTTTGTTTATTTCGTCATATAAATTGATACCCGCGTTGCGATCCAGTACATAAAATAGCGACTTAAGCATACGTCAATGAAATGCATTATTTCGTAAATATGTATATACTTATATAAAAATAATGGTACGGTTCCGTACATTCACTCATAATAAATAGAGGATACCTACTATATTTTTATGTAAGGATACTGTTTTTTTAACCGTACTTAAAAAAAATTGGCAACCCTAAGTGTGGCTGAAATGATTTATGCTTTATTATTATAATACCACAGAATAAATAATAGTAGGTACCTACAAGGTACAGAAGCAGCATTCGGCAAAGTCATTTAAATAAATAGCGACCTTTGCTCCGACCGACGTGCAATCGCGCAACGGCCTGCAGTACAGTTTATATTCACCTAGTAGTTGCCTCTCTTTTTATCGCGTGCTCTTACCTTTTCTGACGAGGTGTCTTCTTTTAAATGAACTACGTAGCATACATCATAATGTGAAAAACGACAATTGTTTATTGGTTTTTTGATATTGACATCCGTACACGGCACAGTAATGTCGATTCGACATTGTTACTATTATAAATAAATAATAATAATAAATAAATAAATATTTGACAACATCACATACATTGCTCTAATCCCAAAGTAAGTAGCTATAGTGTTATGGAAATCAGAAATAGTGATGGGCCAACTCGGTTTATTTCCAACTCGAGTCAACCCGTTTCAAAATTCGCGTAACTCGGTTTCAACTCGAGTTAGCCAACCCGAGTTGGCTCGCGGGTCGACCCGCTACGACCCGCGAGCCAACTCGGAAATTCGCGTAACTCGGTTTCAATTCAACTCGAGTTAGCCGACCCGAGTTGGCTAGCGGGTCGTAGCGGGTTGACCCGTTAGCAAACTCGGGTCGGCTAACTCGAGTTGAATTGAAACCGAGTTACGCGAATTTTGGTAGCTGTAAGCGAGTCAGAAGGAGTTCGAAACCAACCACAGATGGTCAGCAACTGTGGAGGCTTTTACCTTTTTTAGGTTGTTTTAATTATTTATGACGATATTGTGATTTTGTTTGGAATTTGGGTAGGTAAGGTGAGTTGGTGAAAAAAAAAATTACTGTTATCCACTATCCACTAGGGTGTTTTCTTTTATGTGATTTTCAAGAGTTATCGTATTTCCTGAATATTTGTATACATCAGAACATATTTTGCACTTTACTTTGCCATCGGTACAGGTAAATCAAATACTTCCCAAACCATTGATTTTTTTCCGACTGGATGACATTGTCTTAAAGTTAAACACGTCACAAAATTCACACTCAACACAATTACGAAGTAAAAAGAGCTTATAAAAACCGAACTTTAATATTTGTCTATCCAAACATTAAAAGAAACAAAACAAGTAAGCAGTAAAAATTCGCTGGTAGTAAGAAAACAGAACTTCAGGTGCTACGGGTAAACTCGAATTAGATCGGCCAACTCCGCCGCCGGGCCGGCCGGGCTGAGCATGGCGGCGGCGGCGAAAGCGAAGGTACCTACATAACTCGAGTGCTTAACAGGCTGACTCGAGTTCTTAACGGGCTGACTTGAGTTGACCCGATACAACTGCAACTCGAGTCAACCCGAGTCGGAACTCGAGTTGGCCCATCACTAATCAGAAACCACGGTGGTATGACACACACCCATACCTGAGACAATATTAAAAAGTTCATTTTCTACATTGACCCAGCCGGGGATCGAACCCGGGACCTCAAAAGATGGTGACGCCTTGAAAACCGGCGTGCAAACCACTCGACCACGGAGGTCGTCAGACCTCATAAAGAGACAATACCTACTTGTGCAGTAAGATGCGGCGCTCGTACGGCGGCGGGCGTGTGGCGGCCCTCACTAGTCCCGGCGGCGGACCGGCTAGCGGTAGGTGCTTATCCCGCGACCTTGAGCGAGTGAACGAGGCCTGGTAATACTCACACATGTGATATAGATTCTAGGTCGCTGAACACGCCATCGGCCAGCATCGATATGTTGTTGCCATGTAGTGATAGCACGCGAAGCTGCGTCAAACCTTTGAGGGCGTCGCGCTGTGAAAACAAAGGGAAGTATAGAGGCAAAAACAATATGGCCATCAATAACTTCTACACAGATGGTAAGTAAAACATGAAATTGGAATAATTCCCCTGTTCCAAGGATCTGTAGAACTTTAAATGGTACGGTACGAGGCATATATCTTGAAAATAAGACTCTTGAGTCTTGTATATGTTACGGCTAATACTAGCCTGCTACATATAAGTAATAGTGATCTGTGGCTGGTACCCAAAGTACGGATAAACCTAGTTTTAGTCGGCTAAAACTAGGTGTAACCGATCTGCTTACCCCTGTAGGTTCTGAATATGGTTAGAAATTAAAGGCGAGCGTGAAGCGCAGCGGAGCGTGAGCCTTTAATTTCGGCTCCAGAAACAGATACTCCATAAATTACTCCCCTTTAGAAGGCTAGAACTAGCTTTAACCGAATGCAACCGGCTACACCTAGTATAAGCCGTAAGGCTGGCCCCAGACCTACCGGTTTCATTTCTTTGCTTTGCTGTTCTACCTTGCTTGAAAGACCGCCGGCCAACCAGGGTAATTTTCAATCTATTATCTATTAGGAGATATGCCACCCTGAACATGGACTCCGATCGTTAAAAATAAATGAATAGTTATGCAAGATGTTTGGTAAAGACTTATAGAGCTGAATATGGTAGATAGATAGGGACCATAAAACTGAACAACTTTTACTATGGGACCAAATCTGAAATCGCGAAAAAAAAAATTAGATGTTTCATACATTTTGATAATTTCGTTATTAATTTTTGTATGAAACAGCAGTTTTTTTTTAAACTAAAATTAAAACTTCGCGTTGCATTGCAACCCATACGATCATATTTGATAACACCAAACTATCTTGCCAATGTGGTCAGTACCTTGATTACGTAAAGCTGTTGCTAACAATTCTCGATTGAAAGCGCGGTTGCATTGCTGCTTTAGTTAAGATAGTTGTCACATTGGTTCTTTCTAAAGCAGCGATGTAATTGCGATTTCTGTCAGAGTTGATTGCAACAAAGTTACGTAATTACCCCCCTGGTCAAAATATGCGATAGATTGAAAATGAGCCTCTTGGCCGGCGGTCCATGGTAGAACAGCAAAGCAAAGAAATGAAACCGGTAGGTCTGGGGCCAGCCTAAGGAAATCAGTTACAACTAAGTTTAACAAAAAGTTACCGATGACACCTAGTTTCAAAGCTCAAGTAAAAGTTGGAACCTTAAAATAACTTATAAATAGTGCACTCTAAATGATTTTCGCTTACCTGCACACACCGCAGCCTATTATAGCTGACTATCAGGGTAGACAGCTTGGATAACCCATGGAAGGTCAGGTTAGCCAGCACACTGATCCGGTTGTTGGACAAGTCCAGGCGCGTGAGCTGGGTCAAGTGGCGCAGCTGTTCTGGAGATATGCTGGTGATCTCATTGGATTCCAGGTACCTGGGCAGAAGGAAATAAGGGTTATAAATTTGTAGATTTACACATAATTACACTTAAAACACGGTCATTATATGGAAACGGATTGGAAATGGCAGTGTTTTCAAAACAACCAACAAGGTGAAATAATTATTGAAATTTTTAGATATTAGGCATTCACAATGCTATTTTTATATGAAGATAATTAATATAATTGAAAAAATACTAGAAAAAAAAAATTATTTCGCGCAAACAAATAAAATTCTTATTATTCAATTATGCATACCGAATGTTAGTCTATCGACTTATGATTCTGAATCTAACTGAAGTGGAATTTTCCGTCGCAAAATTTATGAAAAATTTAGTAGTTTTTTCTTTCACTCAGAAGACAGACGTCTTAGTTGCATAGAATCAAAATTTACGAAAAAATAATTAAAATAACAAAATTTTATAAGCCCGCAATATACATTGCGGGAGTCTGTCTCGCGTCGTATAACTCGTATATAAAAGATCTGTTTTATATTGTCTGTATGTATGGCACTTCTTACTCAAAAAATATAATTCTTAATAACTTACCTTGTTTTGATTTATTTAATTGCAATATTTTTACTTTCTTTAGTAAAAGACCTATGAAAAGCTTTTGGATATAAATTTTCAATTCGATGCCTTAACATAGGTAGTCTTAGTATGTCATGCTCTCTTTAATCATTTCTGCGGTGGTGTCGTATGAGGCGGGTCGTTACGTTCCCTCAAATATGGTTGAGCGAAGAGATGGCTGGTTCATGCGTCATGCTCGTGAACTGGTGCTGCCAGTGGGAATGGGTCTGCTTCTATATTGAATTTTATGTTTTTCTTTTATTTTTATTTATTGTAACAGCCTTTAAGAAATTTGAAATTCATTAAGAAATGAGCTAATTCAATAATGTTATTTATTTGTTAATCTTTGTTAATATAAAGTCTGGAAACGATATAGGTACATATTTGTAAATATTGTTCTATCTGATAAAGCTGACAAGTTTTTTGCGCCCATTTTTCTTGTCAGTTAAAAGACGTCATAATGGGTGGTAGGGTAAAAGAATTGACGATTTAAAAATGCTTATTATGTGAGCTTATTTAAATAAAATATATTTCACTTTCACTTTCACTTTCAGTTGCATAAAATCTTAATTTACAGAAAAATAATTAAAATAACAAAGTTTTATAAGCAGTGTACAACAACAGTGGTTTGCTCGCGGTCGCGGCGGCAGCGGCAAGGTCATGGCGTTTAATGAGATCGCGAGAGCGCTTCCGCGATATTATCGAGTTGTTACGCGTACATTGCTTCTCAACGAAAAATCCAAATCTCACCTACTTATCCATTTACAACAAGTAACATAGGGAAAGTTGATTAACTCTAAGGGCAGAATCATCCCTTAAAGTTTTTGCTAGGGCGCTATTAACACCCTGTATAGGGAATGCAAAGGAGTTTTTGCCCAGAGAGTCAACTCTTTAGTTATAATATGTTTATTATTTATTTTATTATATACAGGGTGTTAGTGGCACCCTTGCGAAAACTTTCAGGGCATAATCAACTCATGATTCTGAGTCCATCTGAAGTGGAATTTTCCGTCGCAAAATTCATGAAAAATTGTGTGTTTTTTTTATTTTTTTCCATCACACAGATACTGTCTTACTTGCATAGAACCTAAATTTACAGAAAAAAAATTAAAATATCAAAATTTAGTTAACCCGCAATGTACAACAACAGCTGTTTGCTATCGTTCGTTAAGGTCGCTGACACTGCTCGGTCGGCGGCCCGCTGCTGCCGGCCGAGTCGGCCGACGCGCGACGGCATACATCTCTGTTACATTTCTGTCTCTGTTGCACATACCTCTTTAGTCGTTCGTAGTACAAAGCGGGTGCATAATTTTCGCACCATACAAATTTAGTACTACTGGCATTGAAATAAGGTACAAATTACAATGGTTGATTTATTAGATCTGTTCATATGAACTGATCTAAAAACATTATTTTTATTAATAATTATTTAGTGCCTCATTCATTAATTATTACATACCAATTACGTTTGTGTACCAAAGTAATTTACAATTCATAAATTGATTTCAAGCAATACTGATGAAAAGAATTTGCTTATGCGGGCTCCAGACTCCTGCGTGATTCACGGCGTGAATTCACGCCGTAATTTTGCCGTGAAGTCAGCGTGAATAGCATGACCCTCCACACTCGCTATCGTTCACAGTTTAGTTCGCGCGCTCGTCGAGAATGGACGCCGAATTATGGCACTGCTATCTTTGAATTTAGCATCCCATAAAATGGGTTCGGCAATTCTCAATCAACACAAGTTCCTGCTTGTTCGTCCAAGTGACGGTCATTTTGACGCACCGTACTCCGCAAATAAATAAAACCTCAAGGCGTGGTACTGTTTTCACGTGTGAGTGCGGATGCGTTCGCGTTCACGGGAGGTTCGCGCACAGCGAACCCTTTGACGCGGGCGCAAATACCAACACGGAACGGGAACTAGGCGCGAACGGGCGCGAAAACCATCCACATGCCCACTTAAAGCGGGCTCCACATTCGCGCCGTGAACACCCGTGAAAGGCGTGAAGCGCGAATGTGGATGGTTTTCGCGCCCGTTCACGCCTTGTTCCCCGTTCCGTGTCGGTATTTGCACTCGCGTCAAAGGGTTCGCGGAGCGCGAACCTCCCGTGAACGCGAACGCATCCACACTCGCGCGTGAAAACAGTACCGTGCCTTGAGGATTTTAATTTATTTGCGGAGTACGGTGCGTCAAAATGACCGTCACTTGGACGAACGAGCAGGAACCTGTGTTGATTGAGTGTTATCATGCCGAACCCATTTTGTGGGATGCTAAATTCAAAGATAGCAGTGCCATAATTCGGCGTCCATTCTCGACGAGCGCGCGAACTAAACTGTGAACGATAGCGAGTGTGGAGGGTCATGCTATTCACGCCGACTTCACGGCAAAATTACGGCGTGCATTCACGCCGTGAATCACGCAGGAGTCTGGAGCCCGCATTACACTGCCGGTGTACTGTACTGTACAGCACGTACCGAATCTTTCGGCAGAAGTTGGCGGTCGCTTTGTGTAGATTAGAGATGGGCGAATGGGAAATTACAACAATCGAACTCTTCGAGTGATCTACGTAATTTATCGAATCATCGTTCTGAAGAAATTAATAAGCCCCATTTGTATTGAAAATACCAAAATTAATTAAGTGATTATTTACGATTAAAGTCGTATGTTACTAGGACGAACGTACCTAATTGTGAAAGATGTGTGCAACTGCAAGTAACTCGCAATAAGAATGTGTTTCGTAAAAGGAACCCGTCGGGAATTTTCAAAAGTTTTATTTCTAAGGCTAACAGGAAAAAACAATTCGATAATTCCAATACGATAGAATGTCTGATAGTCTTATTTGTGCTTAGCAATTTCACCCGTCCTAGTTATTGGTGAAATGATTTTTTATGATTATTAATTTATTTCTATTAATTTTACTTCTTATTTCCTATTTGAAGCATACTCCAGCGTATGTACCAATTAGCATTAGAGAGAGAGAAGGGGCAGAGAGGGAGAGAGTTTTAAGAATTGTGCTATGTTTGAAAAAAAAAGTGAAATAGTGTAAGATTTAAAAGTGGATTTGTTATTATTCCATTCGATCTGTTTGAGTGATCTTTTGATCTATTCATGTTTGATTTGCCCCATCTCTAGTCGGCATTTTCAAAAGGATTTGACAGTGCGCGCCGCTTGAGCGGCGCGGCTTTGACGATCTGTAGTCGACTGCGAATCTGTAGACGAACCGCGCGCGTACCTACGACGTTGACGACGTATTTGAGTTTTATTATTTGTTTATGTTGTTATTGTTGTTTTTAGTTAATTGTTTTTGTTGCATTTTATTTGTTAATTAGTTTATAAGTGTTTTTTGTGTTGTGTGACTTCAGTGAGTGTGTGATTGTGAGTGCATAAACATGAACTTCGTGCGATTTACAGCACAAGAGTACGGGCGGATGTTGATGTGTTACGGGGAAGCTCGTGGAAATGCATCTCGAGCATCGCGTATTTATGCCGAGCGATATCCAAATTCGCGACGTCCAGACAGCCGAACCATAACACAGGCCTACCAGCGAATACTGAATAACCAGCCAATAGTGCCACAGATCGAAGGTGCTAGCCGAGCAATCAGTGTGCAAAGCGAGGAGCAAATTTTAGACTTGATGCACCAAAATCCAGACTTTGGTACACGTACTGCTGCCAAGTTATTAAGGCTTAGGCGAAGAGCAACGGTATCCCACTGGAGAGTATGGAAAGTGCTGCGACGTGACCGACAGCGTGCATATCATGTCCACAAGGTGCAGGCTTTATTGCCTGCAGATCGGCTTCGTCGGGTGGCATACTGCAGGTGGTTGGTGGCTCAGCAGCAGCGGAGCCCGGACTTTGTTTCGCGAGTCATCTGGACAGATGAGTCGACCTTCACTCGCAACGGAATGTGGAACAGGCGCAATACCCACATCTGGTCCCAGACAAATCCATTTGCGTTCCAAGAAACGAGTCACCAAACGCGCTGGTCCGTAAATGTTTGGGCAGGAGTTTACAGAGACAAAATAATTGGACCTATTTTCCTACCCGAACGTATGAATGGACCGCGCTATTTAGACTTTTTACGCGGGGAGTTTAGTGAGGCGCTGGCCATCTTGAACGTGGAACTAGACGAAGAATGGGAGGCGATGGAGGACGTGCCGCTGGACCGGTTACCGCACATTTTGTTTCCAGCATGATGGAGCTCCACCCCACGTCGTGCTAGGTGTGCGCCAGCACTTAAATGAAACGTTCTCCCATCGGTGGATTGGCAGGTTTGGGCCGCAGGCGTGGCCGGCTCGCTCCCCAGACTTAACGCCCTTGGACTTCCTTTTTGTGGGGGTATGTGAAAGAGCGTGTGTTTGTGTTAGCGTGTGACACCGCTGAGGAAATGCGACGTCGCATCAGTGATGTGTTTGATCGGCTGAGGAACGACATATCGGAAGACCCCACATTGATGCCGCGTCTTCACGCCGAGACCCTCCGTCGGGCACGTGTGTGTGAGCGGCTTGGTGGAGGCCACTTTGAACCGTACTTAATCCGGAGGCAAAATGTTTAAAGGTAAGATTAGTTACTAGTGCTTACTTTTTTTTACCGAAATTTTTGATACTTTTGATCTTGCGTGTTTATCTTTAAGCCCTTACTAAATTAAAAGTGTTAAAAAGAATTAATACGTACTCAATAAAAACCGTGCGTATTGTTTTACATTTCATCTGTACAAACGCATTCGGTGCGGCCGGCGGCAACGGCAAGGGGGCGGGGCAAGCTGTGTCGAGAGCTCGCGTGTGCCCGCCCGCGGTATTATCGAGTTGTTACGCATACATTGCTTCTCAACAAAAAATAAAAATCTTAACTATGCATTTGCGACGAGTGGTTTCATAGAGAAAGTTGCTTAACTCTAAGGGTAAAATCATCCCTTAAAGTCTTTGCAAGGGTGCCACTAACACCCTGTATTATTAACCAAATAAAATAATAGAAAATATATACAAAATACTCACAGCTCAGTAGTCTGTGGCGGTATGTTAGCAGGCAGGGTTGTCAACTGCGCGCGCGAGCACCGCACAACTGTACCGGTACAGCTACACTGCTCGGGGCAGTAGCCGGGCGCGAGGCAGCCCTTGTCTTCAGCTGGAACAAAAATTTTATTAGTATAGATATAGATTAAAATTGTTATCTCTATGAAAAAAATACTGCAACACAAAAAATACAATTAAACATTCCAAATTACCTTCGCCATAATTTCACCCCTCGCCACTGGTAGATAGGGACCATCAAACTGAACAACTCTGAACTCTGATACTATAGTTAACAAAATTTTCCCAACCTCAAACGGATACGACTTTTCCCATTTCCTAAAACGACTTTTCCCAGATCATAAACTTTAATAAGTATATAATATTTTACATAACCTCTTATGCCAAATGTGGTAGATAGGGACCATCAAACTGAACAACTTTTAATATGGGACCAACTCTGAAATTTTGAATTAATGATCTGGGAAAAGTCGTTTTAGGAAATGGGAAAAGTCGTATCCGTTTGAGGTTGGGAAAATTTTGTTAAGTATAGGATCAGAGAAAATTTATTTTGGGAACTGGAAAAAGACAATTTAGGAACTGGGCAGACAAGTTTCGATTCGGTGTTGGAATATTTTGTTTTAGGATCTAGGACAAGTCCTTTTAGAATTCGGGAAAAAATGATTTTATTTGACTTTTGGAACATCTAAATAGTTTCTTATAGTTTATATAAATAGCGCTGGTCGTAGACTATTGTGACTCTGCATCCCAAACCAAGGTGGAATCATGGTTGTTTAAGATTTCAGAACTCTATTTTCTGTATTATACCCCTCCACTAGGGGGAGGAAGCGATGCCCCACCAATTTAGAATCGTCATAATTTTCTTATAAACACTATCTGCACCATTTTGTGGTATGCGACCCAGACAAAAAAATGCCTCCACTGGTATAATACAATAAAAAAAAATAAAAAATAAAAGAAGAATCACAAAGGGACTGCTAAATACATAATGGTTTCTCTTATTGCCAAACCAACACCAAGTGCGCGTAAATGTAAACTCTTTGAGGTGAATGCGGGAATGTTTGGTGTTCAAACATAAATGTTATTATGAGGTATACCTAAAATAATACCTAGTTCGAACGATTTATATCGTTCCTCATTCTTCGAGAGAAGGAATTGACTATCTAGTCGATAATCTATGACTCCTAGTCTGCTAAAGGGCTATTACTACTAGTATTTATTTGGTGTGTGATTGTCTCAAATAAATGTTATTTCTTTCTTTCTTTTAGGACTTCTTTTAATGAACCGTTTTTTTTGATAATTTATATTCATATTATATTTTATTTGTTTCGGTTAACTACTGACCTGTGCACTTGAAGTCGGCGGGCTCTAGGTGCTGCAGCGCGGCGGCGTGCAGCGCGGGCGGCGCGGCGCACGCGGCGGCGGGCGCGAGCCGGCGCGACCGCAGCCATGTAGGGAGCCACGCGAGGTGGCACGTGCACTCTAGCGGGTTGTCTGCGAGGCGTCTGTGTGTCAATAATAGAATGCAGATAATGATTGCGAGACATACACCGCGTACGGCTTACAAATAATGGCTTGGCTTGAAAAATATAAAGCCATATGCTCGTGTCGATTCATCACGTGCGAACGCCTCGTCTATCTGTTGTGCGCACGCCTCGCAAAGTGCATGCACGACTACGTTCACAACTAACGCTCGCACTGAAGTGCTTTGATCTAGAAGCGTTTGCCGACATACGTTGGCTCGCCCTCACAGGTATTGCCCGTACATATATTGCCATTTTCGTATTAAAAATGACAATTTTACTAAGAAAAAATATTTCCCCTTCCCGGTCCCCTTCCGAGCTTCACGTGATTAATGGACAACATCAAAGGTGCAGTTAGAAACGGCAGGAAATGCAAATCAAATAAAGAAACTCAATTAGGATATAAACACCTTGAACATTATTAAGTAGGTACCTAGGTATTTTGCGATATTATAAAAGTGAGAAAAATAAAAAGTTCGCGCAGCGTCGCGTGGAAATCTCAGTAGGAGTACCTACCTACCTAAAATATATTTTTTAGCCAGTCAACAAAAACGTGTCCCTATCTCTTCTTAAATCTTTAAAACAAACTCCTAACCTAAATCATAAAAGTCATTTACAAGGTACCTTAAATCAAAAACCATTTCGAGGTTTTCAATTTTTGACACCGCACCGTACATATTTTTTCGGGGTTTTTGATCAATTATTGGCTTTTGGGAAAAGCACAGATTAAATCAAAAGAAAAGCCAGATTGATTACACTATCTAGTAAATCAGTAAAAGATGATAATAAAGCGTAGTACTTACAGAGTGGTGAGCATAGTAAGGTGGTCGAAAGCTGCTGGAGTGATACATCTTATTTTGTTGTCGGCTAAAGATCTGAAAAAAAAACAAAAAGTTACTATTTTTTTTACATGGCGTTAACTTCCGAAGACTGTATCATTTACCAATTACTAGGTAGGTCAGGGTCTATTTGTCTAATTTTAAAATCTACCTATCGCAATCGCTTTCATCTGACAGATGGATGTGACACATTGCTACATTTCTTTAGTAAGTTTTTATTTGTGCCAAAAGGAAGTATCAATGTAGATATCACATCACGGACATGATTTTTTTTTCTATTTAACTGGACTGGCTGTCTGTATGATTCGACAGCAAAGTTTTTGTGCCTATTTGAAACGCCTCTAGCGTCTGTCTAAGGAACTATCTGACGTAACTACAATGAAAATGGTTGCCATGATGACACCAGACTTTAGTACCATGTCCCTCACGCTGTGCTCACGCTACGTCCTACAGCGCCAAAATGGCGGAAATCAAATAGGCACAAGAACAGTTTGACAGCAGCCAGTCTAGTGGAATATATAGAAGTCAATGTATCACATCCTGAAAGTGATTACGATAGATTTTGAAATTAGGCGATAGATAGGCTAGTCCACATACTAATTTAATTTTGTTTATGAATAACAAAAAGACTGTTGTATTTAATATTTTTCATTAAAATACTTACAATACAGTCAAACTGTGTAAGCCAAAGAACATTTTGTCTGTAACAGTTTGTAACAGATTTCCATCCAATAGTAACTCTTGAATGTTGGCAGCACCGTCGAATGCGTTGTCCTCTATTACTGTGATACCTGTTAAAAGTATATTATAATGAACAAACATAATTATGTGAATGACAAAATAACTACTACTTTTTCGTATACTGTTCGAAAATAATGTTTTAGGAACTATTAGAATTTACTACAGTAATGTTTATTTATGTAACAGGACCCGAGAGTTAGGACTTGGTAAAAGTAAATTACTAAAAAACGAAAAATCGTTTCCATTAGTCTTTGGAAATTTTTAAGGATCGAGCTCGGGAATGTTAATTTAGAACCGGGGAAATTGTTTTAGAGTATGGGAAAAGTCATTTTAGGAATTGGGAAAAGTCGTTATAAAAACTGGGAAAAGTCGTTTCAAAAACTGGGAAAAGTCGTTCTGTGTAAATTGTTTTAGATACAGGGAAAAGTCATTTTAGGAACTGGGAAAAGTCGTTTTAAAAGCTGGGAAAAGTCATGTTAAAAACTGGAAAAAGTTGTTTTAAAACTGGGGAAATCGTTTTGCGACAAGGTAAAGTAACGAGAAATGCATGATTTTGGTAAGAATTAAGGTTTGCATGCATAATTTAATGCTTTGACCAAATTACCATTATTTCTGAAGTCCAACTTTGTTAGATCTGGTAGGCGACCGAACGTCCCGTCAGATTTGATTTGTCCCAAACTATTATCAGGCATCAATCTGAAACAAAACAATACTGTTACAACAAATAAAAAAAAGGAAGGACAAGGAAGAAAAAAGTTCTTTAGTTACCCAACTTTTTAATTGCTTATTAAAAAATGTTGTTTGAATAACTGGATATTGAATATCGTAAGCTAATTATTTCAGAAAATTTTTAATACCTACTGAAGTAAAATGATACATTAAAAATGACAATTGTATTTTTCGAACTAACTAGTATCAAGTAAAAGAAACTGAATAAACTTTTTATTTTGTATTTTTAAGTAAACTTGAACCACAATAAATTGGCGATAAATTAACAATAAATTTGTAACAATATTAGGGTTAACAATAGTTCGGCGTAGTGATTGTCGTGTCAAAAGATGTGTACCTATGCTAATAAATTTTTAACATTAAGTAGTAGTTTTGATACTTAGGTGTTTTAACGATTAGGCGAAACGATAAAAATGAGAAAAAATAAAAAATCTATTAAGCTAAACAACTATATTTAAAAAGTTTAGGCCAGTTTAAAGAAATTCTGCCAAATGAAATTAGGACCAATGACTTTAGGCGATTCAAAGGACACCCTTAATTAGCAATAAGCGAGATAAGGAAAAAACACTAATTCACTCACAGTGCCTGCGTATTGAGTGGTAGATCGCGCGGCACTTCAGCGAGCGCGGCGCGCGCGCACGTGACGGCCACCGCGCGCGCCGCGAACGCGCACGAGCACGCCGCCGGGCACAGCGGGGACTCGCCGCACGCGTCGGGCACTTCTTCACCGGCTGTGCCAAATTATTGACATTTTAGGAGTTGGGTTAAGTTTTTTTATGCAAAACAGGGTAATGCTTGGCCTTTACCTCACTTAGTGAGTTATTCTCACCACTGAGGGACTGGCTATCTTACATCTAATTGCCGGAACACAACAATTTTTTAATTGTTGTTATAGCGTCAGACTTAGGTAAGATGGTAGTAGCTAGCCAGGTGGACTTGTCATGAGCCCTACCACCAACCAAACTTAGTACAAATTGTACCCCCCTGGGAATCGGACCCGGGACCCCTTCGTCTTACGCAGTCTTCGCCGGGTGGGCGAATCACCAGACCACAGAGGTGTTTTAAATCTTACCTTATCCATCACCATAAGGAAAGGCCTGTGCCCCAGCAGTGGGGACATTAATGGCTGATGTCGAATACTCACGTTTGCACTTGAAGCTGTCCTCCCTCAACGCGTCGATCCTCTTCCTGCTCATCCGCTTGGGCGCGTCGCACTTAGCGCCGGATGTTTCTATGGGGTTCTTGCGCAAGTACGCGGCCAGCCAGCGCAGCGAGCAATCGCAGGAGAACGGGTTGCGGCCTAGATGTCTGAGGGGAGAATAGAATAAGAATAAGAATTATATTCCATAGAATAAATCTTTCTTTTCTCACATATATATTATACTTTAACATTCAACTATCTAAGCTTAGTCTAAAAACCATAAAATATAATGTATAATGATGGTAGTCTACAAGGTGTTTGGTAAAAGCCTAATAAAGCCGAATATGGTAGATAGGGACCGTCAAACTGAACAACCTTTACTACTGGACCAAGTCTGAAATCGTGATAAAAAAATATGCTGTTTCATACAAAAATTAATAACGAAAATATCAGAATGTATGAAACAGCCGTTTTTTTCTGTGATTTCAGAGTTGGTCCTATAGCAAAAGTTCAGGTTGATGGTCCCTATCTACCATATTCGGCATTAGGGGTTATGTTGAAACACTTTGTATATCATAAACAAACGGCCATGGAAATTGTTAATGACTTACAAAGTCTGGATGCCCGTCAATGCGTCGAATGTTCCGTTGGACAGAGTCCTAATATTGTTGTCGTAAAGGGACCTGCAACCAAATACAATATTTAAATAAAATAAAAATTAAATTATACAAGCTGGAGACTCATAACAGTTCCAGTCTGCATAAAAAATATCCAATAGTTTAGACACAGGTCACACAGGAAATATTTTTTGTTTCTGATTTCAGTACAACTTTTCGTGCTATTAAATTTAGTTAGGTTTTTTTTTAAATTTTGTTCCTAGGAATTATTTGATAGTTTCCAAATACTTTTATAAAATAGAGTCACCAATGTTTATATTTATTGTCGTACTGTTGTCTCCTACCCGTATGACATTAGGTACTTTACTGTCTTAAAAAGGATGTGAAAATATAAAGTTGAAAACATAGGCTGGGATAATTATGAAAGAACTCACAGTAATTTCAGGTTCTGCAAATCTCTGAAAGTATCTTTTCTGACGCAAGTTATTTCATTTGAGTTTAGCAACCTGAAAACAAAAAAATGTGACAATATCCTTAAAAACTTCAATACGATAAGAGCTAATTTGTTTACAAATAATTCTGGACTTACAGCAGCTGTAGCGATGACAGTCCATGGAATATTCCAGATGGCAGATCTTTTATTTTGTTTCCATAGAGAACTCTGCAATAACAATGGAAAAGTAGTATTTAGAACTGGAATTAGTCGTTTCGGGAACTGGGATAAGTAGTTTTAGGAACTAAGAAAGCTGAAATTTTTTATAAGGAACAAGCAAAACCGAGGCTTATTGTCTAATTTCCAAATCTATCGCAATCGCTTTCAGGATGTGATACATTGATTCTTCTTTTTGGCACAAATAAAAACTTATCAAAGAAATGCAGCAATGTTTCACATCCATCTGTCAAATGAAAGCGATTGCGATAGATTTTGTAAATTAGACAATAAGTAGGCTGGTTTCAGGAACAGCAAAAGTAATTTTCGTAACGTGGAAAATGATGTTTTCGTTACTGGGAAAGTCGTTTTAGGAATTGGGAAAGGTCGTTTTAGGAGCTAGTAAATGTCATTTTAGGTGCTGGGAAAAGTATTTTTTGGAGCTGAGAAAAGTCGTTTTAGGAGTTGGGAAAAGTCATTTTAGGAGCTGGGAAAACTCGTCTTTGGAGCTGGGAAAAGTCGTCTTAGGAGATGGGAAAAGTCGTCTTAGGAGATGGGAAAAGTCTATTTAGTAGCTGGGAAAAGTCGTTTTAGGAGCCGGGGAAAGTCGTTTTAAGCTGGGAAAAGGCGTTTTAGGAGATGGGAAAAGTCGTTTTAGGCAATGAGAAAAGTCGTTTTAGGAGCTGGGAAAAGTCGTTTTAGCAGCTGTGAAAAATCTTTTAGTAGATGGAAAAATCGTTTTAGGAAATGGGACAAATCGTTTTAGGTGCTGGGAAAAGTTGTTTTAGAAGTTGGGAAAAGTTGTTTCTGGGATCTGGCATAAGTCGTATGTCTTTGTATTTTGACTTACAGTGACGTCAAATGTGTTAGTCCAGTAAACGCATCAGCCGCCAACTTCGTGATCTTGTTGTTGGACAAGTCGATACGAGTGACGCGCTTGACTTGAGCGAATGCACCCGCGCCGACTTCGGTTATCTCGTTCTGTTCCAACCGGCTGGAGAGTGATAAAACATTATTGCACATAGTACCTTAATGATTGTTATTATTAATTTTATAATAAAAAAACCATGGTCTAGATTTATACAATATAAATCACACAACTTATTCAACGAGTAAAGAACACTCATTATGAATCCTTCGATCAATACCTACTATTACGCACTACCAGTATACCACGATGATAGGTCATCGTCTGTCATCACATCATTATAGCTACTTGATTATACTATGTCAATCGCATGATCCTTTTTGCTGGATGGACTGCCGCACACTCGCATTGGTCGTTACGAACCACGAGCGAGTGGCAATATTTAAAGAATCTCAGTAGCCCTATGCGGTATAGTGGTGGGTAGCTCGGACAGTACCTTGTCGCGACGGTGCGGTGCCGTCATTGGACGAGCAGCGGCACACTTTATATTGAGCACTAGAGTCATCAAATTAGAGTCATCGAATAGCTCACATCTCAGTAGCCCTGTGGGGTATAGTAGTTGGTAGCTCGGGCAGTAGCTTCTCGCGACAGTCGACGGTGCCGTCCGACGAGCAACGGCACGGCGGCGGGCAGCGCGGCTCTGCGGAGCACTCGCCCGAAAAAGCCGTCGTGGGGCCTGCGGGAAAAGGCGCGAGTACATTACCTATGATATGAGTAGGATTACCAGATGACAGGAATTTTCTCGATATGTCAGGAATTTAAGGTATCTGACGTGTGAGTTCCTGGCTGTCAAGAAAACAGGGAAAAACTGTAGATGTCAGAGATTTTTTGAAACCCCAAAAAGTGAATGTACTTAATGAGAACACATGATGAGAAAAAATTATCAAACGTCAACTAAATTAAGAATTTAGATATAGGTCTACAAATAGTTTGGAAAAGTCAGAAAAAAAGTCAGGAAATCTCATTCTTAGATCTGGATTTTCATACCATTGCAGATGAGTTCATGAGGTTCCAGATCCGCAAGCAGGGCGCCTCTCAACGCAGCTGGTGCCTGACATCTGGAAACGAAGAAACATCTCAGTTGAATTTTAAGTCACGACAAGACCAAAGGTTACACCACAAAATATATAATAGTACTAAACGTACAGAAGCCGAGAGAAGAGTACCTAGAGCTATTCTTACCTGGCTCCCACTCCTGGTATACTAGCAGCTCGAATTGCAGTAGCCAGTCTGCCCACGCGATAGTCACAGAGTACCTAGTTTGTTGTCAGTCAGACAGTAAGGCACCGTTATGCGGCCATTACACACGTCAATCTGGTGTGATCTGATCAAAACCACAGATTGATGGAATTTGATGCGGTTGGTTTGCGACGTTACACGGTCAATCCAGCGAGATCTGGATCGCAGTAGATCGTGGTAGATCACGATCCACGGTGGTCTTTGGTAGGGTTGCCAACTTTTTGCATTAATTTTCGCGTGATATCGATCGATGACCTGAGTGGTATAGTATTCAACATGCCAGTCTACGCAAGAGGTCTCGGGTTCGATGCCCGGACAAAATTGAAATGATATATTTTAATTTCTGTGACGGGTCTGCGTACAAGAAGTACCTATCTATTTCGAAAAGTAAGTACCTAGTAAAATCAGTTGTCTAGGGTTAGATGGCGCTGTGTGTGTAAAATCAAATATCGATATTTATAATACTAAATTACCAAGCTATCAACTATCTGAGTGCCAAATTTCATCCAAATCAGTTCAAATTTAGAAGGCTGAACTGATTTTGATGAACTTTGGCACACATACATGTATAGTTTAGTTTATAGCCTGGTATAGTAATAATTTTTTTTTGTTTTGTTAGATTATCCACAATCAGTTAGCCACTATAAGTGAATGTGTTGTAAGTCTCTTATAATTGCGACGAGTGTACCCTCCATTGAGAGCACTACTCCATATGCTACATCCGGGAGCTACATACGCTCCGGCAGTGACGAGATATTATGCCTTTTAAGGCGGTTGCAGTAGGATTGTCTTGTAAGTGCGACTGCTAGCTCGTTGGGATGCTGAGCAAGTCGTTTCTGATATCTTGTAGATGTAGCTCGGATTTCTTCCTTTACTGTGTTCATTTGTAGGTTCTCATGGATCTCACTGTTTGTTACAAACCAGGGCACATTGGATATGGTTCGCAAGATAACGTTCTGCAGTCTCTGTATTATGCTTATGTTGGAGTTACTCGCGCTGCCCCACAGCTGAATGCCATACATCCATACCGGCTTAAGGAGGGCTTTGTAAATTAGTAGCTTGTTATCCACTGAGAGTTTGCTATTCCGTCCAAGTAACCAAAGCATACTTCTGTATTTCAGGTTAAGTTCTTCACGCTTCGCCTTTATGTGATTTTTCCATGTCAGCCTGCGGTCGAGATGTAAGCCAAGATATTTTACATTATCTTTGTGGGGTAATATGTTGTCTTCTAGAGATACAGGTGGACAATCCCCTTTTTTGAGTAATAATATAGAGGTAAAAAGTATTTTTCAATAAATTGCAAGAAATATAGGAAATTTATTAAAAAATAAAGTGCTCATTTATTTTTAACTAGCTTCCTTTAAAAAAAAATAGGGTACATAGGCTAGGTACTTCCTAGGATATCAAACTAACTGTGTGCCAAATTTCATCATCTTTCAGGCAATCCAATTTATTTTAACCGACTTAAAAAAATGAGGAGGTTCTCTGTCCATCTGTATATTTTTTCACATGTAGTCTTGGGCGGAAGCTAGTTAAAAATAAATGTGGGCTAATCAGTTCAGCCTTAAAAAAAACATGTATCGGATAGCAGTAGATTGCGATGA
Organism: Agriphila tristella; assembly: GCA_928269145.1. Taxonomy (NCBI): domain Eukaryota; kingdom Metazoa; phylum Arthropoda; class Insecta; order Lepidoptera; family Crambidae; genus Agriphila; species Agriphila tristella. The sequence continues at coordinate 15,366,205 of OV743448.1, read as the reverse complement.
GCAGACTGCAAGTTCTCTATTCGTTTGTATGTTTGTTTTTTAATAATTTTTCGAATGTCCACCCACGCGGATGTAGTCGCGGGCGGAAGCTAGTTAAAAATAAATATGAACTACATTTTTATAAATATTCCAAAATAATGTTTAAATGTTTTGAAAATAATACTATTACCTCGAAAAAAAGGTGCCAACCCTAAGCCAGACCACGCCAGATTGACATAGATCGCGCCAGACCGCGCCAGATTGAAACAGATCACGAACAACGTTACACAATCAATCTCTGTCAATCTGACGCGGTCTGGCGCGATCTGGCGTGATCAGATTGTGTGTGTAATGGGTGCCTTACATTCACTTACCTTTTACTGCGAATTGGCCACGGAGTTCGCATTATGATACAGGGTTATCACAGTATCTCTACTTTATTCTTTTTAGCGATTTACCCGGCTTCAAAAAGCCCGCTTTTTCGAATCTTGTAAGTCGTAGCACAAATTAGCCTTTAAAATAGGGTGCCATTTCGGTCGCATAATGTTTTTTGTTATAATGTCGTTTGGCATAACAGTTTTGGCAGAAAGTCTTTTCGCATAATTTATGATAAGCAGAGTTTTATGAACGCAGAAAGTTTTCATTGGTATAATTCTTACTTACTCTAATCTCCTTTAACATAATTTTAATCACCATAAAAGGAAAGGGCATAATTGTTATACGTCTAAAGGTAATTTACCATAAAATACGGAGTGCATAATGGATTTAACCATAAATATTCAAGTCAGAAACGATTTTTGGAAGAATCATTTTAATTCAGATTACCTAAAAAACATTAGATAAATACGTAACATTGTAAATAATTATCTTTTTTTATGGTTAGTATAATTTTGCTTAACTATGTAATTAAAAATGTACATAAGTAGGTTCTAATGTTTTAAAGCATAATATAAAAAAGCATAACCAATTTTAATAATTATTATTAATGAAGAAAAATTTTTAATGCTACCTTCTTGTCAGTTAAAAAAGGTCCGAAACGAAGGAAAACATAAAAGCGCTTAGTTACTAAGTTTAATAAAGTTATTTTTATTTTGACTTTGACATTGGTGGGTTAGGTTAGGTTAGTGTTTTGACCACTCGTAGCGGAGCGCGCGAAGCGGGTGGAGCTATATAATACTTGCATGCATGTTGCGTGCGTGCTTGCTTGCTTGTTTGCTTGCATGCATGCATGCTTGCTCACTTGCATGCATGCATGCTTGCATGTTGGGTGCTTGCTTGCAAAATGCTTGCCGGGGGGTGCAGGGGGGCTGGACCCCCTGCTCGGGGGGGTCGGGGGGCCCGGGGCCCCCTCTATAAAGAAAAACTTTTAATGCACTATAGGTAGGTTAGGTTAGGTTAGTGTTTTGACCACTCGCAGCGGAGCGAGCGAAGCGAGCGAGCTCCACAATGCTTGCATGCATGTTGCATGTTTGCATGCATGCTGCATGCTTGCTTACATGCTGCATGCTTGCTTGCATGCTGCATGCTTGCTTGCATGCTGCATACTTGCTTGCATGCTGCATGCTTGCTTGCATGTTGCATGCCTGAAGGTCATGGTCAACTCTCTACGCCTATGCCTCAATTATAGCAAAGTTTCTAAACTATAAAACATAAATACATTTTATTTATTGTGTTACTAATTTGTTAGTATAATTTCTAGCCGTTAACATTATGATATTTGATAAATATGACTTGGAATATTTATGATAAAGATTGATATGCAAATAAATGGTATGATTAGTAATCGGTATAGCGAAAACATTCATGCAAAAAAGAAATGTGCCGATATATTATTATTACAATAGAGGTTATGCGGAAAAAAAGTATGCGTTATGATTTATTCTGTATGAACGTTATGCGAAATGATGAGTATGCCAAAAAACGTTATGCAGTGCAATAATATGCCTTTCTGTTTTATGCAACCGAATATGGACCCTTAAAATATGCATCTAGATTCTTAACTTCTTCGGTCTTCACAGGCTTAACCTACCTACTACCCTATATCGTCGTCATGCTGCCAAAGTTAGCTAAATGCACAATAATGCATTTTGAGATAAATCAATTTGAAAGTTTACTGTAGATTGTTTTGTTAATTATAAGCTTTCATTATTATTTTTAATTCTTTTCTTATGCATCATTTATCCTTCTGTAGAAGACAATACTAGTTGATTCAATTATCCTTAAAGAAACGGATAAAAATAAAAAATATCTTCGAGAGGAGTGCTTTTAATCACTTTTGGCTGCCAATTATCAAAAATAGTATTTTGTTAAATTTTAACCTTCAAGTCTAACAATTTTAATAATGCTTATAAGTAAATATTCATTTTACCATAATACATAATGTAGAAAAATTTGTGACTATTTAATGTTATCAGAAGAACAGAAAAAAGAGTTTGACATAATTTTAGCTAGTTTTTACTGACGAAAAAATTGAGGACTTATCATTTATTCTTTTTTTACTCATCTATACATTTATGTTTACACGTTAATCTCCGAAGCTACTGAACGGATTTGGATGAAATTCTGTAAGTAGATAGATAAGGCAAAGAACCAACACATAGGCTACTTTGTATCCCACTGCTGGGCACAGGTCTCTTACAAAATTAATATCTGAAACCAATGAACGGATTTAGATGAAAGTTGGCAGATAGATAGATAATGCATAGGATTAACACACACACAGGCTACTTTGTAACCTACTGCAGAAACTACTACTGAAGAAAACCTTTCTATGATACTGGTTAATAATGACCTAATAAAAAAGGAGAGGATATTTGACAAAAAGTACAGAATAAGCATCAGATCCAGAGACGACTGGAACCTAGAACAAGACAATCTGGATAGCACCGCAGTATGCTACACTGATGGGTCAAGAAAAGAATCAACTAAGCTATCGGGAGCTGGGATATACATAGCTAAACCCAACACTAAAAGAGCTACTTTCAATCTGGGCAGATACGCCAGCGTATTCCAGGCGGAAGTATTTGCGATATTGGAGTGCGCGCATATGATTAAAAGTGAGATAAGCGATCATAACGTAGGAAAAATAATAATATATAGCGACAGTCAAGCAGCCATCAAAGCCCTTGACAAAACGGAGACCACCTCAGCCTTGGTGAAGGAATGCAAACAAAGCATTCAGGAACTTGCAAACTTGGCTGAGGTGGAAATTGCCTGGGTACCTGGACACGAAGGTAATAAAGGCAATGAGGAAGCCGACGAATTGGCCAGAACAGGGGCTGATGAACCTTTCATTGGGCCCGAACCAAGATTGCCAATCGCACATAGAATTACTAAGAACATTATTGAAATTCGAACAATCAAAGAAACCAACCAGAGATGGATGAAAAAAAAGGACTGTAGACAGTCTAAGATCTTCATCAAATCTGTTGACAAGAAGAAAACTAGAGAGTTGCTGAAACGAAGCAGGAGAAATATAAGAACGATTGTAGGAATACTGACAGGACACTGTGCATCAAACAGACACTTGTCAGTGATCAAACGGACAGAGGATCCCATCTGTCCGCAATGCAAAGAAAAAGAAGAAACAAGCTACCACTTCATGGCAGAATGCCCGATGTACGCATCACTGCGCTGGGAGCTCTTTGGAGCGGACAAGCTTAAGGAAGAGGATTTAAAGCAGTTAACGATAAGTCAACTCTGCAGGTATTGTAAGCTTACAGGTAGGTTCGAGGGTCCGACGCCGGTGGGGTAAATGATAACCCGCCTCCCCCCTGTGGGGATTTGGGGAAATGGGTGAAATGGTTCCAATCAAGGTGACTGATCACCCGTCCGGCTTCGCTGGTGTCCCCCCTTCTAAATAATAATAATAATAATAACCTACTGCTGGACATTGCTATTGATTTTCAAAGATCAATGTACATAATTATACACCGTCATTGTGTAGTCGTTTTAATGAACTTAAGGGTGTGTTGTACCAATGCAACTAAACACTTTTGCCCAAGAAACATGGGTCGAAAAACGACAAAAAAAATTGGATCTCCCATACTAACTAGACAGCTGAAAAATTTTATTAGTATGGGAAAGTCAACATTTTTTGTCGTTTTTCGACACATTTTCTTTGGCAAAAATGTTTAGTTCCGTTAGTAGAACACTCCCTTAAGTTAATTAAAACGATTACAAATTGACGGTGTATAGTGATCGAATTTAACGTAACGTAACCCACTCAGTAGAATGATAGTGCTACAGTTATTTTGAAACTCCTATTAAAATTGATGGGCTAGATCAATTTGTAATCAAGAAGGAATGAAAAACTATGAGCTAAACATACTTTTTATTAAGACATCTTAACCTAAATTAAGTTATGGAATTAAAAAAAAACAATTTAGTCCTCATTGCCGTGTTTCTGCCGGCCTAAAATAGCACTACCCTCTCTCATCCCGTGAGTGTCGTATAAGGTGACAAGGGAGCACAGCCATCAAGAGACGGACAGCAGCGTCTCCAAAAACGTTGGCCTACTGTGATCGCCAACCCACCTGCCAAACGTGGCGATTATGGCAAACCCCCCATGTATGATAGATACACAAAAAAATCGGCCTCCAGCTATGGTAGCGGCTATGGTAACGGCGGGATATGGGGTGCTAAAAATCTTCGGGTATGGGTTGACTACCATCAACCACGACAACTGCATCTGGCAACCTATAACACGCGCAGACTGAATTGGTAGAAGTTTATTAGCAAGTTAGACTGGGACATCATTGGGTAATCCAAAGTCCGAAGAGAGGGAAAGGACTTGACAATCCTTAATTTCGGTGATTTGGTATACTACCGGGAGAGCGACCCAACCAACAGTCACTAGGTGGTGTCGGGTTCGTCGTCTACAAGTCCCTTGTCAACAACGTGATTACCATCGGAAGTGGGGTAGCTTACCTTATATTACTATTATGTATTCTGTGCTTATACTCAGAATATCCATACGGTATTAGTTGAATGTTATTACAGGTTTAAGCTCCGACTTCTACGCACCAAGATAACGACGTGGAGGCTATGCATGAGGATCTCCAAGGCCATACAAAGCTACACAACCCACTACCTACACCGTTGGGATGGGGGATTCGAATGCAAAGTTGGGGAAACAATGCAGTGATGACCTGAGAGTGGGGAAATTTGGAGTTGGGCAACGGAATGCCAGAGACCAGATGCTATCCAACATTATGGAGAAGGAGAACCTTTTTATGAAGAAGGAGTTCCTTCTTCGGGAAGCTTGAAATCCGGAAGTGGACCTGGAGCAGACCAGACGGTACAGTCAGAAATAAGATAGGTAGATTTTATCATGTCGACGAAAAAGCAAATATTCAATGATGTCACTGTGATGTGATCAACGCTGTCAAGACGGAAAGCGATCACCGATTGGTACTTGGCATATTGAATATCAACCTAAGGCTGGAAAGATCTGGACTGATAAAATCCACGCTTATGGTCCAAGCAACTGGCTCATATTCAAAACCCCGAAAGCTTTCTACTCGAGCTCCAAAACTGCCCTTGAGAACAGCATATAATTATTGAACTTTTTAGATTTTAGGCATTCACAATGCTATTTTTATATAAAGATTATTAATATAATTTAAAAAATACTGGAAAAAATCGACTCACCCAGTCAGTCAGTAGCAGGCTCAGACGGAATTAATAATCTTAACAGCAAATATGTCGGACGATCTAAACAACACGATGGTGGATACGTCCGTACGGTAGGTAGGGTCCAAGTTGTTTAAGACCCGCCGTTCCAAGTTAAAAAAACTCTCCGACCACACACTCCTACTCATGGATCAGAGACATGAAATGAGGCTCCAGAGCTCAGCGGATGCTCATCGTTATCAGCAGCTCAATAGACTGATATCTAAGTCTTTGGCGAGCGAGCGACCTTCGCCAATTTAATACGAATCGTATCAAAGAGGCTAATGAGCGGAATTAAGGCTCCAAAGTGTTCGCGAGAGTTCAAAGCAAGGTTAAAGACCCCAGAGCCAAGCTTACCCGATACTATACCGAAGATATCCCAGAGGTCATCCTGTACGAGATTAGTATGGCTCTCAAACAGCTGAAAAACAACAAGGCGGCGGGTGACGATGATGACGACGGAATCACCACAGAACTTCTGGGAGCGGGCGGCAAGCGGATACTTAAAGTCCTCCAAAAGTTTCTCAATTCCGTCATCGTCGAGGGCAGAACACCAAAGGCATGGAACATAAGTGAGATGATTTTGTTCTTTATAAAGGGTGACAAGTCCCTCTTAAGGAACTACACATATTATGTTGAATAAATGAACTTACATGTTCTACGTTTCGAACACTGAGCCACAAACTGATGGTATTTCTTGCTCTGTACTAATTTTGTTAGGATTCCACCTCTGTAGATTTTTTTAGGACTTTTTGTTTAGAGGTGTTTCGTTGAGCCGAACATCGTAATGAAAAATGAATGAACGAACTAACTGCGCCGCGCGCCAACGCGAGTCCCTGGCAACTACAGGTATCATCATTTAATCGCTTTTGGCTGCAGAGACATTTATATAATAGAACCCGTAGTAACTTCTCCAGAAATTAATTAAATGCATATAATTATTTTTTTCACAAAAACATTATTTCATTTTGCATGTTAAGGGCGCGGGACAAAATGAGTTAAAGTTAATAATTTAATTTTTGCTGACGTATGTTATTAAAGTTTTCAATAAGTTAATATTTTTCCAAAACCAGCTAACGGCATTTAAAATACTATAGCAGAATGAATTATCTGCGAACCTGCTCCAGTGGGTAAATGAGAAAACCAATTAAACGACTTTAATATTATTTAGCAAGCGTAATATCAAAAAAACTATCGTTAAACAAATTTAATCGCTTTTGTCTGGCGACTTTGTACGGAACTTGACAATTATCCTGTATTATGCACAGTGTATCTCTGCAACTATTGGGTTTCTGCGTATAACCGATATTGGCAGACGAAGGAATTGAAAAACTGAATCGATTGGTATTGTTAACTCATATTTGACCAAAATTGCAGTTAACCGGTTTTGGCAGCATAACGACGATATAAGGATGCCAGTAACTTCTTCATTGCAGTTTTATAACATTACCTGGCTCCCACTCCTGGTATACTGGCAGCTCGTATCGCAGTAGCCAGCCTCGCCACTCGGCAGTCACAAACCAGGGGATTGTCTGTCAACCGCAGAGTGTGCAGTCGAGTAATGGCTGCAGGCTCCACCGCCAGGTAGGTCAGATTGTTGTTGTTGAGGGTCCTGGTGGAAAAACACGAAGTGTTTTTGAGGAGAATATTTAATTATTATAAATGCTTTTGGGTCCATGTTATATAAGATTCCATGGCTTGTCATGACATGTCGGACGACGACTCAAAAAATGCCACACTTTAGCTTTAAAAAGGTTCGGCCCAAAAAGCTCAGAAAAGATGATGCCGATTTTACATTACGAGATAGGTCATGATTGCGCTTTGAAATGAAATGAAATGAAAAATTCTTTATCCAAATTTGTTTTATGGTCCGAGATTCAAATAAACTTAAAAATTAAGTGCTTTTGAATTGTCTATATTTAATATACAAGACTCGCTACAAAAGGTAGGTCTGTGTTTCCCGATAGGTACAATCTGGGCTAGTAAAAGAAATACTTTCAAGTCGCGCGTCTTTGCTTACCATCAGGCGTGATAGCGGGCAAGCGATTGCCTTTCAATCATAACAAAGGTACTTACAACAGCTCCAAACTCTTCAAGTTCTCAAACGCCTTCTCATCGACACACTTGAGCTGGTTCCCATCCAGGTGGAGGCTCTTCAGCGCCGTCAGCCCTCGGAAGGTGCGTCTGCTGATCGCCGTCAGCTCATTCCTGCTTAGGTCTCTGGAAATGTGGGTTGTGGTGTTAAACTTTTGAAGCGTACGAGCTATAGGTAAAACGTGTGACAAAACAACCCCTAATTTCGAGTATGGTAGATAGGGACCATCATACTGAACAACTTACTATGGGACCAACTCTGAAATCGCGAAATAAATTCAACTGTTTCAAACAAAAATTAATGACGAAATGAGGACTTTTCAAAGTGACATTTAAAAATAAAAATAGTAACTATTTGCCTCACTAGATGGTGTTGATACTCTTTGATGCCTAAAAATAGTAACTATTTGTCTCACTAGATGGTGTTGATACTCTTCGAAGCTAGAAAATCACACATTGACACCCAATTTTATCAACGCCATTTATCGAGCCTATAGATTTTTGTCATTGTGAAAAGCTCTAATTTTTTTCACGATTTCAGAGTTGGTCCTATAGTAAAAGTTATAAATAAATAAATATAAATAAATAAATATTTGACAACATCACATACATTGCTCCAATCCCAAAGTAAGTAGCTATAGCACTTGTGTTATGGAAATCAGAAACAACGGTGGTATGACACACACCCAGACCTGAGACAATATTGAAAAGTTCATTTTCTACATTGACCCAGCCGGGGATCGAACCCGGGACCTCAAGAGATGGTGACGCCTTGAAAACCGGCGTGCGAACCACTCGACCACGGAGGTCGTCAAAAGTTGTTCAGTTTGATGGTCCCTATCTACCATATTCGGCTTTATAAGGTTTTTACCAAACACCTTGTAGGTATATGAGTTAGCTATAGCGCAAAATGCACAGTGGCGACGTGATTCGTCGGATACAAATTCCTTGAACTTTTAGGTCCGTTTTATAAATCGCTCTCAGCGTTGAAAGCTATCTTGAGATCATACCTGAGATTCTATGCTGTTCCTATTCTCAAGTATGATCTCAAGATATCTTTCAACGTAGAGAGTGATATATAAATACGGGCTTTACATCATCCATTTTGGTCCAAATGTGAAAGTGCCGGCCAAAAAGCAAAAGTGATTTATTTTGATATATTTTGTCCACCTAAGCATTTCTTATTATGGCACCGAAGCTGTAGCACCGCTGTACTTGATTTTAATTGAGTTCAAAAAGTCTGTCTTTTCATACATTTTGACACAAATGTGAAGCGGTGCTAAAGCTTCAGTGCCATAATAAAAAAATGCTTAGATGGACAAAATCTATCAGAATAAAGCACTATTGTTTTTGGCCGGCACATTCATATTTGGACCAAAAATGTATGAAACAAGGATGATATCCTTTTACCTGGTTAGGTTAATCAATGTATTGGTGGCGTTTGTTAGCACATGAAATAAACCACTCGCAAGTTTGAGAGCTACCTTAAGGTCATACTTCTTCTTATAGGAACAGCAACTCAAGTATGACCTCAAGATAGCTCTCAACGCTGAGAGTGGTTTATAAATACGGGCGTTAGTTCAAAAGGATTTTGACGCAGATCGTCATTTTCGCTAGTGGTCATCGCGAAAAATTTGGTCACTTTCGCAAATGGTCACTTTCGCAAAGGGTCACTATCGAAAATGGTCATTTTCGCAAAACGTCACTTTCGCAGAATGTCATTCACAATTTTGAGAAAACGAAAAAAAAATAGAATGACATTCTGTGGAAGTGACGTTTTGCGAAAGTGACCATTTGCGAAAGTGACCATTTGTGAAAGTGACGATCTGCGTCAAAACCGTCCAAAAGATGTAAACTTTAGTAGGAAAGTATTTAGTAAAGCAAGACCAAATAATGTTTTACAATGTTGTGTTACATTTTTTTTTATTAAGGCCTAGTTAAGGGCCCGAATACAAAATCACTCGAGACGGAATGGTCTTCGTTTCGCACGCGATACGGCAGTTCATAAGGGTTATTAAATATTAATACACTGCCCCTCGCCTAAGGGGGAAAGAATAGGGTGGAATAGACGTGGAAATGTACAGGAATGAAATGGTGGAATAGAAACGGGGGACATTTTCGCCAAAATAAATTTCCACACAGGAGCAAATCATTGAATTTTAGGGTTCCAAACTGTGCAAAGTTTTGGGTACAAAGGGTAAAAATGGGAGCCTATTACTAAAACTCCACTGTCCGTTTGTCTGTCTATCTGTCATCAGGCTCTATCTCATGAACCGTGCGTAATAGCTAGACAGTTGAAATTTTTACAGATGATGTCTTTCTGTTGCCAAACATAGAATAAAATATTTTAAGAGTGGCTCCCATACTACAAACGTGATTCTTTTGCCGTTTCTTGGTACAGAACCCTTCGTGAGCGAGTCCGACTCGCACTTGGCCGGTTTTTGTGACTTTACTTTGATGGCAAACAGCCAAAATGATTAGGTATAAAAAAGGTTTATTGCTTGCATTGTCTACAAAATAAATAAAAGGCTTATCCATGCTATTCTACCCACAGGTAGGGCTGTCTAAAATTGCCGCGATCCATTTCACATGAATAATTGATGCCCCTAGATTCGGTTTTTTGAAAGCAGGCCAGGGTTGTCAACGCAATCTATAATAGATACCTAAATATTTTTTTTTATGTGCCTTCCTTTTAATAAAAACTATTAAGCTTGTAGCGTTGACCGTAAACCAATTAGGTCAAGCCATGTTTTTTATTATGGCTGCAATATAGTTGAGTTGCAAATGAAAGCATTTTTTTTTATTTGAGCTTACTACTTACTATTTTACTTTAGTTTGCTGCTAGGATGGATATTTTATTTTAAAGTTGACAACCCTGTAACCAAACAGATGGAAAACTTCGGATAAGCTGAATTAGGTGTTTTTCTATGATTGATTATGCTAGAAAATTTTCCGGTTTTTAAAAACATAGGTACAAGCGACGCCACGTCAGCAAGCTACAAAAAGCAAGCTGTTAAAAGTCAAAATACTTATACAAGGTGTTACAAAAACAACATGCCGAGTATGGTAGATAGGGGCCATCAAACTGAAAACTTTTACTATTAGACCAACTCTGAAATCGCGATAAAAAACAGCCGTTTCATACATTTTGACATTTAGGTAAGATGCGGAAGCAGACGAGGGGGGTTATTCACGATTGTCGGAAACCAACTTTCCGAATCGAATCGGCAAGTCTATAGTCTTCGATCTTATTTTCTACCTTATGCTACCTAACTTTGTTAATGCATTGGGCTTTCCCTTCGGAAAGTGAATCGAATGCCAGTCGAATGTATTTGTGAATTGCTATATTTATGTTATATCGGAGGGTACGGATTCGAATCGAATGCTTTCGACTAGATTTCCGACAATCGTGAATAACCCCCCTGAAGTGTATTCGTTGGAATTTCGAAAATCGGTTAATAATATTTCAGCCGCGTCTAGGCAGTCAGCGGGCGTCTTTTGTGACACGAAGCGAAGCCGAGTGTCACAAAGTCACAATCGTAAAAATAAATAAAAGGATTTTGCATTTGATTTAATTTTATTTATTCGTATATTTTTGTATACATTTTCAAACGATTCTTGCAGGGACTGTGATATCTGTGAATTTTTACCGTGCTGTCGTGCGTACTTTTACGACTGCTTATGCTAGCTAGACGTAAACTGCACTGAAACTTTTCGCCAGTCACAAGAGTTTGGCGAACAAAAGACGAAAAGCTTCCGTTAAGCTTTGTTTTAAATAGTTTCCCAGTCAAAAGGTCCATTAGTGGCGCCGCCATCTTGAAAGCGCGTGGGAAAAAGCAAATGGCGGATTAGAGGTAAGAGCTTTCCTGCGTTTTTGTCGGTTGCGTTTTATTAGTTGGTTAGTTGATTGAGAATAAGGGCTTTTTACAATGACAAAAAACTGTAGGCTCGATAGATGGCGTTGATAAAAATAAGTGTCAATGTGTTTTTTTTACTAAGCATCGAAGAGTATCAACACCATCTAGTGATTCAAATCCTACTAATATTATAAATGTGAAAGTTTGTGGGTTTGGATGTTTAGATGGTTGAATGTTTGTTCCTCAATCACGCAAAAACCACTGAACGGAATTGGTTGAAATTTGGCACACAGATAGTACATAGCCTAGATTTAAATATAGAATACTTTTTATCCCGATATTTCTACGGGAACGGGAACCACGCGGGTGAAACCGCGGGTGGCCGCTAGTACTTAGGTACTATTTATAGGCTTCGAAGAGTCTCAACACCATCTAGTGAGGCAAATAGTTACTATTTTTATTTTTTAAATGTCACTTTGAAAAGCCCTTATTGGAAAAGTTGTTCGATGATTCGTAATCAATTACAGTTTCTTTTATAAAAAAATCTGCTAGTACAATTAAGAAAAACTTAGAGAAATAATGTTTTGATAAGCCACTATTCGGTAAGTAATATTTTCAACTTTCGCAGAATAGCTTAGCTTAAAACTAAGATAAAATATCTACTATTTTATTTTCTTATTTTAAAATTAGATTTCCATTTTTCAAAAAAAAACATACAGAACCGTGTGCGTTCGGCAAACTATATGAAAAACAATTAGTATGATGTTAAATAACGATTAATTTATTAAATCAAAATATTATATTCTGTTCTAAGTAGCGGCCAACTGTACTTTATGAAGAAGTTCTTCTGCGGTCTCACAATCAATTCTAATTATTAAACCGAGACCCACCACTTCCATCTCGTCTTAATTAAAATCCAAGTTACTTAAAGCTGTAATTAATTAATTTAAGTAATTAATTAGCGGCTCCCTAATGGCCACCGGAAGTAGCGCCATCTTGTAATAGTGACGTGACGTGGCTGAGATTTCGCGGTATTTTTCATTGTTCTATTTTATCCAGATTAGTAAATTTACATGTCTCAGAATACAGTGGTTATGTTACAAAAAAGGTTTGTCTAATTTAAGTACCAATAACTAAAAAAAATATGACGGCTTTTCATAATGACAAAAAACTGTAGGCTTGATAAAATGGCGTTGATAAAAATTTCTTTTTAGGGTTCCGTACCCAAAGGGTAAAAACGGGACCCTATTACTAAGACTCCGCTGTCCGTCTGTCTGTCTGTCTGTCTGTCTGTCACCAGGCTGTATCTCATGAACCGTAATAGCTAGACAGTTGAAATTTTCACAGATGATGTATTTCTATTGCAGCTATAACAACAAATACTGAAAACAGAATAAAATAAATATTTAAGGGGGGCTCCCATACAACAAATGTGATTTTTTGCCGTTTTTGGTACGGAACCCTTCGTGCGCGAGTCCAACTCGCACTTGGCCGGTTTTTTTACTAAGCTTCGAAGAGTACTCAGATAAGGCAGGCAGATGTAACCCTAAAATAAAATGTTTCTCTTTGGGCAGATGTCAGCCAGCGAGGGCTTACATTTCTATTTGGTACAAGCAGTTTACTTTTTAAAAGCCAATTTTGACACTTCCCTTTCCATCAACGCCATCTAGTAAGGCTAATAGTTTCTATTTTTATTTTTTAAATGTCACTTTGAAAAGCCCTCATTATTTTTTTATTTATTTATTTATTTATAAATCTTTATTGTACAAATACATTGAGTAAGGTACAAATGGCGGACTTAATGCTAATAGCATTCTCTACCAATTTTATTAGCTCTAGCATTCTAACCAACAGTAAACAGATAAACGCGAATGCGGCACAAATAAAGAACATATTTACGTGCATACAAGATACATCATTAGGTAACTACTTACATAAAGTACTTTTTTGGAATAAGTTTGGACTCAAATAATAAATTATTATTGTTTAAGCTTTATTTGAATAAACTTTGTCGGGATTTACACCATGTAAGTACCTGTTTTATTTTTGAGAACGTGAAAAACGTCTTCGTCGCGTCTGAGTTCTTCCGTGATAATGGCGCATGCAACTACGCCGAAATATCGGAGTCTCAAAAATAAACAGAACATGGTGTGTCCCGACATAAAAGTTAATAACGTTGGAAATTTAAAACAATAATATAAGCTTCATTAGCTACTTACTTAATATTATATACTAGCGGCCGCCCGCGGTTTCACCCGCGTGGTTCCCGTTCCCGTGGGAATATCGGGATAAAAAGTCCTATGTTTTAATCCAGGCTATCTACTATCTGTGTGCCAAATTTCAACCAAATCCGATCAATAGTTTTTGCGTGATTGAGAAACAAACATCCAAACCCACAAACTTTCACATTTATAATATTAGTAGGATAAGTTAATTAAAACGACTACAAAATGACGGTGTATAATTATAGCACAGAATAGATATAAGTACTACCGTACAGAAACGACACTCTCCGCCCCGCCCCACAATCAATTACCTCACCCCACCCCGTCAGTTCGTATGCCGAATCGTGTGCTCGTTTAGTCGTGTTTTTCAACGTCAACTTATTTTGATATTCAAAGCAATGCGTCGTAACTTTTTAGTCGTGTTTGTCAACTGTCAACTTATTTTGATATTCAAAGAAATGAGTCGTAACTTTATTTACCTACCTAAAAGTTCGAAAATTATGAATTGAACGCCGCTCATACAGTACAAACTGCATGGTAGCCCTAGATTTACACACACAGTTGCACGTGTACAACAACGTCATCTGACGTCATATGTTTATAATGGTGCGGTTGTATGAAGTGTCCGGGGTGTGATTACAGTGTGTATGAAGGCACCCAACTTTGTTGCCATCTATACACAATCATCTAATAAAGAAAGCAAGAAAAATAATTAAAATTTTCTCAAAATGGCCGACCGGTTGCGCGCCTCTTACAGATTTCCGTTCAGCTAATTACCGTTGGTCTTATGATTGATCTTGCACCGGAATTAAGTCATTAAGGTTTATTAATTATGGGTTTATAATTTCGTTAGATTTATGAAACAATCCGTTTAATAGTTAACTAGCGGCCGCCCGCGACATCGTCTGCGTGGAAAGTTTAATTTGCTTTCTCTCGGGAAACAGTACGTTTTATCGGGATAAAAGGTATCCCATGTCCTGCCCTGTACCCATTACAACGTGTATGTAAAATTTCATGATAATCGGTTCAGTAACTATTGAACCTATCGTCAAGTCAACTGAACTACTGATCGATGTGAAGGCGTAACAAACAAACAAACAAACGGACTTTCGCATTTATAATATTAGTAAGGATTAACTACTTTTTTATCCACAATTAGATTTAGAAGTAGGTAAAATAAAAGTTTACAGCCAAATGGATACTGAAACAATCCTTCAGTAGGTATTTACCTATATTTTTTTTATCTTAGGTATAATATTGACAAAGTAATAATAAATACATGAACATGATAATTCTGGTCTATTATTTGAAACCCGGTTCCGGTATCCGGATGGCACAGAGACGGCATTCCTTTGTACCGTTAGTGATGGAATTTGCCTATCGATAAATCATTCATCAAGGAACCGAAACTTCAGGGAGTTTTTTTTTAAATAAAGTTTGAACTCAAAAGTTCATTTGTTATATTAAAAGCCAACATTTCAGGGAATAAAAAAACATTAAAGATATTAAAAAGTTTTTAACTTTTAATTACTAATTATTATTAAAGTAAAAGTGAAGTGAAGTTAAAGTGACTATCAAAAGTAACCTATTCATTAATTTAACTTTTATGTTATTTTTAGAGTACCTAAGTAATTATAATTTAAAATTTTCTTTAATTTCAATTCACACCTACAATAGTGAGTAAGTAATAAAAATTTCGAGTAGGCTGATTTTGATTTCATGTGTCAAGAAAATAAACGTGAAACTATTGTCGACTATGCTGATGCATAATCGACGACCTCCGTGGTCGATTGGTTCGCACGCCAGTTTTCAAGGCGTCACCATCTCTTGAGGTCCCGGGTTCGATCCCCGGCTGGGTCAATGTAGAAAATTAACTTTTTAATGTTGTCTCAGGTCTGGGTGTGTGTCATACCACCGTTGTTTCCGATTTCCATAACACAAGTGCTATAGCCACTTACTTTGGGATTGGAGCAATGTATGTGATGTTGTCAAATATTATATTATTATTATAATCGATAATATAACAATATCCTGCATTAAAAAACTGTTAATGGCATTTAAAAATTACATTTTTATTTTGTTGGGGTGCTGTAGGATTACTGAAAAAGTATATCAGTAATATGTTTACTCATGTTCTGTAAAAAGTCAATCAAACCAAATTTATCGATAGCGCTGTTCTTGGTCCGGATGCGGTACATCCCTACCGGAAGTGCCTCCGCCATGTTGTCGCCACCGGAACCGCGAGTGGCTAATGAGCTCTTGTGTAAAACAAAATGGTTTCTGAAATTCCTCTTTAAATCATTTTACTTTGATTTTAAATGTTCATATTACACTGTAAAACAGTAGTGATAAGAAATAAAAACCAAAAATATTCCTTGCAATAAATAAATAGATAATGATGATGATAAATGTATGGCAAAGAGAAAATTTTACAGATTAATATCCCCGTCAATTGGTAATGCGCTGGAACCTTGTCAAATTAAAATACACATCAACGTCATCCGCAACTAAAAATGACAAAAAACAGTAAAATTCTAATAGGAAATAAAATATATGAATAATTTAATTCTTATTTTCAATAAGAAAGAGTCTAGGTATATGAAAAAATTACAATTGTTTTTCGTTTTTGAGGTTAAAATCATGGCCGCCAGGCGCATTACCAATTGACGCGGATAGTAAAATACGTCGTTTTGCGAGCGGTCTGAAGTTACCCAGTTCAACCAATTTCATCACATTGTACAATGGGGAATGTCCGATAAAATCAAATTGGCTGAATTTTTTTTGGGTAGGAATAAGCTCCCTTAGTAATAGAAAAAAGTTCAGAATTTTCGGTTGCGTAAAAAAGCTAAAAAAATAAAAGTCTGTTCGACTTAATAGATATAGGTACATGAAACTTTTTTCTATTAGGGAGCTTATATTTCTACCTATAAAAAAAATATTCAACGAATGAGGGCTTTACAAAGTGACCAAAAAAAAATATTAACTATTTGCCTCACTAGACGGCATTGATGGAAGGAGAAAAGTCAAAATTGGCTATTAAAAATAAAAAAGAGGCAAGTAAGCGCTCGCTGGCTGACATCTGCCCAAAGAGAAAAATTTTAGGGTTACATCTGCCTGCCTACCTGAGTACTCTTCGAAGCTTATAAAAAATCACATTGACACATACATTTTTATCAACGCCATCTATCGAGCCTACAGTTTTTTGTAATTTTGAAAAGCCCTCATTATTTTGCCCAACTCGAGCTGAAATTTTTCTCCACAGTCAACAAAGCATAGACAACACAGACGTTTTTAATTTTCACATCGCGAGGGTGGCAAAGAGCTTTTTCTTGTCATCTCGGTTATAAAACCTAACCAAACCCACAGAGTAAATTAGTTTTATTTTCTATAAAAAGTACCCGTCTTGGTCTTTGTTCAGAGGAGAATGGATATTTTGGTCAAATTGTTTAGTTTAGATAAAGTGTCTCTTGTTTCTTCTGAATTTTTTTTTTCAGAAAATATGCATTTCATTTAGCTTTAAAAAGTCTGAAAGCCAACATGATCTTAATCACATTAAGTGGATGATGATAGCATTAAAATGAAGATTAAGGCTCTCAAGTCGTGGCGTAAGTAAATATTTTTTATGTATGACAGTTGTATTAGTTACCTATTATGTATTCTGTGGTATGACGAAGCATAAATTTTTCGCCGGAAAGACGATGTTTTGTCTTTATATTTTGTGGTTGCTGTGACAAAGTACTAAGTGTTCAGTCACTTTTGATTCCGATAGGTTCGGTTTTCACCCATTCGTTTTCCCTTTTCTCTTGCGCTTACATCAGAGGCATGCCTCAGGGTATGCAATAGCACATGTATGCCCTATCTATCTTCTCAAAGAAAGATTTTTTTTATGGCATGCGTTTGACTCAAGACAAATGAAAGTTGAAATGAACGTACCTACGTGACCCATTTATTACAATTTTTGAACCCCTGGTTTTCACATGTTTTTAATAGAATTTTACATAATTTTTAATAGAAATCTAAAAAAAATTTGCTAATTTTTGTCTTTTTATTAGTAAGGCGTTTGCCACGTAATGCCAAGAGTGTACTACTATACATACAAGGCAATTGCAAGTGAAAAAATGAATCAATAAGAAAAAAATTTCGCTGCGTGCCATATTAGAATACAGCTTGAAAAAAAGAACCAGATTTCCATTGAGAATATTGACTACGTGACAAAACATAGGCCCCCCTGCCCCCTGTGACCAAGCGTGGTATTTTAAAGACCCCCTCCCCCCCCTTAACGGGTCACGTAGTATGGATACGTTCCCAAACGTAAGAGAAAACGCACTACACCCGGAATCCTCACCACTGAGGAACTGGCTATCTTACCTCTAACTGCCGGAACACAACAATTCAAATTGTTGTGGCGTCAGAGTCAGACTTAGGTAAGATGGTGGTAGCTAGCCAGGCGGACTTGAAATAAGCCCTACCACTAACTAAACAGAGTACAATTTGTACCTCCCTGCCCAAGTAACAAAATGTGGTCTTGTAGCGGTTACGGGGCCAGGTCTATAACAGGCTAGTAAAAAGTTATAACCACGGAAAAGGGCCCATTTTATACGCGTACTTTTGCTAATAAAACATTCCTAGTAGACTTGGCGAGCACCACTTAGACCAATAATACACTTATAGTTGGACTAGGCAGAACTATCTGCTCCTGCGAAGCCAGCTATGAGCATCTAATGGAACCAGGCAGGCGTGTAACGTACTCCACGCTTCTATTACTAGCTACTTCAAACATTTGTGAATTGTTGTTGTATTGTGTCAGTTGTAGAAAAAAATAAAGTAAAGTTTATCTATTTTATATAATATAATGTATTAACAATTAAGTATTTCGCACGTAATATTATACGTGCACGTGCATAGATGTTTGCACGGCAAACGCGTAAGTATTTTCGGTGAAGTATATTGTGTTTTACATCTCAATTTTTGTTCGCCTTGTGAACATGGCGTATTTACTAAGTAATGTTTAAAAATAATATTAGTTCTAAAAGCATTGTCGCGCCATATTGTAACGAAAAAATGGCCGTGAAGATGCGATAAATATTAAAAGCTTAAATGGACTTCACGAAGATATCTTTGGACACTAACAGTTTTACAAGAAACCTTTATATAGAAATCAAGTCTATAACAGCATTCGAGAGTCCACATTAATACCAAGTACACTTACTCTTAGAAGAAACCACTGTAGAACTAATTCACTTATAATTGGCACATAAAGTTGACTCATACACCCTTATAAGGTCAAGTAACAAATGCAAATGGTTCTAAGTGCATTTAGTTCTCTAAATTACTATTACTGGCGTATGATACTTATAGCGGGTTTATAATTACTTCTTCTAGGCGATTATAAGTGTAACTTACTGGAGCAAGTTTTCTCAAGTGTATTTACACATATGCAACACTTTTATAGGCCATCTTAGCCTTTATTGCGCCTATAATTTCGTTCTGTACACGATTATAAGTCAACTTATAAGAATAGATGTACTATAAACCCAAACCAACTCCGTGTAACCTGTTATAAGCTTGGTAGTAAAACCTGGAACCACTAAGAGAGAGGTACTAGTGCTGTGAGCCTATAAACTGTGCACTACAGGAGAATTTTGCTACTTGGGTGGGAATCGAACCCGGGACCCCTGCGTCTTGCACGGGTGGGCGAACCACTAGACCACATATGCGGTTAAATAAGGCTTAAAGATTACCTAATGGAACTAAGTAATGTAAAAACCTCTTTGGGTTAAAGTGTTATACAATAGCGGTACATTTTCCTAACGATGATAATTTTCTTTCAGAAAACACCATAACGTATTCCGTCGCATTTCTTTCTCATAAAACATACAAGACGCAAAATGTCTTCTCTTGAGTAACACCCCAAGGTATCTTAAAAAAACAATACAAGTGAAAATTGCGAAGGAAGCGTATCCCATGAGACGGAGGCGCAACGAACGATGGCGGTAGGGATGGGGGATAATATCCGAAAATATACGAAATAATATTTTGAGCCAAAAGATTTTGCTGATTGTGACAACAAAATGCAATGCTTCACATTTGATTTTCTGAATGAATGGTGTTTGATTTGCGTTCTTTGTATTGTTTGCTATAAAAACGTTATTTATCTTGTATTTTACATTTGTGTGTGTTTTGTTCGGTTTTGTACTCTTATAGTTAACTACCTACTAAAGTTTTTTAAATGTCGCTGACTTTGATAAGATCTATAAATGTATGTGTGTATGTGTACCTGCGAACTATTTAAACCTGCTTAAAACTTTTGATACGTTATTAAAAGTTATAATTTAGGTATCCATATTTTTCACTTTCTCTGTGACAATTGACATGTTCTTTAGCTAATTGTTTTACTTACAAACCGATGATTTTTTGTTATTATGTTAAACAATATGGCTTTTACTTTTAAAAGCTTTGCTTATGTAAAAAAAAATTAAGGAATGAAGCAACAATGAGGGCTTTTTAAAATGTCAAAAAACTATCCTTATCCGAAAAGCGAAAGTCCGTTTATTTGTTTGTTTGTTACGCCTTCACGTCTTAACTACTGAACCGATCATCATGAAATTTTGCATACACGTCGTCAGGGGTACAGAGAAGGACATAGGTACCTTTCATCCCGAAAAGAAGTATTATTCCCGAGGGATAACAAAAAAACCGTTCCACGCAGACGAAGTCGCGGGCGGCCGCTAGTTCTTATATTCTCGATAGATAGTAGCGTTGATAAACAGGTAAGTGTCAACTGCAGAAAACGTAAGAAAACTTTTTTAAGCACAAGCCGTTTTTTTTCTAAGCCAATATTGACACTTCACTTAACCATCAACGCCATCTAGTGAGGCAAATAGTTACTATATTTTTTAAATGTCACTTTGAAAAGCCCTCTTCACATCCGCATTGTAGCTACATCACTAGTTCGGATATATAATTCATAGGCGACATTTAATTTTCTGAGGGGAGTGTTGTATTGTAGGGCAATGTGCTCTATGCTCTGATAATATTGTATGACGTTGCACAAAATATCTTTTTGGTGTAATAAGCAAGGCGTGTGTATTATAAATATCTTTATTCGTAATACGAAATATTTTCACTTTAAAAACAACAATGAAGTCGCAAAAAACAAAACATTTTGAAATTCCTTTTTTCAGTTTTACCATGGACGAAAATTTCGTCCATGGTTTTACACAGGCAGCGCGTTTATTAATAAGTTTCAGCTACTTTTCAGAAAACGTCAGAAATTTAGATGTATTATACTTATCATCGAATAGATATAAGTACTACCGTATTATATTATGACTTGAAATAATAAAGAGTGTAGGTAGTCAATAGAAAATAACTATAACATTAATATTATAGGTACGTCGATTTTTTAATTTTAATAAATGTTTCAATTTGTTGAATCCCACGCATTTTGTTTAAGAGCATCCTTTACCGATCGTAATTTTGACATTAAATTCTATTACCAGCCAACAGCAATGTCGTATCTTTAAAACATCAAACACTAGTTTTCCCATTCCATATTTATTAACTCATTAATGCAACGGCACGGCCGGCGTGCCCGGCCGCTCGTCGCAGACTGATTAAATTCCGACAAGCCGGAAGTGCAGACATCTTGTCCACCACCGGATGCCGGTAATTAATTTATAATGGCCGCTCCTGTGTGAATTTGGCGAGGGACTGGCGATATTGCAAGTGGTCAAGGTAAGTAATAATTTATTTGTAGTGATATTCGTCTAATAATGGTGTTATTTTTTCTATAAAAATAGTATTAAAATTACCATTAATTTTTTTGTATGTATAATTAAAAATGTGTTTGATTGTTACATCAACCCACATCTTTCTGAAAATGTAGGACAGGTATTTCACAATAATTACCCCTGGATTAAAAAACCGGCCAAGTGCGAGTCGGACTCACGCTCGAAGGGTTCCGTACCAAAAAACGGCAAAAAAAACCACGTTTGTTGTATGGGAGCCCCCTTAACTATTTATTTTATTTTGATTTTAGTATTTGTTGTTATAGCGGCTACAGAAATACATCATCTGTGAAAATTTCAGCTCCTCTAGCTATCACGGTTCATGAGATACAGCCTGGTGACAGACAGACAGACAGACGGACAGCGGAGTCTTAGTAATAGGGTCCCGTTTTTACCCTTTGGGTACGGAACCCTAAAAAGGTCAGTTAAACTGAAAAGTGATTTTCAGTAAAGTTTTGATTCTAATGTGGTTTATTTTTGCATTTATTATTGTATTTTTATAAGTAAGTACATAAGTACTAGAAAAATGTTAGCCAGTTGACTTTAGCTTGGCTTGCGAAAGATCGTGGATTCTAGTCCTACATAAGTAAGAAGGAGAGTTGTTTTTTCTAGCTTAAGGCTTGTACCTACATATTTTCTAAATAAAAAAGCATGTTGAATTTACTTAAACATATGTTTGCAGCGCCCTCAGTACAAAAAAGTTGTTACATTTCTCTCAAGAGATCGCATACAAGCAGTAAAATCCTCAAGGCTCACGATAAACCGTTTATTTTAATTTTTTGGCACCGTCTGAAAACTCCGAAACGCAAGCCGCAATAAAAAATAAAAGTCACATTTGCCGCGGCCGCCATTGCAGCGTTTTTCACCCTCGCGCTCGGTTTCCCGCCAAAGGATTTTCCACGTTTGAGGTTTGTATTGTTTTTACAAACGACTTAAAACCTCTTTTTACAAAGAAATACAGCTGCTTTCGTAGGTTTTTTAAACTTACCTACCTACATGTTTTATTTTTTTGTTGTTATTATAATATGCCAGTTTGGTGTTTTAGTAGATTTATTTTTATTAACAATTTCAGAATGACAAAAAACTGTAGGCTCGTTAGATGGCGTTGATAAAAATGTGTTTTTTTACTAAGCTTCGAAGAGTATCAACACCATCTAGTGAGGCAAATAGTTACAATTTTTTTAAATGTCACTTTGAAAAGCCCTCATTGGCCAACTCAATAGATCGATTTGACACTTCATCAAAATTCAACAACGCAATCTTCTAACAACACACAATATTTATTTTTTCAAAGGCACAAAAAATTAATCTACCTGAGGAATCTATCTACCTTTGTTTTCAGTTATAATACTACACATTTATTGTAATAATCTCAAAAGAGAGCTTTACGATTTACTTTGATAAATAACACTATAAACTGACAGATCTCACATGTGATCTATTAAAACGGTCCTACTTTAAACAAAACACCAACAAAACAAAAAACAAATTAATTAGTTTCAAAGTAGATACAAATAGTGTGATACGATGGCGTAACATTTTCAAACTATCAAGTTAACAACATCTAAATTGAATAATTAAAAACATATTTTTAAGTCTAAGCAATAGGTAACAAATAGAGAATTTGAATCAAATCCAAAATGGCGGATCCGAAAATAAATTCAAGTCAAACAATCAGCCCGTGTCACGGCTTTAAGATAAGATGGATCCGGGTGGATCTTTTGAAATCCTTTACAAAGGTTTTACC
Organism: Agriphila tristella; assembly: GCA_928269145.1. Taxonomy (NCBI): domain Eukaryota; kingdom Metazoa; phylum Arthropoda; class Insecta; order Lepidoptera; family Crambidae; genus Agriphila; species Agriphila tristella. The sequence goes on along the minus strand of OV743448.1, from coordinate 15,342,840 downwards.
CGGATGAAAAGGGTGAACGGACGATGGCGAGAGGGTGAAAATATTTTAGTGAAATATCCGCGGTTATTCTAAATTTAGATAAGAAGGGTATTTTCTACTTACTATATGTTTGTATGATTTCTGTTTTTTTTCAGGGTCATTTTGTATCCACCATCCAAATTTTGAGGATGTGTTCAGTCCATCAAACTGAACAACTTTCTCTAAGGAACACATGGCCAAATATGTACAAAAAATATCGACTATCCATACAAATCGAAGAGACCACGTGATCAATTTAGTATGGGATGACCAAAATTAGACACATGTTTCTAAGAGAAAGTAGTTTAGTTTCATGGACTGGACACATACTTGAATTTTTGATGGTATGTTCAAAATGTTTATTCATTTATTCTTAAGGTACATCAACAGCGATTAGATTTACATAATAATTAACGGTTATCAAGATCAACAGTTTTAATACACGTGTTTGATACAAAACTATTCTCTCCCTCTCTCTTTGCCATACATTCTCGAGTGCCATTAAGCTTTTCAAAATGACATTTAATTGGCTTTTAAAACTAAACGGCCTGTACCAAACCGGCAAGTAAGTGCTTGGAGTTATTCCCATCCGATCCCCTGCAACCGATCCCCTGCTGGATCGGTTTTATTTTTAATTATTTTTTATTCCCATCTTAGCTTATTAGCTTATTTTTTGTAGGTACAATGCATAGAATAATTACACCTAGAAGCCGTGTCCTTGTATGCAAAGTGAGGCAACTTATGCTGAGCCAAAATGGCTCAGTACTCAGATTTATATTCTTCATACGTTACCTAATCGTAACTAAAATCCAATAATATAATAGTTAATCTCTTTAAGGTAGGGAAATTGAAATAGTTTTGTACTTATTAGGCATGATTATTTAATAATGGACAATAAAAATCTAAAAACGGCGCCATTTTGGATGTTTTTGTTGCCTCACTTTTGACAGCGCGCTTTGTAGGGAATTATCGTTCTAGGTGTAATTATTCTAAGGTACAATGGTACTGATGTTCAAATCTGATTCTGTGATATTTCTTTATTTCACTAAAAATAATTGCTCAATAAATGAATATTTTATTTTCATACTTCTTTTTCTTCTGACCTACCTTTTCTTGGTTAGAAATACAACGAGGGGATCCGTTTAGAATAGAAAACTATAAATAAGGGGATCGGTTGGGATTTTTAATTCTCGGTGGATCAGTTACAGTGGATCGGATGGGAATAACTCAGCGCTCGCTGGCTGACATCTGCCCAAAGAGAAACATAGGGTTACATCTGCCTGCCTACCTGAGTACTCTTCGAAGCTTAGTAAAAAAATCACATTGACACATAGGTACATTTTTATCAACGCCATCTATTGAGCCTACAGATTTTTGTCATTTTGAAAAGCCCTCATTTTATCGCATTGTTCTACTAAATGCGAACTCTTTAGTTCCTAATGCGATTAACTTTAAATTTTGTTTGACCTAAAAAACGTAATATTTTAAGAAAATAGGTACTTTTAATGCCGGAAAAGGAATGTTTCCTACATACGTAAGGAGTTGTTAAGAAGTAGTGGGCAGTGATAATAGTGATTGTCCATAAGTTAATAATATATCCGTTCTATATTCGAGTGTTCTCATGCGCATATATCATAGCTGTCATCGTATACGCTAGACACGGCGCGTACGCACCGTACTTGTGACGGGAAAATATATCGATAAACTTTGTCTTATCGATAAATAGGCGGCAAAAGAAATATTGAACTAGAGCGCCATCAAATAATGTTTATCATTTAAATCTTATAGTATTTAAATCAAAACGAATGTATTGTAAAACACGATTTCATATCAATAAAACTCAATCTAATACAATAATACGTGTTTTTTTATTCACAACGGGATAGTGCTTGGCCGTCACCTCACCTGATGTTAAGTGACGATAAGGCCGAAGGTGGAAGCGCACTACACCCGGAATCCTCATCACTGAGGAAATGGCTATCTTACCTCTAACTGCCGGAACACAAAAAAAATAAAATTGTTGTTATGGCGTCAGACTTAGGTAAGATGGTGGTAGCTAGCCAGGCGGACTTGAAATAAGCCCTACCACCAACCAAACTGAGTACAAATATACCCCGCTCCTGGGAATCGAACACAGGACCCCTGCGTCTTACACGGTTGGGCGAACCTCTAGACCACAAAGACAGTAATAGGCGGTGGAGACGATGGTGCGACAATAAATGAAAACATTGGTGACACTAGTTTATAGGAGTTTTTTGAAACTATCAAATAATTCCTAGGTACGAAATATATAAAATTCAAACAAACTATAGCCATAAGAATAAATAATATTTATTCTTATGCTTTAGCATAGCAGCAATAGCACGAAAAATAATTGTACCGAAAACAGTTACTGAAAAATATTTCCTGTGACTAAATTATTGGATATTTTTAATTGATTTTTTTAACCAGACTGAGCGTTCTTAGCTATACGACATTTGATTTACTGTCGCATTGTCGTCTCTAGGTTGTATAGGTAATGCATGCAAAAGTGAGTTTTTTTTATTTGTCAAGCTTTCACGTTTAGACGCGAAAGCTACTCAATCTACCATTGTACACGTCGTCAAGGTTACATAAAAGGACATAGGGCACCTTCATCCAAAAAGTACTGTTCCTGAGGGATATAAAATGATCTGTCCACGCAGATAAAGTCGCAGGTGGCCGCTAGTAACTCAAAATTTTGTTTTCTTTTCACCTTTTTCTTTTCAACAAGTGTTTTTACAATACTTAAAGGGAGTGTTCCAATAAATATTGTGTTATATTGATTGAGGAGCTGTAATAAACATTTTTTTATTATTTTTTTATTTTCATTTAGTTCTCTTTTTTGTTACGGATTGTCTGTCTTTCTTTAAAAAATCATTAGGTAGACACTTATATGAAAAGGAAAATTCTCATATTAGTTAAAACGCATAAAATTGTCTATCCCTAAGAGTTTTAAACGCATATTTCCTGAGTATAATGTGAGCACTTTAAAATTTGATGCTACTGACAGTTGTCAAAACAAAACCAAATATTTATAAATGAGCATTCAAATACAACGCATATGGTGTCACGTACAAACTCTAAAAATACATTCGTACCTATAAATCCGACTATAACAATCAAACCATTTGTCATCACCCTAAATACCATCCAAAAAAACCGAGCCATATTTCAAAACTCACATATCAAATGGGATCTAATTCTATTTTTTCGCGCACGTCTCGTCATTCAGTCTTGAATGAATGGGCCTACTCATGGGTTTATCGATGTTTGCCCCGAATTAATCCCCTCACTAGTGCGGTAGGCACGCACCAATAAAAATGTCCATTGTAGGCCAGTTTAGGAATAATACTGCCGTATCCTGCCGGATAAAGGGTCAGATCGGACTTCTTATAAGAGTTTGGTGTATTATAATGAAATGTCTCGCCTTTTATAAATAAATGGTAAAAAAAAGGTATGATAAAATGTATCTATTCTTACGCTACAAATCTCTTAATCCAACGTGTTAATTAATGAACCCAAAATTGGAAAACCGTTTCTTCGGACTATCAAACCGAACAACTTTTACTATGGGAGCAACTCTGAAATCACGAAAAAAAATCAGCTATTTCATACAGTTTTATATTTTCGTTATTATTTTTTGGATAAGCAACTGAATAGAGTTTCACAACTTACTTAAGTATATTTTTCTAAGAATTATTTCCTAAATGAATAAATATATCTACAGGGTGATTATTAAACAGGTAGAATCACACACCACCACACACCAGTCGGTGTCTGGTGTGTGGTGTGTGTGTGTGTCTTAGGCCTTAGACTGTCAAACTGAACAAATTTGTCTATGGGACCAACGTTATCGGAGCAAAAAAAAAGATCAGATCAGGGGGTTATTACAACCTCTTAAAACTTGCCAGGTATATGAATTGCTATAGTTACATCTCTTTCTCGCTGTAAAGCAAATAAAAGAGATAGATTGATAACCAGTCAGAAAACTGCCAGGAAATAAGAGGTCATAATACGGCCCCAGCTATTCCATATAAAATGACAATATTCACTCGACCAAAATGTATGGAGCAGCTGATTATTTTTTTGCTCTAATTAAGGTGGTACCATAGATAAAGTTGTTCAGTTTGACGGTCTAAAGCACACCACAAAATTTGTCGACTGTTTTCGATTTGACCCTGTATAAGATACGTTTTTTGGAGACTTAAAACTATCATTGGGTAGATAATATTCTCTCTTTTTAGAGACAAACATTAAAAACTAAAACTAGCTTATATACAGTGTTGCCACCACACAAAAAGCCTAGGTGTTACCAGGCCGGAAAATTAGCGGGTTAAATCTTTCACCACAGGTGCCGTCGCGGGGTCCAGTTAAAGGGTTAGAGGAAAACCGTTGTATGACTTTTGTGGCTGTATGTGTTTGATTCAGTGGTAAAAAGTAACTAATTTTGACTTTATAATAGCAGTAAAACACATAACTTCTTAATAATTTATGTAAATTATAAGTGCAATAGAAAAAGTGATTTTTATCTACTTCTACTTGTGTGTATGGGAGAAAATCCTTCCTTATACAACGTCATACAAAATAACTACTAATGTCGTATGTGGTAGATAGGGGCCATCAAACTGAACAACTTTTACTATGGGACCAACTCTGAAATTACGAAAAAATATCAGCTGTTTCATACAAGTAACGAAAATATCAAATTGTACGAAACAGCTGATTTTTTCGCGATTTCAGAGTTGGTCCCATAGTAAAAGTTGTTCAGTTTGATGGTCCCTATATACCATATTCGGCATTAGGGGTTATTTTGTAACACGTCGTATATTTGAATGTAGGTAATGCATTGTATAAAGTTAGGAATTATATGTGAGTGCGAGTCAACTGAAAGAAAAATAACTACTTAAGTAACTTACTAAGTGTGGACAGAATGGAAGCAATTTAAAATATTTATTTTTATGAAAGATTGTAAGTATTTCGTGACTCTTGCATCCAAAATATTGCAAAAACCTAACATGTATTACTCAGATCAGAGCATAGATATAAATATAAACATCAGCAAGTTGAATAGAAGTCAATAAGTATAATCTCTAACTTCCAAATGTTTTTTACCACTGAACACCACAGACGTACAACGGAACGTTTTTATTAAAAATACGACAGGATTTAAACATTTAAAGTGAAGAGCCCATCGGGAAGAAGCGAGGGCATAGAGGTGCGTCTAATGTTTGGGGTGACCCGCCACAGAGCTGCGACTGCCGACAACAAAAAGTCGAAGGTTTTTTTATTTGATGACAAGCTTCGCTGTAAGTATGATTGCGAGAATTTTGGTAAAATTATCAATAAATATGTCTTTATTACATTATATACTTCAAATATGATGTGTTTTGTTTATAATTGTCTTAAGTTTTGTTATGTATTGACTAACAATAAATCATGATGATCCAGACTCTATCAGTCACAACATCATGATTTTTATTAAAGGTAGCTTATGTAAAATTTGCTACCATCTCAAGGATCAATATTATACCATACGTATTGCAAAAGATGGGCTGTCATAAGTCACAATTGTGACAGTACTTATTAACTCTTAACAAGTCGTATAAGATGAGCTCTTCAGCAGTATTATGAAAGTGAGACGCGACACGCGACGTACAGGACTATCCTACTCACATACTTTTCACTGCAAATAATGATATTCAGAGCTATAATGATGTCTAAAGCCACCAACGCACCGACAGGTGCCTAGATTAGTGTCTAGATACATCTGCTTGCTAGGATACACGGTGATCGCACTAGAAGGTGGGTCGCTAGGTCTAAGGGTCTTTCGTTGTAAGCCTCGCACCTACGATATACATGATAGGCAGTCGCCTGTACGAGGCACCTAGCGCGCAGTTCGGCTGGTTGCAAACATTAGAGAACGTTCGTTTTACTTTGATACATAATTATCTATGATCTAGGCATTAATCTAGACACCTGTCGGTGCTTAGGTGGCTTAAAGCCTACGGTCGCAAGTCGCAAGTCAGTGGCTACTTGTCGGGGTCAATGACTAAGCTTTGGGTTATTGAGACTAAAGCATCGGGTGGTACCAAGTATCCTACTATAATGTACTCAAGTTTTTTCAATAAAACTGAGGAAAACATAGTTAGGATTTACCGTTATGGGTTATAGAGCTGCTGTAAGACGCGATTTCTGATGAAAATTATATTTATTTGATTCTAAGTACGATAAAATTGAACGATATTTTTTTTAAAGAATCTTGTACTATTTTCTTCATAGTTAAAACCTAGTTTGGTTGTATTAAATAGTATATTATTTTTGGACACCAAATCAAATCTATATTTTTGCATGTAACATGGTATAAAATTAATGATATAAAAATTGTTTTTCAGAATAGTTGTTTAAACTTATAATTTTGTGAGAATAGTTGCCAATTAGACTTCACTCCCCGTGCCCACGCCCAAAGGAGTTACATTATGAAATTACCAGTACAAAATTAAAACACTCGTTTGGATGATCTTATGTTATGACAGACGCGGGCGCAGGGCACGCGACCAGAGGGCTAATTGTCTAATTTAAAAATCTATCGCAATCGCTTTCGTTTGACAGATGGATGTGACACATTGCTGCATTTCTTTGGTAAGTTTTTATTTGTGTCAAAAAGAAGCTTCAATTTGTTACATCCTAACAGCGATTGCGATAGATTTTTAAATTAGACAATAGAAAGGCAGCCCTTGCTCAGATATTATAGTTACTATTTGTTATAATGTTGGTAGTAAGCTACAGTTTCAAAACCCTTTATAGAGGATTCATATCATGGAGGGAGTAGATAAAGTGTTGTAAGCAACTGTACATAATTAGGTATTACACTACAGTTGCATAAAGTACTTTTAACAGCACCTATAACCCATAACTTGTAGGGGGCATAGCGGGGACCACACCACTGGGGGGAAACCCCTACTCACAGCCGCTGCAGATGCCTCAGTCTCATAAATAGGCTCTCTGGCATTTGCGAGAGTCGGTTATTGCTCAGTTTCCTGAAACGACACACACAAAATATTCTCCACTTGTTTTATAATTACCTGAAATTTCATATTTAGGTAGTACCATTTTTCAAAGTCATATTGTAATATTTTTATCAATGTCAAAAGCTTTTCTAAAAGACCTATAAATAATGGTAAAATACTTTTCTGCGGACTTTTTTTTGCACAAATATCGATATTTTTATCGATATCGTCTCCTCACTATTTTAAGGTTTTAAATGTCAAAAAATTGAACTTACATGTTTGTAATGGTTTTGGATAGTAACTTACATAAATTATATTAAAAATGTTTTGTAATATCAATGATAACATTTGAAATAACGCTTTACTTACAGTCTCTCCAATCCGTTGAGCTCCAAGAAGGCGTCTCTTTCGATTGTATGTATTTGGTTTTCTGACAATTGTCTGAAATAGAAAAAATATCATCATATTTACAGTTTTGATTGATTTTGTATCAAGATGTCAAGCGATGATCGATTGAAACATTCAAACCTACACCCAAAACCTAAAACCAAAACAAACATTCTTTAAAGTTTAAAAATAAGACGGGGAACCGTTGTTGCTTGTTTGCGTTCGGTATTAATAACTATACCATTAATTTATAGGTATTCAATCAATCAATCAATCAATCAATATATTTATTTGCTTGAACATGGGTATAAACAATACAGATGACTTAAAATTAACAAAGTACGCCATATCCTACCCTCGCGGGTGTGCAAATTATTATCATGCGGAACACTTAAACAACATTGAAAATAGTTGCCAAAATTCATTTACCTATTTAAGAAAAACAAAAATATGCCTTGCTAATGAGGTACATATAAATTAATTAAATTGTCTAAAATATTCGGGATAACGTTACATTAAATAATCATAAAAATTTCAAATGTCGTAAAAGGATAGAAGTGGTGTAAAATTAAATGTCAAAGAATTTGAAATGTCATGATTGTAAATTAATTCAATAATAAATTGTCCTTGATATATTCGTCAATCGAGTAATATGCTTTGTCAATTAGAAATTTATTTAATTGTTTCTTAAAAATATTAGTGGCCGATTGCACTAAACTTAAGAATCGCCTAAGTCTTGTCCTAAATACAACACGACCAAATTAAAACAGTGTCATAAATTTAGCCGTCATGTAGCTGTCATTTGCCTTGTTAACTTGGTCGAGTTGTAGATAAGAAAAGACTTAGGCGATTCTTAAGTTTAGTGCAATCGGCCATTAGATTCTCAATTTCTTTAATATTTTGCGGTAATTTGTTATAAATTTTAACACACATTGAGAACACACTTTTGGAGTACAAACTGGTCTTGCATGCAGTAAATTGTAGTACATTTTTATATCTTTTACTATTTAAGGTTTTGTAATTGGTAATGTCCTTTTTAACATATAAAACTGACTCGCGGATATATAACGAAGGGAGCGTCAGTATTTGGAGTTCTTTAAAATACGGTTTGCAAGAATCTGTTTGTTTTAAATGACACATTGCCCGTACACACTTTTTTTGATTCTCTTCAATCACCCATACATTCATTTGAATTGAGCTTTTGTTATGAAAAAAAAAATTAAGGGTAATTATGCAATAAAAATGCGTGCGATTTCCGTCGAGGGCAATGCCAAAATCTGAATAGATACTAGATTGCAATGGCCACTTTATAGATAAAAAAAACGGTTGGTTTACTATAAATACCTAATAAATTGAATAAGATACTTACAATATTTTCAGTTCTTTCATATTCTGGAAATCGCTCTGGAAAACTATTGAAATGTTGTTGCCTTGGAGATCTCTGTAACAATAGAAAAAATAGAATTTAAAACTTTCACGTTGCATTTTATTATATTAAAAATAAATCACGTAGACAGGTACTAAACGCATTTATTAACAGCTGTGATTTTAATGTAAGACAAATAACAATTGAATTTATTCTGTCCTACATAAAAAGTCAGCGAATGCGCAATGTCTCAGTATTTCTAGACAATGAGAGCTTTTCAAAATGACAAAAAACTGTAGGGTCGCGTTGATAAAAATGTGTGTCAATGTAATATTTATTTACTAAGCTTCAAAAAGTACCTAGGTAGGCAGGCAGATGTAACCCTAAAATATTTAACTTTGGGCAGATGTCAGCCAGCGAGCGTTTACTTGCCTCTATGGTACATGCCGTTTATTTTTAAAAGCCAATTTTGACACTTCTCTTTCCATCAACGCCATCTAGTGAGGCAAATAGTTACTATTTTTATTTTTTAAATGTCACTTTGAAAAGCCCTAATTAAATGTAACTTAGATCAGTGGTGTACCAGGAGCATGTTCTCGTTAAGAGACGTGAGTAACTCAACCAAGGTTAAGTTAGCACCACAGTTAAGTGCGACTAAGTGGAGCCTAAGTGGCAGTAAAAGCGCCCATCAAGTTGAGTGGCTCGCAACTTGCGAATACTACCTTTACTTAAGTAACTTATGTTAGTAAGTTACATTATATCAATGAGTTATGTTTGACGACCTCCGCGTTCTATGGAGGACGTGTTTGGCGTCATAATTGAGGCCTTTAGTTCGATTCCTAGGTCAGTTAGGTGTCTAATAAACAGTGCCGTAAATAGCCTTTTCTGCGTCCTGTGCGAGCTTCTATAACTGCGCCCTTTTTTTTAATTAAAAGTACCCCAGAGCAGAGGTGTCCAACACAATTTTATAGAGAACAAGGTTTAGTACTTTTGTAAACCGTAGCGGGCCAAAATATTTTTTGTCAGTTTCATCCAGTAACTTTGTAATCTTGCCAGATTATAGCAAAAAAAGAAAAGGGCCGCGTAGCGCGATTTTTAGTCAGTTTCATCCACTAAACTTGTAATCTTGCTTTTTTTAAGTAAAGAAAAGGGTCGCGCAGCGCGATTTTTAGTCAGTTTCATCCACTAATCTTCTAATCTTGCTTGATTATATTAAAGAAAATGGCCGCGCAGCGAGATTTTTAGTTAATTTCATCCAGATAACGTTATAATCTTGTCTGTTTATAGCAAAAAAACGGCCGCGCAGCGTGATTTTTAGTCAGTTTCATCCACTAATCTTGTAATCTTGCTTTTTTTTAAGTAAAGAAAATGGCCGCGCAGCGAGATTTTTAGTTAATTTCATCCAGGTAACGTCGGGTCATCTGGTCTGTTTATAGCAAAAAAAAAAAACATCCGCGCAGCTCGATTTTAAACAGTTTATATTTTATTTTATGTGACATTGTCTTGCTAAGTATAATTTCTCCCAATGAACCAACTGCTTTTGTTCTAGCTGTTTCTCCAATAGGTAATATGTGTTTCGTAGTAAAAGCTTGAACATGTTAATATACCTAGCTGCAGGAATAGTAGATGTTTTCCTTGCAGTTTCGATGTTAAAGATTATGGGGCGCAGTGGGAGCTTATCAGGAGCAAACCGAACATTTGTTCGGTCGGTTTGCTCCGCCCGCCGAGGCACCGGAATGGCCAGACTAGCCCCCCTACTCAAATGGCCAACATTAGGTATATTCGATTGAACGCTACGCTTACTATTAAAACTTTAAAATAAGCAGTAAACTATAAAATGACGTGCCGTAAGCTTGACAATTCCTTACAATAATCGAAGTCTGTGATTTATATAAGTTTGCGACACGTGTTTTAGTCATCCATTGCTCATATTTAAGCTTTAAAAGTAAGCGTAGTGTTCAAACTAATAGAAAGTTGGCCATTTGAGTAGGGGGGCTGGACTTTTATTTAATAGTCCTGGTCTGGCCATTCTTGTGCCCCCCGGAGTCCCCGGTGGCACACCCCTATTTACGGCACTGCTAATAAAATATTAGATTCCTACCTACTTTTAAATTGTACGATTTTTTTTTTAAAAAAAGGAGACTGTTTTTTGTATGGGAGATAATCTATGGACTAACCAACCAACCAGCGATGTTTGTCTTACGATTACGAGAATACTTATAATATAATACAACGTGTTAAACAACCCCTAACCGAATATGGTAGATAGGGACCTTCAAACTGAATAACTTTTATTATGGGACCAACTCTGAAATCACGAAAAAAATTTAGCTGTTTCATAAATTTTAATATTTTCGTTACTATTTTTTTATGAAACTGCTGATATTTTTGGCGATTTCAGAGTTGGTCCCGTAGTTAAAGTTGTTCAGTTTGTTGGTCCGAAGAAAAGGTTTTTTGATTCTGGTTTTATTATTTGCATTTAAAAAAAATCTGAACACAAACGTTATTGCTTGTGAGACAACATTTTAAGTTTAAACAAAACAACACCGTAAGAATCACCCAGATAGAATTTGGTAAAAATCTATAAAAAATTAACAATACAACACTCAAACTGGAAATGATCTCGAGTTTATAATGTAACAATCATGTCGTAACCATAATCAAGAAAGCAAGAAATAAACGTCCCGCCATTATAAGCAATCAAATTGCTCGACTGATTGTGCGGCGAACGGATTGTAGGGAAGACTGCGTTTTTCGATAAATCGAATGTCGATTCTAATTGGTGGTACAACTCTATTGATATTCAATGATAAGAACAAAGAAAAGAACAACAAAAAAGAAAGGATTATATTGTAAACTTGCGACCGTCTCCGCGACTTCGTCTGCGTGGATAGTGTTTTTGCTATCCCTCGGGAACAATACTTTTTACGGGATAAAGATACCCTATGTCCTTTTCTGTGCCCCTTACATCGTGTATGTAAATGGGGAATGTCCGAAAAAAATCAAATTGGCTGAATATTTTTCTATAGGTAGGAATAAGCTCCCTTAGTAATAGAAAAAAGTTTCAGCATTTTTGGTTGCTTGAAAAAGGTTTAAAAAATTAAAGTCTCTTCGACTTCACAAATATCTAAAAGTAACAGCAGAATGGAAATTATACCTTTGCCACCACCTGCCACAACCACAACATGGTATTAAAAAAAAGTTTCAAAAATGACAAATGTCAAAATGTCAAAACTTTTTATTTTTTATTCGTGTTGTGGCTGTGGCAGGTGGTGGCAAAGGTATAACCTCCATTCTGCTGTTACTTTTACACATTTGTAAAGTCGAAGAGACTTTAATTTTTATTTTTATTTTTACGCAACGCAAAATTCTGAAACTTTTTTCTATTACTAAGGGAGCTTATTCCTACCTATAAAAAAATATTCAGCCAATGTGATTTTTTTCAGACATTCCCCATTTCATGATGATCGGTTCAGTAGTTAAGACGTGAAGGCGTAACAAACAAACTGACTTTCGCATTTATAATATTAGTATGGATACTTTGAGACAGATTGATTTTACTGCGATTATAAGGGTGGGTTGGGTAACCACTTAGGTTCGCGACCACCGCGCTCCGCGAACCTGCACCAGAAAAATTGTTTATCTTGTGCTGGAAGTATCAAAAATAAACAAATTAATTCCACCTCCTCAAGCTTACGCGCTCACTAGACATGAAATAAAACACTTTTTAACGGATAAGTACTAGCGTGGTTTTATTGATATTGCTTAATATTAATTTCGGAACGTCTTATCGCTTGAGGGTAGGCTCACGAGCAGCTTCAGTCCCCCGTGACCACGGAAGTGCAAAGGTACCGAAACGTCGGGAAAATCAAAAATAAAACCGAACAACAACTAACTTATTACCAAAGTAGGTACCTATTTTCAATAAAAACGCGCTATTTTCCGTTAAAAAGTGTTTTATTTCAAATTTATTCCATTTAAAAAACACCCGTGCTTCAATTAATCGATAAAGTCTTATCGATACATGCCCCATCCCTAATCCGCCATATTGCATCTGTTTGTAAAATCCGGCAATTACGATCGGCCAATTAATACGACGATTAAATCCAAAATGGCCGCCACCATTAGACGTGAGAACAGCAGCTAATTAGATCAGTGATGGATGATCGGCGATTAGTCGTGAATTAACTTTAATCTGTAATCAATTTTATTATCTATCAGTGTATATTTTTTTACAAGAAGTTATTAATAAAATCAGGTGGCTTCGAATTTTTATCCTTCTTCCTAGATTTTCTTTACCAAGAAGAAAAAAAAGAATATAAAAAAAGTTCCAACTCGTTCGCAGAGTTTTTGGCGCCATTTTGTCAAGTTCGGTTTGGTGTCTATTTTAATTATTTGCAAATTGATTCATAGTGGATATTCGCGTGAAAGCACTAAACTTAAGAATCGCCTAAGTCTTTTCTTATCTACAACTCGACCAAGTTAACTTAGCGAATGACAGCTACATGACGGCTAAGTTTATGACACCGTTTTAATTTGGTCATGTTGTTGTTAGGAAAAGACTTAGGCGATTCTTAAGTTTAGTGCAATCGGCCAATTGTGTCTTAAAATTGGTGCATTTTTGAGGTACAAGTGTCTACGCAACTGAACAATATGTGGGATAATTGAAATAGGCGCGATCTTGGTTGTGTGAAGCTGAGACTTAATTATTGTAGTGGTAGCTACTATAGCTACCTCGGCAGCAGGGATTGAAATACCGTTAAAAAAATAACGATAAATAAAATATAACGTTAAAAATACCGTTAAAACATTTTATCGGTAAATTTACCGGTAAAAATAACGTTAAAAATATTTTACCGGTAAAATTAGCGTTAAAAATAGCGTTAAATTTTACCGGTACAATATACCGGTAAAATTATCGCTAAAAAAATAACGTTATTAATTGAAATAACGTTCATTTTAAAGTTTACCGGTAAAAAAAGTAAGAAATAACGTTAAAATTAACGTTATTTACTGAAATAACGTTAATTTCAATGTAACGTTATCTAAATTAACGTTATTTATTTTCATAACGTTTATTTTAAAATTAACGGTAAAAAAAGTAAGAAATAACGTTACATTCAAAAATAGCGTTATCATTCCCTGCTCGGCAGAACTTGCCAAGTAAACTGTCTTGGTGCCAAATGCTCCAAGCAGCATTGGAATGCGATGCACCCGCATTCTAATGAAAATTGATAAAATATCTACCACTGAACTATTTAACATTTGACATTGGCAAAAATTACACCCTAAAAGAGGAGAGTAGATTGCCAAACTAAAAAAAATAAGTAGAAGAACTCGTTCGCAAGAGTAGTTAAAAATATTGTTAATGAAAACATTAAGTAGGTATAATGTTCTTACGTAGGTATAATATTTATTGAACTTTAAATTATTTTTCTTTAATAAATCTTTAAAGAGCCTTAATAAACGAAGAAGCAATTATTTAGTACGTGCGTGTGGGAAATGCGCGAAGATTAAAAAATTGAATTTGTACAAACACAACTGTTCATTTAGTATGACTCTTATTGCCATACAATTTAAGTTCTCTTTAGCCCAATCATTTGTGTAAAGAAAGAAATTACTTTAAATTTATTATTAGCACGGAGTTTTGCTAAAAGAGTCTGCACAACAATTTATTATTTTAAATTTCGAATGATCGATATTTTTTAATGAAACATTTTTAAACGCTTCAGGCAAGCATAAAGTGCAATTTCTTAATGCAAAGAGGTTTCAATTTGTCAATGCTTATTTTAAAACTTTGGAACCTTATTTCATTCAACTTAAAGTCGGTTTTTGAGTTGAAACCAGTTTAAAACTTTTTGGACGCACTGAAGTGGCCAGTGATAAATTAGGTTTTTTAAATGACTGTCGCACGGCGAATTTGAATTGCAATTCGAACGACATTTGAATAAAGAATAGTATTTTTCGTTTTCATTGCAATTTGGAGACAATGGTATAGTGTTTTATGCCTTAGCTGTCACTGAAAGCTAAAAAGAGTACCTAATTAATTATAGGATTTGAAACTTTTTGTTTTAAATTTAATGCATCTTTCCAATGTTGTACGTTTTACGATTACGAAATTAACGAACAATGTTTATTTTGAAAACATATTTTTTAGGGTTTTACAATATTTTACTAAAAAACAAAAACTGAAATTCTTTCAATGGATGTTAAACTCAACATTAATTGTCTCTTCTTTGCGAATGACAATTCTTTGCGTCAGAAAAGACAAAATAAGAAAATTAAAGTTACTCTAATTCGTTCGTATTACGTTCTCTACAAATACAGTGTTTATAATAAAAGACTAAAAAGTAATAATTTGAGATCGAAATAAACCTTTACAAAGTAAGTGCTTACATAAATACAGCTCGGGAGCTTTCGAGCTGTTTATGTATGCCAAGGGGCTTCTTAGCTTGTAACTGATATGCTTTGTATGAGTCTTCGGGCCATAGAGTAAAAAAGAATCTAGATTTTTGGAAGGAGTTATTCCATATTCATCCCATGACGTCACATCCCACTCGTTATCATTTCTTTATTCATCCCATTTCTATTACTAACTCATCCTATTTAAAAAATTGTTTTACCAATTCTTTTTTCATCCCATTCCTAACTCACCCCACAAAATAAAACTGGCAAGGTGTGTACGGTCTGACTAAAAATAGTACCTATAACGTTGTTTAATAAAAAGCTGTCTTTGTCTAGACAAATCTAGAGGAGTAGGTAAATAGAATATGCAACGTGTTCCAAAACAACTCTAAAGTCGAATATGGTAGATAGGGAGCATCAAACTGAACAACTTTTACTATGGGACCAACTCTGAAATCGTCAAAAAAACTGCTGTTTCATACAAAAATAACGAAAATATCAAAATATAAAAACAGACCATAAGTATTTAAAAAAAAATATTAGTGGCGTTTGCTAGGTTAAAATATAAATGTTTTCGAAGTAAAATAAGTTTTTATTGTAATGGGGAATGTCTGAAAAATATCTAGATATAGTTTTTTTATAGGTAGGAATAAGCTCCCTTAGTATTAGAAAAAAGTTTCACAATTTTCGGTTGCGTGAAAAAAAGTCACTTTGACTACACTAATGTACGAAAGTAACAGCAGAATGGGACGAATTTACAAGTTTACATACGTGACGAGTTTACAAAGACCCACCCACAACACGCATAAAAAAAAAGTTTTGACATTTTGTATCGAGAGTATTTGAGACTTTTTTCCTACCTATAAAAAATATTTCAGACATTGCCCATTATCTCAAAAAATCTTCTTCTTCTTCTTCTATTTTTATTTTGGCAATCTACTTTCCTCTTGGAAGTAATTTTTGCCAGTGTCAAGTGTTTAATAGTTCAGTGGTAGGTATTGTTTCAGTTTATGTTTACATTAGAATGCGGGTGCATTGCATTCTAATGCTGCTTGGAGCATTTGGCAACAAGTATATCAAGACAGTTTACTCGGAAAGTTCTGCCGAGGTAGCTACCACTATAATAAAAGTCTCAGCTTAGTTCACACAACCAAGATCGCGCCTATTTCAATTATCCCACATATTGTTCAGTTGCGTAGACACTTGTACCACAAAACTGCACCAATTTTAAGACACAATATCCACTATGAATCAATTTTCAAATAATTAAAATAGACACCAAATCGTAGGTACTAGACAAAATGGCACCAAAAACTCCTCAAAAAATCTATAACCCTTCTGCGTTTATTGTTCTCTGGCCACACAGGACGCCCGCGGGCTAATTTATGGCAACTCTCAAAGCTTGCATTGCAACCATAGACAAGACAATGTTTGAGCAAAATAAACCTTTTTGCATTACAATAAAGTTTGAATTGTACTTTTCAGTTGCTCATGGTGTATGAAGATTGGTGACCAACATATTTTATGTATTTGAGTAACTCATAAAATTGTATAAGTTAAGAAATGAAACTACTTTCCTAATTAAGAATTTGATAATACTATCTTATAATTTTTTAAGGTTCCGTACCTCAAAAGGAAAAAACGGAACCCTTATAGCATTACTTTATGTTATTCGTCTGTCTATCTGTCAAGACCTTTATCTCGGGAACGCGTGGAGGTATCGAGTTGAATTTAAAACCATTATACTCAGGTCTAAGATCCCTTGAAGCTGTGAAAAAATCAAACTTCTAAGTTAGGTAACGTTAACGACCTAGCTAGAACTATGAAAGGCAAGTGATATCGTCTGATATTACAAGTAACATTTAATAATCAAGGCAGCTTTTTAACCGACTTCAAAAAAGGGGAGGTTATCAATTAGACTGATTTTTATTTGTATGTATGTTCCTCACTTCACTATCTCCCCGAATTGTGAACCAATTTTCAAAATTATTGTTTCATTCTAATTCGTATTTAATTTTCACACTAATCGGCTTTTATAGTTTTCAAGTAATCCTGAAATAAGTCGGTTAAATACTATGATTTTGTATGAATGAACTTAGTTACCTTCGCATAGGCGCTTTTTTTAATAAGTTTCTGTTATTATTTTCAGGTTTTTTAAGGAGATTTTTCTTTTTTACCCGACTGCAAGAGAGTTATGTTTTTCACGCGTATCTTGTAAGTTTGTTTGTGTGTTTGTATGTAATATTCTTTATTACCTCATATCTTTCAAACGGCTGAACGGATTTCTATGATTAACATATCGTTAGATTTGTCTTGTCAGCCCAAGTGTTCTTAAGAAGGTGGCGTTATAAAAAAAGCAACATAGCGGCTGTACGGTGCTATTAGGTATACCTAGTGGAAAAAAAAATTTTTTTAGTATACTACAATATGGGTGTCAAATCAAAGGGCTTTTTATAAGGATTTCAAAAAGGTATATTATGTCTGTATATATGTTACCGGCCAAACCCGATTTCAGGACAAACTAGTTTGGCCTAGGCTAAACTAGTTTGTCCTAAGCTCAATAGGATAAACCTGTTTAGCCTAGGCCAAACTAGTTGATCCTGATATAAATACGCACATTCCAGGATAAACTAGTACGGCCTAGTCTAAACTCATTTAGCCTTGTCGAAAGTAATGAAATAGAATAATTGAGGTATAATTATTATTTCTTAAACATAAATAAATACCTATTCGCTATTTAAAAAAATAATGATAGGTAACTAATTTCATTATAAATCTTTTTTAATATTTGTTATATTTTTTTTTTTTTAAAACAATTTATTATTTTGTTACTAGCTTTTGCGCAACTTCATTCGCGTGGACATTTTAGAAAATCTTTAAAATTCTTAAAATGCTGTAGATGGCGTTCCCGTCCCCGTTTCCGTTCAGAATAGGATCCATCCCGTTCCTCTTCCCGTTGCCGTTTCCATTCGCGTTCCCGTTACCACTTTTCACTTGTCACCTGTCACTTGCCACTTCACTTTTCACTTCACGCTTTTGTTTCCGCTTTAGCTTCCGATTCCGCTTTCACTTACCGTCACCGTGACCATCAATCTTTATATCTATCTACCTTTTCGTTTTGATGCACAACTGGATAGTGCTTGGCATTCACCTCACCAGATGCTTAATAAAAAATATGCAAATTAATGTTTCTGATTTATTCCTTGTGATGCATTGGATTTTTAAAACTTTTGTGCCGGCAATGACGCAGGAAGTAAGAAATTCGGAGATTCATCCAGTGCGCTTCCACCTTCGGCCTTATCGTCACTAAGCATCTGGTAAGGTGAATGCCAAGCACTATCCCGTTGTGCATTAAAAATAAAAGATAGATGATATAAGGATTGTTGGTCACGGTGACGATCGATGAAAGCGGAAGCGGATGCTAAAGCGGAAGCAAAAGCGTGAAGTGAAAAGTGAAGTGGCAAGTGACAGGTGACAAGTGAAAAGTGGTAACGGGAACGTGAATGGAAATGGCAACGGCAACGGGGACAGGAACGCCATCTACAGCATTTTAAGAATTTTAAAGATTTTCTAAAATGTCCACGCGAATGAAGTTGCGCAAAAGCTAGTAACAAAATAATGAAGTTTAAAAAAAAAAAATTATAACAAATATTTTTTTATGAAATTAGTTACCTATTAAAAAAATAGGTAACTAATTTCATATTTTTTTATAGCGAATATTTATTTATGTTTAAGAAACAATAATTATACCTCAATTATTCTATTTCATTACTTTCGACAAGGCTAAATGAGTTTAGACTAGGCCGTACTAGTTTATCCTGGAATGAGCGTATTTATATCTGGATCAACTAGTTTGGCCTAGGCTAAACTGGTTTATCCTATAGAGCTTAGGACAAACTAGTTTAGCCTAGGCCAAACTAGTTTGTCCTGAAATCGGGTTTGGCCGGTAACATATATAATAACTAAAAAGATATAAATAAATAAAAATAAAAAAAAATAAAAAACCCGCCTGCATAAACAGACAAGTCAACTGAAAAGATGGAAAAAAGATTAAATATTAAAGGCAACATAATAACATGCAGGCGGGTTTTTTAATTTTTTTAATTTTTTTTTAATCATACCAACTCTATAAGATTAACATTTCAAACACTTTAAATTAAAAACGCTTCTCATCGCCATCGAAGTAACAACTATAATGACCACACCAATTAGCATTGTTTTGACTTGTTTAACTAACACAAAAGCTCAAACAACTTTATGTTTACAGTAAACACGCTTGGCGCTTACGATAAAAGCTATTTTCGTATTGTAATCATAAGATGGTGTTAAGGAGGGCAAACCAGTGTGAGAGCGACGCGATGATGACGGTGGTTTTATAACTCGAGCGAGTTAATAATTTTTTATTGGTCCTACTTTTAGAATAATAACACCTGTACTCCAGCCAACTCGTGGAAATAATGTTTATCAACAAACTGTAATAGGGTTATCATAACTTTGATTTGATAAAAACATCTCAAAAACATTTTAATGACATAATTAGGGCACATAATACTATAAATGTTTAGTAATGATTGTTTTTGTTACACATACCACTAGATTAATTCACATAACCTCTGTCTGGCTGTCTTGTGTTAAAACAATAATTATTTAAAAACTCGTAATTTCTTTTAATTGATACTAGTCCAATCAATGAGGATATTTGTTGTATGGCGACTTCCGAATAATTCTCCCGTCTATGAAATTTGGCATGTGATGAAGTTATGTAATACAGATTACAGATGAACAATAATCCAATAAATTTTGTTACGAGAAGTTAGGTATTTTTACCTAAACATGAAAATCGCTTATATCTCTCTGTGAATATTTCCTCGGGCTAAAATACTTTCTGTGTACGTACTTATGTATTAGTTAGAATAAGTATGTAAAGAAATCCAATATTTTTTCGATTTCAGAGATACCCCAAATTTAAATTTTAATATTTTTCAATATATCTTCTGATGAAAAATTTTTGTGGTGATTATTACTTTTTAATATGTTTTTATACCTTTAATATATAGCTTTGTTCAGTAAGCCATTCAAATTTCTTCTTTAATCATATTTTTTATTTTTTGGTCCAAAGAGGTAATGTGAAAAAATAGTCGGTCCATTTTTATACGTTTATGTATAAATATGATTAAAGAAGAAAATTTATTGGCTTACTGAACAAAGCTATATATTTAAGGTATAAAAACATATTAAAAAATAATAATCCGCAAATAAATTTTTCAACAGAAGATATAATGAAAAATATTGAAATTTAAATTTGGGGTATCTCTGAAATCGAAAAAATATTGGATTTCTTTACATACTTATTCTAACTAATACATAAGTACGTATACAGAAAGTATTTTAGCCCGAGGAAATATTCACAGAGAGATATAAGCGATTTTCATGTTTAGGTAAAAATACCTAACTTCTCGTAACAAAATTTATTGGATTATTGTTCATTTGTAATCTGTATTACCTAACTTCATCACATGCCAAATTTCATAGACGGGAGAATTATTCGGGTTGCATAAGCCCCGTTGATTGGACTATACCCCTATTCATGCATTACGAGCAGGCGGTAATAACATTTCCTGGATTTGTATTATCCTTCCAAATGAAGTCTTATCTAGTGAAATTGATGAATCAAAATGAATCTGTACACATTGTTTTCATGACCAACCCATGTCATGAAAACCAAGGGTACAGTTTCATTTTGATTCATCATCATTTTGACCATGTATCATTTTACTTACTGTTAGTCAGTGCTAGTCACACTATAGATCTCTTTTTCATCACACTTTTAGAAAGAGTTCTATAGTGTGAGTAACGGTAAATAAAATGACCCTTGATCACACCGATATTGACATTAAGTGTGACCACTTTCTTGTTTTATTTCGCCGTATTCAGTAGGTACTTATGCATTTAATATGACTGTCTATTTGTTTAAAACGTAGTGATTATTTCCTCTGTGTATTTGTTGTACAATAAGTAATTTGTATTTTATTTAAACTAGTTTGTATCAAAAAAGGTTTTGAATACATGCCTGTCATTGGTTGCTAGGCAACGGTTTGTCATTAAACATTCTTTCCACGAGTTGGCTGGAGTATAGAAGCCAAGTTCTCGTATGTAAAGTGAGGCAACTAGAACTGAGTCATAATGGCTCAGTTTTCAGATTTGGATCCTTCATACGTTACATAATCATAACAAGAATCCTATAAAATCATACCTAATCCCCTGAAAGTAAGGCAATTGAAAATGTTTTGACTTATAAGTAGGACTAGCTGATGCCCGCGACTTCGTACGCGTGGACTTTATGACTTACTAAAGTAGTTACATAAGAAAATACTTGTAGCAGTGTTATGGTTCTGCATCAGGTGTTCTAGATTTTTATACCTCAACAAAAAATGCTCATCAGGCTGAACAACTTTTGCAAAGATGTCATTTTTTATTATTTGTATAGTTTAGCTGGATCATTATGGTTCTGCATCGGGTGTTCCAGATCTTCGATTTTTGTACCTCAACAAAAAATGCTCATCAGGCTGAAAAACTTTTGCTCAACCAATTTTTTATTTTATTTTTTGGTTTTTGAAGAAAGTTTTTTTCATTTAATTTAGAAAGTCTATAGGTACATAAAAAGTAGAAAATGTAACATCGTTTTATAATAATATAGAAAATACAGACGATTAGGTCATAAACAAAAAAAATGCGAGCATTTTCTAACAAAACCTGGATTTGTTTAGAATAGCTTCACTATCGCTTCGCCGACTGTACGTCGCTTCCTTAATCACTGTTTAAAAGAAGCTCAAAAACAATTATTGGAATAAGTAAAACAAAGAAAATTAAGTTACAGAATTAACAATAGGTACTAGGTAGGTACTGCCCATTGTTTTAACAACATCGCACGTTAAAGAATTTCTTCTGATAAACATCTCTAACTCTATACCTACAACATACATAACATACTTAGAGGGGAAACAGAGGTGGGTACAATTTGTACTCGGTTTGGTTGGTGGTAGGGCTTATTTCAAGTCCGCCTGGCTAGCTACCACCATCTTACCTAAGGCTGACGCCATAACAACAATTTAAAAATTATTGTGTTCCGGCAGAGAGGTAAGATGGTCAGTTCTTCAGTGATGAGGATTCCGGGTGTAGTGCGCTTCCACCTTCGGCCTTATCGTCACTTAACATCAGGTGAGGGAAGGCCAAGATTGGGTTTTCAGGACTTAGGTATAACAAAGTGTTGTTTTAGATAAGTTGTGTCTTGGTATTAATGGTTTAATGGTGTCAAATACCAAATTGTTTGCACAATTGTATGAGTCATAGTTAAGTTGTAAATTCAATTGGATTTAATGTCAGAGTTTGACATACAAACTTTAAGTTAGCTGTGATTAATTGCATTGAGAACTTACATTCTTGTGTTATCTGTTTTGATTTGCATATAATAATGCGATAATTTTTTTGAGAAACTGAAAGTTGTGCTTTTTGGTAGGTTAGGTATTATACTTTATTCAGTTTGACATAAACAGTACTATCGACAACACTTACGCATAACCACTCCTAAAGCTAGGGTTTCCTAGGATAGCGGTGTCGTCATATTACGGACGTAATATAGCGGCGTTGAATGTTGTCTATGTAAACAATACGGCGACACCGTAACGTCAGAAACCGCGCCGTATTGTACATAGACAACATTCAACGCCGCTATATTACGGCCGTAATATGACGACACCGCTATCCTAGGAAACCCTAGCTTTTTTTTAGGAGCTATAGAGCCCTGATTCAGCCAGTGGTGAGGATTCCGGGTGTAGTGGGCTTCCACCTTCGGCCTTATCGTCACTTAACATCAGGTGCGGTGAAGGCCTAGCACTGACCCGTTGTGCGTAAAGTTAGTAAAATAGTACTATACCATGCTACTCTACCCATAACTCAAAATTAGTGCGAATAGGATCTCGCTCTAGAAATAAGTTCCTAAATCAGCTGTGTTATGGAACTCAGAAATGATACACAACCAAGGAAGTTGTCAAATAGTTCCAACGTTTCTCAAAAGTTATTTCAGGCCCCAAGCTACGATTAATTTTAGCTAACGCAACTGGCTCTCAAACTGTCTGCAACTATTTAACTTCGAAGGGAACTCTTCCGGTGGTTCTCAACATTTTGAACTGATTAATTTCTGTCTAGAAAGATACAGGAAGGCGCAAAAGTGTTACGATTTTCATTTATTAGGTATACTTTATTATTACTAACATGATAAAATCTATATTATTTGTTAGTAATATCCTTAAAACTGACCTTATTGAAATTAATTAAAAATTAAAGAAATGGGAACAAAGCTGATAAAATAAGTCAAAAATTTCAATCTGTCCATCCGTTTCTGAGTAAATAAATTATTATACGCAAAAATTGGGAACGTCGTCGCGGTTAAAAAGAGAGCCAAGATATTGATACCTACTCTTTTGCTATATCAACACATCACAGAAGATCGTAGTATCCTTTATTTTTCTAATTTATATTATGTTATCGTTAAGTGCGGAAATCAGTTAGAAAGCACAAGAAAAATTTCGCACTTTAACTGACTTGATCAGTTAATGTGCAGATTAACCAGTTAATTCGCACATTAACGGATTCCGCACTTTAGTGGTAACATAACACGTTTACCATGGGAAAATATAAGAAAAAAACCACTTTTATTACATTTACCGCATGTAGACGTTTTTTTTTAAGTTAAAAAATGAATTAATTTAATAGCTTTTCTTCGCGACTGTACGCCACATTCCTGAGTGAGATCTTCGGTTCTCAAACTTTTAATGAGTTCTGTTTCCTCTTTAAAGCTGACTGCTTTTCAAGCGATCACTTGAAAAAGTAAAATTTTAAAGCTAAAATTATAATAGTTACTTATTTCAGCTAAGTTATACAACATGTTACAAAATAACCCCTAATGCCAAATATGGTAGATAGGGACCATCAAACTGAACAACTTTTACTATGGGACAAATTCTAGAATCACAAAAAATAATAAGCTGTTTCATACATTGTGATATTTCCGTTAAAAACAACTGATATTTTTCGTGATTTCAGAATTTTGGTCCCATAGTAAAATTTGATTAGTTTGATGGTCCCTACCTCAAGGGTCTGACATGCTTTGATAGAGCGAGATCGTCTTATTGAGATTTCTATAGGAGTAAATAGATAAGAGTTTCATGTTTTATCTCTATCACCGACCGGACTTTTTTTCATGGTCGGGTTATAGGCACAGTTCAACTAGGCAAAACAAACAAGTGAGGTTATATCAAGAGTGCCAAAGAAATTAAAGGTTTTGTGGATTACTACCTAATTTATACATAAAATTTATTATAAATCGAATGTGTAGTGTTTGTGTCTAGCCTACAAAATGGTAGGTTGTTCAATATTTGGCTGCAAAAGCAACAAATAAAGAAAAGAAGCGGGTGTTACATTTCATGCGTAAGTACACTGTTTTCTATATTTTGATCACGTATTTCTTTCTCAAATCTGACAGGAACCAAGTTTCTGAGCTAAATCATTAGTTATATCATGAAAAACCTGATAAATAGGAAAACTCTTAAAATTTTTTTTCTAAAAATAACCTCGGAAACATTTGACATGCAAACCGGGAAAATTGCGTATTAATCTATATAAAAGAAGCCAGCTTAGCATTGACGTCTACTAAAATAAGTAGGTTTATAAATCGATTTCCGGATGCCTACCCATATAGAAATTTTTCCCCAAAAATTACCCCATATTTCAGGGAATTTCAAGCGATTTGATTTTTCCAGATTTCCGACGGAAGATAAAATTCGTGAGAAATGGATAGAAGCATCTGGAAAAAGGAATTGGCATAACTACACACGAATTGATTTGCAGAAAAAGTGTGTCTGTACATTACAGATATTTGAACAAAAATATATTTGAAGCGATGGAGACATTAATTAATGATTTTTAATTATTTTTCCTAGAAACTTTGCTAAGCAATGCTAATTTCCAATAAAAACAATAATAATTTATTTGTATACCATTAATGTTCATTATGAATTAAATATATTGATAAGTTTAAAATCATTCAAAGTTGATTGAGTATAGGAAGGGACATAGCAAATTTGCATAGTTTGTAAATTATAAAATGAAAGTTTTGTTAAAAAAAGTAAACAAAATGTAGTTTTTTACCCCATTTATCCTTACATATAATAAAACAGTAGAAAAAGTGTGTCTGTACATTACATATATTTAAAAATGAAATATCTGGGGCGATGGAGACATGGTAGTAGAGTAAGAATTTGAAAAAAAAATGTGTCTGTTTGTTTGTCTGTTTGAACACGCTAATCTCCGGAAATACTGAATGGATTCGAATGAAACTTTTTTTGTTATATTGCTGTTAAGCCTGGGCATAACTTAGGATATAATTGATTTTGGAAAATGGAACTCCTGATGCAGAATCATAATGGTCCAACTTAACTATAAGGAATATAAAAATGACAACAATAATCTACGTAATCCAGCTAAACTATACAAAATATAAAAATGACACGTTAGCGAAAGTTGTTCAGCCTGATGAGCATTTTTTGTTGAGGTATAAAGAAGAAGAATTACGTTACATATTATAACAGGGTGTAATTGGCAAAAATTCAATATAGTTTATCACAAAAAGAGTGGTCGTTCGGGACCACTTATTTTCGCGATTTCGCTTGCAATACTTTGTTTAATTAGCGAGTCAAAATGTTGACTTTCACTCACTACGGAATTCAAGTATTGTAACGATTCCGACTACATTTTAGGGTATTTTTTTTGCGATCATGGCAGCCCCATATTTTGACGTCATACTATATCTATCCCTTACACCCGGTCGCTCGGTGGCGCATCTACCCCTTTTTAATATACTATATCTATGCCCTACCTAACCATATTTGGCATTACGAGACATTTTGTAACAACAACTTAATTAAATTTGACATATGTCAAAATATGCGTTTTTTGCGGCATAAACACCCGTATTTTTTTACGTTAACTTAGAGGTTTTATTTTTTTCGCAGTTTCAAGGGACTGTAAAAGTGAGTTTTATATATGGTTTTAATTTCAACTCGATCCACGCGTTCCCGGGATAAAGGGTATTGACACACAAACAGACAGACCAACAAAGTAATCCTATAAGGGTTTCATTTTTCCTTTTGAGGTACGGAACCCTAAAAATTCATTTTAATGTTCAAATATTCAACGTATCCACTGACACAAAATAAATATTGGTCCCACCCAGAAAGTAAATTGTAGCTGACAAGAAAAATCGATGCAACAAACTAAACAGCTAACTAATTAATAAATAGAGCAGTAATTTACACAACTATGAACAGACATAAATAACGTTTTCGTATCTAGCCATCGTGTTGAAAATAATGGAATTCCGAGTCCCGCAGAATCGTCAGCGGTTCTCAATCTTAGCGTGGAATGCCCCCAAAACTTTTTTGAGTAATGATGAAAGTGAAAGTGAAAGTGAAATATATTTTATTTAAATAAGCTCACATAATAAGCATTTTTAAATCGTCAATTCTTTTACCCTACCACCCATTATGACGTCTTTTAACTGACAAGAAAAATGGGCGCAAAAAACTTGTCAGCTTTATCAATCAGATGGAACGATATTTACAAATATGTATATCGTTTCCAGACTTTATATTAACAAAGATTAACAAATAAATAACATTATTGAATTAGCTCATTTCTTAATGAGTTTCAAATTTCTTAATCAATTTACAGATTTTAAGCTAAATTCAAAGTTTGAACTTGTTATTCAGTCTAGGCTGTTACAATAAATAAAAATAAAAGAAAAACATACAATTCAATATGCATTAAGATAGGTAGTCAGAAGCAGACCCATTCCCACTGGCAGCACCAGTTCCCGAACATGACGCATGAACCAGCCATCTCTTCGCTCAACCATATTTGAGGGAACGTAACGACCCGCCTCATACGACACCACCGCAGAAATGATTAAAGATAGCATGACATACTAAGACTACCCATGTTAAGGCATCGAATTGAAAATTTATATCCAAAAGCTTTTCATAGGTCTTTCACTAAACTACTGACTATAGAAAGTAAAAATATTGCAATTAAATAAATCAAAACAAGGTAAGCTATTAAGAATTATATTTTTTGAGTAAGAAGTGCCATACATACAGACAATATAAAACAGATCTTTTATATACGAGTTATACGACGCCCTTAATACAAGCAGACAGAAGCAGACCCATTCCCACTGGCAGCACCCGTTCACGAGCATGACGCATGAACCAGCCATCGCTTCGCTCAACCATATTTGAGGGAACGTAACGACCCGCCTCACACGACACCACCGCAGAAATGTTTGAAGTGAGCATGACATACTAAAGCTACCCATATTAAGTCGTCGAGTCAGGAAGCCAGAAGTACGTTTTTAAGTAGGTAGGATACTTCTCACAATTTTATACTTAGAAAAGAAAATCACGATTCGAGTTTAATTAAAGGACTTTTATCTAGACCTATGAAAGAACCCCGGACTTTTTCTAATCAATACTGAGGTATTAGAGTAATAATTAACAATACAAAAGCTATGCCCATGCCTTTTTATCCTTCAAATAATCGTCAACAGTGTAATAACCTTTACTCATTAAATTGGATTTAACAGTATTTTTAAATTTTTCCAAGGGCAGTTCTGTGACTTGTTCTGGTATCTTATTATAAAAGGTAATACATCTACACAAAAAAGAGCTTCCGGTTTTATGCAGTCTGCGCCTTGGAACAGCAAGTTTGTTCTTGTTTCTCGTATTGAGTTTATGAACATTACTATTTTTTACAAAGCTATCTAAATTTTTCTTTACATACATTATATTTTCATAGATGTATTGGGAAGCTACCGTTAATATTTTAATTTCTTTAAATAGGTCACGAAGAGTATCTCTAGACCGTAAGTTGTATATAGCGCGCACTGCCCTTTTTTGTAAGATGAATACGTTATTAATATTAGCAGCTGAGCCCCACAACAACAAACCGTAGGTCATAATACTATGAAAATAACTGAAGTAAACCAATCTTGCTGTTTCAATGTCGGTCAGAAGCCTTATTTTCTTAACTGCAAAGGCAGCAGAGCTAAGTCTGCTTGACAGGATATCGATATGAGGGTCCCATTGCAACCGCGAGTCTATAGTAATACCTAAAAATTTTGTTGAGTCAACAAATTCGACTGCTTCGCCATTTACATGTATAGTCATATGAACCTGCCTCACATTAGGAAGTGAAAATTTGACACATTTAGTTTTACTAGAGTTAAGCTTCAGATTATTAATAGTAAACCAATGCATCACCTTGGAAAGAGTGCTGTTTACATCGTCACTGCAGTTACATCCTCTATCAACTTTAAAAATTAAAGAAGTATCATCAGCAAACAGTACTATTTCACATAAGTTTTTAGTATAGTAAGGAAGGTCATTAATATAAATAAGAAAAAGCAATGGACCCAATATCGATCCCTGCGGCACGCCCATGGTAATAGGTGCTTCATAGGATTCTGTTTTATTTACAACAACTTTTTGGGTTCTCGCCGACAGATACGATTGCATAAGGCTTACTGCATTTTTTGATACACCATAATGTTCCAATTTATCTAATAAAGTACTGTGACTGACACAATCAAATGCTTTAGAGAGATCACAAAATATACCAATTGCATCCTGTTTACTCTCCCATGCTTCAAAGACGTGTTTGAGAAGTGCAATTCCAGCATCAGTTGTGCATCTGCCACGAGTAAAACCAAATTGTTTCTCGTGAAGTAGTTTGTTGATAAGAAAATGTGCTAATAATTGATCATAAATGATCTTTTCAAAAATTTTGCTTAGTGCTGGCAAAATGGAAATGGGTCTAAAGTTAGCGGGATCGCTTTTGTCCCCAGATTTAAAAAGAGGGATGATTTTACTATATTTCATTAAGTCTGGAAATATCCCTTCATCAACACACTTATTGAAAATAAAAGCAAGATGGGGAGCAATGGTAGTTATTATAGACTTAATTATGTGAGTTGAAATGCCCCAGAGATCTTCAGTCTTTTTTATATTTATTGAATTAAATGTTTTAAGAATGGTATCACTATTGATATGTCTAAATTTAAATACATTATTGCACTTATCAACACATGATTCCAAGAGGGAGACAGCAATTTTTGGAGATGAATTTAAATTACTGGTAGTTGCAATAGGTATTTTAGAAAAGAAATCTTGAAAAATTGTTGCCACTCCTTCATCTGACTCAATAATTTTATTGTCTGATACTATTGAGTATTCACGGTCATTATTTTTAGTTTTCCCAGTCTCTTTATTTATAATATTCCAAGTGGCTCTTATTTTATTATCTGACTGATGAATTATTGTAGATATACATTTTGCTTTTGCTAAAGTACATACTTTATTAAACATTTTTGAATAGTTTCTTACATATTCATGAAATTCGGGATCATTTGAAATTGTTTTCTGACCATATAATTCAAACAACTTATTTCTGCTAACATATATGCCTGGTGTTGCCCAATCACTAAATTTATTTTTAAAGTCTTTGGATTTAATAGATCTTTGCTTAAATGTTTTATCAAATTCTACTTTAATTAAATTAAATAAATCATCATAATGAGTATTGGGATTATCATTACTAGGTAAGCAAAGAGTTTTGGCAGTGACATTATTATGAAAATTTTCCAATTTATTTTTAGTTAGAGGTCTGCAAATTATATTACACTGATGAGGAACATGATGGTGCTCAAGGGAAGCTATTTGTCCGCTATGGTCAGAACGAATACAATTTATTATTTCTTTATCAAGTACATTACAGTTGCTAAAAATATTGTCTAGGCAAGTTTTAGATGTAGCAGTGATTCTTGTAGGTTCACAAAAGGTGTTTGCTAAATTGAAGGACTTAAACAAATTCAGAAACCTACTTGCAATTGAGGACGGCTTTAAGATGTCTACGTTAAAATCACCGCACACCACAATTTTTTTATTCTTTTTGATGACTAATTTTAGAGCGTCCTCCATAGCGGACTCAAATTGAGGGTAGTTACCAGTTGGTGGGCGATACACACAAATCATTATCAACTGATCTAATTCCACACATGACAGTTCAACGTGTTGTTCAATAGAGAGGGATATCACATCTTTTCGTTCCTTAAAATTCATATTGTTTTGCAAAATTATCAAAGATCCCCCTCTAGTGGTGGATTTCCTACTGAATGAACTAGCAATTTTATAACATTGAAATCCTGTAATTAATTCATATTCCTTAAGCCAGTGCTCAGTGACACATAAAATATTAGCATTTTTTTCAGTTAAAAAAAGTTCTAATTCTAATTCTTTGCCAGAAAAGCCCTGAATGTTTTGGTGAACTATAGTTAAATATTTAGGCTTTTCCTTAGTCATTACACGGCTAGAGACTTCCTCTATTGTCTTATTATGTAATTTAAATTACTAATAAAAGAATTACTTGGGACAAATGCCAAAGTGTTATTTTTAATGTCAACAATTTTTTGCTCAATAGGAGCAGGAGTAAAAATTGTATTATTATTACTTGGAACGGATTCCAAGGTCACATTTAAAATGTCAAAACTATTCTGCTCAATAGAAGCAGAAGTGATAGCCAAGTTCTTGGCTAAATGTTTAAAATAAAATGATAGCGCTAAAGCTACTTGTCTTTTAAAATAATTTGTAAGATAATATTTATCTTTTGTCAATTTAAAATTAAATATTAATTTATTTATGTCTATTATGTGACATCTCTGACTATTATAATAAGTCATATTGCTTAATGTTAAATTCAAATTATATCTGATATTATTTTCTTCCTGTGGCAAGCTAGCACTGTAAGGTAGTGTAAACAATACAAATTTATTTATATTTAAACTGCATAACTTATTGTAGTATGAAATGAGATCCTTCTTGTTTACATTACCTCTTTGACCAACTAATATAATTAAATTAGTATTTTCATTTAAGTTTAGAGTTATTACTTTTCTCATAATGTCATGTAGGGTCGCACCCGGTATACAATAATTTAAAACTTTTTCTCCCAATTGATTATTGAATAAGTAGCCTAAATCTTTTCCAATTTCATCACACAACATAATGTTTGAACATTTGTTAGTGGTAAAGGAATTATTTTCACTTGTGCTTGCTAAAATATTTACATGTTCAGAGATTAAGGGCTCATACACTGTTTGGTCTTGTAAATGGTCCCGAGCATCCAGGCCTGACGCTAAGGAGCTATCATTATGGGTTGAATGGTTTTCTGACAGAGAGGGGGTGGATAAACATTTAAGTGCCAGTATATATTCCCCTATCTCTTTTTTGGAACGGTCATAATTTTGGGTCATCCTGGATAATGACTCCTGTAATGAGTGAATTTTAGTATTTAACATAGCAATGTTATTTTCATATGTCAGTCTATTCTCATTGATTATAATTTGACATGTATCCAGCTTTTCAATTAGTTGTCTACGCTCTCTAATGTGACTAATATTTTTGAAAAAGTGTTTCTGCTTATTTAGTAACTTTTTTGTTTTTGAAATATACTTGTTAATTTTTACATATTTCTTTAGCTTGTTTCTACTACAACCAACCATTGCCTGACTCATAGTGCAATTAATTGAGTCTTCAGAAGTTAAATCAATTGTGATTGTTGGCTTATGGTTAAGTGAGGGAGAAACAAGTTTTGGGTCACAGCCGACTAACTCATCGTAAAGACTCAAGTTCTGAGTGACTACCGCTTGGTTTTGTTCTGACTCTAACTTATAAATACGGTTATTAGCGTCATGTAGCTGCTTTTCCAGTCCAGAGATGAGTCTGAGGGCCTTCTCATACTCATCTCTGCACTGGTCGAACCCATCGATTAAAGTTTGTAACCTATTACGTTCCTCAAACATATTCTGTTGTGACAAATGTAACTCAGACATTTCCTTTTTGAGTTGTGTATTGCTTTGAAGCACATCTAACAATTCCTTTTCATTCTCATCTCTTTCCAAATGCAGTTGCTTAACCAACGATGTTAAAGTCAGTTCAGCTGTAATTCAATTGTGACCACACTTTTTGTGCTGAGTAATTTTTCAATTAGACGCGACTATGACCTAAAGAAAAAATATGTTTGTTTATTCTTCCAGAAAAGATGTCTAAAGCAACGAAAGGCTCAGCGTAATTTGGAAGGTGACAAGAAAGGTATACGTTTTATCTCTCTTACAACCAAAATTTACCTACTCAATCGATTTTTAAAGCTAAATAAGTTATCAAAATAGACGTCACACACTCGTCTATTCGATACCAAAGTACGTTGAACTAATATAAAATAATACTTTTACAAAAAATCGACTCGTGCGTGACTAGCTAGTTTCTCAACCGGACACGAACCCGCAACCGAACAGCTTCAATGAGTTCCTCCATTTTAGAAAAACTCGCCATACTGCCACTCGAAATAAGTGTCTCCGCCACCTAGTTCACACGCGCGTACAGTAGGTACACGCTCATGTACAGTCAGTGGCACGAATCATGAAAATTTTTCGACGGAGTGGGGATAAGTTCGCGCATGTGCTCTTGTGAGCAACCAATAGCACGCGCCCCTCTCCCGCCGCCCGCGCCCCGCACCGCAACGCATACCCAAAATACGCGTTCCGCGCAATCTCCACCCGATTTCATGATTCGTGCCACTGACTGTACTTGCGTCGACAAAGTAAGAGTAAACGCGGAGTTCGGATACTGTGCCATAGGTTTTAAATCTGGCCACTCACACGCGGATCGTGACGGCCAATACGAGTGTGGGCATGTTCGGCGGGACTGAGAATCCAGACCGTAGGACGTCGAACTTTATTCAACAGGGGGCGGGGTCGATCGTCATAACTTTGTGAACCACTGGCTGCACTTTGATAAACGGCTTGCAGCGCTGGCTGGCGTCCAAGCGAGTCCGCACCGGCGACTCGTACAGAAAATTAAATGGAGATTTAACATCTAGCTTCTAATTAATTGTATTTCCGGCGGAAGGAGTTGTTTTATTATGTCATATGAAAGCTAGTAAAAGAATGCTGAAATATTTGAAAAATTATTAAAAAATCGATGAATCTTATTGTCTTAGTTAGAGCATCTTCAGCGGTTACTTCATCATCATCATCATCATCATATCAGCCGCACGACACCCACTGCTGGGTATAGGCCTCCCCTAAGGATCTCCACGACGATCGGTCCTGCGCTGCCCGCATACACTGGCTTCCCGCGACCTTCACCCTCACGTCGGTCCACCTTGTCGGGGGCCTACCCACGGAGCGTCGTCCGGTGCGCGGTCGCCATTCCAGAACCTTTCCGCCCCAACGGCCATCGGTTCTTCTCTCTATGTGTCCCGCCCATTGCCACTTCAGCTGAGCAATCCTTCGAGTGATGTCGGTTACTTTAGTTCTCCTGCGGATCTCCTAGTTTCTGATTCGATCACGTAGGGAAACGCCGAGCATGGCTCTCTCGTACTGGTTACTTCGTAATTGTTTAATTTATTAGAAGAATTTATTGGGTTCGCCCTAAAAATAATAAATTTAAGGCGACGCGTCGATATGTCTTGGTCACTCTCCTAAATTACTTGCACTTAACTTTAAATAAACCATCGAAATATGGTATTCGATGCGCCAAACCAGATTTTTCGTTTAAAATCTATAATAAAATTAATAAATCCAACTGGCATTTTGAAGTCTGTGTTTAGACTAATCTACTGAGAAAAGGTTTGTCTATAAAATGTAAAAATCTGTTGTAATAGAGGGTTCTATGATATTGTTTCTCTGTTAAAAAAGGTAACGAATCTGCAACCGACAAAATGAAGTCAATTAAATACCTATATCACTTTCATAATGTGAGAAAAATCGAGATCCCTGCCACCAAAATGTCCGATTCCACATAATAGATATTTCTTGCCACTTTTCGTACAACTTATGTCTGCAGTCACGCACGCAATATGCTGCGAGATGCGTTTTAGTATAATCTTTATGTGATACGCGTTGTAAAATCAACTGCAGCGATGCGGCAATGCGATTGGAGTGCAGCCAAATACGCAACCACTACAGGATGTCCTACCTAACTATTCAACACGTAGAGAAAATAATGTATAATACAGAATAAAAAGTAAAATAACACCTTTTATTTTAACATTAAATTAAATTAAAATTATAATTTAATTTATAAAAAGAAAAAGGGCCTGTAATACTTTTTGAAGTATAACTAATAATTTTTTCAGGTTTAATTTCAAATGGAAACTGCTTCAAGTAAATGAACTGAAACTTTAACAAGAACCAAAGAATAAATAACGTTTTATTTATGGGGAATATACAAGGTGCTTCTTTATTGAATTAACTTTAAAAATAATGGTTTCCACTATACAATTTAATTGTTTAGCTTTAAAACTAATACTTTACACCATACAAATTAATTTTATAACTTTAGTACTGGTAATCAGACGACTAGGTGCGACGACGAGCGGGCGCTTCGAGAGAGGACCTGAGGAGAAGGTTAGGTTCCATTGCGACCAACAACGCTAGAACCGACTTGATGAGACTTGCCATCTCATTAGTCTGACATGGTTTGAGAGAAATTAAATGATTTCGGAGTTGGGACACAGTTATAGTGCAAACCATTATTTTTGTATTGATAATATTAATTACTAGCGGCCGCCCGCGACTTCGTCTGCGTGGACAGTTTTTTTGCTATTCCTCGGGAACTATGCATTTTTTCTGGATGAAAGGTACTCTATGTCCTTTTCTGTAGCCCTGACAACATGTATGCAAAATTTCATGACGATCGGTTCAGTAGTTAAGACGTGAAGGCGTAACAAACAAACAAACAAAGGGACTTTCGCATTTATAATATTAGTAAGGATAGATCTATTATTATTTTAAAGTGCAAATCATTATTTTTGTAGTGATAAGATTAAATTATAGGTCTATCATAATTTTAAAGTGCTGATATACAATTTTATAGCTGTTTTCATCAAATTTAAAGTGCTATTAAATACATCCCTTTATTTATTCTTATGCAAGAACATGAATATAAGGTACTAGTACTATACAACGTTTCACAAAAAAACCCCAATATGGTAGATAGGAACCATAGAACTGAACAAGTTTTACTGTGGACAACTCTGAAACCACGAAAGAGAATCTGCTGTTTCATTAATTTTGCAATTTTCATTATTAGTTATTAATTCATAATAATTCATAATTCATTTATTCCATAACAAAATAATTTGTGTCGGAAAAAAAATATAAAAAAAAATTTAAAATAATCAATCGGCAATCATAAAAGGCATGTCAAAAAATATTCATAAATGTCAAATATTTAGTTAAGTAATGAAAATTAAAATAATAAATGTATACGTTCCGAAATTAATAATTCTTATGTCCAACAAATTCATTTGAACTATAATCCCTTTTGCAGTGGAGACAATGGGCCCCTGGGGTCCAAATGCAAAATTGTTTTTAAAGGACCTAACTGCTCGCCTGTTGGAGGCAACAGGGAGACCGAAAGTCTGGCAACTATTTTGCTCAGCGCATAAGCCTAGCGATTCAAAGGGGCAATGCCGCCAGTCTTTTAGGTACCTTGCCTCGAACAGGTGAGTTAGTGGAAATATTTTATTTGTAATTGTTTGTCATATTATTAATGTCTGTTGTTGAATAAATTTAATTTAATAACATTTTTTTAACAAGAAGTCCCTTAATTGTCTTTGAAATAATTTATAACCAACAATAGATTTTAGCGTGATTGGAAGGCTGTTAAACATTTCGACTGCCTGATACCTAACGCTGTGTTTTACTACTTTTAGCTTTGGTACAACCAACTGCGATAGATCCTTTCGGCGAGTTTTCAGACGGATGTCTCGCTCCGTAGGTGATTCAAACTTTTCTATGTTTTTGACCAGATTTGTCAAAATCACTAAATTATAAAGACTGGGGACGGTTAAAATGTTTAATTTTATGAAATATTCTCTACATGATTGCCATTGTGGAATCCGAACTATAGTTCTGATAGCTCGTTTTTGTAACACAAAAGCTCTCTCTATATTATATTTGTAAGAATTGCCCCAAAACCTAATACATCAAACGGCAATAGGGACCATATTCGGCATTAGGGGTTTTTTTGTAACAGATTGTAAGTATGTTGTATAAATTTTCATCGTAACCAAATCTAGCATTGTCAAAAAACAGTTAGACCAACAACTCTGCATGTAGTATTTTTTTAATAAAAAAAGTTTTTCAATCCTCTTTTGTAAATACTCTTGTATGTTTTTTATTTCGCCACATGCTAATAATGGCTTAGATTTCTATGGTACCGTACAGCGCAACAGCTTAACCCAAAAAAATGATGTTTTAAGAAATTATTTGAGGAAAATTTTGAACGTTTCCTTTTACAGAGCAATATACTCGTACTTTAAGGAGATTCCATTTAGATTTGGCTGTATCCTGAATTCTGTATCAGCAATACCTCCCCCTAGAAGCAATATATCAGAGGAGCTAAGTCGCTGTATGGCTGCAATTTTTGATATTTATCACTTTTTAAATGGCGTCTCTGTTGCGATATTTTTCAATTTGTGAAAATTGTAGGGACAAATTATTAGCGATTACGGGGTCGGGTTCATTATCTTAGAATTGTTTTTAAGATACATAGATAAATAAATTTCGGTACTTATGATGGATTGCCGACCATTGCTGACCATTTAGTTCGGCCATATCCATGGGTGTAGGAGAAAGCGCTATTTATTTATGTCAAATTACAAAAAATGCGTAAAATAACATGAACGCGCCGTCATATTATGTAAATTACGAAATTCATTAGTTTTTCTTTTTTTTTTGGTTTTTGACTCATTTTTATTATGAGGTTTCCTTCTATTTAAAATATATTTAAAACCTGTTTTAGATTCTGTAACTTTTTTACGGGAAAAGTTCAAAAACATGAATCAAACCAAAAATCGTACGAAAGATTAAACGTTAGTTTTAAGAGAAATTTCTGTTTTTTTCGGTAAAAAGTAAAACTTAATGAAAAAATTGCAATTTCCTTATCGCTTTTCCGCAAGCCCATAAACTTTTCCGCTCTCGGCACAATTAATATCAATTAGTGAGCCCCTTGAGTTGGGCAGTTATTCTTCGAGGGGGGTTGATGAGCCAGGCGGTTGAGAAATCTACTGTGAAACGATCTGCTGAAAATTTAAAGTTTCAATTGTGTATTTTGTATTCATACCAATAATAGTATTAGAAAAGTATACCGACGAATCCCCATTGGGACTCACCATAATGGGTTATGGTGACCCATTCTTATTCTACTAATTATTATAATGTGAAAGTTTGGATTTCTTAATAGATAGATGTTTGTCAGCAAGAAGTTATCAGCAAGGTACACTGGGACATTATCGGGTTATCTGAAGTCCGAAGAGCGGGAGAGGACTCGATAATCCTCAACTCCGGTAACTTGCTTTACTACCGGGAGGGCGACCAACAGTCCCAAGGTGGTGTCGGGTTCATCGTCCACAAGTCCCTTGTCAACAACGTGATTACCATCGGAAGTGTGTCGACCAGGGTGGCGTACCTTATACTCAGAATATCCAAACGGTGTTCGCTGAATGTTATACAGGTTTACGCACCGACCTCGACACACCAAGATGACGAAGTGGAGGCTATGTATGAGGAGATTTCTAAAGCCATGCATAGCTACAAAACCCACTACACTGTTGTGATGGGGGACTTCAATGCAAAGTTGGGGAAACGATGCGGTGATGAGCTGAGAGTGGGGCAATTTGGAGTTGGGCAACGGAATGACAGAGGCCAGATGCTGGCTGACTTTATGGAGAAGGAGAACCTCTTTATGATGAACTCCTTCTTCAGAAAGCCGGAAAGCCGGAAGTGGACCTGGGTCAGTCCGGACGGTAAAGTCAGAAATGAGATAGATTTTATCATGTCGACGAAAAAGCAAATATTCAATGATGTCACTGTGATCAACGCTGTTAAGACGGGGAGCGATCACCGATTGGTACGTGGCACATTGAATATCAACCCAAAGCTGGAAAGATCTCGACTGATAAAATCAACAATCCGACCATTGCCGGCCCATATTCAAAACCCCGAGAGCTTTCAACTCGAACTCCAAAACCGCTTCGAAGCCCTTGAGAACAGCATAGATGTGGACGATCTAAACAACATGGTGGTGGATACTGTCCGTACGGTAGGGTCCAAGCTCTTTAAGACCCGCCGTCCCAAGATAAAGAAACTCTCCGACCACACACTCCTACTCATGGATCAGAGACGTGAAATGAGGCTCCAGAGTTCAGTAGATGCTAATCGTTATCGGCAGCTTAATAGACGGATATCTAAGTCTTTGACGAGCGACCTTCGCCAATTTAATACGAATCGTATTAAAGAGGCTATCGAGCGGAATAAAGGCTCCAAAGTGTTCGCGAGAGATCTGTCTATTGGGCAAAGCCAGATGACGAAGCTGAAAACTGACGACGGACGCATCATTTCATCAAAGCCTGAAATCCTGAGGGAGATCGAGAGCTTCTATGGGCAGTTATATTCCACGCAGACACCTGTTGAAAGCAAGGCTAAAGACCCCAGAGCCAAGCTTACCCGACACTATACTCAAGATATCCCGGACGTCAGCCTGTACGAGATTAGTATGGCTCTCAAACAGCTGAAAAACAACAAGGCGGCGGGTGACGATGGAATCACTACAGAACTTCTGAGAGCGGGCGGTAAGCCGATACTCAAAGTCCTCCAGAAGCTCTTTAATTCCGTCATCGTCCAGGGCAGAACGCCAAAGACATGGAACATAAGTGAGGTGATCTTGTTCTTTAAAAAGGGTGACAAGTCCCTCTTAAAGAACTATAGACCCATCTCGCTTCTGAGTCATGTCTATAAGTTGTTTTCGAGAGTCCTTACGAATCGTCTCGCTCGCAAGTTCGACGACTTCCAACCTCCCGAACAAGCCGGGTTCCGAAAAGGCTTTAGCACCATAGACCACATCCATACGCTGCGGCAGGTTATACAGAAGACCGAGGAGTATAATGAGCCACTTTGCTTGGCATTCGTGGACTATGAGAAAGCCTTTGATTCGATTGAAACCTGGGCGGTGCTGCAGTCTCTCCAAAGGTGCCAAGTGGACTATAGGTATATCGAGGTGTTGAGGTACTTATACCAAAATGCCACCATGACGATCCGAGTACAGAACCAGAACACAAATCCTATCCAACTGCAGCGTGGTGTGAGACAGGGAGACGTTATTTCTCCGAAACTGTTCACAGCTGCGTTGGAGGACATCTTTAAGCTCTTGGACTGGAAAGGACTCGGCATCAACATTAATGGCGAGTACCTAACACACCTTCGTTTTGCCGATGATATAGTCCTTATGGCTGAGACCATGGAAGACCTGAACACAATGCTCGAAGATCTCCGTAGTGCTTCCCAAAGAGTGGGTCTTAGGATGAACATGGAAAAGACGAAAATTATGTCAAATGCCCATGTTGTACCCTCTCCAGTTCATGTTGGGAACACTACACTTGAAGTTGTTGACCATTACGTATACCTAGGACAGGCAGTCCAGTTAGGTAGGTCCAACTTCGAGAAAGAGATCTCTCGCCGAATCCAACTCGGGTGGGCAGCATTCGGGAAGCTTCGAAAAATCTTCGCGTCCGACTTACCTCAGTGTCTCAAGACGAAAGTCTATGAACAGTGTGTGTTGCCAGTGATGACTTACGGCAGTGAAACGTGGCCGCTAACTATGGGTCTCATAAGGAGGCTCAAGGTCGCTCAGCGTGCAATGGAGAGAGCCATGCTCGGCGTTTCCCTACGTGATCAAATCAGAAACGAGGAGATCCGCAGGAGAACTAAAGTAACCGACATCGCTCGAAGGATTGCTCAGCTGAAGTGGCAATGGGCGGGACACATAGCGAGAAGAACCGATGGCCGTTGGGGCAGAAAGGTTCTGGAATGGCGACCGCGCACCGGACGACGCTCCGTGGGTAGGCCCCCGACAAGGTGGACCGACGATCTGGTGAAGGTCGCGGAAAGCCAGTGGATGCAGGCAGCGCAGGACCGATCGTCGTGGAGATCCTTAGGGGAGGCCTATACCCAGCAGTGGGTGTCGTGTGGCTGATATGATGATGATGAGATGTTTGTCACTCAATCATGCAAAAACGATTCAGCCGTTTTTGCATGATTGAGTGAAATTTGGCACACAGATAGTTTATAGCCTGGGTTAAAACATGGAATACTTTTTATCTCGGTTAAATCA
Organism: Agriphila tristella; assembly: GCA_928269145.1. Taxonomy (NCBI): domain Eukaryota; kingdom Metazoa; phylum Arthropoda; class Insecta; order Lepidoptera; family Crambidae; genus Agriphila; species Agriphila tristella. The sequence continues at coordinate 15,302,293 of OV743448.1, read as the reverse complement.
AGAACCGAAGCGCTCATGGCGGAACTTGACAGACTGATTGTACTCGATCATGTTTGTTAAGCAACGTTCGGTCCGGCTAGGTGTTGGATGGGTGACCGCCAAGTGTCATTACAACTGAGCGCTTCCGTGCTTCGGAGGGCACGTTAAACCGTTGGTCTCGGCTGTTGTCACCTGATAACAGTCGTTAAGCCAAGTCAGAGGCCTTACAGGCGGCTTGATTAACTCTAAAACCAGAGGTTGCCTGCCACAAATCCTCATAGATAAGAAAGAAAGATCCCTGTTAAAGGTTCCCGATTTCCAAATTCCGATGTTTCATACAAAAATTAATTACAAAAATATTAGAAAAAAATGTATGAAACAGCTGTTTTTTTCTCGATTTCAGAGTTGGTCCCACAGTAAAGGTTATTCAATTTGATGTTTCGAAGAGTTGTCCCATTTTGGGTTCATTTATTAACATGTCCTATTATGTCACACTTCCAAGGTGAATAACCTTTTCGAGAAAGTAATAGAGAAAAACGCGGGATAAATAAAAAAGGATATGGAGGGATCCTCAATCGTCGCCCAGAGACAAGATAGACGCAACCGCCATTCAACGGAATGAGCGAGATGCCGCTGGCGGTGGGGTCGCCATGATGTTGTGAGATTATCAGGACAATTTGTTATTTTCGTAGTTTTATAAAAGTACCTATCTGCTACAAGTACATTACAGCCGAGAACGGGCTTCCAGTACAAGGCTTGTGTAATGCTTTTCTCAAGATATGCGAGGAAATAAAAGTTTCTTAGGAAAAATTTAATTTAGGTATGTACGTCAAAGTGGCGCCCTCATCTTTTCACATGTACAAATTGAGCTAAGGTTCTATAGTTTATTTACAGACAATAACCTCAGTAAAATATAGTTCATTCTAGTGGTAGTTAGCATAAGTGTCAAAAGTGGCAACCTTTTGCTTTTCTCTGTTTCCACATTTAGGTGGTGGCTGGTTCATCACGTTCTAAATTTGAAATACAGTGCGGGGAATGAATTTCAATACTTATTTTACTTCCCGATCAAGTACCTGTTCCAAATTCAAAGCGGTAGAACTCGTCAGCTAGGGAGTCACATCGTATGTTTTTACAAAACTTTATGGCTGCATGACTAGTTACACGAACTAATTTAAAAATACATTTTTACTAAGAAAATTTTACTTCCTCGTATTTCTTGAGAAAAGCATTGTACAAGCCTTGTACTGGAAGCTATTTACATTGCCTCGAATTACCGTTCTCAGCTGTAATTTACTAATTATGCACATAATTTATTAGTCTAGATATAATAATCTAGTTTATTAGTCTAGACTTAAATAATCTAGAGCTATCTACCTACTAATTGATGATTGTGCATTTTAATCTTGTTTCAATTGTTAACCATTTAAGTACCTATTTATTTATTGAGGTAAACACCAATAATGTGTATAAAACAATACGAAGCAAAAGATTTCGGATGAATATACTTACCTACCTACCTATGTATTTTCAACAATCCTAATATTTCTACCAGCCATGGTCGCCCCGCTATCTATCAGTGTGCAAGCAGTTTACTTTGCGCGTCGCCCGCCTGCGGATAATGGCCGCTCACTGAACCTCGATATTTCTGCTGCTTTTACGAAAAAAGGCGGGAAAAATCCTTGTGGAGTCGGAGTTGTCTTGGTTTCCTTACTAATATTATAAATGCGAAAGTCCGTTTGTTTGTTTGTTACGCCTTCACGTCTTAACTACTGAGCCGAACATCATGAAAATTTGCATACACGTTGTCAGGGGTACAGAGAAGGACATAGGGTACCTTTCATCCCGATTTATTTTTATGAAGAAATCAAAAGAGCTTCTTTTACGAAAAAAGGAGGGGAAAAATCCATGTTGACTTGGATAGAGAGCTTTTTGATAAGAAAAATATTAAAAGAGAGATTTATCTACTTTTATATTCATGTCTATTTATTTGTTTACAAATTTTGCAAACGATTTAATTGTGTTTATTACCTGCCTAATTATTTACTTTCATGTTTTTAATAATTTATTTTTGTTGATTTTATTTAAATTTTTGATTGATTGAGTATTTTATTTTAATAATTTTATTATAATGAATTTTCAGATAATCTTAATTTTAATATATTTAATGACAATTTTATTTATTCCAATAAATTTTTAATTATATTATTTTAATCATTTTAACTCTCGACATTTGTAACTGTGATAATTTTAATTAAGTAAGTAATTGACATGTAATAATCTGTAATTTTCCATCAAACTTTAACTAAACTAACATATTCTTAAGTCGCTACTAACAATAATGGATCTTTGTTATCTGGAAATAAAATAAATAATAATAAGCCGATGAGTGACATTTCTACTGCTTTTACGAAAAAGGAAAAAAAAACCCGAGTGGAGTTGGGAAAAGGACGGAAAAATTAAAAAAAAAAACTTTTAAGATAACATTAAAAGAACGAGAAATCTAATGTGGATTTGAGAAAAAATAAACCAAATATTTGAAAAGGTTTAATTATGAAATCCTACTATCCTACTTATATTATAAATGTGAAAGTTTGTGGGTTTGGATGTTTGGATGTTTAGATGTTTGGATGTTTGTTCCTCAATCACGCAAAAACTACTGAACGGATTTGGTTGAAATTTGGCACACAGATAGAAGATAGCTTGGATTAAAACATAGGATACTTTTTATCCCGATATTCCCAAGGGAACGGGAACCACGCGGGTGAAACCGCGGGCGGCCGCTAGCTTGAATATAAATCAATTAAAACGGTTTTAGTTATTAGAAAAGTAACGAATTAATTACTATATTATTGTTGACGACAGCCAGCATCCGGCGCCGAAATCAAGAAAATGCGTCGATTTTGTGTCCCATTAATTTAAGCCAATCAGAAGGGCTACTTTAACGCACGTAAGCCAATCAGAAGGGCTACTTTAACGCACGTGGCGTGACGTCATAGATTAGGCCACGCCCTTTGTAATTTTCCATAAGAAAAAGTTAGGAAAATATTTTTAAGCTTTGTAATGCTTAACCCCTTTTTATCATGTATTCATCCCCTTCTGATTTCCCTGAACGCCCTGCAAAGTAAGCTATGCGCCATAGGGCCTAATTGCATATTAACGATGACCTTAATTTGTATAATTTGTAGTCGTCGAAGTCACAAAGTCGCAGAAAAGACATAGGAGCGTTTAGTAGTCATCGTTAAAAGTAATAGCAGAAATTCAGCGAGTGAGCAAAGATTCAGATAGATTTGAAAGTTAAATTCCGTGTTTTAATTCGTAGACGAAATATTCGTAGCTAAAGTCGTATAAGTGTTGCATATTAGAGTTGTTATATAAAGTCAAGTGTTTCGAGATTGTTAGTTAAATTCACGCGTAATTTTCAGTGTTCAATCGCATAGAGTGTTTTTCCGATAGTGCTTTTTATTTGTTAGTTAATTTCAATTGTATTCTTCGAACTTGTTAGATAGATTCAGTGTGCGAAAACAACCATCAATATCAGGGAATAAACTGAAGTTTTATTCCACAACCGGCCAGTGTTTTTATTTCATACAGTCCACAGAAGAAAGGCTCCAGCGTATATCTCAGTGGTTTCACAGAACATTCCTAGTTTCACAATCTTGGTTTCACAGTCTGACTGATTGATATACGTTTGGTAGCAGCTTAGATAGAGTCATCGATAGGGTCCTTGTACAGGGTGAACCGAAGTAGCTGGTCACCATACAGGGTATCAGCATCGTGATACGAACTCGACGTTCTGAAGTAAGTCGGAGCGTCCACAGATCGATCCGATCGCCAACAGTTTGGTCCATCGAGTGCCGGATAGTAAAGAAGAACTGAGAAGATGGTTGTTACGACGCGATCTCAGAACGGACGGGAAGCCGAGGAGCGACGTGTCTTTGACCAACCGCCGCGGTCACCGTCGACGTCTAACGCCAACGTAGGGCCGCAGACCCGCGATACTACCGACGCGAACGAAACGCTGCGCCCGCCGCTGAGCGATGCCATCGGCGTTGCTACGCAGCCCGCGCGACTCGCGACTACCACATCCGCGCCGCGTTTGCCTATGCCGAAGCATGTACGGTACCCACGGCCGGCGCGATCAACGAGATCGACGGCCTCCGCCGTCGCGAAGTTGAGGTACGAGGCTGAGACACGCCTCGCGACCATCCGTCGCAAGGAGCTGGAAATCGAAGCCAACCTCGTGCGTAAAAAGCTAGAAGCAGATGTTGCAGAGTTGGAAGATGAAGCCAGCGATCGAGACTCCGAACCAATGGAACGCGATGAGCGCGTGCAGGAGTGGCTCGACAAGACCGCTGTCGAGGATACCATACGGGGGGAGAATCCCCTACACGCCGCGCCCCACGCCGCCGACGCCGCCACCGCCGTCGCGCCGGAACCAGTGCGTCCAATTGACGCGTCCACGCCTGCACTGAGGCAGGCGCGGATTGACTGGCCCGCCGCGAAGGAGCGAGGGAGGAGCGCCACGCCGAGGGGACGAGGCATCGAGCAGTTAGCAGACACGCTCGACCGTATGCTACGCGACAGGCCGCCACCGCGGCAAGCGACGGATCTACCGAAGTTCACTGGATCGCCGCTAGAATGGATGCAGTTTTCAGCGGCGATGAGGGAGACAACTACAGTTTACAAATTTTCACCGATGGAAAATTTGGCGCGATTGCGCAATTGTTTATCGGGCGCCGCTAAGGAGACAGTGGCGTCACTTATGAACACTGCGCAACATCCAGACGTTATTATGAAAACTTTGGAGCAGTGCTACGGGCGACCTGAAATGCTAGTCAACCTGGCTTTCGAGGAGCTTCGCCGACTACCGCAGGCGGGGAGCGCCGCGACCGACTTGAATACGTTTGCGGTCAAGGTACAGAACGTCGTCGCGGTGTTGACCAACGTCGACAGAGGTTATTTATATAACCCGCAGCTGACTGAAGAGGTGCTTGAGAAGCTGACAGACAATCTGAAGAGCAGGTGGTACGACTATGCGGAAAAAGATCAAACCCAAAGCCCCGACTTGATCAAAATTTCTCAATTTTTGATGAGGGAAGCCGATCGCGCCCTCAGGTACGGGTTCGTTCGGACGAGTCACCCACCGCAGCCGCCAGCGAGGAGAGAGCCACCACGCCCCGCCGCCCCGGCCGCCCGGCCGGAGCAACGAAGGAGGCCTGTTTACAACACCGTGGCTCCCAACGACGACGAAGAAAGGAGATGTCCTGTATGCGCCGAAGCGCACCAGTTGACCGGCTGTCCTAAATTCAGGGGGCAGCCCTATGCGGAACGATGGGAAACCGCGAAAAGAGTGGGGGTCTGTTACAGATGCCTGAGCAGCCGCCATCGGCGCGTCAACTGCAGGAAGGGTGCCTGCGGCAAGAATGGATGCAAGCGGCCACACCACCGCATGCTGCATTCGGACACCGCTGCTGACGTCGGCGCCGCCGGCGCCGCGCCCCACGCCCCCGCCAACGTCGCCATTGACGACACCGCCGCCACCAGGGCGGCCCCGGACGCCGCCGCCACCAAGACCGAGACGACCACAGCCGCAAGCACGGATAACGATGCCGTGAAGTTGAAGATTTGCCCAGTGACGATCACGGGCAAACAGGGCAGCGTCGACACGTATGCGCTGTTCGACGAGGGCTCAACGGTTACGTTGGTGGACGAGGACCTGGCGCGGCGGGTGGGCGCCGACGGGCCGCTCGAGCGGCTCGACATCAGGGGCATCAACAAGGAGCAGCAACACGCGAGAAGCCGTCGGGTCGAGGTGTCCGTCAAGGGCACGCATCACGACCACGCACACACCATCACCGCCAGAACGCTGGCGGGATTGAACCTGACGTCGCAATCGATCCCAGCGGGATTGCTACGGCTACAGCATCTGAAGGATCTGAGCGCCGACCAGGTGGTATATGGGAATGCCAAGCCGAAAATTCTTATCGGCACGGACAATTGGGAGCTTATCGTAACCCGCGAGCTACGAACCGGGGGGCCGAAGGAACCGGCCGCCAGCCGGACTGAGCTCGGATGGGTGATACACGGAACGGCGCCGAACCGATCGCTTCGACGCATCAACAGCGTTCTACACATCACCACCGAGCCTACGAGCTACGGGGACGAACAATTGTCGCAACTAGTCGAACGTCATTTCGAAATCGACTCGTTGGGCGTCCTACTCACCGCGCAGCACGTCAGGGAGGAAGACAAACGTGCCGTCGCCACCTTTGAACGCACGGTGGCGCATGAGGACGGACGTTACACGGTAGGGTTACCGTGGCGCAGGGACGACGTGCAACTGCCGCCGAGCTACAACGCAGCCCTGAAGCGCCTGAAAAATTTAGAAGCGAAATTAGATCGCCACCCAGAGGAGAAACAACAATACCACAGCCAAATGGCCGGCCTTATTGAAAAAGGGTACGCGGAGCTTAGCAACGAGTGCGAGCGAGATAGCAAGAGGGCGTGGTATTTACCCCACTTCGCCGTACGTAATCCAAACAAACCTGGGAAATTACGTGTGGTATTCGACGCGGCGGCGAAGACGAGCGGAGTTTCACTCAACGACGAATTATTAGAAGGGCCGGACCTGCTTCAATCGATACAAACGATTATGTTTCGATTTCGAGAGGGCGCCTACGCAGTTACCGCAGACATACAAGAAATGTTTTTGCGCGTGAAAATTCGTAAGGAGGATCAAGCCGCGCAGCTTTTTCTTTGGCGCGACCAACCGACGGACAAGCCGACCATTATGAAAATGACGTCGATGCTTTTTGGCGCATCGAGTTCGCCATTCCTTGCACATAGCGTGAGGAATCACAACGCGCATCGCTGCGCCGGCACGCACCCCAAGGCGGTGCGGCCAATTACGGAATCGCATTACATGGACGATTTCGTCGAGTCATTTAATGACCGAAAGGAGGCGAAGGAAATAATCACGCAGGTGGATGAAGTACACCAGAGAGCGGATTTTCATTTAAGAAGCTGGACGAGCAACTGCGCGGAGCTAATCGATGGAATTAGCGATGACCGCCGTGCCGCCGCCGGAGAGACGCCGCTCGCCGAAGGAGAGAAAATGTTGGGGCTGCGTTGGAATGCGGGAACCGACCGCTTAAGTTTCAACACCGCGCTGCACAAGGTGCCAGACGCAGTAAGAAACCGCGCACGCCCACCAACCAAGAGGGAGGCGCTATCGGCAGTGATGAACATCTATGACCCGCTCGGTTTGCTTAGCTGCTATACGATAGCGGCGAAAATAGCGCTACAGAAGCTGTGGCGCATCAAAACCGGGTGGGACGAGCCGCTGCCGCCAGATGTCGCTACGGAGTTCGACGCGTGGCTGGCGAGTTTACAAGAAATCGACCGCCTACGCATCCCCCGCTGTTACGACGGGGGGAGGGAGGCACGCCGCCGCGAGCTTCACGTATTTTGCGACGCGAGCGAGGAAGCGTACGCCGCCGTCGCTTACTGGCGAATATACTACGGGGCCGACAGCGAGATAGAAACCGCACTCGTCGCGGCGCGAGCCAAGGTCGCGCCGCTGAAGGCGCAAACGGTGCCGAGATTGGAATTGCAAGCGGCGATCGTAGGGCTGCGCCTAGCGAAAACAATTAAAGAGGGTCACCGCATCAAGGCAGATGACACGATATATTGGAGCGATTCACAAACCGTACTCCATTGGATACGAAACGGGAGTAAAAAGTACACTCCGTTCGTTGCGCACCGGCTCGGCGAAATCACCGAGTCATCGCACCCGCGGGAATGGCGATGGGTGCCCACGCATCTAAACGTGGCCGATGTCGCGACGCGCGCCGGCTACGTCCCGGCTAAAGAAAATGATAGGTGGTTTACCGGCCCCGCATTCCTGAAGCGGCCGAAATCGGAATGGCCACGCCCACCGGAGGAGAGAGGAGACGCCTGCATCGCAGAGACAGTCTACATCGCGGTAGGCGGCGATCGCAGCGCCGCCCTACCGGACATCGAACGATTCTCGTCATATGATCGTTTGATCGGAGCGACGGCTCAAGTATTGCTGTTCGCGCATCGCTGCCGCGACAAAGCGGCGGCGCTAAGCAACGAGCACGTTCAACGTGCTACGCACCTGTGGCTGAAACAGGCCCAACGGGATTCCTTCGGTCAAGAAATCGAAAACATAGAAAAGAAATCCGCCGTGCCGCGAACGAGTCGGTTATATAACTACGACATCGTATTGGAGAAAGAATTATTGCGGCTCAATGGGCGCGCAAATAAAGCCGACGTTTCAGAGGCTACGAAGCGGCCAATTATTCTCGACGGACGCCACGCATTTACGCGACTGCTCATCGAACGAGAACACCGCCGCGCCGGCCATGCCGGAAATGAAAAAGTCGTGAATGACATACGACAGAAATATTGGGTGCTGCGGCTCCGCCCCACAGTACGAGCGATCGCCGCGGCCTGCTTGACATGCAAGCTAAGAAAAAAGAAGCCACAGAGCCCCCCGATCGGGGACTTACCGCCGGAACGCCTACAGCCGTATCGACGCCCATATAGTTTTTGTGGGCTCGATTATTTCGGACCGATGTTAATTGCCATTGGTCGCCGGCGAGAAAAGCGCTGGTGCGCACTGTTTACCTGCCTCACCACGCGCGCCGTCCACTTGGAATTGGTGGCATCACTGACCAGCGACTCCGCGATTATGGCGTTGAGAAGGATGGCGGCGCGGCGGGGGTGGCCAGCTGTAATTTACAGCGATAACGGAACCAATTTCCGAGGAGCTGACGTCGAGCTACGCAAGGCGTACAAAGAGTGGCTGCCAGAGATGACCAGGACAGCGACGCTCCACGACACGACGTGGAAGTTCATCCCGCCCGGCGCGCCCAACCATGGCGGCGCCTGGGAGCGCATGGTGCGCTCAGTCAAAACCGCGCTCGCCGCCACATTGAAAGAGAAGGCGCCCAAAGAAGAGACGCTTCAAACTCTGCTCGCTGAAGCCGAGCACACGGTCAACTCACGACCGCTGACCCACGTGTCAGTGAACCCTGATGACCCCGAGGCATTGACCCCCAATCATTTTTTGGTGGGATCATCGACGGGCCTCCCATTCACCGGACCCTGCGAAGAATCCGATCGCCGCACATGGCGAGCCGCGCAAGCGCTGGCCGACGGATTCTGGCGCCGATGGGTACGAGAATATCTGCCTACACTCGTACCGCGCCACGACGAGCACCGCCGCCGAGACGAGGTGAAAACAGGCGACGTAGTCATTGTCGCCGACCACACGCTGCCACGTAACACATGGCCGCGTGGCGTTGTGGCCCGCACTTATCCGGGCCCCGACGGCGTGGTGCAAATCGTCGACATCGAGACAAGGGCCGGCACGTTCCGCCGGCCTTCTTCCAAATGCATCGTGCTTCAATCCGCACCCTCCTGGGAGCACAGGGAGGGGACGCGCTGCGAGCCGACGGGTACACTCCATACCGCACTCTCCCCGGACCAGCGGGAGAGGACGCGCTGCACATCGGGCTGTCTTCCAGACGAAGAGGCTACGGACTGCGCGCCTTCGCCGGGGGGAGGATGTTGACGACAGCCAGCATCCGGCGCCGAAATCAAGAAAATGCGTCGATTTTGTGTCCCATTAATTTAAGCCAATCAGAAGGGCTACTTTAACGCACGTAAGCCAATCAGAAGGGCTACTTTAACGCACGTGGCGTGACGTCATAGATTAGGCCACGCCCTTTGTAATTTTCCATAAGAAAAAGTTAGGAAAATATTTTTAAGCTTTGTAATGCTTAACCCCTTTTTATCATGTATTCATCCCCTTCTGATTTCCCTGAACGCCCTGCAAAGTAAGCTATGCGCCATAGGGCCTAATTGCATATTAACGATGACCTTAATTTGTATAATTTGTAGTCGTCGAAGTCACAAAGTCGCAGAAAAGACATAGGAGCGTTTAGTAGTCATCGTTAAAAGTAATAGCAGAAATTCAGCGAGTGAGCAAAGATTCAGATAGATTTGAAAGTTAAATTCCGTGTTTTAATTCGTAGACGAAATATTCGTAGCTAAAGTCGTATAAGTGTTGCATATTAGAGTTGTTATATAAAGTCAAGTGTTTCGAGATTGTTAGTTAAATTCACGCGTAATTTTCAGTGTTCAATCGCATAGAGTGTTTTTCCGATAGTGCTTTTTATTTGTTAGTTAATTTCAATTGTATTCTTCGAACTTGTTAGATAGATTCAGTGTGCGAAAACAACCATCAATATCAGGGAATAAACTGAAGTTTTATTCCACAACCGGCCAGTGTTTTTATTTCATACAGTCCACAGAAGAAAGGCTCCAGCGTATATCTCAGTGGTTTCACAGAACATTCCTAGTTTCACAATCTTGGTTTCACAGTCTGACTGATTGATATACGTTTGGTAGCAGCTTAGATAGAGTCATCGATAGGGTCCTTGTACAGGGTGAACCGAAGTAGCTGGTCACCATACAGGGTATCAGCATCGTGATACGAACTCGACGTTCTGAAGTAAGTCGGAGCGTCCACAGATCGATCCGATCGCCAACAATTATGATATTTTTTATCAAAATACTAAGAAATTATTTCCCAATAAAATTCTGACAATGTCTATCTGTCATAACAAGACTAAATTACGAAACAAGACAACTGAACAACCTTCTAAACTTATTACGCGTATAGAAACTTTTCCCATTTCTTTATAGCCTGCACAATACGAAGAATTCTACGCTAACACAATAAACTCAATAAAACGAATTTTCTTTCAAAGGCGACAATTTTAAATTCACCCCACAGAGAGATGGGGAAATAAAAAAAGGCACGCTTAGAAAATTTGCATACACGCTGCGCCCCTCGGATCCGCCTATTGTGTTACGTCCCGTGCAGGAAGTTGTTACACTTGTTACAAACAGTTACGGTTATTGTATGTCAATTTGGAGGTGAAAAAATGAACTGACTTTTTTGAAAATTTTGGGTTGGGCGGTTTTGTTTGGCGAATGCCAGTTCCATTTTTCGTAAATAATGTGATTTTATTCTAAAAGTTTTTTAGGTACATTATACAACGTATTACAAAAAACTCCTAATGCCGAATATGGCCGATAGGGACCATCAAACTAAACAACTTTTACTTTAGGGGCCAACTCTGAAATCGCGAAAAAAAAAAGCCTGCTGTATCGTATAATAGGTAGGTATATCGTTAATTTTGTTTGTATGAAACAGCAGATTTCAGTTTGATGGTCCCTATCTGCCATATTCGGCAATAAGAGTTTTTTTGTAATACATTGTATGGCATTCAGTAAAATTAGTTTCTCTAGATAGTTTATCTGAACTAAAAACCACACTTGCCGAGTTTAGGCCAATTTTTAACCCCCCCTCCCCCCTGGTGATACATGGTGAGGTTTTACGTTAACCCCCCCCCCCCCCCCCTCTAAATCACCTGAATTTTTTTTGGTACAAAATAATCTCAACAATTTTCAGTACGAATATGTCGCGGTGGGCGGGGAAATCGTCCTGGTAACGGTAGTCAACAATCACACACCAGTTTTCGGTTAAAGGTCACACTTCTAAGGGATACTTCTTGATGTTTTCAACTAACCCCCCCCCCCCCCCACCCCTTTCGAGGCTCACGTGATTAATGGGTTACGGAACCTTAAAAATGGTAATTTAGCTTTGCTCTGTACAGTAAGTAGGTAACTATGTACTTATTCCGTAATTGATTTGCCTTTTCTAGCCAAGGAAAGAAAACCACATATTTTTACAACCATCAATCTATTTACGCACGCGCGTATTGGCCAATATGATTCTAATATACTGAACCCACAGGAATCGGTACAGACGCAAAGAAAACTACACATTTTTTTTCATAGGACCACAAAAGTGACTTCTTTCCTTCAAAGTCAAAGTCAAAATGTCTTTATACAAATAAAATTTAAAATTTAACCACTTTTGAATAGTCCACATTTTCCTAACCAGTTCCAGACCTTTTTAGCTGAAGAGCCTTAAGAGCCCGTTACGATTTTGCGCTGACTGCAGCTCTCTCGCTCGCACATTTCATGTTTTCTCAAGATTTCTTAAATCTGAGTGCGCAATTGAAAAATGTGTCTCGGCCACTTTTCGCAATATAAGATTACAGACATTTTAAAATATATTCCAGTTTTTTGTTGGTAAAGTACAAAAAGTTATCGTTTCTAACAGTTATTTGAACTGACAAATACGATAACTTTTTGTACTTCAGCAACTTGAAACTCAAATATATGTTGAAATGTCCGTAATCTTATATTGCGAAAAGTGGCCGAGACACATTTTTCATTTACGCACTCAGATTTACAAAATCTTGAGAAAACATGAAATGTGCGAGCGAGAGAGCGGCAGTCAGCGGCAAAGTCGGTACGGAGCCTTAACAAAGCAATTGCCAATTTGTAAAAAGATTAGTTGTTTTACAAATAAGTACCTATGTATACAAAGTGTTATAAAATAACCCCTACTGCCAAATATGGTAGATAGGGCATCAAACTGAACAACTTTTGCTAGGGGAAGATCTCTGAAATCGCGAAAATAAAATTTTTTTTTTCGGCTTTTTCATACGTTTTGATATTTTTGTTAATAATTTTTATAAAAAAAAACAGCAGTTTTTTTTGACGATTTCAGTTGGTCCCATAGTAAAAGTAGTTCAGTTTGATGCCCTATCTACCATATTTGGCAGTAGGGCTTTTTTAGAACACGATGCCTTAAACATTTTTGGTTTAACAAAGTTCTCAATAAAGAAACCTGCCCCCCTAGCCAAAGTAACATTTGCAAATTTTTGCTATCGCTTCGCTTCGAAACATGTATGGATTTGACGTTTTAAATCGATTGTTAACGAACCCTTATGTCAATTCCATACATTTTTCGAAAGCGAAGCGAAAACGAAGATTAGCGAATGTTACTTTGGCTAGGCCCTCTGTTTCTACTTGATAGCGACATGTTAATTGTTACTCTTACAAATAATGTTAAATAAATTAATAAGTATTTATCGTTACCAAATATTGTTTTCGAGGGTGGAGATCCTGACCCCCTAGCCAAAGTAACATTTGCAAATTTTCGCTATCGCTTCGCTTCGAAACATGTATGGATTTGACATTTTAAAATTCGATAGTTAAGTTAACGAAACCTTACCCCCAGGCAAAGTAACATTTGCAAATTTTCGCTATCGCTTCGCTTCGAAACATGTATGGATTTGACATTTTAAAATTCGATAGTTAAGTTAACGAAACCTTACCCCCAGGCAAAGTAACATTTGCAAATTTTCGCTATCGCTTCGCTTCGAAACATGTATGGATTTGACGTTTTAAAATTCGATAGTTAACGAAACCTTATGTCAATCCCATACATGTTTCGAAAGCGAAGCGATAACGAAGACTTGCTAATGTTACTTTGGCTAGGCCCTCAGATGTCAATCCCATACATGTTTCGAAAGCGAAGCGATAGCGAAGATTTGCCAATGTTACTTTGGCTAGGCCCTCTGGTATCGTATCTTACAGGCCTCGGCCTAGTTAATGGTGCCAGTCTCCTTACAAATAAGTGCTTTTTAAACTTTTGGTGCTGTTTTTAGTACTTATAAGAATTATTTGTAAAGACAAGAATAAACATTTATTATTATTATACAAGGTGTTTGGTAAAAGCCTTATAAAGCCAAATATGGTAGATAGGAACCATCAAACTGAACAACTTTTACTATGGGACCAACTCTGAAATCGCGAAAAAAAAATCAGCTGTTTCATACATTTTGATATTTTCTTGATTAATTTTTGTATGAAACAGCTGATTTTTTTTTCGCGATTTCAGAGTTGGTCCCATAGTAAAAGTTGTTCAGTTTGATGGTCCCTATCTACCATATTCGGCTTTATAAGGCTTTTACCAAACACCTTGTATATTCTATTTTATTTTTTCACTCATTACTGAGGTAAATAAATACATAACTATGCGGGTAATTATTATTATTAAAGTCTGTCCATCCTTACTTGTCTTATTTAGTAAACAGTTTTTTTAAACAATTTATTTCGTAATCTATGTGTGGAAAACCATTTGTTGTATTTTATAAATGATTATTTCAATAAAGAGTTGGGTGAAGATTGTTTACCATATAAGACAAGTAAGGATGGACAGACTTTACGTTAATAAATTAGAGGAGCTCAGTTGCGCAGTGGTTTAGCGCCTGGCCCAAAGAATGCGGCGGTTAAGCAACGTTCGCAAGGGTCGGTCATGGGATGGGTGACCAAAAATTTATTATCTCGAGCTCCTCCGTGCTTCGGAAAGCACGTTAAGCCGTTGGTCCCGGCTGCATTTGCAGTCGTTAACACCCACCAATCCGCATTGGGCCCGCGTGGTTAGTTATGGCTCACTCTCCTTACCACCCATAAGGAAGGCCTGTGCCCCAGCAGTGGGGACTTTGAAAATGGCTGATGGACCGATGTTAATAGTGTAGCGTTTTGTGACCGCCTGTACAAATATCAATATCGCATTCAATATGGTGCCCCCAATATACGCGGCGGTATGAGTTGCCGTAGAGCTAAATAGTGTAAGAAAGGAATGTTAATTTTCTGAATTTTCATAGTAATCGGTCTAATTGCATTTTATAACTAGTTTATTATCGTTTTAGCACAGAACTAGTGATGCAACGAATACTAATACGAATATTCGTATTCGCCGAATAGTAGATATTTACCGAATACCTATTCGTATTCGCCGAATATCATTTAGAATATTAAAAACAAACTATTTATATTATAACTGAATGCAAATCAAGTTACAGTTTGGCTGTGCACCGTGTATCCGAACGCACTTAATACGCACTATACTGTTCGTATCTTTTGACGGGGATTACCCTAACATTGAATGAATGAACGAAGTCGCGTTCTCAAGTTGTCAATTATTACTTGTTTGCTTCATAGCATAAAATGCCTAAGAAGTTACAAATGTTGTGCTTTTTGAACAAAACTTTGTCAGAAGTTAATTTCAATTGTAAAATATCTTAGTAAAAAAAGAATATTGTGTATTATTCATTATCATTACCTTGTTGAATTGTTCGTATTCGTATTCGCCGAATAGTAGGATTGATATTCATATTCGTATTCGTTAAAGTAGTATTCGTTGCATCTTTACACAGAACATATAATATGTAGTAGGTACTAACGTTTTAATAAAATTATTAGATACCTACTTACTAATAAAAAAGCTGGTTAACATTTTCCAATTCGTTTTCTGGTGATGACATTATTATGCTTATTTTTTTCCCTTACCAGAGTTGAATCAGTACCTACCTTTAGAGTATTAATGGCCTATTATTTATTCTGTGGTATTGGTCTGTCTTCGCCTTTCAATTCCACTTGCGTCAGACACAAGCAATATTGCCTCCAAACCGTGAGCTTTTCCTTTCAACATTCTGCCATATGTCCTTAACCTTTTTTGAGAAAAAAGGGCATGCGCTACTATTGCATGCCCTGCCTGAGGCATACCTCTTTGAAAGTGCAAGAGGAACGGGAAAGCGACCTTGTCAAGACACCATAAGAGCAGGCGATCAACAATAGTCATTATGTGTACTGTTAAAACGTATTTTAGAAACTTCCCAACTTGATAATTGCATTTTCACAAAAAAAAAAAGTTTTTGCCTATTCTACAGATTCTAAAGTCTATTTACTACCAAACCAACCCCAAACTTCCATAGTAAATATACTCTGACGCGGCGTCTTGGAAAATAGGAAATATTACGTGCGTCCATTCACGATACACTATGGGCTGCAAATTGCGCATATCAATGTGTATTAAAACAAACCCCGAACCCGAACCATTGAGGTTATGTTTAGGAGTATTGACAAACTGCGTAGAGCGTTTAAGGCTCCGTTATTCGAAATCATTAGTCTCTGCCTTTTCCTTTACGTGTAAAAAATATGGAAAATAACCTCAATTTTGCACTTTTTCGATGTTTTTCGTTGTTTTTTCATCATAATCTTTAGCACAATTATCTTTCTTGATAAAAAGTTATTGGAGCAACCGCACAGTACGTTAAAGTATATTTTGATGAAGAATTCAATACGTTTCCGTTATCATTTACGCCAAAAATATGAACCGCGGCAAGCGCTTTTGATGATATTCTGACTTTTTTTACAGTCATCTGTGAGGTTTATACGCAATTTAATACTTGTAGCTACTAGATAATCTCTTTAGCTTTCGTAGGTTTTTTTTGTGGCTACAACTTTACGTTTTCTATATAAAAATATAGCCCGCGCAAACCATGTTTTCCTATTATGTCCCCTTAAAGCCTGATTCACACGTATTATCAGTCACGAACGTCTATTCTAAATGATTAAACGTCAAAATAGATTAACGCACATTGTGTCTAACCGTCGATTTGGTTAAACTTCAATGTAGCAAAACGCAAATGTGACGAAACGTCAATGTGGTTAAACTTTAACGTCAATGTAGTAATTAAGCCTTAATGTGTATAGTCCATGAGACGTTTGTGGCACGCGAGGTTGTGAAATTGCGAACGGAGTAGCTGTATTGCGCGCTAACTTGGACTTATAGGCCTTTCGGGCGGGCTCGGACCCATTTCAGTGGCACGCGTAATCTTAATGACTGACGTTACTGACGCGTTTTACAACCCCGCGTGCCACGAACGTTCTCGTAGACTACAAAGTACTTACAATCAATGTGCATCAGTATGCAGTCTCTTAGGCACATACAGTAACCCTCTATGCACGCAGTCAGCAGTGGTGGGCCTGCACCCTCACGCCCACGGACACGCGTGTACGTGCGCGATGCACAGTGCGACTAGCGCCACGAAATGCTGCCATCCGGACCAAATAGCATATCCATTGTTCGTCAATTACTTGGGCTTAGCACTTTAGCAGTCGAAACTGATACAGTTGGTTATCAGTGATAACCAACTGCTACTCGCCAACGTGAATAATCGTCAATTTGATCAAACGTCACTATAATTAAACGTCTATTCTATAATAATATGATTAAACGTCAAAATGGTTTAACGCACACGTGGTGATGTGGCTAACGGTCAATTTGTTTAAACTTCAATGTAGCTAAACGCAATTATGTGACGAAACGTCAATGTGGTTCAACGTCAATGAAGCTAAACGCTAATGTGACGAAACGTCAATGTAATAAAGCCTTAATGTGTAGTAAAGTACTTACAATCGATGTGCATCAGTAGGCAGTCGCTTAGGCACATGCAGTAACCCCCTATGCGCGCAGTCAGCAGCGGCGGGCCTGCAGCCGCACGCCCACGGACACGCGTGCGCGTGCGCGACGCACAGCGCGACCAGCGACGCGAGCAGCGCGCGCGACATCGCCTCGCGGTGATTACGTCATCGCGGGAACTGAAATAAAGGAGTTACGTTAGATTTTGACTGTCAAATAAATATGCTATGGATTCCCAAAAGGGTAAAGACGTTGGGAAAAGAAAAATAAAAAACAAATGATCAATACATAAGAAAGAACGCCCTCTATCGAAACAAGTACATAAAGGCTTCGTATTTTATTTATCAAATTTTTGTTAATTTTGACTGACAAACCTTTCATTATGGCCCGCTTTTTTAAAATACTGAAAAAAAATGCATTTACGCATTTTGTCAGCTGTGCAGGGGGGTTCCTATTTCATTATGCACCCTGACTGAAAAGAAGCCTAGACGTCTTCGAATGCTAAAATGGCCCAGGTACCTAACATTTAAGTAAATTAGTTTTTCGAATAATATTTTACATATAAGTTTTTCGAATAATATTTTCATACCTATAAAGTGGGTAAGAGCGAAGTAAAAATTACTAAGTTGTAATTTTATAATTAGTGTTTTCACGAGATCGGAGATTCGGTTGAGGAATGCGACCTGTAGAGGAGCAGACAGCTGGAAAGTCGGACAGACATAAGGTACGAAAGCATCTTTTGCCGAAGCTGAAGCAGAGACGCTTCTCGCTTCACGCTCGCTCGGCATTATATTTTGCTGTCTAAAATTATAGTGCTAAATAAAAAGAGTCACTTTGGCCCTAAAAGTCTTGTGTTCAGTGGAACATTTAATAGGCTGATGACGAACCAAATCATCCGTGAATACGACGCGGTCATTTAGCTTCCTATTCATATTGATTCAATTAATTGACTGCACTCGGCATCAATCGGGTGTCATGTTTGTTTAACAATGGACGGTTGTGAGTTATGAAGAACAGATGGCGAAGACAAAAGGAAGATTTCCGATACCGATTTATGAATGATTTAAAGCAAAGCATTAATTTTAGGATATTGTTGAGTTAAGATGTTGTGCATGTGGAGTGCCAAGTAAATAAAAAAGTTTTTTTAAGTAATTTGTATGTAGACTGCCCATGGTTTTAGCACTTACCTGTACTAGTCTAGTGTTTTTTTAATGGTTTCCCGATGTTTCTGCGCCTCTGCAATGGCCGTGCTCAAGGGTTTTTAGGGTTCCGTACCCAAAAGGTAAAAACGGGACCCTATTACTAAGCCTCCGCTGTCCGTCTGTCTGTCTGCCTGTCTGTCTGTCACCAGGCTGTATCTCATGAATCGTGACAGCTAGACAGTTGAAATTTTCACAGATGATGTATTTCTGTTGCCGCTATAACAACAAATACTAAAAACAGAATAAAGTAAATATTTAAGGGGGGCTCCCATACAAGAAACGTGTTTTTTTTTGTTGTTTTTTGGTACGGAACCCTTCGTGCGCGAGTCCGACTCGCACTTGGCCGGTTTTTCTTGTGACTATCATTATTATTTGTACAAATATGTGTGACCTTATTGAAATGTTAGATTGTTGGTTCGTTTTTCGGCATTCATTTATTTTTTCGAATTCATTTGTTTTTTCGACATTCATTTGTTTATATGGCATTCATTTGGTTTTCCGACATTCTTTTGTTTTTGGCATTCATTTGTTTTTTCGACATTCATTTGTTTTTTCGACATTCATTTGTTTTTTCGACATTCATTTGTTTTTTCGAACAAGCAACGCTTGTATTAACCGCCTCTGTGGTCTAGTGGTTCGCTCATAGCCGTGTAAACGCAAATGTCTCGGGATCGATTCCCAAGGAGGGTACAATTTGTACTCAGTTTGGTTGGTGGTAGGGCTTATTTCAAGTCCGCTTAACTAGGTACCACAACCTTACCTAAGTCTGACGCCATAACAACAATTTAAAAATTGTTGTGTTCCGGCAGTTAGATGTAAGATAGCCAGTTCCTCAGTGGTGAAGATTCCGGGTGTAGTGCGCTTCCACCTTCGGCCTTATCGTCACCTAACATCAGGTGAGGTGAAGGCCATGCATCATAAAAAAAAGAATCCATAAAAAGGGTTACTTTTATTGAAATGTTTCTTCAACATTTAGTTCCACAATGACTGAAGTCTGACCTTCCCGCCTCGTCTCGTGGAAACCCATAAACCAATCAATTCCGTGCAGTGTCAGCCGCGAGGTCCTCAATTGAAGACATTGGAATCAAATTTACGAGGTCAAAGCCCTGACTTATGAGTACTGGGAAGAGCGTATTAAAGGTTACATCAAATATCTACTGATTAAATCATAGATGTTATTGATTAATCGAATCGCTGTAATCGAGGCACAAAATAAAGAGAGATTTTCTAACAAACTAAATTAAAAAAAAATTACCTACTTCATTTAAAAAAATTGATAGATGGCGTTTCATGAAAGCCGCACGCACCGTAAAGGTTGTTTATATTTTGCGCTTTTGGTCGCTTAAAACGCTAAATAGTTAGGCCCTGTTCTAATTGGCCATCGGTCGTGCGATGGTGCGTCCGTCCGATGAATCTGGTCGTGCGACCGTGCGATCAAACCTAGTGATACCTATCTATTGAACATCCTAATTGAAAGTCGCGCGATCATGCGATTGTCAATTGTTCTGTTTCATCGCACGATGAAATCGCAACGCACGATCGCACGACCGATGCCAATTAGGACAGGGCCTTACGCTTACGTTTACGTTATAGTTAATGTTTAGAGGAAAATATAGACGTCTAAACATTTGATTTTTTTTTTTTTTTTTTTTTTTTTTTTTTTTTTTTTCCTGTGGCAACACCGACGGCACCAGTTGTCAAATTTTGCTCCCGTATTTAAATTTGAAATATTTTAATTATTAGCATAATAATTGTGGCTAATTCCATTGAATCACGTAACATTTACGTATAAAATTAAGTGTAGTGAAAACCAACAGTGAGTTGTTTGTGTATTTTGTGTGTTTTGTGACGTCGAACTACGGTCACTTTCACTTACCGGTATGACATGACATTGCATTTTTATCTGTAAATCATTGTTATCTCTTTCAAAGTAGTAATTTTTGTATGTGCTTTTAGTCTAATCTGTTCAGTTTATAACTAGTAAGGCTACATTTAAGGCCGATAGTGTAGTGTTATCATTTGGATAACCTCACTATAGTTGATTAAACATCCCCTTGGAATTACTTAGGTTTAACAAACACCTTTTTATTTTCACAATGTTGACCCGTAAGGCCGCATCTCGCCAGGAGGAGGCTAAACTCCATCAAACCCTACAGGATCTAAAGGCCACCAAGGAGTTGGTTAAGCAACTGCATTTGGAAAGAGATGAGAATGAAAAGGAATTGTTAGATGTGCTTCAAAGCAATACACAACTCAAAAAGGAAATGTCTGAGTTACATTTGTCACAACAGAATATGTTTGAGGAACGTAATAGGTTACAAACTTTAATCGATGGGTTCGACCAGTGCAGAGATGAGTATGAGAAGGCCCTCAGACTCATCTCTGGACTGGAAAAGCAGCTACATGACGCTAATAACCGTATTTATAAGTTAGAGTCAGAACAAAACCAAGCGGTAGTCACTCAGAACTTGAGTCTTTACGATGAGTTAGTCGGCTGTGACCCAAAACTTGTTTCTCCCTCACTTAACCATAAGCCAACAATCACAATTGATTTAACTTCTGAAGACTCAATTAATTGCACTATGAGTCAGGCAATGGTTGGTTGTAGTAGAAACAAGCTAAAGAAATATGTAAAAATTAACAAGTATATTTCAAAAACAAAAAAGTTACTAAATAAGCAGAAACACTTTTTCAAAAATATTAGTCACATTAGAGAGCGTAGACAACTAATTGAAAAGCTGGATACATGTCAAATTATAATCAATGAGAATAGACTGACATATGAAAATAACATTGCTATGTTAAATACTAAAATTCACTCATTACAGGAGTCATTATCCAGGATGACCCAAAATTATGACCGTTCCAAAAAAGAGATAGGGGAATATATACTGGCACTTAAATGTTTATCCACCCCCTCTCTGTCAGAAAACCATTCAACCCATAATGATAGCTCCTTAGCGTCAGGCCTAGATGCTCGGTACCATTTACAAGACCAAACAGTGTATGAGCCCTTAATCTCAGAACATGTAAATATTTTAGCAAGCACAAGTGAAAATAATTCCTTTACCACTAACAAATGTTCAAACATTATGTTGTGTGATGAAATTGGAAAAGATTTAGGCTACTTATTCAATAATCAATTGGGAGAAAAAGTTTTAAATTATTGTATACCGGGTGCGACCCTACATGACATTATGAGAAAAGTAATAACTCTAAACTTAAATGAAAATACCAATTTAATTATATTAGTTGGTCAAAGAGGTAATGTAAACAAGAAGGATCTCATTTCATACTACAATAAGTTATGCAGTTTAAATATAAATAAATTTGTATTGTTTACACTACCTTACAGTGCTAGCTTGCCACAGGAAGAAAATAATATCAGATATAATTTAAATTTAACACTAAGCAATATGACTTATTTTAATAGTCAGAGATGTCACATAATAGACATAAATAAATTAATATTTAATTTTAAATTGACAAAAGATAAATATTATCTTACAAATTATTTTAAAAGACAAGTAGCTTTAGCGCTATCATTTTATTTTAAACATTTAGCCAAGAACTTGGCTATCACTTCTGCTTCTATTGAGCAGAATAGTTTTGACATTTTAAATGTGACCTTGGAATCCGTTCCAAGTAATAATAATAAAATTTTTACTCCTGCTCCTATTGAGCAAAAAATTGTTGACATTAAAAATAACACTTTGGCATTTGTCCCAAGTAATTCTTTTATTAGTAATTTAAATTACATAATAAGACAATAGAGGAAGTCTCTAGCCGTGTAATGACTAAGGAAAAGCCTAAATATTTAACTATAGTTCACCAAAACATTCAGGGCTTTTCTGGCAAAGAATTAGAATTAGAACTTTTTTTAACTGAAAAAAATGTTAATATTTTATGTGTCACTGAGCACTGGCTTAAGGAATATGAATTAATTACAGGATTTCAATGTTATAAAATTGCTAGTTCATTCAGTAGGAAATCCACCACTAGAGGGGGATCTTTAATAATTTTGCAAAACAATATGAATTTTAAGGAACGAAAAGATGTGATATCCCTCTCTATTGAACAACACGTTGAACTGTCATGTGTGGAATTAGATCAGTTGATAATGATTTGTGTGTATCGCCCACCAACTGGTAACTACCCTCAATTTGAGTCCGCTATGGAGGACGCTCTAAAATTAGTCATCAAAAAGAATAAAAAAATTGTGGTGTGCGGTGATTTTAACGTAGACATCTTAAAGCCGTCCTCAATTGCAAGTAGGTTTTTAGCAAACACCTTTTGTGAACCTACAAGAATCACTGCTACATCTAAAACTTGCCTAGACAATATTTTTAGCAATTGTAATGTACTTGATAAAGAAATAATAAATTGTATTCGTTCTGACCATAGCGGACAAATAGCTTCCCTTGAGCACCATCATGTTCCTCATCAGTGTAATATAATTTGCAGACCTCTAACTAAAAATAAATTGGAAAATTTTCATAATAATGTCACTGCCAAAACTCTTTGCTTACCTAGTAATGATAATCCCAATACTCATTATGATGATTTATTTAATTTAATTAAAGTAGAATTTGATAAAACATTTAAGCAAAGATCTATTAAATCCAAAGACTTTAAAAAGAAATTTAGTGATTGGGCAACACCAGGCATATATGTTAGCAGAAATAAGTTGTTTGAATTATATGGTCAGAAAACAATTTCAAATGATCCCGAATTTCATGAATATGTAAGAAACTATTCAAAAATGTTTAATAAAGTATGTACTTTAGCAAAAGCAAAATGTATATCTTCAATAATTCATCAGTCAGATAATAAAATAAGAGCCACTTGGAATATTATAAATAAAGAGACTGGGAAAACTAAAAATAATGACCGTGAATACTCATTAGTATCAGACAATAAAATTATTGAGTCAGATGAAGGAGTGGCAACAATTTTTCAAGATTTCTTTTCTAAAATACCTATTGCAACTACCAGTAATTTAAATTCATCTCCAAAAATTGCTGTCTCCCTCTTGGAATCATGTGTTGATAAGTGCAATAATGTATTTAAATTTAGACATATCAATAGTGATACCATTCTTAAAACATTTAATTCAATAAATATAAAAAAGACTGAAGATCTCTGGGGCATTTCAACTCACATAATTAAGTCTATAATAACTACTATTGCTCCCCATCTTGCTTTTATTTTCAATAAGTGTGTTGATGAAGGGATATTTCCAGACTTAATGAAATATAGTAAAATCATCCCTCTTTTTAAATCTGGGGACAAAAGCGATCCCGCTAACTTTAGACCCATTTCCATTTTGCCAGCACTAAGCAAAATTTTTGAAAAGATCATTTATGATCAATTATTAGCACATTTTCTTATCAACAAACTACTTCACGAGAAACAATTTGGTTTTACTCGTGGTAGATGCACAACTGATGCTGGAATTGCACTTCTCAAACACGTCTTTGAAGCATGGGAGAGTAAACAAGATGCAATTGGTATATTTTGTGATCTCTCTAAAGCATTTGATTGTGTCAGTCACAGTACTTTATTAGATAAATTGGAACATTATGGTGTATCAAAAAATGCAGTAAGCCTTATGCAATCGTATCTGTCGGCGAGAACCCAAAAAGTTGTTGTAAATAAAACAGAATCCTATGAAGCACCTATTACTATGGGCGTGCCGCAGGGATCAATATTGGGTCCATTGCTTTTTCTTATTTATATTAATGACCTTCCTTACTATACTAAAAACTTATGTGAAATAGTACTGTTTGCTGATGATACTTCTTTAATTTTTAAAGTTGATAGAGGATGTAACTGCAGTGACGATGTAAACAGCACTCTTTCCAAGGTGATGCATTGGTTTACTATTAATAATCTGAAGCTTAACTCTAGTAAAACTAAATGTGTCAAATTTTCACTTCCTAATGTGAGGCAGGTTCATATGACTATACATGTAAATGGCGAAGCAGTCGAATTTGTTGACTCAACAAAATTTTTAGGTATTACTATAGACTCGCGGTTGCAATGGGACCCTCATATCGATATCCTGTCAAGCAGACTTAGCTCTGCTGCCTTTGCAGTTAAGAAAATAAGGCTTCTGACCGACATTGAAACAGCAAGATTGGTTTACTTCAGTTATTTTCATAGTATTATGACCTACGGTTTGTTGTTGTGGGGCTCAGCTGCTAATATTAATAACATATTCATCTTACAAAAAAGGGCAGTGCGCGCTATATACAACTTACGGTCTAGAGATACTCTTCGTGACCTATTTAAAGAAATTAAAATATTAACGGTAGCTTCCCAATACATCTATGAAAATATAATGTATGTAAAGAAAAATTTAGATAGCTTTGTAAAAAATAGTAATGTTCATAAACTCAATACAAGAAACAAGAACAAACTTGCTGTTCCAAGGCGCAGACTGCATAAAACCGGAAGCTCTTTTTTGTGTAGATGTATTACCTTTTATAATAAGATACCAGAACAAGTCACAGAACTGCCCTTGGAAAAATTTAAAAATACTGTTAAATCCAATTTAATGAGTAAAGGTTATTACACTGTTGACGATTATTTGAAGGATAAAAAGGCATGGGCATAGCTTTTGTATTGTTAATTATTACTCTAATACCTCAGTATTGATTAGAACAAGTCCGGAATTCTTTCATAGGTCTAGATAAAAGTCCTTTAATTAAACTCGAATCGTGATTTTCTTTTCTAAGTATAAAATTGTGAGAAGTATCCTACCTACTTAAAAACGTACTTCTGGCTTCCTGACTCGACGACTTAATATGGGTAGCTTTAGTATGTCATGCTCACTTCAAACATTTCTGCGGTGGTGTCGTGTGAGGCGGGTCGTTACGTTCCCTCAAATATGGTTGAGCGAAGCGATGGCTGGTTCATGCGTCATGCTCGTGAACGGGTGCTGCCAGTGGGAATGGGTCTGCTTCTGTCTGCTTGTATTAAGGGCGTCGTATAACTCGTATATAAAAGATCTGTTTTATATTGTCTGTATGTATGGCACTTCTTACTCAAAAAATATAATTCTTAATAGCTTACCTTGTTTTGATTTATTTAATTGCAATATTTTTACTTTCTATAGTCAGTAGTTTAGTGAAAGACCTATGAAAAGCTTTTGGATATAAATTTTCAATTCGATGCCTTAACATAGGTAGTCTTAGTATGTCATGCTCTCTTTAATCATTTCTGCGGTGGTGTCGTATGAGGCGGGTCGTTACGTTCCCTCAAATATGGTTGAGCGAAGAGATGGCTGGTTCATGCGTCATGTTCGGGAACTGGTGCTGCCAGTGGGAATGGGTCTGCCTCTGACTACCTATCTTAATGCATATTGAATTGTATGTTTTTCTTTTATTTTTATCCTAGACTGAATAACAAGTTCAAACTTTGAATTTAGCTTAAAATCTGTAAATTGATTAAGAAATTTGAAACTCATTAAGAAATGAGCTAATTCAATAATGTTATTTATTTGTTAATCTTTGTTAATATAAAGTCTGGAAACGATATACATATTTGTAAATATCGTTCCATCTGATTGATAAAGCTGACAAGTTTTTTGCGCCCATTTTTCTTGTCAGTTAAAAGACGTCATAATGGGTGGTAGGGTAAAAGAATTGACGATTTAAAAATGCTTATTATGTGAGCTTATTTAAATAAAATATATTTCACTTTCACTTTCACTTTCACTTTGGTGACCATCGGCACGCCTTTTACTTAGCGCCATCTATGAAATCATTTTGAACTAATTTGTTTTTTTTATTGGCTTCGGAAAATCGCCCATTATACTTTTGTGGCCATGGAGTTTGAAGCAGATGCTTTATCAAGAATTTTATGAAAAATATTTGGCCTGCATTGGTTCGCGATTTTGATTTTTGAATGAGATGTTAAATTTAGATGCGTGGCGTTAAGAACACAAAATTTAACTTTTTGAAGTTGCGTCAATGTTGCACTGGGCAGACAAAATTTTAGGGTCAAAAAATTTAACTCAGTAAGTACCAACCAACTTATACACGGTGTTAATGAATGAACCCAAAATGAGAAAACCGTTTCTTCGGACCATCAAACTGAACAACTTTGAAAGTGACCAACTCTGAAATCGCGAAAAAAAATTAATAACGAAAATTACAAAATGTATGAAACAGCTGTTTTTTTTTCATCATCATCATCATCATATCAGCCACACGACACCCACTGCTGGGTATAGGCCTCCCCTAAGGATCTCCACGACGATCGGTCCTGCGCTACCTGAATCCACTGGCTTTCTGCGATCTCCACCCTCACGTCGGTCCACCTTGTCGGGGGCCTACCCACGGAGCGTCGTCCGGTGCGCGGTCGCCATTCCAGAACCTTTCCGACCCAACGGCCATCGGTTCTTCTCGCTATGTGTCCCGCCCATTGCCACTTCAGCTGAGCAATCCTTCGAGCGATGTCGGTTACTTTAGTTCTCCTGCGGATCTCCTCGTTTCTGATTTGATCACGTAGAGAAACGCCGAGCATGGCTCTCTCCATTGCACGCTGAGTGACCTTGAGCCTCCTTATAAGACCCATAGTTAGCGTCCACGTTTCACTGCCGTAAGTCATCACTGGCAACACACACTGGTCATAGACTTTCGTCTGTTTTTTTTCGCGATATCAGAATTGGTCCCATAGTAAAAGTTGTTCAGTTTGATGGTTCCGTACCCAAAAAGTAAAAACGGGACCCTATTACCACAGAATAGATAATAGTACTAGCGTACAGAATTTGCACTCCGCAGAATCGTTTAAATAAATAGCGACTCTAGCCCCGACACAATAAAGTGCAATTCAGGTCGCACAGTGCTCCCTTTGCTCCAAAACACTCGCTTAGTAGTTGCCTCTCTTTCTATCGCGTAGGTCTTATCCTTTCTGACGTATGAAATTTGCCCTCTCAGAGGACGCCGAGCGCTACAAACTCGCGCGCGGAGTGACGGAGCCCTGCTATTACTAAGACTCCGCTGTCCGTCTGTCGTCTGTCTGTCTGTCACCAGGCTGTATCTCAAGAACCGTGATAGCTAGACAGCTGAAATTTTCACAGATGATGTATTTCTGTTGCCGCTATAACAACAAATACTAAAAACAGAATAAAATAAATATTCAAGGGGGGCTCCCATACAACATACGTGTTTTTTGCCGTTTATTGGTACGGAACCCTTCGTCCGTGAGTCCGACTCGCACTTGGCCGGTATTTTTATTAACATGTTGTATTGAATTCATTTTATTTGATTCATTTTAATCTTTAGGTAATTTTACTGAGATAAAGGCGTAATTACACTGTAAAATAAAAGTACATTTAAAATGAAAAACACCCATTAACATCAAAGCATAATCCATTAAACATTTAAACGTTTACCGCACAAGAACTGCATTGCTAAGCAAACCCATTACTGATAATGGTAAGTGGGTTTGATTCCCGGCTTATCTGCGCCTGCGTTGTATCAAGAAAGTCGGAAATAGAACATTATGAAATGGACTCGTTCTTAATATTTTTTGGTCACTGAACTTAGTACATTTTAAAGGAAAAGAAAAACCTATATAAATGCGATTAAATGAGGGCTTTTCACAATGACAAAAAACTGTAAGCTCGATAGATGGCGTTGATATTTTTTTAAATAATCTTAAAAGAGTAGGTACTCAGGTAGGTAGGCAGATGTAACCCTAAAATATTTCTCTTTGGGCAGATGTCAGCCAGCGAGCGCTTGCCTCTTTGCTTTGGTACAGGCTATTTATTGTTAAAAGCCAATTTTGACACTTCTCTTTCCATCAACGCCATCTAGTGAGGCAAATAGTTACTAATTTTATTTTTTAAATGTCTCTTTGAAAAAATCTCATTGACAATAGACAGTATCCGCTGAAACTTCACTCGAGAATGTATGGCAATCGAAATGTATGAAACAGCAGATTTTTTTTTCGCGATTCAGAGTTGGTCCCATAGTAAAAGTTGTTCAGTTTGATGGTCCCTATCCACCATATTCGGCTTTATAAGGCTATTACCAAACACCCTGTATGATGAAAGTTGAAATACGATTAAAACTTTTTAACTTATTCATACAAATTAAAGTTTAGTAGATGATAAGTACTCTGGCAACAAAATTCGAGTAGGTAGGTACTTCTATACATAAATATAAATATTAATACAGGATCACGAATAAAAACCATTAATTTCTCACGTCAATTAAAAAATCAATTTAGTAAGCCGCTCACCGTTTTCAATAAATCATTCCTTTGATGGACGAAGGAAAGAAAGGCAGAATGAGCAGGGTGCCTAAGCCTTTACAAAAAAAGTATTGAGCTGTCAAACTTGTATATTGTTCGATTTTCAAACTTCACTTCACACCTCGCGCGCTTTTGTGACGCAATTAGGGTTCAGTGAGGGCTTAGAAGACAAAAGAACGATATAGAAAATAAAAATTTGTCAACATCAACATTAAAAATTGTAATAATAGTAAAAAATCTAAATAAAATGAAGTTACCACACAATACGAACTTTTGACACAATAGTTTGGTTCATAGTCTAGTCCTACAATATCTAATAACTAGCGGCCGCCCGCGGTTTCACTCGCGTGGATCCCGTTACCGTGGAAATATCGGGATAAAAAGTATTCTATGTTTTAATCTAGGCTGTCTGCTATCTGTGTGCCAAATTTTAACCAAAACCGTTCTTTAGTTTTAGCGTGATTGAGGAACAAACATCTATCTAAATAAGAAAAAAAAACATCCATAAACCCACAAACTTTACTGGAATTCTAAAACATGATTTCAATATAATTAAACCTCGTGCATTTTTTTAGGAATATCATTATCCCTCGTAGTCATTCTAGAAGTAAATAGCAAAATAGCTAAAAGTGGCCGCTTTTGACACATATTTTGCTATCCAGTTCTACAAATGACTGCGAGGGAATGTAATGATAACTTCTTGAAAATACTAGACTGTCTTTAGAGAAATTTGTTCAGTTACATAGACGTAACACATCATTAAAATTTGTATGATGACTAAAAATATAATCCTGTAAGAATAATGTGTGCTTTTATTTACAAAAAACAATTCCTCTCCACCTTCTTTAAGTTCGAAAAAAAAACTATCTCCGGCCGCTTATTGTCTCCGCAATTCAATTCCAATGTTGTTACTTCCACCCCATTTTACACAAACGACGAAGTCAAATTGTATTTGCTACGGAATTCTTTTGTGATCAAAATACGCCACTTGTCAAAGACCGGTGGCTTCACAGCGGGGCATCACGGTCAGTCGCGGCGTTTTGACGTTTCAATCAAAATGGCCGACTTCTTAAGAATGGACAAACAATGGGGAATGTAGGTCGGTGTACCAATTATTGGGTGAATGTGATCAATAGGTGTTTATTGAAATAAGACAGTTTATGGACAAGTGTATGCCGTTTATTTTTCAGATCAAATGGCGTAGTTTCGTTACACGTGTGTGCGTGCGTGAACTGTGTATGTACACAGCCAAGGCGTAGTTTTACAGGCCTCACCGCTTTGTTCAGAAGACTCCGTCTTACTTTTTTTATTTGGTCTGAGGTTTATTTATGGTACGTTTGGATTAATTACATCTAAAAATCAATAAAAGTCTTTTAATGAGCCGTCCTTGAGTTCTCGTTCCACTTCCACGTTTGAAAGTAATTAACATTAAATAAAATAAGTTAATGAAAAGCTGAAATTCAGATAAATGTCATAATTACTCTTTGAAAAACATTAATTTCATGGTATTATAGCTAAAATAGTTTTAATTTTTAAATAATTAAAATAATTGACCTTTTTATGCTTTTTCGTCAAGAAAGTTATTGAAAATTCTTTAAAAATCAAAGTAAATTTTCTCGCCAAATATTGACTTGTAACACAGTTTAACAATCCATAAAGCTGTGCTGTAACTTTCATTTACAAAAAATAAGCTTTTGTACCAATTATGCCCGATTATGTAAAGAAAAAAACTATAGTACCATCTCAATGCGTCTTCATAAAGCTACTGTATCCATTGTATTATTTCAGCAGTCACCGAGTAACGTTGTGCATTGTTTCATGTAAACAATTGCATTGTGGACACAAATCGGTTGGTACGGTCGTTTCGGTGAAAAGGATTTTTTTTATGTGGAGGTTTTATAAAAAAACATTTTTTTTCAAGGTAAGTTCTTATAAGGGCGTTATCTGCTAATAAAACTAAAAGAAAACGAACTGAATTCATAATTTATGTTGTGATAAGACTTTTAATAAAGCTATCCTGAATAAAACAATACTGTTTAAACAAGCAATTTTCTAGTTTAATTTGAAATAGACATTTTTAAATTAATTCTTACTAATATTATAAATGCGAAAGTCCGTTTGTTTGTTTGTTACGCCTTCATGTCTTAACTAATGGACCGATCATCATGAAATTTTATATAAAAGTTGTCAGGGATACAGAGAAGGATAAGGGACCTTTTATCACACCTCTCATCCAGAAAAAAAAGCAAAAACTTTCCACGCAGACGAAGTTGCGGGCGGCCGCTAGTTTTAAAAATAAACGAGAAAGCAACCTAATAAAAAAACGTGTTGATAACAATCGTCTGAAAAACTGGATAAAATAAAAAAGCGAAATAATTGTATGGAACCCGGCACCACCAATTAATTCGTGTGACATTTTATTCCTCCATTCATAGCAATAAACAAGGAGGCCAGACTTTTTAAATCCCTTCAAGCAATGGAATTGCGGGCATTCTGCCTCTTTTTTTTTAATTTGAAGGACATTTTTTGCTATTGTGTACCGTGAAATTGGCGGCAGAAGTGGTCTCGTGGTATAAAAGACTTTTCGATTGTGGAATGGGGCGTGAAATTCATATTGTTGCTTTTTTAAATGGCGCGGTGCGAATGTTTTTTTTATTGATAGTCGTAGGGAGATTTTATAAGCGCTCATAGCGGAGTTTGACAGACTGATCGTACTCGATCACGTTTGTTAAGCAACGCTCGGTCCGGCCAGGTGTCGGATGGGTGACCGTTAAGTGGCATTACAACTTAGCGCTTCCGTGCTTCGGAGGGCACGTTAAACCGTCGGTCCCGGCTGTTGTCACCTGATAACAGTCGTTAAGCCAAGTTAGAGGCCTTACAGGCGGCTTGATAAACTCTAACACCAGAGGTGGCTACTATTCCTCATACCATAAGCAAATATATGTTTAGTTGCGCTAACGGCCTCCTACCTGGAGTCCTCTGACTCTATTTTGAAAAAAGAAATGTATGTAGCTTACTTCCGCAAACAATATATGAAAGACGCACCGCCCGCCCGCCCGCAAAAAATGTACATGCACACCACAAAATATCAGTGCACAATACCTGCATTTAGCAAGACATTGCACCTTCACCAATTAGGCTACTATCACAGAGGAAATAATCACTACGCTACTATATTCAAATAATTACATGCTCGGCTTTTATAAAACGCCTTCTATCGAAAATTATTGAACAATTATTATTAATTTATAACTGTTCAATTCAATGTATGTTGGAATGCAATAAATTCAGCTCTACACTTTTACATGAGCTTTGTAAGTGAATTTGCTTCCTGAGCTTTTACAACATACACAAGTTTGTTGCTAATCCCCCCCTACCACCACCCAGCACGTAGGTATCACAAATCATGCTACAAAGGGTGGACACAGTGCACAATTGGTCGGTAAGTGACTCGGACGGGCGCGCGACACGCGTCCAATGTACGCTGGTGTACAATAGTGTTTCACATGGTAGATATTAAGAGAAACACCAGTCGATTTTCATACAAACGAGGTAACTTTGAAGCCTTGGTTCTCCGCCAGGGATTGATCTAGCTGCGATCTGATGATGGCCATCCAGGGAGTGAATGGAGGAGATCCATAATTCATAATTCATAATTTATTTATTGCATAAAAACATGGTACAATTAGGTTTTACAAAATAACAATAGTCTCACATATTTTACTGTTGGACAGCATGCAGTATTTTAAATTTAATTTTATAATGAGTTACATAGATGCCTATAGATTATCATAATATTCATTATACATTTCAGTAGTCAATATTAATTTAAATATATATTTTACATAATATTATATTATTCAGTCGTCATAATATTCTTAATCTAGTCAGGTATTTAAAGTTGTTACGTAAACTTGTCCTTGAAGAACTCTGCAAGTGAGTAAAAGCATTTTTCTATTAGTATTTTATGAAGTCGCCGTTTAAATAGAACTAGTGGAAGTGACTTCAATGCCTCGGGTAATTTATTGTATATCTTTACTGACATTGAAATGCTATTTCTTCTACATATCTCAGATCCAAAGTCTGTTATGCATAATTTGTTTGGATACCTAGTGTTAAAAGTACAACAATCTTTTTTAGTTTTGTAAAGCTCTGGATGCATTTTAACAAATACAAATACAAATACCACTATAATCCAGATCACTATACACACCTAACTGATCTGATCAGCATTCTTAGAGCTATTTCGATATTTAAAAAAAACCGTGAAAATATCATTAAAATGTATGGGAATCCAGAAACTGAGAACTCGGATCCTTGTAACTCTTAGAATGCTTATCAGACCAGTTGGGTGTGTATAGCGATCTGGATCTCCTCCATTTACTCTCTGGATGGCCATCATCAGATCGCAGCTAGATCAATCCCTGGCGGAGAACCAAGGCTTCAAAGTTACCTCGTTTGTATGAAAATCGACTGGTTTTTCTAATTATCCGGCCACCACAAGTACCAACGTGTTACAAAACAACCCCTAATGCCGGATATGGTAGATAGGGACCATCAAACTGAACAACTTTTTCTATGGGACCAACTCTGAAATCGCGAAAAAAACAGCAGTTTCATACAAAAAATAATAACGAAAATACCAAAATGTATGAAACAGCAGATTTTTCTTCGTGATTTCAGAGTTGGTCCCATAGTAAAAGTTGTTCAGTTTGATGGTCCCTATCTACCATATTCGGCAATAGGGGTTTTTTGTCACACGTATACTCGCGCCATTAAAGAAAAGGAATCTAAAATGGCAGAATGTACAACAAAAAACGTTGTTTGTCTGATTGTCGGATTTTTAATCATCGTACAATTTTGCATACACGTTGTCAAGAATACAGACAACATAGGGTACCTTTCATCCTTATTCAGTTACTACTTTTCTTGTTTCTACGTTTCATCCTTTTTCAGTTTCTACTCAGAAGTTTTTTACTAAGACGGGGCCCATTATCACACTATTTGTTTAAATGATTTATTTATTTAATGTAATGCAGGTACATTCCTCTCATATTCTTTGCAAAGTGTTAATATATTGTATAGGTATTACTTTCTTTTTAACCCTACTGTAGGTAGGTATGTGTGTTGTTAATAAATGTTTTCTTTATTTCTTTTTTTAATCAACAAAAAACTGTTCCCAATGGATTGAAAAATAACTGTCGAAATCGCGGGCGGCCTTTAGTAATGCATAGTTTCATTCAATAGTTCTCTTTCTCGCTCACTCACAGCGGTTTTGCTAAACCCTTCTGACCACGACAGTACATTAATGCTAAGCCAATTGCCGCTCGCTGATTGGCCGCTGCGTCCGGCTAATTGTGTTAAGTTTGTGCTCGTGAATGTACACGCACTTTCCATAGACAAAATTCTGTTCTAGTACAGCATAGACAAACACATTTGCATTGATTTTTTGGGTTAAAAGGCATTAGAACTAAGTTTACATTTCCTTAAAGATTCGTTAATGATTGTCATAATATTGTTTTTTTTTATTTGAGACATTAAAGTTTGAGCATAATTAAATAAGACTTACAGAAGACTGGAGTGAAATGAATTTTCTTTAGGTAACGTTGTTAGCACAGGTGTGCCTCAAGGATCAATATTGAGCCCTTTACTGTTCTCAATCTACATGAACAAAAAGTTAAAATTAGAAAAAACTGCTCTATATTTGGGTAAGTTCCTAATCTGAGACGTTTAAAGATAATTCTGATTTTGCTATTGGCGCCAAAGCCAAATATTTGATGTTGAATAATAGGTATAATAGGTAATTTGAAGCATGAATTTTGCGTGTTATATTTCTGACAATACTAAACTTAGGCAGGGAATAATTATTTTTTGACAGCTGACTTTCTGGTAATAGCGGTAAAATTGAAATTTCATAGATAATTGTCTTGCTTTTTCATATTTTCAATATTTTTTATTACGTACTATTTTTTTAGAGATCAGTCGGACCCTTAATAAAAAAATGAATGTGGCAATAGTGGCATTCATTTTTTCAATTTCATTCATTGCTCAAAGAAAGGTTTGAAATATTAATAGATAACGTTCTTTGTCGAATATTACTGCAAAAAAATGGTTCAGCAGCTTCAGATCTGGTAATTTTGATGGTAAAGATGTTCCTCGCTGTGGTATCTTTATGAATTTTTGTACAAAAAGTTCGCGAACATTTCCGAAAATCTAATCCCATCAAAAACATTTTCATGTATAATCTTGCCAAGACATCCATATGGCTCGCACTGTCAAAAAGTTATCAGTCATACCTTATGTAGAGCCAAGCTTCTAACTCTACGCGCCCTAACTCTACAAGCCTTAACTTCAAAAACTCTACACCTTAGTCAAAATATGTGACTTGGCCGTTTCTTACTACAAGAACTATTGTTTATCAGAAAGATTTCCATGTAGCGAAACGGCCAAGCCACATATTTTGACTAAGGTGTAGAGTTTTTGAAGTTAGGCCGCGTAGAGTTAGAAGCTTGGCTCTACATGAGGTCTGATAACTTTTTGACAGCGTTTCCGACAAAATGTACGCCGTAATATGCAGCCCACAGTACTCTTGTTAGTGCTCAAACCGATCCATCACAATAAAGTCACAACTTATCTCTCGTTACGGACACACTGACAGAGGACGCTATTGTAATATATTACTTCATAGGACACTTGCTCTCGATTAAATGTATGAGGCAATAACCTAATTCACCGCAATTACTACAAAAAAACCGGCCAAGTGCGAGTCAGACTCGCGCACGAACCACCAAAAACGGCTAAAAATTTATTAAATATTATTTTATTCTATTTTTAGTATTATTTTCTCGTTAAAGCGGCACCAGAAATACATAATCTGTGAAAATTTCAACTGTCTAGCTATCACGGTTCATGAGATGCAGCCTGGGTTTTTAGGCGCCATTTTGTCTAGTACGGTTTGGTGTCTATTTTAATTATTTGAAAATTGATTCGTAGTGGATACTGTGTCTTAAAATTGGTGCAGTTTTGTATATATAAGTATCTACGCAACTGAACAATATGTGGGATAATTTAAATAGGCGCGATCTTGGTTGTGTGAAGCTGAGACTTTTATTGTAGTGATGGCTACCTTGGCAGAACTTTCCAAGTAAACTGTCTTGATATACTTGTTGCCAAATGCTCCAAGCAGCATTGGAATGCAATGCACCCGCATTCTAATGTAAACTTAAACTGAAACTTGTAATGATCCCACCCCCTAACTACTATAATGCGAATGAGTACTATGATGATGATGGATGATGCTAATATGATGGTGTGATACCTAACTTACCTAACTTAATTACCTAATAATACCTGGTGATGGTATTTTTTTTGGATTCTAGTTCTTACTGTTTTACTACTTGGATTGGTGATATTCTAACCCTAGCAAAGTTAACCTAACGCATACCTAACTACAAATCCCATTCATGTTGATTAGCCGCTAAACGGCTTCCGAACTAACCATCCCTACTTGTGATTCCATTAAATGTTTTATCTATGTTTTGCCTAGTTTATTTTCCCTAACCCTATTTTATTGCATGATAGAATAATCTAATATTAATGCTTTTGTAAAGTGTGAAATGGGCGCGTAATGTCTAGTGATATTTCCCAAGTTGTAATCCGTAATTACCCTAAGTTCTCGAATATTGCTGGGTGGATATAAATATTAACTTTACATGACTAACTTTAATTATTTATGCTTCGATAGATAAGGAACTAAGAACCTATTACTAAAAGAAGGAAATTACTTTGCCTGATTTTCCTACAGAATAGAAATTAAGATATTAATTGCTCATTCCAAATTGACCCAACTTCATACTAATCTGTTACTTTGTTTAATGCTTAGAAATAACTATGTTTATCAAATAAAATACCGATCTATTTTATTACGGAGGACCCTAATCCATTAGATTTCTACCTTATGATGTCATGGTCATGCTATATCAACTTTATTGATAAATTTATTACTAATTAGTTATAACTTCAACAATGAATTACTAGTGACCGCCTGCTGTGTTAATGAAAATTTGAGAATTTACCTATTTTACTACTATACTATCAGTTATAAAGAATCTATTATCTATGTCAACAGTGTTTCAATTCATATCTTTGGATTTACTTGACAAATTTTAATAATCATAGCCGGCCCAACCGCAGTTTTAGAAAATCTCTAGAATTTGTTAACTTTCTAACTTTAAAAGGAATAATGTTATATAAATATCTTGGAAAAGTATCTTAGGGTTGCCTCTCACCTAGTTTTCTATGTTAATGCCAGAACCAATACTGAAATTATATTATGAAAATCTGAATGTTTTGCTTTTATGATTTATTTCTTTATTTCTATTCGTCTAATTTGATGTATAGATGTCCTAGCTCTGAACAAAGGATATGGAACCAACGCTTTGACTACAAGATGAGTTTAGTAAGTATGTTTTGTAACATTAAGTATGTGCTTAAACAAAACAAGCTTCGCTCATCGCTATTGGATTGCATAGTTGGTCGTTGCCTATTTTCAGTTTAATATGTTTATACCCAAGGAAGAATGTAATCAGACGGTTTCCTAGTTAATGATATTGATTCCTCATCTTACAACAAAAGTATTCGCTTTTATTACTAGGTCTCAATTATTCCTGTTATTACAGCTATTACTTAATAAAATTACTACCAAATGGATATTATCACTCTTTTGATATAACCAGGGAAATAGAATTTAAGTTTGTAATTTTCCTAAATAAGCTTACTTTAATCTCATACTAATCCTTAATATTTGTTACTATACCATGGCAATTTTAATAGTCCTCTAGTGATTAGAAATGGAGATACTATAGGAAAAAGATAAGCGTTTCCTCCTACATTCCGCTGAATGAAGTAAGTACGAACAATGTTGATAGAAATTGGTCAAAGTGAATTTATGAGTTAATTGGAGTATTGTTATAAATTAGTAGGGTAGAAGAGGGTATATCGAGCCATAATAGACAATAGGGTAAAAGGAGGTAACTCGAGCTATAAAGAAAGTTAAGTTTGGGTAATTCTACTCCGCTACCGAATATTAGTTTATTTGTCATATACAACGTTATTCTAAGTAATGTAAATCATCCAATGTCGACTTAGTTTATCAAGATAAGAGAGGTAATTTGAAGCAAGTTAAGGAGCTATAGTCGCCTGAAATCAGGTATGGAAAAACGTCTTCGTCACTGATTTAGAATTTATTTGCTATCTTTAGTGTTACTTAAAAATATACAATGTGGCTTTCCTGGCTAGATAAAGAGCCCCTCCTCCGCTCAATATGGTAAGCCTCGTCTCCAGAACTGGACAGCTTTCCCCCAGTGACCAGCCAATTACAATCATTCTTTAATTTAAGTAAAGTATATGGTCGATAGTCTAAGTTTGTCTGTATATTCCAACAAGAAGAGGACAAGCAAAATGCTCCAAGCGATTTCCCAGTTTTTCACAATTGAGATATTCTTTTCTCAAATGTGATGGCCAGATCAATTTTTTTTCTTTTTTTTTTTTTTTAATTCTGATTTATCTTATATCAACATAAATTCAATCTTACAATTTATGAACTTAAAAAAGGGAATAAGTACTGGAAAATCTAGAGATTTCAGAAGGAAAGTTTATTAAATTTAGGGACATATAATAAATAAATATTTGCGTTAAACCTTTCCTACTTTTGAACAATAGCTTTGGATTGCATTGTCAAAATGGCATTGAATAAATCTTCTTATGATTATTGTGTGATAAACTTGATATTGATTTCCTTTAAATTGAGTCGACTGTTAAATTTGATTTAGAATATTTAACTCAGAGAATACTTTGATTCCAGTAATCGTGAACTTAACATATTCACCAATTTATTTGATACTTTCATAGTATATAAATGTTGGTCAAAGTATTGTTTAGTGCTACATACCGAGCATTATTTTGTTAATTTGTGGAAGCTTACTCAAAAATTGTGTCTTGTGATATTAATGAGTTGGAATTGACATGGCTCAAA
This sequence comes from Agriphila tristella, assembly GCA_928269145.1. Classification (NCBI taxonomy): domain Eukaryota; kingdom Metazoa; phylum Arthropoda; class Insecta; order Lepidoptera; family Crambidae; genus Agriphila; species Agriphila tristella. The sequence goes on along the minus strand of OV743448.1, from coordinate 15,263,589 downwards.
TAATATCACGGGTCAACATTACACCCAGACTTTTATTTAGCATTCATCCACATTTATTACCAAAATATTTTATTTTATTTATAGTCAACAGATTGAAACATGGTCAAAATTAGTAAAGTCAGCCCAATTCAAAGATATTACTTCTATTATGATTTGATAATCTATTAGTTAATTAGATTGTGCGTCCAGCTAGCTTTAGCACAATGGTAGGTAGATATTTTTCATTCACTGAAATTTATTTACAATGCCACTTCACAACACCCATAGATGCCACTGAGAATTTAAGATAACAAATTCACTAATACGTTCCCATTTAACCCTCCAACTTGCTCGCATTTACCTGCCTATGACACAACCTAAAAATCATCATACATTTTAATTTACTTTTGTCATGATCCGCCATGTTGTTTATCAAAATTAGCTTGGATGAAATGCATCACTTAGTGAACCAATAGCGGCCATTTTATAATGCACCTTGCAATTTTCCTATTGATAAATAATAATTCGGCCATTTTGTTGAATTATGCCTAACTTATCCTACAACAATTTCGAGTCTAGAATGCTAATTTTACATTGTGACGACCTACCTAACTAGATTTTCGCTCGTTCCACATGCCTGCCTAGCAATTTATGTGCCTATTCCGCTCTATTGACGACGATTCAAAACACCAGTATCACAAGCCCCTCCCCAGGTTTTGTGATACTCTACCTAATTTTCGCGCAGTTAACCCTACAATTGACCTATGATTTTACCTGCCTAATTCAGACTACATGAGAATTTCCTATGCCAAATTTTGTGGTTCTTACCAGCGCCACACGTCGCCCCGTTCCTGTACAGTGTGAGCAAGCATACTCCCTAATTTCGCTAACAGCTTGGCCGTGCTAATGGTGGGGAGGTAGGACCACCATTAGGCCCTAACCAAAGGAATAATGAAAACCTGCTCTAGGGGCTTAAACGGAAAACAGAACTACGTTCTAACGGCAGCACTTGATGAAGCCTTTTTCCATATTAAGTCACGCAGGCTTACATTATGTGACTAACTAGGCAGACCAACGAATTGGCCGCCCGTTTATGACGCCACAATCATAAACTTCAATTTACCTAGTACCCCCCCGAAAGTCCATAGCGAATCGCCCCAGCACGACACAATCCTATTTTTAATTATTCAAGATAAAAAACTCCCTTCCCACATTCCATTTCATATGAAATTAGTTTTAGAAAATCTATTTTCACTAATTCTTGAATTTACTTGATACAGCTACGTTAATTTGATGTAAACTTTGCAACCAAACTATATATTTCAGTCAGGCTTTAATTTTACCATTTAAAGCTTATCTGAAACATTACCCCAAAGGTTAGAAACTTGCCCGTGCAAGACCTATACACATAGACTTTCGTTTCTTTCACTTATTTGCTGACTATTTCGGTCTTGAGTTAAAGAAAAACTTGTTCAGCAGCCATCTTACAGAGGGAAGTGTCTTGTGTCTTCTTCGTTGAGCGTCAGTAAAGGAAAAAGGGCCGGCTCCCCCGCGCCCGGCCTTATATACATGCGGAAAAGTTACCTCTGCGAAAATCTTGATGACGCTTAATCTTATTGGTTCTTAATTTTTTAGAGTGCCCTGTCACTAATTTTCTAAAATAAAAAAATTTCTTTAAGTATCGATCTGGCTATTAATTTTCACTTTGAATGTTGTGCTGTACACATCTTATCGACTAATATAATTATCCTATGTATATACCGTACCTCAACAGCTACAAAGATAAGGCACTATGAATACTTTCTTGAGAAATTTGAACGTTTACTAAATAATTATATGTATAAATATCAAAAGCAAAAAATAGTAATTGTAGGAGATATAAATATAAACACCTTGATCAATAATAATGTGACCAGAAATCTGACTGACATATTAAAAAACTATAACTTGACGCAACACATAACAGAACCCACCAGAGGTAGTTCATGTATTGACCATATATTTAGTAATATAAAAGGTGCTAAAGGCCAAACCCTTCCGCTCTGTCTTTCAGATCATGACACCGCCCAAGTGCTGGTCTTTAGTACAAAAAAGAAACCTGTAACTCATAAGGTAACATACAAATATAAAAGATGTTACTCCGCCGAGAACATTGAAAAGTTTAAAATGTACCTTGCTCAGCTTTCTTTTACCGACCTATACAAGGTAACAAACGCAAATGAGGCCTTCAATATTTTTTATGACTGGTTTTGTTTACTATATAAATTATGTTTTCCGGTATGTAAAATTAGATTAAACACAACAAATAAACTGCGTTGGATATCAAAAGGAATTAGGAAAAGCTGTACAATTAACAGAATTTTACGCCAAAATTATTATAAAAAACGTAATATAAGAAACAAAAGTAAATATCAAGCATATTCGAAACTATTAAAAAAATGCATAATACAAGCAAAAAAACAGAATAACAACAAATATGTACTTAATAGCAAAAATGCTTGTAAAGCAACATGGAGGGTGATACAAGATGAAATTGAATGTGATTCCCATAATAACCACTTTATTGACTCAATTGAATATCATGATAAATGCATTACTAGTCCTAAGAAAATCGCAACAATATTTAATGACTATTTTATCGAACTATCTAATAAATCAAATCATAATAAATCTCATGAGCCAACCAATGACATATTAAACAATTCTATTTATCTGACACCCATTGACGAACATTATGTGAAAAAAGTTATCATCTCTCTAAAAAATACAAACTCGGAGGGATTTGATGATATATGCACCAAAGTGATAAAGGCATGTAGGGAACAAATAAGCCCCATTCTAGCGTATCTAATAAATCTTTCAATGGTCTCCGGCTTATTCCCTGAGAAACTTAAATTCTCAGTAGTAAAACCACTGTTTAAAAAGGGGAACAAATCAAAAATAGAGAACTATAGACCCATAACACTGATACCTGTTTTTTCAAAGATCTACGAGCGAGTCATGCATGATAAACTTACTTCCTTTTTTGACAAATACCATGTGCTAAAGAAAAACCAATACGGCTTTCAGAAAAATAAGTCCACTACACATGCTGTATTTGACCTAGTTAATGAAACCATGTTAGGCCTAAACAAAAATATGTACACAACTGCCCTCTTTTTTGACATGTCAAAAGCTTTCGATTTTGTAAATCATAATCTGCTGCTGTCAAAATTAGAATTCTGTGGGATTCGAGGCGTAGCATTAAAATGGATTCAATCGTACTTGCAAAACAGAAAGCAATCGGTTGAAATAACAAAATTAGATAGCAATCAGGTGGTTCAAACCTATCAATCAGATTACAAAGAAAATAAATTTGGCGTTCCACAAGGAAGTGTACTTGGACCGCTTTTGTTCTTGGTTTATGTCAATAATCTTCCTAATGTGACAAATCACCGATGCATCCTGTTTGCAGATGACATATCGGTGGTAGTAACAACAAATAGTAAACAAATAGAGGATCACAAAATTGACATTGATAATACAATTACATCTGTTATAAATTGGCTCAGAAATAATAATTTAATAATTAATATTGACAAAACTAGCTTTCTAAACTTTAACAATTCTACACTACTAATATACTGTTACACTTCACAAGCATTATATTTGTACATAAACACGTCAGATCTACTTCACTTTTAAACAATAATTTTGGGCAACCATTCTGCTCCTTTTCTTACAATATAACTTAGTTATATAGGTATAATATTGTTCAGGTATTAATTAATTTTCATTCTAGACTATCAGTCACTCAGTTTTAACTTCATTTAAGTATAGTTTAAGTATAGATAGGTACCTACATTTGTTTACTAAATTCATAGGAACTGACTGACTTATACATTAAAAAGAAAGGTTTGACCTTGCTTTTATAGTCAAAGTTGATACCTAGTAATAGATAAACCTTTGCTACAATTGCACATCAAATCTATTATAAATAATAAACATATGTTATAATTTACTGCCCTCACTTTGCTTAACTTAGTTTTATTTTTATTTTTTTTTATTTATTTTTTTGTAACATAGGAATCACACTGACAACTTGTAATAATATTTGATTATTGATCACTTATTGTATACTTGCAGTGATTGCGGATTGCAAGTTCCATCTAGCTCAATAACAACATGATGACCCGTAAGGCAACTGCAAAGGATGTGGAGATCAAACTCAAAATGGCACTAGAGGATTTGAAGGCAGCCAAAGAGCTAAATGACACCTTATTGCTGGAACGTGAAGACAGTGAACGCGAGATTCTTAAGACCATATCCCGGAACACTGACCTCAAGAATGAGCTTGCTGAAGTTCATACAAAGTATTCTGAGATTGTAGATAAATACAACCAGATGCAATTGTATATAGAAAAATTTAGAGAATGTCACTACACTCATGAACAGGCATTGAGTCGCATTACCGACCTTGAAATTAGTTTGTCTCTTGCTCAAAAGACCATTTTAGAGTTAGAAAAAGAAAATAAAACTTTTGTAGAAGAGAAGCATTCTCAAAGCCTGTTTAGCGAGTTACATCAATGTGATTCTGCAATATATTATGACAATTCAACCTTGGCATGTAATAACTATAATGACAAATCTGTTGTCATTAGAAATAATTGTCAACTTAATAGTGGAAAGAAAATCAAAAAATATATCCGCTTAAATAGATATATTAAGAAAACTCAAAGGTTGATAAAAAGACAAAATTATTATAGCCAATTTTCAAAGCTGAGGAAAGAGCGTAAGCAATTATTAGGGCAATTAGATGTAATTAATAGGGCATCATGTAATAACAGTAAAGAATGTGAAAAGGTAAATAATCAATTAAGTGAAAAAATTGATAATTTGGAACTTTCACTCAGGGAAATGTACAATAATTTAAGTGATTTTTCTCGCAAACAGCTAAATTACCAAAAGCTAGCTGCAAATGACATGATTGACATGTGTAACTATAATACAGACCGGTTCGAATCCCTTGGCAAAAAACAGAATTGTAGCTGTTTTAACCAAAATACTGTTGTTGTAACACAGCAGTGTGATGCAGTTGTCCAGGATGCCCCAGAGCACTTACCTACCCACTCAGTGTGTGAGCTTAAAGTTTCTGATAATGACCCAACTAACTTAACTACCCACTCAGTATGTGAACCAGAACCAGAGGTCTCATACACTTGTAACGATTTGAAAAACTCAACAAAAAATAATCAATCTTCTGATAAAAACTGTTGTGAAACAATTATGTTCTGCGATGAGATGGGTAAGAATTTAGGCCAATTAATTCAAAAACTTTTGAATCTGACAATGAGGTCGCTAAAGTTTTTGAAGATTTCTTTGCTAGAATACCTGTAGAAACTACCAGTACTCTTAGTGCTTGTCCCAACATCGCTGTCTCCCTTCTGGAGTCAAGTGTTGATAAGTGCAATGAAAGTTTTTCCTTTAAATATATAAATAGTGCAGATATCATTAAAGCTTTTAAAACAATTAATGTTAAAAAAACAGAAGATCTTTGGGGCATGTCAACAAGCATAATTAAATCAATAATTGATATACTAGCCCCTTACTTGGCTTTTATTTTTAACAAATGTATTGACGAAGGGGTCTTTCCTGATCTAATGAAAAATAGTAAATTGATTCCTCTTTTTAAATCTGGGGATAAAAGTGACCCAGCTAACTTTAGGCCAATATCTATACTACCAGCACTTAGTAAAATATTTGAAAAAATTATATATTCCCAATTATTAGATTACTTCACATACAATAATATACTTCATAAAAATCAGTTTGGTTTTTCCAAGGGTAAAAGTACTACTGATGCTGGAATTGCACTTCTCAAACATATTCTGGATGCTTGGGAAGAAAAGCAAGATGTAATTGGCATTTTCTGTGACCTTTCTAAGGCATTCGATTGCGTTGATCATCAAACACTATTAAAGAAGCTAGAACATTATGGTGTCTCTGATAAATCAGTTAGTCTTATGAAATCGTATTTGTACAATAGAACTCAGAAAGTAGTGATTAATAGAACTGAATCTACTGGAGCCCCCATCAATATGGGTGTGCCACAGGGATCAATATTGGGCCCATTGCTGTTTCTAATTTATATAAATGACCTTCCCAACTACGCGAATAATTTATGTGAAACAGTACTATTTGCGGATGATACTTCTTTAGTTTTTAAAGTAAACAGAGGTAATAACTGTTCGGACGAAGTAAATAGTGCCCTCTCTAAAGTTTCATACTGGTTTAATAGTAATAATTTAGCACTTAACCCCAAAAAAACTAAATGTGTTAAATTCTCATTACCTAATGTTGAGCAGACAAAATTAAATATTAATTTGAAAGACGATGAAGTCGAGTTTATCGAGAGCACAAAATTTCTAGGTATCACACTAGATTCTCGACTGCAATGGGATCCACATATTGAAGCCTTGTCAAGTAGACTTAGTTCAGCGGCATTCGCTGTTAAGAAAATAAGGCTTTTAACTGATATTGAAACGGCAAGGTTAGTATACTTTAGTTATTTTCATAGCGTAATGTCGTATGGACTGCTATTGTGGGGCTCAGCTGCCAGTATTGAAAATATTTTTGTACTCCAAAAAAGAGCTGTTCGCGCCATATACAATCTACGGCGGAGAGATACCTTGAGAGAAATGTTCAAAGAAATAAATATTTTAACTTTGGCAGGCCAATATATTTATGATAATTTAGTTTATGTAAGGAAACACTATGATTCATTTGCTAAGAACAGCAATATTCACCAGTTCAATACAAGAAATAAAGATAAACTTGCCGTTCCAAGATTTAGGCTTGCAAAAACTAGAGGTTCATTTATGGGGAAAGGCATAGCCTTTATTAATAAAGTTCCACAACAAGTGATTGATCTTCCTTTGCATGAATTTAAAAACCATGTTAAAAAAACGCTCATGGGTAAAGGTTATTATAAAGTAGATGATTATCTTAAAGATCTAAATGCGTGGAAATGATGTAACACATAACTTGCTAATAAGTACTTTGTTGAAGTAATATAATAAGTCTATGTTGTTGCCAATAATCCTGTCACCCTGTTGTAATTTTCTGGTAACGATATATTCAAGTTTGTAAATATCGTTACTTATGGCTGTTACAGCTGATAAGTTTCTTGCGCCCGTTCTTCTTGTCAGCTAAAAAAGTCTGGAACGGGTGGTAGGAAAATATAGACGATTCAAAAGTACTTAATAATTAAGTTTATTTGAATAAAGCTTATTTGACTTTGACTTTGACTTTGACACGTCAAACATTTAACATAAATTATCAAGGACAAATGCTTAAAAAGGAAAACGCTACAAAATTTTTAGGTATTGAAATTGATCAAAAACTAGATTGGAAAAAACAAATAGAAGTTGTATGTAATAAAATCAATAGATTCACATTTGCACTACGTAAACTAACAAAGATAGCTACAAGAAGTACTGCGCTTACTGCGTACTTTGCATATGTAGAATCAGTTTTAAGATATGGACTTATTTTATGGGGAAATAGCACTGACATAAATAGGGCTTTTGTTTCTCAAAAGAAATGCATAAGGGCCATATGTGGTACTGCACCTGATGAACCATGCAGACCACTATTTAAATGTTTAAAAGTCTTACCACTGCCTTGCCTTTATATCTTTGAGATTGCTAAATTTGTGAAATTAAATTTTCATTATTTCAAACAAGCTAAAGACGTATACATACGAAACACACGTAATGGTAGTAGACTGATTTCGGCAGTTATTCCTAGTAACGCACTATTCCGAAAAAATTGTTATTGGATGTGTACACAAATCTATAATAAGTTACCCGAAAATATAAAACAGTTACATGTGAATAAATTCAAGACGGCTCTCTATAAATGGCTTAGCGATAAAATGTTCTACAGTGTAAAAGAATATCTGGACAATGTCCATTGAACATTGCCATTCCTTAAATGTAAATTGGGTATTATTTTGACATTTAAATTAAGGTATTATCTCGACATTATACTTTGTTATTATTTCAAAAATTAAATTAGGTATTAGTTTGACATTATTTTGACACTAAAATTAGGTAATAATTTGACTGACTTTTTTATTATTAATATTAAAATGATTTGAATTTTACAATAATCTGTGTGACATTACTTTGTGAATCTTTTACTGACACTGAAATGTTATGAATAATTTAATTCGATAATATAATAATATTGCATTTATTTCAAGTACCTAACAATGTTAATTTAAGTAGATATTGAATTTGTAAAGAATAAAAATTTGCATGCTGTTGATAATGGCTGAATGGGCCGAGCTTTTAAACTAGATTAAGACCTTCAGTGTACCCTATTCAAAGGCAAATAAATTAATTTCTAATTTCTAATTTCTAATTTCTAATTTACCCAATAATGGGGTAATTTCTCCCTGAACTAATCTACCTATCACGTGAATATAATAATAGGAACCCGTAATTACTTCGATACTGACGATAGTTATAATTATAAATATAATTAGTTTTGCTTATTCTAGAATTTACAAAACTCCTCACATACGCAAATATTGTTCTAATTTCCTAATGACACAATCGATTTAACCTTCCCTGTACGTTTGAATACATCTTTTGGTCTATCGCTATTCTAACCTCCCAAGAAAAATCTTATAATCAATAAATATGTTATCTGACCGCTTTTATTATTTCCAATCGACGCATAGCTTTATTTAATAATAGCAAAGAATTGATAACAAGAACCCAATGATATTATGCTTAACCAACCAAACTTGGGGTATAATAACGCTAACAACGAATATTACTCACATACGTAACCTACTGTTGTATATGCCCTATTTTGTCGCCTCATCTTACAATTTGTCTCTTCAGTCACTGAATGAGTTTATCTACATACTATGGTATTTTAAAAATATTTCAAAACCCTCTCTGTCTCTAACTTTTCTTTCTTGTGCAAAAGTAATGGCATCATTTTTATTTCTTCATCTATTCGCCGTTTCTATCGTTATTTCTAGCCCAAAGTCACTTTTACTGAAAGGTAACCGTTGAATATCCTTCCACATAACATTTAATCTATTCATATATCTATTATTTGTGAGTAAAGGATTTGTAATCTCCAAGTATTATTCAGAAAATATAAAATCAATTAAAGTTTTTATTGTATTTGCAGGTTTACTATACTGAATATATGGATATCATATTTCTTACTGTAAGATAATCAACGTCGTTTATAAAATCTAAGCATATATTTTCATCTATTCAAAACAAAAGCACATTTGATCGCTTATTGATGAATCGAAAATACACCAAATCTCACAATTTCGAATATACTAGCCTTAAGATGAATCCCGGCCTTAACACCCCCGATCCATACATACATACGCACCTCTTTTGCCGTTCCCCTGGCACGGAACCTTGCTCTCGAGTCCGACTCGCACTTGGCCGGTTTTTTCCCATATTATATTACTAAGGGTACTTTATAGACTCTAACTGGTAACATTTAATTTTACACGTCACCATTGCGAATTATGATTGGTTACTTTAAAATCTGGCGCCATGTAGCTTAATCTTAGGAAAATCCACGCCCACACAGAATCTGAGCTCTCGATTGGCTATCACAACCATTTTCCCTTCGTTTTTTGTTTATGAACAAAGGAAAGCCACGATCCATTCTACGGTAGATTGTTTTTATGTCTAGTTCCTTTTACAACTTTTTACTAGTTATCGTTCCTATTTAATGTTTATTTATTACAAATATAATCATTCGTATTCTTCCTTTACTTTTAATATTAAATGATTTTACTTTATTCATAATCCCAAGTTTAATTTACAAATAGTGTTTTTTGAAATTTGCTGAAAACGAAACGCGATATGTGTGTTTACACCAAACCTAAACATTATTTTACACATTTAGAATAACTAAATTATTATTTGTTTATTTTAATATTTTATAATCATTCGACTTCCTTTTACCTTATAGATTTTTAATGATATAATTTACCAAGGATTATTTCGTTCTCTTTTTTTTTCTCTTTAAAATATAGAGTGATTTTTCTCTATGGATTATCACTTTAGTTCCAAAAACGGCCACCAAATGTCAAATGCATTTGTCTATGTAAATGTCAACGAATTGTTTATTATTGTAGAAACATATTTTCAGGTTAAAGAAATCCCGCAAAAGTATCCGTTTTTTATATAGAAATATGATAATTCGTGAATGTTGTATTTGCAAATCGCAGTCATAGCCTACAATTATCTGTGATCAAAGAGTTTGTGCTACAAGAATACTGTTGTAATCGCAGTAAATATCGTAATGCCAGACAATATGCATTGAAAGACATCCCAAATTGCATAAACAACCCCTTTTTTATTAAAATGAGAATAAACATCCCTTCATGGTAAGTTATTCAACGAGTTTATTTATTGATTCAATCACATAACTTTATTTTTTTATTGCTTACAACTATTTTTTCCAACCCTGGACTTCTTTGTATCTCGCAGATTTACAAATTATCACTAAAATAGAAGTTAATTGAAAGAAATGGAGACTCCAAGGCGATAGAAAAAGGCAATACATCTAATTGGAGGCGATGGGACCATTAAGGAGCAACAAAATATCTTTCCCAGAGCCGATTCATAGGTCAGTAACCCCTCTTATTTTTATTTTTATTAAATATTTGAGAAAAAGATAACATGTTCAATTTTGAACTGTTACAAACTATACCTACCACTGAACTATTAAACACTTGACACTGGCAAAAATTACTTCCAAGAGGAAAGTAGATTGGCAAAATAAAAATAGAAGAAGAAGATGCAGCCTGGTGACAGACAGACAGAGGGACAGCGGAGTCTTAGTAATAAGGTCCCGTTTTTACTCTTTGGGAACGGAACCCTAAAAAGGACTCGAAAGTTTACAACGTGTTACAAAAATATCCCTAATGCCGAATATGGTAGATAGGGACCATCAAACTGAACAACTTTTACTATGGGATCAACTGTTTCATACAAAAATTAATAACGAAAATATCAAAATGTATGAAACACTGATTTATTTTCGTGATTTCAGAGTTGGTTCCATAGTAAAAGTTGTTCAGTTTGATGGTCCCTATCTACCATATTCGGCATTAGGGGTATTTTTGTAACACGTTGTAATAAATCGAAACAACATACCAATCGATTGCTTAGAACAAGCATATTTCCTAACTTTGGCACTAGGTTTAAAAAAAACATGGTTTGTACTCGGTTTGGTTGGTGGTAGGGCTTACTTCAAGTCCGCTTGGCTAGCTACCACAATCTTACCTAAGTCTGACGCCATAACAACAATTTAAAAATTGTTGTGTTCCGGCAGTTAGAGGTAAGATAGCCAGTTCTTCAGTGGTGAGTATTCCGGGTGTAGTGCGCTTCCACCTTCGGCCTTATCGTCACTTAACATCAGGTGAGGTGAAGGCTAAGCACTTTCCCGTTTGTTCATAAAAAAGTCTATAACTCTGATACCCTTAGATTAAACGTCGTGTGGCGTCCTGAGTAGTGGATTGGATATCATGACAATATGGTTTTCCACAGGAGAAGCCTATATCTTTGTGGTATTACTAGGGTTGCCAACTATACTGTTAAAAAATTGTTTTAAAAAACAAAAAACCGACTTCAAAAACCTGCCTCTAAAAAGCAAGAAATAATATTCAAATCATTAGATACGCATTATCATTGTTATAATAACAACACGTCTATTGAAGTCGGGTGGGGCTGGAGTACAACTTCCTTTTTTTTATTCTAAAAGCCCCACCCGACTTCAATAGACGTGTTGTTATTATGTTATTAACAATGATAATGCGTATCTAATGATTTGAATATTATTTCTTGCTTTTTAGAGGCAGGTTTTTGAAGTTTTTTATTTTATTTTTTTATTTTTAGTGTAAGTACCTTCTATATTAGGAATATTATTTGGTAAAAAAATCGGCTCAGCCAAACGTGAGATATTCGCGGAGAAACATACATTAATACAGGTCAAACTGAGAGAGAACCTTTTTTTTTAAGTCGGTTAAAAAGACTATACTAAAAGTACCCCTTTCGCAACAAAAAGAAACATCTAATTAGGTTCATAAATAACAAAGTCGTCAAAATAGTTGATGCAAAATCATAGTATTTTCAGGATTTCTCAAAAACTACTGAACCGATTTGAAAAAAAATTTAATGGGACCATCTCGCAAGAAAACTCTATCGAACAAAAAAAGAATCATCAAAACCGGTTCATAAATGACGAAGATACGCGCGAACAACGATAAAATAAAAAAAACATACAATCGAATTGAGAACCTCCTCCTTTTTGTGAAGTCGGTTAAAAAACATACAATCGAATTGAGAACCTCCTCCTTTTTGTGAAGTCGGTTAAAAACAGTATTATACTGTTTTTCACCGCATTATACTTTTTACTCTTGAACAAACAAAAAGTATCCAAAAATACTGTTTTCAGCAAGTGTCACTGGTATCCATAGATCTGTTTAAAAAGTAAACGCTTTAGGTGCGCGGTGCAGCGCAGACCTCGTTTCTTAGGCCGCTATTACATTATCATATATATCTCATTTATATATGATTTCATATCTGTCAAATTCTATGATCATAGTTAAATGATGCTGTCCTTCATTTTTACTTATTACACTATATGATCCACCTATGAAAAAGGAAATAATTTCTCATGTAAACTGACTTTTTAGACAGACTCTACCCATTTTGATTTTTGACGTTTATATGAACGTTTATATGAACGTCAAAAATCAAAATGGGTAGAGTCTGTCTAAAAAGTCAGTTTACATGAGAAATTATTAAGTTATTTATAAAAACGTATACTGGTAACCCTGTTGGTGCTGTCAAAATTCTAATTGTAAACATATTTTTTTATTTATTTATTTAGATGGGTATTGGTGGGGTGGTTGGGGATTTAGGTGGAAAATAAAATTATGTTTTTAAATTACCCATGTAAACTGACTTTTTAGACAGACTCTACCTACCGATTTAGCCGTGTTTTCATTTGCCTTAGAGGAAGTAATCACTACGTTTTATCCGTTGCTATGAGTGCAATTTTATTAATAGCATTAAAAAGGTAGAAAAATACAAAATATAAGGAGCTCGATGACGCACTGGCTTAGCGCCTGGCCGCCTGGCCTAGCGATTACGAAAGTTAAGATAGATAAGAAGTTTAAGCAACTTTCGTAAGGGTCGGTCATGGGATGGGTGACCAAAAATTTATTATCTCGAGCTCCTCCGTGCGTCGGAATGCACGTTAATCCGTTGGTCCCGGCTGCATTTGCAGTCGTTAACACTCACCAATCATAAATGAATGAGGTCGTCTTTAACTATACCTACCTAACATAGGTAAAATAAATATCATTAACAAAGACGCCATTTTTTGAGGCGGCGAACAAAGAGAATATAAAATAGGATCCCATAACTATGATCATAGACAATATGAATCACATGTAGTTATTACACCGTCCTATTTTCTTCATATAAAAATGACTCATATATATATATGATCATATTTCTATGATAGTCTAATAGCGCACTTAGATGATCGAAAATATTGAGGCCACTGACATATATGAAAAAATGTTTTTCTATTTAACTGGACTGGCTGTCTGTATGATTTGACAGAAAAGTTTTTGTGCCTATTTGAAACGCCTCTAGCGTCTGTCTAAGGAACTATCTGACGTAACTACAATGAAAATGGTTGCCATGATGACACCAAACTTTAGAAATAGAAATAGAAATATTTTATTTGCTCATAAACATGGTATGATATAGAACAGATCTTAAGTAGGTGTAACATTGTTCAGCATGTTTTGCCAGTTGCCAGGCATGCAAAAATTATATAATCACGTCATTAATTATTAACTTTAAATGTTTACATACATGTCCCTCACGCTATGCTCACGCTACGTCCTACAGCGCCAAAATGGCGGAAATCAAATAGGCACAAGAACAGTTTGACAGCAGCCAGTCTAGTGGAATATTATAGAAGTCAATGATTGAGACTCTTAAAAAAATGACACAAAATTTATAAGTTGTATTAAGAAATGTGTAATAAAAACAAAAAAAATATAAAATACTGTACGTTTTTCTAAAATATTGTTTATTTTTCTTTATACTTTTTATTTTGTAAAAAAAGTTGGCAACCCTAGGTATTACCTACCAGAAAGAAGTGTTCTACATTGTAATTAGTAAAAATACTTTTTAGTAATCCGTGAAAGACAGCTCCTGACCTGAATAAACTTTTTAATAATTTCTAATCATACTCTATTTTATTTGTAAGTCCTGACATGTTTGGACAAAAAATGACATACACCGGAAACACGTCACTATATGGAGGATGAGCGTTTTATGTTAAATGTTTGCTCGGAGAATTGGGTTAAGCCGCTGCGTATGCGCATGTGAGAGACGCAATTATTGCGTCATATGCGTTTTAGGTCTTATAGTATAAAGTACACTACAAATATATTGATAATCCAGGCTAAGATTCTATTAATAGTCGTGTGTCCAGCAGAGCATGAACAAAAAATTAGAAAACTTTTGCTATGGGATGGGATGGGACCAATTCTACAATGTCAATCGCGAAAAAAAAGCCAGCTGTTTCTTACATTTTGATATTTTCGTTATTATTTTTTGTATGAAACAGCCTTTTTTCAGTTTTGATTCACTCATGAAAACGTTGTAGGTATACCTTTAAGTACAGGGTTTGTAAGGAGAGTCGTTTTTTTGTCGGTTTTCGAAAAAGTCGTAGAACATTATGTAGGTTTACAAAAAGTCAGGAAATTTCCTGAAAAGTCAGGGAAAAAGTTAGGAAATCTCATTATTAGATCTGGTAACCGTGCCGCCCGCCCTTTATTTCATACAGTCATCAGTTAAAAAGTTACCAAAAATATTTTAAATTAAAAACAATAAATCAATTTATAAAACAGTAGTCTGTTTACAGATCAACGGTGTGCCATCGAATACAATCGATTAATGATGAATAACGATGGTGAACAGAAAAAAATCGAGATTCCGAATACCAAGTATCGGATGCGGAGAATCGAGATACGATCTGATAGATCGGGTTACACGCACGGGTAGTCAACATTTTTGGATCTACCTAAATTATTTTGGAATTTAAGTATTTTTCTTGTAGGGAAGAAATTACCTAAAGGAGCAGAAGCCGTAGATCGCAATGTCATTAGTGTTAACTAAAAAAAGTTTGTTTTGTACCTACATAGTATAAAACAAAGTCGCTTTCTCTGTCCCTATATTCATATTAATATTCATATTCTTTATTTGCGTTCTTGTTGTATACATGGTGTTTACAATATAAAGTCCCAAACAAGAACCCCATAGGGGTACTGCAAATTCCTTACAAACTAGAAAATAATTTTAGATGTATCATAAATATTCGGGCGAATTAAACAATTAAACATTAAATAGAAAATAAAACATTAGATAAACTTTAAACATACAAATTAAAAACAGTAGGTACCTAAATCACAGTCTATCATCTTCAAATTCCTTAATATTATAATATGCCTTTTCCAGAAGAATATTTTTAACTGCTTTATCAAATTTACCACCTTGGAGGGCTTTTACGTTATTTGGCAAGTGGTTGTAACAGCCATGTAGAACGGTCCTTTTTTAAACAGCTCGAGATGAGGTGTGAGTTGGCACATGTCGTTGTCGCGGCGCGGCGTGAGGCAAAACGTCTAGGCACGGCTCCTACTCGTTTGAAATATTGTGGGCTCGTTCACACAAATCGACAAAGCTCATAAATGTACGCACAGCTGACTGTTAATACCTTCAATTTAATAAACCTATTTATTCCTATGTATGCTTAAATCTTTAAAACTACGCAACGGATTTTGATGCGGTTTTTATTTAATAGATAGAGTAATACAAGAGCAAAGTTTATGTAGGTATAACATGGTGTCAAATTCCACACTACACCGAAGCGAAGCGAGGGCGGGTCGCTAGTTGATTTATAAACAAAAGGTTTGTCCTATTTTGACATTTCTATATTATTATGGACAAAAATATGATTGTACTATGGACAAAACCTCTATTGCAGGGTTTCCTAAAGTGAGGTCTACGGACACCATAGGAGTCCGTAGCATGTATGTTATAGGCCCTCTAGCAAGACCACCGAAACGCGATAGGTATGGACAAAAATATGATTGTACTATTAGTCCAATTAATGAGCACATTTGTTGTATGGAGACTTCCGAATAATTCTCCCGTCTATGAAATTTGGCATGTGATGAAGTTAGGTAATACAAATTACAGATGCACAATAAGCCAATAAATTTTGTTACGAGAAGTTAGGTATTTTTACCTAAACATGAAAATTGCTTATATCTCTCTGTGAATATTTCCTCGGGCTGAAATACTTTTTGTATACGTAAGTACTAATGTACTTGTTAGAATAAGTATGTAAAGGAATCCAATCTTTTTTCGATTTCAGAGGTACCCCAAATTCAACTTTTAACATTTTTAAATATATCTTCTATTGAAAAAATTATCTGTTGATTATTATTTTTTAATATGTTTTTATATCTTTAAATACATAGCTTTGTTCAGTAAGCCAATAAATTTTCTTCATTGATCATATTTTTTTTATTTTTTGACTTTAATAGGTTATCTACGTAATGTGAAAAAATAGTCGGTACATTTTTATACGTTTATTAGATAAATTATTTTATATTAAAATAGATTTATCAATAATCCAATCATTTTTTGAACGCGCATATATTTTTAAGGGTAGTCGCCGATTTATGATAGAGCGTAAGGGTTGACCTCCACTTGACTACTCGGCACTGCTTTGCCACGCATTTTTGGAGTAGTGTAGGCGAGTTTCGTGGCCACCGTTCTCACTACATACTCTAAAACAAAGTCACTTCCCATCACTATGTATCCTTAAGGCTCAATTACATTACACAATTTTAAGCACGCGATTTCAAGACTAAGCATGGTGTAAACGGACTAAGACAGTAAGAATCTTAAAATCGTGCGGCCTAGCCCGCTCGATAATAAGATTCTTAAAATTGTGTCGTCTGAAGAGTATACACCCCTAAAGATGACAATAGAGAATGCGAACATCACACTGACATTTAACTACGTCAAAACAAAATTGCTTCAACAGGATAGTCCAATACCTTCGACATCCACTGAGAATGCATTGGTGTCAAGAGGTAACCGTTCAAGGTACAAGAGTAGTTCCACGAACAGTAAAGGAAATCAGCAAAAACAAACGCAGCAGAAGCGTGATAAGCAAAAGAAAGAGATAAGATGCTTTATATGCAATGGACTGCATAAAGCATTGACATATCCGAAGAATCCTAATGCAAACGAAGAGAAAAAGGGTCACACTTTTCTAGCTGCTTATAGCACCATCAAGAGTAATGACAATGAATAGGTAGTGGACTCAGGAACGTCCACTCACATGACCTAACGCAAGGATTGGCTAAGTTACTATAGAGACTTTAAAAGTTAGTAATGTTGATATTAATGTAGCAAACGACCAAAAGTTGTATGCATGTGGCTCAGGTGATGTCATTAAAGATAATAATAAGAGTATGCAATTTGGAGTGAGAGAGGTTTACCTCTGCAAACAATCGAGGGACATACTAAAGTATTCCCTCGATTGTTTGCAAATTTATTGGGCGTGGATACACTTGTGAGTAGAAACTTTATAGTTTTTTTTTCCGAAAAAAGGTGTGATATTTATCACCCTTACATAGTAAATACTTCAAGGGTCCGTACCAAGAGCTTTGCCAATACATTTCTTATGCGAACTTTTTGGGCAGTCATGTGAAAACCAATTTCCATTGGCTAGAATCAAGTAAAAATTGGCGACTCATAATAGTCATTACTAATAAATAGACATCGGATTATATGCACCAACAAAGTGCCAAAATATGCATGCAAATATGCACTAAAAAGGCCAAAATATTCACTAAAAACTGTTAATATGTCCAAAATATGCACAATGCAAAACTAAAAAAAAACATTTTTCACCCAATATCAATTTGAACGCCGCAAACGACTCTCATTGGCTAAATTTGGCACCATTTCTCGAGAATCGGGAGATACCTTTTACGCAGGGCACGAAGTACGACCTGTGCCATTGATGAAGGCATTAATGTTCGTCGTTTTCTTCAAAGCTCTGGTTTTTTGCGCGAAATAGCGTCTAACTTTATACGCAACTTTTCGGCTAAGGAATGAGGAATGGCGTTGGCAATTTCAATAATTTTTTACAGTATTTCTATTGATTTAAATAGAGGCTAGCTTAAATAGCTGCCTATATGTAGCTCCCGCTACTCAACAAAATTTTTAGGTATTACTATAGACTCGCGGTTGCAATGGGACCCTCATATCGATATCCTGTCAAGCAGACTTAGCTCTGCTGCCTTTGCAGTTAAGAAAATAAGGCTTCTGACCGACATTGAAACAGCAAGATTGGTTTACTTCAGTTATTTTCATAGTATTATGACCTACGGTTTGTTGTTGTGGGGCTCAGCTGCTAATATTAATAACATATTCATCTTACAAAAAAGGGCAGTGCGCGCTATATACAACTTACGGTCTAGAGATACTCTTCGTGACCTATTTAAAGAAATTAAAATATTAACGGTAGCTTCCCAATACATCTATGAAAATATAATGTATGTAAAGAAAAATTTAGATAGCTTTGTAAAAAATAGTAATGTTCATAAACTCAATACAAGAAACAAGAACAAACTTGCTGTTCCAAGGCGCAGACTGCATAAAACCGGAAGCTCTTTTTTGTGTAGATGTATTACCTTTTATAATAAGATACCAGAACAAGTCACAGAACTGCCCTTGGAAAAATTTAAAAATACTGTTAAATCCAATTTAATGAGTAAAGGTTATTACACTGTTGACGATTATTTGAAGGATAAAAAGGCATGGGCATAGCTTTTGTATTGTTAATTATTACTCTAATACCTCAGTATTGATTAGAAAAAGTCCGGGGTTCTTTCATAGGTCTAGATAAAAGTCCTTTAATTAAACTCGAATCGTAATTTTCTTTTCTAAGTATAAAATTGTGAGAAGTATCCTACCTACTTAAAAACGTACTTCTGGCTTCTTGACTCGACGACTTGATATGGGTAGCTTTAGTATGTCATGCTCACTTCAAACATTTCTGCGGTGGTGTCGTGTGAGGCGGGTCGTTACGTTCCCTCAAATATGGTTGAGCGAAGCGATGGCTGGTTCATGCGTCATGCTCGTGAACGGGTGCTGCCAGTGGGAATGGGTCTGCTTCTGTCTGCTTGTATTAAGGGCGTCGTATAACTCGTATATAAAAGATCTGTTTTATATTGTCTGTATGTATGGCACTTCTTACTCAAAAAATATAATTCTTAATAGCTTACCTTGTTTTGATTTATTTAATTGCAATATTTTTACTTTCTATAGTCAGTAGTTTAGTGAAAGACCTATGAAAAGCTTTTGGATATAAATTTTCAATTCGATGCCTTAACATAGGTAGTCTTAGTATGTCATGCTCTCTTTAATCATTTCTGCGGTGGTGTCGTATGAGGCTCAAATATGGTTGAGCGAAGAGATGGCTGGTTCATGCGTCATGTTCGGGAACTGGTGCTGCCAGTGGGAATGGGTCTGCTTCTGACTACCTATCTTAATGCATATTGAATTGTATGTTTTTCTTTTATTTTTATTTATTGTAACAGCCTAGACTGAATAACAAGTTCAAACTTTGAATTTAGCTTAAAATCTGTAAATTGATTAAGAAATTTGAAACTCATTAAGAAATGAGCTAATTCAATAATGTTATTTATTTGTTAATCTTTGTTAATATAAAGTCTGGAAACGATATACATATTTGTAAATATCGTTCCATCTGATTGATAAAGCTGACAAGTTTTTTGCGCCCATTTTTCTTGTCAGTTAAAAGACGTCATAATGGGTGGCAGGGTAAAAGAATTGACGATTTAAAAATGCTTATTATGTGAGCTTATTTAAATAAAATATATTTCACTTTCACTTTCACTTTCACTAAAGGAAATATGCACGATTGGGAAAAAAGGCTAAAATGTGCATTAACGCCGTAATTAGAGAGTTATATGCATATGCAAATGCATAAAATCTGATATCTACTTATAAACACACTTATTAATTGTTTTATTCAAAAACTAGCGGCCGCCCGCGGTTTCACCCGCGTGGTTCCCCTTCCCGTGGGAATATCGGGTTAAAAAGTATCCTATGTTTTAATCTAGGCTATCTACTATTCTGTGTGCCAAATTTCAAGCAAATCCGTTCAGCAATTTTTGCGTAATTGAGGAACAAACATCCAAACATCTAAACCCACAAACTTTCACATTTATAATATTAGTAGGATACCTACTACTATCCTTAAACTCTTAATTTTTTTTTAACGTTGGCCACCAAACTCGCCTACGCTACTCCAAAAGTGCGTGGCAAAGCAGCGCTGAGTAGTCAAGTGAAAGTCAACCCTTACGCTCTATCATAAATCGGCGACTATACTTAAAAATACATGCGCGTTCAAAAAATGATTGGATTATTGATAAATCTGTTTTAATATAAAATAATTTATCTAATAAACGTATAAAACTTGACCGACTATTTTTTCACATTACGTAAATAACCTCTTAAAGTCAAAAAATAAAAAAAATATGATGAAGGAAGAAATTTTATTGGCTTACTGAACAAAGCTATGTATTTAAGGATATAAAAACATATTGAAAAATAATAATCAACAGATAATTTTTTCAATAGAAGATATATTGAAAAATGTTAAAAGTTAAATTTGGGGTATCTCTGAAATCGAAAAAAGATTGGATTCCTTAACATACTTACATAAGTACGTATACAGAAAGTTGCCGAGGAACAACAGCCCGAGGAAATATTCACAGAGAGATATAAGCAATTTTCATGTTTAGGTAAAAATACCTAACTTCTCGTAACAAAATTTATTGGCTTATTGTGCATCTGTAATCTGTATTACCTAACTTCATCACATGCCAAATTTCATAGACGGGAGAATTATTCGGGTTGCATAAGCCCCGTTGATCGGACTATAAGGACAAAACCTCTATTGCAGGGTTCCCTAAAGTGAGGTCTACGGACACCATAGGAGTCCGTAGCATGTATGTTATAGGCCCTCTAGCAAGACCACCGAAACGCGATAGGTATATGATAATTACGATTTATCATGTTTTACTGACAAAAGACAATAGATTTTGATAGTTGAGTGTTGATAAAACATTATATCACGCGATAAAAGGTCCAGGGGGTCAGTAACTAAACTATCATCAAAAGTGATTTCATACTTACATAAAAAGCTTGTTTTTTTCCCCGCTAATATTCTTGTCGTTATTGCAATAAGTTTAAAGCAACACTGCTTTATTGACACAAGTTTTTTTGTTAAGCATACATTTTGAAATATAGACTCGGCGTCAGAAAAATAGCATATTTAAAAAAAATCTTCAAAGTTAATTTAATCCTATATCTAATTTAATGGTAAGTGTTGTTTTATACTTCTTCCCCTTTGGACATAGACAACAGTCTCTAGAAACCGTTGGAATACTCATCAAACGGAATCAATTACTGAGATTCAGTTTCCGAGCAAACTTTGCCTCATGTTTTGCAATATTTGAGCAAATTCATGGGCAATAGTAGGTATCCATCTTAGGTATTCCTTTTTTTAATTGAACTGTTGAAGTGTGTTTTTTCCATCATCTCGATTCGATAGCGAATTTACCCGCATTTCTGACTTGACCCCTTTTTTCCCTTTTATGGCGGCGCAAGCAATAACGCTTTAGGCGTTTAATTATGGTAACTGTTGTGTTAATTAAATCAAACAATTATGAATTGAAAGCTCATTAAAGGTACTTTCAATAGATCAATTCAACATATACACAATAAAACGTTAGCTAGCAATAGCAGGTGACGTCTTAACTTATTTTCGAAGAGGTGCGAATTTTCTGACGTCGAGTTTAAAAGAAATCTACCTAATTAAAAAATTGCCGTTTCATATTAGTTAACAAGATGCAAGTCTTCTCGTAGAAAAAATAAATAAGTTTTAGTTTTGACTTAAATAATAGCCCGGTCATAAATTTTCTTTGGCTTTAACACACATTTTAACGTCAAGACTGACGCAATATGTAACTACTGATGAATTATAATCATCGTAATAGCTGCTCATATTTCAAACTGTTAGGCTGGCCCCAGACCTACCGGTTTCATTTCTTTGCTTTGCTGTTCTACCGTGGACCGCCGGCCAAGAGGCTCATTTTCATTGACATTGGCAAGATAGCCATTAGTTTGGTGTTATCAAATATCGTCATCTGGGGTGCGATGAGAAGTTTTAGCTTTCGTTTTAAAAAAAACTGCTGTTTTATACAAAAATTAAAAACGAAATTATCAAAATGTATGAAACAGTTCATTTTTTTTCAAGATTTCAGATTTGGTCCCATAGTAAAAGTTGTTCAGTTTTATTATGGTCCCTATCTACCATATTCAGTTTTATAAGGCTTTACCAAACATCTTGTATAAATAAGTGATCGAGTTATTTTTAACGATCGGAGTCCATGTTCAGGGTGGCATATCTCCTAAAAGCTTCCTACTTCGCAATCCAGGCGATGATATTTGATAAAACCAAGCTAATGGCTATCTTGCCAATTTGGTCTAGTCCCAAAATGCGATAGATTGAAAATTGCCCTGGTTGGCCGGCGGTCTTTCAAGCAAGGTAGCACAGCAAAGCAAAGAAACGGAACCGGTAGGTCTGGGGCCAGCCTTAAAGAGCTGTAGATTACTGTCACAACATAAAAAAAATACTCGTTAGTAAATAATAAATAAAACAAAAAGGTGGACGAGCAATGGAAGCGAGGCGATAGATTGTATCGCGAACATATGTGTGGAACCTTTGGAAAAATTATAACTGGAATTAGAAAATTTGCGCCTCTGTGGTCTTGTGGTTCGCTCACACGTATTATGTAAGATGCAGGGGTTCCGGGTTGGATTCCCAGGAGGCGAGTACAATTGGTCCTCGGTTTGCTACTACCATCTAACCTAAGTCTGACGCCTTAACAACAATGTAAAAATTGTTGTGTTCCGGCAGTTAGAGGTAAGATAGCCAGTTCCTCAGTGGTGAGGATTCCGGGTGTAGTGCGCTTCCACCTTCGGCCTTATCCTCACTTATCATCAGGTCAGATGAAGGCCAAGCACTATCCCGTTGTGGATTAAAATAAAGTAAACAGTACTAGTAGTATACAAAATGTGTATTTAATAGGAAACAAAAAAATCTGTTTACTGTTTTACCATTTTAGACAATGACTTAAAAAAAAGAAAATAGAAATAGTTATTTGTTATACAAGTGACCAAAATCAAATTGTGCTGCGAGTGGCGACTTTAAATCACGAACTAGCGAAGTAGTCTAGAATTGAATCACGAGCGTAGCGAGTGATTCTAATATAGACTACTGAGCACAGTGAGTGATTTAAAGGCACGAGTCAGAACAACATTTTGGTCTCGTGTTACTCGTGTAAAACATACAACTTTTCACCTCGACCAGCGAGAAAATTTTCACGTGATTTTCCTGGTAAAAAAGCTTAATTCAGCATTAGAAACTTGTTCACTTAACTCTTTTGGAGTTGGACAACTATCTTCATCGTTGGACGCATTCATTTTTGTAATTTATCACAAAAATAATTCAATCAAACCTATGCTGAAAAATTTTATTCATAGAGTCAGTAAAGTAGATTCCCGTCCGTCGTTTTGATTACATTGCGTTGTGTTTTTCTCTTATTCATTAATATTCCGTCTTATTTATTTATTTATAATCATAAAACATATAATTTGTTAATTTTATTTTTTTTGTGATATTATATGCATTTTATCTGACTTGAATTGAACTTTATGAATGACATTTTATTTTTATATCTTTAAAATTGTTTTCGAGTTCCATGTTAGTTTGTTTCATTTACTTAAATATAAGTACTTTACTATTGTAAGAATCTAGTTAATCTAATAAGTACCAGTAAATGGTCTATTTTTATTGAAGTGTATAGATTTATTTTATGAATATTTTTAAGAGAAGTCATATTTCGATATTTTTACATTTGCAATATTTTACAGTTTTATTGTATATAGATTTCAAAATTATATTTCATCTAAGTATGTGTTTAGGTGTTCCTTTTTATCAAAAAATATTTAGTTGTCGTTCTGACTGCCTATATTGTGTACATGTATGTTTCCTGATGTATTTCGGTTTTATATTAGCAAAGTATAAGTAAAGTAAGCAAGCACCTACCTACCAAAATATTAAGAAACATTTTTGATTTATGTTATTCAAACTAGGTACTAAATAGCATAGTTGTAGATAGATTTTAGGCATGTCTTCGACATGTCCCCATTGCCCCGGATCATCTCGCATATTTACTCCTCACGGCCTTAAGGTTCACATTGGACATATCCACAAAGATTTTGCCCAGGGACGGGCCCGCTCCCCATCCACACGGGCCGTTCCAGCGGCTTCAACCGATGGCGGAGGTGCACAAGACCCTCGGGCACGACTAGTTCCTAATGCTAGTGCCCTTCAGAATCTGGCATCTCTTAGAAAATCTGTGCGAGTCCTTCGTCACATACCTAAGGGAGCGCGAAATTTGGCCGCTGCGAAACTATGCGAAATTATAAACAAATGCATTTACACCAATGAAACGTCCGATTGGTGTGCGTTACTTACCTTCGCATATTCAGCTTTAAGGGCCCCGGGACCACATGGACCGGGAAATCTTACTACCAAAGTGAAGGGTAACATTAATTCCACGTATAGTAGCATTTTTGAAGACGTCAGTAATGATGCAGTTTCCGGCCAGGGCCGCTCGGTGACGAAAATAATTGAGTCCAAGGTGTTTGACGGGGACCTCAGAGCGGCCGTGCGTGTGTTAATGTCTGATGACTCAGTTGCGCCTCCGGGTCCGGAGACTTTGGCTGCATTGCAGACGAAGCATCCACTCCCTTCACGTCCATTGATGTTTCCACAGGCACCTGACTCTTCTACTACTCCCTTAAACGTCAAAGTGGATGACGTGGTCCAATCACTGGCGACTTTTCATAACGGTTCAGCTGCGGGGTTGGACGGGATTCGACCAGCTCATTTAAAGGAGCTGACTTCGAGTTCTGCTGGAGACAACGGGCAGCGCCTGCTTGAGTCTCTTTGCAAGCTGTGCAATTTCTTGCTCTGTGGTTATTTAAACCCCGAAGTTTGCCCTTATCTATATGGTGCGGCTCTCTGCGCATTAGCCAAAAAAGAGGGGGGGATTAGACCTATTGCGGTGGGGAGCGCCTTGCGCCGCCTGGTATCCAAGATGGGGTGCCGGTCTGTTAGGGTGGAGATGGCTTCACATCTTCAACCATACCAGCTTGGTTTTGGCTCACAAAAGGGGTGCGAGGCAGCAATTCATGCAACGCGCGCCTTCGCAGCGGAACCTGGCAACGCAGACTGTGTGATCGTCAAATTAGACATCAAAAACGCATTCAACACAATCGAGAGGGATGTACTCCTGCAACAAGTGCGCGAGAAAATTCCTTTATTATACCCGTTCCTTTATCAAGTCTATCAATCTCCATCTAACTTGTTCTTCGGCGAAGCGTTGATTCTTTCCCAAGTGGGTGCGCAGCAGGGAGATCCGCTTGGGCCGCTAGCCTTCAGTCTCGCGATTCAAAGCACAATATCATCTTTGAAATCACCACTCAATGTATGGTACCTGGATGATGGCACAATAGGAGGAAAGCCAGAGGAAGTAGAACAAGATTTGAGAGTGTTGCTTCCTCTTTTTCAAGGTCTGGGACTGAAGGTGAATACATCAAAGTGTGAGCTTTTCTGCTGCGGACCCGATTCAAATTCTTCTTTCCATGTGTTCTCTTCTATACTCCCTGGCCTTAAAGAATTGACTCGAAGTTCCTTTAGTCTGTTGGGTTCACCCATATTCCCTGACGCTATTCCGGAGGCTCTAGAGGCCAGGAGACGTCTTCTTGTTCTGGCTCAAGATCGCCTAAAAAATATCTCTGCGTACGTTGCTCTGGTTCTTCTGCGAACTTGTTTTGCGGTACCTAAAATTACGTACCTTTTGAGGACGGCTCCGATTTGGCTTTGCCCCGGCCTTGTTGATTCATTTGACAATACCTTGAAGGATGTCGTCGAAAACGTTTTAAACGTATGCCTCTCAGAAGATCAGTGGAGCCAAGCTACCCTACCCATACGTTACGGGGATTAGGACTGAGGCGTGCGCGGGATCTAAGCTTGCCAGCTTTCCTTGCGTCGGCGCATGGCGTCGCTGACCTTGTCTCTAACATATTATCATCTCATGGAGGCAGGGTCGGCATACCTTTTGTCGACGATGCTTTGGTACAGTGGGCCGCGCTGTTTCCTGCGATACCCGTACCTCAGACCCCAGATGTACAGCGGGCTTGGGATGACCTGGGAGCGAGAGAGACACTTGACCGACTTATGAGTGGGGCTGCGGGTGCAGAGTTGGCTAGACTCAGGGCGGTGTCAACACCGGAGTCTGGAGCATGGTTGCACGCTTTACCATCGCCCCACATAGGAACACTCCTGGATAATGACTATGTGCGTGTGGCGCTAGCTCTTCGTCTGGGTTGCGATGTTTGTCAACCTCATTTATGCATCTGTGGATCCATGGTGGAAGCGAGCGGCCATCACGCTTTGAGTTGTTGTCGATGCTCGGGCAGATTCCCTCGACACCACGCCTTAAATGATATAGTCCGCAGCACACTCATCTCTGCCAACATACCGTGCGTTCTGGAGCCGCCGGGTCTTAGCCGCTCGGACGGTAAAAGACCTGACGGGCTAACCTTGGTGCCGTGGCGGAAGGGGAAATGCCTGTTGTGGGATGCCACGTGCGTCAGCACCTTCGCCGCCTCAACCCTGGGCCGCACGGTGCGGTCAGCCGGCGCTGCTGCTGAAACCGCAGCCGTTAATAAGTGGAGTAAATATGCGGCTCTGGCCTCTAATTATATTTTCGTCCCACTCGCGTTCGAGGCAACGGGATGTTGGGGGTCGGAAGCAGTAGCCTTCATCAAGGAGTTGGGTCGCCGCCTTCGCGAGAGGCGTTGCGACGCCCGCTCTGGTTCCTACTTGGCGCAAAGGCTGTCAATCGCCATTCAGCGCGGCAATGCCGTCAGTGTAATGGGGACCTTTGCGCCTGGTATGACCCTGGGGGGCATCTTCGAATAGGTTAATTAAGGAATTGGGTAATGTGAACTGTATTAATGTAATTAGTTGATTTTTGTGATTGTACTTATGTTATATTATTATTAATGAATTAAATCAATATTTGTTAATTAATTTCATTAATTTTTCTTATTTCATATTTGTTTCATACATGTGACCTCATTAACTACATACTCTTTATTTCGAATTATCAACCTTCTTTTTTAACAATCCTTATTTAAAACTCCTTGGTATATCCGTGCATTTTATTTTTTTACTTTTTAATCCGTGTATGACACCATAAAGCACTCTATCTATCCTTTTCTCACATATCAATTTTACAAGTGTCATCCTTGTCACTTTATTTGTTTTTTCTTTATTATTTTAAAAGTTGTTGTTAGAAATAAAAAAAACACTTTGTCTCACGCTCGCAGCAAAAATCGATTTTGCTGCGAGTTTTTACGCGCCAAAAGCACCCGTTTCGTGCTGGAGAGGTGAAAAAGTCTATCTATGACCACGGCTTTTGAATAAACACCACTAAAGCTAGGGTTTCCTAGGATGACGGTGCCGTCATATTACGGCCGTAATTTAGCGGCGTAGAACGTTGTCTATGTAAACAATACGGCTGGATTTTCAAACAATTTCCATGGAAAACATTCAGCGCCGCTATATTACGGCCGTAATATGACGGCACCGCTATCCTAGGAAACCCTAGCTTTACCCTCTCAAATTACGTAATGCTGATCTTGATTGAAACCGTTTAAAATGTCAGTTTCATTTGCTAACAGAGTACTCTTTGTTAGCAACAGAGTTACGTATTCGGGGGCGGAAAATGCTATGATAAAACGCGCAATAAAAAATAAAACTTGCCAATTAATTACTAACACTCGTCCGCTTTGCTATATATTTTTCAAAACTTTTTTTCCATACATTTTATAGAAATAATAAAGCAAAAACATAACACAGGGACCTCTAGCCTTAGAATAATTACACCTAGAACGATAATTCCCTACAAAGCACACTGTCAAAAGTGAGGCAACAAAAACAGCCAAAATGGCGCCGAATTAGGTAACGTATGAAGGATATAAATCCGAGAACTGAGCAATTTTGGCTCAGTATAAGTTACCACACTTTGCATACAAGGACACGGCTTCTAGGTGTAATTATTCTAAGCCTCTAGCAAACTTTACCAGAAATAGGTACGTCACAAAATAATTTAATAAATAGCGCGCACAAAGGTTGGTGACGCCTGGCGTCGGTTCGTTAGCCGAGCTTTGTGTCTACCATTAGGACGGACGGACTGACTAACTATGTTACGTGTGTATATGTATGTTTGTATCTAACGTTGTTTATTAATTTGATGAGTGTAGTAACAAATATTTTTTCAGCCAACGTCAAAAATGGCGAACTGCACTCGAGAGCAGAAAAATCGCACAACAGGCCTATTTTCATACAAACGAGGTAACTTTGAAGCTCTCCCAGGATAAAACGGGCTCTGGGGCCCTATTTTTGAATCGCTCGGCTGGCGTCGAGCGCTCGTTTCTACTGATTTTCGTTCGACAACTCAACTCAAATGTATGAGCTGTCGAACGAAAATCAGTAGAAACGAGCGCTCGACGCCAGCCGAGCGATTCAAAAATAGGGCCCCTGATCACTGATGATGGCAAATTAAAGAATAAATGGAGGAGGCTCAGATAGCTAAAGAAACCCAACGGATCAGAAGCGTTGTTTACACCAGAGCACAGAATACATAATAGTACAAGTAGGTACCAGAGCCTGTATGAAGTTTTTACTGTTACATTTTACATAGGTACTTTTGATGTAATTTTAGCTTGTATTTTTTTAAGTTTAACCCTGAGCTAAACGACTCAACGAATCCTTTAGGTTTCCTTAGCATTATGGGCCTCCGCCATATTCTTTAATTTGCCATCATCAGATCAGAGACCATTTGATCCTGGGCGGAGAACCAGAGCTTCAAATTTACCTCGTTTGTATGAAAATAGGCCTATTGTGCGATTTTTCTGCTCTCGAGTTTAGATACAATATGACATGATGGACTAAATTTTTTCATTAAACTAGCTTCTACATGGAATTTAACTCTTCGTGAGAATTTCGATAACTTATTTCATAACGGATGCCTACGCTATAAAAAAAACTATATGTATACGGAAGTTCAGCCCTATCCATCCAGTGGTTCGAGTCCATGGTCCAGTCAAAGACTATAGAAATTACTGCCTAACTGTGAAGTAAACTTTAGTATGTAGTAAGTAGAAGAAAGGTTTGTAGAGGAGCTCGGTGGCGTAGTGGTTTAGCGCCTGGCCCAGTGATTGCGGAGGTTAGGCAACTTTCGCAAGGGTCGTTCATGGGATGGGTGACCAAATATTTATCCCTCTCCGTGCTTCGGAAGGCACGTTAAGCTGTTGGTCCCGGCTGCATTGGGCCCGCGTGGTGGATTTTGGCCCGTCCTCCTTATCCACCTATAGGAAGGCCTGTGCCCCAGCAGTGGGGACATTAAAACTGGCTGATAGACAAATAATAAAATAATAATAATAATAATAAATATTTGACAACATCACATACATTGCTCCAATCTCAAAGTAAGTAGCTATAGCACTTGTGTTATGGAAATCAGAAACAACGGTGGTATGACACACACCCAGACCTGAGACAATATTGAAAAGTTCATTTTCTACATTGACCCAGCCGGGGATCGAACCCGGGACCTCAAGAGATGGTGACGCCTTGAAAACCGGCGTGCAAGCCACTCGACCACGGAGGTCGTCAACAAAGTAGAAGAAAGAGTTTTTTTCTGTGACAATGCCTAGAAGAGCTCTAGGTACCTACACCTACCCCCTTTAGACCCGCGGGTGATATGAATTCCTAACAATAAGATTTATGTGGCTAAAAAAATATGATGATAATCAGAGGGAGTAAAAAATATAAAATAAAAAAAATATTTAAAATATCGAAAAAACAATAAAAAAACGGCTAATAGCTTTAAATTATCGAAATAATCCATCGACTCTACCCCATCACTAGCGCTAAGTGATTTACTGAACTCGTGCGTACACGACATTCTTAATTTCTAATCCTTTTTTGAGTTCGGCTCACATCACATCTGCCGTAACGAAAGCATTTGGTTAAGAATTCTTTAAGTTCACTCCTTTTAAGGTTAAGAAAAGAATTCCAATAGGCATTTACGATGAAGTGCACACGTTTTATTAACTATTAGGTATATTATTTTTAACGATTATTACGTTGCTGGCTATTTTCAAACCTCTAATTACACTACTCTAATTAAACAAAGTAATAGTTCATGGCATAACCCGCTTTTGGTAACTTTGTAATCAACCTAATACTGTAGGTATACCTACTTCTTCTTCTTTGCGTATCGACTCCGGCATCTTTTTTTTTTTTATTGTTTATTGTTTAAGACATATTACATACAGATTCCATTATACATTTACTCACTGGCAAAACTACTAGGGTTTGTGTGCCCATGAGAGTTCGCATATTTGTGAGGACCAGAACTCAGCCAATATTTTAGTAAGTAGCTAACCTAGGATTGTCTCACTGAGAAAGACTTAATGTGATAAAGGCAAACTGAGCCTAATAGTGTAGAAAATGAAGCGATCTTTTTTATGGAGACCCCAACATTAAATCCTCAATCGATGAAAATTTGCAGGGTTGTAATATAGTATGAAACAAAACCTATGTACTTACTTACAAATATCCTAAAACAAAACAAAAAAACAATGTGGATAATTTAAAAAATATTTTTCATTTATGATGCTTTATTATACTGTAAAGCTTCGTCTACTAAGGATTTACTATGGGGGTCCACTACCTTCCTTTCTTACTAAAATAAAACCAATTAACGGTTAATTCATCCAATACCAAATTTATAATGTAAACTTTCAATTTACCTAAATACCCAATTAAAAATCTTAAAAAAAATCATTAAAACATGTCTTAATCCTACACATTTAAAACAGACACGATCAGGTTCGACACTCTTTGACAAAATAAAACGTATACACAAATCTCACAAAAGGCGTTTAAAGCTTTGTTAAGCTTCTATAAACCTCGTCAGACATTGAAGCATCTCAGCACAGTCTCTTTCATCTCAAATGCGAGGAAATTCAACAAAAGCTGCGAGCATACATTTCTGTAATATGATGATCACGTAGCGTGACGTTCTTCGCTCTGGTTATATTTTAAAAAAAGCTTTACTTTTAAACTGTTAATAAGCGAGGAAATACTTTTTTTTGTCCACAACGGGATAGTGCTTGACCACCAGCCTGCCTAGCATGATCGATTTATATCGCGTGATAAAGCGTTTTATCACGCTTAACTGTCAAAAAGACAAAGGAGTTTGACAGTTGAGTGTCGATAAAATGCTATATCACGCGATATAAATCGGTCATGCTAGGCAGGCTGATGTTAGTGACGATAGTACTTATATCTACGAGTACCTGTGGTGACGATAAGGCCGAAAACAGAGAATAGATATAAGTACTACCGAATGTGTAAGCGCTCTACTACACCCGGAATCATCACCACTGATAATTTTAACCGCCTCTGTGATCTAGTGGTTCGCCTACCAATGTAAGACGTAAGGGTCCAGGGTTTCATTCCCAGGAGGAGGGTACATTTGTACTCGGTTTGGTTGGTGGTAGGGTTTATTTCAAGTCCGCCTGGCTAGCTACCACCACCTTACTAAGTCTGACGCCATAACAACAATTCGAAAATTCTTGTGTTCTGGCGGTTAGAGGTAAGATAAGATAGCCAATTCCTCAGAGTGCGCTTCCACCTTCGGCCTTATTGTCACGTGAAGGCCAAGCACATCCCGTTGAGGATTAAAAAAACTACAGTAGGGCTATTTTTAATAAATCACATTTGATATCTGTCAGTCCTTTGCTCTTTTGTCAAAATTGATCGTAAATTTAGGTAAATTGGCTTTATTTTGTGATTATTTCAATAAATATGCATTGTGCCCGCCGTTACAAAGTTACGATGTTGAATTTTGATGAAGTGTCACGTGATCAATTAAAATGGCCCTACTATAAGGAACCGTGATTGGTCCATTCGTTTTGCGTATTACATGTGATTGGTTTGCGTCCGCGAGCACTGTGAGACCTTAATCATTAGTAATGTTTGTGAATATGGGTGTAAGTATGATAGACCGTTATGATAAATTATGATGATGATCCATTGATGATTTATTGTTTGATTTTATTCATTGTTTTGGGCTACTTAAGTAACTTACTTATCCTAAAGCGTCGTCTCTGGATACCAAAAGCAGTTTTTGAAGAACGTAGCTTACCTGAAACCAAACAGATTACATCAAGTTAATAACAGTAATATTTTCTATACAATCTCACCCTTAGTGATGAGGATTCCGGGTGTAGTGCGCTTCCACCTTCGGCCTTATCGTCACTAACATCAGGTGAGGTGAAGGCCAAGCACTATCCCGTTAGGAATATAAAAAAATGAGGGCTTTTCAAAATGACAAAAAACGGTAGGCTCGATAGATGGCGTTGATAAAAACGTATGTGTCAATATTTTTCTTAAGAAGCTTCGAAGAGTAGGCAGGAAGATGAAACCCTAAAATGTTTTTCTTTAGGCTCATGTCAGCCAGCGAGCGCTACTTTCCTCTTTGGTAAAGGTCGTTTATTTTTAAGGGTGCACCGAGCGTCCACTAGCGCCGCCAATCAAGAAAAAATCATTACAACTAAATAACTATGTTTAACAAAATTCTGAAACATATGAAAGCTAGTATTAGTTATAAACTATTTTTGTATGCGTAAAATTCTAAGTTTAAATGCGTTCGTGTGGTTAAAATCTGGATTAACGCCTAAAGTGGCCACTTTAGGCATTAATAAGTTGCGTCGCTGATGAGCAGGGTACGGGGCAGCGCCAACACCATCCTGAGGGTCATTAGTGACAAGCCTGATTGTCCCATTATGGGGCACTGTATGCAAGTACACACGCTTGTGCCGAGTGTTCCAGTGGGGCACAGGTATTTAAATTAAATCGACTGTCTTGTTTGTTGCTGTATTTTTATGATCAATCCTAATTTTTATAAAACTTCATTTTAACTAATTATTATTGTTATTTTTAATTCTAATTTTATAATTCTGATGTGATTTTAATTTAATTTGATACCAATTTTAAATTTAATTAATTATTTTGTTCATTTTATTTTTACAATTTTAGTTATACCAAAAGAAAATCAATTTTATAATTCTAATGTTAATTAATTTTTTAATGCGTAATTTATAATTTTATATTTGATTTTAATGTTTTTTTAATGTGTGATGTGTGATAATTTAATCAATTTTGTGATGATGATGATGATATGGACCTAGTCTGAAATAAATGTATTTTTTTTTTTTTTTTTATTAATCCAGGTTTTAACTACACAAACACATTTAAACCAGGAAAAAAATGCATACAAAAATAGTTTATAACTATTACTAGTTTTTTTATGTTTCAGAATTTTGTTAAACATAGTTACAGTCAGTGGCACGAATCATGACAATTTTTCGACGGAGTGGGGATAAGTTCGCGCATCTGCTCTTGTGAGCGACCAATAGCGCGCGCCCCTCTCCCGCCGCCCGCGCCCCTCACCGCAACGCATACCCAAAATACGCGTTTCGCGCAATCCCCACCCGATTTCATGATTCGTGCCACTGACTGTATTTCGTTGTAATGATTTTTTCTTGATTGGCGGCGCTAGTGGACGCTCGGTGCACCCTTAAGCCAATTTTAACTTCTCTTTCCATCAACGCCATCTAGTGAAGCAATTAGTAGTGCAGTTAATTTTGTTTTTAAAATGTCACTTTGAAAAGCTTTTTCTTTCCCGTCAAAATTTCATCGACATTTTCCCACCACTACGCAAGTCAAATTATAAATAATTCATTTTACGTTCCGGCGCGTGCGGAGCCGATCTCAGATTAGTTTATTTATACGTTTTATCTGTTCTCTTTTGAAATAAAAGACTTTTTAACGGATACTAGCGCGGTTTTATTGAAAGTACTTTGATTTACTGTGACCACGGCAGCTGCAAAGGTGCCGAAACGTCGGGAAAATCAAAAATCAAACCAAATACAAACTAATTACCAAAGTACTTTCAATAAAACCGCGCTAGTATCCGTTAAAAAGTCTTTTATTTCATGTCTAGTGAGCGCGTAAGCTTGAGAAGTGAATATGAACTCTTTTGTTTTCACAAAAAAGGCTCTGTGGCGTAATCTCTTTGTAACTTAGATTTTTTCTTTCATCTAAGCTTTGTAACGACATCTGGTCTGTTATCTATGGTCGTAGACAATAGCTTGAAAATTAAATAATGTTAATATAATAAGTCTATGTGTTTTAGATTTTAATTACTCCCCTCCCCCCTGGTGATACATGGTGAGGTTTTACGTTACACCCCCCCCCCCCCCCCTCTAAATCACATGTATTTTTTTTGGTACAAAATAATCTCAACAATTTTCGGTACGAATATGTCGTGGTGGGCGAGAAAATCGTCCTGGTAACGGTGAGTCAACAATCACACACAGTTTTCGATTAAAAGGCACACGTTCAACGAAAAAAATTAATACACGTGATATCG
Organism: Agriphila tristella; assembly: GCA_928269145.1. Classification (NCBI taxonomy): domain Eukaryota; kingdom Metazoa; phylum Arthropoda; class Insecta; order Lepidoptera; family Crambidae; genus Agriphila; species Agriphila tristella. The sequence continues at coordinate 15,228,725 of OV743448.1, read as the reverse complement.
AAAAAAATTAATACACGTGACGTCACATAAGTACTTGTTTTCCCAAGTTATCCTATAAAATGTTCCCAAATGTACCTCCATATTTTATTTTGCCTATTCCCTTCCTACTAATAAGCAACTCATAATTAATTTAATTCCAACAAATGAAGTGATTATCTTACATAAAGTACCCTAAGGTGGGGTACACAAAGACGCGCTTGGGGCACCTTTGTGCCCCGGGGTCAAATCCCGGGGGTCACTGAACCCATTTTAATAAATCTAATAAGCGAGTTGAAGGGAGTTCTTTAATAATGCTCTACAGAGAATACGTGTTTAATAATACCTACAGACAGGGTGGATTTTTTAAACGGGTCAGTATGGGTTAACCATTATAGTTACATACAGGTTAAGAGGCATATTACATTTCGACTGTGATTTTTGCGTAAAATGGCCAATTTTGGCGTTATCGATCTCAGAAACAAAAATACATTAACACTTTTGACTTATTGAATGGTGCAGAATAGCTATTGGAATAGTTCATAGCGGCCTCGCTTTTTTGAAAATTTGCTTAACTTTATAATTAAACCCGATATTGCAGAGAAAGATTTTCATAAAATGCGCGAAGGCACTTTTTTGAGCTCATGGATTGAACAACTGTGCTAAACAATTGAAATGAAAAAAAAATGTTATCTCTTATAAAGTCGAATAGTTCATAGCGACCTCGGAATTTTGAAATTATGTATAGAATATGTGAAAAAAAATTCCAATCAAAAACCATAAAACTACTAAAAAAGCTCAGAATTAACTGTGGATTTCTCCTAGATACATTATTATTATTACGTAAAAATTATATCATAATAATCTTTAGTTCATAAGAAAATCAAATTGCATACTTTTATTTGTTGTTTGTACTTGTGTGGCTTTCTGTGTATGTTCAAAGTTGACTCTAAAAAAACGTTCACCAACTTTAATTTTCCTTTCTAACCCTTTAACTTTGCAGTGAGTCATCATATTACTTTTTGTCGCGGACACATATAAATGTATTTAGTAGACCCAAAGGTGTCTCTGGGTTGTATCGCTAAAATCCGTCAAAATCGAAATTTCGACGAAAAAATGTGATAGGGCCCTTAAGACCATCCAGTAACTTTTAAAGATATAATTTATCATTACATTTAAAAAAAAAGTCAGCAAAAAAATGCTAGAATACATCAAAATATTTTTTTATGCCTATCGATCCTATTTCATGTGTGGATCAAAAGACTCTACGGGACCATATAAAATGAAATCGCAATAACTTTGCCTCCTACGTTTTGTACGGAAAAGACGATGAATCAACTCGAAATATTATTTATTACCAAACGATAAGTACTGGTCTGTGATCAAAAAACTATTTAGGCCAACTGAAATTTGAATACAGTTTTTAGGGTTCCGTACCCAAAGGGTAAAAACGGGACCCTATTACTAAGCCTCCGCTGTCCGTCTGTCTGTCACCAAGCTGTATCTCATGAACCGTGATAGCTAGACAGTTGAAATTTTCACAGATGATGTATTTCTGTTGCCGCTATAACAACAAATACTAAAAACAGAATAAAATAATTATTTAAGGGGGGCTCCCATACAACAAACGTGATTTTTTTGCTGTTTTTTTGGTACTGAACCCTTCGTGCGCGAGTCCGACTCGCACTTGGCCGGTTTTTTAGTTCTTGTTGTAGAAATTATGCCTACGTGTGAATTACGGATTTACCGTATTTTTAGTAGAAAATTGAGTACTTACCTATCTACCTACCTAATTTTAATCTACTCGGTCACTGTAAGGCACTGTTAGATAAATATTTAAGACCTAAAATAGTATTTCCTAAGCTAAGATAGTTATCATGTTAGGCTATTCTTAAAATAGAAGTTTACATTGCGAATACATGGAAAGTCCATTTTGTTAAGTAAAGTTTAACAAGAAAATTATTTTAGTGAGGTACCTACATAGGTATTTCTTTTTGTCGTAATGGGAATTTAAATAAGATTAAGATTTAGTAAATTGAAATTTGACATTGTTTTTGTATGATTTTGTTGTGCAATTGACATTTTGAGCTATAGTATTCCACGTATTCCACATTTTTCTAATTTGTTATTTTAATTATTGACTTATAAGCCTTTTGATATTTTTTTTGTTTGACTATTAAGACCTAAATTGTACCATGCTTTCTGCAAATAAACAAATTCTATTCTATTCTATTCTTTTGAGTAAAAGATCTTTTTATATATTACGTAATAATAAAATTATTTAAAACACAAATAACCTCAAAGGAATAGATTAATAACATCAAACAACGTTTGTTGTACGACTTTTTTTTACACAACGGGACAGTGCTTGGCCTTCACCTCCTCACCTGATGTTAAGTGACGATAAGGCCGAAGGTGGAAGCGCACTACACCCGGAATCCTCACCACTGAGGAACTGGCTATCTTACCTCTGACTGCCGGAACACAACCATTTTTAAATTGTTGTTATGGCGTCAAACTTAGGTAAGATGGTGGTAGCTAGCCAGGCGGACTTGAAATAAGTCCCACCACCAATCAAAACTTTCCGAAAGACTTTCCGAAAAAGTAAAAAAAAAAAACTTTTCATTCAAAACTCGTAGAAAATTTGTTTGTTTTCGGAAAAGTCGCAGAACAAACGTTTTTGTTTATAATGATAGTGCAAGGTTTTTGGTGTTTTGCAAATGACCCTGTATATCAATCTACGCCCACACATACCCCACAGCTGGCCCACATCGATCTATGCCACAAAACCACAAAAACCATGGCTATTTCATACTTTTTTCCTGCAAGAAACGGTAAAAAAATACTTTATCTCAACATGTGTCCACCACAGATAACAACGTGGGGCGACCCGGCGCCTGCTGGGGTAACCCTGTGTTATACAGACAGCTATAATATTTTCATGCTATATTTCACAGTTCACAGAAAAACCTCAAATTTTCAAATTATTATTTTTAGGGTTCCGTGTACCCGAAGGAGTCAAATAGAGCGATTGCTGTCACTCATGTGCCCGTCTGTCCGTCCGTCGTCTGTCACAAAGCTTTGAGCTAAGTGAAGCTACAGTCATCATCTTTGTATAAAAGATATGTCTTGCCGACACAAATGCCAATTGTTATGTCTTTTTTTCTCTCTTATTGCCTTTTTGGCTTAAGAAACAGTAAGTAATAAATAAACTCATGCGAATGACTCACCTTAATGACAACTCAAGGGAAAATAAATAAACACTTAACGTACAGTCAACAGCAAACTACAGTTTTATTGAAATATGGTTGATTCTATACAATAATAAACATCAAACGTTGTAATCGCAGATCTGCAAATTTACACGGTGATTTGACACGAAGAAAAACGAAGCTATGAATCTAATCCTTTTCCCAAGGGGTTATTTTAAAAGGTTAAACTTAAAACTACTCGCAGAGCGTTATGTGGGTAAGGGTTGCCTGCCCTAGAATATCAGAAATGTGGTAATTATCTAACATAAATCTAGCTCGTGTAGGTCGTACTCGAAGGCCTAAGTACGGATAGCTGGATTCTTTTACTTCGGTTAGTTTACGGGTTAAAAAGATTTGAGAGTTAACTGGTACCTATTAAAATATCTCGCAGCGAGTCTGTTCAGTAGAGAAACGCTTCGATGGCTGCTTTCTATTAATTATGCCTCGGAGCCGTGGGTGAGAAACCAAAGTCCGGTTTATTTCAACTTTTTCCGCTTAACTGTGGTTGAATGGACGACAGAGCAGTGGTTGTCTCGTGGCTGGATACGTACGCCACTCTTCACCTGGAATGGTGTGCACAAAAACCATAATTTAACAACGTCGGCCTTAAATGGACTACAACTATTCCATGACGGGGGGGACCCTGCAGCGAATAGCAGAACTGAGGGAAATCTATTTTATTCCACATTTTTCTAATTTGTTATTTTAATTATTGACTTATAAAGCCTTTTGATATTTTTTTTGTTTGACTATTAAGACCTAAATTGTACCATGCTTTCTGCAAATAAACAAATTCTATTCTATTCTATTCTTTTGAGTAAAAGATCTTTTTATATATTACGTAATAATAAAATTATTTAAAACACAAATAACCTCAAAGGAATAGATTAATAACATCAAACAACGTTTGTTGTACGACTTTTTTTTACACAACGGGACAGTGCTTGGCCTTCGCCTCCTCACCTGATGTTAAGTGACGATAAGGCCGAAGGTGGAAGCGCACTACACCCGGAATCCTCACCACTGAGGAACTGGCTATCTTACCTCTGACTGCCGGAACACAACCATTTTTAAATTGTTGTTATGGCGTCAAACTTAGGTAAGATGGTGGTAGCTAGCCAGGCGGACTTGAAATAAGTCCCACCACCAATCAAAACTTTCCGAAAGACTTTCCGAAAAAGTAAAAAAAAAAACTTTTCATTCAAAACTCGTAGAAAATTTGTTTGTTTTCGGAAAAGTCGCAGAACAAACGTTTTTGTTTATAATGATAGTGCAAGGTTTTTGGTGTTTTGCAAATGACCCTGTATATCAATCTACGCCCACACATACCCCACAGCTGGCCCACATCGATCTATGCCACAAAACCACAAAAACCATGGCTATTTCATACTTTTTTCCTGCAAGAAACGGTAAAAAAATACTTTATCTCAACATGTGTCCACCACAGATAACAACGTGGGGCGACCCGGCGCCTGCTGGGGTAACCCTGTGTTATACAGACAGCTATAATATTTTCATGCTATATTTCACAGTTCACAGAAAAACCTCAAATTTTCAAATTATTATTTTTAGGGTTCCGTGTACCCGAAGGAGTCAAATAGAGCGATTGCTGTCACTCATGTGCCCGTCTGTCCGTCCGTCGTCTGTCACAAAGCTTTGAGCTAAGTGAAGCTACAGTCATCATCTTTGTATAAAAGATATGTCTTGCCGACACAAAACAGCCAGGTAAGGTATATATTTTCTTTATACTTTAGGAGGGGCTACTTACTGCTCTAATACTGCTCCAATACTCAAGAGAGGCTTGAAAAAAAACTTTTATCCAAACGTGTGGGGTACTAAAAAAGAGTTGGTTCTCAGATAACAAATGAAAGGTGCAGTAGTTAAGCGCCTGGCCTCCTCCGTGCTTGGTCGCATTTGCAGTTGTTAACACCCACCAATCCGCATTGGGCCCGCGTGGTGGGTTATGGCCCATCCTCATTATCGACCCATAAGATAGGCCTGTGCCCCAGCAGTGGGGACATCAAAAATGACTGATGTCGATTAGCTATTTTGGTAGATTTGAATGCACAGATCAGTTTGGCGCTGATTGTACACTCTTTACTCGAAGCAACTCAATTTTGAGCTCTTTATATCTTTGTTGGGGGATTTTCCAAATGTCATTTAAAAATAAAAAATAGCAACTATTTTCCTCGCTAGATGGCGTTGATGGACAAGTGAACTGCCAAAATTGGCTTTGAACAATAAACGGCCAAAAAGTTATTTTCATTTTTTAGCGTTCGTCGGTTGCTATAGGCCGACCGGCACCCTGATTATCTAAAAAGAAACTATTTAGCGACCGGTTGCATTTGACATACATTGCCACTTTTCTTTTGGTATAATTTTTTTTAACCCAAAAAGAAGTAGCAATGGATCACGATCATCTGTGAACTGCAACCAGTCGCTAGGTGGTTTTTAATTAGATAATCAGCCCGCGGTTAAAAGAGTCCTCGCCCGCGGGGCACAGAGGCATAGTAGAATCAAATTGACAGAGGGCGAGGGGAGACGAGAACGGGGGCGATGCGGGCGACGGGCGGCGAACGCCTGCCGCCCGCACCTCTCACGACCCCCGTTCTCGTCTCCCCTCGCGCCTCTGTGCCCCGCGGGCGAGGACTCATTTAACCGCGGGCTGATTATCTAATTAAAAACCACCCAGCGACCGATTGCAGTTCACAGATGATCGTGATTATTCGTGATCCATTGTTACTTCTTTTTGGGTTAAAAAAAACATATCAAAGAAAAGTGGCAATGTATGTCAAATGCAACCGGATAGTTTCTTTTTAGATAATCAGGGTGCCGGTCAGCCTATAGCGGTGTTTTCGGTGTTTTCATGTGAATTGTGTTTTCTTTTTCCTACGTTTCTACAGTTGACACTTGTCTGTTTATCAACGCCATCTACCGAGCTTACAGTTTTTTGTCACTCTGAAATCGCTCTCACCTCGCTTTCAGTGTACAGACAGCTTAAAATAAAGGATTTTTTGCGTGACCGTAATGGTTTTCGGTGCATCCTATCTCCACATTATCTGTGACATGGTTGTAAGAATGGGATTTATCGTTTATTCAAAACATTATCGTAATTTGCTGGGCAAATTAAAAAGGGTATTATTAAGTTGTTTCATTTTGATATTTGGGCTATTAAAATTGTATAAGAGGGAGTGACAAAATTTACTCATATGACATTGGTTGAATGAATTGTAAAACTAGGTAGGTATTGTAAATTCTAGAATTTATATTTCGTTACAATAAAAAAATGTTTATTTTAGCATTCACAATGCTAGTTTTATAAAATACTAAAATTAATATACTAGAAAAAATACGACTCGCACCAGATCAATACTCGGACGGGAATCGAACCCGCGACCTTTCGATGTCCGGTCCAATGCTCTGACCGCTGAGCTACCGAGTCACTCGTAGCATCGTCGAATTTCTTCTAGTATATCCCGCTCTTACGCTGTAAGCCAGCGCTATTTCACCAATGGAATTACCTCGACATTCAACTCAACATTTGACTCAGTGGCTCAGCGGTCAGAGATTTGGACCGGACATCCAAAGGTCGTGGGTTTGATTTTCGTCCGAGAATTGATCTGGTGGGACTCGTATTTTTTCTTGTTTATAATTAAGTATTGTACAGAAATCAGTACATATTAAAAAAAGAAAAGTGAAATTAAAAACCTTTTTAACTGGAGGTGTAAAAAGACAAGTTTGTATGAAACATTTTCTTTAATTTAGTAATAAACACCGGCAATTCATTTCATTTATACAATCGTACCTACCTATTTATTTTATTTTATTTATAATTGCAAAGCCACGAAACAAAAAATGAAAAACAAAACGTTACCTAATTTTTTTAGTATCTGGAGTTCTAAAAAGACAATAATTGTATGAATCATTTCATAATGAAACATTTATTTTAATCTATCATTAACCTTTTAAAAAAAACTTAGTATAAAGGCATAAAACACCTGCAACTTATTTCATATTTATTATAATTTTCATTTTAATTGTAATAATGGCAAAGCCACAAAAAATAAAAAACAATAATTTTAATAACTCTAATAAAGGATTCTCCATTAAAGTCAGAGTGGTATAATAAAAATGGTTGATTAACTAGCAATAATTTTTATTACAACTCATAAAGTACGGCCCCTAGCGGTAAACGGATGATTTCCAACAATAATAATAATTTGTCAAAATGGCGGCTGATTTTGGCGCGAAGGGTGAAAAGAATTTGATGGAAATGTGAGAAATAATGTGTTTATTTTTTAAGAATGCTTATACGGTTAGATTAAAGAAATAAGAATAAAATAAAACACGTTTAAAAACCTTTGAAAAATGCGATAAAGTTTTACTTACCCGTAAAAAATGAAAATGATTCATAAAATAAAAACTTATCTTTTGCCAAACAACAGCTTTTCGTCGAAATAATAAAAAAAAACAAGCTGTTTAGAGGAATTTGAACACACAATCAAAGGTCATTTTCATCCATATTTTTTGTTATTCACAAAATCCCATAATTTTCATTGCCCAATAACTCCGCATAGCTTAACACAGAAATTACAAATGTCCGTACACCGTGTTAAGTTTAACCCTCCCTCGTTCTCAATAAGGGGTACAAAGTACCCCGGGTTACATTGTTCCCCATATAATAAAGCGCAAATGCAAATAGCCGGGGGTTGGACAGAAGCAATTTTGTGTGATGGCATGCGTAGCGTAGTGAGTGATGCGAAAAACCGGTTTTTTACCAATTTTTTGAAAACGAGCTTTTGGCAGGAGTTTTATTCAATTGCATTTTATGTTTTTTTTTTTCACTAAAGTATTTTTGTTTAAAGCTATTATAGCTGCATATGACTCAAAACTATGGTTTAACACGCAATATTATTCAAAATTTTAGTTATATTAAACTGTATAAATCAAATTACTTATTTGATTTATACGACGTCATGTACGTACGCTTAAAACTGTACTGATTTCTTCACTTTTGATATTTTCTGAAACGACATGAAGCTGATTTTTCCCAAAAGATTTTGTTAGTTTAACAAGTTTTTTTTCGATGTAAAAAAAGACAAAATATCATAATTATTATGAATACTAATCAAAATGGAACACAAACCGAATTCCGTTAAATGACACAAAAATAAATACCTATATTTATTTTAGCCATACAAAAAAAATACAATTAATCACACTTAGTCGGATTGTCATTTCGCCGGAAGACACAGAAAAAGTTTTAAATAAACTTGGTTATTGCTTGGTCCAGCAGATTTTAAAATGGTCGGATTAACCGGTTTTCATCCACATCCCTACACATGTTTGACAGTTGCTCTCCCTGAGATCGTAACAGCACGTGTCAGTAATCCCATACATCCAATTAAATTGATTTCTCTGTTTGTCACGAGTATACCTATATAGTATACCTATAGTCGGTGAAACAGATGGTTGTGACGTAATTTTGATGGACTTTAAATTCATTATACAACATTACATCCGTTGCTCTGATGCTAAAGTTGTAGGTAAGATTTCATTTGACAGATGGATTCACACATTGCTGCTTCTTTTTGGCACAAATAAAAACTTATCGAAGAAAATTAGCGATGTTAGAATCACATCCATTGCAAAATTAAATGTAAGCGATTGCGATAGCAATTGAAGTTGGTAGAGTACTTTGTAAATTTACTAGAATTGCTCTTTGCGTATAATTACGCCTAGGCTATAATACCCACCCCAAATACTGTTCCAGGCGGTATTAACCAAGTATGTATTTACTCGATCTCTGCTTGCTCTACTTAGTCCTTCAAACTATTGTACTTGTATTTGGTGTTTGTACTATGATGACTAAGAATTAGTACTTAAGACTATATAAAGGCGTTATTACCTTTACCTCGGTATAATACCACCTAGTGTTAATTGTAGTAATTTTTTTTTTTGTGTTTAGGACGATAAATGTGTAATGTTAATTATGTACAATTGAAATTTTCCTAATAGTTTAAATCATTTCTTAGTAATTTAAGATTTCTGTTACTTGGTCGTAATATTGTGAAAAATTATGGAGTATTCAAAAAAACTGATGATTGTGATTGAATTGCTCAGAGTGATAATGTCTCTAATTAAACCAAACTATAATAACGTTTAGGAAAAAAGTTATTTATAGAAAACTACTGTAGGCGAAATTTACCCCATGTATAAGTTTAATTCCGCCAAACTCACTGTGTTCGAATTTTCTCAATAAAAACTTATTCTTAAATAACACCATTGTGATTAATGTTTTATATGATTAAACATTAAATAATTATTTGATACAAACCCTTTTTTATCTTTCCTCGTTAATAACATTGCGAAAATTTGACTTCAATCTTATGTAGGCGTTATTCGACAGACATACCTTATTATTTTTATAAAACTGTACAAAAACTTTATAATATACCAACGACTAAAAGTGATTCCATATTGTTAGCCGACTTCAAAAAAAGGACGAGGTTCTCAAGTCAACGGTTTTTTATGTAAGTATGTTAATGATTATTTCTAACTTTAGATAAATAAAACGTATTACTACCTATCAAGCTCGATATAAAAACTTAAACTTTTCGATAAGAAAAAACTTAAAACAAAAAACAACTACTCCATTTTAGAATCGGTTTAATGTCATACTTGTTACATCGAATAAACCACACTATCCATCATTCATGGTTGACTTACTTTTGGGGTACCATAGGAAAAAAAAGTAAAGCAAGATCAAGTTATTAAAAAAAGTAAAAATAACAAAAGAATACACACTTCTCTATTTTAATTTAAAGCAAGCATTTAGTACAGGATAATAATTATATTTGCAGTCACGCATGAGAAAATAAGAAGCGAACTTTTGTTATCAAACTGCCTAACTGCAAAAGCACTTTTTAATAAATTTTCTTTTTAATAAAAAAATGTGCATGTCAATCTAGCCATTTTTTTCTGAAAAACCTAGTATACCTAGATATGGAAAATGTATGGTACTTTACCTACTTTTAAGTGAGTGTTTTACCAATGAAACTATTAACATTGTTGCAAAAGAAACATTGAGTCAAAAACGACAATAAATACTTTAATTTAGATTCTTGCTAAAACTTGTTTTTTTCGTATTTCGACCCATATTTTTTTGGCAAAAATTTTTTGTTTCATCATTATTAGAACAGTATACCTTGAGTAAATTAAAACGACTACAATGACGGTATATGTGATACTAAGTAATTACTTATGTAAGTACCTGCAGCTTTATTAAAGTAGGTATTAAAAAACGTCTTAACTATTTTTAAAATCCTCTACCTACACCATGAAACTTAAGCCTCCTACGCTTTTTTTCCAACATGACATCTAAGGAATGCGTTAAAAACACAAAACAAAAAAGCGGCAAAAAACGCGGGAAGACTTTTTGTGAAAAAGTTATAATTGATATTTTTACGATATAAATCTTAAACAACAGGTATTCCTCGTAAAGAATTAATTTGCTTTTAATTATCATAAAATGTACAGATTATAAGATTTGTTTTAATGGTAGGTATTAAGATGACAAATGAGTGATAAGGAGAGAAAACTATGAAAATTCGAGACCATTAAAATAGTAATTAAAAAAGAAGCCATTATGTTTTTATTCACCTTTAAAAGCGAAAATAAAAGTGAGTTATTGAAAATGGGAGGAATCATTTTGTTATAGATTTTTTTATTAGGACGATTGTGGTAGTATCAGTATACTCTTTTCTTTTTCTATTTTGGGCCTAATTAATCCCTAGGATTTTAATAAAAATAACATCATTTATTAAAAACAATAGGGTTATTCAATTTAAATATAAGTATAGAAAAGTACATACATTTTATCATCATATTGGAATGTTTGTGTTTAATATTATACCACGTTATGTAATACTTTTTCTTAAGCTATGGTTCAAGAAGATATGTAATTTCGATTTATTTGTTTTTGTCTATCATTAGAAAAATTTACAGACTTTAGAAAAAATGTCGTTTGATTTATCAATTTTAGCGAGAGCAACAGGACATTAAAAGGTTTCAGACTGATAATGTCAAAGTGTCATAAGTTACTTAAAAATCATTTTAAAATAAAAATATTTTGAACAGAAATATGTAACATACAATATTGCCATTTTAGATCCCTATGATTAGATTACAACAGAGATTTTGTAGTTTCTTCTCATTGTTTTAAGAAGAGGAATATATAAATGCACATTAAAAATAATGTAACACACTTTAAAATGTTTAGCTTCAAAATTTATTGAATAAACTATAAAAATAATGGTTTCCACTATAAATATGCTAAGCTTTAAAATTAATACTTTGCACTATACAAATTAATTTTATAACTTTAGTACTGGTAAACAGACGACTAGGTGGTGGAGGAGGAGCTGAGGAGGAGGTTAGGTTCCATTGCGACCAACAACACCAGAACCGACCTGATGGCGTGTATGCATTATGCCACAAGTTGTTATCGTCTTGCATTTTAACAGTGGTCAGTCTGACATGGTTTGACAGAAATTAAATGGTTTCGGAGTTGGGACACAGTTAAAGTCCAAACCATTATTTTTGTAGTGATAATATTAATTATAGATCTATTATTATTTTAAAGTTCTGACAAAATTGTTATAGTGCAACCCATTATTTTTGTAGTGATAATATTAAATTATAGGTATATCGACGCTTAAGAACCAAGACCATTTTTTAACCGACTTCAAAAAAAGGAGGAGGTTCTCAAGTCGACGGTATTTTTTTTTATTTTTTATTTTTTTATGTATGTTTTAACATAGCTTCGTCAGTTGTTACCCGATTTGTACAATTCTTTTTTTATCTCAAAGAACATATAGTTAGGTGGCGACGAAGCATTTTGAGATTTTTCGTCGGACTCTCTTCTATATACCTAAAACTGGTTTGTATGTGTTCCTTGTGCTCTACGAAACACGAAACTGACGGTTTTAAGAGGAGGAAGTGGGGACACGCATAGCTGTGACGTCACATAGATGGCGGCCGACCGCAACAAGTTTTTCTTTATTTCTCGAGTTCTATTGCATCAATTTCGTTGTTTGATATGTCATTTGAAAGCTTATATAACTGTCTATAATTGTTTATTTGAAACCTACTAACTTAGTCTTGTCGTTTTTGAAATATTAACAAAAGTATGGTTTTTTTTTTCATATTTTTTTTCTTAGTTACAGGTATAAGCTAAATTAAAAAAATCATTCGTGTACCTTAGTTTGTAAGTTTATAACAAAAATAAAGTCTGTTTTAATATCTTCTCAGAAAAATATAAACATCAATGTAGTGCAATAATAAACAAACAAGTTGTTACCAATTCTGTAAGGAAAGTACTCATCTAGTTTTTTCAATTTCTTCTTTATTTCATCAAGTTTTTCTACATTTATCGAGTTCTACTGCATCAATTTCAATGTTTGATATGTCATTTGAAAGGTTATATAATGTTCTATGATTATTCTATTGAAACCTACAAATTTAGCATTGTTTCATTAAAATATTAACAAAAATATGTTTTTTTTTCATACACTCTTTCTTATTTACCGGTATAACTAAATAAAGAGAAACATAAGTGTGTCTTAGTTTGTATGTTTATGTAAAACAAAAATTATGTCCATTTTATTACCTTTCCAGAAATATAAAGGTGATTGTAGTGCAATAATAAACAAACAAATTGTGACCAATTCTGTAAAGAAAGTACGAATCTGATTTTTACCGCTGTTTTCACTATTGATTTGAAAATGATAAGTATTTAAGAGAAAAAGCTGTGCTTTTTACAAATTAAAGTATAAATCTAATATGTGTTTACTTTTTTATTATAATATCAGATGAAATATAATTTCATACTAGCGGCCGCCCACGGCTTCACCCGCGTGGTTCCCGTTCCCGTGGGAATATCAGGATAAAAGGTATTCTATGTTTAAATCTAGGCTATCTAATATCTGTGTGCCAAATTTCAACCAATCCGTTCAGTAGTTTTTGCGTGATTGAGGAACAAACATCTAAACATCCAAACCCACAAACTTTCACATTTATAATATTAGTAGGATATTCATATTATAATATCACACATCCAGTAAATTAGAAGTAATATAAGCTTAGCTATTATAGAAACAATGTACAAAACAAAGTATTATTGTAATCTTAATAATAGTGTAAATAGAAACTATCCCCAAGGTGTAATGAAAATTACTTATTTTTACGTAAATCACATTGTACAAAATAGAAAATAACAATGAAATAATGAATGAGATAATGTTGACATAATTGAATTATCGAGTTTAGTGAACAGAGCATAGCAAGCAACATATACTACTCATTAACAAACATCCATAATGTTATGTTGTTTAAAATATTTCTTTTCTAATATGGCATACTCCTTTCAGTATACGTTTCTGCTTTGAGCGTGCACAGTCGCATTTCATTGTCAGGCAGTCTGTCTTACACTGGCACAATATTATGAGCTTGATATCTTGGTAATTTCAGTTTGTCTAGGTTTTTAACATTTGAGAAAACCGGTGGTAATTTAATTACCACCTTCTAGAGAAGTCAGAAGCACCATCTACACAGAGCTAATTACCAGACTTATTTGGAAAACTGCGAATATCCCGATCCAAACCCTACTCTTACCAGAAAAATGTGGCTGGAGGTTATATAACAATTCCCTAATTCCCATCACAAGCTTGAAACCTTCATCCAATATGTCTGCAAGATATCGAGCTCATATCGTGCCAGTGTAAGACAGACTGCCGGACGACGAAATGCGACTGTGCACGCTCAAAGCAAAAACGAATGAGAGGATTGGAAAAGAATTAATTATGTTTTAATCAGCATAACTTTCTTGATGTTGATGAGTAGTACTTATATGTTGCTTGCTATGCTCTGTTCACTTAACACATTATCTCATTCATCATTTCCCTACTTAATAAGTGATTTTCACTACACATTGGGAATAGTTTTTATTTGCACTGTTATTATAGGTTACAATAAATAATACTTTGGTTTTGTACATTGTTTTTTATAATAGCTTAGCAAGTACATCTAAATTGCTTGATGTGTCATATTATAATACATATAAAAGTAAACGTATATTATGTATACTGTAATTTGTAAAAAGTACAGCTTCTTTTTCACAGCTCTTAAATACTTATCATTTCAAAATCAATAGTGAAAACGGCGGTAAAATCAGATGAGTACTTTCTTTACAGAATTGGTCACAACTTGTTTGTTTATTATTGCACTACAACCATGTTTATTTTTCTGAGAAGGCAATAAAACAGACTTTACTTTTTGTTAAAAATATACAAAATTAGGTACACTTATGTTTCTCTTTATTTAGTTATACCGGTAAATAAGAAAAATTTTATGAAAAAGAATCATATTTTTGTTAATATTTTAAAAACAACAAAACCTAATTAGCAGTTTTCAAAAGAACAATCATAGGCAATTCCATACACTTTCAAATGGCATATCAAACAACAAAATTGATGCAGTAGAACTCTAGAAATAAAGAATAACTTGATAAAATAAAAGAGAAATTTAAAAAATCAGATGAGTACTTTCTTTACAGAATTGGTCACAACTTGTTTGTTTATTATTGCACTTCAATCATGTTTATATTTCTGAGAAAGTAATAAAACGGACTTTATTTTTTGTTATGAACTAACAAACTTAGGCACATTTATGTTTCTCTTTATTTATAGTTATACCGGAAAATAAGAAAAAATGTATAAAAAAACATATTTTTGTTAATATTTCAAAAACGACAAACTTAAATTAGTAGCTGTCAATAAAGCAATCATAGACAATTATATAACCTCTCAAATGACGTATCAAACATTGAAATTGATGAAGTATAACTCGAGAAATGAAGAAAAATTGTATTAAATAAAAAGAAAATCAAAAAAATTATGAGTACTCTCCTTACAGAATTGGTCACAACTTGTTTGTTTATTATTGCACTACAATGATGTTTATATTTTTGAGAAGATATAAAAACGCACTTTATTTTTTATTATAAAATTACAAACTTAGTTACACAAATCTTTTTCTATATTTAGTTTAAACCTGTAAATAACAAAAAGTTTATAAATAAAAATCATATTTTTGTTAATATTTCAAAAACGACAAAACTAAATTAGTAGGTTTCAAAAGAGCAATCATAGACAATTATAAAACCTTTCAAATGACATATCAAACAACGAAATTGATGCTATAAAACTCGAGAAATTAAGAAAAACTTGTTACGGTCGGCGCCATCTTTGTGACGTCATAGCTATGCGTGTCCCCACTTTCTCCTCTTAAAACCGTCAGTTTCGTGTTTTGTAGAGCACAAGGAACACATACATACTAGTTTTAGGTATATAGAAGAGAGTCCGACGAAAATCGTGAAGGAGACGACTTATTAAATATTTGCCTCCTGACTAATAGTTCGTGTGTGGTCCCATAAAATTTTTTCAGAGATCTGGCTAGTAGTTTTCTCATAATCCTGAAAAATATCAATTACTAGCTTCTGCCCGCGACTTCGTCCGCGTGGATATAAGACGAAATCCTTTTAAGGAACCTTCAATCAGGATCCGGCCAGCCATTTTTACGCGATTAGGCGAGTCTCCATGAAGCGCGCTGCCTCGCGAGGCAAGACATTTGCCGCGTGTGGCGGGCCTTGCACAAGGCTTCCAGTTCCCGTTCCCGTTCCCGCTTCCGCTCCCGTTCCCCGTTCCCTTTCCGTTCCCGTCCCGTTTGCGTTCCCGTCCCGTAAACGTCCCGTAACCGTCCCGTACCCCTTCCGTTTCCGTTCCGGTTCCCATCCCGTTCCTGTCCCGTTCCCATCCTGTTCTCGTTCCCGTTCTCGTCCCGTTATATTCCCGTTCCGTTCCCGTTCCGTTCTCGTTCCGTTCCCGTACCGTTCCCGTTTCGTTCCCGTTCCGTTCCCATACCCATTCCCGTTCCGTTCCCGCTGGTTTCCCGTCCCGTAAACGTCCCCTAACCGTCCCGTACGCCTTACGTTCCCGTTCTTGTTCCCGTTCCGTTCCCGTCCGGTTCTTGTTCCCGTTCCCGTTCCCATCTTGTTTTATTCCCGTTCCGTTCCCGTTTCATTCCAGTTTCGTTCCTGTTTTGTTCCCGTCCCGTTCCCGTTTCGTTCCCGTTCCGTTCCGTTCCGTTCCCGTTCCGTTCCGTTCCCGTTTCCGTTCCCGTTCCCGTTCCCGTTCCCGTTCCCGTTCCCGTTCCGTTCCGTTCCCGTTCCGTTCCCGTTCCGTTCCCGTTCCATTCCTTTCCGTTCCCGTTCCGTTCCCTTTCCGTTCCCGTTCCATTCCCGTTCCGTTCCATTCCCGTTCCGTTCCCGTTCCGTTCACGTTTCGTTCACGTTCCTATTCCCGTTCCGTTCCCGCTGGTTTCCCGTCCTGTAAACGTCCCCTAACCGTCCCGTACGCCTTACGTTCCCGTTCTTGTTCCCGTTCCGTTCCCGTCCGGTTCTTGTTCCCGTTCCCGTTCCCATCCTGTTCTATTCCCGTTCCGTTCCCGTTTCATTCCAGTTTAGTTCCTGTTTTGTTCCCGTTCCGTTCCTGTTACGTTCCTGTTTCATTCCCGTTTCGTTCCGGTTCCGTCCGTTCCGTCCCGTACCCCTTCCGTTCCCGTTCCCGTACCCGTCCCGTTTTAGTTCCCGTTACCGTCTCGTTCCCGTTCCGTTCCGGTCCGGCCCGGTCCGGTCCGGTCCGGTCGGGCACGGTCCGGTCCGGTTCCCGTTCCCGTGCCCGTGCCCGTTCCGGTTCCGGTTGCCGTTCCCGTTCCCTGGATGTGCATGTCCAGGTCCAGGTCCATATGTGTCATGTCCACCGCGTTGCACTTCAAAATAAATCTCATTTTCACAATCACCATCCCATAAAAACTCAAGAACGACATCCATATCGATTTTTATGTTACTCACCCCACTTACCCTCTAAGGGGTTGATTTTCAAAATCCCAAAATATATATTTTGACGTGCTCTTACGAATTTTAAAGTTGTAATTTCGATTTTGTATTCTTTTTCCATACAAAATTTGAATCCCATTTTTACCCCTTTAGGGGTTAAATCATGTCCACCGTGTTGGACTTCAAAATAAATGTCATTTTTGCAATCGTCATCCCAGAAAACCCCAATAACGACATCTATATTGATTTTAATGTTTACTCACCCCATTTACCCCTTAAGGGGTTGATTTTAAAAATAACAAAATACATATTTGCCTATTTATTTTTAGATGTGCTCCTACGAAGTTTAAAGTTGTAATGTCTATTTTATATTATTTTTCCATACAAAATTTGGACCCCATTTTCACCCCTTTAGGGGTTAAATCATGTCCACCGTGTTGGACTTCAAAATAAATGTCATTTTTGCAATCGTCATCCCAGAAAACCCCAATAACGACATCTATATCGATTTTTATGTTTACTCACCCCATTTACCCCCTAAGGGGTTGATTTTCAAAATAACAAAATATATATTTGCCTATTTATTTTTAGATGTGCTCCTACGAAGTTTAAAGTTGTAATGTCTATTTTATATTATTTTTCCATACAAAATTTGGATACCATTTTCACCCCTTTAGGGGTTAAATCATGTCCACCGTGGTTGGACTTCAAAATAAATGTCATTTTTGCAATCGTCATCCAACAAAACCCCGATAACGACATCCATATCTGTTTTTAGGTTTTTTTAACCCTTTTCACCCCTATTTCATCCCCTTTGGAGTTGAAATCCTAACAAAAACAATATACGTTGATTTAGATTACTATCCGTAAGCCTAAATTATAAATTTAGCGATTTTTACTTCGAAAATGAAGGATTTTATTTAATACACAACTTAATCCCCCTTTTGACCCCTTCGGGGGTAGAATTTTGAGAAACGCTGAGACCCGTATTTATTATTTTTCAATCGTCAGCCTAAACACAAAATTTGAAGATTCTAGCTTCAAAACTGAGAGACTTTCATACAAACTTTCACCCCTTATTTCATCCCCTTAGGGAAGGAATTTTCAAAAATTCTTCCTTAGTGGATGCCTACACTGTATAAAGTATCTGTGTGCAAAATTTCAAGTCTCTAGGTCCAGCGGTTTGGGCTGTGCGTTGATAGATCAGTCAGTCAGTCAGTCAGTCAGTCAGTCAGTCAGTCAGTCAGTCAGTCAGTCAGTCAGTCAGTCATTCAGTTTACGATTTTATATATTAAGATTTAGCTTGCCATCGCCCGAGTTTTTATAGAATTTCGGACATAACATCTTTGTTTATGAACCGATTTAGATGATTCTTTTTTATTTGAAAGGGTATACTTCAAGAGTGGTCACAATTTAATTTCATCGTTATTGAACTTCGAACTTCGAAGATACACAAGGGAACTCCTCAAAGTCAAATAGTATATGTAAAGTGATTTAGGTTTTGGTAAGTTTATGGCAATCCAAAACAAACCAAATCATGGTTTGCGATGCAATGTTCTGGACTAGACTTGGACTACGAAGACACAACGGAACTCTTCAAAAACAAACAGCGTAAATTTGGAAATTGAGTTCTGGGCATTTTACCATTGAAAATGTTATAATATAAAGTTAAAAAATATTTACACGCTGCGCTTACATACCTACCACTAAAAAGTTGAAAATAAAAAAGCTTTTTTAAAAAAAAGAAAAACCGCCTTCAAAAAACCTGAAAACAAAAACAGCTTAAAAATTAAATACCTCTAAAAAGCAAGAAATAATATTCGAATCATTCGTTACACATATCAATATTAATAAAACACGTCTAATGAAGTCGGGTGGGGCTTTTAGAAAAAAATGAAGTTGTCCTCCAGCCCCACCTGACTTCAATAGACGTGTTTTATTAATATTGATATGTGTAACGAATGATTCGAATATTATTTCTTGCTTTTTAGAGGTATTTAATTTTTAAGCTGTTTTTGTTTTCAGGTTTTTTGAAGGCGGTTTTTCTTTTTTTATCTACAAAAAGTCGATTTCACAGGAGACGAAAAAAAACTTTTTTTCTTCTTCAAACAATTTAATTATTTTTATTTTGAAATTACTGTAGATAGCTAGTATTCGTTAAAATTTGTTACTTAGGTGGTATTGGTATTTTCTCATAGCGAATTTGAGGTAACTGATAAAAGGAAGCGATGCGTAAATCACCCATAAAAATAACTGCATTAAAAAGTAAAAATCGCCAAAAGTGTAGATGGTCTTGGTTCTTAAGCGTCGATATCATAATTTTAAAGTGCTGATATACAATTTTATAGCTGTTTTCATCAAAAAAGTGCGATTAAATACATCCCTTTTAAGAAGCTCTCTAACTTTGTTAACTAGAAAACACACGCATTCGATAACTTAATTAGTAAACTCACACTCTCTGGGAAAATAAGTTTCCTAACAAAGTGATAATTAAGTGTTAACAATCATAGTTAACTCGGTGTGGCAGTGGCCCAGCGATTACGGAGGTTAAGCAACTTCCGCAAGGTCGGTCATGGGATGGGTGACCAATTTTTTTTTATCTCGAGCTACTCCGTGCTTCGGCACGTTAAGCCGTTTGTCCCGGCTGCATTTGCAGTCGTTAACACCCACCAATCCGCATTGGGCCCGCGTGGCGGGTTATGGCCCATCCTCCTTACCATAAGGAAGGCCTGTGTCCCAGCAGTGGGGACATTAAAATGGCTGATGGTTTTACTAACTACCTCCATGGATGAGTGGTTTGTACACCGATTTTCAAGGTATCGCCAGCTCTGAGGTCCCGGGTTCGACCCCTAGCTGATTTAAAATACTTACGCTACCTAAGCACTTGACAGGCGGTTTGCTTAGCGCCTAGCGAGTCACCCAGCGTGTAGCTTATAGTCAACATTAAAAAAACCATTGTCATAGTAGGTAACCATAACATCCGAACGACTAGCTGGGGGCGCCACCAGCCATCCCGCGCGCCGTCATAATATCATCCAAACGAATGCCAAACGAGTGTTATTATAAAATTCAGTTCAACAATTTCATAATGCATCTCCGACGCCGCGTGCGTCGTCGGGGCGTCCCCAGCCACTCAATTGGATGTTATTATGGTTACTATAACACTGGTTGTTATAATGTTGGCAGTAAGCTAACTGTTTCACAACCTTTTATAGAGGATTTAAAGCATGGGTGTAGATAAACATGTTTTACCAAACTGGCATGCAAATATTAATGATTAAATTAAGTAATACAAGGTTTACCAATTTGTAGTTTGTGGGTACTCCTACCCTTGCTGCTTATATTATAATTGTAAGCTACTTACGTAATAATTTGTAATGTATGGTTGTGCAAATAAAATCATTCATTCATTCATTCAATAGCTTGCCTCCTAGCTAACCTCATGGAGACAACACAAGTGGAGGCGGTCGAAAGAGGAACGGGGCAATAGAAAGGAGACGATGTCCCTTTTCTATGTATAGTTCCGTCCCTTTCAGCCTGTGGTTGGCCGGTTCCAAGGTCGATGACTCCGCGCACACCGCTCGCTTAGTGGGACGCTTGGCTTGACGCCACGATATCGATACGATAGTAGCCTAGCGGTTAACAACACGAAAGGACGCGTCATTTATTTATTTGTCTGTTGGATCTCTAAATCTCATCTGCAATGGATGTGGAAGAATTAATAACCTCTGTGTTTAAAAGGGAGCCATTGTGGAATCCGTCACACTGCTTACATAAAAATGTGCCTGTTTTGAAGAAAATGTGGCAAGATGTAGCCAGTGAATTAAATACAGATGGTAAGCGATATTTTTATATTTTTTTTAACGAATTGTTCGCGTGTTTCCCCGTGTCAATACGAAATTATGTACCTAGGTATCTCTGCAAATTGCTAATGCGATGGAACCTTGTCACATTAACATCTGCGTCTCTGCTCTATCATGTATCTGTCATCTGCTCTATGTCTGCGTTGACGTCATCCGCAACTAATTATTATTTTCAAATGATTTTCAATATGATCGGTCTACCTACCTAGGTATTTAAAAATTTTACAATTATTTTTCGTCTTTGAAGTTACCAATTATTACCAAGTCATTACCAATTTGCGGGGGATGATAATACCGAAATAAACTGACATTGACGTTTCATAATGACCTATCGAGAATTATTTGCATCAACTTTGATATTTTTGTTATTTTTTTTTTATGAAACAGCAGATTTTTTCGCTATTTCAGAGTTGTCCATATCCATCAGCCATTTTTAATGTCCCCACTGCTGGGGCACAGGCCTTCCTTATGGGTGGATAAGGAGGACGGGCCATAACTCACCACGCGGGCCCAATGCAGATTGGTGGGTGTTAACGACTGCAAATGCACCCGGGACCAACAGCTTAACGTAACGTGCCTTCCGAAGTACGGAGGAGCTCGAGATAATAAATTTTTGGTCACCCATCCCATGACCGACCCTTGCGAAAGTTGCTTAACCTCCGCAATCGATAGGCCAGGTGCTAAACCACTGCGCCACCAAGCTCCTTCAGATTTCAGATTGCAGAGTTGGCCCATAGTAAAAGTTGTTCAGTTTGATGGTCCCTATCTACCATATATGGCTTTAGGGCTTTTTTGTAACACGTGTTTTTTTTGTTACAGAAAAATATGTAAAAACAAAATGGAAAAACCTTAGGGCTTATTTCTTCAAAGTGCTCGGAAAACTTGAACATCCAGACGGCGACGGAGCTGATATGATTGCTGCAAATCAATGGACGCATTTCGAGCAATTAATGTTTTTAAAGGGTACAATTTCCGCGGAATCCGAGAGATATTCCAATTTCTCGATTCCCAATCCTATTTCTCCGGAGCAATCACTGAACGAAGATCAGACAGGAGATTCTCTTGATATACAAGAAAGTTTAACATCAGATGGTCACAGTGCTGCATCTCCGACGGAAAGTCCAAGAAAATCCACTAAAAAAAGAAAAAAATACGACACTAATACTATCCTTGAACAAACTAATAAAATCTTGGAATTGCGGAAGAGAAAAATTGAATTTCTCGAGAAGGACAGTAGCCAACCGAATAGCGACATGCTGTTTTTTAAAAGTCTTCTGCCATATATGGCGGATATTCCTATGATCCAAAAACTTCGACTCCGTTCCAAAATTCAAGATTTGATTTTAGCTGAACTTGAAATAGCCGCAAATGTTCAGCAACCACAAAATACTTAAAGCCCACCCGTAACGATCAATTGCGATTGTCAATTTTTTCTTCAATGCCAGAGCAAATGACAATCGCTTCAATCGCACGCGTAAACGATCAATTTTCGCATCAATGGGCGTCAATGACGTAAAAATTGTCAATCGCGTATGATCGTTACCGGCGGGCTTAACAATTTAACCATTATCAATTCAATACAAGACAATTTTTATTACCTACTTCAAAATTTATTCCAATAAGAAAAACAAGATTACATTGAATTTGAGTAATTTGATGACTAATTTGTATGTAGGTAAGTATTTTAATAAAAAATAAAGTTATTTGATCATAAAATTGTATTTTTAAATTCACTAACTTTGCTTGAGGAACCGCGGTGAATTTTCATTAATATTTTAATTCTATAGTCTTGTATTTTTAGTCGGTATCATTACAATCCCTCGTAGTCACTGCTAGAAGTAGATAGCAAAACTGTTAAAAGTGGCCGTTTTTGACACATTTTGTTATCTACTTCTAAATTACTACAAGGGAATGTAGTGGTGTTACCTGCTTAAAATACTTATGGGCCCTAAAAATTCAACGTAAAGTTTTATTAAAATTATTAAATAAAAACCTCTGAGAGCGCCACTTTCGGTGGTATCCATCCACCTTAAGGTCATAAACGAGTCTTGATATAGAATCTAAGGGTGTTTTGTAATAAAGCCAAATATGGCAGATAGGGGCTAACCCTGGAAAATTATAATATACCCTGAAAATCTTCACTTTCTCGAAACATTTTTTTTCCATTTTATGATAGACTGCGTAATGGCAACCCTGACATTGAGTATTGCTTTTAGGCTTTTGCCCATCAATAGGGTTAATTATCGAAAACAATAGTATATTTACATCTAGGGCTGTCACTTTGCAGTTTTCTACACAAATAAAAAACTCAGACATGTAGGTTTTATTAAAAAATCGGGGTTGTATGCATGGTACAGTCAGCAACGAAAGTCGCTTGTCAATTTAGGACTTCATCATAGCAACTTTTTTGACAGATGTCTCCCGTTATGAAACATAAGTCACTATGACAAAGTACTGAAGTGTTAAGCGACTTTCGTTGCAGTACCCTATTCGGCTTTATAACAAGCACCATAGCGTATAGCCATTCATATTACTAAAGATTTATTACGATCATCAACCGAATCACTATCAAAACATATTAAAATTAATACATTTTAAAATGGCGACTGAATCATGCTTTCTCGTATTTGTATGAAGATATTAACAACCACATCGCAGGCATGCCATAAAATGAGATAAGATACTTTACAAGATTCGTATGCTTGTGATCCAGTGAAAGCTATAAAAAGCTATGTCCATCAGCCATTTTTAATGTCCCCACTGCTGGGGCACAGCACAGGCCTTCCTTATGGGTGGATAAGGAGGATGGGTCATACCCACCACTAGGGCTTGAACATCGGAGTATTTTTCAGCTCCGGAGTTGGGTTTCGATGTTCAGGGTTTCAACTCCGGAGCTCCGGAGTTCCGGAGTTTTCAGTCTCTATTTAAATAAAATTGCAGTGATACTTTTAGCGTGTTTAATAGAGGTTATTAACTAACCAAAAATCAATATATACTTTTATCATCGATAAATAAATAAATTGAATCACTTAGGTACTTACTTGCTTATTGCGCAAACAATTCTACTAAAAATACATTGAACTTACATTTCACGCCACTCAAATTTGCCGAGTGTTGGGTCATCATCATATCGGTCACCCGACATCTACTGCTGGTTATGGCCTTGCTCAAGGATCTCCACAATGTTCGATCCTGCTCTGCTTGCATCCAGCGGCGCCCCGCGAGCCTGCGACCTTCACTAGTCACCAGATCGTTGGTCCACCTTGTCAGGAGCCTGCCCACGAAGCGTTTTGTGTTCGGTCGCCATTCCAGAACCTTTCTTTCCCAATGGCCATCGGTTCTACTTGTTAAGTGCCCCGTCCACTTCCACTTCAGCTTATCAATCCTTTGAGAGACGTCGGTTACGTTCTCCTACTGATTTCTCATTCGATCACGCAAGGAAACGCCGAGCATGGCTCTCTGCATTGTACGCTGGGTCGCTAGGTGACCTTGAGTATTTTTAAGATACCTATAGCTAGCGAGCACGTTTCACTGCCTTTAGTCATCACTGGCAACACACGCTGATCAAGGTCTTTCGTCTAGAAACACTGAAGTAAGTTTGACGCGATGATTTTTCGAAGCTTCCCGAATGCTGCCCATTCGAGCTAAATTTAACGAGAGATATCTTTCTCCAAGTTTTGACGACCTCCGTGGTCGAGTGGTTTGCACGCCGGTTTTCAAGGCGTCACCATCTCTTGAGGTCCCGGGTTCGATCCCCGGCTGGGTCAATGTAGAAAATGAACTTTTCAACACTGTCTCAGGTCTGGGTGTTTATCATACCACATCATATAGCTATAGCTATAGCACTTGTGTTATGGAAATCAGAAACAACGGTATTTACTTTGGAATTGGAGCAATGTATGTGATGTTGTCATATATTTATTATTTAAGTTGTCTTTACTTAACTGAACTGTCTGTCCTAGGTAAGGAACTTCGAGTATTGTGTTTGTTCCCAACATGAAGGAGTGGGTAAATACAACATGGACATTCGACATGATTTTTGTCTTATGTTTATGTTCCATCCATCCATCCATGTTCATCCTAAGAGCCACTCTTTCGGAAAACACTACGGAAAATATTCGAGCATTACGAGTATGTTCAGGTTTTACAAGGCCTCAGCCGTGAGAACTGATCTGAAAAATGAAGGTGTGTTAGGTACTTGCCATTAATGTTGCTGCCAAGTCCCTTACAGTTCAAGAGCTTATAGTATCCTCCAAAGCAGCTGCGAACAGTTTCGGAGAAATGACGTCTCCCTGTTTCACACATCGCTGCAGTTAGATTGGGATTTGTGCTCTGGTTCTGTAATCGGATCGACATGATGGCATTTTCGTATAAGTACTTCAGTCAGCACCTCGCTACACCTGTAGTCGACTTGGCACCTCTGAAGAGACTGCAACACCGCCCAGGGGTATATGCCCACGACGATAAAAATGCTTTCAATTTATTATTTTTGAAAATCGAAACTCCGGTTTTTGTTGTGAAACTCCGGTTTTACAAACGATGCTGAAATGCTTCGAAACTCCGGAGCTAGACCAAAACCGGAGTTCCGGACTTCAAGCCCTACCCACCACGCGGGCCCAATGCGGATTGGTGGGTGTTAACGACTGCAAATGCACCTGGGATCAACGCTTAATGTGCCTTCCGAAGCTCGGAGGAGCTCGAGATAGTAAATTTTTGGTCACCCATCCCATAACCGATCCTTGAGAAAGTTGCTTAACCTCCGCAATCAATGGGCCAGGCGCTAAACCACTGCGACACCGAGCTTCTATCTTATATCTTATTTCGTGGTCTATTATTCAGAAATGGGATTTTGAATGGATTCGGTTAAAAATATAAAAAAATCATAGCTTAGATATTTAATACTAGCGACCACCCGCGCTTTCACCCGCGTGGTTGCCGTTCCGGTGGGAATATCGGGATAAAAAGTATTCTATGTTTTAATCCAAGCTATCTACTATCTGTGTGCCAATCTTAACCAAATTTTAACCAAATCCGTTCAGTAGTTTTTGCGTGATTGAGGAACAAACATCCAATCCCACAAACTTTCACATTTATGATATTAAGTAGGATATCCGTCAGTGTAACGCAGGCTTTTGGTTTACAAACAAACATACAAGAGCACAACACAACAAAATGGTTTAAAATGCGTGGGTGTGCGACACGAACAGCTTAAAGGGTAGGTATACCGACTTAAAATAGTCTGCGAGCATAAAATGGAAGTTATGGATGAAATCATTGGCTTGGTTTGTCCTTTTTTCGGACAACTCTGTTCCTATCTTGTAGTAACTAACCTTTAATTTTTATTTTGGCACAACGGGATAGTGCTAGGCTTTCACCTGATGTCAAGTGACGATAAGACCGAAGGTGGAAGCGCAGTAAACCCAGAATCCTCACCACTGAAGAACTGGCAATCTTACTTCTAACTGTCGGAACCATAGAAATAGAATGTCAAAGAACAACAATGTCAATAAACAGGTGATCCGAAAACGAATGCATACATTTTATATGAGATACGTAAAATATGACTTAGATTCATAAAATATGACTATATATGGCAAAGGAAATTAATAAACTATGTTCCATACTATTTTCTTTGTCGATAAACGAATAAATGTAGAGAAATTTGGTTTTAGAGAAATGTGTGGCAATATCTTATTTACCTGTGAAAAGTGTGATTACTTGGATTATTTCTTTTTGTCACATCACAATTACTTAGAGCACAAGACACAATGGCTCCACTCCACGATACCTTTATTTTAAATTCTAATTAAGATTAACAAATATTTTAAACAAACTGTGATTGCTCATTTGTTAGGCGGGAAGCTAGGGGCTCTTACTGTAAAAAATGTTGGCACATGTCACTTGATCCTTTGTCTCTTTTTTATATAGACCGTGTGCGTGTTCGTATGATGTTAACTTCTATTTTCCACGCTTTGTTGGTCTTCTTGAGCGCAGCGAAAATTTTTCTATGTCTATGGCCGGAACACTTTTTTTTTAATTGTTGTTATGGCATCAGACTTAGGTAAGAAGATAGTGGAAGCTAGCCAGGCGGACTTGAAATAAAGCCCTACCACCCACTAAAACCGAGTACAAATTGTACCCCCCTTGGGAATCGAACCCGGGACCCCTGCGTCTTACACGGATGGGCGAACCACTAGACCACAGAGGCGGTTAAAATTATGGATGTTTCATTTTTCATCATCATTATCATCAATGCACCAAGAAAGTGGTCTTCTTCGTTTTCTCGTGTCAAAGGTAACATTTTTTAACCGCCTTTGTGGTTTAGTGGTGTAAGACGCAGTTTGATTCCCAGGGGGGGGTACATTTGTACTCGGATTGGTTGCTGGTAGGGGTTATTTTAAGTCCGCCTGGCTAGCTACCACCATCTTCTTACCTAAGTCTGACACCATAACAACAATTTGAAAATTGTTGTGTTCCGGCAGTTAGAGGAGTAGTCAGTTCCTCAGTGGTGAGGATTCCTGGTGTAGTGCGCTTACTTTCGGCCTTATCGACACTTAACATGATGAGGCTGGCCAAGCACAATTTTCGTTACGTAATTTACAACATCGACAAGCGGGTCACTTTCTAACCTCATAAGAGAGATGGAGCAGAAAGTGCTGGAGTGGGGCGAGCGGGGGTTTGAGATCTAGTCTAGACCCTTCGGAAGCCTGGCCTCTCCCTACACATGTAGAGATTTGGAAGGCCGCGGGAGACCCCGTCTCTCCGTACAATCATGCAGGCTTTGTATGGAGAAGAACCGGCAAGAAACTAATGACCATCAGCTATTTTTATTGTCCCCACTGCTTGGGCACAGGTCTTCCTTATGGGTGGATAAGGAGGACGGGCCATAACCCACCACGTGGGCCCATTGCAAATGGGTGTTAACGACTGCAAATGCAGCCATGACCAACGGCTTAGCATGCCTTCCGAAGCACGGAGGAGCTCAAGATAAAAAAACGGTCACCCATCCCATGACCGACCCTTGCAAAAGTTACTTAACCTCCGCAATCACCGGACCAGGCACTAAACCTCTGCGAGAGCTCCTCTAGAAACTAATGATTCAATCAAAATGACTTCTCCTTAAATACAGGGAGTTGATATCAGCACTCCATTTTACGATGCCGTATCATATACTATACACATTAAAATGAGCCCACGACCTCACGTGTGGTGCATTAAACTCAGCCATTACTCGATTCTAAACCACTTTCACGCAATTTAAGTTCTTCCATTATTTTTGACATAATTTTTTTATAATGCACAACGGGATAGTGGCCTTCACCTCACCTGATGTTAAGTGACGATAAGGCCGAAGGTGGAAGCGCACTACACCCGGAATCCTCACCACTGAGGAACTGGCTATCTTACCTTTAACTGCCGGAACACAACAATTTTAAATTGTTGTTATGGCGTCAGACTTAGATAAGATGGTGGTAATAGCTAGCCAGGCGGACTTGAAATAAGCCTTGTGTCCATCAGCCATTTTTGATGTCCCCACTGCTGGGGCTCAGGCCTTCCTTATGGGTAGATAAGGAGGACGGGCCATAACCCACCACGCGGGCCCAATGCGGATTGGTGGGTGTTAACGACTGCAAATGCAGCCGGGACCAATGGCTTAACGTGCCTTCCGAAGCACGGAGGAGCTCGAGATAATAAATGTTCACCCATCCCATGACCGACCGTTGCGAACGTTGCTTAACTTCCGCAATCGCTGGGCCATGCGATAAACCACTGCGCCATCGAGCTCCTCAATAAAAATCGAGCAAATCGAGCAAATAAGCCTTACCACCAACAAAACCGAGTTCAAATTGTACCCCCTGGGAATCAAACCCGGGACCCCTGCGTCTTACTCGGGTAGGCAAACCCCTAGACCACAGAGGCCACATTCGGTCGCAAAATAGGCGTAAAAGACGTCGATTTGATTGTAATGATAAGAATTAGGCTGGCCCCAGACCTACCGGTTTCATTTCTTTGCTTTGCTGTTCTACTATGGACCGCCGGCCAAGAGGTTCATTTTCAATCTATCGCATATTTTGACCAGACCACATTGGCAAGGTAGCCATTAGTTTGGTGTTATCAAATACCGTCGTCTGGGTTGCGATGCGAAGTTTTAGTTTAAGTTTAAAAAAAAACTGCTGTTTCATACAAAAATTAATAACGAAATTATCAAAATGTATGAAACAGTTCATTTTTTTCGCGATTTCAGATTTGGTCCCATACTAAAAGTTGTTCAGTTTTATTATGGTCCCTATCTACTCTCTCTCTATATTCAGCTTTATAAGGCTTTACCAAAAATCTTGTATAAATAAGCGATCGATTTATTTTTAATGATCGTAGTCCATGTTCAGGGTGGCATATCTGCTAAAAGCTTCTTACTTCGCAATCCAGGCGATGATATTTGATAACACCAAGCTAATGGCTATCTTGCCAATTTGGTCTAGTCCCAAAATGCGATAGATTGAAAATTTACTGGTTGGCCGGCGGTCTTTTCAGCAAGGTAGCACAGCAAAGCAAAGAAATGAAACCGGTAGGTCTGGGGCCAACCTAAGAAGTAATTGTATATTTTTCTAACAAAACATTTTGAAAACTGTAATTAGCATATAAACTTTTAATGAAAACTTAACCTAAAGTTAAACGACTTAAAGTATAAAATCCCTTGTATTCTAATAATATGAAGTGTGAAAGTTATAAATGTGTCATTTGGACCCATTACGGTTTTGTTTGAAGTAACAGGGGGTTAAATCTTTCGCCGCGAGCACGTGGCACTAACGATCCGGTAATGAGTAGGGTTGGGACACGGTGGGACCTGTCATGTGTTACAATTTGATAATAGCTGCTTTCGATACCTGTTATTTGTAAAGTTGATCGCCATAGTAGTTTACAGGTGTGTCTTCATACGACCGCTTTTTCGTTCTCTTTAACTTTCATCTGACGCAATCAATAGCGCACCAAAAAAACGTCAAATTTTTATGGCAGAAAATTGAACGTGAAAGCGCAAGGTTTGAAGGGAATCAATATTGCATGCATTTGTCTCAAGTTGAATTGAAAGTTGAAGCAACTCGGTGAAGACAGACTAATTTTCTGTCGTTGATGGTGATGGCGCTCATGTTCTATTTGCGTCAAAATAAAAGACCTAGTCTCAATAAAAAATTATCACCGATATTTATAATATCTTTTTATTGTTCGATGTACAATAGGAATTTCCTTACAGTATATTTATTTTTTAATTCGATCAATTCCGAAATGTCGATATAGGTATGACTCAAAGTCAAAGTCAAAAATTGCTTTAGTCAAATAAACTTGATAATTAAGCACTTTTGAATCGTCTATATTTTCCTATTATCCATTCCAGACTTTTTTTAACTGACAAGAAGAACGGGTTCAAGAAACTTATCAGCTTTAACAGGATTATAATATCTTGACGACCTCCGTGGTCGAGTGGTTTGCAAGCCGGTTCTCAAGGCGTCATCATCTCTTGAGGTCCCGGGTTCGATCCCCAGCTGGGTCAATGTAAAAAATGAACTTTTCGATATTGTCACAGGTTTGGGTGTTTGTCATACCACTGTTGTTTTTGATTTCGAAAACACAAGTGCTATAGCTACTTACTTTGGAATTGGAGCAATGTATGTGATGTTGTCAAATATAATAAAAAAAAAGATAAGTAACGATATTTACAAACCTAAAACGTTGATTATTGTTGATGCTTTTTATTGAAAAACGTTGAACCTTTTATGCTTTTTTTTATTTTTTTATTGACTGACACTGCTTAGAAATAGTAGAATTGAAGAACGACCTCGAGAACAGAACATTATAATGGTATCCCATTGATAATTTTTCAAAAACTATTACTTATATCAAACCATACATTCTACCGTTTTAGATATGTGGTGATATTAAAATCTGTGACAAAAATACTCCCATCCCTAGCAATGAATCAAAGTGAAGATATAAGTATTCCGAGTGTTTCCGCATCTGTCGGTAGCTACAACTTTGACGGGGCGTTGATGGCCGGTGCCACATAATTTATGGCTCAAAAATCTTTACGGATAGTTAAATATCGTGGCGAGAGGAAGTGGACCTGTTTTGTGAAATAATATCGGAAATCTTATTTTAGGAAGAAAATCTTTTTGAGAGAGATTTGGTGATGGAAGTAATCCTGTTTGTTGATGGAAAATACCGGGTCGGTTTGTTGGTTTAAGATTTTGACGGTAAAAGAAATGGGACGTGAGTTCGACTTCTCATAAAAGTACATATATCGCTTCTGTGGTTTGCAAAGATTTAAATCGGTAGGTATATATGCCCTTGTAGTGTGACTTATAGCCGAAATGCATCAACACTCAAAAATCAAAAGATTCCACCATAACTTCTAAATGCCTGAACTGATATGGATAAATGGGGTATCGTTAGAATCCTTACAGCATTCCGAGTGACACCGGCTTTATTTTTTTTTAGAAAAAACAATATGGCGACTGTACGACGCCGTTTTCAAATGTGAAATAGCTTTTTTTTCTTCTATTATTACAATATGGGCATCAAATGAAAGGCCTTGATGAGCACATTCCAAAACTACTTATATAATTATATCACTAAAATGTGTAAAATAAAAATAAATAAATTAAAAAATATTAAAAACACGACTGCCCTGCCTAAAACGAACAAGTGTCATTGCAGTCGGGGGACCTCTTTGAACAAAAATTGTTCCATAAAAAGGTCCCCCCGACTGCAATGACACTTGTTGTTTAACTTTTTAGTTCGTTTTTGGCAGGGCAGTCGTGTTTTTAATATTTTTTTTTTTAGTCAAGTGGTACTTTTCGGACTTATAATAATTTTCCGGAGTTGTAGGTAAGTATACCTACATGTATGATTGATACCCTATTTCGGGATTATGTATACCGGTAGGTATTACCAAAAATCATGTAAAAGTGTACGTATTTTATTTTCTATCCCTTTGGAACAGTACTTTTTCTGGATGAAAGGTGTCTTATGTCCTTTTCTATACCACTGAAAACGTGTTTGCAAAATTTCATTATGATCGGTTGAGTAATTAAGACGTGAAGGCGTAACAAACAAACAAAACTTACTTTCGCATTATAGATGAAGAGAGAATAAACAAGAAGATTACCAAACGATTTCGTAATACCAAAAACTCATTTTCTTTGCCTCCAGTTAACCATAGCGACCTATCAACGAATATAATCTTGATTTATTGTCTATGGATAGGTTAGGAGCTCTTTAATTTATGGCGACTTTTAACTCGTACCAATAAATTAACAGACGATTAGGGATCCGCAACAGAACTGTAGATTGTGTAACTGCTAGATATTTTTGAAATTCTGTAAAAGAATGACGTAATCTGTGCCCTATTTATCAAAACTTACATACAAGTGATACATGTATCGAATGTAATCGAAATTCTTTGCAGCCATTTTCTTTTCACCTTCAATTTTCAAATGCTTTCATTGAGTTCTATGTAAACGTATGGCTAAATTAATTCAATTACTTAATTAAAGGGAAATTAAATAATAAGCAACCAACACCAAACCAACTAGGATATTCCCGCCTATAAAATTTTACAGAGTTGATCATTTAGAAACAACTTTTTGTATGGAAATTACCCTGAAATCGCGAAAAAAGCAGTTTGAAACAATTTAGCGGCGATCAAAATATTTGTATGAAACAGCTGTAATTATTCCAGAGAAAAAAGATCTTGACAGACAAGCAGTCGGACAGATGTTTAAATGATGATCTTAGGGTGCCTCTTTTCCCTTTTTTTTTTAAACATATGGAAAGACTAGCGGCCGCCCGCGGTTTCACCCGCGTGGTTCCCGTTCTAGTGGGAATATCGGGATAAAAAGTATCCTATGTTTAAATCTAGGCTATCTACTATCTGTGTGCCAAATTCCAACCAAATCCGTTCAGTAGTTCTAGCGTGATTGAGGAACAAACATCCAAACATCCAAACATCCAAACCCACAAACTTTCACATTTATAATATTAGTAGGAAGGATAGTGTTATGTGACACATTACGCGTTTTAGGAAAATAACAAATATTTAGCAACATACTAAAATATGTACTTAAAATTCTAATTGACAACATTTTATATTGAGAATTATCTAAAATTAGAAAACCATATCGAGAGTGTTCTAAGCTCATATTACTAATACTTTTTCAGAATTTTCAGATCAGTAATTTTTACGTTACTAAAATAAATCTAAAATCCTTATTCCGTCTACGTAACTATTTTTCATATTTTTTCTCGTTTAATAACTGGTTATCAAAGAAGAATTATCTAGTCCAAATAGGAAGTTTGAGTTGAGTCTCCTTGCCTTTATCCTGCACTTACGTTCTTTTAGAATAAACCGTTTTCTATTAATTAATATCTTTGTACTATATATGAAAATAAATGGAAAATAAAAAATACGTGTTGCCTAAAAAACGATAAATTTTCATTATATCCTATCCATAAACACATGTACCTAAAAATTTTGAAATGTTGTCAATTCTACAGAACCTGTTTCTTAAAACCCGTTTAACACTTAACCATATTTTTTTTTCATTTAAACCTATGAGCCTACACTTCTAATTACACCAGTTAAGTCGTAATTTATTATATTTCTTGTTGATTTTTATATTCTTCCGAGATATTATCGATAATTGATGCCTTTAAATGATTTGTGTGTGACTTTTAATGGTTAATGTAGGGACCATAATATGAAAGAAAGCTAGATAAATTCTGTATGGCGTGAAATTTTTGGTATTACCTACCCACCATAGAATAAAATATATAATGGAATAAAAGGAGCTCGATGACGCAGTAGTTTAGCGCCTGGCCCAGCGATTGCGGAGGTTAAGCAACTTTCGCAAGGGTCGGTCATGGGATGGGTGACCAAAAATTATTTATCTCGAGCTTCTTCCGGAAGGCACGTTAAGCCGTTGGTCCCGGCTGCATTTGCAGTCGTTAACACCCACCAATCCGCATTGGGCCCGCGTGGTGGGTTAGGCCCATCCTGCTTATCCACCCATAAGGAAGGCCTGTGCCCCAGCAGTGGGGATACTAAAATGGCTGATGGTCAAAATAAAATAATTTGACCACCTACGTTTTTCAAGGTGTCGCCATATCTGAGGTCCCAGGTTCGGTCCCTGGCTGGGTCGATTTAGAAAACGAACTTTTCTACATTGGCTCAGGTCTGGGTGTTAATAGTTCCACAGTTACTGTCTCTGACTTTCTTTGAAATACGTTATCAAAGTACCAGGGTCACATAAATCTAGAGAAGGTTATCTTTACCTGAAGTAAAATGAAGAGCTTGTCAAATAAATCCTTTGTAACTATGTAGTCCTGGTAGTTACTTGCTCGGTTATTACTATTTATTGTAATACTAGCGGCCGCCCGCGGTTTTACCCGCGTGGTTCCCGTTCCCGTTGGAATATCGGGATAAAAAGTATCCTATGTTTTAATCCAGGCTATCTACTATCTGTGTGCCAAATTTCAACCAAATCCGTTCAGAAGTTTTTGCGTGATTGAGGAACAAACATCCAAACCCACAAACTTTCACATTTATAATATTAGTAGGATTAGTAGGAAGTAGGATGGTGGTGTTTAGGTGATAATCTACATTGTTATCTCAAACATAACCTAAATTTTTTTTACTTGTCTTAAAAACAATAAAAAATAAAAAAAAAATATAAACTTGAACATATGAAAAAGAAAGTAAGTTACCGAGCGGGATTCGAACCCGTAACACGAGTTTCGAGACGGACAGTGGCCGGCAGGACGAAATTGGCGACCATATTCTGCGTCGAAAGAAAAACGCATGAAAACTCGAAAACACGCGTTTTCCCAAACATAAGGCTAATCTAATTCGATTGTTTACCCCAAAAACCCACATATACTTACCAAATTTCAGCGAGATCGTTAGAGCCGTTTCCGAGATCACAGAAATAAATATACAAGAATTGCTCCGATTTTGGGACAAAGAATCAATTGAGTAAATAATACATTTAATTATGATTTGGACTACTGGGAACTATTTATACCTATGGGTCATCATTGAATGAAGAAATTAAAATAAAATATCAAAATGCCTTGAGTTGAGGGGCATTGGAGCATAAATCAGTAAGTGGCTGTGTTACTTTAGTCGTGTTGTCAACTGTACAACAGATAGTGTAATATTTAATTAACTGGTTCTGTTATGACAATTACGTTTGTTTACATTCTCGTAAAATGACCTATATCACGCAGGTCAAAGTGTTAGGTTGGGTACACACTTGCGACATACTGTATGTATAGTGTACAACGAAAATCATGTCGAATGCCCATGTTGTGCCCGCTCCAGTTCATGTTGGGAACACTACACTTGAAGTTGTTGACCATTATGTATACCTAGGACAGGCAGTCCAGTTAGGTTAGTTAGTCCAACTTCGAGAAAGAGATCTCTCGTCGAATCCAACTCGGATGGGCAGCATTCGGGAAGCTCCGAAAAATCTTCGTGTCCGATTTACCTCAGTGTCTCAAGACGAAAGTCTATGACCAGTGTGTGTTGCCAGTGATAACTTACGGCAGTGAAACGTGGACGCTAACTATGGGTCTCATAAGGAGGCTCAAGGTCACCCAGCGTGCAATGGAGAGAGCCATGCTCGGCGTTTCCCTGCGTGAACGAATCAGAAATGAGGAGATCCGCACAGTGGCGTACCGAACGGATACGGCACCTAGGGCAAACACAAAAGTTGCGCCCCTTCATAAGTTACCTAAATGTCACATAAACAGATACTTAAATAAAACATATACACTAGATAGCCAGTTTTAGTCAGTTTCATGCACACAGTTCATGCAATCGAGTAATCTTATTTACCTATTAGTAAAAAAAACAGCCGCGCAGCGCGATTTTTAGTCAGTTTCACCCACTAAACTAGTTATCTTGCCTGTCTAACAATAAGAAAACGGCAGTGCAGCGCAATTTTTAGTCAGTTTCATCCACTAATCTAGTTATCTTGCCTGTCTAACAATAAGAAAACGGCAGTGCAGCGCAATTTTTAGTCAGTTTCATCCACTAATCTAGTTATCTTGCCTGTCTAACAATAAGAAAACGGCCGTGCAGCGCGATTTTTAGTCAGATTCATCCACTAATCTTGTAAACTTACCTACCTGTCTTTATTAAAAAAAACGGCCGCGCAGCGCAAATTTTTTGGTTTCATCCACTAATCTTGCCTGTCTAGTCTGTACTAAAATAACGGCCGCGCAGCGTGATTTTTTTGTCAGTTTCACTCACTACTAATCTTGTAATCTGTGGTTTCATCCGGGCGGGCGGGTAGCTTGCTGCGAGCTTACAAACAGCGAGCCCAGCGATATTAAAAAATGCCTGTCTCAGTTTACAGCCAGCCGCAATGACTGTCAAATGCGGCAAATCCCTGTCAGATGGTACCCTAGGTATGGTTGGCGTTCGCTCGCGCCACCCGGAGACATCGATGTTAAATCCGTAGCCCAGATATTCACTACTTAAACCCGTAGACTCCGGGTTAAGCCGGGGAGAGGTGGCAGTCCTATCTGTGCGTCGGCACCGGCCACCTGGCGGCCGATAGTCGTCACTTGATTATTTGAATATGATGTTTAGTTTGATTTTTAAATTTAATAATTTACGAATTGCGCCCTCCTGCCCAGGGCACGTGCCCTACCTGCCACACCCTAGATACGCCACTGGATCCGCAGGCGAACTAAAGTAACCGATATCGCCCGAAGGATTGCTCAGCTAAAGTGGCAGTGGGCTGGACACATAGCGAGAAGAACCGATGGCCGTTGGGGCAGAAAGGTTCTTGAATGGCGACCGCGCACCGGACGACGCTCCGTGGGTAGGCCCTCGACAAGGTGGACCGACGATCTGGTGAAGGTCGTGGGAAGCCAGTGGATGCAGGCAGCGCAGGACCGATCGTCGTGGAGATCCTTAGGGGAGGCCTATACCCTGCAGTGGGTGTCTTGCGGCTGATATGACGATGATGAGTGTACAATGTGCGATTGGAAATGCAAGATTAGGAATAACAGTGACATAAGGCTGGCATGCAAAAATGCATAAGGCAAAGATTTTATTGCCATCTTGTAACATAGGATAGATAGTAGGTTTAACTGCCTCTGTGGGGTTCGATTCCGAGGGGGGTACAATTTGTACTCGGTTTGGTTGGTGATAGAGCTTATTTCAAGTCCGCCTGGCTAGCTACCACCATCTTACCTAAGTCTGTCGCCATAATAACAATTTAAAGTTGTTCGGTTCTGGCAGTTAGAGTTAAGATAGCCAGTTCCTCAGTCTATTTAACTTTGTAGGGATATTTCTTTACGCACTTGTTTCTAATGTAAACGCACATGTGTTTTATAGCTCTGTTTATGGCCCTAAAATAAGGATCACTTTACGAGCAAGTGTGTTATGAAGTATGTTATGAAGATATTAACAACCACATCGCAGGCATGCCATAAAATGAGATAAGATACTTTACAAGACTCGTATGCTTGTAAACCAGTGAAAGCTATAAAAAGCTATGTCCGGGACAGTGGTCATCAGTTATTTTTAATGTCCCCACTGCTGGGGCACAGCACAGGCCTTCCTTATGGGTGGATAAGGAGGATGGACCATAACCAAGCCTCCTTCACTCGCTCAACGATAAGCACCTACCGCTAGCCGTTCGTTCGAACGAACATGTGAGCAGAGGGCCGCCACACGCCCGCCGCCGTACAAGCACGGCATCTTACTGCCCCTATTTTTTTTATCTTACTCTATGTCTTACTGCCTGCGTAGATATTGCCTCTTTAAAAGTGTAACAACGTCGAATCGACATTACTGTGCTGTGAACGGATGTCAAAATCGAAAAACCAATAAACAATTGTCGCTTTTCACATTATGATGTACGCTACGCAGTTCATTTAAAAGAAGACAACCCTAACGTTGCGTCGTCAGAAAAGGTAAGAACACGCGATAGAAAGAGAGGCAACTACTAGGTGAACTGCGCGACCTGAATTGCACTTTATTGTGTCGGAGCAAAAGTCGCTATTTATTTAAATGACTTTGCCGAATGCTGCTTCTGTACTTGTACTATTAGTTATTCTGTGCCATAACACACCACGCGGGCCCAATGCGGATTGGTGGGTGTTAACGACTGCAAATGCACCTGGGATCAACGCTTAACGTGCCTTCCGAAGCTCGGAGGAGCTCGAGATAGTAAATTTTTGGTCACCCATCCCATAACCGACCCTTGCGAAAGTTGCTTAACCTCCGCAATCAATGGGCCAGGCGCTAAACCACTGCGACACCGAGCTTCTATCTTATATCTTATTTCGTGGTCTATTATTCAGAAATGGGATTTTGAATGGATTCGGTTAAAAATATAAAAAAATCATAGCTTATTTAATACTAGCGACCACCCGCGCTTTCACCCGCGTGGTTCCCGTTCCGGTGGGAATATCGGGATAAAAAGTATCCTATATTTTAATCCAGGCTCTCTACTATCTGTGTGCCAAATTTTAACCAAATCCGTTCAGTAGTTTTTGCGTGATTGAGGAACAAACATCCAAACCCACAAACTTTCACATTTATGATATTAAGTATGATATCCGTCAGTGTAACGCAAGCCTTTGGTTTACAAACAAACATACAAGAGCACAACACAACAAAATGGTTTAAAATGCGTGGGTGTGCGACACGAACAGCTTAAAGGGTAGGTATACCGACTTAAAATAGTCTGCGAGCATAAAATGGAAGTTATGGATGAAATCATTGGCTTGGTTTGTCCTTTTTTCGGACAACTCTGTTCCTATCTTGTAGTAACTAACCTTTAATTTTTATTTTGGCACAACGGGATAGTGCTAGGCTTTCACCTGATGTTAAGTGACGATAAGACCGAAGGTGGAAGCGCAATAAACCCAGAATCCTCACCACTTAAGAACTGGCAATCTTACCTCTAACTGCCGGAACACAACAATATTTAAATTGTTGTTATGGCGTCAGACTTAGGTAAGATGGTGGTAGCTAGCCAGGCGGTCTTGAAATAAGCCCTACCACCAACCAAACAGAATACAAATGTACCTCCTGGGAATCAAGCCCGGTACCGAGTACAAATTTGTAGCTCCCCTGCGGGAATCGAACCCGGGACCCCTGCGTCTTACACGGATGGGCGAACCACTAGACCACAGAGGCGGTTAAAATTATGGATGTTTCATTTTTCATCATCATTATCATCAATGCACCAAGAAAGTGGTCTTCTTCGTTTTCTCGTGTCAAAGGTAGACACATTCGTAACATTTTTTAACCGCCTTTGTGGTTTAGTGGTGTAAGACGCAGTTTGATTCCCAGGAGGGGGGTACATTTGTACTCGGATTGGTTGCTGGTAGGGCTTATTTCAAGTCCGCCTGGCTAGCTACCACCATCTTCTTACGTCTAAGTCTGACGCCATAACAACAATTTGAAAATTAGTGTGTAGTCCGCCTGGCTAGCTACCACCATCTTATTACCTAAGTCTGACGCCATAACAACAATTTGAAAACTGTCGTGTTCCGGCAGTTAGAGGTAAGATAGCCAGTTCCTCAGTGGTGAGGATTCCTGGTGTAGTGCGCTTACTTTCGGCCTTATCGACACTTAACATGATGAGGCTGGCCAAGCACAATTTTCGTTACGTAATTTACAACATCGACAAGCGGGTCACTTTCTAACCTCATAAGAGAGATGGAGCAGAAAGTGCTGGAGTGGGGCGAGCGGGGGTTTGAGATCTAGTCTAGACCCTTCGGAAGCCTGGCCTCTCCCTACACATGTAGAGATTTGGAAGGCCGCGGGAGACCCCGTCTCTCCGTACAATCATGCAGGCTTTGTATGGAGAAGAACCGGCAAGAAACTAATGACCATCAGCTATTTTTATTGTCCCCACTGCTTGGGCACAGGTCTTCCTTATGGGTGGATAAGGAGGACGGGCCATAACCCACCACGTGGGCCCATTGCAAATGGGTGTTAACGACTGCAAATGCAGCCATGACCAACGGCTTAGCATGCCTTCCGAAGCACGGAGGAGCTCAAGATAAAAAAAACGGTCACCCATCCCATGACCGACCCTTGCAAAAGTTACTTAACCTCCGCAATCACCGGACCAGGCACTAAACCTCTGCGAGAGCTCCTCTAGAAACTAATGATTCAATCAAAATGACTTCTCCTTAAATACAGGGAGTTGATATCAGCACTCCATTTTACGATGCCGTATCATATACTATACACATTAAAATGAGCCCACGACCTCACGTGTGGTGCATTAAACTCAGCCATTACTCGATTCTAAACCACTTTCACGCAATTTAAGTTCTTCCATTATTTTTGACATAATTTTTTTATAATGCACAACGGGATAGTGGCCTTCACCTCACCTGATGTTAAGTGACGATAAGGCCGAAGGTGGAAGCGCACTACACCCGGAATCCTCACCACTGAGGAACTGGCTATCTTACCTTTAACTGCCGGAACACAACAATTTTAAATTGTTGTTATGGCGTCAGACTTAGATAAGATGGTGGTAATAGCTAGCCAGGCGGACTTGAAATAAGCCTTGTGTCCATCAGCCATTTTTGATGTCCCCACTGCTGGGGCTCAGGCCTTCCTTATGGGTAGATAAGGAGGACGGGCCATAACCCACCACGCGGGCCCAATGCGGATTGGTGGGTGTTAACGACTGCAAATGCAGCCGGGACCAACGGCTTAACGTGCCTTCCGAAGCACGGAGGAGCTCGAGATAATAAATGTTCACCCATCCCATGACCGACCGTTGCGAACGTTGCTTAACTTCCGCAATCGCTGGGCCATGCGATAAACCACTGCGCCATCGAGCTCCTCAATAAAAATCGAGCAAATCGAGCAAATAAGCCTTACCACCAACAAAACCGAGTTCAAATTGTACCCCCTGGGAATCAAACCCGGGACCCCTGCGTCTTACTCGGGTAGGCAAACCCCTAGACCACAGAGGCCACATTCGGTCGCAAAATAGGCGTAAAAGACGTCGATTTGATTGTAATGATAAGAATTAGGCTGGCCCCAGACCTACCGGTTTCATTTCTTTGCTTTGCTGTTCTACTATGGACCGCCGGCCAAGAGGTTCATTTTCAATCTATCGCATATTTTGACCAGACCACATTGGCAAGGTAGCCATTAGTTTGGTGTTATCAAATACCGTCGTCTGGGTTGCGATGCGAAGTTTTAGTTTAAGTTTAAAAAAAACTGCTGTTTCATACAAAAATTAATAACGAAATTATCAAAATGTATGAAACAGTTCATTTTTTTCGCGATTTCAGATTTGGTCCTATACTAAAAGTTGTTCAGTTTTATTATGGTCCCTATCTACTCTCTCTCTATATTCAGCTTTATAAGGCTTTACCAAAAATCTTGTATAAATAAGCGATCGATTTATTTTTAATGATCGTAGTCCATGTTCAGGGTGGCATATCTGCTAAAAGCTTCTTACTTCGCAATCCAGGCGATGATATTTGATAACACCAAGCTAATGGCTATCTTGCCAATTTAGTCTAGTCCCAAAATGCGATAGATTGAAAATTTACTGGTTGGCCGGCGGTCTTTTCAGCAAGGTAGCACAGCAAAGCAAAGAAATGAAACCGGTAGGTCTGGGGCCAGCCTAAGAAGTAATTGTATATTTTTCTAACAAAACATTTTGAAAACTGTAATTAGCATATAAACTTTTAATGAAAACTTAACCTAAAGTTAAACGACTTAAAGTATAAAATCCCTTGTATTCTAATAATATGAAGTGTGAAAGTTATAAATGTGTCATTTGGACCCATTACGGTTTTGTTTGAAGTAACAGGGGGTTAAATCTTTCGCCGCGAGCACGTGGCACTAACGATCCGGTAATGAGTAGGGTTGGGACACGGTGGGACCTGTCATGTGTTACAATTTGATAATAGCTGCTTTCGATACCTGTTATTTGTGAAGTTGATCGCAATCGTAGTTTACAGGTGTGTCTTCATACGACCGCTTTTTCGTTCTCTTTAACTTTCATCTGACTCAATCAATAGCGCACAAAAAACGACAATTTTTTATGGCAGAATGTTGAACGTGAAAGAGCACGGTTTGAAACGAATCAATATTGCATGCGTTTGACTCAAGCTGAATTGAAAGTTGAAGCAACTCGGTGAAGACAGACTAATTTTCTGTCGTTGATGGTGATGGCGCTCATGTTCTATTTGCGTCAAAATAAAAGACCTAGTCTCAATAAAAAATTATCACCGATATTTATAATATCTTTTTATTGTTCGATGTACAATAGGAATTTCCTTACAGATGAGTATATTTATTTTTTAATTCGATCAATTCCGAAATGTCGATATAGGTATGACTCAAAGTCAAAGTCAAAAATTGCTTTAGTCAAATAAACTTGATAATTAAGCACTTTTGAATCGTCTATATTTTCCTATTATCCATTCCAGACTTTTTTTAACTGACAAGAAGAACGGGTTCAAGAAACTTATCAGCTTTAACAGGATTATAATATCTTGACGACCTCCGTGGTCGAGTGGTTTGCAAGCCGGTTCTCAAGGCGTCATCATCTCTTGAGGTCCCGGGTTCGATCCCCAGCTGGGTCAATGTAAAAAATGAACTTTTCGATATTGTCACAGGTTTGGGTGTTTGTCATACCACTGTTGTTTTTGATTTCGAAAACACAAGTGCTATAGCTACTTACTTTGGAATTGGAGCAATGTATGTGATGTTGTCAAATATAATAAAAAAAAAG
Source organism: Agriphila tristella (assembly GCA_928269145.1). Classification (NCBI taxonomy): domain Eukaryota; kingdom Metazoa; phylum Arthropoda; class Insecta; order Lepidoptera; family Crambidae; genus Agriphila; species Agriphila tristella. The sequence continues at coordinate 15,185,884 of OV743448.1, read as the reverse complement.
ATAAGTAACGATATTTACAAACCTAAAACGTTGATTATTGTTGATGCTTTTTAATGAAAAACGTTGAACCTTTTATGCATTTTTTTTTATTTTTTTATTGACTGACACTGCTTAGAAATAGTAGAATTGAAGAACGACCTCGAGAACAGAACATTATAATGGTATCCCATTGATAATTTTTCAAAAACTATTACTTATATAAAACCATACATTCTACCGTTTTAGATATGTGATGATATTAAAATCTGTGACAAAAATACTCCCATCCCTAGCAATGAATCAAAGTGAAGATATTTCCGAGTGTTTCCGCATCTGTCGGTAGCTACAACTTTGACGGGGCGTTGATGGCCGGTGCCACATAATTTATGGCTCAAAAATCTTTACGGATAGTTAAATATCGTGGCGAGAGGAAGTGGACCTGTTTTGTGAAATAATATCGGAAATCTTATTTTAGGAAGAAAATCTTTTTGAGAGAGATTTGGTGATGGAAGTAATCCTGTTTGTTGATGGAAAATACCGGGTCGGTTTGTTGGTTTAAGATTTTGACGGTAAAAGAAATGGGACGTGAGTTCGACTTCTCATAAAAGTACATATATCGCTTCTGTGGTTTGCAAAGATTTAAATCGGTATATATGCCCTTGTAGTGTGACTTATAGCCGAAATGCATCAACACTCAAAAATCAAAAGATTCCACCATAACTTCTAAATGCCTGAACTGATACCTATGGATAAATGGGGTATCGTTAGAATCCTTACAGCATTCCGAGTGACACCGGCTTTATTTTTTTTTAGAAAAAACAATATGGCGACTGTACGACGCCGTTTTCAAATGTGAAATAGCTTTTTTTTCTTCTATTATTACAATATGGGCATCAAATGAAAGGCCTTGATGAGCACATTCCAAAACTATATAATTATATCACTAAAATGTGTAAAATAAAAATAAATAAATTAAAAAATATTAAAAACACGACTGCCCTGCCTAAAACGAACAAGTGTCATTGCAGTCGGGGGACCTCTTTGAACAAAAATTGTTCCATAAAAAGGTCCCCCCGACTGCAATGACACTTGTTGTTTAACTTTTTAGTTCGTTTTTGGCAGGGCAGTCGTGTTTTTAATATTTTTTTTTTTTAGTCAAGTGGTACTTTTCGGACTTATAATAATTTTCCGGAGTTGTAGGTAAGTATACCTACATGTATGATTGATACCCTATTTCGGGATTATGTATACCGGTAGGTATTACCAAAAATCATGTAAAAGTGTACGTATTTTATTTTCTATCCCTTTGGAACAGTACTTTTTCTGGATGAAAGGTGTCTTATGTCCTTTTCTATACCACTGAAAACGTGTTTGCAAAATTTCATTATGATCGGTTGAGTAATTAAGACGTGAAGGCGTAACAAACAAACAAAACTTACTTTCGCATTATAGATGAAGAGAGAATAAACAAGAAGATTACCAAACGATTTCGTAATACCAAAAACTCATTTTCTTTGCCTCCAGTTAACCATAGCGACCTATCAACGAATATAATCTTGATTTATTGTCTATGGATAGGTTAGGAGCTCTTTAATTTATGGCGACTTTTAACTCGTACCAATAAATTAACAGACGATTAGGGATCCGCAACAGAACTGTAGATTGTGTAACTGCTAGATATTTTTGAAATTCTGTAAAAGAATGACGTAATCTGTGCCCTATTTATCAAAACTTACATACAAGTGATACATGTATCGAATGTAATCGAAATTCTTTGCAGCCATTTTCTTTTCACCTTCAATTTTCAAATGCTTTCATTGAGTTCTATGTAAACGTATGGCTAAATTAATTCAATTACTTAATTAAAGGGAAATTAAATAATAAGCAACCAACACCAAACCAACTAGGATATTCCCGCCTATAAAATTTTACAGAGTTGATCATTTAGAAACAACTTTTTGTATGGAAATTACCCTGAAATCGCGAAAAAAGCAGTTTGAAACAATTTAGCGGCGATCAAAATATTTGTATGAAACAGCTGTAATTATTCCAGAGAAAAAAGATCTTGACAGACAAGCAGTCGGACAGATGTTTAAATGATGATCTTAGGGTGCCTCTTTTCCCTTTTTTTTTTAAACATATGGAAAGACTAGCGGCCGCCCGCGGTTTCACCCGCGTGGTTCCCGTTCTAGTGGGAATATCGGGATAAAAAGTATCCTATGTTTAAATCTAGGCTATCTACTATCTGTGTGCCAAATTCCAACCAAATCCGTTCAGTAGTTCTAGCGTGATTGAGGAACAAACATCCAAACATCCAAACATCCAAACCCACAAACTTTCACATTTATAATATTAGTAGGAAGGATAGTGTTATGTGACACATTACGCGTTTTAGGAAAATAACAAATATTTAGCAACATACTAAAATATGTACTTAAAATTCTAATTGACAACATTTTATATTGAGAATTATCTAAAATTAGAAAACCATATCGAGAGTGTTCTAAGCTCATATTACTAATACTTTTTCAGAATTTTCAGATCAGTAATTTTTACGTTACTAAAATAAATCTAAAATCCTTATTCCGTCTACGTAACTATTTTTCATATTTTTTCTCGTTTAATAACTGGTTATCAAAGAAGAATTATCTAGTCCAAATAGGAAGTTTGAGTTGAGTCTCCTTGCCTTTATCCTGCACTTACGTTCTTTTAGAATAAACCGTTTTCTATTTAATTAATATCTTTGTACTATATATGAAAATAAATGGAAAATAAAAAATACGTGTTGCCTAAAAAACGATAAATTTTCATTATATCCTATCCATAAACACATGTACCTAAAAATTTTGAAATGTTGTCAATTCTACAGAACCTGTTTCTTAAAACCCGTTTAACACTTAACCATATTTTTTTTTCATTTAAACCTATGAGCCTACACTTCTAATTACACCAGTTAAGTCGTAATTTATTATATTTCTTGTTGATTTTTATATTCTTCCGAGATATTATCGATAATTGATGCCTTTAAATGATTTGTGTGTGACTTTTAATGGTTAATGTAGGGACCATAATATGAAAGAAAGCTAGATAAATTCTGTATGGCGTGAAATTTTTGGTATTACCTACCCACCATAGAATAAAATATATAATGGAATAAAAGGAGCTCGATGACGCAGTAGTTTAGCGCCTGGCCCAGCGATTGCGGAGGTTAAGCAACTTTCGCAAGGGTCGGTCATGGGATGGGTGACCAAAAATTATTTATCTCGAGCTTCTTCCGGAAGGCACGTTAAGCCGTTGGTCCCGGCTGCATTTGCAGTCGTTAACACCCACCAATCCGCATTGGGCCCGCGTGGTGGGTTAGGCCCATCCTGCTTATCCACCCATAAGGAAGGCCTGTGCCCCAGCAGTGGGGATACTAAAATGGCTGATGGTCAAAATAAAATAATTTGACCACCTACGTTTTTCAAGGTGTCGCCATATCTGAGGTCCCAGGTTCGGTCCCTGGCTGGGTCGATTTAGAAAACGAACTTTTCTACATTGGCTCAGGTCTGGGTGTTAATAGTTCCACAGTTACTGTCTCTGACTTTCTTTGAAATACGTTATCAAAGTACCAGGGTCACATAAATCTAGAGAAGGTTATCTTTACCTGAAGTAAAATGAAGAGCTTGTCAAATAAATCCTTTGTAACTATGTAGTCCTGGTAGTTACTTGCTCGGTTATTACTATTTATTGTAATACTAGCGGCCGCCCGCGGTTTTACCCGCGTGGTTCCCGTTCCCGTTGGAATATCGGGATAAAAAGTATCCTATGTTTTAATCCAGGCTATCTACTATCTGTGTGCCAAATTTCAACCAAATCCGTTCAGAAGTTTTTGCGTGATTGAGGAACAAACATCCAAACCCACAAACTTTCACATTTATAATATTAGTAGGATTAGTAGGAAGTAGGATGGTGGTGTTTAGGTGATAATCTACATTGTTATCTCAAACATAACCTAAATTTTTTTTACTTGTCTTAAAAACAATAAAAAATAAAAAAAAAATATAAACTTGAACATATGAAAAAGAAAGTAAGTTACCGAGCGGGATTCGAACCCGTAACACGAGTTTCGAGACGGACAGTGGCCGGCAGGACGAAATTGGCGACCATATTCTGCGTCGAAAGAAAAACGCATGAAAACTCGAAAACACGCGTTTTCCCAAACATAAGGCTAATCTAATTCGATTGTTTACCCCAAAAACCCACATATACTTACCAAATTTCAGCGAGATCGTTAGAGCCGTTTCCGAGATCACAGAAATAAATATACAAGAATTGCTCCGATTTTGGGACAAAGAATCAATTGAGTAAATAATACATTTAATTATGATTTGGACTACTGGGAACTATTTATACCTATGGGTCATCATTGAATGAAGAAATTAAAATAAAATATCAAAATGCCTTGAGTTGAGGGGCATTGGAGCATAAATCAGTAAGTGGCTGTGTTACTTTAGTCGTGTTGTCAACTGTACAACAGATAGTGTAATATTTAATTAACTGGTTCTGTTATGACAATTACGTTTGTTTACATTCTCGTAAAATGACCTATATCACGCAGGTCAAAGTGTTAGGTTGGGTACACACTTGCGACATACTGTATGTATAGTGTACAACGAAAATCATGTCGAATGCCCATGTTGTGCCCGCTCCAGTTCATGTTGGGAACACTACACTTGAAGTTGTTGACCATTATGTATACCTAGGACAGGCAGTCCAGTTAGGTTAGTTAGTCCAACTTCGAGAAAGAGATCTCTCGTCGAATCCAACTCGGATGGGCAGCATTCGGGAAGCTCCGAAAAATCTTCGTGTCCGATTTACCTCAGTGTCTCAAGACGAAAGTCTATGACCAGTGTGTGTTGCCAGTGATAACTTACGGCAGTGAAACGTGGACGCTAACTATGGGTCTCATAAGGAGGCTCAAGGTCACCCAGCGTGCAATGGAGAGAGCCATGCTCGGCGTTTCCCTGCGTGAACGAATCAGAAATGAGGAGATCCGCACAGTGGCGTACCGAACGGATACGGCACCTAGGGCAAACACAAAAGTTGCGCCCCTTCATAAGTTACCTAAATGTCACATAAACAGATACTTAAATAAAACATATACACTAGATAGCCAGTTTTAGTCAGTTTCATGCACACAGTTCATGCAATCGAGTAATCTTATTTACCTATTAGTAAAAAAAACAGCCGCGCAGCGCGATTTTTAGTCAGTTTCACCCACTAAACTAGTTATCTTGCCTGTCTAACAATAAGAAAACGGCAGTGCAGCGCAATTTTTAGTCAGTTTCATCCACTAATCTAGTTATCTTGCCTGTCTAACAATAAGAAAACGGCAGTGCAGCGCAATTTTTAGTCAGTTTCATCCACTAATCTAGTTATCTTGCCTGTCTAACAATAAGAAAACGGCCGTGCAGCGCGATTTTTAGTCAGATTCATCCACTAATCTTGTAAACTTACCTACCTGTCTTTATTAAAAAAAACGGCCGCGCAGCGCAAATTTTTTGGTTTCATCCACTAATCTTGCCTGTCTAGTCTGTACTAAAATAACGGCCGCGCAGCGTGATTTTTTTGTCAGTTTCACTCACTACTAATCTTGTAATCTGTGGTTTCATCCGGGCGGGCGGGTAGCTTGCTGCGAGCTTACAAACAGCGAGCCCAGCGATATTAAAAAATGCCTGTCTCAGTTTACAGCCAGCCGCAATGACTGTCAAATGCGGCAAATCCCTGTCAGATGGTACCCTAGGTATGGTTGGCGTTCGCTCGCGCCACCCGGAGACATCGATGTTAAATCCGTAGCCCAGATATTCACTACTTAAACCCGTAGACTCCGGGTTAAGCCGGGGAGAGGTGGCAGTCCTATCTGTGCGTCGGCACCGGCCACCTGGCGGCCGATAGTCGTCACTTGATTATTTGAATATGATGTTTAGTTTGATTTTTAAATTTAATAATTTACGAATTGCGCCCTCCTGCCCAGGGCACGTGCCCTACCTGCCACACCCTAGATACGCCACTGGATCCGCAGGCGAACTAAAGTAACCGATATCGCCCGAAGGATTGCTCAGCTAAAGTGGCAGTGGGCTGGACACATAGCGAGAAGAACCGATGGCCGTTGGGGCAGAAAGGTTCTTGAATGGCGACCGCGCACCGGACGACGCTCCGTGGGTAGGCCCTCGACAAGGTGGACCGACGATCTGGTGAAGGTCGTGGGAAGCCAGTGGATGCAGGCAGCGCAGGACCGATCGTCGTGGAGATCCTTAGGGGAGGCCTATACCCTGCAGTGGGTGTCTTGCGGCTGATATGACGATGATGAGTGTACAATGTGCGATTGGAAATGCAAGATTAGGAATAACAGTGACATAAGGCTGGCATGCAAAAATGCATAAGGCAAAGATTTTATTGCCATCTTGTAACATAGGATAGATAGTAGGTTTAACTGCCTCTGTGGGGTTCGATTCCGAGGGGGGTACAATTTGTACTCGGTTTGGTTGGTGATAGAGCTTATTTCAAGTCCGCCTGGCTAGCTACCACCATCTTACCTAAGTCTGTCGCCATAATAACAATTTAAAGTTGTTCGGTTCTGGCAGTTAGAGTTAAGATAGCCAGTTCCTCAGTCTATTTAACTTTGTAGGGATATTTCTTTACGCACTTGTTTCTAATGTAAACGCACATGTGTTTTATAGCTCTGTTTATGGCCCTAAAATAAGGATCACTTTACGAGCAAGTGTGTTGAAAAATAAATAAATTAAAAAAATATTAAAAACACGACTGCCCTGCCAAAACGAACTAAAAAGTTAAATAAACAACAAGTGTCATTGCAGTCGGGGGACCTTATCATGGAACAATTTTTGATCAAAGAGGTCCCCCGACTGCAATGACACTTGTTGTTTATTTAACTTTTTAGTTCGTTTTGGCAGGGCAGTCGTGTTTTTAATATTTTTTTAATTTATTTATTTTTATTTTACACATTTTAGTGACATATTATATAGTTTTGGAATGTGCTCATCAAGGCCTTTCATTTGATGCCCATATTGTAATAATAGAAGAAGAATTTTTTTTTTCACATTTGAAAATGGCGTCGTACAGTCGCCATATTGATTTTTTCTAAAAAAAATATAGCCAGTGTCACTCGGAATGTTGTAAGGATTCTAACGATACCCCATTTATTCAAATCAGTTCAGGCATTTAGAAGTTATGGTGGAATAAAGAAACTCACATACCCACAAACATACATGAATCCTGAACACATAACACTTTTTTATGTGTTCAGGATAAAAACGACTCGACGGCAAAATTCGATCCAAATAAATCAATGTAACGGTTTAAAAAACTGAGTAACGGATAGCCAGAGCTTGTTACATTCGTTGTGAACGTCGATAACATGTAAATATTTGTACAGTAGTGATGTGACATGCTCGAATGTTTGTTATCGATAAAGTTGACATGCTCTGTCGCAATCCAGTTTTTAGGTGAAAGGTTGTGAAGTAAATATTGTTTTACTTGATTCGAAGTGCGGTGTTGGGTATTGAATTCCGTTAGAAATGGCGTCATTGGCTGCGTTTTTTATTCGTACGTCAAGTGCATTTTTTTATTCAAGAAGCTAATCATTTGTACTGGAATGAAAAAGAGATTTAAAAAAGTTAGGGGTAAAATGTTTTAATAAAATATTAAAACTTCTCAGAAAATATTCAAGACTTTTCACTTTTGAAAAAGAAAGAAATACTTATATATGAAATCATTTGGTAGGTATATTATACTTAAGTATTGAGTAAGTATTGAAATTTTGACTAGGTATTATTATTATGATGCTGACTGTAGTTATTGATTTCCGTTTCCGTAACCCAATAATCGGAGGATTTGTATCTAAATATTAACTTAATAATACTTATTTATTTATTTTTGACAGTTCTTATCTGCATAATATTTACATAAATACGCGACTTAGATTTAAAAAGGAAACAACATGTGTAACTTTTGATGGATGACTGTTTAAATAGTCAAGTATTATCAAATACTCTATCATGTAAGTAAATATTACAAAATTGACCATCACGCCTTATGCATTAACTGATAAGTTTTAACTCGATCATAAATCATAACTTCGATGTGACATATCGATAAAGTTTAACCATTCATCATTTGATCTAAAGTATAAACAATGTTGCGAAATTAAGCTCCGGACAAACTGAGGCGAATTCCGCGCGAAATTCGCGGCGCGATTCGCTTGCGCCGATTGCGTCAGCTAACTTGTATGGGCGTGTTCACATTGGCGCGAATAGTCGCACGAGTTGCAGCGAATCCGCGAATCGCAAGCAAATCGCGCGATAGGGTTGCGTTCAGGAACCTATATGCTCCAAGTGCAACCAAATATCTAACGGCGCGTTCCAAACATTAGAGCGTGACATTCGGCGGTCTGATTATCTAATTGAAAACCACCTAGCGACTGGTTGCAGTTCACAGTCTCGTTTCAAACGTCACAGGCGACGGCTACCTACCGGCATGGTAAATACTGTGGTCCAACTGTGTGATAATTTTACTCTTTGTTTGTGGTATTTACCATGATCGATCGCCATAGAGTCAATTTTAATTTAACCTTGGAAAATAAAATATTGAACATTCTATACAAATTACTTTCCATACTTAAAATAAAAATTACTTTGTGGTGATGGCGATCGATGACTCAAAGATTTGTCTGGCAGAATGCGCCCAATGTTTGACGCGTGCGATTCGCCTCAGTTTGATTGAACGGCTAAGCGAGCGAGCGAATCGCGTAGTATTCGCGTCCCTGCCGCGCGAGCGAATCGCGTCAGTTTGGCCGGAGCTTTAAGTAAATCAAAATTACTTAGGATTTTAAATCAAGATGAAAACCTTTTTGAAGGACTTACTTAACTAAGCACAATCTAAACTTAGTTCTAAGAAAATATTTCTTTGTATTGTGTGATTTAAGACACTTAATACTATTACATTAGGTAGTTTGATTGTTGTTTTCAATCAGTTAGTTTAGTTAGAAGCGCTCATGGTGGAACTTGACAGACTGATCGTACTCGATCACGTTTGTTAAGCAAAGCTCGGTCCGATCAGGTGTCGGATGGGTGACCGTTAAAGTGGCTTTACAACTGAGCGCTTTCGTGCTTCGGAGGGCACGTTAAACCGTCGGTCCCGGCTGTTGTCATCTGATAACAGTCGTTAAGCCAAGTCAGAGGCCTTACAGGCGGCTTGATCAACTCTAACACCAGAGGCGGCCACTAATCTTTAGTCGATATGAAAGAATCAGTTAGGTCACGTAACTAAAATAAAAAGCTCAGTCTGCGTATTATGAGTTTACGCCAAACATATTAAAAAAAGTTTTAATATCATTGGTTTACGCTTACTATGTACAATAGCAACTGTAGTTGACATAAAGGACATCAGGCAGAGTCCCATAGAAAAAAACCAAAGAATGTATAACATTTCTGTATTTTCCAAAATGTAGGCATGTAATTAGTAATTCATAGAAAATATTCAGATTTTTAAGAAGATTTATGTTTTAAGAGTTATTTATGTTTGAAAGTTTTTTTTTTGGTAACCCCGACACTAGTGATACAGATTAGCACCACAATGTACGAGTCGGAACCAGATCAAACGGAAAATCTGTGCATATGTCGCACGTAACAAAACGCTTTTGACAGTTGACTGACAGCCGGCAGTAATTTTTTTTAATGCGCAATCACTTGTGCCACAGAATAAATATACTCAGGGGAGACTTGTGCAATCGCTGACAAAGATGTCCGTTTCATTGATATGCTTTTGTTTTTTTCAATAATTAATTAAAGCTAAATGAAGGAGTTAAAAAATAGTGTTGCTGCTGTTTTATGATTCTAGCAACATAAAGTGTTTATAGATAACAGAATTATGTTTATACACTTTTGGGTCTCATGTGCCTGATGTCCTTTGTATGACAACTTGTAGTTAGGTCAGTGTGGTTACCGACATAGCCTACTGAATTAGCAAGCTGAGATAAAGATATCAAAACATGCTGTCTACTTAAAAATTTGTAAGGTAGGTAGGTAACCTACTTTTACCTTTTTTTGCATTAATTCTTTTTAACAACTATTAGGTTAATGACCCTAGTAAGATATTTACTGGGTCATATCATAACGTATAGTTGTTGTCCTAAGCATGGTCGTACTCATGGTCACCCATTCAAAAACTGGCCTAATTGAAAGTCGCTTCACTTCTACAATCAAGTTGAATTATACAGTTCTGTTGGATATAATAAATAAATAAATAAATATTGGACAACATCAGTACCTCTACCATGAGTTAATGCAAATTTTATTCGCTACCAAAATTTGTCGGATATACTGCTCACAGTCAATGCGAGTGAAAGAGACAAAACTATAGTTTACGGGGTAGCGAAAACTGTTTGCATCAACTCATGGTAGGACCAGATACATTGCTCTGATTAGGAAAGTAGCTAAACCACTTTTGTGATGGAAATCAGAGATATCACAAACGCTCAGATTTGAAACAATATAGATATATAGTTTATATCTCATGTTTCGCTTCGCCGGACCAAAATTAACTCTCTCCAAACGGCGAGTGCTCAGACTCAAGGGCTCCTACAGATCGATATGTCAATATTTGTAGTGCTAGTGATGTAAAGGGGCGATGGGATTTATCGGTAATTTGTTTTATTATTAACTAGCGGCCGCCCGCGGTTTCACCCGCGTGGTTCCCGTTCCCGTAGGAATATCGGAATAAAAAGTACCCTATGTTTTAATCTAGACTATCTTCTATCTGTGTACCGAATTTCAAGCAAATCCGTTCAGTAGTTTTTGCGTGATTGAGGAACAAACATCCAAACCCACAAACTTTCACATTTATAATATTAGTAGGATGCTGCAATAACAATAGAAAGGGCGTATGTGTGCCGCATTAAAAAAATCGACTTACACATAAATAATAAGAAAAGAAGGTTTAGTTATACAACGTGTTACAAAACAACCCCCAATGTCTAATATGGTAAATAGAGACCATCAAATTGAACAACTTTTACTATGGGACCAACTCTGAAATCGCGAAAAAAGAATCTGCTGTTTCATACATATAATAACGAAAATATCAAAATGTTCGAAACAGCTGATTATTTAATTCGCGATTTCAGCGTTGGTTGGTCCCATAGTAAAAGTTGTTCAGTTTGATGGTCCCTTTCTACCATATATAAAGGTTGTTTTTTAACACGTATAAGATAATTTATTTCTAACAATAATAATTGTTTTTTTTTTAAGAAATAGGAATTAAATGGTGAGGCCTTGTTATACTCAACATAAGAAAGCTAAATATAATTATTATAAGCCGCATGAAAAGAAAAAAAAAAGTATGACTGCTTTGTCAAATATTATCCTACTAATATTATAAATGTGAAAGTTTGTGGGTTTGGATGTTTGGATGTTTGTTCCTCAATCACGCAAAAAATACTGAACGGATTTGGTTGAAATTTGGTACACAGATAGTAGATAGCCTGGATTAAAACATAGGATACTTTTTATCCCGATATTCTCACGGCAACGGGAACCACGCGGGTGAAACCGCGGGCAGCTGCTAGTGTGTTTATAAATCCTTTACCTGAATAGTTTTTGTTTAATATAAAAACAGATGTTTATAAATCGTTAAAAGATGGTCTCAGGTCATTAATTCATAAAAGCCTGCTTTTTTATTTTTACCGACCTTTTTTGAAACAATTTCAAATCATCGATAACATTTCATCGACAGTCGATAAATCAAACGTCACTAGCCATGAGAAGAGCCAATAACCAAGACGTGACACACGCATTAACACCGAGCGACATGTTTTTTTTTACTTTTTTAACTTTTAACGCTCTCGGACAAAATGTGATGCGCTGTGATCTACATAAACTGAGAGACTTTAGAGCAGAACCTGTTTAGTACGTTTACTCGAGTCTATGGTACAACGAAAAGAAAGAAAAGTCGCTTTCGAGGTGAGTCTGTAGGTATACCGCCTCTGTGGTTCTAGTGGATCGCCCACCCGTGTTAGACGCAGCGGTTCCGGGTTCGATACCCAGGGGGGATACAATTAGTACTTGGTTTGGTTGGTGGTGGGGCTTATTTCAAGTCCGCCTGGCTAGCTACCATTACCTAAGTTTGACGCCATAACAACAGTTTGAAAATTGTTGTGTTCCGGCAGTTAGAGGTAAGATAGCTAGGTCCTCAGTGATGAGGATTCCGGGTGTAGTGCGCTTCCACCTTCTGCCTTATCGCCACTTAACATGGTGAGGTGATGACCAAGCATTATCCCGTTGTGGATAAACAAAAAAGGTAATTAAAAAGAGAACAAAACAACATTAATAAGCTCTTTAAACAAACAGAGTTCAGTTATTTTATTCTCGCTAAACGAGTGTATTTCATGACTTCGACGACAAAACTGCGCATAACACGATCGCGACAGCTTGTTACTGCCGCTACCGTGGTTGCGACAGAAGACTACTGCGCATATCGTCATAGCGACTGAACTCCACTGCGGCGCACCCTACTCCGATGTAACGCTACTTCGACAACTCAAAAAAGCGATGGGACAGTCCGGCAGTGCAACAAACGGTAGGTAGTGTTTATTATTCTTATATTCTCTACCTCCGCAGTACCATTTTTTTTTTAAATTGGAGGGGGGGGGAGAACATTTTATCCCTTTGGATTGAAAAAACATTGAGAAAAAACCTATCTATAGACAGTGCATGTATAGGTTTGATGAAAAATATTTTTTCAGTTTCAGTTTCATGTATGGGGGGCTCCCTTTATCTTTTACTTTTTTTATTTTTGTGTAAAAATCAACGAACTAATATTCTTAGTTCGTTGGCCGCTGTACGATTTTTACACAAAAAAAAAAAGGAAAAGATAAAGGGGGGCTTCCCAATCTTCCCATATATGAAACTGAAACTGAAAAACTATTTTTCATCAAACCTATACATGCAGTGTCCGTAGATAGGTTTTTCCTCGATTTTTTTTCAATCCAAAGTGATAAAATGTGTTCCCCCACCCCTCTCATTAAAAAAAATGGTACTGTGGAGGTAGAGAATATAAGAATAATAAACACTAGGTACCTACCGTTTGTTGCACTGCCGGACTGTCCCATCGCTTTTTTGAGTTGTCGAAGTAGCGTTATATCGGAGTAGGGTGCGCCGCAGTGGAGTTCAGTCGCTATGACGATTTGCGCAGTAGTCTTCTGTCGCAACCACGGTAGCGGCAGTAACAAGCTGTCGCGATCGTGTTATGCGCAGTTTTGACGTCGAAGTCATGAAATACACTCCCGAGGAGAGTGTCCCATCGCTTTTTTGAGTTGTCGAAGTAGCGTTATATCGGAGTAGGGTGCGCCGCAGTGGAGTTCAGTCGCTATGACGATTTGCGCAGTAGTCTTCTGTCGCAACCACGGTAGCGGCAGTAACAAGCTGTCGCGATCGTGTTATGCGCAGTTTTGACGTCGAAGTCATGAAATACACTCCCGAGGAGAGTGTATTTCATGACTTCGACGACAAAACTGCGCATAACACGATTGCGACAGCTTGTTACTGCCGCTACCGTGGTTGCGACAGAAGACTACTGCGCATATCGTCATAGCGACTGAACTCCACTGCGGCGCACCCTACTCCGATGTAACGCTACTTCGACAACTCAAAAAAGCGATGGGACAGTCCGGCAGTGCAACAAACGGTAGGTAGTGTTTATTATTCTTATATTCTCTACCTCCGCAGTACCATTTTTTTTTTAAATTGGAGGGGGGGGGAGAACATTTTATCCCTTTGGATTGAAAAAACATTGAGAAAAAACCTATCTATAGACAGTGCATGTATAGGTTTGATGAAAAATATTTTTTCAGTTTCAGTTTCATGTATGGGGGGCTCCCTTTATCTTTTACTTTTTTTATTTTTGTGTAAAAATCAACGAACTAATATTCTTAGTTCGTTGGCCGCTGTACGATTTTTACACAAAAAAAAAAAAGGAAAAGATAAAGGGGGGCTTCCCAATCTTCCCATATATGAAACTGAAACTGAAAAACTATTTTTCATCAAACCTATACATGCAGTGTCCGTAGATAGGTTTTTCCTCGATTTTTTTTCAATCCAAAGTGATAAAATGTGTTCCCCCACCCCTCTCATTAAAAAAAATGGTACTGTGGAGGTAGAGAATATAAGAATAATAAACACTAGGTACCTACCGTTTGTTGCACTGCCGGACTGTCCCATCGCTTTTTTGAGTTGTCGAAGTAGCGTTATATCGGAGTAGGGTGCGCCGCAGTGGAGTTCAGTCGCTATGACGATTTGCGCAGTAGTCTTCTGTCGCAACCACGGTAGCGGCAGTAACAAGCTGTCGCGATCGTGTTATGCGCAGTTTTGACGTCGAAGTCATGAAATACACTCTCGCTAAACTGCCCTTGAAGCTGATTATTATAGCTTCGCATATCTTTAAATATGGCTCAACCATAACCAACCATCGATTGAGTAATAAATGCATATTGCACATAATTTCTCAGAAAGTCTGATGTGAATGTGTAAAGATTTCGACTTTTGTTAACTTTCTCAATAATTCAGACTTTAACTTAACAAAATATTTTACTGAAAAACATGATTGCTTCTTGGCTTTATTGTCATTTTTATTATTTATTTATAATAATACTTAATAAATATACTTAATAAAAATTTATTGATTCTATTTTTTACGATACGAGCGAGAATAGGTACCTACTACTTAAATTTAAGTAAGTATAAATACCTAAAATCAAGTTATATTATGCACTTAAGCTAGGGTTTCCTAGTATGTCGACGGTGCCATCATATTACGGCCGTAATTTAGCGGCGTAGAACGTTGTCTATGTAAACAATACGGCGCGGTTTCTGACGTTACGGTGTCGCCATATTGTTTACATCATTCTACGCCGCTATATTACGGCCGTAATATGACGGCACCGTTTTCCTAGGAAACCCTAGCTTAAAGCCTTAAAGGTAATAACACCTTAGGTAAGTATTAAAAAAAACAACGAGTTTATATGTTTAAATAATATATGTGGTTTCTCAATGAACGTAAAAAACATTCATGGTAGGTACAGGAGTGCCATTTTATTATCGCAGGTCATGAGGTCACGTAATATAGTTTTTTTGTCAGTTTTTCTCTATCCTTAGTTTGTAAAAATGTATGTATTTATGTATAGGTATGTCAAAAAAAAACAGGAAATCGAACTTGTGCCTAAATATTGTTGCACAAGTATTACACCGTTGAGTTGCTTATGCCTTTAAACTTCATAGAAATGAAAAGAGCTTATTTTCAACGACTTTATAAGATGATTATATCGTTTTACGTCGATGGGTTGCGCACCTGACATTTATTACGAAATATGGCGGATCAAGATGGCCGCTTGGGTGGGGAGGCTTGCTAGCACTGTAAGCTATATTTTATACTTGAGACAACTTATGGAAAGAACGTTTGTATGTAAACAAGAGCCGTATTTTTTAAATACTTAGAGTGGCGTCGAGCGGTCTTCACGCAACTGAAAATTTTGAAACTTTTTTCTATTACTAAGGTAGCTTATCTGACTATTATCCCCGTCAATTGGTAATGCGCTGGAACCTTGTCACATTAACATCCACGTTGACGTGATCCGCAACTAAAAATGTCATGAAACAAGAAAATTCTAATAGGTAATCTAATATATTAATTATTGAATTATTATTTTCAATAAGATAGGGTCTAGGTATATAAAAAAATTACAATTGTTTTTCGTTTTTGAGGTTAAAATCATGGCCGCCAGGCGCATTACCAATTGACGGGGATAGTATAAAGAAATATTCAGCCAATTTGATTTTTTTCAGACATTCCCTATTGCATGACATGCATGTGCGTAATAAAACATACTTAGATATAATTTTTTTGGTTGTTTACCTTCTGTGAGTAAGTTGACTCAAATGTTTTGTTTTGCCAAAAAAATCTCATATTATAGTCAAAAGCACTTGATTTTCTCAAAAAAGAAAAAGACTAAAGCCAAAAATCTTTGCAGATTTCTTCAAAAAAATTAACAGAAACTAAATTTTGACTAAAAATTTCGAGAATTTTAACTATCTTCACTTTGTAGTCACCATTTACAAGTATTGAAGAACTTAAGTAGGTACCTACCTATAGTTTCTTTTGTACTTATGTAAATTGTAAGAAGTTGGTTTGATATAATTACATCACGCATTGTACACGTTTTTAGGGTGCCGTAGCCTAAATGGCAAAAAACAGAACCCTTATAGATTCGTCATGTCTGTCCGTCCGTCCGTATCACAGCCACTTTATTCCGATTGAAAGATATACACTGCCAAAGTGGTAAAACGTGTGTCCCCCCCCCTCGTTTAACTTTTGAAATAAGATTGAAAAATCTAAAAATATATATGCTATAGATCTTAATAAACACTTTCATTGACTTTCAACGAGATATAGTAATCACTTTTCGAGATATATATAGTAAATTTTCCAAAACTGCAAATATAACTTTGTCATTCATACCAACACTGTGAAAAACAAAGTTATTTTTGCAGACGAAAAATAATGGTGGTATTAAATATGGTATGGTATAAAACTACGGAACCCTACTGCGCGTGGCCCGACACGCACTTGGCCGGTTTTTTTTTAATCAAACTGTAATACAAATCTACATTCTACAACCATAAACAAATAAAGTACGATTCAAAATAAACTCAAGCGCATCATAAAATAAATTATCCCCAATAATAACGTCATCTTAAGACGCCACGTTGCTATTTTACATAAATTAAAGCTATTTCCCACAGTTTTGGGACAAAATCAACACAGAATATCAAATTATACTGCATGGATTAGATTATTTTGGTATAATTTCCGTTTAGTGATATAAAAAGTTCTATTGATAGATAAGTAAGTCGTAAAATTAAAATTGAAAACGAAATTAAGTATTTTGAAATGAAATATTTACGGGAGATTTTTATGTATTTTGATGTTTAATGTCATTATATTGACAAATATACTACATTTATGTGTTTGTAGCATAAAAAATAAGAAAAAATATGTAAAAAAATTGACATAGGATAGGTCCTACACATTTTGGTTTATATGACCAATTTAATTTTTTTTTTCTTTTGTCTGTTGCATCTGCGATCAGTCTTAGACTATGAGCAAATTTGATGAAGGTAATGGAATTGACGAGCGTAGCTCCCAATGGAGCTATCTACCCTTTATTTTCAAATTGACATCTCGTCCAGTTCTAAAATATTTCGGCGTTTCAGTCGTGTGTCTCTTCTGCCGTACAAAAGCTGGCAAGCCAGTTCATTTGGATGGTTACTCAATCTCCTTTTGTAGGTCGCTGTGGAATTTCTGATCTCTTCCTTTATGGTAGACATTTGCAAATTCTCATGGATCTCTTTGTTAGTTGTAAACCATGGGACATTTGCTATATTTCTTAAAATTATATTTTGGAATCGTTGGAGAATGTTTATATTTGAGTCGCTAGCACTGCCCCAGAGCTGTATACCGTACATCCAACATGGCTTCAGTATGCTTGTGTAGATAAGGAGCTTATTATCTATTGACAGTTTTGAATTTCTTCCCAGCAACCAATATAGTTTCTTGTATCTAATGTTTAGCTGATCTCTTTTTGTTTTTATATGTGTCTTCCAGGTCAGGCGCCGATCCAAGTGCAAGCCAAGGTATCTTACAGTATCATGATGCGGTAGCATATTACCAGCAAGACTGACTGGTGGACAGTTATTACGTCTCAATGTAAATGTGACTTGTACAGACTTGCTAGCACTGGCTTTGATCCGGCATTTGGTAAGCCACTTATTGATTTCGTCCAGGCCTTTCTGAAGAGTTTCTGAGGCAGAGATTGCGTCGCTATTGCTTGCCAGAATGGCTGTGTCATCAGCATAGGTAGCTACTGTGGTATCCTGTACTTCTGGTAGGTCTGATGTGTAGATGGTGTAGAGTATAGGACCAAGAACAGATCCTTGGGGTACACCCGCCGTTATGTTATAGAATGGGGATGTGAGATCACCCTCTTTTACCTGGAATTGCCGACCTGACAGATATGATGACATAAGCAAGCAAGCAAGCAGGCCATCATGCCAGACCTTGTCGAATGCCTGTTGGATGTCTAAGAATGCTGATGAGCAGTACTTCTTCTGTTCCAAGGTATTTCTTATCACGGAGCACACCCTATGGACTTGCTCTATAGTAGAGTGATGTTCCCTGAATCCAAATTGGTGATCTGGGATTGTTTTGTTGACTGAGAGCATTGGTATGATTCTGCGTTTTAAAATCATCTCAAACAATTTCGAAAGCGTTGGAAGCAAGCTTATTGGTCGGTAAGAAGTGACTTCGTGAGCTGATTTTCCCGCTTTATGTATCATGATTATTTGTGATATCTTCCATAATGATGGGAAATGTTGTGTGCGTAAGATCCCATTAAACAAAACTGTTAAGAAAGTGACAGCTTTTTTTGGGAGTTCTTTGAGAACTTCTTTCGTGATCAGGTCAAATCCAGGTGCTTTTCTATCTTTCAAACTCTTTATTAGGGTCCAGACTTCCCGAGTTGATGTTGGTTTGGGTGGTAAGTCCAGTTGTAACACTTGGTTTAATATGCCTTGTACATGTCCATCATCCCCACCTTCATTTGGCGTGAAAACCTTAGATAGATGTTCAACAAATACGTTCACCTTTTCCTGTCTGGATCTTGCCCATTGACCTGTGTTAGTTTTTATAGGAGGTTTAGGTACTTGAGGTCGGTCTAGTGACTTCGTGAACTTCCAAAGCGAATAGTCTGTTGCAGCCGTAGCTGTCAATGACTCGAGTTGTGCTTGCAAGGTGTTATTTTGCAGATCGGATATTGCTGTTTTAAGTTCGGAAGTAGCTTTATTGAAAGCCGTTTTGTCCATCGGGTGCCTGCTTTGGTGCCAAACTCTTCTCAGTCGCCTTTTCTCCAAAATTTTCTGTTTAATTTCAAGAGGATGGTTTGAGGAGATATTCTTTCTGGTCATATCAGGGGTACATTTCCAACAAGCCTCTTGTATAAGGCGCGTTATATATAAAGTTGCTTCCTCGATATCTTCTGGCGATTTCAGTGCCATTTTCATATTTATCCGTTCTTCTATATACTCTCGAAAGGCATACCAATCCGTGTGTTTATTGCTAAGTGTAGCCTGAGTCTCATATTCAATAAGAGTAGTACTGACCGTGAGAATAACAGGCGTATGATCTGAACTACCATCTAGACAAGATTCGGCTTTAAGATAATGTCTAGACAGACCTCCCACTATAAAGAAGTCTAAGAGATCAGGAATCTTGTTGGGATCAGTTGGCCAGTATGTTGGTTCTCCAGTTGATATCGAGTGTAGGTGATTTATGGTGATAGCATTCAGAAGTTGTCTACCTCTAGGTGTTATAGTTCTAGAGGCCCAGTGAGTGTGTTTCGCATTCCAGTCGCCTCCCGCTATAAATCGGTGACCAAGAGTGGAGAAGAAAGCACTGAACATTTAATTGTCTATTTTGTGTTTCGGTGGGCAGTAGACAGAAGACACGTTATACACAAGACCACATTTGTCTTCTACAGCGACTGTTGTAGCTTGAAGGTATTCGGTCTTGAATTCAGGCATTAGGTGGTGCTTAATTGTTTCTCGGATAACTACGGCTGTTCCTGCGTGAGCCGTTCCATCAGGATGATTTGTATAGTAAGTATTGAAGCCCTTAAAATTGATCTTGCTAGTTTTTGTGCAATGACTTTCTGTGATAAGTAATATATCTAGCCTGTGTTCATCGATCAGTAGTTGCACTTCTTCTTTGTTTGGTGCAAACCCATTTGAGTTCCAAGTTGCTAGTCTTATGCTATCTATTTTAACATTTTATTGATTAGTGTTGTCATGAGGCCAATCATGGTACTCATTTGTTGTAGGAGTAAGTCGAATTTTTCAGTTTGTTTGAGTAGTACTTCTTTTATGTCGTCACTGATTTGTTGTGTCTTTTCCAGTGTATTGTTTGGTGAATTCTCTTTAGTCTTAGCCGCTCTGGTTTTTTCAGCATAAGATTGTCTGGGCTCGTTGTCTCTCTTGTCATTTTTGGCTGGGTATGTTGGAGCATTCATTGGAGTTATGGTTTCCGCTAGATTCGGTTTCTCTATCAACGGTTTTTTGTGTGTGTTTGTTTTTCGGAATGATATTTGTCTATAGACCTCACATCCCTTGTAGTTCGCGGGATGTGGTCCTTGGCATAGTGCGCACATCGCTGGAGTGCTTCGGTCACGTCTGGGACACTCTGATGTTTTATGCTGTTGAGCGCATTTAACGCATCTGTAGGGTCTCATACAATAGTTCTTTGTATGGCCGTATTGTTGGCATCTTTGGCACTGGGCAATAAACTTGCGTTTTTTGGGGTCTTCAATAGTGACTGACTGGTGATAAATATATTTAAGATCCTTCACAACTTTATTTTCTGGACCTGCCAGGAGGTTGACAAAAAAGGTAGAAGAAGGCTTTTTCTCTGGTCCATATTTAAAATTTATTATCTCACCAACTACTGTATTTCCAGTGAGCTCTATTTCCTCTTTTATTGCACTAATAGGTGTTGTGGGATGTAGGTTTTTAATAACAATCCTGTAGTTTCTTTTGTCCTTTCTGTTAAATGTGTGACCAATAAGCCCATGCTCTCGTACTAATTCGGTTAGTTTCTTGTAGGTTTCTGTGGTTGTACTACTCACTCTTAGCTGGTTTCTGTTTACAATTTTATATGTGAAGTCTTTGGTCTCTGCTACAGTTTTTAGTAGTTCTGTTAGTTTATTAACATCTTCGATGCCGTAGAGGACTATCGGTGGTGGCTTGAATATTTTTAGTGGTGGAGACACATATTCTCCATCATCAGTAAGATCTACTGGCAGTTCTCCATATCTATTTGTGGTTGCTATGTATGGCGGACTTTCGGATAGCTTCTTCCGTTTTGGGTTTCTTGGCGCAGGTACTCTTTGCCAATTTGGAGGATTTCTTTTATCGCTCTGGCTATCTCTACCTTGCGTGTTGTGATTGGGGTTATCTGTTGCAGCTTCGTATGGGATATTAGTCTTACTGCCACACAGAGATATGCTTCGTGTTCTATTTATAAACAAGCTAGGGTAGAACGCTTGTTGGACAAGTTTTTTATTTTTTGGTGTTTCTTTACTAACTACAATGTCATCAAGTTCCATTTGCGGCAAAACTTTGCCCCCCCCAGAATACGCGGGGCAGCCGTGAGCTAGCAATGAGCTAGACTCAGGGAGGGATTCTCTAGCGTTAACGCAGGTACCCTCCTGGGGTAGTATCTCTTTAGATTTTGCTTCCATGGTTATATATTTTTTATTCGGGGTTGTTTTCCCCTAGCCAGTTATTCGGTTATAGCGCCGAAGGCTCGCTTTTGCCCTTCACATTAGCTATCAAGGTCCAGAGATGCAAGATGGTGGAGCTCCATTCAGACCTTGACATTGCCCAGGGAGGACGATCCACTGTAGGGAGTGGATCCATTGCTAGATCGCGGCGGCATTCTAGCAATGGCGAGGACGTGGTGTGAATAGGACTGGCCAGTGCGCGCCTATAGCCTAGCTCCTCCTAGACGTGCGCAATCGGCGTTTCTCGGCTTTTTACAGAAGAGTGTTCTCTGGCAAGAACACGCCCCACCAAGGCCAACACTGACTTCCCCCCCAATTTAAATGGCGAATTACTTACTTACTTAATATTTTTTCACCAATTAATTAGGTAAAAAAATCATTTTAAAAGTAACGAGATAATTACTGATAGGTTTTTTTTTCAAAAAATTCATGCAGATTTTATTTGAATTTAAGATTGTTAGAAAGCTGTAATAGTCAATTTACGTACTTTAATGTCGAATTTACTGTATAATTTCTCCTATTCATTGTATGTTAGATATAATTGAAAGAAATTGAAGTTTCATACAAAAATACGCGAAATTACCATTTTTAGGGTTCGGTACCCAAAGGGTAAAAACCCTATTACTAAGATTCCGCTGTCCGTCTGTCTATCTGTCTGTCACCAGGCTGTATTTCATAAACCGTGATAGCTAGACAGTTGAAATTTTCACAGATGATGTATTTCTGTTGCCGCTATAACAACAAATACTAAAAAACAGAATAGAATAAATATTCAAGGGGGCTCCCATACAAAAAACGTGATTTTTGTTGCCGTTTTTTGGCGGAACCCGTCGTGCGCGAGTCGGACTCGCACTTGGCCGTTTTTTTTAAATTTTATCTTGAGTTAAGTTTTCATCTAGACCCTCAGATGAAAATTCCCTATTTCTTTTTTAATAAATGTGTTATTTATAAATCGTCGTTCTCAGTACAGTCTAGTCTGGTTGCAGTAAATTAGTGTGTGCTCCGCTCAACAAACAAACACTACAACATTGTGATACAGACTAATTATACGGCGCCGTAACTAGATAGTGATGGGGCGAAGTTATCGATAAATTTTCGATAAAGTTGACAAACAAAATGAAGTCAAAAAATTTATGAAATTCACATTATGAAAGCTTGCAAATTCGCTTGCAAGGATGGCACTAAAAGTTTGTCTTTTAACTGCATCCATTGTTTTTATACAAAAGATGTTTTTGATATCTCAATTTTATGGATTTTGGGTAACTTCAAGACAATACATTTTCGATAAAGTTGACAAACAAAATGAGGTCAAAAAATTTATGAAATTCACATTTTGAAAGCTTGCAAATTCGCTTGCAAGGATGGCACTAAAAGTTTGTCTTTTAACTGCCTCCATTGTTTTTAAATACAAAAGATGGTTTTGATATCTCAATTTTAAGGCTTTTGGGTATTGCTTTTGGGTTTTGGGGATACAGATCACTCAATCTATAAATGCACCTTAAGGTATGCAGCCCATAACATTGTTGACTGGTCAACAGAAGCACAGAAGAGACCAACTTTAGAGCGCTTGTAAAATTCTGTTTTCCATACTTTCTCGAGTGAAATTGCAGCGGATCACAGTTCGTTGTCGCTCTGTACTCATGATTGATTATAAATTAACCCACTAGATAACGATAATCTTAAACCCTTAAACTTTTTTGTAAACGTTTAAAATTTTACTTTGGTTGCAAGAACTTTACAGACGAGAAAGCGAGATTGATGATGCCAGCCACTTTTATGTTTAAATTTATTGTGTTATTTATTTTCTTTGATAAATTATCGACTCGCCCCATCCCTACTGCGCAAATGGAAGGCATCTGCGAGCGGACGATAACCAGCTCAAATAGTGATGTGCATCCAATCTGCATAAATTATCGATGATGCATTAGTGTTGGGTAGCGTTGAATTATAAACTGCCAGCGGTAAAAGATGTGGACGTTTTGGAATTTGAAATATTATGCAATTTTTATTCGCACATAAATGTAAATAATAATAAAAAATATATGAAATAAAATGTTGAATAACGTAGGTACCTAATTTAAATATGGGTTCCTATATAGTTTTTAATACAAAAAAGCTAAGTTTAAGGTATTTTCATGATAAATTCAGTCTAATTTTATTTGAATTTGATATTGTTCGAAATCTGTTATAATCAACTTGCTGACTTTACTGTCGAATTTAGGTAAGTACTGTATAATTTCGTCTATTCGTTGTGTATCAGTTAGAATAGAAAAACTTAAGTTTCTTTCTATTCTAACTGACACACGGCGAATAAGAGAAATTATACAGTTTGATAGTAAAGTCCGCAAGTTTTCGAACAATATCAAATTGAAAAAAATCAGATTGAATTCATATTAAAAAATCTTTAAGAAATTAGCTCGTTTGAATGGAAAACCATGAAGTGTCCCCTATTTTCTTTTGAGCAGTTAGTAGAGTAGTTTCCTTTAAAAAACCTTTTTCAAATTAAGCTAACAATAATGATTGGCAACATTAGATATGGCAACTCAAATACAAGGATCAAATCTCAAAGTCAAATAAGCTTTATTCAAATAAACTTAATTACTAAGTACTTTTGAATCGTCTACATTTTCCTACCACCCGTTCCAGACTTTTTTAGCTGACAACTTTATTATTCTAAGGCTGACAAGAAGAACGGGCGCAAGAAACTTATCAGCTGTAACAGCTATAAGGAACGATATTTACAAACTTGAATACCTACTTATATCATTAGGTACCAGATAATTACCCATAACTACCCTACCCATGAGCGAATTCTTAACATGGTTTTTAAATTCATGCAAAGGAAGATCAATCACTTGTTGTGGAGGACTTGGACTTGATCAAATAAAAGGATAAGTACATAAGTAATAAAAAAAGTCCTTTTTTACGTTTTTTATTATGTCCCGCTTTTTACAAAAGAGCGGGATTCTTTCGTAAAAAGCGGGACATAATAAAAAACTTTTTTGCTCATAATGTTTCAAAATCGCGCTTCGCCTGAAAAAAAATCTTTCAATTTCAAATCATTTACAATTTTCAGTTGAAAAATCCGATACCATTAAACTCCGTTCAGCCATCGCCGCGTAGGTATTGCCGTGGGAAAATCAATATTTAAATTTCTCGACGTGTCGATCGATAGTGATGACAAACAGACAACTCACACTTTGATATGTAGGTATTTATAATAGCAAATATTTGCCAAGTTTATTAGGTAGGTACTATCAATGCTATGTGAAAAAAATATAACATTTGAACAACGAAAGTGCTTTTTTCAAATCATTTAAGGCTGAATATGTCTTTTTCACAAAATGTTAATTCTGATCAAAAAAATTATGGGCTGTATGGTTTACCATAAAAACGAGCTTATTTCCAAGTAATCACACTTTTCACAGGTAAATAAGATATTGCCACACATTTCTCTAAAACCAAATTTCGCTACATTTATTCGTTTATCGACGAAGAAAACAGTATGGAACGTAGTTTATTAATTTCCTTTGCCATATTATAGTCACATTTTATGAATCTAAGTCATATTTTTCGTATCTCATACAAAATGTATGCATTCGTTTTCGGATCACCTGTTTATTGACATTGTTGTTGTTTGACATTCTATTTCTATGATCCCGATGCTATTTAGCGAATGTAATATTTTGCAAACAACGGAAAAAATACCCCAATATTTTAAGGCTGTACGAAGCACTATGCCTTTGTTTAAAAGATCTTATCATAATAATATTATTCCTTTTAAAATTTGAGTTTATGTGTTTTCCATCAACAGACTCAACAACTTTCAGTATGGGTTAGCTCCGTTGTCTAATTCAAAGAACTAATTAATTAGGTACTAAGTACTACTATTTTATACATGTACAGTGTTTCGAGCACAGAAATAGAATGTCAAAGAACAACAATGTCAATAAACAGGTGAGCCGAAAACTAATGCATACATTTTATATGAGATACGTAAAATATGACTTAGATTCATAAAATATGACTATATATTGCAAAGGAAATTAATAAACTATGTTCCATACTGTTTTCTTCGTCGATGAACGAATAAACGTAGCGAAATTTGGTTTTAGAGAAATGTGTGGCAAAATCTAATTTACCTGTGAAAAGTGTGATTACTTGGATTATTTCTTTTTGTCACATCACAATTACTTAGAGCACAAGACACCATGGCTCCACCATACCTTTATTTTAAATTCTAATTAAGATTAACAAATATTTTAAACAAACTGTGATTGCTCATTTGCTAGGCGGGAAGCTAGGGGCTCTTACTGTAAAAAATGTTGGCACATGTCACTTGATCCTTTGTCTCTTTTTTACATAGACCGTGTCCGTATGATGTTGACTTCTCTTTTCCACGCTTTATTGGTCTTCTTGAGCGCAGCGAAAATTTTTTTATGTCTATGGTTTCGAGCAATGAAAACTAAAATTTTCACCTATAGGTACCCTGCACCTATAGGAAGGAGAGAATTTAATAAACTCATTTTCTTCGCAAACTGTCGTTATCGTCCCGCCACCAGCAGCCCGCCAAGTGCAGGCAGATATTAAAATGGCAGCTTCCGCATCCGTCGAACTTCAAATGAAAATTGAAATGGCGGCTGTGAAAATGATGGTTTGATAAAGTTTGTTTACTTAGAGGTGAATTATAATGAAGACAGAAATAAAATCGAAATTAAGTTTGATTGGCTACTTTGTATTTTATTTACGTTTATGTAAGTAAGTAAAGTAAATAACCACAATAACTACTTTCGACCTCTATTGAAAATCAAAATATTTCTCATGGTTGTAGCTCTGATAATTTTAAATCTTAAAGGTTTTTTTAGTGTAAATGCTTTTTAGTTTTTAAGACCCGTCATTTTATGCTCAATTTTTATAGGTAGCTTTTTATTTTATTATCGGTGATTCTGTTTGTAAACCACATGACAGCTATTAAGCCTCGATTACATACACCGATTTAGCAACCTAGCTAGGAACCAATTTAGAGTTGCCACCCATATGAATAAGTTCAATTTTAACAGTAAATTTGCACAAATAACGGAAAAGTCAACATTTTTTATGATTTTTTATTTTCTATTCACATCTACAATCTTAAACAATGTTTACATTTCCGTTAAAGTGTTAATTCAATTTTAAAATCGATGTTATTGTACAATATTTTATTATAAGTATAGTACGGGTGGCAACCCGAAATTGGTTCCTAGCTAGGATGCTAAATTGGCGTATGTAATCGAGGCTTTAATGCAAAATCCATAGACTTAAGAAAAAATTTTTGCTGCGCGAAATCAAATTGACATTTCATTTTCTTAATGTTAAAAAAGCAAAAGGAATCAAGGTTTACGGAGCCTTTAATTAAAATCACTTTAATTTCACAAAAGTACGAAAGTAACAACAGTATGGAAATTATACCTTTGCCACAACCTGTCAAAACCACAACATAGGTAGTACCTATTAAAATACGCCTAGCAAAGGAATTTTCTCCATTCTGCTGTTACTTTCGTACATTTGTAAAGTCGAAGAGACTTTATTTTTTTATTTTTTTTTCACGCACACTCCATCCATCTATTCTGCGGTTTTCCTCTTACTTTCCAGCCCTCATCATCCATATCCATTACTCTTCTAGTAACATGTCTTTCTTCCCTTCTCATAACATGCCCAAACCAAGCCAGACGATTTCCTTGCAGCTTCTCTGTTACTGGTGCTACTTTCAGACTTCCTCTGACATACTCATTTCTTATTTTATCCATTCGCGTCACACCACACATCCACCTCAACATTTTCATCTCTGCTACATGTAATTTCCTTTCATCCATCTTCTTCATAGCCCAACATTCTGACCCATACATGACTAATGGCCTTATTACGGACTTATAAATTTTCACCTGTCTCTAATAAGAAACGAAAATACATACCACCTAATCTTTAAGCATTTCTACCGAGAAATAAAGCATTTCTTGCAGAATTTCGTCGCTAAAATTATTTGTTCCCATAATGCGATTATAAGAATCGTGTCGACGTCAACTAATCCAATTGCCAATATCGGCTTCTTTCTTCGCTGGTTCTTATTTTTTTTATTTGCAGACATTTTTATGCACAACGGAATAGATCTTGGCCTTCACCTCACATGATGTTAAGTGACGATTAGGCCGAAGGTGGAAGCGCACTACACCCGGAATCCTCATCACTGAGGAACTGACTATCTTACCTCTAACTGCCGGAATACAACAATTTTTAAATTGTTGTTATGGCGTCAGACTTACTTAGGTAAGATGGTGGTAGCTAGCCAGGCGGACTTGAAATAAGCCCTACCACCAACCAAACATTTTAAAGACGTTTGACGACAGCTTGGCGCAGTGGCAACGTAGCCTCTAAGGGGAAAGTCTCGGATTCGAATATGGCGAGTCATGGATGTTTAAATTCTTAATTGTCTATGTCTGTTCGTATTTTTACGAATATTATAAATGCGAAAGTCTGATTGTTTGTTACGCCGTCACGCCTACTGAACCAATTATAATGAAACTTTACATACACGTTGTCAGGGGTACAGAGAAGAACATAGAGTTCCTTCAAGAAAAAAAAAACTGTTCCCGAGGGATGTTTAAATTCTTAATTTGTGTATTTCTATTCGTATTATTCGTTATAGTTCAGACTTCGCTTGGTTCAGATTCAGATAGCCAGTTCCTCAGTGATGAGTAGAGACCGGATTATATGCAAATGCATATTGCATACCTATGCATTTGCATATTTAACCCCTTATCAGTGGTAGTTGCATATTTTGGCAAAAAAAATGAAAATAATGCATAATAAATAAGTATGTTATTTACGCTTGATCTCGTTCATCGTTCAGATGTCTAACATGTCCAAACAATGGCACCTATTTAAATTCTGTCCAGTCACCTCAATGTCAGTGGAAGTAGAACACTAGAACAGTCCTTTTCGCTTACAAAATATATTAAGCTATCATAGACACAATTTGTCTTCAGAACATTTGGTACAGTACTTAAGCACCAGCCATTTTTACTGCACTTTTTTTTACTGAACAGATGTACCGTCAAACGGGGTGAATAGAACTGACGGGGGGAATAGAGAAAATTCTTGGGATAATTTTTAAGGCTTTTTATGGCAAACTCGGTATCCCCAGTAAAAAACCCGCAACTTTCATAATTTGTTTGTATAATTTTTCTTACTCTGGCAACTTTTTATTTGTGGCAACATCGCTAAAAACGTCAAAACTTAATGTCAAAGTTGACAACAAAAAAAGTTGTTACGTTACGAGGGAGTTTAAGCCTCCGTATTTCGGTGAATTTTGGTCATAATAGTCTGAAGTTATCTTTAAATCACGGTCAGTGCAGTTATAAATATATTGTGCTATAATTATTAAGGTAAGAATAAGCATTATTATTTAAAATTGATCTTATTTCGTAAGCCTTGTGTTCTTGAATTTTTTGAGGTGATTAGACACACGAAAGGGGTAAATAGACACGCCTGAGGGGTTAATAGGCACGCAAATATGGTCAATAGGCACAGCAAAGGGGTGATTAGAAATTATAATTTTACTTAAAACTAATAATTAAAGATATAGGTACCTTCTCGATTTTGCTTGCCTTTAACCTAAAAAAAATATTTAAGGAACCTACAATGAGGCAGCCTTATGAATTTTTTCTAATCACCCCTCAGGCGTGTCCATTGACCCCCCAGGCGTGTCCATTGTCCCCTGATGGGTGGTAATTAGAAATCACGTATATTTTGTGTCTTTTTTAAAAAACTACAAACATATCCTAATAGAAACTAATTTATTTCAATTGTTTGGCCTAAGACTCAATAAATACATGCTTAAAAAATGGGTAATCAGTTCTGCAACATTACGAAAATCGTTACCAAAGTTCGAAACCCTATCTATTCACCCCGTTATACGGTACATTTATAAAGGTAAATTTCAATGTCAAATAAACTTGTAGTTGATATTTTCGCAAATACGATTGTTATTGTTGAGTTATTTGTTACCTTTTAAGAGTTAAAAACACCTTAAAAAAACATCTTTTTGTTATTTCATGTTGCATATTTTGGCCCTTTTTATGGATTTTCGTGCATATTTTAGCTATTTTTCTTGCATATTGCATTGCATAGAATCCGGTCTCTAGTGATGAGGATTCCGGGTTTTCGGCCTTATCGTCACTTAACATCAGGGGGCTTTTGCATAACAAATTACAAGCTAATATTATTAGTGAATTTCTATGGAAAAACACTAATAATATTAGCTTGTATTTTGTTATGCAATAGGCTCCAGGTGTAGTGAAGGCCAAGTACTATTCCGTTGTGTAAAAAAAAGCGTAGAATTTTTCTACAAGATATAATGAAAGAACACTATAACAAACGGTAAACAACCATAATAAATTAAGATCACCCATCCAATTCCAAACCTTTGCGAAAGGTGCTCAGCTTTTATTAACGCCGTACGTAATATACTTACTTACCTTTAATAGAGTCGTGTTTCTTCCCAAGAAACAACTTTCACTCATTCGATAAAGTTTCGTAATACAAGATTCCTAGTTAACATGGTGTTAAATAGTAAATTCAATTAACTTAAGTTAGAATTAAATCAATAATCAATTTAATTCAATCGAATTTTTATATCAATAAAGTAGAGGTTGATTTTCAGTAAGGCGCTATTTAATTTAAATTGCGTTTAGACACAAATTAGTTTTTGAACGAGTGTTATAAATTTAATAAAACAAAAGTTACAAGACTGGTAGGAAAAACACATGCCTTTAAAAACTTACAATAAAAAATAAATGTAGGTACAAACGTTCGAAAAAACAAAAGATAAAAACCACACTTTTAAAATTGGAATAAGTACACAAAACTATTGATCAAAAACATGTTTGCGAGGAAGCTTTTGCTGTCCGTGTCGCAAACAGCAATTTAAGCTCCATACAGTTTGCCCAGAGCTTTTCACACAAGTACCAATTTACTCTACAGAGATATGCGGGCGATTTTATCAATGACTTCCAGAAAAAAGCCAAAAAGATTCAAGAAATAAAAAGTACTGGCTGTATGGCTTACCACAGACTTACGGAAACCAATTATTTCACAGCATGAAAAAACCCAAATAATTAAACACGAAATTTGAAAATCGAACGTAGAGTTTTTAGGTACTCACCTATCTCGAGAAAGAAGTTTGCAATCAGCACACGGTGCAATGTTTTAAAAATCACAGCACTGGATTTCGTCACTGTTTTGAAAACACACAATTAAAATACACGGATTTTTTCGGGATAAATCACAGGGACACACGCACGACTTTGGCCGAGGAGGGGCGAACACGAACTGGTGAAGGAATATTGTTTGGTAGGACTGGTTTGAGTGGTGTTGCGAGCTTTTGAGTTTCAGTTACCCAGATTTCCTTTGCCATTTTTACCCTTATCCTTTTCTTTTTTAAAACTAGGTAAGGTACCTGCCTTAAACATAGATACTTACTTAGGTAAGCTTTATTTGAAGAAATATCGCCATGAGACCAGTACCTTGATTAGGTACGTAAAGCTGTTGCTAACAATTCTCGATTGAAATCGATTGAAAGCGCGGTTGCATTGCTGCTTTAGTTAAGATAGTTGTCACATTGGTTCTTACTAAAGCAGCGATGTAACTGCGATTTCTGTCAGAGTTGATTGCAACAAAGTTACGTAATTACCCCCCTGGGCTTTATAACGTTATCAATTAACAGTAAAAATAACGTTACGTAACGTTATTTTTAATATGATACCTTGATAACGTTATTTTTTTTAACGATACCTAGTAACATAACATTAATTTAACGTTATTTTTAACGGTAATTTTATAAATATTGCGTATTGTAGGTAGGTACCTCAATACCTACCGCAGAGACTGATCACGTCACGGCGGCATCAACGTCAAGGTTTTGACGCAGATCGTCACTTTCGCAAATGGTCATCGCGAAAAATTTGGTCACTTTCGCAAATGGTCACTTTCGCAAATCGTCACTTTCGCAAATGGTCACTTTCGCAAATGGTCACTTTCGCAAATGGTCACTTTCGCAAATGGTCACTTTCGCAGAATGTCATTCGGAATATTTTTCTTTTTTTCTCCTATATGTGAAAATTGTGAATGACGTTCTGCGAAAGTGACGTTTTGCGAATGTGACCATTTGCGAAAGTGACGATTTGCGAAAGTGACCAAATTTTTCGCGATGACCATTTGCGAAAGTGACGATCTGCGTCAAAACCAACGTCAATTACACATTGCTTTTAAATATTTTTATACAGTATCATAATAACGTTATCAAGAAACGAAAAATTAACGTTAAAATTCTGTTTTACCGTTATAAATTTTACCGTTATTAATGTCCAGTTTTAACGTTATTTTTTTTAACGTTACTAATTTTTAACGGTATTTGAAGCCCTGCATGAGACAAAATAAAAAAACTTGCTGTGTACAATCTACTTTCGGCATATAATTAAATTAGTGCTGCGATCGCATTTTTTTTTAGCACTGACACCTACTGGGTATAGTAATGCCTAGCTCGCTACATGGTGATCTCTATAATAAAGCCGAATATGGTAGATATAGTACTATGCATACAATACAACATCGGAAAATTATGATAATATAAACGCAGAACCACCTAAAAACGGTGGTTTTAAACAAATAAGAAAACAAAATTTATGAAAATACTAGTTTCCACCCGCGACTTCGTCTGCGTGGACATTTCATTTTCATTTCATTTCAAATTTCATCCAAATCTGTTTAGCCGTTTTTGCGTAATTGAGGAACAAACATCCAAACCCAAAAACTTTCACATTTATAATATTGAGTAGGTTGAGTATGAAAATCCGAAAGGGGCAGCCCTAGACGCCGACAAACTATCGTTTTCGATACTCAGTTCCATTATTGAGCATAAGCAAACATAATTCCGGTCTAGGGTTGCCAATTTGCATACACTAGCTTAGCTAGGCATAGTTTATATAAAAATTTTTTTTTTTCAGTTTCAGTTACAATGTACAACTGAAGTGGCCAACTTCAGAGCGCTTGCCGTACAAAACGATCCATTTTAATTTTTAATCTGTAAAATTTACTCTTTGCCATACATTTTCGAGTAAAGTTGCAGCGGATCAGGGACCCCTTGTTTTCGCATAATGGTTTTATACCTAATTTGATTTGGCATATATGTTTTTTGTTATAATAATACTTTGGCATAATTGATTTTTGGCGTACTATTTATATTAGCATAATTATCATTTAGACTAATTTGTTTTCGCATAATGTTATTAACGGATCACTGTCTATTGTAAATTTAATCGCATTGTAAGTTATTTTCAGGCTTTATAATCTTCGGGATATTTTTCTCCCCACAAAAATTCTCCCCGTCTCCCGGGTAAATTTCTGAGCCAGCCTCCCCAAACTTGATACCTGTGCACTCACACAGACGCGCCGATCCCTCCGAAGGGCCGTGTGTGCACGGGTTCGATTCCCGCACTGTCAAAAGTTGACGCGGTCAAGTGTGATACGGGCTTATGACGGGCGGCGTTTATTCGTGTAAAAAATAGGAGAAATTCGGTTGGTTTCATGATATTTGAGCTTATGAAAGCTCTACCTATTTTTGCTGTATACAATACAGTGGTGGCCACATAATTAGAAACACCAGTCGATTTTCATACAAACGAGGTAACTTTGAAGCCTTGGTTCTCCGCCAGGGATTGACCTAGCTGTGATCTGATGATGGCCATCCAGGGAGTGAATGGAGGAGATCCAGATGGCTATACACACCCAACTGGTCTGATAAGCTCCACCATTTATTTAAATTGCCATCATCAGATCACACCCCGTTTAATCCTGGGCAGAGAACCAAAGCTTCAAAGTTACCTCGTTTGTATGAAAATAGGCCTGTGACATAAGAATTTATTCTTATGCCTGTGACCTTAGAATAATAACACCTAGAAGCCGTGTCCTCGTATGCAAAGTGAGGCAACTAATACTAAGCCAGAATGGCTTAGTTTTCAGATTTATATTCTTCATATGTTACCTAGTCGTAACCAAAACCTAATAATATAGTAGGTACCTACTTATCTAATCTCTTAAATGTAGGAAAATTGAAACTGTTTTGTACTTATTCGGTACTAGCGGCCGCCCGCTGTTTCACCCGCGTGATTCCCGTTCCCGTGGGAATATCGGGATTAAAAGTATCCTATGTTTTAATCCAGGCTATCTACTATCTGTGTGCCAAATTTCAACAAATTCCGTTCAGTAGTTTTTGCGTGATTGAGGAACAAACATCCAAACCCACAAACTTTCACATTTATAATATTAGTAGGATAGTACCTAGGATAATTAGGTAATAATGGCGAATAAAAATCTGAAAACGGAGCCATTTTGGCTGTTTTAGTTGCCTCACTTTTGTCAGTGCGCTTTGTAGAGAACTATCGATCTAGGTGTTATTTATGGGTACCTATGCATTAGGTACAATACAATGCCGAAAATTCATAATACATAGGGGAGGTCAGCTAAGCGCGGCCACCCTAACTTTGACTTTAAAAAAATGCTGTTAAAAAACAGAATTTGGAAAAGTATTTTATACCAATAGATAGGGAATTCATTAAACTTTTATAACGTGTAATCGCATTCCGTGAAAACTTGAATAATTTCTTTTAATTTGTAAATTACGAAAACTCGTCAAAAAACCGCTTTGCCCAAGTGAGCGCCTAAAGCGGCCATGGGGGTAAGGGCAAAGTGGTCATTCCAAAAGATTACAAGAAGTTTACCCTGGATTTTCTTAACAAAATGAACAAAAATCTTTCGCATGTTGCTGCGGCCACATGCTGGTTCCGACCACTACCAAATGGCTGCTCGGGGTGGGGCGGTAGGTTTGTGCTGCATATCAAAACATACAACATTGTACTATCGTTATAAGTTGCCGAGAAATGAGGCATGGCCGCTTTGCCTCCTATGGCCGCATTGAGCTGACCTCCCCTACGACCGAAATATCAATACTTATAACACCTATTTTCAAAATACCGAACATACTAAATGTCGAAATCCGATAGACCGAAACATGAAAGACCGATTATTACCTAAATGACCGAAAGTTTCGAAATCCCGAAAGTTCTTCTTATTCTTTTTCTTCTTATCGAATGAGGGTTAAAAGTTGGCCACCTCGTGTTAGAGTTTATCAAGCCGCCTCTTAGGCCTCTAACTTGACTTTGGCTCGAAAGTTTAAAACCCTTAAAGTTAAAATGTCGATACTTATAACTTACCTCTACCCAGGCCCGCCGCTAGCTGTTTGAGCGCCCGCGTGCAAGAGACCAATTTTGCCGCCCCCTACTACAAGTGGGTGATTTCCTGAAAGATGCCTTTATCTTTGTATCCACTCTCTATGTAGAAGTCTAGTCGCGGCGTGCGAAGCGCGCCGCGCGCTCCGGGACATATGGCGATATGATTCTTCCCCGCGCTTAGTTTTTGCAAAATTCTACACAAGTAGGTGGTTTCTTGAAAGATGCCTTTATCTTTGTACCTAGGTACTTCTTATGTAGAAGTCTATTCGCGGCGTGCGAAGCGCGCCGCGCGCTCCAGGACATGCGACAATAGGGTATTTTCCAAATTCTTTAAAACTGCTTATATTAAAAGATTGAGACGAACGATTTAACAGAAAAATATTAAAAGTATAATTAATGTCTTTTTTCTTCATTAAATCAATTAATGTTAAATTATTTTTAAATATTTTTGAATTTACCGCCAAAACGCTCGGTTCGACGACGTCTACTGTGTGACGTCATCTTTGTGTAAACAATAGAGTAAATTGTTACACAGACTACATAGGTGTTCAAATTGTTTACACAAAGTTGACGTCTCACAGTAGACGACATCGAACCGAGCGTTTTGGCGGTAAATTCAAAACCATTAAAAATAAATTAGACTTTAATTGTTTTAATAGAGAAAAAAGACATTAATTTATTTATTTTTATTTTTCTGTTAAATCGTTCGTCCCAAGCTTTAAATTTAAGCAGTTTTCAAAAAATTGGAAAATACCCTATTATGTTCGGACAAAATCATTACAATCAATGGATGGTGCAATGATTTTGTCCAAGCGCGATGAAATATCAGGGGCCCTATTTTGGAATCCTTCGGCTAATTTTCTCATTCATTTCAGTCAAATGTCGAACGAAAATCAGTAGAAAAGAGCGCTCGACGCCAAAAACTTAACTTTTAATTTATTATATGAATTAATTAATTATAGAATTAATTTAAAAGTAATGTTTTATATTTTAAGGGGTAATCTTTAAATTAAATTTGCCAGCCGAAGGATTCAAAAATAGGGCCCCAGGTCTTGAATGAAATCCGAGCGGAGTTCGGTTTAAACTCATAAAATCCAGTCTAGATCCCTATCTATCCCCGCTGCCAGAACACAATGCGAAGCGGTATAGGCAAGGCAAGAGAAATAAATTATTTATTTCTAATAAATTATTTAGTTATGGGTCATTCTCGGCATAGCCGCTCAGAGGGAGCCAAAGAGCTGCATGCAGCTCGCGAGCCGCGGTTTGCCGCTTCTTCACAAGTGGGTACAAGGATAGATACATCTTTCAAGCTTCCTGAAATTAAGTAATGGATCTGGCGTCGTAGCTTGGTTAGGGGCTGGCAAGGGGGGGCGTCTGCCAGGGGCGCAACCCTCAATTTGCTGACCCATAGCACAGAATAAATAATAGTACAAGTCCCATAGCTAGAATATACTCAATAAGTCTTGGGACGCAAAATTCAAATTTTGCTAGGGGCGCTCATTATCCTAGAAATTAGTTTTTGGGCGCAAAATTCAAATCAGTGTCGCTCAAGATCCTAGAAATAAGCCTTGGGGCGCAAAATTCAAATCTTGCCAGGAACGCTCATATCATGACCCTTCTTCAACCCTAGCTTCGACGCTTGGATCTGTCGATTTGCCGCCCCCCTAGACGTGCCGCCCGCGTGCGGTGCACGCCTTGCACGCCCGCTTGCAGCGGGCCTGCCTCTACCTACACAAACACATACCTACATTTATGAAAGTAGGCGTTGCAGTTAATTTGTTTTACTCAAAAATGCTTGTAAAATGGTCATTATTTTGACAAAATCCACCAATCGAGTTTAAAATAGTTTTTACGTACGGCCAAACCACCATTAGACCTTTTGATTTTCCAATTTCATCGACTAATATTGTACCTACTCTTGTCTTTTCTGATGTCTAAAGTAAAAAAAACGGCCGCGCAGCGCGATTTTTTGTCAGTTTCATCCACTAATCTTATAGTAAGTCGTTTTACATTTACATACCTAGCCACACAAATGAATTTGAAATTTAAAAACATTTTTATTTCTTACAGAAAAAAAATATTTTCGTTTTTTTTCGGTGCCAATTATGGTGCCCCCAGACGTGATACTCTAAGTGGGCTAATCCGGCACTGGGTCCTCTCACAGCAAAATTGTTATATTTGCTGCATGCAGCTAACGTGGTTTTAAATAATTTAAAATTTTAATTAATGTGGTTTAAATGAATTGCCAAAGATTTTTCAGCAGCAAATTTAGATTTCCATGGTTATTGGCGTTAATAGAATAAACTATGTCGGGATTTACACCATGTACCTGTTTATTTTTGAGACTCTGATATTTCGGCGCAGTTGCATGCGCCATGATCACGGAAGAACTGTCGATTGTTGCGTGCGGGTAGATGTTATTGGCAGACGAATCGGTTTATAAACATAAAAGCTGTCCAAAACAACGATGCGCAAAAATCGGCCATTGCTGAACATTTAATTCATTCGGACACAAATCACTGGATCGAGTTACATAACCCCCAGATTATTTCAACAGAACGCCACTACATACCAAGAATGGTCAGGGAAGCGATTGAAATTACCAAATACAAAAATTTCAATCGTGAGGATTGGTTTAAATTGTCGAGTGTCTGGAATCCAGTAGTCCGGTTGTGTAAAAACAACAAAAATAAAAAAAGTGCCGTTTCGCGTACAGATACAGTGAGTGTCGTGTGTCGAGAACAGATTCGAGTGAATAGTGAGTTTGCAGACAGTGGTACCGGTATCGAACGAAAAGAACTAGACGGAGGGTAGATCGATTCGTCTGCCAATAACATCTACCCGCACGCAACAATCGACAGTTCTTCCGTGATCATGGCGCATGCAACTGCGCCGAAATATCGGAGTCTCAAAAATAAACAGGTACATGGTGTAAATCCAGCAAATTTAGATTTATTAATTACTGTATCTCTTGTTCTCTAATTGAAAGAACAATATTAAATATTGATTTAACTATGCTAACAGATTTTTGGTATGTTCGTCACTACTCCAGGCCACGACATTAATTATCTCATCTTTATCCA
Source organism: Agriphila tristella (assembly GCA_928269145.1). Classification (NCBI taxonomy): domain Eukaryota; kingdom Metazoa; phylum Arthropoda; class Insecta; order Lepidoptera; family Crambidae; genus Agriphila; species Agriphila tristella. Next base: position 15,148,058 of record OV743448.1, on the reverse strand, counting down.
AGTCAGTCTTTTGGGGGCCCCTTGAGCCGGGGGCCCTCGGCGATCGCCGACCAGCCGCCCTGGCCAGACCGGGCCTGTAGGTACCTATGTGTTATGATGTCAAAGATTGTTTACAATGAGCGGTTTTCAAAAGGCAGTTTAAAAAACAAAAATAGTACCTAAAAGACGGCTAGATGTCGTTGTTCAACTAAGTACGTAACTTTTTAAGAAAAAAGCAAAGGATTTTGTCAATTTGACATGTACGTCGCCTACCGCCTAACTCTATCGCTTTGACTCTGGCTTTGGTTTATGACGTCAGTGTCGACGTCGGTAACGACGTCGTGTTGGGCTGGCCCCAGACCTACCAGTTTCATTTCTTTGATTTGCTGTGCTACCTTGCTTGAAAGACCGCCGGCCAACCAGGGTAATTTTCAATCTATCGCATTTTGGGACTAGACCAAATTGGCAAGATAGCCATCAGCTTGGTGTTATCAAATATCATCGCCTGGATTGCGAAGTAGGAAGCTTTTAGGAGATATGCCACCCTAAACATGGACTCCAATCGTTAAAAATAAATCTATCGCTTATTTATACAAGATGTTTGGTAAAGCCTTATAAAGCTGAATATGGTAGATAGGGACCATAAATCTGAACAACTTTTACTATGGGACCAAATCTGAAATCGCGAAAAAAAATGAGCTGTTTCATACATTTTGATAATTTCGTTATTAATTTTTGTATGAAACAGCAGTTTTTTTTAAACTAAAACTTCGCTTTGCAACTCAGACGACAATATTTGATAACCCCAAACTAATGGCTATCTTGCCAATGTGGTCTGGTCAAAATATGCGATAGATTGAAAATGAGCCTCTTGGCCGGCGGTCCATGGTAGAACAGCAAAGCAAAGAAATGAAACCGGTAGGTCTGGGGCCAGCCTTATGATATGACAAGGACGGATAGAGCCTAGCTATCGCTTTGAGTTAGGCGGTAGGGCCCCTGGGAGTAAAATTAAAAAAAAACCTACGTAGTTGAATAGCGCCATCTATCAACATAAAAATAAACTAAAATTCTCAGCTGTCAGAAAACCGCTCATTTTATGATGGCGATAGCTGTCAGATATCTATGTAACTTGACATTGCTTAGATATTTTTGATTCATGAATGTGCTCAATGGCTCAAATATTTAGGAACTCGACTGTACCTGTAGCCTGTGACCATGACCAACCAATGATAATAAAAGTGACTACTTATTTTTGGTCGCGAGAGCATTTTTACCTATTTTCACGGTTTATGATAGTATAGATATGCTTCTGGCTTTGCCATGGCAGTCTGTAAGGACATAATTTCCACCAAAAAGCGCTTTAAGCGAGCCTGCGTTCAGAGGTTATGCGTCAATGTCGAGCGCACGCAGCATTATTGAGATTTATTGGCGGGAAAAAATATATCGGCGACCGCAATGGCGGCGATTTTCGGAGGGAAATGTTTATGGGCGTTGTAAATTATTATTATAGGCATCACTTATGGCTCGTAGCAAATACATACATAAGTAATCATACATGATAGCGACAGTTAAATGTTTTTAAATAAAATGTAGGTTTAATAGTATCAATACACCGCTACGCATACACAAAATACGCGTTCCGCGCAATCCCCAACTGATTTCATGATGTTTGCCGGCTACTGTACTATCGTGTATTTATCCTAATTTATGTACACTGGCCTGCAAAACTAAGTACTACAGAGGCCTATTTTCAGACAAACGAGGTAACTTTGAAGCTTTGGTTCTCCGCCCAGGATTAAACGTGGTGTAATCTGATGATGGCCATCCAAGGAGTGAATGGAGAAGATTCAGATCCCCATACACACTCAATTGATCTGATCAGCATTCTAAGAGCTGTAAGGATCAGAGTTATCAGTTACAGCATTTCCATACATTTTAATGCTATTTTCGTGGTTTTTTTTAAACATATCCAAACAGCTCTTAGAATGCTGATCAGATCAATTGGGTGTGTATGGGGATCTGAATCTTCTCCATTCACTCCTTGGATGGCCATCATCAAATCACACCCCGTTTAATCCTAGGCGGAGAACCAAAGCTTCAAAGTTACCTCGTTTGTATGAAAATAGGCATCTGTAGTACTTAGTTTTACCAAGAACTTTTGTAAGTGATACATAAAAAATATTTTACAAAGCCCCTAAAAAAAGCCATACCATATTTTATCGCCGAAATGTGCCGCCATTGCAGCTCAGGCTGGCATTTTTGACATTAATGCTATACAAGGTGCATTTATAACCACTCTCCAAATTTTAAGGATAGGTTCAGTGCATGAAACTGAGCCACTTTCTCTATGAAACATAGGGTCAAATATGTAAAAATAATATTAACTTTTAAAAAAATCAAAGAGATCACGTGATCAGTTTAGTATGGGATGACCAAAATTTTTTGGCGAAATTTGACACATGTTTCTTAGAAAAAGTTGTTTAAAAAATTTGGATGGTAAGTTCAAAATGACCCGATATCAATTTTTATAAGTAAAATTATTAATAAAATAATACAAGATGTTTACAATATTTGAATTTATTTCTCTCAAAAATACAATACCAGATTATATTAATTATTGTCACATTACATTTAAGGCATTTGTTTTAAACTATTTTAAAATACTAAGTAATTCAATTAGACACAATGCGATTAAATTGGCAACAGACAGTGATTTGCGGCAACTTCAGTGCTTGCGGTACAAAACGGTACGTATTTTAATCTGTAAAATTGTCTCTTTGCCATTCTGACGGATGTAACAAGACACTCAACGAAGCCGAAGTCCACGCATTCCGCCCATCATCAGGATCATTTATGTCTTTTAGACTATACCTGGGAAACCAGCTACGAAGTTATTGAAGGTCAAAGACAATTTTTTTATGAAATCTTATTTTATTCGTTATTTCCTCATTTTTGTCTACAGAAACATTATGAAAATTTTAGGTATTTCGTAACAAACAATGGCTTCAAAACGTCATCACTCAATGTATCTCATGAGCACGCACATAAACGTTGCCTTTCATTCAACTCGGCCGCACGCAGCTGTGTAGCATACACTCGCAGGCGCGGTATGTTGTACGCGTTACATTGCGTGGTAATGTATGCAATGCTTTTTTAATCCCAAAATTAAAATCGTTTCCTAGCAATAATTTTGAACAGCAATGGTCCTGATGATGGGCAGAATCCGTAGACCTCGGCTTCATTGTCTTGTTACACCCAGTATACAAAGATTTGAAGTAAAAAACATATTTTTTTATTACATTTTTGTCCCAAATTTTCCCTACACAAATTGAAATTGTTGTCACTGTTTGCGCATCGCACGGTCGACCCGCGCGAGCCCCTTCCCGCCACCCGCCTTCCCCCGCTCGCGTCGCTTGCGCGAGGGTGAACGTGCGCGCCTAAATTTTTTGGACATAAAAAGTGGCTGAAAACTTTAAAAAGAAATAATTCATAATTATCTCACCAAATTTTTTTATTGCTTCTTTGAACTTATATTTGATTTTGTAAAGAGGTCGCACACCGGCACACCCTGTAGAGTGCGCTGATTTAAATATAACGTGGTTTACCAGGATTTTAGCTTTTACACAATATATTTTAGCGTGTTCTGACAAGTAACGACAATTCTTCACTATGAATTATGTTATCAAAGCAAAATAATCTCATTAAATGCAATATGTTTGTAGTAGGTATTTTCCGAATACAACTGATACTGTCTAAAGCGCCATCTATGCTGTCTTTGTGGAAGTGCATTGCACTTGCATAAAAAAAAATAAGAAGATTAGGTAGATAAAACAATTTATTTTTGAACTAAGCAAAATTTTTTTTATCTTTCTTGGGTCGTTCTTTAGTTTAAGATTATTTAGAGGAATAATAAAGGAATGTTTTCTTTTAGTAATAGCCATTATCAATATTAAGGCTTTCCCTCCAACTTCCGTATTTTTTTCCACCTTGTATACAACATTATGTTGTGTAAAAAGTAGGTGTTTATTTGTATTACACACCCAGGACACTCCATATAACCGCTATTACACAGACACTACACAGATGACGTTTTGTTTTGTTTGCCGGTGATAAAAAAAAACCATTAGTGATATTAAATGTTTTTTCTTTTTGCCACTTAAATTCACGAAAGTTGACAACTGTTGACACACGCGACTAAACGAGCACACGATTGTGCAACTGTGTGTGTAAGCCAAGGCCACCGTGCCGTTTGTACTGTATGAGCGGCACTGACCATAAAGTTAATATACCTAAATAATATTAACTTTATGGCACTGACATGATATTTTTTTCTATTTAACGAGCGGCGTTCAATTCATATTCGAACTTTTTGGTAAATAGAGTTGCGACGCATTGCTGTGAATATCAAAATAAGTTGACAGTTGATGAACACGACTATTTTAAACGAGCACACGAACACGATTCGACACATGAACTCGCGGGGTGTGGTGAGGTAATTGATTCTGGGGCGGGGCGGGGAGTGTCCTTTCTGTACGTAGTACTTATATTATCTATTCTGTGGTATAAAGTTATTTTAAAACATTGGGAATGCAAAAATCATGAACACAATATTCTTACTTAAAACCTTAATTCATATTTTGGTCCCAAAATCAGTCATATTACAAAACTAAATGCATCCTTAATACATAGAAAATAAACATCATTTTTTCTCATCTTCGTGGAACTTAAAATTATTTGGAGCTTTCAATCTGCTAGATCTAGTCGGTTTCACTTCTTTAGTTAATTTTCCAGGACTTGTAGCTCTTTTTAAATTTTTCTTTTCAACTTTCGACCTTACAGTCCTACCAGAAGTTTTAGGCATTTCAAGCAAACTAGCTTCTGTATTTAAGGTCGAATTTTCTTTGCCAATATCACCTTTAGGTGTCGAAAATTCAGCTTCCAGATTTTTCACAATGTTACTTCTAAGCGATTTTTTGGAATAAGTTTTTATTGATGTCATAGGTGTAAAGAATTGTTCTGCAGGTGTCGATTTTGGAGTTGCAAAATCACTATCTACGCATTTTGGTGTCATTTTTACATTTTCAGATGGTTTAGTGACTGAAATATCTGGTATTGACCTCGTACGAGGTGTGATAGCTTCAAGAACAGGTTTCGAAGTAACAGGAACAGGTATTTTGAACTCTGCTCTTTTTCTAGTTGGGCGTGTCTCCTTTTCTTCAACTACATCGTCTAAATTAAGTTTAATGACTTTGCGTTTAACTATAGGCAACTCTTCTTTTGTGACTAAGTTTTTAGTCAATTTTGGTGGTTTATTATGTACGTTTACAGGCGTTTTAGGTGGTTCTTTAAAAGGTGATAGTTTCAAATTCTCCATTTCTATTTCCAAACCAATGTCATCCGGTTTGATGATAGCTTTCCTTATTTTAGCAGAAGCCATCATCAAATTCATCACCTCATTCTTTAAATAAAGGTTATTCGAAGTCATATCTTGTAATATTTCATGTATTCTAACAATAAAATCGTCTGCTTTCTCATAAACTTTATTTGACAATTCAAAAAAGGCTGCTTCGATTAAAATTTCAATTTGCACCCTTTTAAAATCATTGTAAACTATTTTCTCAACCATATCTACGACGTAAGTAGCAAATTGATCTTTACATCTTTTGAAATACGACTTAATTTTGTTTTCAGCGTAGGCAAAGCTTTTTATAGTTCCATCGAAGTAATTTCTAGCTATATCCATCTCTTTCGCTCTGTAGTACATCGAAGATTCTAAACCGGAAGTTGTGCAGGCGATTATGAAGCTATTAGGGTTATCACAAAGGCTACAATCACATGTATCATGTTTAAAAAAATCAGGTATTCTAAAACCTAATACTGAAATACACGGTAAGGAAGGACTGAGCTGAGTTTTTTTGAAGACATGGTCTTCTAACATGGTTTCCAAGTTTTCGTGTCTAGGTGTAAAGAGGTGCGGTTTTGTTGGCTCGCTGATGTGGGTTTGGGGTTCGTTGCCCGGTTGTAGACCTAGGATGTGTTTTAGGCGATTGTCGATTTTTGTCTGAAAAAAAAAGTATTGTATAATAACTGAGAGTATTAATACACTAAGGTTTCTGGATCAAGAGAAAAAAAAAACTCAAAAACGATAAAGTTTTGCTGATCATAATGGGGATGAAATCGATAAGTATAAGTTTCTTCTATGGTTTTATTAAACATTTTGTATATTATACTATACATATTATACAGTATATAACATATTTTTATGTATTCACAAAACGGAAACCTCGGGAACAATACTTTTTTTCTGGATGAAAGGTACCCTATGTCCTTCTCTGTACCCCTGACAACGTGTATGCAAAATTTCATGATGATCGGTTCAGTAGTCAAGACGTGAAGGCGTAACAAACAAACAAACGGACTTTCGCATTTATAATATTAGCAAGGATATTAGTAAGGATTTCAACCGCCTCTGTGGTCCGGGGTTCGATTCCCAGTTCAACAATTTTTTAATTGTTATGGCATCAGAATTAATTAAGATGGTGCCGATGGTGGTAGCTACCCAGGCGGACTTGATATAAGCCCTACCACCAACCAAACAGAGTACAATGTACCCACCTGGGAATCAAACCCCCCCACCACTAGACCACAGAAACAATGTAAAACAAAATCTACCAACCTGAGCATCATCCATTTTATGCACATTAGTAATGCCCTCATACAACTTCGCTAACCCTACGCCGCTCGCTACGGGCACGCACGCAGCGCACGCGCACCGTGCGCGTCGCCATAGTAACAACGCACGGCATATGCGTGTGTGTGCGATGCTTGTGGTAGTGATGCGGTACTTTAGGGTTAGCGCTAGGAGACGGCGGGATGACCATTTAGTCTCTAAGTGAAAAAAATACCTATTAGTTACTAAAAATGTTGATAATAATTACTAGGTACTTAATTAGAAAAACATTGCGCTTTCGACCTTTTTCAAGATCTCATTCTCTCTCTCTCTCGCTCTCTCTCTTTTATCAACTCGCATTATCTAGCTTTTACCGTCTCTAAAATGACTAACCAGGTACTTATAACTGATTTATAATAATGCTGATCACGCACATCGTGCGCGTCGCCATAGTAACAACGTACGACATATGCGAGTGTGTGCGATGCTTGTAGTAGTGATGCGGTACTTTAGGGTTAGCGCTAGGAGACGGCGGGATGACCATTTAGTCTCTAAGTGGAAAAAAATACCTATTACACTGGCCTGCAAAACTAAGTACTACAGAGGTCTATTTTCATACTAACGAGGTAACTTTGAAGCATTGGATCTCCGCCCAGGATTAAACGTGGTGTGAACTGATGATGGCCATCCAGGCAGTGAATGGAGAAGATTCAGATCCCCATACACACCCAATTGATCTGATCAGCATTGTAAGAGCTGTAAAGGATAAGAGTTATCAGTTACAGCATTTCCATACATTTTAATGCTATTTTCGTGGTTTTTTCAAACATATCCAAACAGCTCTTAGAATGCTGATCAGATCATTGAACCGAGGATATGACTATTGAACAGTCAAAAAAATATAAATTTCACTTTTTTGCTTGATAGTACTCACCTCATGATTGCAATCAAGTTTAAACCTTTATTTATATCGTAAGAATCACAATTTCACTAACAATATTTTTAAATATTTATTTCTTTATAACTTGTACCCGTTTCTCTGGAATCGCCATCGCCAGAAACGTCAAGTTAGCAGCCCACTTTGAGACCGTAATATCTCGGCTTGTATTGAAGCAATATTATTGAAATTTCGCGTATACGATATTCACTATTTTCTAACAATTTTTGGCATATAAATCACATTGATACGAACTGTATTTCTTAAGGTATCTGCCAGCTTGACGTCAAGTTAGCAGCCTCACAAAGATACTCAAATATCTTTTGAACCATAATATCACTATTTATATGCTATAGTTCACTATTTATCACTATTTATTAACAATTTTTTGACCTAGTCAAAACCTTCTGATTCTATGGTGAGGCTGCCAACTATATAGTACGTTCTGTTAGGGTAAAAATAGTTCAGTTTGTGATACCAGCACCAAATTTTAGTATGTTGCTAAACATGTTATTCTATCTTAAAAACCGTCGGGAGCCCACCTGTAAAGTGCCTGGATCCGGAGATATGACGTCATCAAAATGGCGGCCGCCGTATTTAAAAAAAATTAGATTAATTATGATTTTATGAGCCCTATATACATGTGTGGGGTGTTAAACGAAAGGTAATTAAGTGTTCTATAATTCTATAATATACAACATCAGTGGAATAGTAAAGTTGCGAAAATATTTTAAATTATATGGAAATTCAATACACAAAAGCTCCCCATTTTTTTAATTTAAGTAACCATAATTATTGAACTGATATTTTTAATGGCAAACAAAAAATATGTCCACAAAGTCCATTTAATGCAAATTTGAAAAACTTTAATTTTTAAGTACCTTTACTAACAATAAATAGCGATAAAAATTTTCGAAACGTCGCGCGCCGTCGATTTCTTTTATAGGTCGAATAAAAAAATATTTTTTAGTTATAACAATATGGGTATCCAACAAAAGCTAATAAATAGCCGATTCCAAATGTATATACATTGTGACATTTTTATGTTATAGTTTTGATAGAAACTAAAAAAACATAACTCAGAAATGTGAAATATTGGTAATTTATTAGAAAAACAAAAAAAAACCGTTAATATCGACACAAAAACGCATGAAATCACAAACGCACATGTAATTCCAATTTTTTATATGTTATTAAGTCCCTTGAATACCTTTATACCTAAGTTTACAACCCTGAAACCCTGTGCTGCGGCTCAAAAAACATGTCACTAGTTTCAGTTTCTTTAAAAAACTACCTTAAGGAAGCATTTTTCATGTTACTTTGTCATACACTTTTGCAAAGGTAACTAAATTTGCTACAATTTCAGCTTAACCGAAATAGTCTAGGTCTATTGGTTGTTGAGACACAGCTAGTCAACTATGGTTCTGTGAAAAATTTCCATCTATGACTAGCTGTGTCTCCGCAACCAATGGACCTACACTATTCGGGTTAAACTGAAATTGTAGCAAATTTAGTTACCTTTGCAAAAGTGTATAACAAAGTAACATGAAAAATGCTTCCTTAAGATAGTTTTTTAAAGAAACTGAAACCAGTGAAATGTTTTTTGAGCCGCAGCACAAGGTTTCAGGGTTGTAAACTTGGGTATAAATGTACTCAAGGGACTTAATAACATATAAAAAAATGTAATTACATGCGCGTTTGTGATTTTTGCCTTTTTTGTGTCGATATTGACTGTTTTTTTTTTGTTTTTCTAATATATTACCAAAATTTCACATTTCTGAGTTATGTTTTTTTAAGTTTCTATCAAAACCATAACATTAAAGTGTCACAATGTATATACATTTGGAATCGGCTATTTATTAGCTTTTATTGGATACCCATATTGTTAAACTAAAAAATATTTTTTTATTCGACCTATAAAAGAAATCGACGGCACGCGACGTTTCGAAAATTTTTTTTGCTATTTAGTTAGTAAAGGTGCTAAAAAGTTATAATTTTTCAAATCTGCATTAAATGGAGTTTGTGGACATATTTTTTGTTGGCCATTAAAAATATTAGATTAATAATTATGGTTACTTAAATAAAAAAAATGAGGAGTTTTTGTGTATTAAATTTCCATATAATTTAAATATTTCGTAACTGTACTATTCCGCTGATGTTATGTATTATAGAATTATAGAACACATAATTACCTTTCGTTTAACACCCCACACATGTATATAGAGCTCATAAAATCATAATTAATCTCATTTTTTTAAATACGGTGGCCGCCATTTTGATGACGTCATATCTCCGGATCCAGGCACTTTACAGGTGGGCTCCCGACGGTTTTTAAGATAAAATAACATGTTTAACAACATACTAAAATTTGGTGCTGGTATCACAAAGTGAACTATTCGGGCCATTTTCGAAGCTAACAGCACGTACTAATACGCTAATAAAATATTGCGAATTACTACAACACATAACATGACAAAATAAAAAAATACGAATATGTTGATAAATAAAAAATGGCGTCAAGTTTAAATAATCTATTGGAGAAAGAATATGATCATCATCACTATCTCGTTCTAACTCTCTTTCTCATTACCTATTTCTCTCTCTCTCTCTCTTTCATCTCGGCGCTATTTCAATCTCACTCTCTCTTATCTCGCACTATTTCTCTCTCTAGAACCCCTATCCATAATAACGCATTAATTGCGAGAGTAAACCATTTACCTTTCACTTCACTACTATACAAATGGACTAAGAGCTAGTCCCGGAAATAGGTGAACAATTTACAGAGCGACGAAATCCCTCTAGGATTTAGTGTGGTATAATAGCAAGCCAATCATGTATCTAAGTCGAATATAACATTGCCAGGAAGAGTAGTGCCAGGTGGCATCAAACTTTACCACTTTTTCGCGCATTTTGATGCCGCCTGGCACTACTTTTTCATCTCTGCGAGGTGCCCAGATCTGTTAATAATGATAATATGGCTAACTAGAGGGATTTCGTCGCTCTGTAATTTGTCCACCTATTTCCAGGGCTAGTATAAAATTCTGCAAAGGGCAAAAATACAGTATTATACAATCTTTATGCAATAAAACAACGGCTTACCGGTATTAGATATAGCTAGATAGTGCCTTTGTATGCCACTGGCCACGCTGAGCGCGTTCACGCCATCGCACAGTTGCGCCTGAGCTTCTGTCAAGCGGCCTATTGCTAGATCCACTGGAAAAAATAATAACGAAATGAAAAATCTTCCTCTCCTCAACTCTGCCTTATTCTTTTTATTTACAACTTTTCTCTAGTCTCTCTCTTCTGCCATTTGGAAAAACAAATATCGTTGAAATTTTAAACCTTAACTATACTAGTAGCTCCGTGATTACACAGAATAGATGTTGGGTTTTTCAACTAATAAAATAATAAGTATTTATACTGTGCAAATAATATACGCAGTCCAAGAAGCTTAAACCCACAATGGAGTTTGCACGCCTAGTATCATACTGAAGATTGAAAAAGACTCTTTAGTGACGTCAAAGCGTATTGCTATCTCTTTCTTTTCGTTTTACAATACGTTTTCGTTTCTCACGAACGAACGAACGACGAACAACGAACACGTATTGTAACACTAAAGAAAGAGGTTGCAATAAGCCGTCATGTCACTAAAGGAGCTTTTTTCAATCTTCACTATGACATATGGCCGTGCAATCTCCATTGGAGGGAGGTATAAGCTTCTTGACGCAGTCCTAGCACGTCCTAGGTTCTGTCACAAAGTCACAACCTTGTTTTCAAATCTCGAATATTGGCCAGAATTTTTTTATTGATGAACTTTGACTTTTCCAAAAATGCCGTCTACTTGATAACCTCCTCCTTTTTTTGAAGTCGGTTAAAAATAAAGAACATACTTTGCACCGCTAACAAAAAAGTTTTGTTACATTTTTTATCATTTTTCGACGGCTGAAATATGTTTCTTTACATGTCTCCGCCATTTTGAAGAATTTCGGAAAACTGGCTCTACTAAAAAAATCTATACTTACCTAACTATCGAAACTGCTCACAAAATTTCACGAGAATCGGTTAAGAAATGTGACCTGTAGAGGAGAACAAACGGACAGCCGGAAGGACATACGAAATCATTTTTGCTCAAGCTGAAGCAGAGACGCTTCGCTTCGCGTGCGCTCAGTCAATGGGGAATGGGGATGCAAACTGAGGAACTAATGGCGCCACAAACGCTTATACCAAAATAGTTTGATTGTTTCAAGTGTCAAAATATGTCATTTCATTTCTGACCAGTGTTGCCAATGCCCACGGTCTGGATTACCCAAAAACCTGACTGAAAATCCCCAAATTTGGGGAAAACAAAATCAAAATTCCCTACATTTTCCCCACAAATTTTCATCAACGAAATAAAAGTACTGTTCATATAAATTAAAAATATTATTACAAACTCTTCTTCTCAATACCCAAAAAAAACAAAAAGTAGATAAAAATCGTTAAATAACATATTTTAATGATTTTAATCTACTTTTTATACACCGTCATTTTGTAGTCATTTTAATTAACTTAAGGGAGTGCTCTACTAATGAAAATAATCATTTTTGCCAAAGAAACATGGGTCGAAAAACGACAAAAATTTTGGACTTTCCCATACAAATACAATGTTTTAGCTGTCTAGTTAGTATGGGAGGACCAAAATTTTTTGACGTTTTTTGACCCATGTTTCTTGGGCAAAAATGTTTATTTTCATTGGTACAACACACCCTTAAAATAATTAAAACGACTACAAAATGACGGTGTATAGTTCTTGTTGTTGGTTTTTTACAAGTTTTGATTTTTTTCGATAAACTAAATTACTAATACAGTCAGTGGCACGAATTATGAAAGCGGGTGGGGATGGCGCGGAACGCGTATTTTGGGTATGCGTTGCGGTGAGGGGCGCGAGCGGCGGGAGAGGGGCGCGCGCTATTGGTCGCTAACAAGAGCACATGCGCGAACTTATCCCCACTCCGTCGAAAAATTTTCATGATTCGTGCCACTGACTGTACAAGGGTAAAAACATATTAAATACGTTCAAAAAAAAAATTAAACGTGTTTTCATAAGCGAATTTGTGGGATATTTATTTTCATAATGAAAATGCTTGTTTTTAAAAGGCACAAGTCTTGTAAGTTTTGATAAACAGTAGGGCACTGATGGTCATGAATGTTGCCATAAAATAAACTCAAAAAACCTTCCTATCTACTGGATAAGCTGAAGCCGCGTTAAACTTTATCTAAACTTTTATAACTTCCAAGTTCAGTTCTAGTGTAAAAATCTAAAAACCCAAATTCCCCGCGTTTTCCCCACATTGACGCTCTCCCCACAAATTACCCAAACGGACTAAAAATCCCCGCATATTGGGGAATTACCCACAGATTGGCAACGCTGTTTCTGACATATCAAGTTACCTACTGTCTTAGGAACAAGCGTACGCAGCGACATCTACACTAAGCTTTGCGTTGCCATCCCCATTAGGACACTCGCTACGGTCGTGATTTAAAGTTGGACTCGGCACCCGCAGCACAAATTGACTTTGGTCACTTGTATAACAAATAACTATTTTTAAATACTCACAATTGACTTCAGGATTTGTCTCGTACGCTTCCAACACCCTTGCTTGCACCATTTGTACCAATCTCGCGGCTACACCCATAGACCCAGATTTACTGTAGTATATCTATAACAAAACAAACAATTTACAAAAATAAAAACTTCGAAGGAGGTGCAACTTCGAATTACACTTAGCATGATATCAATTTTGTTTTTACTTTTTTCAGTTATAGGCCAGTAAACTTCTACATTAAAACGCAATGCATAATTTTGATTCCATATCATTGTATGGAACCAAGAAATTGTTTTACCTTTCCCTCTTTTTGGATAAATTGAGAGGTGTCTATGCTTATTTGACATTCTTATTCGAAAAATGGGTACCTGACTAATCTATCCACATAAAAATAATTGCAGAGATGCACAACTTTTTTACCCGACTGGGAGGGTTATGTTTTTTTATTTATGAGATACAAGTGGTCATGTTTGTAAGAAAGTATCGATGTGGGCAGTTACATGTGCCGGTGAGTGTAATTTTTTCAAGCATCATATCTCAAAAACTATTAGACATACGAAGCTGTGGTTTGGCTTTAATTGTTTCAAACTTAATATGATTTCAAAATAATAGTAGCAACTAATGTCAAAAGCCCACAAAGTTTTTGAATTGAACTACAAAAACAAAAAAAAATAGTCTTTCACGTGTGTGCTACCTGCTAGCACAACTTTTTTTGCTCACAAAATGTAGTTTTACACTCCCCTCAAGGGTCCAAATAACATACCAAAACAAAAATGTAGCTTTATATCGCGTTTTGCGTTTTTAGGATTTTTTTAAAGATTTTAGTGGCCTATTATTCAACAGAATTCGAATTGGAATGTTGGCGACTGGCTGGTGGATGGCTTTTATAATACCAAGTGTATTTTAGTTTACTCTTTTTTAATGTCACATGTCAGGTGATATAAGATTTTCTCAATTAATTTCGATAAAAAGCCCATTTTTGACCAGCTATGTCTCTGCAACCAACAGACCTAGACTACTCAAATTAGGGCTCAAATTGTAGAAAATTTAACTAACTTTACATATGAACAAAAAACCTGAAAAATGCTTACCAAACGAAACAAAAAACTCTTTTATTTCGCGAATATATGCCTATTTTTGACTAGCTGTCTCCGCAAACAATGGACATAAACTACTTGGGTTACGCTCAAATTGTATAAAATATAGTTAACATTACAAAATTTTATAACAAATTAACCTGAAAAACGCTTCATTAAGGTAGGTTTTTTGAAAATACTGAAACAAGTGCCAATACCTAAAATAAAAAAATTAAGTTCAAAAATGTTGGTTATTGTGTAATTATTCAGAAACTGCTTAATAAATTGCTTTTTTTTATACCAGAAATAACTTCAACGTTATTGATTTATCCGAAAGTGATACCACATTTGACCTAATAGCTAAACCTGAATTGATATAATTTTTTGGTATGGAACTGTATGTAAGGATAGTTTGGCCCAGCTCAATATTAGTTAGTAGGAACAGCCTACCGATCAGTTTCCATCATGTGACCAAACTTTATCACGACGTGTAACTCCCAACTTTTTTTTGCATAGAGGTTCATATCTACAAGTAGGTATTTATTTATTTTATTTATTTATTTATTTTTGAAGGATATGGAGGATTTAGGAGGCTTTAGGAGGCTGATTTAGGAGGAGGAAGGTATGTCAAAATTGGGTTCGTGTTACCGATTCCCATACAAGTTGTAACTTTACTATTCGATCTCGTTCCGAAGGCTGCTTGATACCGTATGTCAAAATGTTTCGTGCTTCCAAATTTTAGTTCCGTTTACGGACGTAGTGGCGCTGTACTAATTTTCATGCAAAATTGTGAGATTCGAGTAATTTTACACGCGTTATTTTTCTCGATAGCTGTTCGTTCGTGCTAAGGGTACAGAGAACACTATCCGCCCTGCCCCAGAATCAATTACCTCACCCCACCCCGCGAGTTCGTGTGCCGAATTGTGTGCTCGTTTAGTCGTGTCGTGTTTCAACGTTTGATATTCAAAGCGTTGTAGGTACCTATGTAATGTAACTTTATTTACCAAAAAGTTCACTCATACCAAGAAGCTTATACCTCCCTCCAATGGAGATTGCACGGCCATATGTCATAGTGAAGATTGAAAAAAGGTCCTTTAGTGACGTGACGGCTTATTGCTACCTCTTTCTTTAGTGTTACAATACGTGTTCGTTGTTCGTCGTTCGTTCGTTCGTGAGAAACGAAAGCGTATTGTAACACTAAAGAAAGAGGTAGCAATAAGCCATCACGTCACTAAAGGAGCTTTTTTCAATCTTCACTATGACATATGGCCGTGCAATCTCCATTGACTCATACAGTACAAAATGCACGGTAGCCCTAGACTCACACACACAGTTGTGACAGTTGCGCGTGTACAAAAACGTCATCTGTTTATAATGGCGTGGTTGTATGGGGTGCGGTGCTCAAACCTTATGTCAAATACTATAGAAAATGTAAAGTTAATAAATCTAAACCACATAGAAAATATCTAAGTGGTATCCAAAAATTAGATATTAAGCGGAAAAAATTTATGTTGCAGATAAAATCAGCGGAATCCAAACGTACACTTAAACATTCGGGAACAGGAAAACCATACCGCGTTGTTGTAACACAGTATAGCGCCATCTAGTAACAATGTGATGAATTACAAACGCTATGAAATGAAGAAATTAATGTTTACGTACCTACAACCATTGTTTTTATTTTGTGATACAATGAACAGCAAGTGAAAAAGATTTTGAATGAAATATTTGAATCTTATTCATAAAAATAACATACGTCTTTTATACAGGGTGGAAAAAAGAAACAGTAGTTGTAAGGAAGGATGGCAAATACAGACTGGAAAAATACTTTTTTATAAATAGCCTTTCTCAACCGGGAATCGAACGAAAAAATAACACCTGTACTTTTATGATACCAATCGATAGGGTTAATGATAAGGGCCATTTTTTCCTAAATACTTAACATAATATCTAAAATTAAACGACAAAAAGATAACACTTGTCATTTTCCGGCAAAGTCAAGCGATTTATCAAAAAAAACTTTGAATTCAGTTTTACTTATTTAAAAAAATAAAAAATGTTTCCTTGCAGTAAAATTTGCCATCATCGATATTTAGGTACTTTCCCTTCAATTACCTTCTTTTTTCCACCCTGTATACTATACTTTGTAGCTCAAAGGAGATGGTAAAGATATGGTACCACTCGTGAGCACATGCACAAAAGATATAAAAAATGTATGAATTAACATGGTGGCCCCTAAAAATTCAAAACTAATAGAATAATGGGCAAATAAATAAAAAAATAATGGTTTTTTTTATCTACAGAGGCCGTATAAAAAGCTGTTAAATCCTGCCAGGTTTATAAATTGCTGTAGTGATATCTTTTTCTCGTCGTATAGCAAATAAAAGAGATAGATTGATAGCCAGTCAGAAAACTGCCTGGAAATAAGAGGTCATAATCATAATACGGCCCCTGGTAACATCGCCATCATATTCTATTCTACAAGTTCTTACTTTTTTACAGACTTCAAAAAAAGGAGAAGTTTTTTGTATGTATGTTCCTCGATATCTCCTCGAATGGGGAGGAAAAGCGCAATTTTATACCGATAGGTGGCGTTTTGTCTTTGGTACCCGGCCGCCTCAAAGAAAGTGTCAAAACATATGGAAATCTCTTGGAGTATTGCACTTTTTAATTTTATACTGAGAAAATGCCGCATTGTTGTGCATGTTACTGTTAAAATATTGGAGTTCATCGATTTCCCAGTAACAAAAAAAAATATTGGGCAAAAAATATTAAAAAAAGATGCTATTCCCTTCATGAATTTAATGAAGCTTCGCCAAAATAAAACAATATTTGAATTATAACAGCTTTGTTCTACCTTAGCAATTTATAACATACTAGCTTCTGCCCGCGACTTCGTCCGCGTGGATATCAAACGAAATCCTTTTAAGGAACCTTCAACCAGGATCCGGCCAGTCATTTTTACGCGATTAGGCGAGTCCCCATCAAGCGCGCTGCCTCGCGAGGCAAGACATTTGCCGCGTGTGGCGGGCCTCGTACAAGGCTTCCAGTTCCCGTTCCCGCTCCCGCTCCCGTTCCCCGTTCCGTTCCCGTCCCGTTTGCGTTCCCGTCCCGTAAACGTCCCGTAACCGTCCCGTACCCCTTCCGTTTTCATTCCCGTTCCCATCCCGTTCCTGTCCCGTTCCCATCCTGTTCTCGTTCCCGTTCCCGTCCCGTTATATTCCCGTTCCGTTCACGTTCCGTTCCCGTTCCATTCACGTTTCGTTCCCGTTCCCATTCCCATTCCGTTCCCGCTGCGTTCCCGTCCCGTAAACGTCCCCTAACCGTCCCGTATGCCTTACGTTCCCGTTCTTGTTACCGTTCCGTTCCCGTCAGGTTCTTGTTCCCGTTCCCGTTTCCATCCTGTTCTATTCCCGTTCCGTTCCCGTTTCATTCCAGTTTCGTTCCCGTTCCGTTCCCGTTACGTTCCTTTTTCATTCCCGTTTCGTTCCGTTCCCGTTCCATTCCCGTCCGATCCCGTCCCGTACTCGTCCGGTACCCCTTCCGTTCCCGTACCCGTCCCGTTCTAGTTCCCGTTACCGTCTCGTTCCCGTTCCGTTCCGTTCCGTTCTATTCCGTTCCGTTCCGTTCCGGTTCCTGTTCCCTGGATGTGCATGTCCAGGTCCAGGTCCAGGTCCATATGTGTCATGTCCACCGCGTTGGACTTCAAAATAAATCTCATTTTCGCAATGGGATGGGATGGTGATCCCATAAAACCTCAAGAACGACATCCATATCGATTTTTATGTTACTCACCCCACTTACCCTCTAAGGGTTGATTTTCAAAATCCCAAAATATATATTTAGACGTGCTCCTACGAATTTTAAAGTTGTAATTTCGATTTTGTATTCTTTTTCCATACAAAATTTGAACCCCATTTTTACCCCTTTAGGGGTTAAATCATGTCCACCGTGTTGGACTTCAAAATAAATGTCATTTTTGCAATCGTCATCCCAGAAAACCCCAATAACGACAACTTTATCGATTTTTATGTTTACTCACCCCATTTACCCCCTAAGGGGTTGATTTTCAAAATAACAAAATATATATTTGCCTATTTATTTTAAGATGTGCTCCTACGAAGTTTAAAGTTGTAATGTCTATTTTATATTATTTTTCCATACAAAATTTGGACCCCATTTTCACCCCTTTAGGGGTTAAATCATGTCCACCGTGTTGGACTTCAAAATAAATGTCATTTTTGCAATCGTCATCCAAGAAAACCCCATTAACGACATCTATATCGATTTTTATGTTTACTCACCCCATTTACCCCCTAAGGGGTTGATTTTCAAAATAACAAAATATATATTTGCCTATTTATTTTTAGATGTGCTCCTATGAAGTTTAAAGTTGTAATGTCTATTTTTTATTATTTTCCATACAAAGTTTGAACCCCATTTTCACCCCTTTAGGGGTTAAATCATGTCCACCGTGGTTGGACTTCAAAATAAATGTCATTTTTGCAATCGTCATCCCACAAAACCCCGATAACGACATCCATATCTATTTTTAGGTTTTTTTTAACCCTTTTCATCCCCATTTCATCCCCTTTGGAGTTGAAATCCTAACAAAAACAATAAACGTTGCTTTAGATTTCTATCCATAAGCCTAAATTATAAATTTAGCGATTTCTACTTCGAAAATGAAGGATATTCTTTAATACACAACTTCATCCCCCTTTTGACCCCTTCGGGGGTAGAATTTTGAAAAACGCTGAGACCCATATTTATTAATTTTCAATCGTCAGCCTAACCACAAAATTTGAAGATTCTAGCTTCAAAACTGAGGGACTTTCATACAAACTTTCATCCCTTATTTCATCCCCTTAGGGATGGAATTTTCAAAAATCCTTCCTTAGTGGATGCCTACACTGTATAAAGTATCTGTGTGCAAAATTTCAAGCCTCTAGGTCCAGCGGTTTGGGCTGTGCGTTGATAGATCAGTCAGTCAGTCAGTCATTCAGTTTACGATTTTATATATTAAGATTTATAACTTGGATGAAATACCTATGATGATGATAGGTATATCAAATATGGAATAAGCCCAATATTGGGGCCAAACAGAGAATTAATAGAATTTTATATGCCAGAGTCATTCACGAAACTGAATAATAAAATAAATATGATAAAACGGTTCGTGTAATTTTGGATGGTACAGAAATTCCAGTACAGAAACCTGAAATTACTATTGCACAGAAAACATCATGAGGCAACTATAAACACGGAAATTCACTCTCAGTTGCTATGTTAAAATTTAAATCATATGCTTCCGAAAGATTACTTGTAAATCTTACACAACATTTAAAGAAATGTAATGCTTGTTAGCAATTTTTTGTAAGTTGCTATAAACTTTCTTGCCTGTTGTTTTGGCTTTTCTTTTCCGTAATTCTTCTTTTATCTGAGCTAAAGTTAGCATGGAATACATTGTTTGTACGCAAAACCTAAAAAAATATAATCTAAGAAAGTAAAATCACGTCGTAATACAGTCAAGACAATATAAGCTCAAACTGACAAAGGGTCCAAAGACTGAAGCGCCATCTGTAATTCACTTTGTCTTCGCCTCCCCATTGTGAACCGATTTTCAAAATTCTTTTAGAATAATAAAAAAGTTGTCCTCCAGCCCCACCCGACTTCATAAGACGTGTTTTATTTAAATTGATACGTCATCATCATCATCATATCAGCCGCACGACACCCACTGCTGGGTATAGGCCTCCCCTAAGGATCTCCACGACGATCGGTCCTGCGCTGCCTGCATCCACTGGCTTCCCGCGACCTTCACCAGATCGTCGGTCCACCTTGTCGGGGGCCCTACCCACGGAGCGTCGTCCGGTACGCGGTCGCCATTCCAGAACCTTTCCGCCCCAACGGCCATCGGTTCTTCTCGCTATGTATCCCGCCCATTGCCACTTCAGCTGAGCAATCCTTCGAGCGATGTCGGTTACTTTAGTTCTCCTGCGGATCTCCTCGTTTCTTTCACGTAGGGAAACGCCGAGCATGGCTCTCTCCATTGCACGCTGGGTGACCTTGAACCTCCTTATGAGACCCATAGTTACGTGACCCACGATTCACTGACGTAAGTCATCACTGGCAACACACACTGTTCATAGACTTTCGTCTTTAGACACTGAGTTAAGTCGGACGCGAAGATTTTTCGAAGCTTTCCGAATGCTGCCCACCCGAGTAGGATTCGACGAGAGATCTCTTTCTCGAAGTTGGACCTACCTAACTGGACTGCCTGTCCTAGGTATACGTAATGGTCAACAACTTCAAGTGTAGTGTTCCCAACATGAACTGGAGAGGGTACAACATGGGCATTATCTAATTAAAAACCACCTAGCGACTGGTTGCAGTTCACAGATGATCGTGATCCATTGCTACTTCTTTTTGGGTTAAAAAAAACATACCAAAGAAAAGCGGCAATGTATGTCAAATGCAACCGGTCGCTAAATAGTTTCTTTTTAGATAATCAGGGTGCGGAACTGCACTGCAGCGGAGCGACGCGACACGGCCAAATATTCTTTGTATGAAATTGTATGAGATACAACGCACTACGCGGCAGCGGAACTAGGCGACGCGCCAAGGCGCGACAAAGTTGACCAACTAAGCAACTATGTCGCGACGCGCAGTTCCGTTGCCGCGTATAATAATGTACTCTATGGTTACGACCCGTCACCTCATATTTCATTCAAGTCAGAACGAGTCGGACGTGCAATTCGTTTTGTAAAATGGACGAAGGAAAGTTAATTTTATTTAGTTAGTAACTATCCAGAGCTATACAATATTCAAAACGAAAACTATATGAATACTATGAAAAAAAATAACATTTCATGAATCCATAGTCTTGGTTTTTTTCTTGTTTAAGTTTCTCAACCTTTTTATAATAGTTTGTTGTAGAAACATATTCAATGTGGTGGCAATTTTGTAACTTTGATTTTTTATTACAGGGCTCCCAGGTTTAGTCTTGGAAATGCTTCCAGGTTTACCTCAATATTTCAAGATATAAATGGTTCCAGGTTTGGTCCAGGGAATCTTTCAAGGTTATGGTTTAATCACCTTTCGAGATTATGTCGTCAGTGCAGCGACTTGGCGAGTATTCCAGGCTATGATGTCCCATTAAAATCAGCGAGATAGCATAGAAAAATCAAATGTGATAGCACATGTTAAACCTTACTATTACCATGGATATATCCACCTAACCGAGGTATTCCGCAGCCTCTTTTCAGTACTATCGTAGTGGCAGTGTTTCTGTGCCATGTATTTCGCTAAGTAATCAACGCCGTTGATAAAACACGAAATGGTTGTTTGATGACATGTTCAAACTCAGCCTGGAGTAGGTCTACAGCCAATAAATGTAGTACTTAGTCATATTTCAAATCTATTTAGAGTCATTCGGGTCAAGAGCACGCACTTTACTATACTGGATCATACCAGAACGCAAATAAATTGTTGATGACAATAAAATAAAATTTTCTATTTAGAAAATTTACCCTACTTTGAAATGTGACTAAGTACGTTTTATTATAATTAATAGATTTCTTTAATTTTGAAAATATAGTGGCGCGGTCGGAATGCGTACGCTTGACCCGTATTGCGGGTAACAGTGCGCATGACTTAGGGTAAGAGATCGCATATGGGGTAAGTAAACGCACATGAATAAATGGTATGATTTGAGAAATAATATAGCCATACATGAAAACATCAATTATTTTTATTAATCATAATCATTTTAGACATTATCAGGGAAATCGTTTTTCTTGCTTAATGTATATAATAAACTTATTTTAATCAGCATAAATGATAACTTCTACACAGAAATTATTTTCTCAATCTTTTTTTTTTACTTTGGCCATGACTAGGCACACACATTTGATAAATGAGACTAAACAATAATTTTATTAACCAATTAACTGTTACACTAGCCAACAAAAAATAACTTAAAAACTTAAAGTATATTATTACGTGGCATTTTTCTGTAAAAAATACAGCTTTAAATATGTGAGCACAACGGACAAAAAACAATGTTTAATCATAAAAAAGAATTAATTACGTAACTGAAAACAACATATTTGTACATATGAGGGAAGGAGTACGCACGTAAGGGTAAGTGTTCGCATGCGTTCTCTTAACCCCGCTCTCTTACCCCAAAGACCAGTTATTCAAAAATCCCGTCTCAGTCGTATAGTTTCAATTCAAATTTAATAGTAATAATGAAAATAATACCGTCAATGATGATGTTACAACACTAAAGCTACTTACTGTGGTTGCGCCTTGTCTTTATACACGAAACAAACTTTTCCCCGACACAAAAAACTTCGGAATAAACGTAGGTTTTGTATTTTTTTGTCGTAACTCGTTACCTCTACTGCGCGGGGCAAACGAACGCGTGGCTCCAAGATGGCTGGTCGGCCACTACCAAATCCTTCAAATAGTGGACTCGATCCCCTCACTCTCCACGTAGATAGGGGCACTGCGATCTCTTACCCAATGCGTTCCGTTACCCCGAATGACTCTAACTTCAGCGTAAACTCTGGTCATGAGCCAGAATGTATAAATAATTCTATTTTACTATGAATGTCTTGTGTCAAGATGATGAGTAATAAATATCTTAGCGTAAGTCCTGTGAGTAGGCACATATAGGTTCGTTCCTAGTTCCTACCTAGACAGCCGGTTCCTAAATCCCTTCCTTTTATATGGTTTTAATTCTATAATGAACCCAAGGGTATTGCTTTTGTAATAAATGTATGGTCTCACTTTAACCTGTTAAGGGTCCCTGTTAAACCATTTTTGCCTCCGTGCGGTTTTAACATTATAATGGGTTCTCCAGGTATTATGTATCAATATGAAATGTGTGACCTCACTTTTACCCTTCGGTTTGCATGTTAAACCATTTATACCCCATGTGGTTTTAAATATTTTTATGACAATTTTCTAGTGAACCGTTGTTGATTTCATATTAGTTGTACAATACGTTAAATAATTGTTTGTTTCAACGTAAATATTGGTTTGATTTATTAAACTCACTTTGTTTCGATCCGTGGGCACTTTATCTTTTTAATTTTTAACTTTCATTGATATCAACGGCGCCCAAATACATAGTTGGTCGATGGATGACTGAGCCACGCGAATCCACATAACCCCTTTGCTCTACCGACTAACATTTTCAGTGGGGTAAATTCCATCACTACCCCGGGGTAAAAAAAATTCATTACAAGTTTAATTAAAGCAATAAAGATTATTCTATTCTATTCACCCCAGAGCTTATGTGTCTGCCCTCTAACCAACTAAGATCAAAATCTTTTAATTTTACACATTGCCGGTGGACCAGCAGGCATTTTATACAATGCCTAGTCATTGTATACACTGCCTAGGTAATGTGTGAAACAGACAATAATATTCATTCTATTTCATACGTTGCCTAAAAGCATAGAAAAATCAAATAAGTAGGCCAACTGGAGCTGTGAGCGAGCGATAATAGCCTAAACACTGGCTGACTGGTAGGGCTGTCGCTTATAGTTTACTAGCTTCCGCCCGCGACTTCGTCCGCGTGGATATTAGAGAAAATCCTTAGTGAACCTTCAACCAGGATCCGACCAGCCGTTTTTACGCGATTAGGCGGGTCCCCACCAAGCACGCTGCCTCGCGAGGCAAGACGTTTGCCGCGTGTGGCGGGCCTCGCACGAGGCTGCTCGCTTGGTGGGGACCCGCCTAATCGCGTAAAAACGGCTGGTCGGATCCTGGTTGAAGGTTCACTAAGGATTTTCTCTAATATCCACGCGGACGAAGTCGCGGGCGGAAGCTAGTTTTTTACAATAATCAGAATTGGTCCAGAGATATCAATAGGTATCTCGTCCCCGTCCCTGTCCCCATAAAAGCTCAAAAACGACATCCACATCGATTTTCATGTTTACTTACCCCATTTACCCCTTAGGCATGATTTTCAAATTAACAAAATAGGTATTTAATTGCCTATTTATTTTTAAACGTGCTCCTACGAATTTTAAAATTGTAATGTCTATTTCATATTCTTTTTCCATGCAAAATTTGAACCCCGATTTCACCCCTTTAGGGGTTAAATCATGACCACCTCGTTGGACTATAAATTAATGTCAATTTCACAATCACCATCCCATAAAACCTCAAAAACGACATCTACATCGATTTTCATGTTTACTTATCCCATTTACACCTAAGGGATGATTTTCAAAATAACAAAATATATAATTGCCTTTTTATTTTTAGATGTGTTCCTACGAATTTTAAAGTTGTAATGTCTATTTAATATTCTTTTTCCATACAAAATTTTAACCCCGATTTCACCCCTTTAGGGGTTAAATCAAGTCCACCGTGTTGGACTTCAAAATAAATGTAGTTTTCGCAATCACTATCCCATAAAAACCTCAAGAACAACATCCATATCGATTTTTATGTTTACTTACCCCATTTACCCCCTACGGGGTTGATTTTCAAAATAACAAAATATATGTATATTTATTTTTAGACGTGCTCCTACGAAGTTTAAAGTTGTACTGTCTATTTCATATTGTTTTTCCATACAAAATTTGAACCCTATTTTCACCCCTTTAGGGGTTAAATCATGTCCACCGTGTTGGAATTCAAAATAAATGTTATTTTCGCAATCGTCAACTCAGAAAACCCCAATAACGACATCCATATCGATTTTTAGGTTTATTTACCCCATTGCACCCCCATTTCATCACCATGGGGGTTGAAATTATACCAATACAATATGCGTTGCGTTAGATTTCCATCCATAAGCCTAAATTACAAATTTAGCGATTTCTACTTCAAAAATGAAGGATTATCTTCTAAACACAACTTCATCCCCCTTTTCACCCCTTTGGGGGTAGAGTTTTGAAAAACGCTGAGACACGTATTTATTTATTTTCAATCATCAGCCTAAACACAAAATTTGAAGATCCTAGCTTCAAAACTGAGGGACTTTCATACAAACTTTCATCCCTTATTTCATCCCCTTAG
Organism: Agriphila tristella; assembly: GCA_928269145.1. Classification (NCBI taxonomy): domain Eukaryota; kingdom Metazoa; phylum Arthropoda; class Insecta; order Lepidoptera; family Crambidae; genus Agriphila; species Agriphila tristella. The sequence continues at coordinate 15,122,768 of OV743448.1, read as the reverse complement.
GGATGGAATTTTCAAAAATCCTTCCTTAGTGGATGCCTACACTGTATAAAGTATCTGTGTGCAAAATTTCAAGTCTCTAGGTTCAGCGGTTTGGGCTGTGCGTTGATATCTCACTCAGTCAGGACTTTGAATTTTATATATATAGATTCAATCGTCAAAATGCATATGTAAGGCAATCTTTATGTAAAACAATTTTCCCCTGTAGGGTAAGCATCAGGGATCTATAATACCTATTTTTTTTTTTTTTTCATAGACCAGGAGCTGACTACAATGTTTTCATTACCTACGTCATATTATATGATTATTGAATTGAAAAATTACGATGGAAGTAGGATTTATTAAAACGTGGCTTTACTAAATCATGTTTTTATTAAAATAAAATAATTATTATGATATTGTAGTTTTTACACTATTAAAGATTTTTTTACTTTTTCATTTACCTAAATTATAATCTTCAAATTAGGAAATTGAATAATTTTACAATAACTTCAAATAATAGGCATTAAAAGTTATTTTTTACCCGACTGCGAGGAAAGGGTTAGGTATTTTTTCAACGGTTGTTATCTAATTTGAAAATTTAAAACGGAATGAGGTACGCACGACACAGCGCGGTTAGGTAAACAGTAAAACAGTTGAATTACGAAAACAGCTCTTATTACGCACGACATAAAGACGGTCTCAAGGTCAACATGTATAGTCTGACGTGCCGTTGACTGTACCTATTTTTTTTATACGTAGGTACTCATGACGAAATAATAATAATTAACCCGGCTCTCCTATGTAGGTACCTACGTTTTACCGATTTGTTTATTTATATGTAGGTACCTAATTATGTAAATATAAAATGCAATATCATTCGGAAAATTTTGACAGATTTGCGTAGGTTGATAACCAACCGTGTGAGGTACACATGTTAACTGATGAAACATAATTAGGTAAGTACCTACCTACCTACTCAAGTTTATTGCTTATATACCTACCTAAGATTTAGTTTGATTTATACAAATTTCTACTTAAGTAATTGGTCCCTTCTTTTCGCGGTGGGGCATACTTAGTGATCAATTAAATCAAACCACAAATTGGTATCTGGTCAATGAAATTCGGAGCAGAACTAGGCATTTCCTAAACACTTTCAGTTATGTATTATGTACGTTCCTACGTATGATATAAAAGGGTAGTAGATTAGATAGGTACTCACCGTTCTTGTTCACTAGGATTACCTAGCGACTAGGATTACCTACCTTACCTACCTTCGCATTAGCGAAGAAAGACAATTCCGGATCAGACAAACTGCTATTTAGACATCCATAAACACTGCAATATTTTCTAGAGGTCATCTTCACGAATTTGTATTTAAAGGAGGTAAGTAGGTAGTGTATATGTACGGCGGAGCGTGCGTGAGCGGCTGAGCGCGGGCGGTATTAAGTACGGCGCAGCCACGCACGACTGACGCACCGCTATCACCTTTAAGTTGTGTCAGTGTGTGCGTGCGACGACGCATACGTACGGCCGCGCTCACATACAAACCGCGTTCGGGCGTATAATGAGTAAGACGACTTACTTATTTGATTTTACTATGCTAAAAGGGCCGGGCATTGGCTTAGGCATGTATACTATACAATGCCTGCATTTCATACATTTCCGTAATATATATCTATACAAGGTCATTTTGTATTTACCATTCAAATTTTGGGGATGTGTTCAGTCCATGAAACTCAACAACTTTCTCTAAGTAACACATGGTCAAATATGTAAAATAAAAATCGACATTCCATACAAATCAGAGAGATCACGTGATCAATTTAGTACGGGATGACCAAATTTTTGTGGCGATATTTGACACATGTTTCTTAGAGAAAGTTGTTTAGTTTCATGGACTGGACACATCCTTAAAATTTGGATGGTATGTTCAAAATGACCCGAAATGAATCCAGTTTCGCGTGGTCAAGCAAGCCATCACGCGTGAACGGCTGGACCGATTTCGCTAATTCTTTTTTTGTTGAGTTTGTTATTATCAGGAGATTGTTGTTATAAAAGAACAAAACGTCGCGGATTTAAGAATACTTTACCACCATATAAAATTATTTTGGACATAAAACTTTTTTAATGTAACCTTATGTTATGTATGACGTATGACTTTAAAAATAAGAATAATTATTTTGGACAATATAAACTTTTTTATTGTAACCTTATGACGTTTGACATAGAATGAGGGCTTTGCAAAGTGACATTTAAAAAATAAAAATAGTAACTATTTGAATCACTGGAAGGTGTTGATACTCTTCGAAGCTTAGTAAAAAAATCACATTGTCACCTATTTTTAGGGTTCCGTACCCAAAGGGTAAAAACGGGACCCTATTACTAAGCCTCCGCTGTCCGTCTGTCTGTCTGTCTGTCACCAGGCTGTATCTCATGAACCGTGATAGCTAGACAGTTGAAATTTTCACAGATGATGTATTTCTGTTGCCGCTATAACAACAAATACTAAAAACAAAATAAAATAAATATTTAAGGGGGGCTCCCGTACAACAAACGTGATTTTTTTGCCGTTTTTTGGTACGGAACCCTTCGTGCGTGAGTCCGACTCGCACTTGGCCGGTTTTTATAAACGCCATCTATCGAGCCTACAGTTTTTTGTCATTGTGAAAAGCCCTCATTCAAAGAATGCGTGCTGCAAATATCGTCAAAGAGGATGTAAAAAATGAACGATGCGGTCGGAGTTATTTTATTGATGAAATACATGTAAAATAATTAATTTATTATTTCTTACAAAAAGGATCACAGAAAAATTAATTTCTTAGTGCTCATCACTGTTAGTTCAGAGCCATCACGCCTAATATTAAATTGGTAAGTTTGGATACACGTTACTAATATAACAAGTGATATAATACTTGTTTATAAAGCTGTTGGGTTATAAAGTAAACGGGAACTGTACCTACAAATATCTCTGTACCCAACTTTTCATTAATTACTTATACCAATTCGAAATCAATATTCATAACTAAGACAGGACAACGTCTGTCGGATCAGCTAGTATTAGAACAACAAGGTAAAAAGATTTTGAATGAAATATTTGAATCTTATTCATAAAAAAACAAACTAAAAAGTTAAGCAACAAGTGCCATTGCAGTCGGGGGACCTTATTATGGAACAATTTTTGATCAAAGAGGTCCCCCGACTGCAATGGCACTTGTTGCTTAACTTTTTAGTTTGTTTTTGGCAGGGCCAGTCGTGTTTTTATATTTTTTTAATTTATTTATTTTTATTTCACACATTTTAGTGACATATTATATAGTTTTGGAATGTGCTCATCAAGGCCTTTCATTTGATGCCCATATTGTAATAATAGAAGAAAAAAAATTTTTTTTCACATTTGAAAATGGCGTCGTACAGTCGCCATATTATTTTTTTCTAAAAAAATTTAGCCAGTGTCACTCGGAATGCTGTAAGGATTCTAACGACACCCCATTTATCCAAACCAGTTCAGGCATTTAGAAGTTATGGTGGAATAAAGAAACTCACATACCCACAAACATACATGAACCCTGAACACATATACTTACACTCTTTTTGCTTTGGGCAGTCGTGTAAAAAATAATAAACGTTTATTACACAGAGTGGAAAAAAGAAACAGTGTACCCATTTGAGGATGGCAAAAATGGAAAGGAAACATTTCTAAGTAAAACTGCATTTAAATCTTTTTTAATAAATCGCTTTATTAATCGCTATAGTTCATCACATTGTTACTAGATGGCGCTGTGCTGTGTTACATCGCGGTATGGTTTTGCTGTTCTCGAATGTTTAGGTTCATTTGAATTACGTGCCGAAGTCAAAACTACCAGATGTACTTATGTTTTAATAATTTTTGGGTACCACTTGGACTTTATTCTAGGTGGTTTTAATTAAATTTAATTAATAATACTAATACTCACTACATAGTAGGGATGTTCGATCCGGGTACCTTGTATCGATATTCTGGATCGCAATGGATCGTATTCCATTGTATCGATCCATGGATCGATCCATTAAAATTGATACGATATTTTGGATCGATCCAGTATCGAATCAAATATTTTAGAAAACTCGAAATTTTTTATCACACTTTATCATAAACGTGATATTAGGTACCTAATGTACTTCTTCTTCGTCGTTAGTAATCCTTACTAATATTATAAATGCGAAAGTCCGTTTGTTTGTTTATTTGTTTGTTACGCCTTCACGTCTTAACTACTGAACCGATCATCGTGAAATTTTGCACACACATTGTCAGGGGCACAGAAAAGGACATAGGGTACCTTTCATCCCGAAAAAGGGAGCTGTTCCCGAGGGATAGACAAAACATTAAACACGCGGACGAAGTCGCGGGCGGTCGCTAGTGTTTAATAAATTAAAACAATATTTTTAATTTTGCCAATATTTAAATACTAAAGTACGCAAAAACAATATTAAAAGTTGCTGGTTGTCAAAGTGAACAAAACGTTTTTAACGAAGTAAAATTGTTCTCAAACTAAACAAAAAGCAATATAATAGTTATGACGAATTTGATGGTACCTAGGTACATTGAAATATGATATGGCAACAATTGATAAAAAAAAAAATTCATATAAATAATATGAATCTTTTCGCCCGCACTATTTTAAACAAGGGAAAAGTTCGAGTTCAAATATTCTCTAAGTAACTATACAAAATGTTTGGTTAGCTATAAAAAAAATCTTTTAGAAAGCTAATAATATCAACTATTACATATAACTGTAGGACTTTTAAATCCGGAGAAATTAATATTTTTCGGCAGGGCCATCTAAAATAAAAAGTCAAATTTAAAATGCCGGTCATTCAAACAGAAGAGGGGACAGATCTCAACATGTGGGGGTTTGTCGATAAAATTGATCATAATTATTATCTGCCTTTAAAAGCTCCGACATCGATAACCAAACATAAATACATAATACGATAAATACTTCATACGATTTCTTCGATCCGATCCTCTATGTATGTGTATCGATCCGCCAAAGGATCGAATGCTATTGTATCGATACAAAAATCGAGTGGATCGTAACGCATTGTATCGATCCACGCAAGTATCGGATCGGATCGAACATCCCTACTACATAGGCTAACACTCAATTGCAAGAAGTTAGAAGCTTCACTTTCAATCTTCTTTAGCTAATGCCACATTATCTCTAATGATTTCATTAAAATTCATTAGTTTGTTGCATCAAACTACTTTAGGCTAAAAACTCGATCCTTTAACTAAATTGTTGCCAGTAATAAATGGGATGAACGAACGTTTTGAAAAGTTTTCGGTATTAATGGCCAAAAAAACGTGTTTGCCTATGGTTTGAGTCGGTTTGACACTTTGACTTTCAAATTCTTTGGATGTGATTGTTTTATTATTTCGGTATTATTTTCTTTGTGAGAAAAATGTCTCTAAACCAAAATGAAAAACGTGAACGAGGTGCAAACGCAAATGGTGAAAAAAGCACTGTTGGCTGATCTCATAAAACAGTAAGTTTTACTTTATTTTTAATAGGTACGTAGGTACTCGGTGCGTAAGTTTGTAATTTTGTACTGATTATTTATTTTCTTTGTTTTCTTCTAGATTATTGAAAATATAAGAACGGGGACAAAATTTATCAACAAAAAGAAAGAGTCCTGGACTGAAATTACAAGGCAATAGGTACAATAGAAACTCTACGACTGGGAAAGACAACAGAACAAACAATTGGAAATGTTGAACATGGACTAGATAATATATACCTATGGATTATTTTAAGTTGTTAAATTAGTCAGAGATTGTATTTTGGTATGCGATTGTACCAAAAACTGTCCTAATAATTGTACCTATTTACCTAACCTTTGAATAAAAATTCAATACCTACTTAAAACTGAATGTTTTTTTATTTTTTAGTACCTACTCGTATATATGTTACCGTTAGAGACTATTATATATTGTGTGGTTAGAGTACGAAATCCGTTAATCTGCAGATTAACTAGTGAATCTGCAGATTAACTGGTCCAGTCAGTTAAAGTGCGTAATTTTTCTTAAAATAGATGATTTCCGCACTTTAACTAGTTAATCTGCAGATTAACGGATGCTATACCGTTAAAGTGCGGAATACAGTGAGTGAAATAGCCAATGCTTCAGGAAATTGAAGTAAAACACCTACATTGAAAGTTTATTTTACAAAAACTTCGTTTCTGGCGCTTCGCCGGCCGCTCCCGCGGCACGCTCGCTGCGCTCGCGCGTTTTTGGTCACAATACTAACCTAACCTAATGAACTCTTTGAGACTTTTTCTACGGCGGGGGCGGGGGGACTGCGCCCCCCTCCCCGTCCCCCCGCTTTTGTGTCTACCCTCTTTTATGTTATTACTAATTTTCTTTAATAATAGAACCTGTTTCCGTACTTTACGATGATCCGAACTGATCCTTGGTCGTTGAATCTGCAGATTAACTAGTTAAAGTGCGGAAATCTTCCTCCCAATCTTCCAATCCAATCTTCATCCCAAGGGTGCGGATTCGAACCCGGTCTGAGCCTGCTACGGGTGAGTCGATTTTTTCTAGTATTTTTTCAATTATATTAATAATCTTAATATAAGAATATTTAGAGTTTAAGACAAATTGAATTGTTAGTTGCATTGCATGCCAAACTGTCGATACCTACTCTAATTTTATCTCTTACATCTTGTAACATAGTTTAAAGCAATAAAGATAATGCCTAGTCATGTATACACTGCCTAGGTAAGGTGTGAAATAGACAACAATATTCATTCTATTTCATACGTTGCCTAAAAGGGCCAGGCATTGGCCTAGGCATTGTATATGTTACCGGCAATGTGTATTATCCGGCATTGTATACAATGCCTGAAACGATCAGGCAATGTATGAAATGATATTCATTTGATACATTGCCTAGGCATTGTATACAATGCCTGCTGGTTCACCGGCAATATGTAAAATAAGTTTTCCACTCTGTATCATAAACGTTTATGAATAAATATTGTATACAATGCCTGGCCCTCTTAGGCAATGTATGAAATAGAATGAATATTATTGTCTATTTCATACATTGCCTAAGAGGGCCAGGCATTGTATACAATATTTATTCATAAACAAAGGGTAAAAACGGGACCCTATTACTAAGCCTCCGCTGTCCGTCTGTCTGTCTGTCTGTCTGTCACCAGGCTATATCTCATGAACCGTGATAGCTAGACAAGTGAAATTTTCAAAGATTATGTATTTCTGTTGCCGCTATAACAACAAATACTAAAAATATAATAATTTAATTATTTAAGGGGGGCTCCCATACAACAGACGTGATTTTTTTTGCCGTTTTATGCTCGATTTTAATAACGACAACAGGTACAGTTGAAATTTTAACAGATGATGTATTTCTGTTGCCACTATAACAACAAATACTAAAAACAGAAAAAAACCAAATATTTAAGTAAGGGGGCTCCCATACAACAAACGTTTTCTTTTTTTGGCGTTTTTTGGTACGGAACCCTTCGTGCGCGAGTCCGACTCGCACTTGGCCGGTTTTTTGATAAATCGCTTTATTAATCGCTATAGTTCATCACATTGTTACTAGATGGAGCTTTGCTGTGTTACATCGCGGTATGGTTTTGCTGTTCTCGAATGTTTAAGTTCATTTGAATTACAGGTTTTTAAGGCTTACAATAGCTACGGGTCAAAACCAACTTGCGGAGGGTTTAGTCAGTCGAGTCTGACATAACCAGCTTAGCACGGCGGCTAAGTGGTATCCAATGAAGGATTCCCGCCCCCTTCCCCTCGGTGCCCGGGAAGGTTGCTCCGAGCCCCTCAGGCTGAGAGCGAAAAAAAAAAAAAAAAAAAAAGTGTCGGCCGGAGTGAAAATTACCATTTATGATAT